>OY282495.1:14541369-15978228 GCA_958295605.1 Ajuga chamaepitys
TTGGGGAGCCGAGGTGACCTCCTCTTCTATCTACTATACCACTTCTGCCTGGAACTATATGTATGTGAAGAGGGAGTTGCTATAGCCGTTTAAGAAACTCTGAGTCTTGTATATAATTATGTGAACAACGTCGTATTTGAAAACTTTTCGTAATTTTGAAAGAAAGTATTTGTCAAGGGTTTTACCTTCGCCAAAAGTGATTAATTTGACGGTTCCATCTCCGCCGTCACCCTCTAGAGTTTCGCAGCTCTTGAAAGCGCCGGGCATGAGTCTCGGGAGAAGGTTGTCTCCGTCGACGACAAATGCCTTAAACAACCTGGATGGTGGGATTGCGGAAGTGACTTCCTGCTCGTATGTGATGGCACCCATGATTAATTAATTAAACAAAATGTTGAATCAAATAGACAAAAATAAGAGATGGCTAAGATTAAATTAGCTTGTTGAGTTGTGATTTATGTGAAAATCAATCTCCCTATTTATAAGTGAAGGTATGGGTAAGGTTGTTAGTGGGAACATATTATGAAATTGGTTAATTTTTATATTTTCGTCCATGTTGGTGCCTATAAGTCCTTGTTTGTGTACTATATATATAAAATTAAATAAATGTCCCTCAATTCCAAGTTGGTGTGATATATAGTAGATTGCTTTCTAATTGCGCTTGGAGTTTTCCATGCATGTTTATCTTATATATATTTTGGCCTAGATAATTAATAAGGCGTATTCATTGCTTTATTTGCACATAATGCACTCACTACATACATGTACACATACTAGACAAGCTTCACAAACACTTAATATACTTCCTTCACACACAATATGCACAGTATATACACTTCACACATACTGTACACAACTCACATACTTCATAAAAATTGTTACACTATACAAACACCACACATATTATACACACTTCACGTACACTACAAAAAATATGATCTTTTGAGACAATACAAAATTATCTCAAATATAAGTATTCGTTACAGCTACATTATTAGAGATAACATGTATGTTGTTGGTAATTAGTCGTCTCAATAAACTGAACACAAATAATATTATTTGAGACAATAAAAATCGTCTTAAGTGAGTCAATAATTTTTTACAACACCTAGTGTCTCTAAAAGAAGTTTGTAGATAATTTCGCGATGATAAATCGTCACATTAAATTATTATTAAAGAAAAAAATTATCGTTCTTAAAAAATGTGATGCAAAAAAGATTTTTTCTCTTTTCTTTTTATAATATTGCAAACTTGCAAACTTATCAAAATGTATATTTAAAATAAGTTTAATCAAACATCCTAATTAACGAGGCGCATTGAATATAGCATTACCTTGGATCAATATTTACAGTTGAATCATATTATATTAATTAATTAATTTTATATAATCCATCATTCGTTAGAGAATTCAAGAATAAAGTGGATCAGAACAAAAAAAAAATAGCCATCTGAATGTTTTTATTAGATGTACTTATAATAGTATTTTAACATTTTTTTCTCAATTATTCATAATTGACAGCAGATAACTTTATATTAAACTAATTAAAAGTATTGCACCTTTTATATATAGAGACAAATGAGATTCATCGATCAAGGAAAGCGGATTATACACACTATATTTTTCTCTTCAATGACTTTTTATGTTTACACATACTTTAATATTATGATTTCATAACTAATAGTGCACATCCACTCTCTTCGTCTAAAAATTTAATCGTTTTCTTCTTTCCTCGTCTTCCCTTGTGAGAGGATGAAAAAAGTTTCATCTTAATTTCTGTTTTATTTTTTTATCTTTCAATCCCCGAAATTATAGAAGATCCATTACGCCTCTCCGCTAGAGTTTTAGCGTGAGAGTTAGCCGGCATCTATGTACGTCTTTTTTCGACATTTCCTGGTCTTCTTCACCAATTTCCTATTTCGATCGTCAAGCTCACTTTTGACTGGGTCGTTATCCAAATCCTTTGCTCGTTGTGCATACAATTATGTGGCAAGAGGCAAGGAACAAGGAACCAATCTTAGTTCTACTGGACTTTTCGCAGATAATACCTAACATTTATTTGATGTTATCTGATTATTTTTTAGCATAGAGCATATGTCTCGTAGAGCCAACTTGTTAGTTTAGCTTGCTCCCTTTTTTTCTTTTTCATCAAGAATTTAATTGTTTAGATCACTCTTGATTTTTCTGATTGGAATGAGAATATTGCACTTGACAATTTACATTGATTAATGAGAGTCTCAATTTCAAAAAAAAAAAAATATTATAATTTCATAACCTTCCTTTTTATGTATAAAACTAATTAATTATTTCCATTTCAATATATATTCTCTATTATAGCAAGAGCTCATTCACAAATATTGTCTCTTTAATTTTATACTAGTTTAATTCTCTCTTTATTGACTCCTAGCTTTTAATTAAAAGTTTAGGCTTAATTTTAAGTGGTAGGTGACTTATAGGTGTGTATATTACGTGTCCTAGCACAAATACAAGAAATGTGATTAACTACAAATTAAAAAAAAAAAAAGTTGATCAATTGCATTTTATAATTTTTAGGGAGTTAATTTCATTAAATTGACTAAATAAATAGTTGTATTTTTCAAATAAGAATTTATAAGACGGATGAAGTAATAAGATATATATATTTCTAGGTTCTCAACAAATATATATATATACATATATACATTTCTAATTTTTTTTATATATAAATATTATATATATATATATATATATATATATATTGATGAATTATATAATAGGCTTCATTTATCTCGTCTTCATTCTTGTCGTCGCAATAGTTGACTTTTCTTTATAACCATCAGCCCATTCCTGGGCCCACAGTTGACTATCAATCACTTATTATTACAGTCCATTTTTTAATACAGTTTATTTTTATTTGAAATTCAGGATAAATTTTTTAATACAGTTCGCAAAATATCAAGTATATCCTTTTTTATTAACTTAGATGGTTTAAACTAAAACTTGATAAATAAATAATAAAACACTAAATAGAAAACAAAAAATCAAAAAAATTAAGAATAAAAGACAGAAACTAAAAATAACACAACTTCCGCTTTCTGTTAACATGATTAGCTTACCTTTATATTCCTCTTATATGTTTATATTCCTCTCATCAGTCGACACGCTGAAATCAGGAGAGTTATTCAATGTTCTAAAATCAGGAGATTTATTCATCCAGAACAATGGAACTCATTCATTATCCTGTATCAATTCAACTTTTTTTGTGTTACTTCAATTCTTAATGGGTTTGTATCGTCTTCTTTATTTTATATCATTGATTATTTATGTCCTTCATAAATGAAACAATGACAAGTGTTGTGAAATCTTAAAAAACTAGGCTTTATGGAGTTCAAGAAAAAAAAAAGACATGGGCTCGATGAAGATGACACAAAAGAAAAGAAAAATTATAATTTTTTTATGTTTCTTACATTTTTTAATTTTATATATATATATATATATATATATATATATATATATTAATTCATTATATTATTTTTCATTAAGGGTATTGTATTGTAGTTTTTTATTAATAGTATTCTAATTTATTAAATTAGTGGGTTGCATTAAGAAATTTTGTGGGCTACGAATAGTCGCCTCCTAAAATTATAAGTTTATACATTATGAGTCTTGAATCCTGAATATTGAACCCATGAACAATTAGTTCTAACTCGTAAAATATTAACTGTAAATCGTAAATTCATGAATCATCAAAAATTCTTTAAGTTACGCTTCAATTGTGGACACCACACACATTAAACACTCCACAACAACATACATTTCACGTAAGGATACAAAATGTGCTTTTGATGATGGATATCAAGTTCAACCATCAAATCTAGAGATAAATCAATTCTTTCAATTGCAAACTAATAAGTTATGTTATGTAAATATTTAATTAACATATAAGCTTTTGAAATAATCATTAAAATGTTCAAAATAAATTTGGCCTTACACCTTTTAAGCATCCAACTATTGAAGCATATATAGTTCAAGAAAAATAGTGATGCATCAACCATATACACTTTAAGTTGCAATACACATAATCTATTTTTAAAAAACTCAAAATATGAAAGCTTAATAGTACTAATAAAGATCATGTATTCATATGGGCCTTTTAGTAGTACTCACGTGGGTGGGTTTTGAGATGGGCCTCAACCACATGGAAGAAAGCCTTAGACCCCTCCGTGGCCCGTTTGATGGTCTCTTGCATTTTATGGTGATCGTCGCTCTTAGTGTGCCACACGGTCCTACACTTATAGACTGTACCCCCATTCCGGCCGGGCTCGATCTTGATAAGGTTCTCAATTGACTCGAATTCATTACCTAAGTCACCCCCTTCGACTACGGTGAATTTGTATGTCCGATTTTCCTCATCGAGTTCGTCGGTCCTATGCTTTACATAGTGATTGTGATCTCCTGTTTTTCGATTTAATGTATTTTTGTTATTAATAATAAATTTAAGTTTACATATATAATTATTTGATTAAATCTGAAAAATTATTATTCTTTTCGAAAATTATAAGCTCTCAAATATCTCAAGTTCTATACTTTCTTGTTGAAAAAATGATATTATGTGAATCTAAAACATGTAATTGTGATCAGTTTCAACCTAGTCCTACCGTCCCAAGATATTTACTAGAAAAATTCGGGCTAAAATCGCTTTTGTCCCCTAACTTTTCATTCGTAAGATTTTCGTATTAAATTTTGTTGCTTTTTCAATTTCGTCTCATAATTAAAGAAATATCACATCTGATCAATTTTTGCCGCCAATGAGCAAATTGACTGGAAAAGCACATGTGACTGTCACGTGACACCAACTTTTAGCCAATTTTAATTGATGTGGCTCCAACGCTGAAATTTTCTTTGTGACGAAAATCGGGTGAACATAAAATTATGGGACGAAAAGTTATTTCACGTGACAGTAACATGTGTTTTCCCGACCGATTTGCTCATCAGTGATGAAAATTGGTCCAAAGGCAAAAATCTATTTAACTATGGGAGAAATTGAAAATACAATAATTTTGAGGTGAAAATCGAATTGCAGAAAGTTATTGAACGAAAACACAAGATAAAACACTAAATCACGTTCGAGAAGTACTTCTAATATGATGCAGTGTTTGCAATGTCATGTTTGCCTACTACAATTACTTCTGAAAAGTAATTTAAAGTTAATTTTGAGAAGTCAAGAAGACTCGGATTTTAAGAAGCTTATTAGCAAGTACTATCAAATTCTGATTTTACTACAAAACATTTAAAATCTATTAGAAGCACATTTATTTGCAAACACCATCCAAGAATAAGAGAGTTTTAAAACTTACCAATAGAAAATTTGAGTTTTTTGACAGTTCCAACACCACCATCGCCTTGTAGGGTTTCAATGCTCTTGAAAATGGGCAACACCTTAGGTACGAGGTTGTCGGAATCTAGTATGTAGCCTTTGAACCATATGTCTGGTGAGATTGATGAAGTGAGCTCAAAATCCTCTATGATCACACCCATTATATTAAATTTATAGTTTCTGAAAAAAATCAAGAAATCAAGAAATTGTCAGATATGGGAGAAGAGTTGCTTTTTTTTGTTGGAGATGAATTAAGGCCCTATTTATAAGTGAATGCAGGTGTTATGATAGTCAAGTTGGGTTTTAATGATCATCAATATATGGTGATCCCTATACATATAGGGTCACTCCTAGCATGTGGCGAGAGAGACGGTCGCCTCGAACTCAAAATACGAGAGATTTAGGGGGTATTTTATTGCTTAAACATCCCTACTTTTAGCTTTACAACTTTGCAAAGCCTATACATAAGAGGTTTTTGTTAATTGAAAATTTTGCTTTAAAGAACAACTTTATTTACGTCAAAAGATGTAAGCAGTTGTAACTTGCTTTTTCCTACAATCACTTTGATCTCCAACACTACATATTTTTACTTAAAAGTGATATTCCCACAATTTCTAAATTTAATCAATTTTCTAAAATCAAATAATGAAAAATACTCCTTTAGGATTCGAAAAATTTCCAATACACTACAAAAATCAAGGTTTTTGCAATTACTAAATGTAGCTAAAAAAAAAGGAATTAAAAAAAATAAAAAGTGGTCATAAAAATATTTTTTGTAACTACGTGTGTAAATGTGATTACAAAAGGGTAACCACCTATAGTAAGATGCAAAAAGTTTTTTTGCAATCACTTTGTACTTACTAATATATTGGTATCTACAAGTAGTTGCAAAAGAATTTGACATATTGTAGCAATTTTTTGTTAAAATTGTATAAAAATAATTTATGTAACTTCTAATATTACAAAAAATGGTTATTTTTAATAACCACTCTTGTAGTTGTAAAAAGTGTAGCGACAAATATCATTTTTTCTTGTAGTGACAATACACATATATAACAAAAAATGTAGTCAAGATGGATAACTACGAGGGCTTGAGTTGTATAATTTGGAGGTAAATCTAGGGATGTAAATAGATCGATTATGACATATATGCCTCATTCATATCCTACCCTATTTAATATGAGTAGGGTCCGGATAATATTCGTAGAATAATCGAGTTGTCGTCGGGTGATCAGGTAAATCGGTATATAAAAATAAATAAATAATATATACTATATATAATATTTCATATGATATAATAAATCATATATTACATAACATATATAATAGAAAAATGTAATATTTTATGGTACTTTTATGTTTAATAACATATTATAAATAAAATATTATATATATATATATATATATATATATATATATATATATATATGCTTTCTCCGTCGCGAATTAACTTGCACTGGCAAGTGTACACACATATTAAGAAAAGTTGTTTTTGAATTATGTTGATTTTTCAAACTTATCTTTCTACTTTATTTGGGAAATAGTATAATTGGATAGGCGGACAGTGTAAACGGATGATATACAATCTCCCTACCCTACCCTAGCTATCCAATCACTAAAATATTGGTTTCGAGTAATACTCTATCTTATAATTGGTTGAGCTGAGTAAAATTTATCATTTCGCGAGACGTGACTCCACTTAAAGGGCGTTTAGCTGAGCTTGTAAGCTCTTCAAAACACCTTATAAGATGTTTAAGAGCTTTATAAGTTCATTAGAAGTGTTTGTTAACATTTTTCAAATTAGATCTTATTTTATTTCAGAATAAGTTGTTAACAACTTATAAGCTGTTTTTAAAAAAGTAAGGAAAGTCCAACTTATTTGAGTTATTTCTCAAATAAGATCTTATTTTGATTTTCTACTTTAATTTTTATTATTTTAATTATAAAAATGACATTACTAACATCTTATAAGCTTTATTGTCTTATTATAATTTATAACCAAATACTTCAACAACTTAGTTTTGAAATAAAATTTAACATCTATAAGCTCGAAAAATATCTTATAAGATGTTAGAGCTTATGAGATGTTTTGAAAAAGTTTAACCAACCGCCCTCTTATTCTAAAGTTCCCTTCGCCAACTTTTCGCTGTGCCCACAAGAAGTCATCAAAGTGATTGTTTCAAACTGGATAAATCTTTTTAACTAGTCCAGAAATAATCTAAATTAATTTTCCTCAACGCATGTTGTCTCATTCATTTGACTAGTAATACTCCCGTGCGATGCACGGAAATTTATTTAAAAATTATAATAATTTAATTAAATTTAAATATTATATAATCTAACATTAGAAAATGGAATTGTTACATTCTAAACCAAATAAATATTTGAATAGTTTTGATTGAACATATAAAAGTTATAAGTAATGTAATTATTCATTTGTGTTTACATGGTATTTGGATTTAATATAACAAATGTTTTATAAATATATTATCTTATGGATTAACATAAAGAAATGAATATTCAAACAAAATAAAATATTTAAGAACATCAAATTGTTGTGTGAGCATATATTTTAAGTGATAATGAATATTCAACCAAACATTAATATTATCTTAATATTGAACTCAAACATATATTTAGTGTGTCTGTATCCATATTGATAGGGATGGTTCGGTACGGTATACCGTATCGAATTGGCCATACCGTTACCGTATCGAAATTTTCGGTACGCCGAAAATCCATACCGTTACCGTACCGAAAATTTCGGTATGCTGAAATTCGGCATACCGAAAATTCGGTATGATATCGGTAAATACCGATACCGTACCAAAAATTCGGTATACCGAATTGTGTATCGGTATCGGTATATACCGATCCATACCGTTGATTTTGGTATACCGAAATTTCGGTATACAGAAAATTTACGGTATACCGTTAGGAATTTGGTATACCGAAATACCGAACTACCAAAATACCGAAAAAAATTTGGTATACCGATATATACCGAAAATACCGAACTTTTTTCGGTATTCGGCATATACCGAAATACCAAAAATTTCAAATTATCATACCGTTACCGTACCGAAAATTTCCGGTACGGTATCATACCGTACCGAAAATTCGGTATACCGAAAATTTCGGTATTTTCGGTAATTTTTCGATACGGTATGTGCGGTATTTCGACATTTCGGTATTTTTCCCCACCCCTACATATTGATATGGGTGGACACTCACAAATAACTTAAGTGATAAAGAATATTCAAACAAACACAAATATCTAGCTATCATAGAACCCATCAAAATATATTAAATATAATAAATTGAAAAATTTTATATGTAAATTAGTGTTTTTTTTAATATATTTTATTTAGATTTTAACTTATCTAAATAATTTTAAATATTGAATATACCTATTTAACTCTCTCTTTAAAAAGAGAATACTGATTTTATATATTTAATATATACTCAAATATGTTTTAGGTTTAAATGATTCTTGATACTAATAAAATAAAATATATGAATTTTTCAGTATATCTTAAGAATTTCATATATGTTGAAGTTTATCCAAATAAATTCTATATTTTTATTATAAATATTAGATTTATTTAAAGATAAAATATATTAATTTAAATAAATAAATAAATTAGGTTGAAAAATGAGGAAAATAGACATAGGTGAGGTTAAATAATGCGACAAAGTAATGTTTAGGTTGCAAAATCTAAAAAAATTATAAAGATAAGGCAGATTAATCTTATATTATTTTCTTAAAAAAAATAGATTGCAACACGTATAAAATCTCACAGTTTAGGTTGCAAAGTGTAAATTTTTAATTAAAAATAACATAATAATTATAAACAATGAAAAAATGAATAAGTAATTAAAAGAAATTCAATATTAATTTTCATATATAAGTATATAAATATGTGTGGAAGTCATAGTCTTGTGATTAACCAAACAAAATTATTATTATAACAAACTACAAATTAATATTTGCAAATATAATTATTTAATAAGCCGATTATTAAATTATACTTTAACTTTTATTTTAAATTTAAGAAATTACATGCGTAATTATTTAAATAATAAATTTTATCTCGACACATAAATGAAGAAAACTTTCGGTCAAATTAAATAAATTAATTAGTTTTGTTTTAATAAATAATCAAGATAGTTATTTCTTTATTAGAGAACTATTTACCTAATTTTAGTTGTATTCTGGTCCTAGGCTATAGTACAAACCACCTTAAACGCTCAAATCTTATTCAAATAATCAACGAACAAACCACTACAAGAAATTCTTAAAATAGCGACCGATTTTAGCGACCGAATTTTTTTATCGTTAAACACCGATAAAATTGCGATTATATATCGACAGAAATAAAAAATCTGTCAAAAATAAAATTCGTCGACCGATTACCGACAGACTAACAACGCTATTTAAAGACCAATATACTAATTTTTTATGCGATAAAATAACGACCAATTTAGTGACGAAATTCTACCGACGGATATAATTCAGTCGGTAATTTCTTTTTATTTGAAACATGCCGACCAATTAGCGACATAAATGTACTGACCAAAAAAATTCAGTCGGTAAATTTTGTATTTTAGAAGTGCCGACTAAATTCAAAATCATAACGACCAATATAATTTTGTCGTAATTTTTTTAAAAAAATATCGACGAATGTAGTAGTCGCTAAATACCGACAAAATTTTGGTCGATAATATAAATTAAAAAATAATACTAATTTTTACCACAATCTACTAAAGGAATTATGGAAAGTAATTTTAAATACCTCTAAAATATAATTGCATAGCAACAGAATAATACTCCTCCCAGCTTTCTCTCTCCTCCCAGCTCCCAACGCGCTCTCTCTCCTCCCAGCTCTCTCTTTCTCCTCCATCTGAAGAAGGCGCACGACATACACGCGAATTTCCGGTGATGTATCAACATAATCATTTTCCCCAATTTCTTCCTAGCCTAATTACCTAAATTTCATCAGAATTGGAATTCTGCTACCTGCGAAACAATATGTATCATTTTTCCTAATTTCTTCTGCTACCAGCTAGTTTTGATTGTTTTAAAATGATGTGAAGCAAATAGCCACCGCCGCTCTGCTCGCCGCCACCGCTCCGCTCGCCGTCGATCCGCCGCTGGTCCAGTTCACACACGCTTATAATAGGGAGAGAGAGTCAACATGGGGAAAAAGAGGCTCACTCATCCTCGAATTTGTTGGGCGAACAACGTATTTCCTGATTGATTTTGACGGTGAATTCGATGTGAGCAACACAGATAACATTTTCAAAAGCCCGACAGAAGCCAATCGGGGCTGATTTTAAGGAAATTTATGTCGGTATTCTGTTATGAATCCGTCGTAATTTTTACCGACGAATTGTTAGGTCCGTCGGTATTCATAGCGACTAGCCATATTACTATCGACTTTTTCTGTCGCTAATTGGTCGCTATCACCTCTTAACGACATAATAGCGACGAAATTGATTGTCATTATTTGGCAAATTTCTTGTAGTGAACAATATAATATTTCCAAATGAAATATCTAATTATAATATATGTGATATGGATATCATGTTTTCCTAAAAAAATATGAATATCAAATTAAAGAAAGAGCTGGTATATCATACATATTTAAAAATAGGTTCGAAATGAAAAAGTTATTTGCGGTGTAAAAGATTAAAATAAAGTTTGATTTTTACTAAATGTGACAATAACATACTACATCCGTTGTTTTTTATATACAATTTTAATTTTGGATAAGAGAATCAAAATACAGGGGAAATGGTACATCCTCAACCAAATTTCCTATCTCCCCACGAATCCCTTAAATTTATCCTAGCAGAATTTCAGTTGAAGGCTTGAATTTTGAAAAAGTGCCTTAGTTAGGGCCTGAATATTGGAGGTTCTCAATTCAAGGCCTGAATTTTCTCAATTAGCGGGTCAGATTCTCATTCAGGATTACATATTCAAAAGTAGGATATATTATTCGATGTGCAAAAGATTAAGTACGGAGTAGATTGAAAGTTCCAGTACAGAGTATATTGAAATTATATATATATATATATATATATATATATATATATATATATATATAATGAACATTCCATATATCAGATAATGTGTCTTATGTTTCAAGACGTAAGAGTGAGAATAAAATTTAAAATCTAGACCTCTAATAAGAAAAACTCAAAATTTAGGTCCCGGATTGAAAACTCCTAAAATTCAGGCCTCGCATTGATTTTTTGAAACCTTCTAATAAAATTTCTCAATTTATCATCATATTTTCTTTATATTACCTTTCTTCCTATTTATATATGATACTGGATATGGTCAATTAGAAAATTAGAGTTTTTTAGAGATAATGGTACGAATAATTATTGAAAATATTAGAAAAAAACGCTAAACAAACATCTATTTAAAAATAATTGACAAAACCTAAAACTATATCTTATAAATAAAAATTATCTAATAAAAATTAGAAAAATGACACGGATAGTAATGAAAAAATTAGTAGAAAAAAAGAAAAAAAGACATCTATTTAAAAACAATTGACAAAACCTAAAATTACATGTAATAATTAAAACAAAAGTAGTACCAATTATGGTCCAAATTTCAGACGAAATACAAAAAACCTGTTTTTATGGTCCAAATTTCAGACGAAATACAAAAAACCTGTTTCACTAATCTAGTTTTGCAGGCTAATAAATAATATTTAATACATATAAATAGCAAAGAAAATAATATTATTTTTCAACTCATTATAATATATGTGATATGGATGTCAAATTAAAGCTCGTGAAAAGACCATTTAAATGATATATCTTACATAAAAATCGTATTAAAAATGAAAAAGTTATTAGTATTTAAAAAATTAAAATAAAATTTAAAACTTACTGAATATACAACAACTTACCAAATTATAAAGTAAAAATTAGGAAAGAAAGTAAAAATTACAAAATAACCTCTATTTTTTACTTTTATATATATATAGATTATTTAAGTTTACATAGGAAATTTTTATAATGTAATTTAATTTCATTTGACCAAATTTCTCTGCTAATCCTACTCTATTAAGTTGGGCGTTACCTAATTCAATAATGCACATAACACGTTTATTTTTTTAATGGGAGCATTAACTTAAAACATTTAATTTCACGGCTCATTCAGCGAGATCTGAGTAATGAATTTGGATTTGCTAACCATTAGGGAATCCGAGGCTAATCGCATGAGTCCACATGTTATAGTATCGTATTTCGACTTATGTTTTATCATATTTATAAAACAACATATGGATTAGGTGATGTTATTAAGAGGATAATTGAATTAACGTATCTCCATTCGTGTGGAGCATGGTTCATTTCCAATATATTTCATTCAACAATCGTATGGTTCATCCCTTCACAACCGCAACCTATTATCTACATTACCTTTCCAATTCTCAATACACCTTTTATAATTTTCAATGCATATCATACTCTACAAATCCCTTAAACAAAATTATTGTTTCATTATTTAAGTGGATGTATGGTACACGTATTTATGCATGCATACTAGGTCGATTTAAGTGTTCATTTAATGACATTTACATACGTAATTGGCCGTGTATTGTTCATATTTATGTTATTGGCCAATTTGATGTATGTGATTTGTTTTGAAGTTATTTGGGTGAATCTAGACCGAAAAGTCGAACTCGACTAAGGATGGATGTAGAAAACGAGTCTCACAAGTCAAAAACAAAAAAAATCGAGCTAAAGCCTCAGGAAGCTGAGCTCGACCGAGACAAAGGGTAAGAGAAAAACCAATTATTTAGCTGGAGAACGGGCTCGGTCGAGAATGAAATTCTCGGCCGAGAATTCTATACATCGTTCTCTCCCCGAGAATGTAAATCTCGACCGAGAATGAAACCTGGTCAAAATATGATTTGCTCGAAAATTGCATTTTCAAGCCCAATCCATCCCCATCTATAAAAGGAAGATCCCAAGTCCAAAAATACAATTTTTACTTTGATTTTGGGAGCACGGACTTGGGAATTCGAAAGAGCACGAAGAGTCAAGATTCGACATATCGGGTTTTCTAGTTTTATGTCTTTCATTATTATTTTGTTCTTAGCCATCGTTATGATCGGCTAAGTCTTTGTTTTCCGTCTTTGACTAAGTTGAATCCTAGAACATTGTTTTTGTAACTATTCCGATAATTGTTTGATTTAACTACGTTCTGAAATTTTTTATGTTATTCGATTTCTTCATATCTTTTATATGTTTGCTATTTGGATTGATCAGCCAGGTATTAGGCATATAACTGTTGCTAGGTCGTAAATTCATAATCCGTAATTGTTATGCGTTTATGTCTAAAAGTAGCATATAGTGAATTATTCGCTTGGATAACGTCGCGGTTACTTGTACCGAGCTTGGGAGTACAACACCATATCTATTCTATTGCCTTAGTTTTCTATGCGTTTGATTAATGGTATTCTAGCGATCGTATCCTAGGACTACTTAATCGGATAGGATTAATTGCTAAGCGAACCTGTGATTAATTATACTTAAGGGATAACAAGGATTAGTTAAACGAACTTGTTAATTCTTAAGGTAGGGGTTTCAGAACTAGTTTATCAAGCAATTGCATTAGTTACAAAAATCATCCGGACTAGGGGGATACTGGGTTAAAGACGGGAATACTTTTATCACAAGTAAATTCATCTTTAGTTTGTTAGTTTAATTGTTATTTGCTTTAAGTTAATTTACTCAAAACAACTCCCACCATATTATATTTATATTATTATAATTAGTTATATAAATTGGTTTAATACGATAATTCGATTAGTTTTTCTATTCTCTGTGGGATCGACCCTGACTTACTCTATCTACTATTAGAAAAGGAAGTTAGGAAATAATAACTAATTTGACGTGCCTTGATGGTGCGGTCAAATTTTTCGCCGTTCCCGGGGAACGGTTGAAATTAATTACGTTTTAGTATTAATCATTATTAGTTTTAGTTTTGTTATTATTATAGTTTTTTGTTTTATATACACTGGGCATTCACTTGTTCCTTTGTATCTTATTACAGCGTTGAATGATCACTCGTTCACACCGTAACAAAGATCTGCAATTCGATCAGGAGATTACTCGAAGAGACCACATTCTGAGGAAACAAGCAAGAGAGATTCGAGAGGAAACTGAAACTTCACATTCTGAAACTGAACCTATCCTTTTTTAATCAGAAAACGAACAGACAGTCATGGCAGCAGAGAAGTCTATGAAAGAATTTGCCAACACTGGCGCCACTCACCAGCCCTTATGCATCACTTTCCCTAACTTGGGAGAGAACACCATATTTGAGTTGAAATCTGGGCTAATCCACTTGTTGCCCTCCTTCCATGGTCTCTCGGGCGAGGATCTTTACAAACATTTGAAGGTATTTCACATTGTCTGCTCAAGTATGAAGCCCGCTACTGTCAGTGAAGAAGCAATCAAACTACATGCTTTCCCCTATTCCTTGAAGGATTTACCAAGGATTGGCTTTACTATTTGCCTCCATTTTCCATCACTACCTGAGAATAGATGGAGAGACTCTTTTTGGAAAATTATTTTCCTGTCTTTAGAGCGACGGACCTCCGAAATTAGATTAGTGGAGCTAGGCAAATGTACAAGGAGAATTTGTATGAATATTGGGAGCGGTGCAAGAAATTGGTGGCGAGCTGTCAACAACAACAGATAACCGATCAACTGTTAATCCAGTATTTCTATGAGGGATTTTCACTGGCAAATCGGAACATGACAGATTCAGCTAGTGGAGGAGTGGTAGTTGATAAAACTCCAACTGCAGCTAAGGAATTGATATCAAAGATGGTTGCTAACTCGCAACAATTTGGGTGTAGAGATGCACCGCTCAAATCAGTAGAGAGGCAACCGACTTAGAGGACAAATCTGAAGTGTTAACAACTCTAGTTAAGAATGTCGCTTCAGGGGGTAAGGCAATTATAAAGCCATGTCATAGTTGTGATATATTGGAGCACTCGGCAGACGAGTGCCGAATTCTAGGAGATGAAATCGATGCCCATGCTAACACAGTTGGCACGGAAACTTTCCAGCAAAGAAGGTATGACCCTACTCTCATTCTTACAATCCGGGATGGAGGGATCATCCCAACATGAGGTACGATAATCAACCACAGCATTCGGGCGACCAAAATCGCCTCCCAAGGGGCATGTACCAACAAAGGCAACCGATTGAGCAAGCCCCCGGCCATCTTTAGAAGACATCGTCAAGAACTTGGCAACGAACACTGTTCAGTTTCAAAAGGACACATAGTCAAGGATCAAGAACCTTGAGACTCAAGTGAGTCAATTAGCTACTGTTGTGAGTTGTTTGAAAAATGCAAACAGTGACAAATGACCCGCTCAGCCTGAGATCAACTCGAGAAACGTGAGTGTAATTACACTTAGGAGTGGAACGGAGCTTGGAGAGCCTAAACAACCCGAGCAAAGTTTGGAAGAGGTAATTGACGAAAAAATGCAAAAACTGAAGAGGAGGATGAGCAGTTAAGCTCGACCAAGAAACCAGAGCTCGGTTGAGACACAAAAATTCTGTCAAACAGTCTCGGCCAAGCCATTGTCCCGGCAGAAGCAGCCTCCTTTGCTATTTGTCCCGACTCAACCACTCCCAGTTCCTAGTCGACTTGCGACGAAAGTGAAAGATAACAAGGAAAAAAAGATCTTGGATGTATTCAGAAAGGTCGAAATAAACATTCCGTTAATCGACGTGATCAGATAAATCCCGAGGTATGTTAAATTCCTTAAAGATTTATGTACTACCAAAGAGATTTTTGCACTTTTGGTCCCGTAGGACATCTCATTTTTTCATTTTGATCCCAAAAGTTGCAAAATAACCCCATTCGACTGACCAGGTGCAAAAATAGTCCTTTTTCTTTATTGTATGCAAACATAGTCCCAAAAAAAAAGCAAAAATAGTCCCAAACTGTTTTCACATAACGTTTAAGCCACGTGCGTGACACGTGCTTGTTTGCTGACACCATAATCATTTAAAATAATAAAAATGCCGTCATAAATTCAATTTTTAAATTAAAAAACATTAAATGTAAAAAAGGGGTAAAAAAGGGGCAGATTTTGCCCCATTTTGCAAAATCCTAACTTCTTACACTCAAAATTTACTCCGATTTTGCAAAGATAGTCATCAATCTTCCAAATTTTCATGGGTAATCGACGATTAACAATGGAATCGGCAAGATGGTTATGCGTAGAAAGTGGGTGGTGCACTACCCAGGTCCAGACTATGAAGAACGTGAATTTTTCACTTCACTTCTGTGTCATTTTTTTGTGATTCCAATCAATGTTTTCAGATTAGGCGTAGTTGAAGTCATTTTTTCACGTATATTTTTCATAACTTTTAATGTAGTAGTGCTGATGTGTGTTTTCTCCGTATTCCATGATTGATTTTTAGGTTTGTATGCATGTGTATTCCAGCCTTTATATGCTTGTTGTTTAGAATGGTCCATACCCATGTGAATAGGCTCCCTTTTACAGTATAGGCTGTCCCACTTGTGTTGTTGTTTTCATTGTTAATGCATTTTCTGGTGTTCTTTATGGATTTATTGGTCGTGTTTGACCCCTTTATTTATTATTTGATAGGTGGTACCCCTTATTGGTACACTTTTAAACTAAAACATGGGGGTGTTGTAGTAAATGACTGGGAGGGGTTTAAGTGGATAGAAGGGACCTGTTCTGCTTGGGATTGTGTAGACTCAAGAGATATTAGCATAAGGTATCTGCAAGGCTTGGCTGAATAGTTGGGCTACATGGGCAGTAAAAAATTCTATGGCATGATGGGAGGAATTGGCTTGAAGGAAGTGGACAGTGAATATGACCTGTGGATGGTCATTCAAAGAGGGAAGGGGAGAGAGTTCACACTCTTCCTTGAAGGAACTAAGACTGAAATTCCTGATCAAGAAGAAGAGATTGAGGGTGAGGTTGTGTTGCTGGGGGAGAGTGATAAAGTGGAGGATCTTGTGGACAACCTGAGGAAGAGAGTTCTATTAAAAAAACCAAGGAAAGTAAAGCACCATCAGAAGGTTTCTCTACCACATGAACACACGGATGATGGATGCTCTGCTAAAAAAGATGGCAATGTTGCAACTGAGGATTCAAATATGGGAAAACAGCTTGTAATTGTTGACTTAGATGAAGTTGAAGGGAGCAGTGAGGATGAAGATTATGCAGAGAAAGAGGATAGTTGTGATGAGTTGCTGGATGATATTATATACCAAGAGAATGTAGACCTAGATGTTGAATGGTTGGGTCCTACGCTAGCACTACAAGCTGATGAAGAGGATGATGAATCTGAGAGTGAGGGCTTTGGAGATGACATACACATCAATGAATCAGATTTTGAGTCTATTTGCAGTGATGAGGATGAAGTAAACAATCAGGATGCAATAGTGTTTAGAGCTTCATCTGCAATGAATCTAGAGTTCAGGATTGAACAGATCTTCTGTAACAAGACTTTGTTCAAACAAGCTGTTAACAACTATTCAGTCAAGGTGGGTCATGCCACAAGGTTAACCAAGAATGATGGGAGAATAATATATGCCAGATGCAAAATAGAAGGGTGTGAATGGCATATAAATGCATTGAAGGTGAAAAATGAAGAATCTTTTCAGATTAGGCAAATGGACTTGACTCATACATGTCCAAAATAATACCTTGTGGACAATGCAAATTCAAGGTGGCTGGCAGAGAAATTTGAGAAGGAATTTAGATCTGATCCAAAGAGAAGTGTGAAGGGGTTTAGAAGGGAAGCCACTGAAAAGCTGGGTTGCTACATCTCACCACTCAAGGCATATAGGGCAAAGCAGAAGGCATTGAAAATGATTGAAGGTGAAGGCATTGATCAATATGCCAAACTATGGGATTACGTTGGTACTTTGATTGAGAAAAATCCAAGATCCACAATAAAACTTGAGGTTGACAACACACCAGCTGGAAACATATTTAAGAAGGTGTATATTTGTTTACATGCAGTGAAACAGGGCTTCAAAGCAGGTTGCAGGCCTTGGATTGGGGTTGGAGGCTGTCGTTTGAGAGGGCCTTCACCTGGAGTGCTTCTTACAGCAGTTTGCATGGATCCCAACAATGATCCTTATCCACTATCTTATGTTGTTGTTGGGGTAGATAATGAGGATAACTGGACTTGGTTTTTGAATTTGATTAAGGAATATTTGATGGGTGAAAGGGAGGATGTTTATGCTTTTATGTCCGATAGGATTGATAAATGCATTTGAAAAGGTTATCCCTAGGGTTGAATACAAATTTTGTGTTAGGCATTTGCATGGGAATATGAAGAGAACAGGTTTTAGAGGAAATGAATTCAAGAGACTGTTGTGAAAGGCAGCAAGAGCAACAATAGTTGTAGCTTTTGAAAGGGCAATGGAGCAAATTGGGCAATTGGATGAGAGATGTGTAGCATGGCTTAAAGACAAAAAAACATCCATCAGAATGGTCTAGGTCACATTTAAATACTCTAGTCAACAATATGTGTAAGCAATGGAATGCAGCCTTGCTTGATGCTAGGGAGAAGCCAATCATGACTATGTTAGAGTGGATCAGAGAATATAGTATGTCTAGGCTACAGAAAAACAGGGACAGGTGTGAGAGGAGATGGGAGGGACAGTTAATTTGTCCTAGGATCAGGAAGATTCTGAGAAAAATGATTGATGACTCAGCTGATTGCATTCCTCTGAAATCAAATGAATATATGTATGAAGTGAATAACTCTGATGGATCTAGGTACTCTATTGACTTGCTGGGCAAATCTTGTGATTGTAGGAAGTGGGATGTCAATGGTATTCCATGCAAACATGCAGTTAGTGCAATCAATTGTGCTGGTAAAGAACCAGAAGACTATGTTCATACATGTTATTCTGTTGAAACCTACCATAATGTGTATGCTCATCACATTGAACCCATGAATGGTGAGAAGCTGTGGTAAAAAACAAGCTACATACCACCATTGCCCCCTAACTTTCGGAAAAAGAAGGCAGGTAGACCAAGGAAGGCTAGGAGGTTTGATGCTTTGGTTAGGAGTCAAAAGGGAAGAAGAAACTAAAAGTAACCTTGAGAAATTGCCCAAGCAATCATTCACAGTAATCCGCAAGCATTGTGGGGAGGCTGGGCATAACAAATCGGGATGTGAGTTGAGGAAGGCTCAAATTGCTTGTCTTGGATCAATTCATCCAGGATCAACATCATCAGCAGCTGCCAATGATGTAAGCCAATCTCTCTATTTATTTTCTTTTTATGCCAATTAGTTGTTTATGGACTTTACTTGAATAATGATTGTAGGTTGATGAACCTAATGAAGAAACACAAAGCAACCAGCCAGAGGAGATGGACATCCAGGAGGAATATCCACCTCTTTCTCGGGAAGAGGAGGCACTGCTAAGAGAAATTGAGGAGGAAACCCAAGCAAAATCAAACAAAGTGAGGCCAACAACAGTAGAAGGGAGAAGAAGACTTGTAAGAATCAAATTATCCTCAATTTGTTGAAGTCTGTATTTTTAATCATTTAAACTGAAACTGATGTAATTATGTGATCTTTGAAATAGGCAAGGAAAAGAGCTGAGTTGGACAGAGGTTTTGGATATCAGAAGCCCAACTCCAAGAGCAGTGTGGCATACTCAATGGCCACCTCACTGAATTGTCCACCCCTAAGGCCTAAAGGTCCTAACATAAGGGCACCACCTCCCATGTCATTCAGGCCAAATTCATATCTTGGGAGAGAAGAACCATTATCAGCTGCTGAAAATGAATCAAGTGGAATGAAGGTAATTAGGTCCAAAGGTAAGAAGTTTGTTACCATATCAAGTTTGAAAAAAACAGCTGAAAAAAATGTCAAAGGAAATGATAGGGTGTAATAGTGTGGGGTGTTAAGGTGCTTTTTGCCAAATTCATACTTTTTGTGCACAATATTTTTGTGCAATTCTAAACAATGTTGGTGTTATGCCATTGTGCAACTTTGATGTGGATTTTGAAATAGTTAGCTAAAAACTATTGTTGGTTTTATGTTTTAAGAGTTTTTACTCAGTTTTAAGCTAAAATGTGATTTTTTCTAAACATAATTGACAGATATGGAAAATTTTCTGCATTGATATCATAGGTAGGCAGAATATATTCGTCATAAACTACGTTAGTAATACATATCATTAGTCATACTTGTCCTAGGCTGCCCTATTGGCACATTTGACACTAGAGGTACATTTTGTGCACCCTATACATTCAAACTACCAATTTAGCAACAACAAGAACAACTACTGCACTAAACACACACAACAGCAGCTTGAGCATCCTCTTGAGAGGAGCAATTTCCCCAGCCATTCTTCTCATCTCCTCACTCATATCGCCAACTATGGCCTCGGTGCTTTGGACCACTCGGCTTGCTTCCCCCTCCCTTTGAGCTAGGATACGTTCCATCTCAACCAGGCCATCCACCCTCTGCATCACTCTTTTAGCTGCAGTCCCACCCCTAGGAACATTTGGTGAGTTCTCCACCTCATCTTGCCAAACAAAAAACTTGCAGCCGCCATTGTTCCAATCCGGGAAACCGTAAAAGATTCTTCCTCGGCTGTTGGGCCTCGTCGATGCCCAAGTACGTGTTGCTCGGCCACAATGGCATACAACACCGGGATGGGGGGGGGGGATATGGTCTTTGCCAACTTGATGATGAGGATGACATGTTTAGCGATCAGTTTTGAGTGTTTATTTGTGTTTGATGTGGTGTTGTTCTTTCAATGAATGTGTGGAGTATATATAACAGGTTTTGACTCCAAAAAGAAGGATGTTTCCCTCCAAAAAATGCATTTTTCCCTCAAAATAAGCAGCTAGTCCGGTTTGGGACTGGATTTGCAAGTTAAATTGGGACTAATTCTGCAACGTAACAGGGACTAACTTGAATATAACGTTTAGAACTAAAATTGCAAAAACTTTAATGGTTTCCGTAACCATAGGACTATTTTTTCAATTGGCTAGTCGAATGGGGTCAGTGTTGCAACTTTTGGGACCAAAATGAAAAAAATGAGATGTCCTGTGGGACCAAAAGTGCAAAAATCTCTACTAACAAATGCAGGTTAGAAGAAGACGAGAAAGTAATGATGGGGGAGAATGTGTCAGCCATCTTCCAAAAGAAGATTCCTCCAAAGTGCAAGGACCCAGGTATGTTCATAATACCTTGTATGATAGCTAATCACACCATAAAGCGAGCTATGCTAGATCTAGGTGTGTCAATAAATGTTATGCCTCGATCTGTTTTTCATTCACTAAATCTTGGGCCACTAAAAGAAACTAGGATAGTTATTCAATTAGCTGATCGTAGTACGTCATACCCGGATGGAGTCATAGAAGATGTGCTAGTAGAGGTGGGTGACCTAGTGTTTCCGGCGGATTTCTATGTGCTAGATATGAATGGTGATACATCCACGTTTACACCAATTTTGTTAGGGAGACCGTTCTTGAACACCTCACAAACAAAGATAGACGTTCATGAGAGAATCCTTACAATGGAGTTTGATGGCCATACTGTTAGGTTTAATATTTATGATGCCATGGGATGTCCTGAAGATGTTCATTCTGTTTTCCCTTATGACGCAACTAACCCCCTTGTTGAAAAGAACTTTGAGATGAGGTGCAGGGATAAGCTGAATCGCTCCACATCGATGAGGCCCCGTAAAGAGGAATATGAGAAGCGAAATGAAGTAAATTACCAGAATTGGTCGGGACCAATGTGGAAACCATCATGTATCAAACGCTAAAGGGAACGTGAACCAGTCGAGCCAACGACGTAAAACAAAGGCGTTTGTCGGGAGGCAACCCGATGTTTATCGTATTTTTGCTTTTACATTTTAAATTTTATTGTTATTTACTGTTTGATGCATTTTATTATCATTTTTTATTAGTATGTAGGAACTAACATGACTCGAAATCAACGTAGCAGTGGAGCATGATGGGTATAACAAGATATCCGGTGGGGCGCGATAGCCAAATTTTGCAGCAAACATAGCTTCCAACCACCACCTCAGCAGGAGCACTGTAAGTAAGCACCAAGATGTACCACTCTTTCCTCACAAACATTGATTTTCAACCAAGTTTGGGGGAGGGGGTGTAACTGGAACGACTTGGCCGCTTTTGAGCTTTAGTTTCTTATATTTTCTTACTTTATGCTAGCTGCTAGTTCTTGTTTATTTGTTGAAGTGATGGCCTGTGAGGCATTAATTATATGGCCTGTTAGCTAATTATTTGGTTGATCGTCTGGCATGTGAGCTACTGTCTTTGCGAATTAGGTCATGTTTAGTTGTTATGTTCTTTGGATTTTAGTTGAGTCTAGGATTGATTCAGTTGAAAAAGAAAAACCGAGATTATATTTTGATTTGATTTGTGTCTAAGGACAAGAGATTAGGGTAATGACAAGTGTACAACTAGTTAATGATGATCATGAATCTTGACTAAAAATTCGAAAATTTGACATATGATAGAGCATAATATGAGATTAAGATAAAATTGAGCTCGTCTTGGAGACTTGTGATCAAATATTACCCTGTGAGTTTTTTAGCCAATTTTGTACTCCCATCTTTGGAGTAATACATGCATTCTTCCGGTGTGAATTCTTTAGTTATATGTGGTCGTCTCTAGAACTTTCCCTGATTCTTTATTATGAATATGTCAGACCTGATTTTGGGCAGTTTTTGATATCTAACCTATCCTTAAGCCTTAATATGTTTTTCTTTTGACCAATAAAATTTTCCGTTGTTAGCCCATTTGAGATTTATAGCTTTTTCTTTGATAGCCTTACTTTACAAGCCACATCCTTTCAATATTAAACCTGTGGCCCATTTAGACTAAGAGTGAGTATGAGGAAGGAGGATTGGAAGGTAGTCAGGATTATTTGGAATCAATATGGGTGAAAGATAGGAATGTTTGACGAAAGAAAGGGATATGAAAATAATAGGCAAAGAAATTGAGACTAAATAACCTCTCCTAATTGTAATGTTTAGAGAACCAATTTGTCCCACTTTTTTTCCCAGAAACGTTGATTTTCAACCAAGATTGGGAGGGGGGGGGGGGGGGTTGTAAGTGTGACGTATTGGTTATTTTTATTAATAGTATTTATGTTGAAAAAGAAAAACGAAAAAAAAATGAAAAAGTCTTTGTAAATAAGTGTTTTATTATTTTTGTTTAAAGGAGAGGTTAGGAATCTAAAAGTGCTTTATTGTTTGAGTTGATTATAGAAATCGGATAGTCCCAATTGTGGTATCCAAGTGAAGCATGCAAAGCATTTATGTTGTAAGGACTTTTGAAGGGTGAAGAAACATTCTTGCGAGAAGGTTTGCTGAAATTTGGAGAGTGAGGATTAAGTAATTGTTTTGAGAGGTGGTTGAGTAGAAAAAACTCGATTAATCCAACGATTAGCCACTTTTACCCAAAAACTTTCCACCTTACCTTAAGCCTACATTGCAACCTAAAATAAAGACCTTTTTTTATCCTCTGTACATGTCAAGTACGAGGTATGATTTAGATGATGGGCAAACAATGATAGGCGTTGCATGTAGTCCAATATGAGTGAAATTGAATTTACCTTAAACACTTGAGAGATGAGTGATACACTTAACCGATAAGGATCACCTGTTGAAAGTATCGACTCTCAATAGTAGTTAATGTTGTTATATTGGATATGCTCGGATTATCATGTTGTCTTTCTTTATAAAAATATGTCTGAAACTATGTTTGCCACTTAAGTCGCCCTTAACACGTGTCCTTTTGTGTTTCTTCTTTGTTTTGCATTGTTCGGGACGAACAAAGGTTTAAGTTTGGAGGATTTTGGTACACGTATTTATGCATGCATAATAGGTCGATTTCAATGTTCATTTAATGATATTTGCATACGTAATTGGCCGTGTATTGTTCATATTTATGTTATTGGGCAATTTGATGTGTGTGATTTGTTTTGAAGTTATTTGGGTGAATCTAGACCAAAAAGTCGAACTCGACTAAGAATGGATGTAGAAAACAAGTCTCACAAGTCAAAAGCGAAGAAAAATCGAGCTAAAGCCTCAGGAAGCTGAGCTCGACCGAGACAATCAAGCTCGGCCGAGACAAAGGGTCAGAGAAAAACCAATTTTTCAGCTGGAGAGCGAGAATTCTATACATGGTTCTCTCCCGAGAATGTAATTCTTGGCCGAGAATGAAAGCTGGTCAAAATAGGATTTGCTCGAAAATTATCTTTTCAAGCTCAATTCAAGTCTAATTCATCTCCATCTATAAAAGGAAGATCCCAAGTCCAAAAATGCAATTTTTACTTTGATTTTGGGAGCACGAACTTTGGAATTCGAAAGAGCACGAAGAGTCAAGATTCAACATCTCGGGCTTTCTAGTTTTATGTCTTTCATTATTAGTTTGTTCTTAGCCATCGTTATGATCGGCTAAGTCTTTATTTTCCGTCTTTGACTAAGTTGAACCCTAAAACGATGTTTTTGTAACTATTCCTGTAATTGTTTGATTTAACTACGTTTTGAAATTATTTATGTTATTCGATTTCTTTATATCTTTTATATATTTGCTATTTAGATTGATTAGCCGGGTATTAGGCATATAACTGTTGCTAGGTCGTAAATTCATAATCCGTAATTGTTATGCGTTTATGTCAAAGAGTAGCAAATAGTGAATTATTCGCTAAGATAACATAAGTCGCGGTCACTTATACCGAGCTTGCGAGTACAACACCGTATCTATTCCCTTGCCTTAGTTCTCTATGCGTTTGATTAATGGTGTTCTAGCGATCGTATCCTAGGATTACTTAATCGGATAGGATTAATTGCTAAGCGAACCTGTGATTAATTACACTTAAGGAGTGACAAGGATTAGTTAAACGAACTTGTTAATTCTTGGGGTAGGGGTTTCAGAACTAGTTTGTCAAGCAATTGCATTAGTTACAAGAATCATTTGGACTAGGGGGATACTGGGTTAAAGGCGGGAATACTTTTATCACAAGTAAATACATCTTTAGTTTGTTAATTTAATTGTTATTTGCTCTAAGTTAATTTACTCAAAACAACTCCCCCATATTATATTTATATTATTATAATTAGTTATATAAATTGGTTTAATATGATAATTCGATTAGTTTTTCTGTTTTCTGTGGGATCGACCCTGACTTACTCTATCTACTATTAGAAAAGGAAGTTTGGAAATAGTAACTAATTTGACGTGCCTCGACTGTGCGGTCAATGTATCATCTGAGGATGTGCCACAACGGACGTAGCACATGCCACTACATCCCAGTACAAGTATTCCCTAATTAACATGTATTGTATTAAATTTAGTGTAATAGAAGATAAAATACTTAGTGTAACACTATATGTACTTTAAAATAATTTATTACTCTATCATTTAAAATCCTGGATATACTAATATTTGATGCGACTTAAATCATTCCCAACATAATTCTTCTATATCACTCCGTCACGTGGAAATATTAGTTAAATTAGATGTAAAGAGTGAACTGCAATCTCAATTAAAGGAATTTTAAGAAGTGTTAAATCATACACAACAAATTTATTTCCGACGTGAAAACAATCTAGTGATGTAAAAGGATTACGCAGAAAATGATGCGGATACTAGGAATTTAAGAATCTAATTAGATTGACTTTTTCTAAGGACAATATATGCTGCCTCGACAATTTCTTTTCTTTTTAGAAAATTAAATTTGTAGGTTGGTAAATGTATTAAGAAAATGTTAATAATAAATTATTTGTGAAGTCGGTAATTAAAATTTTAACATTGATACTAGACTGAAAATTAATCTAGAAAAGGATAATTTTTTTGTGATTCAAAATGATAGGTAACATTTAAATTCTTTTCGATAACTTTTCATCGTAATAGTAATTTAGATAAAGGCTGGTTGCAAGAAAAAGAATGTTTAAAATAAACAATTTAATATTTTTTTTTTTTTTAAAGATCCCTTTTGTAATATAAGACCATGTTTATTCACAACCCTCCACAACCCAACCTATCAATAAAATATTTATTTCTCTCTCATCCACATACACAACCTACTCCACAACCCAAAAAATATATTTTTATACTTTATCAACAACCCAGCACAACCCAACATTTTAATAAATACTAATTTCTTTTATCCAAGTACATAACATATTTCCCAATAAAACTAATATTTTTGCTACAATTTAATAATTGCATATTATTTTTCACGCTTTCTCTAATATATTTCGAGAAAAAAAATTATTTTTATTCCGCAATTATAATAAGGTGATTTTTTTCGGTACGTTTAAGATGACATGATAAAATAATAACCAAATGAAAATTTGGCCAGGCCTATATATAGTCGGTCCGACTCGTGGTATTCCCTATAATGTACTAAAATTATTGGGCCGGCTCGGGGTTCATCGAGCTTTTGGCCCATCGGACCGGTCCGGACGAGCCAACTAGTACTTCGGGTCTATATTTCTATGGTCCAACTCATGTAAAATATCAGACAAGCCTATCTATTTATAAAGGGAAAAAAATAAAGAGCTTCAAATTTTAATTCAAAATATGTCAACATTAGACTCTACAGAGAAAAAATAAATACTCCCTCCGTCCCGCTTAAAGCTGCCTACTTGCCTTTTCGGTCCGTCCCAACTAAAGTTGTCACCCCAAAAAAGGAAACTAATCCCACAATCCTCACCCTCAAAATCTCAACCACTCAATCTCTACCTTTAAAAAAGTCAAATAACTGTTTTTTCTTAACATCCGTACCCGGTCAAAGTGGAAGCTTTAACCGGGAAGGAGGGAGTAATAATTTTGATAAATATTTTAATTTTTATAAAATAAAAATCATATCATTTATTTATCATTAAAATTATATTCAATAAATAATTTAATACAATCAATGAGATATTGACATGTGACGGGCTGTAAAATGGGACTAGGTTGTGGAATGGATTGGTTGACCTGACTCATGGAAAAGACAGTCATTCATTTTTATCTTTTTTGTGAACTTCTTGTCGTTAGTCACTGATAAACATAGCCTAAGAAAGAAGACAAACAAACCTGAATTTGTGGAGACGACTGAAGAGTCACGGGCAGTGGTCAACGTTCAAAAGGTGTTGGCGGTAAGTCCATGGCCGTTGACGATAACGGTGTTAACTGTTACACACCAACTACCCCAAAACACACGCCGTCTGTAAATTAATATGGTATTCAAAAAATATACGTAAAAAGAGTCTTGTTTATTGTTCTAAAATAGGAGTATTATTTCAAAAATAATATTGCGTTGCACTAGTTTCTGTAGAAACTATTTTTTTATTTTATTTTACGAATTAATTAGATATAACTGAATAAGCCTAACAAAATAATAAGTCATTTGAGTTCATATTGGTGAAGTTTAAAAAATTATGCCCTCATCAAATTGACAAAAAAAAAAAAAAAGAAAAATAGTAATTGTACATTTTTCAAACATAACTCTTTTTTTATGAGACATAGAAGTATAAAATATTGCATAGTATATTGCTTCATAATGTGCTAAATTTAATTACATCCTTGAAATCTACCACATTTTGTCAACAAATGATTTTCTTTAATTAAATGGGGATAGAGGAGTAGGGTCGAACATTTAATTATCATTATCGATTAGTGAGACGTTGTTACTAAATAGTGAGGGTGTTATCCCACAAATAAAGTTTTAAGAAAGAAAAACATATATCATGGAGTAACATTACAATAAGCTAGAAAAATAATAGCCACTGTTTTTTTCTTTTTTGTTAAAATATGTCACATATCATGATATCACAGGTATCCAATAATGTAACGATCAATGGGCCTAGGGTCAATTTAATTTGACTAAATTTTTTGTTAGTCAAAATGCATGAATACAATAGTTATTTTATTTTTTCCTCGAATAATGTTATTAAGGAAATGCTAGTGCAAAAATTTATATTTAAAGAAGATAATAATGAGATACACTGATCAATAAAACACAGAAAGAGAGCATTCCAAATTTTGATTAATACAAATTACATTAATTTATTCCAAAAATACACATTACAACAACCCAAATACAAAAGACCTTGTTTTATTTATCACTAACTCGTGATTAAGAGTACTCATGAGGGTTAGCGTGGAGGTGAGCCTCAACAGCATGGAAGAAAGCCTTTGACCCCTCTGTGGCCCGTTTGATGGTCTCTCGTATTTTATGATCGTCATCGCTTTTTGGATGGTATGCAGTGCTGTTCTTGTACACGGAACCTCCGTTCGGGCCGTGCTCAATCTTGATTGTGTTAACAATAGTCTCGAATTCATCACCCAGATCACCCCCTTCAACGACAGTGTATTTGAACACATAATTTTTCTCATCGAGTTCCTCAGTCTTGTGCTTTACAAAATGAGTGTGCTCCCCTGTTCAAAATACAGGAATTGATAATTATAGATAACAAACTTATAGAAGTTAACAATCGAAGTTAAACATGGTATGTGTCCCAATCGTGTTTCACATCTACTACAATAAAGTTTTAACTTATTTTCTTTTCAGCTACTTTACATGCGCACCAATAACATTTATCCGCATAATTATCACAAAATGTTCTCTAATTTATTCAAAAATCTTAATTTACTTAGTAACATTTTTTTTTTCTTTTATTACAAATCCTCATTTAGGTGGAATTTTGTGAGACTTTAGTAAAAAACTTCAAGACTAGATAATAGGTTAACTCAATATTTTCCAATAAAAAAAAGTAAATAGTTTTTTGTCTACTATTTTCAATTTAAGAACATTATCTTTGTCCATTTTAATTTGGGTCCTTTAACTTTAAAATTTCACAAACTGATCCTTTAAATTTCAAAATTTGAAAATGTTGGCTCACCAGAAACCGATTATATTACTTGCTCTTGAAAACTAAATGACCAATGTAGAAAATTTTAAAAGTTAAAGGACCTAAATTAAAATAATAAAAAATAATGTCCTTGAATAATCATGAAACTTAATAGACAAAAGAATACGAATTTAGAGTGACGTACCAATAGAGAAAGTCAACTTCTTGAGAGATCCGACACCACCATCACCTTCTAAGGTTTCGCAGCTCTTGAAAATGGGCAAGACCTTAGGTACGAGGTTGTCGGAATCGAGGATATATCCTTTGAACAATCTGGATGGTGGGATTGATGAACTAATTTCAAACTCATCGATGATAACTGCCATGGTAAGAACTTGGTTTTCAGACAAATAAATATGGAAGAAGAAGAGTTGCTTGAGCTGTGTTTGATGATGAAAGACAAGGGTGTTATTTATAGAAAATACAGGGTCAAGATTGTCAACTTGGGTCAGAATCTTTTATTAATTGTCCGATGGCTTACATATAGTATTGATATTCCTTTTTTCTTCTTTTTTTTTTTTTGCTTTTTTTTTTTCATATTCCTTCATCAGTTCAAATCCTACTTCTTCCGTTCATAAATAAGTGTTATTTTATGAAAAAATATTTTTACATAAATAAGTATTCTATCCGATCACGAATAAGTGTCATTCTAGAAAAAAACTATTTTTTCACAAAAGAGTCTCATTTTAGCATTTTTTGCGTCTAAGGAAATTTCCATACTAATTATAATATTATATAAATAAGATATGAAGAGAAAATGGAGAAGTTTTTAGTAATATAAACATTGAAGGAGAGAAAAATGAAGGGGTGTTGTCCATTTTATAATTTGTTAAATTCTACTTGAAGTTTAAAATGACACTTATTTATGAACGAGAAGAATATTATTTTACTAATTTTGTCTATTTCTTCCAACATTATCTTTAGCTAAGTCTAAGGAAATCTCGATCAAATCATATAATATTATTATTACCTAAATTAATTGACCTCCCATTTGAATTAATAAGGTATATAGAAAAGATGGAGAAATTTAAAATGACATTTATTTGCGAACGCAATGAGTACATTATTATTATTATTATTATTATTATTATTATTATTATTATTATTATTATTATTATTAGGATTTTCATCAGGCTCATGCTCGATTTCGATTCATTTCAAGTTGTACATAAAAAGTTATTAAAATATAGGATAAATAGTTTCTTATAGTATATTAAGTTTCATCATTTCTATTTAAGAACAATGCATTTGGTCATTTCGATTTTGATCATTTAATTTTTGAAATTCAAAAGTTAAAGAATCAAAATCGAAATGACTTAAGATAATGTCCTTAAATAAAAATGGTGAAACTTAATGTACTAAAAAAATTATTTACCCTAAAATATGATTAACACATTTTAAACATTATTGATTTTTCAAGTTAACTCAGATAAATTATATTCCGGTCGATTTTATTTTGATTTTTCCTTCGGATAGGTTCGAATTTTGTATTTTTGTGGCCGTTCAATGATTGCCATATTAAGTCATTCATTCTAGAAGGGAAGGAAGTTTCCTAGAAATTGTTTTTTCTTCTCTCTGAAAAAGAAAAAGATGCTCCTTTTATTTTTATTTTTATTTTTATTTTTATTTTTTTAAAGAAAGTAAGAGAAATTGTTTTGACGGGTCGAAGTCAAACTTGTTGGGCTATGAAAGCCTCAAGTTGGGTTCATATGATCCGACAATATTATTCCTACTTTTCCTAAAATATTATTTATGACCATTATCACATACAATTAATATTAAAACCAAATATTAATAGCATGGAGTGATTCATTCTATCCAACCTAACTAGAATTTGCACAACATAATTTAAAATATATTTATTTATAAAAAAAGATAAAACCAAATAATAAAATAAATATATTGAATAATTTAATTTTTTAAATAAAAACCTTACACTACAAGAAAAACAATTGACTGCGACGGAAATTTCCGTCACTAAACTGAAAAATTCCGTCACAATGAATGAGTAGTGACGGATTAGTGACGGAAATGTTTTGTTACAAAAACCTTTGTCACTAAACAGATAATGACGGATTTTTCATTCTGTCACTAGCTTAGTGACGGAAATTCTGTCACAATTCTAAAAAAATCCGTCATAAAATTATGACGGAATATTTCCGTCACTACATGGCAACGACTAAAATTCCGTCACTAGTCCGTCACTACAGGATTAATGACGGAGTATTTCCGTCACAAATTAATGACGGAATATTTCCGTCACTATCTTGGCTATATTAGTAACGGAATTATTCCGTTACAAAAGAAAAAAAACGTCTCTATTCCGTCACTATGCTATCTGATTTCTGTCATTATTTAAGAAAATGTTCTTTCTTGACCTGTAAAAATGAAGAAGCTATTTGCAATTACATGTACAAATTCCCCATTAGCAATCATTAATTGAACTTTATAATTGGACATGAACAAACAGAAACATATTCCATTACTAAATATTGTTAGCCACCATGAATTCTTTTTTACCATAAAATATCAACAAACATAACTAAAGCTGCACTCAAGCTTCCGGGATGGGTTGGCAGGTTATCAGCTACCATAAGACAGTATAGTTGGTTCAGAAGGATAGGTAGTACAATTTAATTCTATAAGCCAGAGAAATGTACCATGCTGTAATACAACTCAGTTGGCTTTTATGGTGAGATATCTGGACTATAAAATTATCATATGATATATAATACACTGTTTACATTGAAGTTTGATACTTAATTACAATGCAACTCTTCGTAAAATAACATGATATGTAGTTTAATTTAAAATACAAAATTCATTCATACTTATTTCAGAAATTCATTCATAATTCTTCTTTATTCGGATACGTGAAAAAGATCCTAATACTTGCAGCTTTTTTTAATTATTAAATTATAAGTGATATTTTATGCACCACCTAGAATGAGGTTGATACCTTCCCCACCATGAAACATCTTTGAAATGACAAGGCATGAATTTTAGTTCACATATCTAAACTGATCTGCGCCTTGCTTTTTTTTTCTTGTAGTAAGGTGATTCACCACCAGATACTATAGCAGGTTTTTAAAAAGATATTGTGCCACACAATGCGACAAAGATGCAACACACATATATTCTGATAATATCTGAAGTGAAAAAACAAAGCATCCAGTTAATGTGAACATATCAATTTGGCCATTTAACACAAGTCAATAGTCACAAAATTGTACTCTACAAACAGTAGATGCTAACTGAATTCCTGCTCCTATTCCAAGAACATTAAACAGAGTGGAAATTGCTTCACCTTTTGCAAAAAGGTCACTCAGATTTCCCTCTTTGGCAAATAAAGAATATATGGGCAATCTTGTTGCTCTTGCTGCAACAACTGCCATTCCCTGCAAAATAAAGAGTTATCTTCCATGTCTCAACCACTATCCCGTCCATGGAGCAAGTAATTCAACCCACCTTAGCAAAATTGCCAAGTCCAGCCAATTCTAGAAATAATTGTGGACATAAAGGGGAAATTATTTCCAAACCAGTACCGAAGTCATAAAGAACGTCAGCTGCAAGTAGAAAGATTCATTTATTGCAGACATCCCATAGCAAGGTTCAAAACACAGACAAACAACATTACAATAAGTAATGGCTATTACTTATCTGTGTAAACATTAAGGTAAAACAAGAGGACAGTATAAAACAAATGCATAGATACAGACCTAAAATCCTCCAACTTTTAGGCTCCGAGTCCATTCTTGCACCCAAATTGCTACATATGAGCTTCCCGACATGCTGCATGCCATCTTTCAAAATCTGCACTTGATAACGCAAACATAATTCACCCGTAAACGAAAGAACTTCAAGAACCACCGGATAAGGTCTTCCAGTTATTAACTCCTTACCCAACTAACAACAGTAGCCTGTGCAGGTGTAGGTCGTAATCCTGCAGCAAATAGAAGTGACTGAAAGGGATTAAGTAACTGAGAGACATCCTTCCTATAGGGGTGATTTGATTTTTTAGGAACATCAGATAGTGTTACATATGATCTGCCATGAGAAGTGGAAAGAAAACGTAAAATCTTGGAAGAAGACCTGAGTTGATAATACAGATAATGTTGCACTAGAGAAGTGTTGTAAGGCACGGAATTGTGTGTATCTTAGATAGCCCTCACTCACACTGCACATGTAAAAGATAAATTGGAACAGTCAATAGTGTTGATCTTTGATTTGCAGTTGAAATATATGAGAAGGATCTAATGACACCACTAACCTATATGGATAACCAGATGGAAAGAACTTATTCAAGAAAGATTCAACTATCCTACGAGAGGCAGGTCTAGCATCATTAACTATCCTTACCTGAATTTAATAACAAAAAGAATAGTAAGGTTAAACAAGATTACAATAATACGTAGTGCCCTCTGAAATTAATTTCATGTCGTCGAATAGTATATGAGAGGTGAACAAAGTAATTCAGATTCAGAAACCTCATAAAAGGCAAAAGTATAGAGTTTGCTAAAACAAATGTCTTCTTGTTACTAGCAATAACAATATTAGTAGCATTATTACTAAATCTGTGACGTGCAAAATTCATTTCTTTGCACCAAATGGTACCGATATAACTCACAATTTTAAATTCTTTCTTGCGAAACTCCTCAAGAGCCCTCTCAATCAGTCCATACTCTTCCAGTAAAGTAATCTGAAAGAAAATATTGGATAGCAGACTACCACAACATACAAGTTACGAAAACCAATTCAGATACTCTTAGTGAGATGACTCTTTTAGTCCGATAAATTATATCAGAGAAGAAACCAAAGGCAAGAAAAAGCAGCTGGCAGAAACTCAAAATTACAGTAGACACCATAAATTTCTAGCTCGCTAGAAGTCCAAACATTGTTTCTATTTGCACCTAATTTTCACCTACCACAAGCTTAATCTTTGGGATAAGCTTCAAAGTACATTTCCTTTTAACTATAAGAAGTATTTTATTGAAAAAAATTGGTATAGGTACACAGGACAGTGAACCCCATAAACAGAAAGAAGAGTATTTATAGTAAACAAGGCTATATGCATCCATGTTTATACATAGATACATATATGTATATGTATATATGTGTGTGTATAGAGAAGAATCTGAAGCCCAACACAAAATCATGAGTTTACTAACCCAAGCCAACACATTGAGGCAATTGCTCAGACGCTGAACTGATTGCTAACCCAATAATAGTCGCATTCAAACTGTAGAAAGTTTCAGTTACTGGGACCTAGCAGGAAGACATTGCACCACAAAAAAAAAATCATTTGAATATGGATATAACTGACATAACATTAACAGAGGATGAGAGATAGAGAGAGCTTCATTAAGATAAGAAAATGAAAATGGAGAAAGAAATACGTTTCTGCAATATATCATTTGTATCCTAAACTACGATCAAATTACTGTGACCATGATTCTATAACACGATTGAGGATCTGACTAGCTGAATCTACTTGGCAATGTAGGTGTTTAAATTTGATACTTGAAATGGGAATTTCATAAGGAGGGGGAGCAGCCAATGCACGAGCAAGCTTCTTGTTTGTGGAGATAGTCATATCACTCAGAATTGAGATTTCACAAGGTTTTCCATAAGTAGGAAGAATCACAAAGTAATAGAATTTAAAGCCATCAAAGGTTTTGCAATTGGTAAACAACTCACATGATGCTAAATAAAGTCATAAAAACAGAATGCTACAATCAAACAACCAACCTACTGATATAATTGGTACAGAATCAAGATGATGATAGTTTGTTAGCTTTAGCATATATGCAGATAGATCAGCAGCATATCGTCATGGTGATAGCAAATGGAAACTAAAGAAAATAGTGAATAGAGGAGAGATAAACAATTGAATACAAGCATCCACGTGGCCAGTTGGATTACTAAGTATGTGAAGACATACACACGGCAGCTCGAATGAATGAAGATAACATAAAGTATAAATATGACCATTTACACACTTATATTAGCACTCTACATGTACTCACTGTCACATACTAACGTCAGCGCCAATTTGATGTAAGATTTACTTTCAAATTATATATTATTGGCATCAGAGTGAAGAAAATCCATACCAGAGAAACATATCAGTTTATTTTTGTGGGATCAAATGCAAGGAGCTGCTCTAGCTATTTCTTGTATCTAGCATTTTCCATTCATCAGATCTTGCTACAGATGTATCATCTTGCGCGTTTGTTAGTCCGCGACCCCATTCTCCATTTTATCATGTCTTTCTTATCTTCTATTCAATATCAAACACACATCATCAACTTGTGAATTATGAATTATGAATCATGAACTAAACTTGCAAGATAAATCCAGGACCTAAACTTGCAAATACCCCGACTGTCCTCGGCAAAGGAATCTATGGGCTGATCAATCTAGTCTAAATTATAGGCTATAATAGGCAAGGTATTTGTTTTAAAATGTAATGTTGCTTATACTTTATAAATATTATCAAGCTAGCATGTAAAATAGTATAGAAGTGAAGAACCACCATCTCAATTAAAATGAAAAGTTTTGATATAAGAAAACCCTGCTATTAAAACAGAAACCATTGTCTGCCTACGAGATTCATTTGTAGAAGCTAAAACCATAAACCAGCTTAATCAAACCCCCAATGAACAGATTTCTCCCATTCATAATAGGTATCATATTCAATTATAACTATTTGATTTTACCAAAAACAAATTCTTATCTTCATCACCTCATTTTTTTTTTTTTTTTCATTTCAAATTTTGGAGAAACAAATATTAGCGACAGCTAGGGTGTTCACATTTCTAATCCAATGTTTGTTTCCAGAAAGCACAAAGATTCAAATCAAATAACATATTCAAATGAAATTAGGGCTATGATCAGACCTCCTTGAATTCGGTGGTGGAGTTTTCAAACTGAAATCGAATCTCTTCTTTTGATTAGACCGTCAATCGTGGGAATTAGACGATGACGCTTGCAATCTAAAGCACCTCTTAATCCCAACCCTCGTGTATTTGCTATCGATCGGGGTAATCTTGACGATAAAACTTGCAATCAAAAGCGTCTTCATCCCAACAGGCGTCTGTGTTTGCGAGGGAGAGAGTCCAAGCATGTGTGTGCGAGTGAGAGAGACGTGCGTGAAGGAGAGAGAAAGGGAGAAAAGATGAACGGTGCAAATGAAAGAGAACAAAGTGAAATGGAAAGAAGAATACACTCTCCAGTGAATTTAGGGAAATCTGAAAGTAAAACAACTTAATATATACAAAACCAGTAAAGGATTCTCAACATAACAATAGGTGTCTCAAGTGGTAAGGGACTTGTTTCCTGTCCACCAGGTCAGGGGATCGACGCTGGCGCATGACACTCATAATTTTTTTTTATGTATTGGAGGCAGGTCTAATACGACGTCGTTTGAGTAGTGACGGAAATTTCCGTCATTAGTTAATGACGGTCAATTCCGTCACTAAATAAGCATCATTTACATGGGCAATAAGTAATGACGAAATATTTCCGTCACTACATAGCAACGGCTAAAATTCCGTCATTAATCCGTCAATACAAGATTAATGACGGAATATTTTCCGTCACTACATAGCAACGACTACAATTCCGTCACTATTCCGTCAATACAAGATTAATGACGGAATATTTTCCGTCACTATATAGCAACGGCTAAAATTCCGTCATTAATCCGTCAATACAAGATTAATGACGGAATATTTTTCGTCATTACATAGCAACGGCTACAATTCCGTCACTATTTCGTCATTACAAGATTAATGACGGAATATTTCCGTCACAACATTAAAATATTTTATTCCCACATCTTAGAGCCCTTTGTTATTACGGCTTAATGACGGATTTTTTTTCCGTCACTAAATTCCGTTATAATTTCGTTACTGAGTCGTTGCTAATACTCAAACACTCTTGTAGTCTCTATCCGTAGATATTCCGTCACTAGTCCGTAATTAGATTGTGACGGAAATTGTCCGTCACTAAAATCAGTCATTATCTGCAATATTTCTTGTAGTGTTATATTATCATATAAGTTTTTATAAAAATCATTTTGATTCGATTTATATTGTAAGTATTTTTTTTTTTTTTTAATCTTTAGAATGTTAGTAGAAACACACAAAACTTATTTAGAGTACGACCACAGTTTATAGAGTCCATGTTCAAAAGAAACTGCTCTTTTCAATTAAGACTAAGTGTTTACCTCAAAGGTAAACTGGGGTATTATCGAATTGTCTCGAGTCAAACTTTGAGTTGTTTGTCAATTATAAAGTGAACTAAACTTGAAAGAACCTATTAATTTGATGTTTGATCATGTTTGAAAATTGTTCACGAACATTAACGAACGCCAAGTTTATTAACATCTTGTATTCGTGAACGTGCATATTAGACATTATTATAGTTTTGTGCAAAAATCTGAAGTTTATTATTTCAACAATAATTTTATGGGTATTTTAAAATAAACGAGTTAAATAAATGATATAAAAAACAAATAATAATAATAATAATAATAATAATAATAATAATAATAATAATAATAATAATAATAATAATAATAATAATAATAATAATAATAATAATAATAATAATAATAATAACAACAACAATATTCACAAGGCGTTAACGAATGAGTTCGTCAATGTTCAAGCTTAATTAAATGATACCAAACTCGAAAATGAATTTTTTATTGAACGTTTTGTCCGTCAGCAACCTAAACGTAAGGCGATGGCCGCCTCATGGGTTGGTTTCATGAGTTTGTACTAAATATTTTAAGGCGAAAATCGAACGAATAGAAAATTATGAGACAAAAAATTATTTTAGCCGAAATTCAACATAGCTTTATGACATATAAGAAATCTGTAGTATAGTTTCAAAGTGTTGGTTCAAATTATTTTAACTGGATCATAATTTTTTCTACCCACAACAAAACAAGAAATTCGATTTATAAACATTTTTAAACTATAACTAGCCTTTTGGTGTAGTATATGTTATTATCCGTGTAAATTTGATCGATATATGGGTCATTGATCCATATATGATATTAAATTTATGTTTTGAGAAAAGTTCCACCAATATAGATACTTTAAGAAGTTTATAAGGTTAATTAAACATACTCTAAAAGTACTCATGAGGGTTGGCGTGGAAGTAAGCCTCAATAGTATGGTAGAAAGTCTTCAACCCCTTTGTAGTTCGCTCGATGATCTCTCGCATTTTATGGTGGTCGGCACTCTTCGTGTGGTACGCACAAATGCACTTATAGATAGAATCCCCGCATGGGCAGGGCTCAATCTTGATTGTGGTAGTGTAGAACTCAGATTCTTCACCTAAACTATCCCCTTCAAAGACGGTGAATCTGTACACACGATTTGTCTTATCAAGTTCATCAGTAATGTGCTTTATACAGTGGATGCGATCTCCTGCATAAGATACACAAATGTTTTTCAATTTGATATGTATAATTGCACATAACAAACTTATAATATTTTGGGTGAATTACTTTTGCAACTACTTGTAGTTACAAATATATTAGTAACTACAAAGTGGTTGCAAAAAAACTTTTGCATCTTACTATAAGTGGTTACCCTATTGTAACCATGTGTAGATATGTAGTTACTAAAAATGTTTTTGGGACTACTTTATTTTTTATGTCTACATTTTGTAGTTGCAAAAAGCCTTGATTCTAATAATTTGGTGCATGATATCAACTAGATAAGTGAGTTACAGGATTTTAAAATTGGGGGTACGATAAACTATCTAACAAAACTATGATATATTTTTTTTTCCTTTATTTTGAAGGTTCTATTATAAAAAAGTTATTATTTAATCATATAATCAGAAATCTGAAAATGATAATATAGAAAAAATATTCACTTTAATCATAATTTGTCAATAATTGACTTTTACACGAAAAAAATTGAAATGTATTACAACAACAATAAAGAAATTGAATAATTAATGAATTTTGTTAAATAAGTTGCTGACTTAAAAGATCGGTATTTTAGCCAATTAATACATTTGTGTGAGTCCCATTCCCCTTTGTAACATTTTTTTTTTCCAAAATAAATTAAAAAAGTAAAGCATTAAAGATGATAAAATGCTCAAATTGAGATTTAAACACTGGTGGATAGTAACAAATTTTGAAAAACAAACCACTGCACCACCTTTACCTCTAAACTTACATACAGATACTACTACATATATTTCTTGGGGATTCGGGGGTACAAGTGTACCCCCTTGTTCCCAAATGGTTCCGCCACTGGTTACTAGCTACTAAATTACTCGTAAGATTCAACCGAAATATACAATTGTTTTCTACATTTTTATACTAAAGGACCTCTGGATAAAGTTGGATAGCTCAAGTGGCAGAGCATCTACTACCTAGACCTTTGGTCCTAGGTTCGAGTCATCATGGGGGAGGGGAGGGTTTTTTCTTTCTTTCTTAGATTCTTAGATTAGGGGAAAAAAAATTTATACTAAAGGACCTCTGTTACAATTTTTACAAACTTTCGGCTCCAATTGGTAATTAATTTCACCAAAACTCATGGGTATGTAATGTAATTTGCACCCCAATATTTAATCTTTACCCTCCATTAGTTAAGAAAAAAGAGAAGAAAAAGCTTTGGTTTCTTTACCCTCCAAGAATGACAAATTATAATCCAACCCTTTTCTTGCTCAAATGATCACTCATTATAATATTCTTTTGCAATTATTGTATTCAAGGTACATAACATTATTCCAGATTAGCGGTGGCAATTCAAATTATCGGATCAGAATGATACTCAATTTTGAAACGATTTAGGTTAAAATCGAGTTAATTATATCAAAATCGTATTTTCTTTTCGAGTTAAAGATTTGCCATCCTATTTTATACTTCTAACTACAGCCAAAAGAAGTTCTCCAAGACCCATTTTCTTCTTACCTACTTTCTCCAGCTCATAAAAAATGTTGCTTTAAACTTATTTGGAAAACAATAAGAATTGGTGGAATTGACAAAGTATATTCCTACAAAATACATTTAATTGTAATATATTTTGTGACATAAGGAAATAATCAACTAAATTAAGTAGGTCGTTTATGATAAGATATGAAAAATTATGTTCTTTTGCTAAAAGCGACACTTTTTTTTAACATTTTCAATTTCTCTAAATCGACACTTTTTTTGGACCGGAGAAAGTATTTGATTGTATACGAATCAATATTTTTTGCTTATAATACCAAAATTATTTTAAAAAGATTATGTTTTTAAATCACTACAAGAAAAAGGTCTTATAGTGACACTAATTTATTAACACTTTTTAAAAGTGTCACAACGAAATATTGCTTACCAACAATTTTTTAAAAGTGTCATATTTTTTTTTTTTTAACTACTGATGCTTTTTAAAAAGTGTGTACTTTATAACTAATAGCGACACATACATAAAAAATGTCAATATATCTAATAATTTAATGATACTTTTATATAGTGTCACAAAATCTTTTACACTTTAAATTTTGTGTCAATAAATCAATGACACTATTAGTCTTGCGTCACATTATTGGTGACGATTATATTTTTTTGTTATAAAAGTAGTGACGTTTTACATCTTGAGTCATGAGACCGATGACTCTTTATATTTTGCGTCGTAAAAATCATAGACGCTTTATATGTGCGTCATAATACTGTCGACTTTTTTTTTAGTCATATAATTAGTGATGCTTTTTCATTTTGCGTTGGGAAAGTCCATGACTTTATGTATTTTGTATCATAAACTCAACGACGCTTTACAATAAGAGTTGTAAGGCAGATGACGATTTATATTTTGTGTCATGAAATTATTGACACCATACATGTTGTATCTAGGACATATTACGCTTTGTATTTTGTGTCATAAAATCAGTAGCGCTCTACATTTTACGTCATAAAATCTAGTGATCTTTTTACTGGTTGAAGGGCGTATATGTTGGAAATCAATAGTCGTAGTAGAACATTTTAGGACCACAAAGCGTCTAAGCACCAACTAGGCAGTCGCTAGTCTTACTTTGTTTGTGTTTTTTTTTTTTATTAGTTATAATATGTCTCCAATATTTAAAAAATATTATAACATTTATAAATTATAAGTTGATGAAATTATATAATTAAGTAATATATATAATTAATATGCCATAATATATAAATTATAAGTTTATAAAATTATAAATATTTATATATATATATATACATATAATTATAAAGAAAAGAAAAAATTATATTTGCTTGGACTGCCTAGACAAACTAATCGCCCGACTAGACCATTTAGACCTAGAAAATTCCTAAAATTTTCATTAAACACAAAAGCAGGTCGGTAAGGCACCACTTAGCGGCTAGTCGGTGTCAAGGCGGTTAGACCGACTAATAGCCAAACTAATCCTTCTACAAAAAAAAAAAAAAAAAAAAAAAAAATGCCTAAAATAATTGATTTAACACAAAATCAAATTCGTAACCCACCACCTAACGACTAGGGATGACAATGGGGCAGGTTTGGTTTTTTCCAAGACCCGCCCCGCATGGAAAGAATTAATTTTGTAACCCGTTGTGACCCACCTCCTCAGAAAACCCGCCCGCCCACTTCTGTAACCCGGGGGTTTACCCGCCCCGACCCACCATGTTGTTTTAGTTTTTTTTCTCCAATATATACCATATATTTTTTTAATATAAGCATTTCAATCCGATTCATTGTCATCCTAACGGCTAGATGATCACTTAAGCTAATTAAAAATCATAATATACTTAATTTATGAAATAAATACATTAATAACAAAAAGAAAAAATATATGAGAAAGCAAGAAATGAGTTTTATAACAGTAAGTAGCGTCATTATTAGTTAAGGAAAAAGGTCATACACTTAGTTAAATAGAATGGCTTTTCTGCATAACATAGTTTTAACTATTTTCACGCCAGCATGATTCCGTCAACCATCAATGTATGTTTTTATTTAAGATTTTCACAAATCTTGTAGCAAGATTGATACGTCTGTCTCTGAATGAAGTAGCGGTGAATTTTGTGTTGTCTTACGGTAAGTTCTTACTTTCAAGTTTTATATTTCAACATTCTGGAAATTGATGGTGTTGAGGCTAGGTAGATATAAACAGTCCATCTGAGTTTTTAGTTTCATTGTGTTCTGTTGGGGATTATATTTTAATGTTTCAGGCTTAAATTTTTGTTTCTTATATTAATGGTGTTTGTCACTACAAGAAACAAGGCCTTTTGCCACTACAAAATATAGTTGCAAAAGATGGAGAGTAGTTACAAAAATATTTTTAGTAACTAAATATCTAAAAGTAGTTACTATTGGGTAGTCACTTATAATAAGATGCAAAAAGTTTTTTTGCAACTACTTTGTAGTTACTAATGTATTTGTAACTATTTTTTGCAACTACTTTGTAGTTACTAATATATTTGTAACTACAAGTAGTTGCAAAAGAGTTTGTCATATTTTAGCAAATTTGATTAAAATTGTATGAAATACTTTATGTAACTACTAGTAGTTACAAAAGGGGTTATTTTTAGTAACTACTTTGTAGTTGCAAAAAGCTAGTGGCAAATGCCCTTTTTTCTTGTAGTGTGTGCTACTGCTAGTACACGCATACAAATGGATTAATTCAATCTATCAAATGGAGAATGCCAGCATTACTGGAACCATTTATGTGCAAATTTTTTTTTTATGATTTTTTGTTACTAGTAAAGTGCACGTGCTCCGCACATAAAACATATAATTTTACGAAATATTATCTTATAATAAATAAAGAACAAATTACTGATTATGCATATTAATTATTTTTTAAAAAAAAATAAATAAATTTAGAGTTAAAATATAATTATGTATTTTAGTAGTTTCATTTTGACTTTATATGAATTAATAAACTATTTTTTATTACAATAGTTTAATTTTGACTTTATATGAATTAAAATGTAGAGTTAAAATATACTTATGCATTTTGGTAGTTTCATTTTGACTTTACATCAATTAATAAACTATTGTTTATTAAAATAATTTCCTTCTCGTATGAAGACTTAATAATATAGTCTCCATACGAGGAGAACCTAACATTTGATAAAATTGTGGATATGTATTTATGTTCACAATTTAGTATCATTATTTTCTTACGAAATAAAGTAAATAAAATAAAAATTACTGATTGTGAATATTAATTTTTTTTTGGTTAAAAATAAATTAATTTAGAGTTAAAATATAGTTATGTATTTTAGTAGTTTCATTTTGACTTTATATGAATTAATAAACTATTGTTTATTACAATAATTTTCTTCTCGTATGGAAACTTATTGTCTTACGAAATAAAGTACAAATTATTGATTGTGCGTATTAAGTTTTTTTTTTTTTTTTTTTTTTGTTGAAAATAAATAAATTTGGAGTTAAAATATCGTTATGTATTTTAGTTGTTTCATTTTGACTTTATATGAATTAATAAACTATTGTTTATTACAATAGTTTTATTTTAACTTTATATGAATTAAAATTTAGAGTTAAAATATAGTTATGTATTTTGGTAGTTTTATTTTGACTTTGATAAAGCGCAATCCGTTTATCAAAGGAATTCGGAGTAAAACCTGATCAATGACACTGTAAAACGCAAGGAAGGCAAAGAACACAAGTATATGTGGTTCGATCCGGAGATCTACGTCCACGGGCGGAGGCAATAACCTTCCGGGGTGTTTTTCACTATTTTCTCTTCAATCTTACAAATTGCCGTTTTAGAATACAAAGTGCAGACCCTCAATCCGTCTTCAATTCTCCTATTTATACTATACAAATCAAAGCCCTAACTAAATCCCTATAATCTTGCCCACCAAATTTGCATGGCAGTTTGGAAAAGATCATGGGGATCTCAATATCCAAATATGCCGCGACTGGGCCCAGCTGTGTTGGGCTCGCAACTGGGCCGGCTTAGCTGTGTTGGGCTTCGCGCTTCTGGACCCAGTTGACCCGGCTGGCGGGTTAGTCCGACCCGGAGTTACTGGGCCATACCTATCAGATGCCCCCCACTAGCCGGAGCGAGGTAGGAGCTTCGGTTAAAAGTAAGGCATGGTATAACGGGCGTTGATGTAGAGTGATATAAAGACATAGCTGGGACCGAGCTGATGCATGACCCCGGGGTGAAGAACTTGTCAAGGACCGAACTGGGCCGATCTGGAGGACCCTCGGGGCATGGGGTCGACCGGGGCCGAGGCAATGCATCCCCGGGGTAGAGAACTCATCAGGGGCCGAACTGGATCAAACTGAAATATCCCCGGGGTCATGGGATTGACCGGGGCCGAGCAAAAGTATCGCCGGGGTAAAGGGGCCACCGGAGTGAAACCCGAGGCTTCCTGGGGAAGGGTGAAATTGATGTGATTGACGGCGCCATCATGAGGGGAAGGGATGTGAAATGACGTTTTTTTGCAAGGCTCAAGAAGCGTGTCCCCACGCGCCTAGGTAACTGTGAGGCGCGTGAGAGCCACGTGCAAATCTCAGACGTTGAATTTGAAAAGGCCAGATCTGGGCCGTTCAATTGTTGTATTAGAGGGAAAAAAGAAGCAGCAGTTGCACTTTCACTCATTTGCAATTGTGATCAAAGTAAGCCAGCGGGAAGGCGAGAGAGAAGGCAGCAAACGTGGAAAATCACATCAACGGCATGCCGGCACCCTTGAAGAAGCAAGTAAGTATGTCTTCATCTTCAGAAACTAATAGTGTGGGTGTAGTCGGTATTGGTGAGAGCCCCGTAAATGCAAGGCCCATTCGAACAATCTACCCCGAAAGGAATGAGAATAGGAAGGTGTATATGGCTGACCTAAGGGAAATCTGGACACGGGAGGTGAGATTTCCCACTTGTTTAGAAGCGAGGGCAAATTTGGATGTGGCCTCAAGTATGCCTCGGGTGACGGAGGCCCAAACAAATCGAGGCAATGGTGCCCAATTTCTACTTCCCAATAGACTTAGAATATATAATACCCGGACCTAGTGATAGGGCCTGCTGTCCACCGAATGGGTATATAACCGTATATATAGATCAGTTGAGGGTGGGGTTGAGATTCCCATTGTGGGAGTTTGTGGTAGAGTTGCTGGGATACTATGGTATAGCACTGGCGCAGCTAGAGCCGAATGTCGTGAGGCAAATTGTAGGGTTTATGATCGTATGTAAGACTGCAGGGGTGAAGCCCCCCATAGAGTTATTTAGGTACTTTTTCCAATTGAAACTTTTTGGGAAGAGAAAAGGGTGGTTCTCTCTAAACCCGAGGGTGCAAAGAGGGTTCAGGGTGCAGAACCCGAGCAAGGTAGAGGGATGGAAAATGAAGTTCCTATTTAATTAAAGAATCTAAACCAATCGCGAGGTGGAGTAGGGAGGAGGTGACGGATGGGGTACCCACAGGAGTACCGGAATCGGTTGGAGTTTTCGAGCAGGCGGGAACTCTAAAGCAAGTATTTTCTGAGGAGGAACTGGAGGAGGCCGGGCTGTCCCTGTATTATACAAAGGGACCCGAGGCGAGAACATCGCCAGCTCCTAGTGAGGGGTCTTTAGCCGGGGCGGAAGAGGAGGGTAGGAACTCTTTTTTACAATTGTATGTAACTGCTGCTGAATTTTGTTTCTAACACGCTGATGGTTTTCTGCAGTGGGACGCTTTAAAACCAGCCTTCAAAAAATGACCGCGGGAGGTGCACAGCGAACACCGGAGAAAGTGCCCTCCCCAAGAAATTCAACCCCCGAAGCCGAGGGAAACTCGGGAAGAATACCCGTTGAAGGGACTGAGGAGGTGGTTCCGCTGACGGATTCCCCCCCAAGACCGAAGAAGAGACCGGGGCTTACTCCGACCCCGCCGTCTATCTCGAAAAGAAGGCGGTTGGACCCGACCACGGAGGTATAATTATCACGTCTTTACATATTGCGTTGACACACGACATCTCACAAAGTGTTATGCAGGGCCAGAGAAGTGTGGATGTCCACGAGGCATCGGAGATGGAGGAATTGTGGACCCTGAGCCAGGGGTTAATTGGCTTCGGGCGCCGCCGGCAGAGAGAGGAGACCGAGGCCCTGAAGGAAGAGCTGAGGGTCCTGCGCGGGGAGTGCGATAAGCTCCGCAGGGAGGCAACTGAGGCCAAGAGTGGCCAGGTCACGGCACGGGGCCGGGCACTGGAGGCCGAGAAGGAGGCAGCTCGACTCAGGGGCGAGGTGGCGGAGATGGCTCTTCTCCTGGGAAAACTGGCCACAGCTCGGGAAGAGCTAAAGAAAAAGGATGAGGGACAAGAGGCAATGCTGAGGGCCTTTGATGAGAAGCTATCGCAAACGGAGACGTTTGTGAATTTTTTGACAAATTTTGTGGCAATTGGGGACGTTGCCACGCGCACAGAAGTGTTGGAGGTAGTAAAGGACGCGTACCCGAAGGTAGACGTCTATAAAAAGGACTTCGGGTACGACTATGCGTCCGTCAGCAATGTGGATGCCGCCTACTACAACACCCTGTCCCATCTCCCCGAGTGGCCCTTAATGGAGGCATTGGCATAGAATGGAACTATTCTGACCGCCGAAGATGTGGCGGGATGCTCTGTAGACCAGGATGAGGACTTCCTTGGATACCGCATGGGCATGCATGTGCCAGAGCTAAGAGAGAGGGCCCCCCCACCGAGGATAACGCCCGCGACAGATGTATTAGCTCCTCAGGGGGGCGGAGCTCAGCAGCTGGTTGATCTGACTGCCACGACCTCGGCCGGAACCGAGGTCAGTTTCTTCCCTGCCTTAGGCGGAGAATAGAATAGGAAACAAATTTTGCTTCTCATGGCATATGTAAAAAAAAAAAAAAAAAACTTGAATTGTAATTGCCGTTTTGCCAATGTATAAATGACAAGTTGCTGATGTTGTGTTGTTAAACTTCGAATGTATGCATTGAGTTTGGTGATGATTATGCGTGGTATACGGGCGATCTTATAAATGTCTTTTGCATATGACGGGTGTAGCAAGAGGACACCGCGGAACTTCACGAGGTGATCAAGAAACTGATGCAGTCCCTGAACTGGCTGCAAAGAGAAAAAGATGACCTGAAGATGTCGGTGGTACCGAGGTTGGAGAAAAGGGTAGCCTCGGCAGAGAAGAGGGCGACGGAGGCTGAAGAGGCGAGAACTAAGGCTGTAGAAAGGGCCAGAGACCATCAGTTGAAATACTTGTCGAAGTGTGCCGAGCTGGAGCGACTCTTTGTCCACCAAAAAGAGTATGAGCGTATACTGACGGAGTACGGCCTGCTAACCTTTGAGGAGGTCGAAGAGCGGACGACTAAAATCCAGGGAGAAATTACCGCGCTGATGTCGGCCGGTCACACTAACTCCGCTGAGCTGATAAGGAAGCGGGAAGTATTAGAAATACTTATCAATATGTATGAGGGCTTAAGAGGCCGCAGCAGGTGGCGTCGTACTGCGGAGGAGAACATCACGAGCTCCAGCCGAGGACATGACTCCTTGAAGGCTCCGCAGAGGAGTAAGAAGGGAATGGTCGAAAAAGCGACTGGGATCGTAATCCGTGAGCCGACCCTGTGGTGGTTGCCGAGGAGGTAGTGCAAAAATTGGCCGAGGAAATCGAGGTGATGGCCCCCGCAGAGTGGGATCGTGTGGAATGGGCTAGTGCTTCAAGGCCAACTCGGCAAGCAGGTCCTCAAACACGGCAAGGCCATCAACCAAGTCCTCGCGCTCGAGGAGGCCAAAGTAGGGGGAGGGCCGGAGCCCAGTCCCGAGGTATGTCCAGATCCCGGAGGACGCAAAGGAGAAGTGCCCAGGACAGGTCTCAACGCCGGAGCGCGGAGTATTGGTTAGGGGGTCGTAGATAAATATAGATGATGTAATAGCCATGTATATGTATTTTTAAAGGACACTTAGGATAAAAAACGTGTGAAAAGATTTTGATGTACATCACAATTATATTCTGAAAATAAATAGGTTAGCTAAAGACACGTTTAATTAAGTTCTGCTGACATTTATTATGAAATAAGGTTGTAGGTAGTACTCGGGAGTACAAGGCGTAAATAAGCCCTTGTGTGGAAACAAGGCATAGAATCTCCCCGGACGGATCGGGCAGGAGTTAATGACCTCTCCAGACAAATCAGGCGAGAGGGAACACATGTCCGGGGACTAAGTGTTGATCTCTTCGGATGGATTAGGCAAGAGACCAATGTGTCCGGAGATAAACAATAATTAGTCTAGGCCGGGGCGTTCCCGCGGCGTAGAAGAAAGAACAGTAATGTATGAGAATTTAAACCTTTATTCAAAGAGATTGTGGGAACAATTGAAGAATACAAAGGTATTCGTAAAAAAGAAAATGCCACAATATGAAAATGAAATAACGTACAAAGAATGTAAAGGAAGAAAAGGTACTTGACGGTCGGAAATCATAGATAAAAATGCCGCAGATTACTAATGTGCCATGTTCGGGGTATCGGCGTACCATCTAGATGCTCTAACTGATAGCTCCTGGAGGCATGTGGGGCAACGACGCGATAAGGCCCTTTCCAAGCGGCATGCAGTTTGCCCTCGGGGCAGCTTTGCTGGCAGAATTTAACCGGAGCACGAGGTCTCCGACCTGAAACTACATACCCCTAACCCGGAGGTTATAATATTGAGCTTCTTGTTGCTTGCTTTTAGCCTGTCGAATAAAGGATTGCTCACGGGGATGTTCGAGTTCATCCCAAGTTAGTACGGAGTGCTTCCTCGTTAGTCTCGGGGTCGAGGTTAATGAGTCTGGGACTGGGCACTCCCACTTCGGCAGGGATAATAGCCTCGGAGCCATAGGTGAGGCTATAAGGAGTCTCCCCGGTTGACGAATGCGGCGTAGTACGATAGGCCCAGAGAACTTGCGGAAGGTTCTCGGCCCAAAGGCCTTTAGCCTGATCTAAGCGTTTCTTTAAGCCATTGAGCAAAGTGCGGTTAGTGACTTCGACCTGGTCATTGGCTTGAGGATGAGCAACTGAGGTGAAAATTTGTTTAATGTGCAACTCCTCGCACCAGGACTGGAAGGGGTCATTGGCGAATTGTTTGCCATTGTCAGAGATAATGGCGCTCGGGATGCCGAAGCGGCATACGATGTTACGCCAAACAAACTTCAGGATGTTTTGACCGGTTATAGCAGTGAGGGGCTCGGCTTCGACCCATTTGGTAAAATAGTCCACTGCAACCACAAGAAATTTCAATCCTCCCGGAGCAACCGGGAACAGACCTACAATGTCGATTCCCCACTGGATAAATGGCCAGGCACTTTGTATGCCAGTAAGCTCGGTTTATGGTAGATGCTTCACTCTGGAGTGTCGCTGACACTTGTCACACTTTGACACTAAACTATGGGCCTCATTAAACAATGTGGGCCAGTAGTATCCCCACCGGAGGACTTTCTTGGCCAACGTCCGCGACCCAATATGACTTGCGCAGGCCCCCTCGTGAAATTCTCGGAGAACATAGTCAGCCTGGACTGGGCCAAGACAGCGAAGACTCGGCTGTAAGTATGATTGACGGTACAAGATTCCGTCGTGAAGTGTATACTTCGGCGCTTTAAAAATTATCCGCTGAGCGAGTAATTTATCATCGGGCAGTGTACCATCCCGGAGATAATGGACGATAGGAGTCATCCAATTGGGACTGGCCTCAGTCAATACAGAGACCGCCGCCACACTAATTAAAGGGTAGGTGGCATCTTCGACAATTATGTCCGGAGACATGTTGGACGGGACCGCAGAGGCCATTTTGCTAAGAACAGCAGCTTTAACGTTTTCTTCGCGGGGTATCTGCTGGACATCAATGGAAGCAAAAGTCAACAAAAGCTTAAGTGTCAAAGCGAGGTACCTTTTCAATGTATCATCCTTGGTTGCATAGGTGCCTTTGATTTGATTAGAGACCACCTCGGAATCAGTGAAAAGCTGGATATGCGAAGCTCTGAAGGTTTGGGCGAGCCGGAGCCCAGCAAGGACTGGCTCATATTCCGCTTCGTTTTTGGTCACTTTGAACTTAAAACGCAAGACATACTTGATCTCAACGCCATCGGGGCCAATGAGAAAGACCCCGGCGCCACTGCCTCGGATCGTAGAGGCACCGTCCACGTATACTTGCCACTTGCGGGCTTCAGCGTCGAGATCGGAGTGGTGAGTAGAGGCAGCAAACGTGACTGCCTCAGGGTCAGTGAATGGTGCTTCCACCAAAAAATCTACAAGGGCTTGGCCTTTGATGGCCCGGCGAGGTAGAAATTGGATGTCATATTCCCCGAGTTCGATGGCCCACTTAGCCAGGCGTCCCGACACATCGGGCTTAGCGAGGATCTGACGAATGGGGTGGTTAGTGAGGATCCTAATATCGCGTCCTTGAAAATAGGGACGCAGGAGGCGGGCAGCCATAACCAGGGCCAATACTGTTTTCTCTACTACAGTATACCGAGTCTCTGCCCCTTGAAGTGCTCGGCTAACGAAGTACACGGGCTGTTGACTCCCATGATCCTCGTAGATGAGGGCCGCACTGATGGCCTCTTCGGCGGATGCCAAATACACATAAAGAGGCTCCCCGGGTACGGGCGCAGACATAGTAGGCAATTGGTTGATGTGTTGCTTCAAAGCCTCAAAGGCTTCGGCGCACTGCGGAGTCCATTCGAACATCTTTGATTGACGCAAAATTTTGAAAAAAGGAAGTTGACGTTCCACTGCCTTAGACAAAAAACGATTTAAGGCTGCAAGGCCGCTAGTAAGACGCTCAACATCTTTCACCGTCTTCGGCGGCTGAAGGTCCAACACATCCCTAACCTTGGCTGGGTTGGCCTGAAGACCATGCTGTGAGACCATATACCCTAGAAATTTGCCTGAGCCAACGCCAAAGGTACACTTGGCCGGATTGAGACGAAGATTATAGCGCCGCAACGTGCTCAAAGTCTCGGCAATGTCCTGTACACATATTGTAGGGGAGGAACTTTTAATAACAAGATCATCAACATATACCTCAACATTGCGGCCGATTTGGTCTCGGAAGACGTGGTCCATAAGGCGTTGGTAAGTGGCTCCGGCATTCTTGAGCCCGAAGGGCATTTTCTTGAAGGCAAAACACCCAAAATCAGTAATAAAGGCCGTTTGAGGGCATCGCGGCGATCCATGTGAATTTGATGGTAGCCTTTGTATAAATCTACGAAGCAAAGTGCCTTATGCCCGGTAATGGCCTCGGCTTTTTGGTCGATGGGCGGCAAATGATAACAATCCTTTGGGCAATGCTTATTGAGGTCGGATAAATCTACACACATCCTCCATGCCCCACTTGACTTCGTCACCATCACGGGATTAGAAAGCCAGGACGGATAGTGTACTTTAAACAGGATATCTGCATCCAAGAGCTGTTGAACTTCAGTTCGGATGGCTGCATTCCTCTCTAGGGCAAATTGTCGTCGCTTTTGTTGTATGGGTTTTACACTGGGCTCAATATTCAACTTATGAGTAATAAGGTCTGGTGAAACCCCCGACATATCCCAGGGGACCATGCAAAAACTTCAGCATATTCTCGTAATGTTTGGATGATGGCATTGTGTAATAATGTGGTGTCCATGGCGCCAACTGTAACAGTTTGTTCCGGTTTAGCCGGATCGAGCGGCATCTTAATAGTATCGTTCCCGAGTGATTCGGATGAAGCCGGGGTAGGAGCCGAGGTGGCTATTTGAAACTGTGGCTTAGGAGGAGTCTTCGTCGTTCTCTCAAGTGCGACATACATGCACTCTTTGGAGATTCTTTGATTGCCACGGATGGCCACCTCGCCATGGGGTATAGGAAACTTCAATGCGAGGTGATATGTGGAACAGATGGCCTTCTCCGGGGTGAGCCAATCTCGGCCCAGAATCATATTGTATGGAGATGGAGAGTTGACCACATAAAAATCGACGAAGATGGTTTTTATTGCCGGATAAGTACCAAGCGAAGCGGGAAGGTTGATGATTCCTTCAGGTTGGACCTCACCCTGAGTGAAGGTCTTTAACGGCCCGGGGGCTGGTCGGAGTTGTTCGCGAGGTATGCCCATTTTCTGGAAACAATCAGTGAATATGACACTGACAACGGCTCCATTGTCAACGAAGACTCGCTTGATTGTAACATTGGCCACGGCCATATCAATGACCATGGCATCAGTGTGCGATGTGAGTTCGGGGACATGATCTTCATCAGTGAAACTCACAGTTTCAGATTTGTGGAGGCGCTTGTGGCGTGGCTCCTCGGAAGGAGGCCTACGTGCTTCAGCCTTTAGAGCACTTCGGGAAGTCCCTGTTGGAATGGCTCCATAGATAACATTTATAACGTGATTTGGTGGATTATCGCCGGGCCCTCCATGAGGCGGCGGGGGTGGCAGCAATTGAGGTTGTTGACGATGACCCTGGTCTTGCCGAGCATAGTTGTTGTACCCCGACCTGTTATTCTTCCACTGAGGTCTGTTTTGTCTTGGACCTCGGTCGTTGTAACCTCCGCGGCCTTGTTGCGAGCCTCCATTTTGATTTGACCGAGATCTGTCCTCGGTCCGAACTACATATTGCCGCAGGAAACCTCTCTTCAGACAATCCTCAATTTCTTTTCCAAGTTCACGACAGTCTTCAGTATCGTGTCCATGATCGTGGTGGTATGCACACCACTTATCGCTATTATGTTTGTCTGCCGGAGCAGTCATCCGTGGGCACGGTCGCAGATCGTTCTTGTGAACAGAGAGTATTTCTGCTCTTGATTTAGTAAGTGGAGTAAGTTGAGGAACATCTTTGCGAGATTCCAACCGTCCTCTACTTAGGCGGCTGAAGGCACTAGGCTGGGTACTGGTCCCGGCTTGCGTTTTATCTGGTTTCCGTTTGGTAGCATGTTTCTCGCGTTTGCGACCGGTTTGTTCTTCAGCTTTGGCGAACCTGCTTACAATGCCAAAAAGAGCTCGGGTCATGGCAGGGGGGTGTCTCACGAGCTCGGTGTAGAGCGGCCCGGGTCGGAGGCCATTCATGAAGGCCGTGATTATAACATCATCAGATCGGCTGCCGACTTTGAGGCTTTCGGCAGTAAAGCGATCAAGAAACTGGGTAACAGTCTCTCCATCTCGTTGTTCCAGATTCATGAGATCAGCCAAAGTGGCCATAGGTTTTGCTCGCGTATGGAAACGCACCCAAAACAGCTCGGCGAGATCCCGAAAAGAGATGACACTGCCTCGGGGCAAAGAATTGAACCAAAGTCTGGCCTCATCTTGAAGATACTCAGGAAACACTTTGCACAAGTGGTGAGGTATACAGTTGCGGTTGAACATAGCGTACTTAAAGGCTCTTAGAAAATTACCTGGATCTCCGGTGCTGTTGTAAACGGACACTGGAGGAAGCATGAACCCCTTGGGGAGTGGAGTATCAAGAATCTCCTCGGAGAACGGGGTTATGATCTTCCCATCAGCATCAAGGCCCAACACCTTGTCAAGCTCGGCGGCAAACTGAGCTTGTTCTTGTTCCAGAGGCTCATTTGGACATGAGATTTGTCCAAATGAGCTCGCTTTGGTGCGTCTATAGGCCTGCGACGATCCACGTTTTCATGGTCATAACGGGGCCTCGAACCATTAGAACTGCGGTTTTCCACTGGAGATGTTGATCGCTGTCGACGGCGATCATGCCTAGCTCGGTGAGGTGGATCTTCATCCAATTCGCGAGATCTATCACGGGGTGAATTTCTTGCCCCCTAGTCAACGCCATTGTTGGTGCACTCACCGGAGTTGGCGCGCCGATTATTCCATTCTTGGAATAGAGCGGCATGTTCTCGAAGAAAGGCTTGTTGTACCTGCAGTAATTCGGGGGCAGGTTAAGGGTTAACTTGTGCCGGCTCATTGGCCGGGGCGAGATTCTGCACGTTAACGTGCCCCGCAGGTGGATCCTGATTCTGTTGACGGGGCAACGGGGGATTTTGATCCACGGGGGATTACGATGGGACCGAGTAGGGTTAGCAGATTGGCAGGTATTCACCATAGCTGATGTGATGACGCTGAAGTATACTAGGGTTTATTTTCTAATCGCTTTCCCACAGACGGCGCCAATTGATAAAGCGCAATCCATTTATCAAAGGAATTCGGAGTAAAACTTGATCAATGACACTGTAAAACGCAAGGAAGGCAAAGAACACAAGATATACGTGGTTCGATCCGGAGATCTACGTCCACGGGCGGAGGCAATAACCTTCCGAGGTATTTTTCACTATTTCTCTTCAATCTTACAAATTGCCGTTTTAGAGTACAAAGTGTGAATCCTCAATCCGTCTTCAATTCTCCTATTTATATTATACAAATCAAAGCCCTAACTAAATCCCTATAATCTTGCCCACCAAATCTGCATGGCTTGGAAAAGATCATGGGGATCTCAATATCCAAATATGCCGCGATTGGGCCCAGCTGTGTTGGGCTCGCAACTGGGCCGGCTTAGCTGTGTTGGGCTTCGCGCTTCTGGGCCCAGCTGACCCGGCTGGCAGGTTAGTCCGATCCGGAGTTACTGGGCCATCCCTATCAGACTTTAAATGAATTAATAAACTATTGTTTATTACAATAATTTCCTTCTCGTATGGAGACTTAATAATATAGTTTCCATATGAGGAGAAACTAAGGGTCCGTTTGCTTAAGACTGGGGAGTGTTTGGCCAAACCTGACTGAGAGAGTTAATGAGTGTGTTTTATCGAGATTCGCTCCTCTAAATCTACTGATCACAATCTTAAGCAAACGAACCCTAACATTTGATAAAATTATGGACATTTTTTTATGTTCACAATTTAGTATCACTATTGTTGTTTTATTATTATTATTTTGGTCTTATATGAATTTTTTTTAGAAAATTTCATCCTATTATAGACTCAAGTAATTAGAAAATGTCGAGCAAAAAAATATCAGGGTAATTTAGTCACTACATTAAATTATAAAAAACAACCCATACTTTTTTAGTTAGGGAGATAATGTGAATAAGTCTTAATATATCAAACATCGATGTCTTAGAAGGTGTCTGGTTGAGCTTATAAGCTCCTAAAAAGCATCTTATAAGATGTTTAGGAACTTATAAGCTCTTGCAAAGAGTTTGGCAAAAAAAAAAAAAAAAATATTAAGAAGCTTATAAGATTAAAAAAAAAAAAAAAAAAAAAAAGCTCTAAGAGCTTATAAGATCTAAAAAAAAATAAGATGTTATACCCCATCTTATTTCCATCTTTTTTTTTATCTTAATTATTACATTCAAATTTCTTAAATTCCACCTGAAAATCTAAAATATCATTTATTTGTGAACAAATGTAGTTTAATAACTTGGAATTAGTAATATAAATTTATTTCAAAAATAAGATCAGAATAAATTACTACCGGCCAATCATAGCTAAAATCTGAAATCAAATAGCTAAATCGTAAATTTTAAAATTATTGTGCGAAAGCAAGTAATATAATTGAATGTAATTAGTGACAATTTTAGTCCCAATCATGTTAGATAAAAGGAATTTTTTTAATGTTACAAAAAATCATTTACTGCAATAAAACTAAAAAATGTCATGGATTAGGGCCATGTGCTTCCTACGCAACATTTTCCCGACTCGATTGGCTAATGGCTCAAAGACCTCGGAGTGGAGTAATACCCTTAGTATATTTAAGGGGAATAGACTGGATCGAACTCGTTGAGTTTTGAACCGAATTTTTTATTGTATATGCCTAGAACACCATTGGGCACAACTTGTCCGACTCGATTGGTTAATGGCCCGACGGCCTCGGGCATCGAAAATCTTAGCATGTTTTAAGGGATATAGGTTGGACCGAGATTCGATAATTTTTTAACTTATTATTTTTTTGGTATATGTTCGGAATAATGCACAACTTGCCCGACTCGATATTCTAACGGTCTGACGAGTCCCGGATCGGATCTAAAATCTTAATATACTTAAGTGGGTAGGCTAGACCGAACTCAATTATATTCTGACAGGTGAATTTTCATATGACAATAATTTAAAATAATTATAATATGATAGAAAAGTAAAAGAAAAGAAAAGAAAAGAAAACATAATAATAAAACCAAAAAGACATAAAAAGCCATAAAATTATCCTGGAACAAAACAAGAAAAGGATATTAGAAAAAAAAATGGTAAGAATGTGGCTTGAACAGTTGCATGAAACGACACCGTATATGGCCAACAATAATTGATGGGTCTCTAACCTAGCAGAGGATCCTACAACCCTCACTCCACTTTCTTTCTGCATCCTACAATTGCTGCGATTTTTCCTCTCCAATTTCACTTCATCAGATTTAATTGTTTTTCTTGTTCTCCACAGTCCACATGAAAGAGAACGACATCGTTTTTCATTGCACAAAAATGGGGCAGAAATTTTGGGAATAGAGGATCCAAATAAAAAAGGGGATTACATTAGGCGCGCGGGAATTTTTCATTTTACCCCACGTTTACCATTCTCCATATTTGATAAAGATTTATCACAATCTCTCCCTATCTTCACACCGTAATCTTCTCTATCCCGGGAGAGCTATATATCAGAAAAGACTACTCTCTCTATATCTCTACCGCTATCACACGATACCAAGTTGGACAATTCAAGGAGGTTTGTAAGTATCTGTAATTACGAATCTTTTTTCTCTCTCGTAAAAAAATGATTTATTGTTTCTCATTGTGGTTTAGTTTGCAATCGATTAGATTCGTCTGCGGTTTCTTCATATTTTTTGTTTGATCGTGGTGCACGTGGTAGTGCACACACTTTTAGGTCAATTTAAGTGTCTTTTTACAGACTTTTGTGTGCATTTTCACGTGTGTTTTGTGCGTTTATTTCTCATTGGGCAATTTGACGTGTTTGTTTCATTTTCATGTCAAGACAGGTGAATTAAGGCCGAAAAACAGGTTCGAAGATCTCAAATTGACAAATCGAGCTCAAAGGATGAAGAAAACAAGGAAAAACAGGGGATCATGCCCGAGGTGGTGAGGCCACGCCCGTGGCTCAAGCCACGGCCGAGGCAGTCCAACGCCACGGCCGTGGCCATTCCTCCAGAAGAGGCCACATTTCAGCATCAATTGCCACGGCCGAGGCAGCCAGTGCCACGGCCGTGGCACTACACGTTCCACGCCCGCGGTCTGAATCATCCGCGACCGTGGCCAGTCCTCCAGAAGTAAAGGCGAATTCAGTCCAAGAAAGACCACAGCCGAGGCAGGATATATACCACGGCCGCGGCCACAAATTGGGCCCAAAACCCTTGTTTCACCACGCCCGCGGCCATCTTTATGCCACGGCCGCGGCGGGGTTCTCTGTTTTAAAAACCCAAACACGTTTTTGCCTAAATTGGAGCTAGCACTTTCTCTCCTTATATATATATCATCCCATTCGAATTTAACCTAACTTAGAATAACCTAGAACCCATCCCCTACACATAATCAGCCACTTTTCTCCATTGGAAGCAAGGAAATGGAAAGGGGTTGAAGATCTTGATCTTCAACCCCTAACCTTTGGTTCTTTCTATCCTATTTTCATGTTTTCTTTAATTTTCTGTTATTTTATCTTTATATTAGGTAAAATGGGTGGCTAGCACCCTTAGTTCACTCTTGATTATTGTGGAACCTTGAGTTCAAGACATTTATGTGATTATTACGGTTAATGTTACCGAAAATATTGTGTATTCAAGTGTTTTGTGTTATTTGCTGTTATTGACTCACATTTATGAATTTATTATTGGATTGATCACCCTTTAAGGGATTTGTGAATGTGTTGCTAGAATAGGAGATTACTGTCCGTAATTGTAGGATTTCCGATTCCCGAGTAGCAAACAATAATTATTTATTGGTGATAACACAAAGTTTAACCTCTAAAACCGAGCTTGCGAGTTTTATGTTGAATTTATCTCGTTGTCCTAGTGTTTAATGCATTTGGTGATTGAATCTAAGAGAGCTTTTTCGAGGATTCGGTTAAACTGAATAGGGTTAGTCGAAGAGCTTGTTTTGATTAACTAAGATTAAGGGATAACAAGGCTATTAGAGCTTGTTAATAGTCTTGAGATAAGGGCTAGAATCACAATTGAATAGGGCATTGACAATAGTTACATAAATCGTCCAAAACCTCGGTGAAACATGATCAAGGGTGAATCGTTTTGTTATTTAAAAACCAAAAACCTATAAAAATCTCTTTATTTGTCTTTGTTTATTTAGGTGTAGTTGTTATTTCATTAACCCCCCACTTCTTTATTGTTTTCTAGCTTATTTACTTTATGTTTCTTCATAATAATAGCTTAACACATAAAAGCAAAATTTGTTCGACCGTTCCTCGTGGGATCGACCCTTGCTTGCCACTCTACTAGTTAGAGTAGTCGGTAAGGTTTAAGTGTATCTTTATACACGATTTAATTTGGTAGTCGGAAACGACGCTACCAAGTTTTGGCGCCGTTGCCGGGGAATGGTTTAGAACGATTTTGTTTTATGTGTTAAGTGTTTGTTTTAGTTACATAGCTAGTTGTTTGTTTTGTTTATTTAAAGAGCATCCGTCGAGCCAACGACGTTAAACAAAGGCGCTTGTCGGGAGGCAACCCGACGTTTATTGCTTTTCGTATTTTAAATTTATAGTTTAGTAGTTTTAATAATATTCTAGTGTTTTAAATTATTTTGTTTAAATGTGTGTAGGTGCCCAACAATCCATTCAAAGAGATAGTGTGAAATGGGGGTGAAGGAGCCCAAAATGGAGGAATTACCCTGGAAAACTCACCACGGCCGTGGTACATAATACACCTCGGCCGTGGTATTCAACAAGGAAAAATTCAAGCCATTCTGGACAACTCACCTCGGCCGTGTCCCTTCAATGCCACGACCGTGTCCAAGTAATACCGCGACCGTGGGAAGTATATGCCGCGCCCGAGGTCAAGATCGTGAAAAATTTGAATCCATTCTGGACAAAAGGCCACGGCCGCGACAAGTATGTGCCACGCCCGCGGCAAAGAGACCCTCGGCCGTGGTGAGTTTAGACCGCGCCCGAGGTCATTCATTCTAAAAATTCCGGAATTGCACTGGAAAGATTGCCACGGCCGCGTCAATAAATTGCCACGCCCGCGGTTAAACTTCTCATCCGCCACGGCCGCGGCATTTGTTATGCCTCGGCCGCGGCATACACCCAGGTATAAAAAGACAGACGCGGGCGAGGTAGGGCATTTCACCCTCCTCCTCGCGAAAATTGGCGAAAACACACTCACACACACACGAAATCCGCCATTGTTACTCAATTTCTTCCCCTCAAATTCACACCACACCTCACCCACATCATCATAAACATTTCTATCCAAAAAAATTCGGATTTGGAGCAAAGTCGGAGTCGGGTCGAAAAGGGCGCGAAAAATCAAACTTCAAATTTTTCGATTAAACTCGACCGGTAAGTATGGCTATCCTTTCCCCTCAATCTTTATTTGTTATTATGAACTTTGTTGTTAAGATTTGGGGCAAATTTGTTGTTGGATTAGTTGATATATTGATATTGGTTGTGCACACGTATTTTGTGAATTTTTGCCAATGTTGAATGTTTTTAAGTAATCTAACACTAAATTTGTAGTGATAGCCTTTGTTTTTGCATGATTTGTTGATGACGGATGAGGATTAGTTTGGGAATCATTGAAAATTGAGGATTGAAGTTGATTTTTGCTATATCACCAACCACTTGACATGCATTCCCTTTTGTTACCCTTTTTGCTATTTGATTCTATTATTATGTTCGATTGTTAGGTTGATTAGTGAATTTGTGTGAATAGTAGACACTTTTAGACTCTTGATAATAATGAAACAAAATCAACCTATTTTTGTTGAGCATTAATAGAATTTTCTTGCAATAGGATAATAATTAGACATGTTTGCCATTTATGCACATTTAATCAAGTCAACTAAGTCATCTAGATTGCGAATTCACTTGTGATTTTATGTGATTGGTTGAACATGAGTGATTGAAACATGAGTGATTGGCCTTCTATTTGATTAGAGTTAATGTTTCAATTGGTGATAAGTGTTAAAACTCAGAATTTAAGTGTGTGTGTTTGTCTTGTAGGACAAATGGGACCATCAAAAAAAGACATCAAAGAAAAGTGTTGGCACAAGTAAAGGCACACCAAGTATAGGAAAGGGGAAGGGCAAGTTGGTGATCCGGGAGCCCCTCCCAGAGGAACCGGAGATCGAAACCCCGGAGGTCCCAACGTCCACAGGGCCAGACAGTCGGCTTTTCGACATCATTTTGGACGACCCGGTTCACCAACAAAGATTTGCCCGATTAATGAAGCGTCAGATTGTTGCCACCCGTTATTTCAAAACCGAGTGTTTGACTGATATGGGAATCAAGGATAATATCGATGAGTTTTTGAGAGCATCGGGCCTCATTGGATTGTTCACTCCAAGGCCCACCTACCAACGATTCGTCCTTGAATTCTTCAGCACACTGACTGTCCGATCCAACTCTGAAAAATGTGGAAACAAAATCTACAGCATTTCATTCCACCTGCTGAACAAAAAGATGACACTCACAGCAGCGGAGTTGAGGAAGATTTACGGTTTCAAAGAAAATCCCTCCACCACAGACTTGGAAAGCATCGATGAGTTCAATGTCGGGCAGTTCTGGGGGCAAATAACTGTTGCTCCCGGCTTGGTTGAACCGCAAGCCTTCGATTCTAAGAGCTCCAAAACTAGCTGGATCAGAAATCCAGTCGTAAAGGTTTTACAAAGGCTCCTGGCATTGACACTTTTTGGGAGGAAGGAGACGGGGGCAGCAAGGATGGCCGAGCTCAGTATCCTATGGTCCATTCTCAAACGGACCGATAGGAGATATGAAGAGGTGCTGATTGAGTCTTTTGAGAGGACAGTGAAGGAACTAACGGCGACCAGAAAGAAAGAGCCTAAGCAACATGACTCAATATTCAGCGGAGCTCTTATCACACCAATTCTAGAGCATTGTGGAGTTCCGTTGATTGACTTCAAGGCTGTTTCAGATTCGTTCCTTCTGGGTTGGGAAGATTTAGCCAACATGAGGATTGCTGCTTTGGGACTAGAAGATGGAGTCTCCGTTCCCTACGTGATCCAAAATGTAGGGCCAATGCCACGCCTTCCTAACCCAGACCTCACCCGCATCCGAGACCTCAAATCCACAGCCAACTTGGCCTTGAGCTCAGCTGCACACCGGGCAGCCTCGAGGGAACCCAGTGACCTCGAGTTCCGGAAATATCAGAGAGGCCAAGTATCGGAACCTGCTGCAGAAGGGATAGACCTCACAGGCGAGGGTGTGAGCAGCCGTCATTCACGAAAGAGACCCGTATCCGCTGTTCAGTCCCAGACCGAGTTTCAACAACAAGTGGATGAAAGATTAAGCACGATGGAGGGGGACATCCGAGAGATGAAGTCGGACATTAGGGAGATCAAAGGAAACCAGAGCAAGATCCTCGAGGCACTCAACAGCCTTCGAGCATGTTTTGGTGGCCAAAGCTCCCGATCTTCACGACCGTCCAAATCTTTGTGAGTAGGAGTACCAAGAATATCCTTCTTCTTTTTCAAAAACTTAGTTTTCAACTAAGTTTGGGGGAGAAAAGTAAGAAGTAGGATGTTCTTGGCCACCCCGGTGTTACAATCTCTCATATTTCATTTCCATATCTTACTGCTTGTTGACTATTTAGGCCTGTGTGCCCCTTCTGTTTTGCCTATACTTGGGATTCACGGCGTGTGGGCCGTTTGATTGTTATTTTTGCCTTTGTAAACTTGCTTGCACTATTTCATTGAATGATGTATCGGATTTTCTTGTAGGATGTTTTGTCTTGATTGGCCTGTGTGCCATTTTCTACTATCATCTTTGTTTGGTTAAGATAAATTGAGTTTTGTTATTTATATGATGAAGTTTTGGGCACTTACATGCATAGTCGTAATAAGTTGATAATTTTTTTTTAGTCGATTGGGATGGGTGTTTTGAATAAATGGTTGAGTTAGTTAAGCACCAATCCGTACCCTTTCTTTCCACAAACTTTGATTTTCAATCAAGTTTGGGGAGGGGGTGGTAGGTGTACGGATTTTGGCCGCTTGGAAAAGTTGATTGGACCAAATTTGAATGAAAATGTGGCAAACGGTTAATGATGAATAAATTTTCCATAAAAATTGAAAACTTGGCTAATGATAGAGCATGATAGGCTATGAGACGAAATTGAGCTTACATTCAAAACTTTTAATCAAATTGCAACCGAGTGAGTTTTTTAGCTTTAGAAGATACTCCCGCCTTTGGAGTAACGTAAACTTTCTTTCGGTGTGAAATTCATTGAGTACATTTAGTTGTCTCTAGAACTTGCCTTGATTCTCTATTTTGCATGAGTCGGTACATTGTGTGACATTGAAAATGATTTTAGGCAATCCATGATTTGAGCCTACTTTCAAGCTTGAAAACACATTCTTTTTACCTAATTTGATATTGTCTCTAGTTGAGCCCCTTGAGCTTTTAGCCTTTTGTTTGACAGCCCAATTCTACAAGCCGAAACCCTTTCGATTAGCCTTTGAACCTAATTGGACTATTTGAGTATGAGGGAGGTGGTTGGAAGGTAGTCGGATAATTTCGGATTGAAAAGGGTGAACTATTGGGAGTAGTGAAAGGTGAAAGGAATTGAAACAATAGGAAAAGAATCGAGAATACTAGTCCTCTCCAATTTTTGTTTGTGTTAAAAAAAAAAAAAAAAAAAAAAAAGAGAAAAAGAAAAAAAGTCGAAAAATCAGAAAAACAAAAGAAAAAGTTAGTTGTATATACTCATTGTTACTTTTGATTTGGAGAGGCTAGTAATATAAATGCCTTTTAATAGATGTTCTCAAAGTTGTAAGAATTCAAAAGAAAATACACTCCAAGGGAGAATTGAGAAAGCATTTAGGTTGTGGATTTTGTGTTAAGGAGAAGAAATCAATTTTTAGGATTGGTTTACTAAGGAAGTAAAGAGTGAGGTTGAGTGACCATTGTTTGAGGGGTAGATGGGTAGTGCACGACTCATTTAGTCCGTTTTATAGTCACTTATACCCAAAATTATCCCACCTTACCCCAAACCAACATTACAACCTGTTAAAGACCTTTTTGATTCTTTGTCACACATGTCGGGTACACATCGAAATTTAGATTATTGGCAAGCCTATGGTAGATACTATTTGCATTTCAATGTGAGCGTATATACTACCTATTCAATACACTTGAGAGTCGAGAGATACACTCATCCGGTAAGGATTTCAAGTTGAGAGTGTCAAGTCTTGAAAGTAGTTGATATGCTCTATCTCTTATGCTCAATGTTATCATGATTGCCTAACTTTTGAAAATTTCTTCTGAAATTGATTTTGCCACTTAAATCTGCCCTAAAAAGTGTCCTTTCTTCTTTTTCTTTATTTGTTCGGGACGAACAAAGGTTTAAGTTTGGGGAGATTTGGTGCACGTGGTAGTGCACACACTTTTAGGTCAATTTAAGTGTCTTTTTACGGACTTTTGTGTGCATTTTCACGTGTGTTTTGTGCGTTTATTTCTCATTGGGCAATTTGACGTGTTTGTTTCATTTTCATGTCAAGACAGGTGAATTAAGGCCGAAAAACAGGTTCGAAGATCTCAAATTGACAAATCGAGCTCAAAGGATGAAGAAAACAAGGAAAAACAGGGGATCATGCCCGAGGTGGTGAGGCCACGCCCGTGGCTCAAGCCACGGCCGAGGCAGTCCAACGCCACGGCCGTGGCCATTCCTCCAGAAGAGGCCACATTTCAGCATCAATTGCCACGACCGAGGCAGCCAGTGCCACGGCCGTGGCACTACACGTTCCACGCCCGCGGTCTGAATCATCCGCGACCGTGGCCAGTCCTCCAGAAGTAAAGGCGAATTCAGTCCAAGAAAGACCACGGCCGAGGAAGGATATATACCACGGCCGCGGCCACAAATTGGGCCCAAAACCCTTGTTTCACCACGCCCGCGGCCATCTTTATGCCACGGCCGCGGCGGGGTTCCCTGTTTTAAAAACCCAAACACGTTTTTGCCTAAATTGGAGCTAGCACTTTCTCTCCTTATATATATATCATCCCATTCGAATTTAACCTAACTTAGAATAACCTAGAACCCATCCCCTACACATAATCAGCCACTTTTCTCCATTGGAAGCAAGGAAATGGAAAGGGGTTGAAGATCTTGATCTTCAACCCCTAACCTTTGGTTCTTTCTATCCTATTTTCATGTTTTCTTTAATTTTCTGTTATTTTATCTTTGTATTAGGTAAAATGGGTGGCTAGCACCCTTAGTTCACTCTTGATTATTGTGGAACCTTGAGTTCAAGACATTTATGTGATTATTACGGTTAATGTTACCGAAAATATTGTGTATTCAAGTGTTTTGTGTTATTTGCTGTTACTGACTCACATTTATGAATTTATTATTGGATTGATCACCCTTTAAGGGATTTGTGAATGTGTTGCTAGAATAGGAGATTACTATCCGTAATTGTAGGATTTCCGATTCCCGAGTAGCAAACAATAATTATTTATTGGTGATAACACAAAGTTTAACCTCTAAAACCGAGCTTGCGAGTTTTATGTTGAATTTATCTCGTTGTCCTAGTGTTTAATGCATTTGGTGATTGAATCTAAGAGAGCTTTTTCGAGGATTCGGTTAAACTGAATAGGGTTAGTCGAAGAGCTTGTTTTGATTAACTAAGATTAAGGGATAACAAGGCTATTAGAGCTTGTTAATAGTCTTGAGATAAGGGCTAGAATCACAATTGAATAGGGCATTGACAATAGTTACATAAATCGTCCAAAACCTCGGTGAAACATGATCAAGGGTGAATCGTTTTGTTATTTAAAAACCAAAAACCTATAAAAATCTCTTTATTTGTCTTTGTTTATTTAGGTGTAGTTGTTATTTCATTAACCCCCCACTTCTTTATTGTTTTCTAGCTTATTTACTTTATGTTTCTTCATAATAATAGCTTAACACATAAAAGCAAAATTTGTTCGACCGTTCCTCGTGGGATCGACCCTTGCTTGCCACTCTACTAGTTAGAGTAGTCGGTAAGGTTTAAGTGTATCTTCATACACGATTTAATTTGGTAGTCGGAAACGACGCTACCAGATCGACACATTTTATTAATATTATTAATGTGATGCATTGCTTCTGTGTATAGTTTAGAACTTAAAAAATTTTATTTTCGATTTTATTTTGTGATTAAGTTCAAGTTGATTCTGGAAAATTATTTATTTTCAGTTTATTATTTGATCAGATAACTTGTACTGACGGATAAATATCATTATGTTCCTAATCACTAAGTAATTCAATTTGACATGGTCAATCTTCTCACTTTGTCATGATCCAGAGAAGAGTATTTGTGGTGGGGGGGAGGGGGGTGGGGAGGGTGTGAACCCATGTGATTGAATGTATTTGTTTATTTTAATTGATTTGATTTTATTTGTGATGCAAACAGAGAGGCACGTATGTATGTGAATGAAATAATTTATTTTCCTGAAGTTTTCCAAAGAATATGAGAACCTTGGACAACTTCTTCAGTAGCATTGTCCTGTTGTTTCACTTTAAGGGCTTTAGTAGTCGTTTTGTAATTTAACTTCTAATAACTTTTTATTTATTTATTTTAACTCATCCTATAGCATGTGCCATTCATAAAATTAACTTGACCCTTTAGTCCAGTTTGATATGTGTATAAAAAAAATTTTTTCTTAATTTTTAAAATTGTGAATGCTTCTTCTTCTAGATATCATATTATCATATTTGTTTATAAAATATCGAAAATTGTGGATCTCTATTTGTTGTTTATAATTTTTTTGACAAACATATTTTCATTTGTTCATTATTTCAACAAAAGGTATAAAGATAATGGCAAGCTCGGGAAGTCGTCTTCGTGATTTGTTTAATCATGACGAAATGAATATTGAGCAACAATTTGAAACTAACGAAGAAATGATTGATGGCGATGATGACGAGACCCAACCAGGTGATGATCCAGAAAGTGAATTTGAAGCACCGGGATACCAATTAGAAGATGAGCATGTTGAAGAAGTTTTCTATGACATAGAAATAATAGGTGCGAACTATTCTTCATAACAGTTTCACATTTTCTTCAAATGTGCATATGTTATTATTTGATATTCTAAAAGGATGTTAAAAACTTTTCCGACAAAGCTCTTATGATTTGATCACAAATGTGCAACTGTTATCAAATTTTGTGTGAAACTTGTGAAATATGAAGTGTTGTAGTAGGAATTAAGGTTCTGATAGAGCTCGATGTTGTTTAAATTAAAAATATTTGAATTTTATTATAATAAAATATGAAGTGCTTTAGTAGAAATCATGGTTATTGCTAACTATTTTAAATAAATTAGATGCGCAAGGAATTGTGAGGAAAAAACGAGGTGTTATGCGTGCTAGGGAGGTGTGGACTTTGCCTAAAGGAGATAAGATTGTTATCGAATATAATGCGTTTGGACAACCGATTAAGAAAGGAGGTGGAATTTTAGATGGTTGGCTCGGAACTGTGGCTAAGAAGCCAGAGCTTTGTTCTGTAGAATATACAGATTGGAGGCTACTGCCACATGCGCAAAAAGAACATCTATGGAAGTTGACTAAGGTAATTCATATTGTTTATCTTTTTTCTCAACATAAAGCAAGATTTTTTTCCGAAAGTGTATGTTTACATTTTCTTTTACAATTAACTATATTTTTTTAATACTTTGATGTAGACATACTTTGAGCTCCCTGATAATCTTTATCTTAAAAAATGGGTGATGAAATCTCTTGGTGTGAAGTGGAAAAACTTCAAGTTTGATTTAAAAGGGAAACACTTTAAACTTGATAAGGCAATGGAAGATACTGCTAAAAAGGTGCCCCCAAATGTGCCACCAAGTCAGTGGAAGGAATTGGTGAAATATTGGTATTCACCGAAGGTTCAGGTATATAGGAGAAGTTTTATATAACTCTAAATTTGTTGTAATATTACACTTATCATATTTACTTGTTACTTCCAGAAACTTTCTGATAGAGGTAGGACTACAAGGTCACACAATATAACACCCCATACTTGTGGTTCAAAGAGTTTTGTACGGGTCAAGGAAGAACATGTGAGATGAAAGTTTTTTTGCTTATATATTTATCAAGCTGAACTTAATTATATTTTATATTATTTATTGATTTATTTGAATGTTGTCACAGAAAGAAAAATATGGAAAGGAGTCGGGACACTTGAAGTTCTATGGAATTACGCGTAAAGAAAAAATGAAAAATTTGTCAATAAAGAAGCAGAAAAAAATAGTGGTATGTCTTAGAGGATGCCATATAAATAATTGTTTGTAGCATTTACCTTATTTTTTGCTTTTAAAGATTACGAACTTCTTGATTTTTGTATTTAACTTGTTTAACAATTATTGTCTTAGAATTTTATTCGTAGCTTTATTTTACACATTCTTTTTTAAAGAATATGCCCCACATAATATAACTACAATTTTAGAAGTCTGTAAGATTATGAAAAAATATTTGCAATATACTACTATGATGACTGCTTTTATATAATTATCCATTTTGATTAATTTTGTTCTTGGTAGCAGAAGACGGCTACATATATGGTAGTCGAACGTTGTGCTACATCTGAGAATCTTGACGCAAATGCTATTGAAGAAGAAGTGTTGACTGAACTTGTAGCGGAGGACCCGTATGGAAGAGCAAAAGGATATGGTTTGGGAGTTACGCCTACGCAAATAAATGGTCAAAAAGTGCAGCCAAGAGAAACAATGCAACGTGAAATTGAAGGTCTGCGAAACCAACTTGCTGACAGAGAGGTACACTACGAAACATGAATTGCAAATCTGAAAGCTGAGTATGAGGGAAAAATAACTGAATTGAAAGAGGAGAATGAGAGGAAGCTGGAGAAAATGAAATCAGAGAATGAACGAATTCAAACAGACATGCTTAGTCTTCAACATGATTTTCTCAGTTTAAAACCATCTTCTCACAGGTTTGTATATAAACTTTAGTTATTCATAACAAATTACTTTTTCCTACATTTATTTATTTTCTTATTGCAGAATGTACCAGGATTTTCAGATTTTGAAAGTGCTTAAAGAACTTCAAGCCTTTAGGAAGTTGAATGAATAATTGCCGGTAATTCTCCATATTCTATATTTATTTCTTTGATCTTGTTGTTGATTTGTTTTGGGCCACAGATCATCAAATGCTTCTCTAAAAACTGAATAAGTTGTTATTTATAATTTATTTCACACAGGACCTTGGAACGTGATTGAAGAAAGTGGAAGCCCTAGAGCTGTCGTTATCTTAGATAATAGTTTTTCTCCATATTTAGGACAATTTTTTGCATGTTTTTGTTTGATTGAATTTCTTGGTTATTAGGATAAATTTAAATTTTAATGATGTGTAGTTGGATTTGGCTTTATGTTCAAACTTTTTCATATATATATTGAAGTATTTTATTTTGATTTTCATGTATTCTTTTGTTAAATTTTTTTTTATCGTATATAGTTATTTTAATTTAGGGACAAACTTTATAGAATTGTCACCAATTTAGGGACTATAAATAATAAAAAAAAAAGTGTAGCTAGAATAAGGTCTTCATTACAGAAATGTCGTAAATTTCATGACACATATTCATAAAAGTGTTGCAGAATTTAAGACGCTAAGCATAGAAAATGTTATTAGTTTTGTGACGCTAAATATAAGGAGCGTCATCAATTTAATGTCATTTTATTAAAAGTGTTTCGATTTCAAACGTGTTAATTGTAGAACTTAAACTATATTAAAGACGCTAATTTTAGTTAGCGTTGCCAATTTGAAGACGCAAAATCATAAATAGTGTCACTAATATGGTGACACTAACTTTGGTGAGTCACTAACTTTATGACACTTACACAATATTTGTGTAGCAAATCTAACGATGCTATTTCTAAGTTGTGTTACAAATTTAATGACACTAATTATAAAAAACGTTGGTAATTTTGTGACGTGTAATTTTACAAGCGTCATTGATTTAGCGACGCAATTAATAATTACAGTCGGCAATTTATTGCACAATAATATACGGATCTTTATAGTGACGACAGATACTAGCGTCACCATATTTGAATATTTACAACGTATTGACTAAAGCGTCACTAAAATTAGTTTTACCCACGCATAGCTTTGTGTCGTGGAAAAAATCGTGACTTCAAGTTTAGCGACGCAACTCGCTATGCTTTTACAAGCGTAGGTACTTTTTTCGTGACGCTAAGTAGCATCACAAAGCAACAAAAAATAGTGTCGCTAGACACTGTTTTTCTTGTAGTGAATATTGTCTATGTAGAACTAAATTTAAAAATATCTTTTTTACAATTCATAATAACATGAAAGCACGTAACCATAAGCTCAACAATCACGAATGTTTGATGATTGAAATTGCAACATAAATAAAACAGGTCCTAAGTTTCTGATCAAAGCCCAAAAGTACATTTTAGATAAATTGAACTATAAAAATCTTAGTCTGAAACACTTGTTAAACGAAATTTTATCACTTTTTCTTTATTTTTTGTATTTAATTGATAACATTAATTGAAAATATTTCTTGGAGATATATATATATATATATATATATATATATATATATTTGAATGACAGACTAGACATAAGAAGATAACACATGGAGATTTGCTGACCAAATTTATCTCATTTAAGGATCCCTAGAACTAGGGATTCATATTCACTTGCCTTATTGCTGAAGATTGCAAACATAAGAAGGAAATCCAATTCAAGTGAACATGTGCCAAATGATTTCTCAAGGGCTAAACGTATATTCATAGTCTTAGACGTTCAACAATGAGATAACAAATTGTAGGAGTCATACCCAGTGAGATTGATAGATTGAAGTTTCTCTCGTATAAGGACATGGAAACATCGACTAGTTGTTAGAGTAATTTTGGGAGAATATTAGGTCCGGCAGATCTCGTCATGTAGTGAAAGTGATTCCATGCACCAAGTTTGACTAGGGAACCAGAAGGTCAGGCAAGTAATTAGGGGGATGCGTATAGGGTTGACAATTTAGGAGGGAGTCCTGAAGTCTGTTAGTCCAACCTATACTTGTGCATAACACTTTTACTATCAAAATAAGTCTGAGAGGAAGAGGGATTCTTCCTCGAAATTTTTAACTTCTTAAGAACATTATGTTATTGTTCTTTTTGTGTTCTTACTACATAAGAACATAATACACACGCACAAATTATGATATTTCAGCACTATCAAGCTCAACAGATCCGAACATATGAGTCAAAAGTGCGACGGACGGACTCAAATCATAGTATATATTAGGAGGATAAACTGAAAATTCACTAACTCTTTATCCGATAAGATTTTGAGCCGGCCCGACCAAACCATCATACGACGGCCCACGGTCCGAGCCACCCGAATTATTATCTCTTTATTACTATGCAAATTTAGAAGTTACGTACCAATAGAGTAAGTGTACTTCTTGATAGTTCCAACACCACCATCCCCTTCCAAGATTTTGCAGCTCTAGTAACCGAGCACGATATTACGCGCCAAGTTGCAGAATCGATGATGTGTTCGTTAAATAATTTGGATGGTGGGATTGGTGAATTTTCTAAGTTTCTAGTTTCCCGACAAAGAAATAAGGAATCAAATAGAGAAAAAGATTTGCTTGAGTTGTGTTTGCTGATAAGACAAGGGTGCTATTTATCGTTAAGATTGTCAAGTTGGGACAAAAAAATTAAAAATTGTTTCTGACTTTTACATAAAGTGTTGATACTCTTCTATCGTTACAATTACAAAAGTAAATTGAGGATTTTTTTTTTTTTTTGCCTAAATAGTAACCGCAAACTCTTTTTTGTCACATTTGAGAGTTTTATATTAAAAATAGTCTAAAGTCATATAAAATTACTATGTTACCCTTACTTATTTCTTCCAATCCAAATTTGTTAATGCCAAATCTAGTAAAAAAAAAATATCATCAACGGGTATACGATTCTGGACAATGGATGTAGAATATAGTAGAATAGAAATCAAGTTGTGACGAACCACTCCCCTTAAGACAAATTACGTCTTGGCTAGTGCTCTCGGAATGACGTAAGTGCCTCCAAAGGTAAAACGATTACGTCCTTTCTGAAGTAGCACCACAATTAGAAAAGCACCAACGAACTCAGTATGTTCGTCTGAAATAGAATGCTATGAAATGCAGATGCAGAGAATGAAATGTTTCAGGTGAAAATATGTTATGTCTGTATGCATGCAGAAGACAGCCCTTTTATAGGCATGCCCCCAGAATGAAATGTTTCAGGTGAAAATATATTGTGTCTGTATGCATGCAGAAGACAGCCCTTTTATAGGCATGCTGGGGGCACAACCATTTTAAATGTCATTATTTAGCCATTATATTGGCTGTTACGGGCTGAGTAACAACCCACTTAATTACACTATAGCTCAGCCATTACTGGCTATTTTAATATGGATGTTACAGGTTTGAATTTGAAATTCAAACCCAGCTTCTGAGCCCCCAAGGCCCAAAGCCCAAGCCCAGGCCCGTGACAGTGGCGTGGTGTGGCCGTGCCGGGCGCGCGCGTGTGTGGGCTTCCAATGTGATCAAGCATAATTAATATATTTCAAGTTGCTCTTATATTTATAATTGTAATCAAGAAGTTCAAGTTCCAATGTGGGATATTGGATATTAAATGTATTTAATCTCCCATCCCACATTAACACTTAAGTGGCGCACTTTATGAATTAATTTCTCACTTAATAAAAGTCGATTTTGAGAAATTCAAAATCCTACGATTATCTACTCCACACGTAGATTAATCATATAAAATTTAATTCCTACAAAATTAAACTTTCCACCACTTAATTATTTAATTAAAGTGACTACTTACTCACTTTAATTATATAATCCAACAAAAAATACTTTCTTCTCTTCAAACTAAAAGTTTGAAAAAACTTGAAGAGCGAAGGATCGGAAGGGTCACCATTTCGTAGTTCTTATCCTGAAAATCTCTCATACTCGTTTTCAAAGAGGATCGGAGAGGCGTAAGTGTCTTTGAAAAGGGATTTCTTCGAAAAGCAGCGTCTATTTTTTTACGCCCTAATATTTGAAAGAGGGTGAGGGGGGTGAGAGAGCTTGAATCTGATAGAGGGGATGAAATGGGGTTGAAAAGGGATGAAAGGGCTTGAATTTTTTTTTACTTTGAGGGTTAGAATTCAATGTCTGCATTTTTTAAGAGTGCATCTGAATTTGAAGGGGGTTTGAATTTCTGGAGAGGGAGTCCTAAGGGCGTCTGAATTTTAAATTCGGATAAGATTTCGCGGGTCTGAATATTGTGGAAGTTATAACGATTCGTGTAAACTAAGTCGTTTCGTGTTTACTATTCTAGGTTCGTGTGAAAATTGCTACTAGTGACTGATTGGACCAATCAGAGATGACCGGGCACCTCATGAGACATATTTGGTTTGTGGACATTATTGCGGTTTGTGTGTAAAAGACAATAAATGGCTGATTGGACTAATCACAGACTGGTGGGCTCCACATGATAAGCATTGGTTGGTGGAAGTTATTGCGGTTCATGTTTACTACATCCATATTCGTGTAAAATTTGATATGAATGACTGATTGGACCAATCAGAGATGGTCAGGCTTCACATGAGACATATCTATTTGTGAACGTTGTTTCGGTATATGTCAACTAAATTTAGTTCATGTTTACTATCTTCCGATTCATGTGTAAACGACAATGAATGATTGATTGGACCATTAACTGAAAAGGTAATGGACAAGAAAAAAAGATCATTGTAATCAATTCTTATTTCTACTTTAAGAAGACGATTCAAATTCACCCCCACTGAAATTCGATCAAGACGATGCCATTTCATAGGGTCGAAATTTTGCCTCAATAATTAAGTTAATTATTGAAACGTATTATAATCGAATTTGAATTACCTACGTGGTCGTAATCCATGGAGAATCATTCGAGTACGAGGTGAGTTACACATGTAGCTATAATCGATTCGAAAAACTGAATATCTACTTTGATATATCATACTTTTGGAAAAAAATCTTCTTATATATAGAAACAAAACCGTCCCAATAAAAAAATCTTAACATTTTCCCGCCCAAATCTCAACCTCATTTCTGGAAATAATTATTTTTGGAAATGCATTAATTGGAGATAAGTCGACCATATATTTTTTCTAAAATATTATAAGTCATCAGTATCTCTTTGCAATGTAAACTCCCCCACATTTAGCATAATATGTCCAAACCTATAAAAGGATAGATTCATTCAATCTTCCAAATTGATGCAAAACCATATCTCTCATATTCCTTTCCGCGCAATTAACGTTAATCCAGTCCGATAATTAAGCTTGACAAATCTTTGTCAATTTCCAACTTTGTTAATAAGTTTATGGATAAGTTTATGATTATAATTAATTGATTAATAAATATGTCAAAATCGTGTGTATTGCAAGATGTGATCAAAACCATTGATTACTTCATTGAGATCAATAATTATTCTACAAATCAAAATCACATCATCAAATAACGGAAATTATATTTTTTTTTCTCAGAATAAGTTTGTTTATAATTATTATCTATATTCGCACACTATATATATATATATATATATATATATATATATATATATATATATATATATATATATATTCATCCATTGTCCTAACATATTCTTATGCTACAACAAAAATGCTTTAGTTGCGTGTTTATTCTTATTATTGTTCATGGCTCCTATGTATTTATTCGTTAGGGGTTTTAACCCCTAAAAAATACAGTAGACGTTGAAACTGTGACTGGTTCGAATGTATGACGCTCCGGCCTATAAATAGCAGAACGAAATCACACACCGGAGTGCGTCATGTTATGCTATGTAATTTAGACAATGGTTCCTTTTTCTTTACTATTTTTATGCATCATATTTACACCTATATCTTAGTAATTCTTTCAATTGAGATTTGATTATAACCCAGTTGGCTGAGCACTTTGTAATCTTGGTCATAGACCAAGGTTCAAATCCCACCAAACCTCTCCCAATCAGAAATGTACTAATAAATTAGTAATACTTTTAATTATGTATCGGATTTTCGTCTTACATATTATGTTGGACTTAATACACTTATTACTTACAATTACATATAAATTTAAAATTCCGGTGATCGTCAATCGTTATATTTAAAAAATTAAATATAGTCATGCATTGCACAGGTGTATCATTGGTCTATTTACTAAAATAAAATGCAATCAACATTGTAATAATTTCCCAAAAAATAAAACCACAATTCGAATCACAAATTAAACAAAGCAGTCTGGTCTTTGGCTAAAAATATTGAAACAATGCAGGTTCATGGAAAAATCTGTTTGGTTCGTGTTTTAGTTTACCGGTTCGTGTGTAAAATGGTTCAATGAGTGAAAAGTAGGTGTGGCAAAATTGGTCCGGCCCATGGCCTGATATTTTGGATGGTGGGCCATAGATTCTAAGTTAGAAGTACTATTTGACCCTACAAGCCCGACTCGATGGGCCAAAAGCCCGCCGGACCTACTAATATTAGAATTGATCAAATTTTGGTCCGTCCGGACTCGGCCCGAAATATGGCATAATCTAGAGATTGTAGATTTAGATTAGAAGAGGAAGGGCAAAATGACTAAAATATGACTTTATGCTACTTTTGGGTAAAACTCTTAAATATGAAAAAATAGAGTTTGTTGTGATTATTTGTCATTTTGGATGGTTTCCTCAAAGTAGATATCACATTATTGTTGTTACTATTATTATATTCTCTCATTTTAAGGGAGCAGGTAATGGTAGGGGTGAGAATATTTGACACGATTCGATAATACGACACGGGTCTAACAGGTTTAAGTTGTTATCGAATCAACTCAATAAGATACGATAAAATCTGGGTCATATCGGGCCAACTTGATAAATTCGATAATAGCCTCATAATTTTTTTCATTACTTATTAGTAATAACGTTGTATGACTCTTTAAATTCAAAATTTTCGATAATGATGGAGGCTTTAGTGCTAAAAATCTCAGTTGAAACTTTACTTAGATGAACCTAACATAGGTTGCACTTCTACGACTTCATCTATAGTTAGTAAATTTGCATATCATGACGCACTGATGCTTATATAATTCTATTAATAGTGTTTTGAATATTATTTAGTTAATGACATTTATTTGTTAAAGTTGGAGTTGATTGATCTAGTGGAAGAGATTATACATGCAGAAGAGTAAGAAGATATTGGCCTAGCTCCTTCGAGGGGAAATGTTGATTAGAGAATTTGAAAGAATTTTGTTTAATGACAATGTTTTATATTATAGATCTTCGCTGTGGCATCATTTTTTTTAGTATTTTTATGCATCTAGTACGTGAAGATAGATAAACTATAGAATAAATGTGCTGCTTACTTGAATGTTGTTTTTATTTCATACTTTTTCAAAAATCGATGGTAGTAGTATGTTTAATGAGTCTTAACAAAACAATAAGACATAAATATGTATGCAAGTATTAACGAGCTTATCGGGTTTTTAATGGTTCGTGTTCGGATTGAGGTTTTCAACCAAATAAAATTAGTAGTCGAATTCGAATTAGCCCTTATCGGTTTGGATTTTGACCGAGCTGTCGAGGCACGTTAAATTAAACTACCTTATCTACCTATGCTGGCAAGTAAGGATTGAATCCCACAAGGAGCAAATGAATTAATTACACTTCATAATATTCATAACTAAACGAATAAAATTAAAATAAGGGGGAAATTGACTGGTTTTAATCTAATACTCAACTGATTAAATAAACAATTATAAACTAAAGAAATTTAAACAAGTAATTAAGTAGATAACACGACTTTAATCAATAGCAGAACAATACCAGTTCTTAGCTCAGTATCTCCTACTCATATTGTGAATTAATTAACTAATTGTACTTGACTATCTATCTCACAACTCTCTAACCCAAACCGACAACAAGCTCCGTCTGCCCGAATTATTTTTAATCTTAATTCACTAAAATAAGCTCTTTAATTAACCATATTTAATTGAACAATCTAGAATAAGCTAGGTTTAATTAATTAAACGCATTAAGTTCTAGGATAAAATATCAAAGTAGACTCCAAATACACAAGCTCGATTCAGATGACCTAGACTTGTATTACCCCTAACGAATTAATCGATATTGCTACTTATGATTATAAAACTGTACCAATTACGAATTACGATTTTATAATCTAGCAGTAGACAAATTAATAACCTAATTCGACGGGTCTATCAAATTAAGAAATCGAAATATCATATATCATACGATCAAGTAATACAAATAAGCTATCAAATAGGAATCAAAATATAACTACAGATTAATCAACATAAAATACGAGTAGGGTTCAACATTCCTTTAAACTGGTATAAAATAATTTAGCTATACATAATCATACCATTGTTTAAAATCTCACAATAATAAAATAACATAAATTAAAACGAACTAAAATTGAATGCCAAACGGAATTGAAGACTATGTCTTCGAACTTGTTTTCTTCTCTCCCTGTTAGTACTCTATGTTGCCCTAATTACTTGAATGAATCCAGCCTCGAGTAGGGAAAATCTTCTGGGCCATTTTGACAAATCAGCTCCCGTCTTCCTTTCATGGCCCATTATTGTCGGCCCATGCAACAGTTAGCTCGGCTAATTAAATATCAGGCCCACTTTCTTCATTCACTTAACAATCACTCATGGACCAAAAGCCAACACCACTCTTCATGGGCCATTCAATCTAGTCACGTTCTTCTTGAGCTTTTGAGTCGATATTGGGTCCGTCAATGTCGGCACGTGAATCTAATGTGCTAGCTTATTTTCTCTTTTCAAGTGCAATATCTTCACTTGTTCATCGCTCGGCCCAAACTCATTCCATAAACTCTGAAATTGTTCCAAATTCACTATAATTTAACATATAAATACAACTTAGGGTATTTGATTTAATGTGATTCAAATAATTCACATGTTTCTACTTATCAGATCTTATCAGGTTGATCCGTACAATTTAACACCCCTAGCTAGTAATGGAATCAATAGCAAATTCAAGAAATTGTTATTTAAAAGAAAAGAAATTATGATGCGACAAATATACAGTAAACTATCCTACCATAAGATTGGCGATCAGACATATAGATAAATATATGTCAATCTACTAAAACAGTGAAATTCCAAAGGCCAGGTAATTTCCAACAAAAAATAAGGTGGTAGAAAAGTGGTCATTTGAATTAGAAGATTCCAACGAGATTTCCACCGAAAAAAAAAAATTCTATGGTAATTCTAACTACGTTCTACGGGCTTTTCCAACAGGCTTTTGGACTGTTTTCCATTGAGAAGATTTATAGTTTGTACTGTTTATATTGCAACATAGAAACTAATGGAAACAAATTCCTCATATTTTTTGGACATTTTTTTTATTAATACAATGTATAACGGTGAATTTTAAAAAAGATTCGAGCTCCTGACACTTAATTTATATTATATCAACAATATTAGACGACTCCCGTCGATTTATTTAGTTAAATTTCATGAGAACAAATATGATAACATGCAGCAAATGAAGACCCCTTTTTGGTGATTGTCCTCGCTAGATTATGCATGCCGTCACTTTACATGAAGAATAGGCTTAAGCCCATGAAGCTTCCCGATCTCCTAATTGCGTAGGCTTTCTTACTAAGCCTTTATTCTCATGCCATCGGCTTCATACGCACCTATTTGATCGAATTTTATCCTTAACATATAGTATCTTTCTTAGATACTTTTCACATTATTTATTTTCCAGATCTTGCGGATTTATCTTTTATCTTTAAAGGTACACCATAAAATTTTATTCCTTTTTTTATGATCCGCCAACAACATTCTTAAAATATTAATATAATAAAATATAGTAACACAACTAATTATTAATAATAAATTTACTAAGTTCAATAAATTAAATTAAATAAAAATAACATAAGAAATTTTGACAAAAATATTACCCACACTAAATATCTTAACCTTTCCCAATTAGAATGATACTCAAAGAATTCTTGGACCTAGTCTAAATACATGAAAAAGATAATTATTTCAACTTTTTTTTTTTTTTTTTATAACTTAAATGATGTTATGAAGAAATGCTAGTACAAGCACAATATATCATGATTATTATATATTATGTATGAGATGCATCATTTAAAAACTTTGGTCAAATACAAATTAGAACAATTTATTTTCAAGACACACATTACAGCACAACCATACATCTTATAAGATATTTTGAGAACTCTATACAGTTAACCAAACACCCTCTAAGAGTACTCATGAGGGTTGGCTTGGAAGTAAGCCTCAATTGTGTGGAAGAAAGTCTTCGACCCCTCTGTAGCTCGCTTGATGATCTCTCGCATTTTTTGGTGGTCATCGCTCTTCGGGTGGTATGCACTGCTGCGTTTATAGATGGAACCCCCGTCTGGGCCGGGCTCAATCTTGATTGTGGTAGTGATGGATTCGAATTCTTCACCCAAATTACCCCCTTCGAAGACGGTGAATGTGTATACACGAGTTGTCTCATCGAGTACATCAGTAATGTGCTTTATATAGTGGATGTCATCTCCTATTTAAGATACACGAATGTTTTTTAATTCTATATGTTAATTATAGATAACAAGCTTATAATATTTTGGGTGAATTACTTTTACCACCCTTGAAATTTTGTTAAATTACCAAACATCCCCTGAGCTCAGTGAAAACTACTACCAACCTCCTTTAACGATCAAACTCTCAAAATATATACAAATCTTTGTTGCAAAAATCCTCGACTAACTTCGATTAATTTCCGTCGAGAAGCTAGGCTTCATTGAAGATTTATATTCATTTTCGATTCATCCCCACCTAACAACGCATATACAGCGATTAGCCCCATCTAAATTTCAACTAATCATTAGATCTTAGTCGATCATATAACTGACGCCTCATATATTTTTTCAACTTCTGCAACCTCATATATAACTCACTCAAACTTACAAGATAATAAAATAGAATGGTATCAATAAGATAAGTGAGTCACCACTAAATTATAATTTTTACAAACTTTTGTGCCCCAATTGGTAATTAATTTCACCAAACTCAAGGGTGTTAAGTGTAATTCTTGGAGGTCAAAGAAACTAAAGCATAATCAGGCCTAATATTATAATCCAACTCAGTTCTTGCTCAAATGATCACTAATAATATTCTTTGCAATTATTGTGTTCGAGTTACATAAGATTATTTTAAATTAGTGGTGGCAATTTAGTTATTGGATTGGATTCCATCTATATTTTGAATCGATTTGAGTTATATTCAAAATGTATTTTAAACTTATGATCATTATATTTTAAAATAAATTATCAATTTTTGGTCAATTCGAATGAAATTGAATTAATTGTGTTCGTATCGGGTTGATTTTGTATTTTTCATAGTAAACTCAGTTCAGATTAAGTTCGTATTATTATGTGAAATTGAAGATTGCTATCCTAGTTCAAACTTCTCACTACAACTAAGCTATCAAAAGTTTTCCGAGACACATTTTCTTCTTATAAATCTGTATTACATGAACAATGATTTTTTTTTCTTATAATCCCAAAATTATTTTAAATAGAATATCTTTCTAATATTTTTTTAAAAATTGTTTTAAAAAATACTTTTCTTACAATTCAGAATAACATGAAAGGATATTACCATAAGGTCAACTTGTTTTTAAAAAAATTCTCGATTAACTTCGCAACGCATTCATTAATCATTTATTATTTTTTTTTAATTTCTCCCTGCCTAAGAACATTTATACCTTGTCTAGGCCTCAATTAAGCGCTAAGCCTCAGTCTCCAGCCTGCGCTCAACTAGTATGAATATTTTATCATAAATTAACTTCTAGACTAGATAATTAGAATTGCAATATCAAAGAACACAACAAGCCCGAAGTTCCTGATCAAAGCCCAAACTACATTTTATATAAGTTGGATTATAGAAATCTTGACCCGAAATATCATCGAGCTCAATAGGTATGAACCGATGGCTCAAAAGTCAGCGGGCCACAAATCGGTCCAAAGACTATAGTATATTTTAGAAGAATTGATTGGACTTCACTCACTAATATTTTACCTGATAAAATTTTAGGTCGGCCTAACCAAGCTCGACATATAAAGTTGGCCCATTGAATCAGACCAAGCTGGGTCAGGCCGTTCAAATTACCACCTCTTTATTGACATGTGAATTTAAAAGTTACGTACCAACAGAGTAAGTGTACTTCTTGATAGTTCCAACACCACCATCACCTTCCAATATTTCGCAACTCTTGAAACCAGGCACGACTTTAGGCGCCAAGTTACTCGAATCGAGGATGTGTCCGTTAAACAATCTGGAAGGTGGTATAGAAGAACTTATTTCAAACTCGTCGGTGATTACTTCCATGATTATGAACTAAATTTTTGTTTTGGGACAAAGAAATAAGGAATCAAATGGAGAAGACTGGCTTGAGTTGCGTGTGATGATGAAGACAAGGGTGTCATTATTAATAGTTAAGATTGCCAAGTTGGGATTAAAAATTCTTAATTTAAAATTGTTTCTGTGGCTTTTACTTAAAGTGTTGATACTCTTCTATCGTTACATTATTGTTATTACTATAATTAGGTAGCTCGATTCGATTTATCGGATCAACAAGGTACTACTATTTGACCCGATTCAACTTATTAGATCAAGACGTACCAACTATTTGATCCATTTGGCTTATCAACTCAACAGGTACCTACTATTTGACCGATTCGATTTATCGAATAAACAAGTATACACTATTTTACCCGATCCGACTTAGCGACTCAACAAATACCCACTATTTAATTGATTCGACTTATCAGATCAATAATGTACCACTTTTGACTTGTTTGGCTTCTCGGATCTAATGTACCAACTATTTGACCCGTTCGACTTCTTGAATCAACAAATACTCACTATTTGACCCGATTTGACTTATCGGATCAAGACGATCCAACTGTTTGACCCGATTTGACTTATTAGATCAAGACGTACCAACTATTTGGCCCTTTCGATTGATCGGATCAACAAGGTACTACTGTTTGACCCGATTTGACTTATTAGATCAAGACGTACCAACTATTTGACCCGTTTGATTTATCGACTAAATATGTACCCACTATTTGATCGATTTGACTTATTAGATAAACAAGTATATACTATTTGACCTGATTCGACTTATCGACTCAACAGATACCCACTATTTGATCCAGTTGACTTATCAAATCAATAAGGTACCACTTTGACCTGTTTGGCTTCTCGGATCAAATGTACCAACATTGGCCCGTTCAACTTCTTGAATCAACAAATACTCACTATTTAGCTCGATTTGACTTTTTATTAAATCAAGATGTACAAACTATTTGGCTTGTTTGACTTATCGGCTCAACAGGTACCCATTATTTAACGAATTCGACTTATCGGATAAACTAGTACACTCCATTTGACCCGATTCGACTTATCGACTCAACAAATACCCACTATTTGATTGATTCGACTTATCACATTAATAAGGTACCACTTTGACCTGTTTAGCTTATCAAATCAAATATACTAACTATTTGACCCGATTCAACTTATCGGATCAAGACGATCCAACTCTTTGACCCGATTCGACTTATTAGATCAAGATGTACCAACTGTTTTCTTTATATTTACTATTTGATTGTTAGTAATTAAATTTACAATTTCAAAGTTACAAAAATTCTATAAAAAATAAGGACTCAAATAATAGATATAGGGTGCCATTACTATTTGACCCGATTCGACTTAATGGGTCAAGACGATCCAATTATTTGACCCGATTCGACTTATTAGATCAAGACGTACCAACTATTTCCTTTAAATTTTCTATTTGATTATTAGTAATTAAATTTATACTTTCGAAGTTAAAAAAATTCTACAAAAAAATTGTACATAAATTATTAAGGAGAAAAGCAATTCTATTAAGAAATGCATATCAAACACAACCTATTAATTAATAATAAAAAAAAAAAAAAAACGAAACAAAAAAAAGCAACACAAAATTGTAGGTGTATTTTTTTTTTTAAAAAAAAGTTATTTGTGTATTAATTAGTAGTTGCCACCTATTATTTCAATTACAACATAAAAAAATGCAGCTAATTGTATTAAAGAAAACTATTAACAGTATTAATTATAAGGTGTATTAATTACATAGCAATTATCAATGAAAAATTAAATTGAACAATTATTTATTTTAAATTAGTGGGTAAAGTGAAATAGCAATTTATGATATTTAATGATTCTCATCAATCAACATGCATGAAGGACATTTAATAAGGTTCGAGAATCAATAATCCCTACTAAAATGTCAAAAAAGCACATGGAATTTTTAATTTCAGATTTCTTAAAATTTAATTTAAAAAATGACACATCATCACTATTACCTACATGTCACCAGGTTACGCATTTTCTCACCATCAAATGTGTTTTATTCAATCTAAGTGAATTAAATGCATGACCCAACTACTCAACCAATCTCATCCTTTAATTTTTTATCCAAGGGCTAATATTAGGTCACCACACACACACACACACACACACACACACACATATATATATATATATGACACATAAGGTGCGTGTTGGTTCGAAACTTGCTCTTGCTCCTTGTTCTTCTCAATTTTTTTCTATATATGTGCTTGTATTATTATCAATATTAATACATTATGCCATATTTATGTAACAACATGATATGGTGGTATGATAAATAAACACTTGCGCGCCACATTTATGTAACAACATGAGGTGGTGGTCTGGTGAATAAACACCTGTTTGCGCATGTAGTTGCTTGGGTTCGAGCTCTATTAAGCACTTCTTATACTTTTTTAAACAACGTAATATATTATTAAGAAAATTTATATATTATTAAAAAAATGTGTATACATGTAACTATAATATATACTATTACACAACATAACATATACTATTACGCAATATAACATATACTGTTAAACAACATAATAAGTCTTACTTCTGTGCAATTGTTGCATAGGTGCAACTAATCAATTTCAACCTTAGGATCATTTAAAATATCATCCTTACCATTAAATCAATTTTTTTCTTTCTAAAAATGTAAAGGGTGATGTGGTCATTTTACTCTTATTTTATCTCACACAAATCACTAGTTCCAAGAAACTTTTTAAATTTTCATTTCACCACTCATTCTTCAGAACTCACCACATCTTTATTTTTGCTCAAGATTCAACAAATATCCGCCAACCATTTACTCTTTGCTAAAAAAATTGTTGTCTTTGCTAAGATTTTTGTTGTCTTGAATAATGGAAGCACGGCCTTCTCCGTCTTCGAAAAGGGGATGAACGTCACACAATGCACACAAAATTACACACACATAAACTTTCAATTATATCCATCTGCATACCCAATTTAACGAAAGATGATGAGAAATAGATGTACCCAACAAGAAAAGGATCATAGGTTCCTTCCATAGAGAAATCAACAACTCTGACAGGTTGTTGCTGCAATTATCTACCGTGGCTAACTCGGTCTCGGTCTCGATCCCTGAGTTGACTCACTTCAACTCCAGCGTGACTCGCCCTCTCCAGAGTTAGCATCATGCCCTTCCCTTCACCACCGACCGCCACCGTCAAAAGCGGCGCCGCCTCTACCTCCGCCGCTAGAATCCTTGCCGGCGGCATATCTCTAAAATAAACCACCCCTCTTTCTCTGTGTTTCCTTAGGCTTTACAGATTGATAATAACTTGAGATTTTTTATTAAAATGAAAAAGGTACGAGCTCAGGTTGTATTTGACTTTTTCTATGCTGGCCGATCAGGTATCTACTCGAATCGGCCAGCGGCTGACATCTGGCAAAGCAACCCAGTAAAAATACTGCCTTCTCTCTCGTCAAATTAACTCCCCACCTTTTATTTTACAGCTCACCTGTTAATAATGGTGGCCCACGTTACCACTTAAGATTTTAGTTTTTCTTTTCATTTTCTCTAATTCTAAATTTTCACACTCTCTCTATCTATTTTATTGGATACTGCATCAAAGAATTAATTGATTCACTCAAAATGCAGCTGGGCCACACAAAATATACAAGCATGTCTGTTTAATTCTTTATTATTTTGGGCTTTCAGAATTGTAGTTGTTGTATTGAAATGACATGCAATTAATTGTTTGGAGTTTTACTGTTTTGTGTAGAAAAATTCGATTTAATTTTATATTTTTGTTGAAAATTATTGTTTGAAGTTATTTTTATAGACTATAATAATATATTTATATGGTATATTAATCAAATATTTGCTTGGTTAATCAACTAGGCACGCAAATTGATAACAAAGTAATAAGTAATGATTTATTTCAATTAACAAGAGATCTAAGTTGAGCATCATCAACTCTACTGTTGATGTTACGAACAAATAACATATAATATTTAAAATAACATTTGATATTTAGAAGCATGACTACAACGCAACTAAAAGTTAACACATAATCGAAGTCACACCGTAAGGCAATATTTAACAAATATTCATACAGTTTAGTACTATATAGGTTCATCGAAATTACCTCATAATCTAACCAAATGTTCAATTATAACTAGAAGGTCCAAACATGTACCCAAATAAATTATTTGGATCACTTGAACATAAATTCTCACTAACTTGAGAAGACCACTGGTTGGTATCATTTTCTGACGAAGATTGAGGCATAAACTGTTACTGTAGTGGTGGAAAAGCGGGTTGTTGCAAAATGTCTTGTGATATCTGAGAAGAAGCATACACCGGTGGAGGAACAAATTTCGTGGTTGTATGTGTATATCTTCTTGTGATATTTGCATCTTTCTTTTGGACCCTCTTGCACCTGAAAATTAGTGTATTATAACAAACATTAATATGTTATTACAATGTTCTGGAAAAACTGAAAATGAAACAGAAATGAACAAAACAAAATAAAACCGAGACGTGGAAGACCACTGTCCTTAGGACAAATTACTTCCCGGCTAGTGCTCACAGAATGAAGTAATAGACCCCAAAGATATAACGGTTTACGTCCTTTTCTGTAGCAGCACCACTAACAAAAGAGGCTCCAGCGAACTTAGATGTTCGAGTCTGAACTGGAGCTGAATGCAGAAAAGAGAGAATGATATTTCAGGTGAAAAATTGTGTATTGTTTGCATGCAGGAAACATGTATTTATAGGCTGCTGGGGAACATCAGAATTAAATAAATTTAATTCTGTCACTTATTGTTGGCTGTTACAGGCTTAGTAACGGCCCAATTTATTCACTCCTTAATACAGCCCATTATGTTGGATGTTACAGGTTTGAATTTAAATTCAAACCCATCCACCTGTTGGGCTCCTGAAGCTCATCCGGCAAGCCCAATTGATTTTGGGCTTCCAAAAAGTTACTTGGGCCTCGGCCGAGGCATTCCCCAAGACCCAAGACTAAGCCCGAGGCGTGGCGTGGCCGTGGCCGTGCCATGCCGAGCCGAGCCGAGCGAACGAGCGAGCGAGCGAGCGCGCGTGGGGGCTTCCTTTGGATTCCCTCACATGTGTAATTGATACACCTTAGTAATGAGCTTTCATATATATATATATATATATACTAATTTAAGGAGCTCTTAAATTAATGTGGGATAATAACTCCTCTTAGTTATTAATCCTACATTTAATACATAATCAAGTGGTAAACTTTATGTATTAATTTCTCACTCACCACACATTGGTTTTGAGAAAATTAAAATCCTATGATTATCTACTCTTTGCATAGATTAATCGTGTGAAGTTTAATTCCTACAAAATTAAACTTCCGACCACTTAATTATATCATTAAAGTATCTTATTAACACTTTAATTATTAATAAATTCCAACAATCCCCCACATGAGTGAAAATTAATGCATGCATGAATGCAATCTCCAGTCTAGACTCTTAGTGATCAGTACTGGCTAAGGAAAGGTAGTTTGTGACTTTGAACCTTCCATAATAATTCATTTGTCGGATACACCGGTGGTTTGGTAGATTTTTAATCTTTGAACCAATCCTCCTTAGTGTGTACCTAATCAACAATGTTTACACAATACTGACCAGAACATCCTTGTTCTCACATTTTGGTCTGTTTCGGCCATCGACCCTCTTTGGATTCATAAGTGTTTCGTTTGAAGCGGCCCTTTACTTCACACTTGCATAGGTGACTTCTTTATCGAGTATCCTGTACTAATCTACATCCTTAAGGTGTCTCGAAGTCATTAAAAGTCATAAGACTTATCCTCTACCACCGTTACAGGTTTTACGCACTTATCTTGCGTTCTAGGGATGGATTTTGAAGATATATTCTTCCAAGTGCCTCCTCCGAACTTTCAAAACTTAGTTGTCCCATTGAACCAAGTTTGTGGGATCTCCACTCATCATGATTGGGTATCCATTTTGATTATTCTTTAGTTGGTGGGTTTTACTCCCATTCCCTCTCGCAACTTAAACAACTGATCTCGGTTTAAACCTTTGGTCAACGGATCCGCTAAGTTATCCTTAGACTTTATATAGTCTATTGTGATAACCCCACTACATATCAATTGTCTTACGGTGTTATGCCTACGACGTATGTGCCTAGACTTACCGTTATACATATTGTTTAACGCTCTTCCTATAGCGGCTTGACAGTCACAATGAACCATTATAGCCGGTACAGGTTTACTCCAACATGGAATGTCTTCTAAAAAGTTGCGAAGCCATTCTGCTTCCTCACCAGCTTTATCCAAAGCTATGAACTCTGACTCCATGGTGGATCTGGCTATACACGTTTGCTTTGTAGATTTCCAAGACACTGCACCACCTCCAATAGTGAATACGTATCCACTAGTGGAAAATGAGTCTTTAGTTTCCGAAATCCAATTTGCATCACTGTATCCTTCAATAACTGGAGGATATCTCGTGTAATGAAGCCCATGATTCAGAGTATACTTTAAGTATCTCAGAATCCTTGTCAAAGCTTTCCAATGTTCTTGACTTGGATTACTTGTAAACCTGCTCATTTTGTTAACCGAACATGTAAGATCCGGTCTAGTACAATTTGTTATGTACATAAGACTCCCTATCACTTTTGCATATTCAACTTGAGCTACAGGTTCACTCATGTTCTTCCTAAGATGAACATTTAATTCTAATGGTGTCTTGGCATTGAATTTTCTGTGTACTTTCTCTACAAAGTGAGATTGTGTCAGAACAATTCCCTCTAATGTCCTAACTATTTTGATTCCGAGAATCACATCAGCCAAACCCATATCCTTCATGTCGAAATTTCTTTTCAACATCTTCATAGTATCCATGATTATTTCATGGCTACTTCCCATGATTAACATATCGTCTACGTATAGACATACTATGACATATGCTTCTGATGTACCTTTTATGTACACACATTTGTCACATTCGTTGTTTCTGAAATCATTTGACAACATTGTGGTGTCAAATTTCAAGTGCCATTGTTTTGGCGCTTGTTTGAGACCATATAATGACTTTACTAGTCTACATACCTTCTTTTCTTGTCCAGGTACCACAAACCCTTCGGGTTGATTCATATAGATCTCTTCTTCTAACTCTCCATTTAAAAACGCAGTCTTCACATCCATTTGGTGAATCTTAAGATTGTATATTGCAGCAATCGAGAGAAGCACTCGAATCGATGCGATCCTGGTCACAGAGGAGTAAGTATCAAAGAAGTCATCACCTTCTTTCTGTTTGAAGCCTTTAGCTACCAAACGAGCTTTGTATTTATCTATTGAACCATCTGCTTTGTACTTTTTCTTTAGGATCCACTTGCATCCTAAAGGTTTACAACCTGACGGAAGGTCAGTTAACCTCCACGTGTGGTTTTGCATGATGGATTCAATTTCACTGTTGATTGCTTCTTTCCAGTATGGTGCATCTGGACTAGACAGAGCTTCTTTTATTAACTTCGGTTCATCATCTAGCATATATATGATAAAATCAGGACCGAACGACTTGGCATCTTTGCTCTTTTGCTATGTCTCATTTCCTCTTCTTCTAAGGTCCGAGAACTACTTGTAGCTTCAACAGTTCTTTTTAAATTTGAACTACTTCCTTTTTCGAAAGTAATTCCTTGATTTGAACTTTCTAACAATCTTTCTCTACATGGAAAGATATTTTCAAAGAATAATGCGTTCCTTGATTCCATGACTGTTCCTACAGTCATATCTGGAATTTCAGATTTATGAATCTGAAACCTATACACACTGTTGTTGAGTGCGTACCCAACAAATATACAATCAACCGTTTTAGGGCCAATTCTAACTTGTTTAGGTAATGGCACCTCAACTTTAGCCAAACACCCCTACACTTTGAGATATTTGTAAGACGGCTTACGCCCTTTCCACAATTCGTAAGGAGTTTTGTCTACTCTTTTTAGTGGAATTTTATTCAATATATAATCAGCTGTAAGAACAGCTTCCCCCCACATGTTCTGGGGTAATCCTGAGCTAATCAACAAAGCGTTCATCATCTCCTTAAGAGTACAATTTTTGCGTTCTGCAACGCCGTTAGATTGTGGAGAATAAGGAGTTGTTGTCTGATGAATTATGCCACTTTGAGAACATAACTCTTCAAATAGAGCCACATATTCACCACCTCTATCACTTCGGATTATTTTAATCCGGGTGCCTAGTTGATTCTCAGCTTCGGCTTTGGAGTTTTTAAACGCTTCTATTGCTTCATCTTTACTTCTTAGAAGATAAAGATAGCAATATCTATTGCAATCATCTATAAAAGTTATAAAAAACTTTTTTCCACCTCTAGTCTGCACAAATTTCAAGTCACACACATCAGTGTGTATTAATTCTAGAGGTATTGTGCTCCTTTCTACTGAATGAAAAGGTAATTTAGCCATTTTAGCTTCAACACACACTTCACATTTTTCATGTGATTTAACTTCATTCAGTTTTAGCAAATCTAAATTTACTAAGCGTTTTATAGCATTGAGATTAACATGTCCTAATCTAGAATGCCATAAAAAGGAACACTCAAGCAAGTAAGAAGAAGTTGACGCTTTTCCATTCACAGTAGAAGTTACATTATTCATTTGGCGTTTAGCCATTACATTCATTTTGAACAACCCATTCATTACAAAGCCCTTCCCTATGAAAACTCCTTGCTTGCTCAGTATGAACTTGTCAGCTTCGAAGACTAGTCGAAACCCATGCTTCACCAGCAAAGATCCAGAAACCAATTTTTTCCGGATGTCTGGGACATGCAGCACATCCTTCAAAGTGAGCTATTTGCCAGAAGTTAGCTTTAGAACTATGTTGCCCACTCCAGCCACCTCAGACGAGGCTTGGTTTCCCATATGCAGCTTCCTCCCGGAAGAAGCCTTGTAGCTTGAGAAAACCTCTCTGTCAGAACAGACGTGGCAAGAGGCTCCTGTATCAACAAACCATTCTCTTGGATTGTCTACAACGTTGGCCTCAAAAATTACAGCAGTGAGGTCCAACTCATTATCCTCAACAACATTAGCTGTCACTTTCTTCTTTTTCTGCTTAGGCAGATTACAGTTTTTAGCCATGTGGTTGTGTTTGCCACAGTTGTAAATTTCCTGCAAATTTTGTCACATTCGCAGGTTGTTTCCCTTTGCCATTGTTGTTTGGCCCACGGTTTCCCTGATTGTTGTTGTCTTTCCTCTTATTATCACTTGAGGATCCCCTTTCCATAAGGTTGGCTCTTGCATCAACATGAGCCCTAAACCTGGACTCATTCTTCCAGTTGTCCTCTTCAATCCGTAGCTTAAGGATTAAGTCTTCAACTGTCATTTCCTTTCGCTTGTGCTTCAAGTAATTCTTGAAGTCACCCTAACCCGGAGGCAGCTTCTCGATCAAGCTTGCCACCACGAATGACACCGGAAGTTTCATATCTTCGGCCGAGGCCTCATGAACGATGAGCTGAAGCTCTTGAGCTTGCTCCACAACCGAACGGTTGTCAACCATTTTAAAGTCCAAAAACCGAGCCACCACAAATTTCTTTGTGCCAGCATCATCTGTCTTGTACTTCTTTTCCAAAGCATCTCATAGCTCTTTGGTTGACTTGATGTCTTGATAAACATTGTATCAAGGATCAGAAAGTCCATTCATGACATAGTTTCTGCAGAGATAGTCACCATGTGACCAAGAGTCAAAGACAACTCGCCTTTGTTCATCAGTATCAGTTTCTGCAAGAGCAGCCGGGGGATCTTCCTTGAGAAATGAAGCGAAGCCTAAAGTGGTTATGTAGAACATCTTTTGTTGCCACCTCTTGAAATTGTCACCGGAGAACTTTTCCGGCTTTTCGACAGAGTTAGCCGGTGGAGTCGGGATAACTCTTGCTGGAACAGGAGGAACAACTGGGTTGTTTGTTACATTCGACATTTTTCCAGAATTCAGAAAAAGAAAATAATTTGTCCTAAGATTGTTATTACAATGTTCTGGAAAACCTGAAAATGAAACAGAAATGAACAAAACAAAATAAAACCGAGACGTGGAAGACCACAGTCCTTAGGACAAATTACTTCCTGGCTAGTGCTCACGGAATGAAGTAATAGACCCCAAAGATATAACAGTTTACGTCATTTTCTATAGTGGCACCACTAATAGAAAAGGCTCCGGCGAACTTAGATGTTCGAGTCTGAACTGGAGCTGAATGCAGAAAAGAGAGAATGATATTTCAGGTGAAAAATTGTGTATTGTTTGCATGCAGGAAACATGTATTTATAGGCTGCTGGGGAACATCAGAATTAAATAAATTTAATTCTGTCACTTATTGTTGGCTGTTACAAGCTTAGTAACGGCCCAATTTATTCACTCCTTAATACAGCCCATTATGTTGGATGTTACAGGTTTGAATTTAAATTCAAACCCATCCACCTGTTGGGCTCCTGAAGCTCATCCGGCAAGCCCAATTGATTTTGGGCTTCCAAAAAGTTACTTGGGCCTCGGCCGAGGCATTCCCCAAGCCCAAGCCCAAGCCTAGCCCGAGGTCGAGGCGAGGCGTGGCGTGGCCGTGCCGTCCGAGCCGAGCGAGCGAGCGCGCGTGTGGGCTTCCTTTGGATTCCCTCACATGTGTAATTGATACACCTTAGTAATGAGCTTTCACATATATATATACTAATTTAAGGAGCTTTTAAATCAATGTGGGATAATAACTCCTCTTAGTTATTAATCCTACATTTAATACATAATCAAGTGGTAAACTTTATGTATTAATTTCTCACTCACCACACATCGGTTTTGAGAAAATTAAAATCCTACGATTATCTACTCTTTGCATAGATTAATCGTGTGAAGTTTAATTCCTACAAAACTAAACTTCCGACCACTTAATTATATCATTAAAGTGTCTTATCCACACTTTATTAATTAATAAATTCCAACATAATATTCTAGCTTACGGGAGATAATGATTCATTAAGCATAAAAATAGCATTTAACTAAGCAATGAGAAACTTACTTAAACTTTCAGCTTTCCCCTTACCCTTTCCCCTTCCTATTCCTTTTCTGCTATTATCATCCCAATGTCATGTCAGACGAGTGTTTGTCAGGCCTCTTGCCCTAGAGGTTAAAGGATTACGAATATTGCCTCTAGTAGCCGGCTCATTTCCAATCTGAACATTAGCATCATCACGCCGATCACCTACACTCAAATGCTCAAAAGAAGTGGTCAGTTCATTCTTGACCTTATCAAGCATTTCGGTCAACTTGAGTCTTGCACCCCGATGAGATTTGCATAAATGAGCCAAGTCATATGAAGTCCTCATGGTCTGATTCACAAATACCAAATCAGATTCATAATCACCTCCAACTCCACCATTTTCGACCTCAATAACGCCTCTTTCTCCAGCTGTTTTCAACCACCTCTGTAAAATACACGATTGAGGCAAAGCATGTCTGCACAATATTCCAACAGTCTCAAAGTGATGACAACTACACTTAATCGCATGAGTTTCCGTATCAAACCAAACATGTCTTATCTTTGAGTTTTCACCTTGAGATCTTGCTCTGAAACCAAATTGACCATTCCCAAAATCTGATTGTCCAACAAATATAATATTCAAACACTGAAGAAATTCATTTTCGAACTTCTTGTATACATTTAATGTATACACACTTGCAGCAGAAGACAACAAAGGATTACGCTGTAGAATTTGCCCAGCTATCCCTTGGCAACGAGTATTCTCATCCCCCTCATTGCTACGCCATCTTTTCTAAATGTTTTCATAATTTTCAACAAACTCAAACAATGTGAAGGTCTTTTTACCCACTTCTTTCAGAACCCGATTCGTGGCTTCACTATGTGATGTAGCTAAAAGGCCGGCACAAAAAATATCATTACTGAAGCATGTTGCCCATTTTCTTCTCAACTTATACATCCCATTCAGCCATGTATGATCAGCAAGATTGTATTCAAGAATCATGCAGTCCCATGTCTCCTCAAATTCACTTTTAGGATCACATTTATTCATGCACTTTTGCCACATTGATTTAAATGATGAATTCCCATTCAAACTATCAAAAAATGATGGGGCATTCTGATTAATGTGCCACTGACATAGATGATGATGTGAGTGCGGGAAAACAGATTCTATTGCATTCATCATAGCTTAACATTGGTCAGAGAAAATAACTTGAGGTTGTTTCTTATTCATGGAATCAAGAAAAGTTTGAAACAACCATTCAAAAGAACTTTCGGTCTCATCTGACAAAAATGCTAATCCAAACATCACATTTTTCATATGGTGATTTACACCAACAAAGAGAGCACATATCAAGTTATACCTATTCATCTTGTAAGTTGTATCAATAGATAAGACATCACCAAAACACTCATAATCAGTATAAGATCTGTAATCCCTGAAGAAAACATTCATGATCCGATCATCATCATCCAATTGCATGCTCCAATAAAAACCAGCCTCCTTGTTTGATTTTTTTGTAAAATACTGGACTAAAGAATTAGCATCTCCATTATCACCTTTAATATGCCTTTTTAAAAAATCAATGTGGTTATATGCATCCTTCCGAATGAAACCCAAATTTTCAGCCCTATGTGCTTCATTTTGCATGAAAGATATAGCATTACCCACAGAAATTCCGGCTTTGACTCGAGTTTCTAATGTAGATTTTGTTGCATCATTCATATGATGTGCTGATCTTAGTCTATGACTTTGAGCAGCTGAAACAAATTCATGATTGTGTTCTTTGATAAATCTACTTACTTTCCACTCCCCTCCCAACTCTCTTGAAATCCTAAGTCTTGCTTTGCAATTGGTTCTAATTGTTGGCTTTTGGTAAACAGGCACTTTATCCTTAGAAGCCTTATGATCTTTAGAACCTTGACAAAAACATTCAAATTCCTTCGATTGTAGTTCACCAGTGCGGGAAAAGTATCCATTATCACTTTTTTTAACACTAAAGCCTTTAACGCGTGCTTATTCACAATAAATTAAATAGGCATTTTCAACACTACTCATATTTGTTCCAAACTTTAATTTACTCTCCAATTCATCAACAAATGAATCAACTTTTCCATCTTGGGCTTGATTCTGTTCCTCACACATATTATCTACATCAGTTAAATTCACTTAATCGCACATGTTACGATGCTCGATTATTTCTTCTATGTCTCCATCAAATCCATCGGATGATAGTGAATAACAACTTTCCATATTATTAGAATTACCTAAATAACAATGAAAATAATAAATACTCCAACATGCAAAAAAAACCATAAGACAAAGAATATCTTAATACCTTGACTTACTACTCTAACACATACATAAAATTTTATCTTAACACAAAAATACCAAAAAATACATAAACCAAAAAATACTATATTTGCAGGCTTACACTATATTTTACTACATATTTTTAAAAAAATTAAGAATACATCTTAAGGCTCTATCTTACAATATGCACAACATATATAAGACATAAATACACATAAAAAAAAAAAATATATATATATATATATATATATATATATATATATATAACATAATACTTAAAGCAACTTTTACAAAAATGTAGCAACTAACCTTGAAATATATCAACTATTGCAGGTACTTGGGTTCAAGGCTTCAAGCCATGTGAGGGAGAATTTTTTTTCCGACAAACAAATAGGAGAAAAATTAAACAGAATGGTGAATGAACTCAATTTAATTAAGAAGTTGTAGTTGAGATATTATCTCTATTTAATTCCGCAATTAATTGCATGTCATTTCAATACAACAACTACAATTCTGAAAGCCCAAAAGAATAAAGAATTAAACAGACATGCTTGTATATTTAGTGGGGCCCAGCTGCATTTTGAGTGAAGCAATTAATTCTTTGATGCAGTATACAATAAAATGGATAGAGAGAGAGTGTGAAAATTTAGAATTAGAGAAAATGAAAAGAAAAACTAAAATTCTAAGTGGTAATGTGGGCCACTATTATTAACAGGTGAGCTGTAAAATAAAGGGTGGGGAGTTAATTTGAAGAGAGAGAAGACAGTATTTTTACTGGGTTACTTTGCCAGATGTCAGCCGCTGGCCGACTCGAGTAGATACCTGATCGGCCAGCATAGAAAAAGTCGTTGTATTTGCATGGATGTAAAAAGGAGCACAAAAGTCAAGAAGAAGAACTAACAAATAAACCTGCCCCACTAGATGATTGTAAAAGGACGAAACTACCCTATTTGTGCACCCATTGCACAACAGAATAACCCGTAACTATAATATATATACAATTACATAACAGAGGTAAAAATAATATGAGAGTAGGGTTCAAATCCTTGATCTACGTGTGCCTCGAAGCTTCAAGGCACGAAGCTAAATTACTACGTCACATGCTACTGTTGCAAATCCATCCAAACGAGGCCTTTATATATATCTTCAATTTCAAATTAAATAGGGGAACGTACAATAAGCCTATTGTGTGTTGGGTATGCACAAGTTTTTACCTTTTCAATTGACTCGTGGTCCGTCAAATTTTAGCCCATCCACTACTAAAATTAAGGTTTTTTCTCACAACAAAATGTAGTTACAAAAAATGAAGAGTGGTTTTAAAGTATTTTTAGTAACCACATTTAGAATTATGAAGTAAATGCTATGCAAGCACAATATGTCGTGAATATTACATATTATATATGAGATATACAAATTAAAGTCGCTTGGTTGCAAATCATCAATGACAATGGTAATGGGCATAAATGAAGAATTAATCATACTATGAAATGAAATAAGGGAATTATTAAAAAAAGATGGTAATGATTAACTTATGGCAATATACATCTTAAAGTCCTTAAAGTATTGATGTTTGTTTTAAATAGTCCTTAAAGTATCATTTTGTTTTAATTGGTCCTTAAAGTTCTAATTTTTTTATTCAATTAGTCCCCTGAAGTATTTTTTATTTTAATTAGTCCCTTATGTTTTGGAATTATTTCAATTGGTCCTTAAACTATTACAAAAGTCTATTTAAGGCTCCTAGAAGAGAAAAATACATAAAATATGTGAAATCACCGATTTAATTCAAAATGATATTGTAACATATCTTTTATTAAATAAATGTTTTGTAATTTATCATTATGATGCTTTCCCCCTGAACCGAAGGTGATTTATACAAACATATCGATTTGAATAGAACTCCAAGATTATATTTTTTCAAGAATTTCATCCAAACTTTGAGAAAATACTATGTGCTACTTTATTTTAGTTAGAAGCGTGCTAATTTGATCTAGATATTTTGAATTCTAACTATCTTGAATTTAAAGTAAAATTGAACATTATCAACGAAATAACTTTAATTTTTTTAATTATTGTAAAGACCTTCAAACATAAAAATTCAAAGTCCTTTCGTTAATAATGTTTAGTTTTACATTAAATTCAAGATAGATAGAGTTCAAAATATCTCAACTAAATTATCACTAAAATTAAAGTACCACAAAGTATTTCTCAAAGTTTGGATAAAATTATTGAGAAATTATAATCTCGAACTTTTGTTCAAATCCTATTATAGTATAATTCACCTCGTTTGATGGTAAAAGTATCATAATAAAAATACACAATATTTATTTAATAAAAGATATGTTATAATATTATTTTGATTTAAATCGGCGATTTCACATATTTTATGTATCTTTTTTTTCTTTTAGGGGGCCTTAAGCTAGAATTTCGTAATATTTTAAGGATCAATTGAAATAATTGTAAAACATAAGGGACCAATTGAAACAAAAAATAATTCAGGGACTAATTGATTTAAAAATTTATAACTTCAAGGACCAATTAAAACAAAATGATACTTTAAGGACCATTTAAAACAAACATTAATACTTTAAGGACCTGAAGATGTATAATGCCATTAACTTATTTATTATGTACCAAACATCATAAATGGGAATGAGTCCTCATCCATTCTCATTCCTTACTTCTAAACTCCCCAATCAATCGAGCCCTTAATATAACATAGAAAATAAATCGTTTTGAAATTTTGATCAATACAAATCAAAATAATTTATTCTCAAGACACACATTACGACACACCTAAACACAGTACGAATCCTCTGTTACATTAAGTGTTTCATCATCTGTTACATTCAAATAAAACATGACACATATTAATTAGTGACATCATACACCACACGTATCGTTTAGTCAATATGATGAAATATAAGATGAAACACCATATTGTAACAAGTGATCTTATATGACCTAAACATGCTTATAAAATTATTCAAACACCTTCTAAGAGTACTCATGGGGGTTAGCATGGAAGTAAGCCTCAACGACATGGAAAAAAGACTTAGCCCCCTCTGTAGCTCGCTTGATGGTCTCTTGTATTTTATGATGGTCGTCGCTCTTCGGATGATATGCAGTGCTGCACTTATAGACAGAACCCCCATTGGAGCTGGGCTCGATCTTGAGCGTGGTAGTGATGGACTCGAATTCTTCACCCAAATCACCCCCTTCAGTGACGGTGTATTTGAACACTCGGTTTGTCTCGTCAAGTTCATCAGTAATGTGCTTTATAAAGTGGACGTGGTCTCCTGTTTAACATGTACAAATGTTTTTTTGTTCAATTTGATATTTTATAATTACAGACAACGAAATTGGTCATTTCTTGTATTTTTGTATTTGTATATTACTATATTTTATCAAGTTATATAACAAATGGCTTAATCTTGCAGAACAGTTCGATCTTTCAAACACTTTTAGTTTCTTACTTTTTTTAAATTCACTTAATTCACTACGTGACACATATCAATTTGTAACATCATATCATACACGTGACGGTTAGTGAATGTGGTGAAACACAAGATGTAACACTAAAATGTAACAGGGGATCTCATGGAACTTTACATATATAATAATTAAATAGATCTGCATAATTATCACAAAATGGTCTCTTATCTTATTCAAATATCTTAGAATACCACATATTATATTCCAACTCTTTTCATGCCCAAATAATCACTAATAATATTCTCTTGCAAATAGTATTCAAGGTACATTCCGGGCTAGGGTGGTAATTTGGATTTATCAAAATCGAATTTGTGTTCGATTTTGGGTCAATTTCGACTTATATTCAAAAGTTAATTGAAAATTTATTTTTGACACTTCAAAAAGATTATTAATTTTAAATCGATTCATTACAGAACTGGATCAAATATATTATTGTGTTGGGATGCGAGAGCCTCTCAATAAATTCATGTTGGGTTATCAATAATTGACACCCTATTCCAAACTACTAAAACCTATCAAAAGAAGTTCTCCAAGACCCATTTTCTTCTTGTATATATATATATTGTATGGGAACTAATATTTTCTTATAATCCCAAAATCAATAAAAAGAGAAAGTATTTCTTTACTAGATGAATTTTAAAATTGCGTACCAATAGAGAAAGTATATTTCTTGACGGTTCCAACACCACCATCACCTTCTAAAATTTCGCAGCTTTTGAAACCAGGCACGACTTTAGGCGCGAAGTTGTTAGAATCGAGGATGTATCCGTTAAATAATCTAGATGGTGGAATAGAAGAACTTATTTCAAACTCGTCCGTGATAATTGCCATGATTATGAACAAAATTTCTAGTTTAGGACAAAGAAACAAGGAACCAAATAGAGAAGAAGAGCTGATAGAGTTGTGTTTTAATGATGAAGACAATGGTGTTATTTATAGTATTGATACTCTTCTATGTGCTACATTATTGTTATTGCAATTATTATTATTAATTTATTAGGGAGCAGGTAATGGAATCGACAATAAATCCAATAAGTTGTTATTTAAATGAAGAAATTATTGTTGCTTTTCTTATATAACTAGTATATATCCCGTGCGATGCATGAGAGTCTATTTATATAGTAATATTTTTAATAAAATATATATTATGTGATCCAGTCATCTAAAATGTAACCAAGTTTTAATCAAATAATTATTTGAACATTTTGAATTAGACATTTAGACATGTTGAAATAGGAAAAGATTAGTAATTCTTTAATTGATTAGCCATTAATTATGTGATTGATTAGTGATTCTTTTAATTAGGGATCTTGATAGATCTTGATATTTTTTCCTTTTTTGACATAACATTGTATTATAAAGAGGTGGTACATTTGTATACAAAAAGACACTGAAATACAAGTCAATAACATTTACAGAAAATTATGATTATTTTGAATCTTTTCAACATGGTATCAGAGCGGAGTTTCGATCTTCATTGAAGTCGAACTTTCGTTCTCATCATCTACCATGGCAAACCCAACCGAAACAGCACTCTCACAACCTTCAGAAACAGATATCTCAACCCTTATCCAGTATCTTCAGAAACATACCATGAACCAGAACCCAACAATCGAAACATCACCATTGATGGTGAATGTTAAATTGAACGACCAGAATTATACAATTTGGTCGAAACTAATGGGGATGTTCATCAGAGGAAGAGGACGGGGCAACCACATCTCAGGCCATCCTTCCCCCCTTCCGTCAGTAATTCCGGTTTCTCAACTTGGGACGCCATTGACAATGCTGTAAAAGGATGGATTATCAATTCCATCGAACCGACTCTAGTGCCCAATTTTTTACAGTACTCGACGGCACAGGAATTGTGGGAAGGGCTAGAAGCCACATACAACAGTGGCACAAACTACCTGCAGATTTTCGAGTTGATGACTCGAGCCAGTCAAACAAAACAAGGGAATCAAACATTAGAACAATTCTACAGTAGGTTACAAGCAATCTGGGCCGAAATCGACCAAAGGCAACCCAATCAATTCACAGGAGAGGAGAACATAAAATTATTTAATCGTTTAACTCAGGAAGGGAGACTTTACCAGTTTTTAGCCGGGGTGAACGACAGATTTGATCCCGTGAAACGGGACATATTGAACCAAAATCCACTCCCTTCCCTAGCCGCGGCCTACGCCACCATCCGCCGAGAAGCACTCCGACTCGGAGTGATGATGTCCTCGGAAGAACATCAAAACTCGGGGGAGGCGTTCATCGTGAAAGGTCCTTCCGGAGGTGGACGGTCAGCTTCGCAAAAACCATCATTCCGTCCAAACGATAAAGAAAAACTTAGATGCACTCACTGTGGTGGAAACAAGCACACGAAAGAGACATGCTTTCAGCTGAACGGATACCCGGAGTGGTGGGACGAGAATCGCCACCGACAGAGAAACAGCGGCGGAGGAAGGGCGGCGGTGACCGCCACCCGTGGCAACACGAACCAGGCCACCAGCGGCGGCGGCGGCACCCCTACGGCCTCGACTAGTAGGCTCGCCGCCTTCACCCTTGGCGGAGCCTCAGAAGAAGAGAGGGACGAAACAGCGGCGCAAAGAGAAAGAGATGGAATGAATAATAAAGGTAAAAGGGGTGGGGGACCGGTTTTTTACCCTAATAAGGGTGATATTCCGGTTTTGCCCTCATCCCCTTTAAAAAACCCCAATAGGCCCCCCTCCCTTTTAAAAAACCCTATTATACCCCCCTCTTTTTTAAAAAACCCCCACTATGCCATCTTTTTCTTTCCATGTTAAAAATGACATTAATAGGAGATGGATATTTGATTGTGGTGCAACGGACACGATGACTTTCGATCAAAACGATATTATTGATCCATCAGAACCAAATAAAATGTACATTAAAAACGCTAATGGGGGTTCTTTTCCGGTTTGTGGGGCAGGGACTATTGAGATTTCTCCTAAAATTAAATTGTCTAATTGTCTCTATGTTCCCTTTTTGTCCTGCAAACTATTATCCATCAGTCAAGTGACAAAGGAACTTAATTGTGCTGCGCTAATTTACCTGAATTTCTGTCTATTACAGGATATTCGTTCGAGGGAGATCATTAGGCGTGGTTCTGAGAAAAATGGACTGTACTATGTTGATGAACTATCTGATGGAGGAAATGCCTACTTAGCTCATGGATCCCAAAACCGACAGATGTGGTTGTGGCATCGTCGGTTAGGCCACCCCTCCGATGATTACCTTTAACACCAGTTTCCGTCTTTATTTTCAAAAAATGATCGTGTTTTTTGTGATACTTGTCATTTGGCCAAGAGCCACCGAACTACGTTTTCATCTGCTAATAATAAAAATAATAATATGCCTTTTTCACTCGTTCACTCTGATGTTTGGGGACCAGCCCCTGATTCAATAGACACTGACTTCCGATGGTTTGTCTCTTTTATTGACGATTGCACTCGTATGACTTGGGTGTATTTTTTGAAACAAAAATCTGAAGTGTATAGTAGGTTTGTTGATTTTTTCAAACTTGTGCAAAATCAGTTTCATAGCATGATTCAAGTTCTACGATCTGATAATGGGGGGGAATATGTTAACCATGATTTCAAAAGTTTTTTTAAAAATAATGGAATTATTCATCAGACCACCTGCCCATATACACCTCAACAAAATGGGGTAGTCGAACGAAAAAACCGCCATATCTTAGAAACTACCCGTGCTCTGTTACTTGAATCTCAAGTACCATCCACCTATTGGTTTGAAGTTGTTGCCTCTTTTGTTTACCTCCTTAATAGGTTACCTACACGTATGTTAAAATTCAAGACCCCCCTCACAGTTCTCCCTTCTAAGTTTACCCTCCCTTCTATCCTTATGTTACCACCTCGGGTATTCGGGTGTTCTGTGTATGTACACATTCCAAAACTCCATCGAAATAAACTCGATCCGTGTGCAGTCAAGTGTGTGTTTCTTGGTTATGGGATCCACCAAAAAGGGTACCGATGTCTCAATCCTATCACCAAGAAACTTTATGTTACGATGGATTGCGAGTTTGTTGAAACAGACTATTATTATGCATCTGCGTGGTCAGGTGTTGAGGGGGAGAAAACTAGTCAACACTCTGATTGGTTGTTTAAAGAAAACTGGGAACCAAATCCTACTGAAGAATCGAGTCCATCCACTAAAGAAGTACAGTCCACTCCAATGAACCCCAGCTCAACATCTCCCTCACCGAATATCTCAGAGGTACAAGTTTCTAACTCTGATCCTAAAACTTCTAGTTATTCTCCAAATTCTAACAACACAGGTCAAAACGAGAACACCTACTCTCTTCCTCCAAGGCAGAACAGAGGAGTACCTCCTCAAAAGTATAGTCCGGAATACAGGCCTAAAAATTCCAAATATCCCATTGCTAACTTTATTTCTGGTGGAAATGGAAAAGTTCAACAGTTCAGAGATAAGTTATCTACTGCGTGGATACCCAGGAATGCAGAAGAGGCACATAAATATCCAGAATGGAAAGAGGCAATGAATAAAGAAATGGCAGCACTCAAGAAAAGTGGGACATGGGACAAAAGTAGATTACCTCCAGGGAAGAAACCAGTTGGATGTAGATGGGTCTTCACCATCAAGTATAATCCAGACGGAGAAGTGGAACGGTATAAAGCACGACTGGTTGCAAAAGGATACACTCAAGTGTATGGAATCGACTATGCAGAAACTTTTTCCCCTGTTGCGAAGTTGGATACTGTAAGAGTGTTGCTCTCAGTGGCAGCAAACCGTGATTGGCCTCTATATCAGTTTGACGTAAAGAATGCATTCCTTCACGGAGATCTGAACAAAGAAATATACATGGAGATTCCACCTGGCTTTGAGAGAGAATTCGGAGAAGGAGAAGTTTGTCGACTAAGGAGATCGCTTTATGGGCTGAAACAATCACCTCGGGCCTGGTTCGGAAGATTTACTTCGGCCATGAAGAAATATGGATATACTCAGAGCAATTCAGATCATACATTGTTCCTAAAGAAGAGGTATTCTAAAATCACATGTTTAATCATTTATGTTGATGATATGATTATTTCAGGTGATGATGAAGAAGAAATCAAACTCCTTCAAAGGAATTTGTTTTCTGAATTCGAAATGAAGAATCTCGGTGGACTGAAGTACTTTCTCGGAATAGAAGTAATGAGGTCCAAGGAGGGCAAATTTCTGTCCCAAAGGAAATACATTCTTGATCTTCTTACTGAAACAGGGCTTCTCGATTGTAAACCAGCAGAAACACCGATAGCTGTCAATCATGGACTAAGAGGAGACTCAAGTGATGAGCCAGCAGAAAAAGAACAATACCAGAGGATCGTTGGTAAACTAATTTACCTCTCACATACAAGGCCAGACATAGCATATGCGGTTGGGGTCATAAGTCAATTCATGCACAAACCGCTAGTGGAACATAAGGATGCAGCCATAAGAATTTTGAGGTACCTAAAGTCATCTCCCGGGAAAGGAATATTCTTTCGGAAGAACAAACACTTGGATGTCTTTGGGTACACTGATGCTGACTGGGCAGGAAATATCACAGACAGACGGTCGACAGCAGGATACTTCACTTTCGTAGGAGGTAATTTGGTGACTTGGAGGAGCAAAAAACAAAAGGTGGTAGCACTCTCTAGTGCAGAAGCAGAATTCCGAGGAGTAGTAAAAGGGATTACAGAATTATTATGGATAAAAAAGCTAATGACAGAGATGGGCCTATTGGAAACTAGAGTTTTTAAACTCTATTGTGACAATAAAGCAGCTGTTAGCATTTCTCATAATCCTGTCCAGCATGATCGAACCAAGCATATAGAAATCGACCGACATTTCATCAAGGAAAAACTGGATAATGAAGATATCACCCTTCCGTTTGTCAAGTCTGAAGACCAACTTGCCGATATTTTAACAAAAGCCGCATCTGGACGAGCCTTTCATAAAGTTCTTGACAAGTTGGGCATGTGGGACCCTCCACCTACCAACTTGAGGGGGAGTGTTGAAATAGGAAAAGATTAGTAATTCTTTAACTGATTAGCCATTAATTATGTGATTGATTAGTGATTCTTTTAATTAGGGATCTTGATAGATCTTGATATTTTTTCCTTTTTTGACATAACATTGTATTATAAATAGGTGGTACATTTGTATACAAAAAGACACTGAAATACAAGTCAATAATATTTACAGAAAATTATGATTATTTTGAATCTTTTCAACAAGACAATCGTAAGCATTATAAGTATTAGATAAATAATTTTGCACAATAAAATTAAGATGAATATTAAATGTAAAATCTATTTTTATAATTTATTCAATCTTGTTTGGAACTCACACATGTGATCGGTGTATCACTTTTAATATATGGAATCTATGGTTCAAATTGAGGATCGTAAAAAAATAGAAAATTATTTATATTAATTAAAAAACTAATAGAATGGTAACATCATAAACATACTTTTAGAATCAATATATGAATAAAAGTTAAGTGATGTTCAGATTCAAAAGATATCAGAAAAAATGAAAATACTTATAGTAGTTTTTAGCATCACAATTTCCCGTCTTATCGTAAGATATATAATTAAATATTATTTAACGCAGTTAATTATATGGAACTTAATTAACTATTTGTTGGTACATAGTGACAGTCAATTTCAGTTAGTAAGTTTGTAATAAAAAAGGCAAGACAGACTGCTAGTGACCCCATAAAAAATTCGTTTTCGACCCTATCTTTTGTGTACACCATATATATTTTCAAAAATCCAACAATTTCTTTACAACCACAAAAATATTCAATCTTACCATTTTTTTCTATAGAATAAGAAAAAAAAAGTTAAAACGTAAAGAAAAAAAAAAGATCGATGGTCTAATTTATTCATTCATTTTCCGACCACTCTCTATGTGATTCTGATACCTCCATTAATTCTTTCGATTTTGTTTCCTCTTTTTAATTTTAATATACTTCCTCCGTCCTGATCTAATTTGCATACCTACTCTGACGCGTATATTAAAAAAAAACTATTTTTTACTTTTTAGTTGATTTTTTCAAAGATGAAAATTGAGGATGAAGATTTTAAGGATGGAGATTGTAAGATTCTTTTTTATTTTGAGAATGTGCAATACGTCGATCTGGAAATGAAAGTGTGCAAATTAGGATGAGACGAAGAGAGTATAATTTCAAATGATCACAAATTCTAGAGTTTGTGAATTCATCCGAAGTCCGTGTCGGCCATTCTCAATTCGACATGTGAGTATCTATTACTTGATTTGGTTGTTACAATTACTTTCATTACTCACTAGATGTTCTCCCGTGCAATATATTCTGTTATATTAATAAAATATACTGGAGTTATGTCATATACACTACTTGAGAGTATAAAGTGGGATACGTGTCAATGAATTAACCTATCAATATATTATTATTTAATCATTTTTCTTCCCCTTTCATATCATGTCATATATGTATTTATTTATTTATATATTTTACTTTTAATATTACAATAATCATAAAAATATATTTCACATTTAAAACATTAATATTTTACTTAAATATATACACCATGAATGTTAAATCGAAGATCGTAAAAATAAGATTAATTTAATATAATTTTCGTAGAAAACGAAGTTGGGACGAAAAAGTTATTACACTTTTAAAATTCGAGGGGAAAAGTTATTACACTTCCTTATAATTAGGGATAGATAATTGAAGATAATTAAAATAATATTTTATTCAATGCATAGAATCCAACGAAAAAACGGTTAACACCTCCTTATAATTAGAGAGAGATAATTGAAGATAATTAAAATAATATTTTATTCAATGCTATTTGAGAGAATTCAATATTTACGCTAATAGGAACAAAAATTTAAGAGGACATGTGTCAGAAGCAGAATAAGCTATTTTTAAGGTGTTTAAACACACCAAATGACGACACCTGTCTGGCGATTCTCCTTTAATAGTAAAGGAGGATTATATAGCGATAGTGATCATCTTTAAGGGGCTGCGAACCCCAAATGCCTAAATGAAGCCCAACACCATTAAAAACATAAACAACTCTTAAGTTTAGCAGCATTTTATACTACACAATCTCATCTTTAAGTTTTGCAGCATTTTGCATAAATAAATCCGACACGGAGTTTGTATCTGTAGCATTAGCCATGAAATATTAAGACAAAAATATTGCAATCCCTACATTGAACCTAACTCAATACTTATTTCTGTTTTTGTACTTGTAAATTTCAGACTTCTCTGTAGTACCACACTTGACACATAAAATAGCACCACTCCCTCAAAGTCTTCGACATCCACCATAGGTAACAACACCCAAAGCACACCATCCTACATATTAAAATACATAAATATTATTTTACAAACAAAGAAATCAATGTGTGAATAGAAAAAATACAGTTCTGGCTACAAAGAAACCCCAAACACTTTAGTACATTGCAAGCCCGAATCTTGGCAAAGATACTTTACAACAACATCCCATTTGTAAAATAATCTAATATGGAAGAAACAGTCCGACTCTTAGATGTAGTGATACATATCTGAGGATACCTGTGAGAAAGATGGTCAGCAATGCCAACAAGATATATATACCCCTAGTAAGGAAAATATGTTTCCAATAAAGCATGAACTTCATCCATGAAAAGAATGCACACAATATTTAATTTTTTATACCATCAAGAATCAAAGAAATGGTGATTGAAAGAAGGAAAGAACTTGGGTGCATAAGATGCACCATAGTGTTATTGTACACCTTGTAGGTTCCACCGGTTCAGTCCAAAAAAAACGCGCGGTTCAGACCGGTTCAGATCAGTCTGAACCGGCCAATTATTATTATATTTTTTTTTTTGCGCGCGCGTGTTATATACTTAATGGCCTGTTTGTTGAACGCTAAAAGCAAGTGGTCTGGTGGTATTTAATGTAGTCTTAAATATCTCAACCTTGAGGTCAAGGGTTCAATTATGTTTGCATCTTTTTTCCTTCTTCCTTCATTTTGCCCTTTAATTTTTTCCTATACTGTCATACATCATAATATACACCGTATCGAAATATTAAATATACTGTGAGTATTGTAAGTTGGAAAAAATAAATATTTCGCAGTATGAAACAAAAATTAACTAAAACAACATATACTGTCAGGCATCACAACGTACAATGTATCGAAATATTAAATATACTGTGAGTATTGTAAGTTGGCAAAAAAAAAAAAATAGCAGTATAAAACAAAAATTAACTAAAACAACGTATACTGTCAGGCATCATAACGTATACTGTATCGAAATATTAAATATACTGTGAGTATTGTAAGTTGGAAAAAATAAATATTTTGCAGTATAAAACAAAACTTAACTAAAACAACGTATACTGTCATGCAACATAACGTATACTACATCGAAATATTAAATATATTGTCAGGGTTTATAACATATACTATGCTCGAAATTTGAATATACTGTTGGTGAAAAATAAAAAGGTGGTGTTCATATACTCTCAGGCTTTATAACATATGCTATGCTCGGAATTTAAATATACTGTTGGTGAAAAATAAAAAGATGTTGTTAAGATTCGAACCCGCGCACTGAAGGGTACAATGTACCGCCTTTACCAACTAAGTCAGCGCATGTTTTGTGATTCCAAACACACCTTAATATATATATATATCAAGCGCGCAAAAATCTTAAGTGGACCCCACAAGGTGTACAATAACACTAATGTGCATCTTATGCACATGAGTGTCACTCTCGAAAGAAACGTTAATGGAAAAACGATTTATCAGTACTTGCATGTTACAATGGGTGCCCCACCAATGCCCATTATTTCATCTGAAACCCATCAAAATGTGCTCATACTGTGAAGAAGCCTCCGAAAATTGAGTTAATTCGATCGCAGAAACTGATGATATTGTAGAAAATGGGTGAGAGAAATTAATTAATAAATATAAAGAAACTTTAGCGATTGTACACGGTGATTTGAAGAATATTGCTAGATTTTAAACGAAACCCCAAACCTGAAACGTCACGAAATCACAAATTGGATGTACATGAGAAAAATATTCAACTTTGATATCTAGGTAGTCTGTAGTTTCGTATGGAAGGAAGCATGCGATTTACAAAGAATTTTTTTACAGAAATTACATGCCAAAAGTCCACATTGGAGCATGGTTATGGTTATCAGGAATATTAATGGAGTGGCCAAGCGATTCTGCATCTTATTTCCTCAAGCAGTAAAGTACACATGTATTTCGTTGTATAAATTGACAGAGTTTAGTATATTATAGATTACAGATAAAACAGATATACATACCTCTATATACTCTGAACACAGAAATCAAATAAATTGTTTGATTTATACCCTACTTGGATCATGTTTGCACCATATCCAACGCGCCGAAATCATCTATGTGGCCATGAGGAGTGGACTTCATCATCCTCATCAAAACAATGACCAACAAATAAAATGAGGATTGGTTTTCATCGTAGAAGAATGATTGAAGAACTAAACATGATTGACAAATTACTTTGAAGGTCAAAATTGGAGTCAAAGCAACAAAACAGATCGTGAGTCATGAAATGAAGATCGACCGAGAAAACTTGTGGATCTAAAATCAGAGTCAGAACTCAGAAACATAGGGTTTTGCATTGCACAGACATCAAGTATCCGATATCGGACCGACGAAGAGAATCAGAGGTTCATATAAATAGCCAGAGACGGTAAAGATTATACGCCTTCGAAGAGAAGAAAATATGCCACCACCATTTGAAAAGCGGCCACACTCGCTAACGTCGCCCGAGGAAGATGAGAAATAGCCAGAATCGTCATTGTTTCATAGCCAAGCCATTGTTGACGATTTTAGTCCAGCAATCCTACTCTTGCATTAATTCATAATTTAGATGGTATTTTCAAACTCAATAATAACACCAAAATCATTTTTGAAAAGCAATTTTAATTTAAAGATGTTTACAATTTTATATTTGGGGTTTCAAATCACTTCTTAGAAGTGCTTTTGAGAATCACAAAAAATCATAGATTTTGGTAGCTTTTAGCTTTTTCCAATTATAAGAAACTCTTGTTTATTTTATTTATTGTTTTTTATTTGTTTGGAATCACATTTCTTCCAAACATTGCCAAAATCTAATTTTATCACAAAATCAATTTAAATCACTTATCTAAATTACTTATCTAAAAGCACTTATCTAAATCATTGGTGTATTTCGAGAAATCCACAAATTTGAAGCTGATGGTGAATAAAAATCAAATTAAAAAAAAAAAAAACAACACCACCACAAAACCATGAGTGTTCCATGTTCATTATATGCACATGTGTGTAGGCACAATTCATTGTCTTTTGATGGTATAGAGTGTCTTACTGTATTAGCACTTGAGAAAAAAATTGTACAATAATGATATTTATGAAATTCCAAGTTAAAATTAATATGATTTTATGCATGATATAGATGGAAGATGACTCATCAAGTGAACTTTTTATTCCACGAGTTTCGGAAGAATGCAGACCTACAATTGGTCAGGAGTTTCTTACCATAACAGAAGCATTTGAATTTTATAATGCGTACGCAAAGGAGGCTGGGTTTAGTGTAAGACAAAATAACAGCAAGAAGAAAAAAGACACAGGCGAAATTACGTGGAAATCATTTGTTTGTTATAAAGAAGGTCAAACAAGGGAATAAAAAAATGGTGCCGGTGTACGAAGTCGAGGAATAGTTCGTGTGGGTTGCAAAGCTAAGATGTCAATTGTAAAACGACAAACAGGACCAAAATGGATCGTTAGTTCCTTCGTTGAGAATCACAATCATGGGCTGACAACACCAAGAAAAGTACATCTTTTGAATTCGCATCGTCATGTGTCAGCTGCAAAGAAGGCATTGAGCTAACATTTCTCTGAAGCGAATCTTCCAACATGCCAACAAGTGCGATTGATGGAAATTGAATCCGGCGGCCCTAAGTTTATTGGATGTACAGAACAAGATATTAGAAACTATAAGAGAGATTTGAGGGAAGAATGTAAAGGAATTGATGCTGAAACTTTGATTGAGTTCTTCTCAATGGAGAAAGAGAAAAATCCTGCATTTTTCTTTGACTTTGAACTAGACCAAGACAACAAATTTGTGAGATGCTTTTGGGCAGATGCCGTTGGTAGAAGATCATATAACTTTTTTGGTGATGTTGTAGTGTTTGATACAACCTATAACACGAACAAGTATGGCATGATATTTGCTCCAATAACAGGGATCAACCACCACAGGCAAACAATTGTATTTGGATGTGGCCTTCTAAGTGATGAGAAGACATAATCTTTTGTTTGGTTGTTTAAAAAGTGCCTAGAGGCTATGCCAGGGAATCCTCCTCTTGTAATTGTTACTGATCAAGATGCCGCCATGACAAAAGCCATTGCACAAGTGCTTCCAACCACCCATCATCATTATTACATTTGGCATATCTTAAACAAATTTTCTGAGAAAATAAATGTGGTAACACATCGAGATGAGTATCACAACTTGAAGGATGTTATTATGAACTCTGAGTCTATTGAAGAATTTCAAGAACGGTGGGTGGAGGTTATGACTAGTTTTACCTTGGAAGATAACGAATGGCTTCAGAACATTTATGAGTTACGTAGTAAATGGGTTCCTGCTTATGTCAAGCATGTATTCAGTGCTGGAGTTTTGAGTAGCCAAAGAGCAGAGAGTTGTCATTCCTTTTTCAAAAGGTACATTACAGTGAAAAATTCGTTGATGGACTTCATCACACGATTTAACAGAGCTCTTAGACATCAACGACACAATGAGTTGGAAGCTGATCATATTGATGTTACTGTGCAACCAAAATTGAAGTCGTTTTGGCAATTGGAAGCACAAATGGCAAAGATATACACAAAGAAAAATTTCAACATTTTCCAAGAAGAAATATCACAAAGTCATGCCTATTTTGTGGAGTGTAAATCTGAAAATGAATTGCAAGCAATCTACACTGTTTTTCGGATTGATGCCAGTTCAACGTCAAGAAAACGAACGCTTAACTTCAATAAAAATATAGATGTAGTGTCATGCAGTTGTCGTCAATTTGAGTTCCAAGGTATTATTTGCAGACACGTTTTGGCTTATTTTTTAGTCAAGCAAATTTTTGAGTTACCATCCAATTATATTTTACCAAGGTGGACAAAAAGTGTAAAAATTGGGAGAGTGCAAGATGATTATGGTAGAGAAATTGAGGATGTTCATAATAGATCACTTTTGTCTAGACACTCGAAATTGGCCCATTTCGCTTCCATTGTTGTTGATGATGCATCTCTAACAGAAGATGGGTCAAACTTGCTCAGGAAACAATTAGAATACATAAACAGTGAAATAAAGAAGATGAATATTGGCCAAGGTGAGCAACGAACATCTTTAGAAGGGAAAAATATGAATGAGAGGTGTCCAGCTATTAATGACCCTTCACAAGTTAGAGCAAAAGGATCTTCAAAAAGATTGAAATCATCAAAGGAAAAAGCAATTTCCAAGGGAAGATCTTGTCGTGGTTGTGGCTCTAACGAGCATGATAAGCGAAATTGTCCAACAGTGTCAGAAAGGTATACTTTTAATTTATATTAGTTAAATTAGTTTTCTGTTGTTCTTCATAAAGGTTGTATTCCTTTGATGGTGTTTCTTTTTTTACTTCTTTTTGTTTTTTTCTTTTGATTTATAGAGGATGTACATGATTTTTTTGGACCTTTTTAATTAAAAAAATTGCATATACAGGCCAACCGTATCTCAAAGGGATCCAGTGTCACAAGATATTACTGAAGAAGATTTTGTATCTATTGCAGGTAAATTGTTTGAATTTCAATTTTAAATATATCATAACTTTTATTTTACTTAAGTTTACATATATAATTTTAAGTATTGTATACTTGGCAGGATCCAATAATATTTGGGGTGGCGACCTATCACTGTGAGGATTATAGTGAAGCTGGTGGTTTGAAGTTGGATAAGCTAGATGAAGATCATATATTGTATTTCAATCTTTATTTATGTCTTCCCCGTTTTACATTGTGATAGATTCTAATGAATTTTCAGTAGTTTACTTGGACTAAAGATTTTATTATATATGGACGTCAGTATTTTGTAATAGGTTGTTCCTTGGACGATGACCTAAGTTTGTTTTAAGTAAAGAACTAGTATTTGTGGCATGTTGTTCATCTTTAGTTTAATATATATTTTTGGCTAAATTTGTTGGCATTCATCTTATATAATTGGTTTGTATATTTGATGGATTAGGTTTTGGGGGAGAGTGTTTGAAGATCTTGTGTCCATTGTTTTGCTTGATATACTGTTACTGGTAAAAAAATGATAAACAAAGAATGTCTTTCTGTTTTTTTTTTCTTTCTCTTTTTTTCGTTTTTTAGTTGGTTATGTTCAATAGTAATTTTAGCAGTTCTTGCTAAAGGTATAACAAATGCTTTGGTTCCTTTCTTTTTCTTTTTCTCTAAAAAAGTTATTTTCTTTTAATTTGTGGATGATTAATTTTGTTCAGTAGAGTGTTTTGCTGAGAGAGCTGTTATTGATAGTATTACAAAACGGTTTTTTGGAAGGACTTCCTTGGAAACTTCTGATGTTCTTAAGGATGATTGTCTTTCCATGCAAAGTACTGTTGAACACCATGAATTAACACAATTAAATGTAACCAGCATGCATCGTTCCACCATGCAAAATTCACTGAAAAACAGGAACAAGCCAATTTCGGATCTCTAAAAACTCAAAGAAATAGACAAAGCCAACCTAATTCATAAATCATAATCCAAATTCAGCATCTACATATACAATTGAAATGGCAATTGCTATTCTGGAATCATAAGAACCTAACTTATAAAACCCTTACCTAAAAATCACAAAATAATCCGATACAAAGAATGGAAAAATCTCCATCTCGAACAATTCAGCAAGAAATAATGTGGACTAGAACCCAAGGATATCCAATCTTGCAATACATATACGATATGCACGTGTAGCCTGATTGGTAAGTGTTACAAGTGTCAATTAGAACGATAAAGACGAACAACTATAATGGGTTTTAGGGCCCCGACGACTGCTCAAAGAATTGAACAGTGATGAGTGTGCCTTCTTTTGATTCCTCTTCTGTTATTTATATGCTTTGGCTTGTTTGTATTCTTTATGCTCCAGATCTCTATCATGCCCTCTTGGAGCGTGTCCATCCAATTCTTCCTTCTTGTGCACAACCATTGTAACATAGGTTAAAGTTCGGCTTCCCCTAGCAGCGCAAAACGCGTCGGCTTATGCACCTTCCGATGCATCAGCGCGAGACGTATCGGCTTCCAATGTTCAAACTTCATCTTGAAGAAAGAAGGAATGCATGATTTATAAAATCTGTGGCGTAGATGAATTCCAGACTTAGAATTCAACCACAGTAGACTTCTTGAAGTCACATCCAGAGTGAATACACATAAATATGTATATGATACTTTATGGAGGTATGGAACTATATGAGCTACATGATGCTTTCAGATTCTGAGAAAGTCCAATATTGAGAGGAGAGAGAGAGAGAGAGCATACACCAACAAATGAAACATCCACCTGAAAGACACATCAATTTAAACTGCACAGAGATAATGATACATACAAAAACTAACAAGTTTGCTATTATAAAGAAACATCATATCCAAAATAAACTAATATTCCTTTCGATCGTTTACCGACCAACACTCCATCAACAGATGACAGTAAAACAAGTAAAAATTCAAACAAAAAAGAACTTCATTATTAGGTGAAAGGTTTACTGTGCACTCACAATTTTCCGGACCAAATTCCCAATAGTTGGCACTATTACTTTCTGAACAATGCGGATCAGCATCACCTCAACTTACTTTTCATCATCCTTCATAGAGGGAAAACTATGAAACAGAAAGCCATATCAAGATGAAACAAGAAAAACAAATTAAAGTAAGTACAATTCTAGCAACAATTGATAGCCAATAAGCAGAACTAATCTCAGTTCTTCACAATAATGTTCTATCAGGAGGACTAGTGTCTAGAGCCTAGTCGGGAGGCGGGGTTATGTAGGGTCTAGGTGGGATTAATCGGAGAGGAGTCAGAGAGAAAAACATAGACAATCGAGGACTATTTAGTGTCTAAGTGGGCCTAGTCGAAGCTAGACGGAGTCTAAGTTTTAGGAATATAGCTTCACATACTAAATCAAGCTAAAGACATTATGCAAGAAAAATTATACTACTACTATTTCTAAATCAAACATCAAGAATAAGAAACGGAACATTCCAAGTTAAATCAATTTCAGAAAACTATATGAAGCAAATGATAAATTATTCAAATTCACAATCTGAATTGCGGCAAGTAAACTCACAATCTGAATTGGCCCCTTTCTTTCTGCATTTTTACATCAGCCCAAACCTTTTTCAGATATTCACCAATAATTGCTTTAATGGATTTCAGAAACTCCTTTATTTTGATTATTGAAAAAACGAAAAAAGATCAAGAAGAGCATAAATTAGGGCATGAAGAATGTATTTGTAAATTAAAAAAAAAAAATCTGAAAACCATGAATTAACAGAAATAAGATTTTACCTTTGTCGTTGCCGGTTCCAGATTCAGAAGCGGATGTGGAATTAATGGTGGCGGGCGGAGATCAAAAGATTGGTGGAGGTGGCGGAGAAAATAATAGCCGCACCAGAAAACCGCTCCGCTGCAAAACTGAGAGAGAAATATGGAACCTGTGGACTGTTGAATATTCTTTTTCCGTTAATTTTTCTTTTTTTTTTTTTAATTTACAGCCTCGAAAAAGTTATGACAGGTGGCGAGTTATGATTGGAAACCACTAATTATTGCGGACAGACGCTGTTGTAGAGGTGGGGACCTGATCAAAATTATATATCTATATCTATATATATATAAAAGTAAAATGGAGGGTAGTAGTGTCATTTTAGTTTTCCCTCCAAAAATTTTAGACTATAATTAGTAATTTTTCCTATTTTTTGTATGTTCATAACTTTCTTTTATTTATTTTTAAATACAAATATTTTTTTCATCTTAAATCCGATTTTTATGAATAATATACCAAATTATTCATTTTTTCACGAGCTTCGATTTGACATCCATATCACATACGTTATAATGAGATATTTGGTCTGAATAAACGGACTGTTTGTTGGTTAATTTTTGTGCTATAATTGATGGTCATTGTGACTTGTACTATAATATTTTAGTTTTGGTTGCAACTAAAATTAGTAAAATGATTTCTTTAAAAAAATCATGAGTATTTTTTTATAATTATTTTTAATTATCTATTTATTTTTTTAATAATGTGTATTTTGTTAAAATTACTCTTTTAAGGAAATTTATTTTTTGCAGCCTAAATTATGACATTTGTAAATTTTTGCAATCTTTTTATTTTTTTTTACTTTTACTAATATTCAATTATATATTTTTAAACTTTGTAAGCTAAATAATACTTTGTCGCACTAATCAACATCAATTGTATTTTTTACTCTTAACAATCTAAATAGTTTTTCCCGCATTAATTAATTTTTATCTTCAAATAAATAAATTATTTGTAAGAAAAATATAACATTTATATAAATAATTTATATTACCATATAAAATACGGAAATATCCAAACATTTTGAAGAACTCATGGACTTTAATTTGTTATTTGAATTATTAAATAACTTTTGAATTTTATTTTGTTAAAATAATAATTTATTAAATAAAATTATTTAAGTATATTTGAAATCACCAAATGAAATCTCAAAAGTTGCAAATAAAAATCTAACTTTATAATTAGAACTTGAAAGTTTATTTAGATAAATTAAAAAAATATAAAATAAAAGTAGGGACATAAAGAAAAACAATATTAAACTTTACATTACGTATGAACTATCCAAATAAAACATCATTGTTCCGATTATTATATATTTTATGGATATTTTAAATTATTTATAGTTAGAATTTAAAAATTATTTTATAAATTAAAAAATCTATATATATTTATACATATAAGCCACGGTTGGGACACTTCTGTAAGTAACACGTTGCAGCCTAAAATTTCAGACTGTGATTGATAAGTTGTTGTCACATTTGGTAAGAATCAAAATTAATTTTACTTTCTAAAGTTGCAAATATCTTTTTTTTTTCATTTCTAATATATTTATTATGTATACTATATCAAATTAATCATCTTTTGACGATATTCGATTTGACATCCATATGTTATATATATATATATAATTATAAAATATTCTATTTAAAATATTATATTATTTGTTCGTTGATTATTTAAGTAAGATTCCAGTATTTATTGTAGCTTGCAAAACAAATATAGCATTGATTCGGAACAAAATTAAAAATCATTCAAATAATTCTCTTTTACAAATTATATTACTTGATTATTTCATTAAAACGACAATTAATCAGTTTTATTTATTTGACTTGAACTGTCTCAAGTTTTCTTCATTTATTGCATTGAAAGAAAAATCATTGTATATACAATTGAACACATCTTTATCGAATTAAAAGTGAAAGTTAATATTTGATTTATAATCATCTTATTAAATTATTAAATTTGCTAATGTTTATTTATCATAATAATTATTTTTGTTGATAAATCACAAAACTATGACTTTCGCTCATATATATAACTTTATATGGGGTAATTAATCTTAAAAAAATATTACTTTTTTATATTTCCATATATTAATGTTACTTTTCGATAAATAATTACCACTTTGCAACCTAAATTATGCTATTATACAAGTTGCAACTAAACTTCTTTTAAATAAGCAAAATTAACCAACTTAAACTATATATATTTTTTAGACTTTGCAACCTAAACAATACTTGGTCACATTAACCAATCTCAATTATGTTCTATATATATATATATATATATATATATATATATATATATATATATATATATATATATATATATATATTTTTTTTTACATTTTGCAACCTAAGCAATTTTTTTACATTAACCAATGTGTATCTTTAGATGAATCTACTATTTACAATATAAACGTATAATTTAATTGAAACTTTTCAACATATATATATATATATATATATATATATATATATATATATATGAAAATATTAAGAAATATTGAAGAACTCATATGTTTTATTTTGTCATTCGAACTATTGAAAAAACAAAAGATGTTTTATTTTGTTATTCCAACTATTGAATAACTTTTGAATCTTATTTTGTTATATTTTTTTTTTTATTCTTTGTATATCTAAAATACAAAGTAAGGTATTAAAACTTGCAACTAATTTTTTTCAAAAGTAAATAGTTATAATTAGAATTAAAACTTTATTTGGATAAATTTAAATATTCAAAATAGAATGGAAAAAATGAAAGAAAAATAATTTTCTTATAACATTATTCAGTTTATTTTATTTAATAATATGAGTTGATAGTTAGGTATTTATGTTTGTTTTAACGTTCATAATTAATTAAGCTATAATTCATATAAGTGAAGAATGAAACAAACACACTAAATGTGTGTTTGGATGTCAAAGATAAGAAATGAACATGTTGAAAAAGATATTTGTCTTAATATTAATTTTTATATATATACATATACTCCCTCATTCCCAAATGAACTTTCACAGGGGGGTCGGCACACATATTAAGAAAAGTTATTTTTTGAGGATTTTGTTGACTTTCAAATGTGGATTGAAGGTGGAGATTGAGGGTGAAGATTTTGAGGGTGAAGATTGTATTATAACTTTCCTTATTAAGAAGTGTGCAAGTTCATTCAGGACAGAGGGAGTATAATATACCAATATATAAAGTGAGTTATATTAAATTCATGTATAATATGCGAGAAACTTATATTCACATTACTTATAATTTTATTTATATTTTATTCTACATTTAAAAAAATATTTTATTTGGATAAAACGATCACATATTTAAATATTAAACTATATCATATTTAATTTTATTAAAATCATTACTTTTTAAATAAACTTCCGTGCATCGCACGGGAATAGTACTAGTTAGTTACAAAAAAGTTTGTCATATTGTAGCAAATTTGGTTAAAATTATATGAAATATTTTATCTAACTATTAATAGTTACAAAAGGGGTTATTTTTAATAATTATTTTGTAGTTGAAAAAACTAGTGACAAATATATTTTTTCTTGTAGTGTACAGTAACTACCCAAGTCGGCCGTAATATAGGTTTGCAAGATGGTCTCTCTCTTTTTCTTAACTAATCAATTCCTGTAACTACCAAGTTGGCTATAAAATAGTTTTCCAAGAGTGACCTTTTGTTTTTCTTGTTTGGAAAAATGGATAAAAGTACTTTGTACTTGTCATAATAATTTTGAACTTAATCAATAAATTTCTCGTTTTTCTTAAATAATCAATAACTTTTAAATCTTTTATGAAAATATCCGTGATCAGCTATCACTTGGTATCCAATTGATCGTCGATAATGTGGAGCTCTTTTTCTATGCCACTTTATTTGAAACGATTTTTCAAGAAATTTCTGCTGAGTCACTTATTTTAGATGGAAATGACATCATACATTTTACTAAACGGGAATTTAGTTTTTTTTATAAATATATGTTCTATATTACCTATAATATATTATATTTTCTTTATTTTTCTATTTCTATTTTAGTTTTCTATATTATTACATTACTCTTTATATTTTCTGCTTTCATTATTTTACAAGAAAATTAAAAAAATAAGATAGTCTTAACATAATAAGATTGTACTCTCAATTTAATCAAAAATACTAAAGCTAATACTTAATAATATCGTGTAATTTATCGATCCAACATCAAATTAGAGCAATATATTCCCAAGACACATTTTAACGCTTCCAAACATCTTAGAAGATGTTTTAAAGGATTTATAAATTTAGTTAAACACCCTCTAATAAAGAATAGCCATTAGGTTTGAGAATAAACTGACTCGAAGATTTTCTTTCACCCGTCGTATCTGCTCCACCGACCCCTGCGTAAGGGCTCTAATTGGAAAGGAACATAAATAGCAAGAACGCAAACACACGAAATTATTTACCTAATTAATCAAGAATTGACTGCGCCTTGGTTAGCTATCAAGCTATGATTTTTCAATATTTACCTAGTTACAAGAATTGATTGCGCCTTGATTAGCTATCAAGCTATGATTTTTAATATTTCCAATAGAGAAAAGTTACAAATATATTAACAGACTATTTATGATGTAAAACGTAATCTTAAGAGGTCGTGAGTCTATGTAGTACGTAGAGTCAGGCTCTAAAACTGAACACCACGCCCGTTAATTCCTTTGGGCAAAATTGATTTATTTCTAAACATAGACGGTAAAGTACAATCTAGCATTTATGCAGTTGGTTTACACTACAATAAAAAAAAAAAAAATTGTATAACATATTTTGATACCACAATTGTGATCACTAATAATAAATTATTTTTGATCACTTGTTGTAAAAAATCTCTCTACAAATAATTTGAGACATTTTTAAAATTACTTTTAGAAACAATCAGTTGTTGCAAAAAATATTTAAGATACATTTGGGACCACTTTTGTCACAAATATATTTTTTGCATCCGAGTTATTGAGACGACAATAAAATTGTGACAAATACTCATAAGTTGTGATAAATACTCATTATTTGAGACTATTTCTCATCAATTATGATAAATATTCATTATTTATGATACTTTTTATAGTCTCAAAAGATCATTTTTCTTGTAGTAATTAGTCAGAGGCTCACGACGATTTTTAGAATAGACATATGAAGTTAAGAAAATTAGTTGCAACTTGCAACCTGCACCCATATATTTTATCCATTTGGGGAGAACATTAATAGTGGATGAATTAATTAAAAATGTAACATAATTACTAGTGGATGAATTAATTAAGGATCGATTAGCTGTACACCGTTTAAGGATGAAGAGATGCTTATTTTTCCCTATATAATCATGGTTTACATCTCTCCCTTTTGCTATCAACAATCAAATATATATATTGTGTTATGTTTCATTTAATTTAATTAAATTTCGGAATATATAAATATGATGGCTACAAAGTTCGTTCTCCTTCTTGTTGTTGGTGCGATGATTTGCACCATTACTGCGAGCCAGGTTGGCGGAATCGACGGCGCACTTCCGTCATTCAGCGGTGATGATCGAACTGACGGTGCATTTCGGGTAGAGGGTGGCGGAGGGTATGAATATGATTCAGATGTTGATGTGACATCTAAAGTTGGTGTAGGAGCTACAGTAAGAGTTCCATGACGACGAAATTGAGAGTTTCAGTTGATACTACACGATCCAAGTTTGTTTGTTTCATTTCTAATTGCGGTATATACTTGCATTGCTGTAATTCAAGTTGATTGGTGTTTGCAAAATGTATTTTCGTTTATAAGTTTGATTGGGTTTCAATAAGGACGTGCATGTCATATTCAAGTTATTCTAAATCTCTTTCAATTGTTATATATCACATTCATAAGTTCAAATGCCTAAATATATAAATAGCTATACATACTCTATATGTATTTCAAGAATTTTACAGCTAGCTAGGTGCAAGGAAACTTGATTATTCACTTTTTATAACTGAATCAATTTAATCTTATCAATATCATTAATTAGTTTATTTATAAAGTTGAGTATTGTTGAGACTAATTGACAGAGTTAGGGGCACAAACTAGTAACCCTTTCTTTTATAGATTTTCTAAAATTAACATAATTATATATTTTAAATTTAGAGCCTAACATATAAGAATTTTTCTTCCTAGCATATTTTTTTAGTTTGCCTCCTATTTGGTACAAAATTTGCTCCATACCCTTAAAATATAATTAAAAAAATTGCTTGGGAAGAGAACTCAACAGAGTATTTTTGTTTCATTGAAGTTCAGAATTCGCTGCAAATACAAGTTACAGTTGCATGCTATATATAGCATTTCTACTCTTAACCTAGCCACCATATACAAACAAGAATAAGTAACTAATCAACAGACAAAGGTAAGATAAAGCTGTTGCAATACTTCACTAAACAATAAATGATGCATTAAATATGTGTAATTCTATTTCAGGTAAGTGGACCTCTTTTCTTTTGAACATAACGGCTATGTTGACCATGAGCTTGTCTTCCAAGTAATGCATCAATATAGCTAAGTTTTCTCCTTGAGAATCTGTCTGCAGTCCAGCTGTGCAGTCCACTTCATCACAACTATCCACATGGGCAATTCTATCAGCCCCTCTCAATTCGAGTGCAGATTGAGGAACAAGATTCAGCTTGTTTCTCAACTTCATGAAGAATTGCAAGCTCAGTGGTTTGGTCATTAAATCTGCCACCTGCTCAGTTGAAGGGATGTGGTAGACTTTGACCAAATTCTTTCCAACAAGATCTCTTACAAAATGTATGTCCAATTCTACATGCTTTGTTCAAGCATGTAAAACAGGATTAGAGGCCAAAGCTATAGTGCTTGTGTTATCCACCCAAATAACAGGAGTTTTATCATTTCTGAGTTTGAGTTCTTGCAGCAAAGAACTCAACCAAACGATTTCTATAGTGACATGAGCCAAACTCCTGTACTTTGCTTCAGTGCTAGACCTTGATACACTAGATTGTTTCTTAGACTTCCAGCTGATGAGATTTCCACCTAGGTATACACAAAAACCTGTAATTGATTTCCTGTCACTCTATGGCCCAATCCGAATTACAATGACCTGTAAGATGAAGACTTCCAGATTTCTTGAGATGTATTCCCATATTTGTACTTCCAGCAAGGTATCTCAATATTCTCTTGACTGCCTTCAGATGAGTGTCCAAAGGTGAAGACATGTATTAGCTCACTTTGTTCACTGAATAGGCTATATCAGGCCTTGTGATGGTTGTATACTGCAGACCTCCCACCAAGCTCCTATAGTGAGTTGCATTTTCAATTGGGCAGCCTGCATTTTTGGACAGGTGAGGCGATGTGATCATGGGTGTTGCAATTGCCTTTGCTTTTGCCATGTTGGCTCTCTTAAGCAAATCCTTGACATATTTCTCTTGGCATAGATGCAAACCTTCCTTAGTCTTAGTAATCTGAATTCCCAAGAATAGATGAGCCTCACCCAAATCCTTCAAGGAGAAATGTGATGACAAAGATTTTATAGCAGAATCTATCTAATCAGCATTATTACCTGTTATAAGGATGTCATCCACATATATAAGAAGGTAGATAAAGTTCCCATTCTTTATTCTGAAAAATAAAGAATTATCTGCCCTTGAGTGTTGAAAACCCAAACTCATCATTCTTTCACCTTTAGATACCAAGCTCTTGAAGCTTGTTTAAGTCCATACAAGGCCTTGTTTAATCTGCACACAAGAGGATTTCCTTCTTTTGATCTGACTTCAAAACCCGGTGGTTGCTTCATATATATCTCCTCCTTACGTTCACCATGAAGAAATGCATTATTAATGTCCAAATGCCTTACCTTCCACTCCTTTTCAACTGCTAAGCTCAGCATCACCCTTATAGTGCATGGCTTAACAACAGGACTGAAAGTCTCTGAGTAGTCTAGCCCTTCAGTTTGTGAGTAACCTTGAGCCACAAGTCTGGCTTTATACCTTGACACACTCCCATCAGCATTCTTTTTTACCTTAAACACCCATTTGCATCCAACTATCTTTCTTCCACCTGGCATATCAGCGTAGGACCAAGTGTTGTTAGCTTTTAGAGCTTCAAGTTCAAATTCCATAGCTGCTCTCCAGTGTTGATAATTTAAGCCTTCAATATATGATGGTGGCTCTTCTTCTAGATAAGTCAGTGCATATATCTTGGGCTTAAATATTCCTGCCTTTGACCTTGTCATCATGTGGTGACCTGCCTGAGGAACAATACAAGAATCTTCAACAAAAACATTAGTGTTAGGTGAAGCAGATAATTCGCTTGGTGTCTGCATATTCTTAGAGTCAGATGAGTGTGTGTGATGGTTAGAATGATGAGGTGAATAATCAGTTCTAACAAGCGAGTTGAGATGAGAGTGATTTTCAGTTTGGAAGGCTTCAGAAGTGTCAGATGCAGTAATGATGGGAGGTGGTATCATATGGAACTGTTGGATTATGGGAGCAGTGACAGGAGTGGAATTTATGTTGCTAGGATTTTCTGTTTGAGCAGTTTTGAAAGGGAAGACATTCTCATCAAAGACCACATCCCTAGAGAAGATATTTTTTCCATTGGGAAGCAAAATCTTGTATCCTTTGAATTGATTGTTGTATCCTAAGAAAATGGCTTGTTGGGATCTTAACTGGAGTTTATGTTCATTGTATGGCCTCATGTGAGGAAAACACAAGCATCCAAACACTCTTAAACTGCTATAATCAGGATTTTGCTTGTGCAGGACTTGGAAAGGAAATTTATATGAAAGGCTCTTCACTGGGATTCTGTTCATTGTATATACTGCTGCTGCAAAAGCATCATCCCAGAATTGAAGAGGAATATGTGAATGAGCAAGAAGAGTCAAACTAGTTTCTACAATGTGTCTATGCCTCCTTTCAGCAACTCCATTTTGCTGTGGAGTATAGGGGCATGACAATCTGTGAACAATGCCACTGGAATCCAAGATTTGTTTCAGAGGTTTATATTCTATACCACCATCAGTTTGAAGAGATTTAATCTTAGTGGAGAATTAATTCTCGGCAAGGTTTTTGAAATGAACAAATGCAGAAACTACATCAGACTTTTGCTTTAAAAAATAGATCCATGTGAACTTGGAATGATGATCTATGAAGTTCACATAATACCTATAGCCATTTCTGGAAATTATAGGAGATGGTCCCCATAAGTCTGAGTGTATCAACTGAAGAGGAGTGTTATACTGGGTGAGAGAATCATTGTAAGGGAGTCTGTGACTTTTTGCCAAAGAGCAAGCAACACAAACATTGGAATCAACAGATTTCATTTCAAGAGGAACATTACAGTTTTTAAGAGCAATTTTTACAATGTCAATATTGTTGTGCCCAAGTCTTTGGTGCCACAACTCTAAACTATTGCTCCTTTTAGAACACACACTACCCACCTTAGGCTGAAAAACAGAATTGGAAAGATAACTAAAACTGGAAGAAATGCCTTGATTTGATGAAACAAGCTTGGAGGGATCTCCTTGATTGAAAGAAGTAGAAAGAGGTTATGATGGATCTGTTTGGAGAGAGAATTCGTAGAGACCATCTTCAAGAGTTCCTTTGAGCAAAATATCCTGTGTTGCTTGATCCTTAACAAAACAGACATATGGGTGAAGCTCAAAATAAACAGCATTGTCAAGAGCAAATTGGGAGACACTGAGAAGGTTTTTAGTTATATTAGGGACATGAAGAAGATTTTTTAAAATGAAAGACTTCGAGTGCAAAGAAGATTTGAGATATGCATCACCAAAGTGTTTTATTTGCTCACCTACACCATTTCCCATTTGCACCTTGTTTGCTCCTTGGTACTCGATTGCAATGCTCAAATTACTTAGATCATTTGACACATGGTTTGAAGCCCCTGTGTCAGGATACCAATTATGTTTACTTCCAAATTCTTGGCCTAGTTGTAAGTGGGAAAATGAGCCAAGTTGAGTGTTGGATTTCTGTTTCCAAAGGGTTGCTGCTGCTGTATATTCTACTATGGAGTAGTGACGTTGTTGTCTGGATTATACCAACATTTGTTGGTGGCATGACCATAATATCCACAATATTGACAAGTGGGCTTTGCTCCATTTGATCTTCCTGATCTACCTCCTCTGAAACCACCTCTAGGTGCTCTACCACCTCTATTCTGGAACTGCTGGCCTCTTCCACCTTTGAAAGTGTCACCTGTGAACTTTTATTGGAAATTTTGTTGTTGATTTTCTCTTGTGACAGAGTTCACACTCAATTGTGAACCATCAGTGTTCACAACTTGGGTTTGAGACTAGTTTACTTCTAGTCTAGATTCATATGAAAGCAGTAGAGACTGTAGTTCTGTGACAGATATTTCTCCTGCTCTTGATGTCACATTAACCATCACCGAATCATAACTTGATCCAAGACCAGATAGAATATGTATTACCTGATCATCTTCTCTCAGTTTGTGTCCTGCTGAGCAAGTAGGTCAAAACAACTCTTCATCTTTCCCAGATACTCTCTCATGGTAGATCCTTCCTTTTTTGTGTTCTGGAGCTGAATTTTGTATTGCATCAGCTTAGCCTTCGTTTGGCTTGCAAAGCTCTGTTCAAGAGTGCTCCATATTTTGTAGGAGGTCTCTAACCCAACCATCAGGATAAAACACTATCACTGAGTGAAGACAGGATCCAAGATGCCAAAAGTTGGTCCTGCCTTTCCCACAACACATATTCCAGGTTGATTTCTTTGTCTGTGGCTCCATATTTTGAAAACATCTTCTCTGGTATGTTATCATTGCTTTGGATGAATGAAGCAAGACCATACCCTCTAATGTCGGTGTAGGTCTGTTGCTTCCAGATGAGAAAGTAAGACTCATCTAACTCCACTGAAACCAGCTGGTTTTGTGGTTGAATAATTTAAGGTGGTGTTGATGAATTGGCCAGGATTGTTGTTGTTACTTCTGCCATTTATGGAGAAGTGCTTTGTGATTTAAAGCGGAATGAATGCAAAATCAGAGGCAGGAAAGTCCTGCTCTGATACAATGATAGAAAAGAGGCATCCACATAATAGCGAAACAACACATTGCTTGGGAAGAGAACTCAACAGAGTATTGCTGTTTCATTGAAGTTCAGAATTCGATGCAAATACAAGTTGCAGCTGCATGTTATATATAGCATTGCTACTCTTAACCTAGCCACCATATACAAACAAGAATAAGTAACTAATCAACAGACAAAGGTAAGATAAAGCTGTTGCAGTACTTCTCTAAACAATAAATGATGCATTAAATATGTGTACTTCTATTTCAGGTAAGTGGTCCTCTTTTTTTTTGAACATAACGGCTATGTTGACCATGAGCTCGTCTTCCAAGTAATGCATCAATATAGTTGAGTTTTCCTCCTTGAGAATCTGTCTGCAGTCCAGCTGTGCAGTCCACTTCATCACAACTATCCACATGGGCAATTCTATCAAGAAGAGCTTGGACCGCAAGATTTGTGTGCAGGAGCACTCCCATAAGCTCAAAATGATTCTCCTTCACAAAGTCAGGTGACCTGAATTCAAACCCTAGATTTTTTTTTGATTTTATATATGACGAATCTGTTCTCCTACTTTTGTTCAGGTATTGTTACTAATGTTAAACGAGTACTGAAAATTTTGAGTTGGGTTTGGTTCTTTGCCCTTTTTTTTTCGCCTTCGGGTCATACGTCTGCTAAAATCATTTTTTTCTCATTTTCTTTCATCATAGATTGTCGGTTTGTTTGTTTCGAAATATTGAGTTTCTAGTGAGAATTAGTAATTTATTAGTTATTGTTCTTGCAAATACACTATGAAATTTGTGGCATCTTTAACTAAAGGTTTATGCCTTGGTAATTTCTAGTGAGGATGAATATTTTGCATTGCGAATGTTAGTACTTGAAAATCATAGTTTGCAAACTATAGGTTTATGCCTTGGAATTTCTACCTGGCCTATACTAAATCAATTGAGATGAAAACTAATGTATGAATGACGAATTGGCTTCTTCCACTGGAAGAACCAAAATATTATGTAGAGTTCATCACTTGAACTAATGATGAATGTTGTCTATTCATATCACTAACCACTTGCTGACTTCTTCCTACGCATTTTGTCAGATGCCTTTTTTGCTGCTTACGGCGGAGAGGAGTTCAGATTCAATTGAAAAAGAGCAATGTACTTACAGATTCTAGTGATGATGTCCATCACACCGGTTTCGTAAGTGTCAAAATTTGCTCTCGGTTATATAACTAGTGAACATTCTTCTCAAGTGCTCATCAGCAATTACTAGTATTTTTAATGCAGTTAATTTCACTCCGAATACACTACAACATAAATGGGCTAATGTAACACCCAAAAAGTGTTACATATATACTAAAATATGTTACTATAGACTTTAGGTAACACTTTATTGGTGTTACATTTGCCGGTGCTACCTAAAGTATAATGTAACACTTTTGATGATCTTTAGTAACACTTTTAATAAGTGTTACATTAGATTTTAAATTGTAACACTTTATGGTAACACTATAACCCCCTTTATGTAACACTTTTAATTGAAAGAAAAAATTAAAAATTTGTCATTGTTGGGTTTCGAACTCAGGTTGCTAGATTGCAGGAGCTTAAGCGCAAAGTCTTAACCACTAGGCTACAATAACTTTTTTAGTTATTATTTTAAGAAAAACAATATATACACAAGATTTTATTATACCATCAATAAAATACACTCAAAATTAAGTTTTCATCAAACTACAATCTAACTTAATTTTATTTAAGTTATTCATATCAATTTGACACAATATTTCCACTATTTTTTTTTTTTCATTTTCATCCACTCATATATATATTTATATATATATAACTTATTTTATATCACATTAATTTTATACATCTAGTTATTGTATATAAATCTTAAGACATTATCATTAATTTTAATTACCATAATTTTATGTATTAAGACACCTTAATTGTTGTGTTTCATAGATTTTAAATAAAAAAATAAACTTACAAATATGAAGAGACATGACCAAATGTCCCAAGTCTAGGCTCTCACACTTAAAAAAATGTATTCAAATTCTTAAAGGCTAAAACTACAAGTCTATTTTGTAATTGTTTAGTAAAAATATAATGTGTGTATATCTATATACATACACACAAATAAGTCACAAATAAAATTTAATTTATTTTTGATAAAGAATAAGTAAATCTTTAGGTGTTCTAATGAATTGTTATTTTTGTAGGTCTGAGTTGATCGCTTTCACCACTTATGTTACAGATATTCTGTTGTGATAATTAAAATGTAACACATTAGACAAATAAAAATTAAAGTCACATAAGAAAAATAATCCGCAAATATTTAATTAGTTTAAAATAAAATAAATAATTTTATTATTTACAAGTGTTACTTATTTATAAGTGTTACATAAAAGTGTTACTTATTCAAAAGTGTTGCGTAAAAAGTACTGTTACTTATTGGAAAGTGTTACCTAAATGCGTTACAATTTAAAAGTGTTACGTTCAAAGCGTTACATATTCTAAAAGTATTACATGAAAGTGTTACATATTCGCAGATGTTACGAAAGTGTTACATGAAAGTGTTACATATTCCTAAGTGTTACAAAAGTGTTACATAAAAGTCAAAATTTTAAAAGTGTTACAAACGAAGTGTTACATAAAGCCATTTATGTTGTAGTGATAATAGCTTTGGCAGAATAATTTATATATATTAGAGAAGGGGTATATCAAGAACATGTGGAGATTCAGTGCCCTTCTTGTTTCCGCCGACGATTATCCACAAGCTTCCCATGCTATTGCAACCCAACCTGTAAATTCGATCTCCCTAACCATATGAGTATGTAATTATTAAATTCTAGAATTTGCAGTTTATATTCTTCTTCAATTATTCAAATTGTCAATTGGAAATAGTCATAGGTTTTTTTTTTTCTCTGATGAAATAATTAAATTCTTGCCTTGGAAATTCATTATCCCTTTTATCTTCCCAGCTCCATTCAACTTCTTTTCTTTTCTTTCTATATATTGAATTCAATATGTGTTATCCCTACGTTTTTGTTTCTTTAAAAAGGAGAGTTTTTGAAATTAACTTTTAATCTGAGCATACAAAACTAATTTGTGGCATTTGTTCTATAATTCGCATTTGCTGCATCAGCCATGTATCGTCTGATCTTGATATCCAGATTCCCACTACTTTCAATCATTTTACTGAGGCAAATGCTGAGAACTCCGGTGCTGGGTCAAAGGATTATGTTCATGTTCACATACAACAACGGAATGGTCGTAAGAGCCTAACCATTGAAGAAAGAGTTCAGATTTAACAAAATCCTGAAGGATCTAAAGAAAGAGTTCTGCTGCAATGGAACTGTTGTCCAGAATCCGGTTATTCAACTCCTGGGCGACCAGCGAAAGAACGTTTCTACTTTTCTTGTTCAAGCTGTAATTGTGAAGGAGCATATAAAGATTCATGTTTTTAAGCTTATCATTAGTGAAGTGTATTGTATGTTTTATATTTTCTACAACTGTAAATTAAATTCTATTAATTAATGGTGTTGGATGATCTTTTACTAATATTGACGAACTTTATTGATATTGATGTTATCTGTGACGGACGACACCTTGTCTCCTTGCATGCTATTTCTATTTGGTATCACAATCTCTTAATCCACTTCAATTGATACTTCAAATTCTCTCTCCTTTCTCTTTGGATTTTACTCATGTGTAGAGCTAATGATGTACGTGAACTTGGGGCAAGAAAGTTGGATGCTCATTGCTCTTCTAAATACAAAACATTGTTTACCAGCTTTCTTAAATGTCACATTTCTAGTACTTGTACCCGAGTTGAAATAAAAACAAAATAGAAGTGAGGATCAAACCACTGCCACTTGCATCAGAACAAGTACTTGATACAAATATATTCAACAAGATAACAACCAACCAACCTTGCACATGTCGTGATGAAACAAAGTAGTCACAATTCAAATAACACTAAATCTAAGTTTTCATGGCTATGCCAAAACTAGCAATCACAAGACATATTATTTCTTCATATCACAAATAGTACTATTTAATGAAAAGGAACACAACGAAATAGAAAATCACAAACTAGATAAGAGAGAAAAAAGACAAAATATCTCATGAACATCCTTCCTATGTTTCTTTCATTTTATATCTGCAAAATATGCCACCTAGGCATGGAAATACACAACCACAAATATCTTTGCAGCTAGCATCACCAATACTTGTTTCATGGCTTATTGTATTGATCGAACAACTATGATTTAGTGGCTCTTGTGCCTGTAAAACAATTAGAAAGATTGAAATTTAAATTATGATCTAGAAATAAACAACTAATAACTATGTTCCTAGGAAACAATACCAATAGTAAGTTAGTCATGCTCATTGAAAATGGTGAATTTGCAGCAAAATTTCTTGACGAACCTCAACTTGATTGAGTCTTTGATTTGGCATAATGGGTACACTAGAAATAGATCCAACATTTTCTTGTAATCCCTATACCACAAATACATATATAAAAGAAACTATGGTAGGGAAGAAAAACGAACGCGTCATTGAACCGTTTGCCTACCAAATTAGAATATTAGTTTGGTTTCGAAACTTTTCCGACTTTACTAGGTAAAGTGGTAAGTCCGAGTCGATCCACAGAGAACAATTGAGTAGTGTTAATTCAAATATTTCAAGCAATTAGCGATTTAAGTTGGAATAAAAGCAATAAACATAAGCAAGGAGGGGGGGGGGGTCTGATTGAGTCTAAGAACTAAAGTCTACCAAGTATTACCAATCTAGAAAAGCAATATATGTTTTTGGTGTTTTATATTAATCAAAGGATCAGAGAAAGACAACAAGCAAATATTTTTGGTTTTTGAATATGTTAAAAAGGTCTATCCTCGATCTAGTACCCCCTTGAATCCGACTACCTATAGATTATTGTTGATGCCCCAATTTAGTGCAATTTAAACCCTTATCCCACAATCTACGAGGTCTGCTTATGTAAATTGTGTTGTTCTTTAATTGTGGATAAATCGAAGGTCCACTTATCGATTTATCCCTACCCAAATCAATTAGTGATCCAAACAAGATCTTTTCACACTAATTGATATTGGATGATCATGAACTAGAACACCGGGATAAATAAGGCATAAACCTCGAATCGATCGGATTTAGAGACCAAACTCTATAATGCCACCAATGATATCAAGCATTGTTCACTACTAAGGGAGATTGAAGCTTCAACAATCACGGAAAGTGAATTCCAATCTCTAGCATCACAAAATAAATGCTTCCTAAAGGTGATCAATCCTAAAGCAAGCATCTAGGCATGAGACAATTCAAACAAGTATTATAGAACATTTAAATTGCATAAAAAGGGTAACATCAAAAGTCAATAATCACATATTTATCTTCAATCAAGGTTCAACATGATCAAGGGTTGAAAATGGGGTGCTACTCACCCATTCTACCCAAAACTAAAAGAAAATTAAAGGAAATACAAGAAATTATGAAAATAGAATGATAGAACCCAAGGTTGATCAATGGGGAAGAAGAGATCACTCCTTCTTGCCCTTCTCTCCTCCTTGGAAGTGATGGTGGCTGAAAAGTGCTCCAAATTTGTGCCAAAGATAGGGTAAATTCTAATGGGAGGATATATATAAGAGAGAAAAGTGCTGGTAAAAAAATAGGCAAAATCGTGCTCAGAAATTTAAAACAGGGCAAAGAATCTCGGCCGAGATGCAAGTGTGTCTCGACCGAGACGTGAAAGAGGGGTTTTTAAGCTTGTGCATCGAGGGCTGATTTCGGCCGAGATGCAATTGTGTCTCGGCCGAGACGTGAAAAAGAGAATTTAGGACTTGAATTATCTCGGCCGAGATCGGGTTTCATCTCAGCCGAGATCTTGATTTCTTGAATTTCTGATTTTTCCCTGGAGAGTCATCTCGGCCGAGATGCAACACCTATCTCAGTCGAGATCTTCAGTTTCTCAAGATCTCATGATTTCCCTGGGGAGTCATCTCGGCCGAGATTTGCATCCTGTCTCGGCCGAGATCAAACTTTCAGCCCTGTCCTTTGTTGCCTCGATCGTTTGATGCTCTTTTTCGATCCTTTTGCACCTGTTTTAACACATAAACAACACACACACATTATTTTGCCCATGAGAATACAAAAGCACTAAATACACGTGATTATGCATATTAATGACATTAAAATGACACTAAAAGCGCCCTAACGTGCGTGCACGGGACACGTGTACCAAACTATAAAATATTTCTAAGTACATGTTAATAAAAGTGATGATTTAAACTAATTTAGAAACACAATACCTCAATATTATGTTGTAGTGACGGGGCCGAAATCGTATTCGCTAAAGGCTAGTTGGTTTTGCTCCCTTCTCTTTTCTTCTTCCTTGACGCCTTCTCCAAGCCACTTTTTAGTCTCTTACTTAGAATTATTTTCTTCTTAACTTTGATTCCTTTAACTCCAAGGCTGTTATTTTCTCCGATTTGTAGCTCCGCTTGATTCAAGAGGCTTCTTTTATCGGTGGTAGAATTGTTCAACTTTGGATCTTGTAGGCTGACATTTGATACTTGAACACTTGAGTCTTTACTTTTAGAATTACTCAAGTAATATTAGCTAAGTTTTAAAGTAAACTTACCTCGAGTCAATCTGTTAATTTGATGTTTTTTAATGTTCGCGAACATCAATAAAAAAATGTTTGGATAAGGATGAACACATTTATGTAGGATGTTTGTGAGCATCAATGAAGGATGTTCGCAAACAAAGAGTACTCTGTCCGTCAATAAAGTTCCAGGTTAGTCTACTAACCGACCCATCAAGTAATTTGGACCAGGTTCATGACCCAACCCATTATCTCCTCAACTCTTTACTCTAGTCTGGTCGTAGACTACCACCAACGGAAGCTATCAACGTAAATTGATGCAATAGAAGCGTCAAAACATTCTTAGCTTTTCCCATCACCAGAGGATTTGGTTATGTCCAATTGAATTAAGCTCTAATAAATTATTTACAATTCAAATAACTCTTGATTGAATCATAATAATTTATTGATCTCATTATATTCCATTGTAAGAATAAGATTACACTCATTTACCGATCCAACAATACAAATCATAGCAATTCATGCCCAAGACACACATAAATCACACCAAAACATATTGTAAAGCTTATAAGATTAGTCAAACACCCTCTAAGAGTACTCATGATGGTTGGCGTGGAAGTAAGCCTCAACAACACGGAAGAAAGACTTAGACCCCTCTGTGGATCGCTTGATGGTCTCTTGTATTTTATGGTGGTCGTCGCTCTTCGTGTGGTATGCAATGTTGCATTTGTAGACAGAACCACTGTTCTGGCCGGGCTCGATCTTGATTGTGGTAGTGATGGACTCAAATTCTTCACCTAAATCACCCCCTTCGGTGACGGTGTATCTGTACACACGGTTTGTCTTGTCGAGTTCATCAGTAATGTGCTTTATATAGTGGATGCGATCTCCTAATTAACATACATGAATGTTTTTTTTCAAGTTGATATGCATAATTATAGATAACAAACTAATAATATATCGAGTGAGTTATTTTTACCACCCTTGAGATTTGATCAATTTCCAAATAGACCTTGAGCTCTGTGCATATTACAACCAAACTTCTACAACCATCAAATTTTCAACATATGACTCACTTAAACTTACAAAATAATAAAATAGATCTACATAATTATCACAAAATGGTCTTCTATTTTATTCAAATATCTTAAAATGCCCTCCTAGGATGACTATTATATTTTTTTCCAGTTATTGTATTCAAGGCACAAAACTGCAATCTATCAAAAGAAAACGAGACTCAATTTCTTATATATCCTTATTTTATAAGAACAATTATTTTTGCTTATAATCCCAAAATCAATGGTACAAAAACCCTTTTGTACCATCAAAATTAATAACGTGAAAGGCCATAACCATAAGCTCAATAGGTACGAAGCTTCAATCAGGAATTCCGAGACTAGATAATTGGTCAACTAGAGGTGACAATTCGGGTGACCCATCTCGACCTAACTCATCAAGTCAGTGTCATGTATTGGGTTAGCTAAGTCCGTAGCCTAGTCCCAAAATTTCATCAGGGCCAAAATTAAGTGAGTCTGTCCAGTCTATTCTCCTAAAATGTACTTAGATTTTTTGGTCGCGTCCCTGAGACATTTGGCCTATCTAATCGGGCTGTTGGGTTTGGTGGTACTTCAATAGAGATGACGATTTAGACAGTCCGGTCCAATCAGACCTAGCCCATAGGGCCAGTACCATAAGTGAACTTGGGTCGGGCCGGTCCAAAATTTCATCGGGCTAAATATTATTGAGCTCATTTCATCTCCCTTAAATATACTAAGACTTTCATGCCAGCACATGGCCGTTGGGCTTTTAACTCACCGGATCGGGCCTGTGCCCGGAGGTACTTCAATTTGAGTCTAGATTCCTATGACCCAACCCATCTAAATTGTTTGGCGGGATGGGCTAGTCCATCGCGCCGGGCTAATTTTCTAGCTTTATACTTCAGGCCAACATTTTTCTATGGCTCAGCCTGTCTACCATGTTGGGCTAGCCTATTAGACCAAATCGAATTACCACCTCAATGATCAACTCAACATATTACGATTAAAAAATGTAATATATATATATATATATATATATATATATATATATATATATATATATATATATATATATATATATATGTGCATGTGCGCGCGTTTAGAAGTCACGTACCAACAAAGTAAGTGTACATTATGAGAGAGCCAACACCACCATCACCTTCTAATATTTTGCAGCTCTTGATAGCAGGCAAGACCTTAGGCACGAAGTTGCTGGAATCGAGGATATATTCGTTAAACAATCTGGATGGTGTGATTGATGAAGTTATTTCAAACTCGTCGGTAATTACTGCCATGATTATGAACAAAATTTCTTGTTTTCGGACAAAGAAATGAGGAATCAAATAGAGAAGAACAGTTGCTTGAGTTGTGTTTTAATGACGAAGACAATGGTTTTATTTATAGTTAGAATTGTCTAATTGGGACAAAAAAATTTAAGAACTTTACATATAGTATTGATTCTCTTCTAGATGCTACATCATTTATATTACAATTATTATTGTATTATCTCATATTGAGGGAGCAGGTAATGGAATCAATAATTATTGTTTTGATGACCCTAATAATATGAGAACACTATGTAAAGAATAATAGTAGGGTGGGACTTGGGTGCATATGGTATATAATAAGGCTTATTGTACACCACTCTTCTCTAAAGAAGGAACTCAAAAAAAACTCTGAAATATAATTTATAAAAAAATTGCGTCCGCGAAACATGTCCGCGTGCAGATCGCATCTCTTCTAATTTTTATTTTTTTGGTTTGTTTTTTTTAATACAACATATTATGTTATTAATTTAAGGCTGCGTTTGAGTGAACAAGTTCGAGTGTGTCCCAACGGTGAGTGCACTTGTCTAAAACGTGCTAGGCGCAAGGAGGGCGCAGGTGGCGCAGGCTCGAAACCTATTCGCCTAAGTTTTTCGTTTTTTTTTTTTTTTTTTTAATTAGCACTACGTTTAGTCATCCAATCGAAACCTATTCGATCGCCTAAGTTTTTTCGTTTTTTTTTTAATTAGCACTGCGTTTAGTCATCCAAGAAACACAATAAATTTATTGTAAGAAAACAATAAGAATACTCTAAACACAAAAAAACTATACTGCAAGAAACAATAAGCCTACTGTAAGAACAGAATAGGTCTACTCTAAACATAAAATAACTATACTGCAAGAACACAACAAGAATACTGTAAGAACACAAAAAGTATATTGTCCATATACCTTTGTGATTTTCTTCGACCATTTTCTCATTATACACTTCAATATCCATTGATTCATTTGTTTGTTTTGTCCAAAAATAAATAAAATATTACAAATGAAACATTACTTGAACTATAGAAATATAAATACTATAAGCGAAGATAATTCATACTATAAGTCTACTCTAAACACAAAACAACAATACTGCAAGCACACAATAAGTCTACTCTAAAACACAAAATAACTACACTGCAAGAACACTATAATTAAGTCTACTGTAAGAACACAATAAATCTACTCTAAACACAAATAACTATACTGCAGCCCAATTAAAAAAAGAGATGATCAACCCAACTAAAAACGAAGAGCCTTGCGCGCAAAGTGGGTTGGAATACACTCCCTCGCATGTCAAAGAAGCATCTCTTACCACTCCAGACAACAACAAATTCATGAAATCAAACGCAGTCTTTTACATATATCATTATGCGTTGTATCTTTAAAACAAAAAAAATAAAAAAATAAAAAAATAAAAAGCCATTGATTCGGGTTAGGCGCAACCCGCGCGCAAATTTTGGATCCGGATATACATTAAGCACTATTGTGCATCATGTGCATCCAAGTTTTTGCCATAATAATAATATGCGAAAATGGGCCTATTCCAAATACGCTTGCCCGATGTTCGTACAAGGTAATAGAAGATAGACAGCACGGTGAATAATCTTATCAAAGTGATCTTTACATTGTTCTAGACCAGATATAAAATATTAAAAAAAAAAAAATCAATACGAAGCTATCGGAATAAAGTAAATAAGAGCGGAAGCAAACTTGTTTAGAAATTTACCGAGGAGAAACTGTCTCTCCAAATTATATATCCAAATAATTAATTATGATTAATTATCAGTTAAAATAATCAAATATTTTTCAAATAAAATATCATATTCGGATAAAAAATTTCCAGGTAATTCTACTACTACAGTGATATATCATATATAACTCATATAATTTATGCGAGTCCGTTGTGGAGTTATCGGAGAACCCGTTCCGATCCAATTAAATTAAACCCCAAGAAATTAGTAGGTTTTTTGAGATCACAAAAAATGGTCTCAAATAATGAGTATATTTATGAGTATTTGTCACAATTTTATTATCGGCTCAATAACTCGGACGCAAATAATATATTTGTGACTACAAAAGTGGTCTCAAATATTTTTTGCAACAAATAGTTGTCTTTAAAAGTAGTTTTAGAATGGTCTCAAATAATTTGAAAAGAGATTTGTAAGAACAAGTGGTCACAAATAACGTATTATCAATGATCACAATTTTGATATAAAAAAATGTTATACAAAAAACCTCTTTTAATCTTAGTAATTAATTAACCTCGTTTTGTTCCATTAAAGAAATAAAATTGTACTGTTGATCTAATAAAAAATACTATAAGTTTATAATCAATAATAATTTCCTCTGAGTTATCAATCCAACAATTACGATAACCCTAAAGTAGCATCTTCGAGAGACAAACGTGGTTGCCTTAACTAACAATTACTATTTTTATGCTTACATTTCAGTTTAGATCCTTTGTCTCATATATATCCTGTCATAACTGTGTTTCTTTTTAGAATTGAGCCACAAAACATGAATAGTAAATCCGAACACGTAAATCATGATCCTAAACTATGAATTATCGAATTACAAACGTTGAATCATTAAATTATAAACCATGAACCATGAATCTTGAAATCGTAAGTTTAGAATAGAAAATATATCCTAATCCAAAAAAATCGAGCCCTAGACCTTAAGTATGGAATTTAAACATAAATTCTGATTCTGAACCTAAATCATGAGTTTTAAATTCACAAATCGCCAAAAAAATTATTATAGTGGGCTCAATTCTAAAAGAAAACACAGTTGAAACATGATAAAAGTAGAATAGAAGATCCCATATGTTATTCCCCTATATTTATAATCATTGTTTACATCTCTCTAAGTCTCACAATCAACAATCAAAGATCTTGCTATTGTTAATACTAGTTATACTCCCGCGCGATGCGCGGCAGATTATCTTATAAATTTAAATAACAATATATAATTATACCACTTTAAAATAATAATTATTTTATATTATTAATGAGGATTGATAATGTAGACTTGTTAAACTTAAAGTTTAAACCATGATTATGATTTACGTATATTTTAAGTTATTAAAGTTACTAACCTGTAATTTGATCATATACATGTGTGTGTGTGTGTGTGTGTGTGAGATAGTGAGTTAATTAGGGACGTCCATAATTTACATATTATTAACTTTCAACCATGGTCTTCTCATACATGAGATCGATCGTTAAACAAAATCAACATTTTCTAAATTATTATTCAAGATATTGTTACCTTAAACAATCAACCTTTTTTTTTCCCCCAGAAATCAACTTAATATTGATTATATGTTAGAAATAATAATATGTCAAAAAATAATTGTAATAAACTATGTGAATAGTATGAATAGATACACATTAGAAAGAAGCTCAAATAAAGAATTGAAGCATAAAAACCCTCTCATTCAACCTTAAAAGCTATATGCATTATAATAAAATATAAATGATTCATTAGAATTTCTAACATTGAATGTTTTATCACCAATTTCTTTATTTTTTAAAGTTATAACTTATTCAGTGTTCGCATATTATGATGGAATAACAATATCAATTATCAATAACAAAGAAACAACATCCATAAATTGAGAACACCATCATAATCCTTTTAAATTGTTTAAAAAAACAGTTATTCAAAATCAAATAAATTTTTACCGAAAAATACATGCCTGCGTTGAAGAAAAAGACTTAGATATCCTACTACAGTGGAAAAATAGACCAATTTTTTTATCTCTTCATAATTCCTCCATCTTCCTTAGATGCAATTTTAGGTTTTATAAAATGTTTATAAGAGATCTCTTTTAAGTTTTTTCACCCCCCATTTATTCCAAACTACACCTATCACTAACCTTAAAAGTTCTCTAATTTTCTAAACTACCATTACTAATGGAGATAGATATAATACAAAGGAAATGAAGGGATATAATTATAAAATATAGTTGAGGGTTTATTGTTATTTTTCCTATCTCTTAATCTCCTCTTATCCATAGATAGAAGTGCATATAAAAAAATAGAAGTAGTATTAAATTGAATGTTGGAACCATGAAATATGAATACGCTAAGTAAGATGGTTGTAGTAGAAAGAAAAAAAAATAATAATAATGCAAGCATGAAGTTTCAATTTCACATAGTTGGGTGTTTATAGGCCCACAAATTTAATTGATATTCTAAATATATAAAATAATTTTCCAGAATACGTTATATAATGAAAAATCGATATATAGTTACAATTGTTAAGTATAAAGATGTAATAATATAAACCCAAAGCTAAAATTCTGTAAGTTTAGACACGTAGTTGAGGAATTACTCAAATAAATTAATAAAAAAATAAAACTTAAAATTGCATTCTAATTAGTTTAATTAAGAAAAGTAAGATGTAGCATTATTTGAAGGGAAAATAATAATTAATTAATGTTTAAGATAGAAATGAAGAATACATTTAAGATAACTTTTAGGCGGGAAAAAGAGAATTACAAGAATACCCCTCATTCAGTTTTTATATATATATAGATAAAAAAGAATATATGGCTAACCAAGCAGTGACAGACCTACGTAGGGATAGGAGAACTTTTTAGAACTGAATCAATTTAATCTTTCAATATTATGAGTATTTCTAATTTGATTTATAGAGTTGATCAATATTGTTGAGACTAATTGATATAGTTAGGGGCGCAGAGTAGTGATCCTTCTATTTATATTTTTAAAATTTTAATGTAATTTATCAAATATTTTAAATTTAGAGCCGAGCATATAATAGTTTTGTTTCAAGCATTTTTTAATTTGCCTCCTATTTGATACAAAATTTACCTCATAATCTTAAAGTATAATTAAAAAACATTATCTAATGAAACGAAGTCTTAGACTTATTTGTAAATGGGCTCCTCTGTGAAACAATTTATAGCTAGGTCCATCCACTGTACCAAGTTTCTTCTCTTAGACTTGTGTAAATGGGATTTCTGTGAAACAATTATTGCTAGATCCATCATTTTACCAAGTCTCTTCTCCTTCTTGTTGGGGCTATCAACTATGTTTGCACCACTATTGCAGGACAACTTGCTTGTCGAGATTAGCAAATTGCTTTGTAGTAGTGGTGGAAAGAACCGCACCAACAAGAAGAAGAAACATTGTAAGAATATATATAATTTGAAATAAAATGAAACAATAACAAGACATATCTTTGATTCTTGATACCAAAAGTTGAGAGATGTAAACCCTGTTATATCTCGGTAGTGATTGTATAAACGAAGATGTAGAATACAGACAAAGTCGAGGCTAGAGTTTGACTCTATATCCGTAAGACGAAATTGCCACGTACTCAGGTGCAATACGTTATTGTAGCAAAACGCCTCCAAGATACAACGACTTTAAAACTTCAGACCGCTGCACTACGAGTCGGAAGTTATCGGCGAACGTACTCGGATATTTGGAACTTTCGGACTCTACTAATGCAGAATTTAGAAAGCTTTTGAATTGCAAAGAACTTGTGAATTCGAATGTATGAAATGAAATGTGGAGGGGCCTATTTATATATGTTGAAGAGTTGAAGTGCCTTTTTGGAAAGGCACCTCTTCACCCCTTGGTTGCACCCTTTGGACTGGACCCACCAGTTCGCTAGGCGGTCGCACCCGCAGGCTGACTCGCGCCCTGGCGGGCGACGGGTCGCACTGGCGGGTCGGTCCGACCCACTGCCCGGTCCGGTTCGACCGGTCCGAACCGCCAACCCGGTTCGACCCACCGGCCGGTCCGGTCCGAACCGCCGATCCAGTCCGGTTCGACCCGGTTCTTGACCGGACCGGTCCACGTCACCGCACCGCCTGACTCGAATCGCCACGAACCTGTGAGCCATCCGTCTGGACCACCTAGCCAAAACTTTAAGGCTCCTCCAGCTCCTCGCGACGACGCGTACGTGCGAAGTGCAAAGTGCGCGTGCGGGCCCGGGCTCGGGCTCGGGCTCGGATGGTGCGAAGCACCATCCTCGGGTCCATTTTAGCCAAAGGCTAAAATCCCACTAGGATCCACCATAAGGTCCACCATAGGGGAGCACACTTGATAACTACTTACCAAGTGCTCTACTAAATAAAGAGTATCCACTTACTCCAATTTTCCTATGTGGGACAAGTTCCCATATATTTATTTCACAACCTCTTCAACTTCCATGTTTAAGTTGCAATCTTTGACAATTAATATCTCATTCACCCGAAATTGGTTTTGAGCATATTAATACATTAAATTCATCTACTCGAAGTGTAGATTATGAATTTGCAACTTGTTTCCATTTTTAACAAATGGATTGAATTAATTAAATTGGTCAATTTTGAGTCAAAACCCAAAATTCCAAACCAATTTCCAACAATCCCCCACATGAATGATATTAATGCAATGCACACCTAAGAAAGTCCCAACGAGCCGTTCCTTCATCAGGATAGGTAGCTTCAGGTTTTGAACCTTCCCTAGTGAGATGCCATCGGATTTACTCACTGCTCAGTGAACATGATGTCTTGAACTGGTCAGCTTTTGTGTAAATCAAGTACAATGACAACCACAAAGTAACGACTCTAATATCCTTTTGGTTCTCACGTTGTTGTCCATTTTGGCCATGGACCTTATCTTGGATTCATAAGTGTATACTGAAAATATTACATTTGTCAGTTTGAAGCGGCCCCACTTCACACTTATATAGGTGATCTCCTATTAAAGGTACCCTGAAATACCTTACCACAAAGGTATAGGAATCATTAAAAGCTGTTAAGCTTACCCTCACCACACGTCATCAGGTTTTGTACCAAATAGGTACAATTGGCACTTGAGCGGAATCGAGAATGAGCTTGAAATTTGTTTTCAAGTGCAAAACTGAGTGCTTCAAAGCTTAGTTGTCTCGTTGAACAAAGTTCTTGGGATCCTCCAGTCATCATGGACGAGTTACCACTATGAATACTCTTTAGTGTGTGGGTTTTAGCCCCATTCCCCTTACCGCGCTATACATTTGATCTCGACCAATGCCTTTAGTCAGCGGATCCGCAATGTTGTCTTTTGACTTTACGTAGTCAATGGAGATTACCCCACTTGAGATCAAATGTCTAACGGTATTGTGTCTCCTCCGGATGTGTCGAGACTTACCATTATACATGTGGCTTTGTGCCCTCCCTATAGCAGACATGCTATCACAGTGTATCATCACGGGAGGCACTGGTTTGCACCAACCAGGAATATCCTCTAAGAAGTTCCGAAGCCATTCGGCTTCTTCACCAGCTTTGTCTAAAGCAATGAACTCCGATTCCATTGTGGAACGAGCTATGCAAGTTTGTTTAGAGGATTTCCAAGCCACAGCTCCTCCACCTATAGTGAATACATAACCACTGGTGGATTTTGAATCTTTAGTATCAGATATCCAGTTTGCATCTGTGTATCCTTCCAATACGGCTGGATATCTTGTATACAAAATTCCATGATTCATGGTATGTTTTAAATACCTTAAAACTCTCATCAGAGCTTTCCAGTGATCCTTGTTAGGATTACTTGTAAATCTACTAAGTTTGCTAACTGAATATGCTATATCCGGACGCGTACCATTTGTCAAGTACATCAGGCTTCCGATAATTCTTGCATATTTCAGTTGCAGCACTGTGTCACCTCTATTTTTGGCTAAGTGTAGATTAACATCTACAGGAGTGTTAGCCAGGGGTACGTCATAAGCATCAAATTTCCTCAACACATTCTCAACGTAATGAGTTTGTGATAGGAAGATTCCATCAGAAGTTCTAGAGATTTTCATCCCTAGAATGACGTCAGCCAGACCCATGTCTTTCATGTCAAAATTTTGTTTTAACATGTTTTTAGTATTCACGATCGAGTCATGATTACTTCCCGTAATAAGCATGTCATCGACGTATAGACACACTATTACATAATCTTCTGGAGTGCCCTTTATATAGACACACTTATCGCACTCATTGATTTTGAAACCATTAGAGAGCATCACATTATCAAATTTTTCATGCCATTTAAGAGGTGCTTGTTTGAGTCCATACAAAGATCTAACAAGTTTACACACCTTCTTTTCTTGGCCAGGAACTACAAACCCTTCAGGTTGTTCCATATATATCTCCTCCTCCAATTCCCCATTTAAGAAGGCCGTCTTCACATCCATTTGATGTATCTCAAGGTTATGCAGAGCTGCAATAACAATGAGAACTCTAATGGATGTGATCCTCGTAACTGGGGAATACGTATCAAAGAAGTCGTATCCTTCTCTTTGCTTGAACCCTTTTGGCTACCAATCTAGCCTTATACTTATCAATTGATCCATCGGCTTTATACTTTCTCTTTAGGATCCACTTGCATCCAAGTGGTTTACAGCCTGGTGGTAGATCTACAATCTCCCACGTGTGATTTTGCATGATGGACTCGATTTCACTGTTTATTGCTTCTTTCCAGAGAGGAGCATCTGGACTGGACAATGCCTCATGTATTGTCCTAGGTTCACTTTCCATCATGTATGATAGAAAATCCGGCCCAAAGGACTTTTCCTTTCTGGCCCTTTTACTACGTCTCGGTTCCTCATTACCCTCAGGTTCATTATTAACCTCAGCAGGTGAACCATTTGTAATTTCATAAGTTCTTTTACGAGAACCTACTTCTGTGTTTTCCTTCTTAGGAAATATGTTTTCAAAGAACACCACGTTCCTTGACTCAATAGTCATTCCCACGTTTATGTCAGGAATGTCTGATTTGTGCACCAGAAATCGATATGCACTACTGTTATGCGCATATCCAATGAAAATGCAATCAACAGTTTTGGGTCCTATTCTCACTTGTTTTGGCTTAGGTATTTCAACCTTAGCTAGGCACCCCCACACTTTAAGTAATGGTAGGAAGGTTTTCTTCCTTTCCACAACTCGTACGGAGTTTTGTCCCTTTTCTTATGTGGCAATTTGTTAAGAATGTAGTTGGCAGACAAGATGGCTTCCCCCCACATGTTCTGGGGTAAGCCCCAACTTATCAACATAGCATTCATCATTTCTTTTAGAGTTCGGTTCTTGCGTTCAGCTACGCCATTTGATTGAGGTGAATATGGAGTTGTAGTTTGATGAATAATACCGTTTTGTTGGCAAAATTCTTCAAATGGAGCTACATATTCTCCACCTCTATCACTACGAATCACTTTGATTCTTTTGCTAAGTTGATTTTCAACTTCATTCTTATAATTTTTGAATGCCTCAATGGCTTCATCTTTACTTTTCAAAAGATATACATAACAGTATCTTGTGCAATCATCAATAAAAGTAATGAAGTAATTCTTACCACCTCTAGTTTGCACAAACTTTAAATCACACACATCAGTATGAACAAGTTCTAGAGGAGAAGTACTTCTATCAACTGAATGGAATGCTGTTTTGGCCAATTTTGCCTCCACACAGATCTCACATTTTTGTGAATCAAATTCCATTCTAGGAAGTAAATCTAAATTCACTAAACGTCGAAGTGTATTTGATTTACATGTCCTAATCTACCATGCCATAAATTAGAACACTCAAGCAAATAATTAACTTCACTTATATTAATATTGCGCTTAATGTCGCGCTTTACAGTCATTACATTCATTTTAAAAAGGCTCTTTTCGAGATAGCCTTTCCCAATAAATTGACCACATTTGGTCAGTACAAAATTATTTGCTTCAAAAACTAACCTAAATCCTGCCTTACTCAATAAAGAACCGGAGACTAAATTCTTGCGAATGTCTGGGACATGCAGTACATCCACGAGAGTTAGTTCTTTTCCCGACGTCATCTTCAACACGACCTTTCCCAATCCTACCACTGGAGACGTTGCAGAGTTTCCCATAAAAAGCTTTCTGCCATTGATCTCTTGGTAAGTGGAGAACAGTTCCTTGTCTGAACAGATATGACGGGTAGCCCCTGTGTCGATCCACCACTCCCTTGGATTATCTACCAAGTTGGCCTCGAATACGACGGCGGACAGATCCAATTCAGACAGTTCTTCTTGCAAAGATTTGTGCTCGGCAAGGTTGGCCTGATTCTTTTGGCCTTGATTTGCTTTCTTTGGCAGTCGACATTCATTCGACTTGTGTCCGGGCTTATCACAGTTATAACAGTTACCTTTGAATCTTTTGTTCGAGGTCTTCTGTTGCTTATTAGAGCCAGCACCGCGTTTTCTCTTCTTGCCACTTCCGGACTCTGCCAAATTCACACGTGCCTCACCACGGTTCTTGTCGCTTTTGACTTCGGATTTCCGGTTGTCTTCCTCGATCCGTAGTCTCACGATCAAGTCCTCAAGCCCCATTTTCTTGCGTTTGTGCTTGAGATAATTTTTGAAATCCTTCCATAGAGGCGGTAGCTTTTCTATGAATGCGGCTACTTGAAAGGATTCAGATAGTTGCATACCTTCAGCATGAATTTCATGGAGGATCAACTGCAACTCTCGAACTTGGTCCATGACCGTCTTCGAGTCCACCATTTTGAAGTCGAGGAACCGTCCGACAATGAATTTCTTCATTCCGGCATCCTCCGTTTTGTATTTTTTCTCCAAAGACAACCACAATTCTTTTGCGGTTTTAAAAATGGAATAGACATTGTAAAGTGAGTCGTCTAATCCATTCAGAATGTAATTTCGACACAGGAAGTCACTGTGGTTCCATGCGTCCAAAGCAGTCATTCCCTCTTTATCCCCTGTTTCAACGGTAGGAGGATCTTCCCTCAAGAAACGGGCGAGACTGAGAGTTGTTAAGTAGAATAGCATTTTCTGCTGCCATCTCTTAAAATCATTTCCGGCAAATTTCGCCGATTTTTCGGCGTGAGCAGCAGGGATTGAAGGAGTAGAAACAGTAGAAGACATCTCCGAATAAAAAAAAAAAAAAATTTCGTCTTACGCTGTTATAGTTTCGGTAGTGATTGTATAAACGAAGATGTAGAATACAGACAAAGTCGAGGCTAGAGTTTGACTCTATATCCGTAAGACGAAATTGCCACGTACTCAGGTGCAATACGTTATTGTAGCAAAACGCCTCCAAGATACAACGACTTTAAAACTTCAGACCGCTGCACTACGAGTCGGAAGTTATCGGCGAACGTACTCGGATATTTGGAACTTTCGGACTCTACTAATGCAGAATTTAGAAAGCTTTTGAATTGCAAAGAACTTGTGAATTCGAATGTATGAAATGAAATGTGGAGGGGCCTATTTATATATGTTGAAGAGTTGAAGTGCCTTTTTGGAAAGGCACCTCTTCACCCCTTGGTTGCACCCTTTGGACTGGACCCAACAGTTAGCTGGGCGGTCGCACCCGCAGGCTGACCCGCGCCCTGGCGGGCGACGGGTCACACTGGTTCGCTGGCGGGTCGGTCCGACCCACTGCCCGGTCCGGTTCGACCGGTCCGAACCGCCAACCCGGTTCGACCCACCGGCCGGTTCGGTCCGGTTCGACCCGGTTCTTGACCGGACCGGTCCACGTCACCGCACCACCTGACTCGAATCGCCACGAACCTGTGAGCCATCCGTCTGGACCACCTAGCCAAAACTTTAAGGCTCCTCCAGCTCCTCGCGACGACGCGTACGTGCGAAGTGCAAAGTGCGCGTGCGGGCCCGGGCTCGGGCTCAGGCTCGGATGGTGCGAAGCACCATCCTCGGGTCCATTTTAGCCAAAGGCTAAAATCCCACTAGGATCCACCATAAGGTACACCATAGGGGAGCACACTTGATAACTACTTACCAAGTGCTCTACTAAATAAGGAGTATCCACTTACTCCAATTTTCCTATGTGGGACAAGTTCCCATATATTTATTTCACAACCTCTTCAACTTCCATGTTTAAGTTGCAATCTTTGACAATTAATATCTCATTCACCCGAAATTGGTTTTGAGCATATTAATACATTAAATTCATCTACTCGAAGTGTAGATTATGAATTTGCAACTTGTTTCCATTTTTAACAAATGGATTGAATTAATTAAATTGGTCAATTTTGAGTCAAAACCCAAAATTCCAAACCAATTTCCAACAAACCCGTGATTATTTAGGGGAAAAAATAAGCATGATTTCTTCATCCCTAAACCGATGATTAGTTAATTCGCCCACGAATCATGTTTTTTTAATTAATTTAGCCACGATTAATGTTCTCTTATATGTCAGCTGCCAGCCACCTAACATAATCAACTTTAAGGGTGTGCTTGCTTATGGTTTCCCTCAATGAATTTAGGGAATCAAATTCCAATAAAATACATATATTAACTTCCTCAGTTGAATTTGTCTCCGCATTCCACAACTTTAAGCAAACTTAGCTTTATAAAAGTTCTCGTCTATTTTTTACCAGACCCTATAGCAGAGCGCTACACTCTTCTTTAATTGGGTCTGTGGGAATGGGTATACACAATGCACATGTAAGAATTGCCCTTCTTTATGTGGTACGACTTCACATGGTTTGTATTTTTGTAATTTGGTGCATGATTTTTGGAAGAAGAGTTATTTTCTTTGATTCGTTAAGAAGCTAGAATTGTTGATTTGATTGGGAAAGAATTATTTCTTATTTTTGTTATGGCATCATAGATGGTATAGAGATCAATTTGTGCATTTACTTATGGGGGGAAGAAGGATTTTAAACTTCTGAATTGGTGTGATTGGAAGCTTTTGTAGGGCAATTCCAACCAGCCTTGGGCGCGGAGAGATCGAAGGGTAAATCAGGTGCCATCAAATGGTTGAAGCCATCGAACAGGTGTCTTCGTTTGGATGTTGATGAAGAGTTTGATGAGATGAAGGGTTACTACGGGGTTGGTTTTTCTGTTATGTGATGATTTGGGTCAATTTGTAGCAGTTGGGGAACATAGTATGAAGCGGCCTTTATCTGTATTATGTGTCGAATTGGGCGAGATGGTGTTAGGGTTATACTGTAAAGCATGGCTTTAAGTGTTGTTTTGTATGTAAAGCGTTTCTTGCACTTTATTGAATGAGAGTAAATTATCACCGTTTACTTTAAGTATTATGAATGTTATATATATTTAATGCATATTGTTTGAATACTTTACATTGTAGATCACAGAAGATCACATTGTTGGTTCCTTGTAATAAGTATAAAGATTCACAACTTAGATAAAATTGAACAATCTATTGGTAGAAGTTGATGTGTAAGGCTCGGATTGGTTTGTCTTTGACCAAGAGATCACACTAGTGCATTTGTTGCACTGAATTCGACCAACAACGAGATAGTTTTTCTAGACTGACTTGATAGAAAAACTAGATCTCAGTGGTTATTGATTTCTTAATTTTTGTCATTTAATTGGGATTGTATGTTAATTAATGTTACCTTGATTTATTTTGGGCAAAGAGTCAATGAGACTCAATGCTCTATACTTTGGGTAATATTATTAATTATATGACAGATTGCTAAATTAATGAAGTGTCTTGGTGAAACAAGTTGATTATGTCCCCTTAGTGGGCTCAGAATGTTTATCATGTCAAACTTGTACAGTTGATTAACTTCCAATTTGATAACAATGTTGAGCTGTTTGTTCTCAAGGAATAAAAATTATTAATTGATTAAAGCATTTAGTAGCTTAAATTAATTAATGGACATTGAATCTTAAACACGAAAAATAATAATCGAGAGCCATATTTCGTAATATGGATTAGGATGGATAGTTCAATATTAATTCTATAGTGGAATGAATTAATATTAATGGGCTAGAATAATATTGATGGCTCAATATTAATATCTAGGCCCATTGGGAGGCCCAATCATATTCCTCCTAAAGGCCCTTGAGTGGCCCAGTAAAAGACCCTTAACTAAGAGGATAAGGATTAATATTGAATAGGAGATAGGAAATAAAAGATATGGAAAAATCTAATTTCCAAGGGGGATATGATTTTATCCATATTTTCCTCTCCCAAGTGGGAGGAGGTTTTCGATTTCCCCTCTCCCTTGGAGTCCAAGTTTTCGGCATCTTCAACTATAAATATGAGACCAATCTTTGGTCCCCAAATGGATAATTGAGTAGTTGTTTTTCCTAGAAAATTAATCCTTCCTCGACTATTAGAAAGTTCGTTTGATTTCCTACCGGATTGATGAGCTTGGGCTAAGGAAATACTCAAGATGGATAATAAATTAATTAATGGCCTCCATAATTGATTTATTACAATGAAGTCTTTGGCTAGGCATTGGCATGTGCCTTTCTCGCTAACGGATATGCCAAAAACAGGTTCACTAGAATAAATTTCATATGATAATTGTGGGTTATTTTAAGTGGCGATATGACTTTCCTCACGAAGGCTTATGCAAAACTGAGTAATAATCTTGTGTTAAGTTATGGTTAATACTTAGATATAAAATTGATAAAAATTATTTCCCATGAAGTCCTTGTCAATTTTATATGGCCAAGAGAACCAACTATTAATTTGAGAATTAAAAGTTTGTGACTGTTTTGTTTGTAACCTGCTTAAATGTATTTAAGTAAACATTCACACTCAACGTGATTTGCTTGAATTATTTTAAGATGTTGGTTGATGCATGTATATATCGTTTTATGAGATTTTGATATATAACATGTGATTAAATTATGTTATAATATTTGTGTTAATTAGATATTAATACGAATTTATGTTTTATTTTCAGTTCAACATGTTAAGCTTTAATCCACTGTTTAACATACTTAAAGAAAACAAACTAGAAGGGAAAACTTATGTTGATTGGAAAACAAATTTAATGATAATCCTGACTGCTGAATGACACAATTTTTTATTTGAAGAACCTAAACTAGTTGAGCCTACGAACGAAACTAGTAAAGAAGATAAGGAATATCATAGGCAATGGTTGAGATCCGATGAACTAGCTATATTCTGGCTTTAATGTTAGATGTATTGCAGTACCAACACCAGAGCATGGGAACCACTGCAGATATTATGATGAACCTTAATGAACTCTTCTCTCACCAGAATCGTACGGCCAAGCAGATGGCCATGCGGGATCCGTTGTCGCATAAAATGGCTGAAGAGACGCCCGTAAGGGATCACGTTCTCATAATGATGGGATTCCTTAACAAGCTTGAGATTCTTGGTGCTGATTTCAATACGGATACCGAAGTTGATATCATACTCCATTCTCTGCCGAAAAGCTTTGAGCATTTAAGCTAAACTATACCATGATGGTTAATCGTATACATTGGTTGCGTCATGCAAGCTTTGGTCGCGGTGGAGATGCTTATGGGGCCAGAAAGTCAAGCCTTGATGACGAGTAGTGCACCTTCCTCTTCAGCGCCAAATGGCGAAAAGAAGAAGAAGAAGAAGAAGAAGAAGAAGAAGAAGAAGAAGAAGAAGAAGAAGAAGAAGAAGAAGAAGAAGAAGAAGAAGAAGAAGAAGAAGAAGAAGACTAAAATTAAAAACAAGTTGATCTCAAAGGTAAGGAAAAGATCCCCGGTGAAGGTGGCATCAAGAAGAAAACAAACAAGGGAAAGTGTTTTAATTGCAGTCTGTAAGGACATTGGAGGGCGGTCTGTCCCCAACCTAAAAAGGCAGGAAAACAAGGAAAATCTTATGCACTGGTTATTGAAACTTGTTTAGCGGTGTGTCATTCCCAATCATGGGTGGTGGACACGGAAGTCACTGATTATGTTTGGTTTTATTCTCAGGGGTTCCGGCAAACCCGGCAACTTAGTGGGAGTGAGATCCGTATCACCTTGGGCAATGATGCAAGAGTAGCAGTTGCTGTAGTAGGAGATGTGCACTTATTTTTTATGAACAAGACTTTAGTTTTGAGAAATGTTCTTTATGTTCCAAGTTTTAGAAAGAATTTAATTTCAGGTTCTAAATTATTTTTGGATGAATATTCAGTTTCTTTTAATAATAATGTTATTATTTCTCGTAATAATGATGTTATCTGTTCTGAAATATTAGTGAACAATCTCTATATTATTAACTGTGCACAACCCACAATCATACGAAATGCGTCATATAACACATCTACTGTTTCTAGAAAAAGAAAGTATTTTTCAAATATGATAGAAACACTTCTTTGGCATCTTAGACATGGTCATGTTAATCTAAAAATGATTCAAAGGTTGGTGAGTGACGGTTCGTGGAATCACTCCAAGTAGAATCGTTTCTAACATGCGAATCATGTTTAGAGGGTTATATGGCTAAGAGAGCCTTTGGAGCTAAGGGGAATAAAGCTACTAAAGTGTTAGAACTCGTCCATATTGATGTATGTCGTCCAATGTAATTCAAGTGAGAGGTGGTTTCGAGTATTTTGTTACTTTTATCGATAATTACTCGAGGTATGGATACATTTTCCTAATGCGGCATAAGTCTGAGGTTTATGACAAATTCAAAGAGTTTAAGGCTGAAGCAGAAAAGTATAGGGAAAAGAGTATCAAGTTTCTACGATATGATCATGGGGGCGAATACCTTAACAATAGATTTTTAGGTTACCTGTCAGAGCAAGGGATTGTATCCCAATTAGCTGCGCCTGGAACCCCTCAACAAAAATGGGTCGCAGAGCAAAGAAACAGAACTCTTTTGGAAATAGTAAGGTCTATGATGAGTTATTCTAACTTACCCAAGTCGTTCTGGAGTTATGCCTTGGAAACAGCAGCTTATATTCTTAATTTGGTACCTTCTAAATCAGTTCATAAAACTCCTTCGGAATTTTGGTCTGGGCGCAAACCTAGTTTGTGACACCTGAAAATCTGGGGATGTCCTGCATAAGTGCTAGACAAGGAAGCTGATAAGTTGGAACCTCGTTCAGAACTAAGACTGTTTGTAGGTTATCCTAAAGGAACGAAAGGGGGTTTGTTCTATAGTCCTAAGGATCAGAGGATCGTGGTAAGCACGCATTCTAGATTCTTGGAAGAAGACTATATAATTAACCGAAATTCCAAGAGTGAGATTACCTTGAATGAATTATGAGGGCATACTCATATAACAATTGTACAAGATGATATACCATGTGATACACAAACACAACCTGAACCTCGTTGTAGTAGGAGGGTTGTTCGTCAGCCTGAGCGATTCATGTTCGTGGGAGAGTCTTCGGACTTAGTTCTCAATGAAGATGAATCTGACCCGTGGACATACAACGAGGCAATCAAAGACAAGGATGCAAGTTCTTGGGAAACTCCAATGAAAGAAGAAATGGGATCTATGGATCACTGTAAAGAGTGGGAGCTTGTTGATTGACACAAAGGTGTAAAGCTTGTTGGATGCAAGTGGGTTTACAAGAGAAAGGGAGGATCTGACAGGAAGGTTGAAACCTTCAAGTCTAGGTTTGCGGCAAAAGGGTATACTCAGAGAGAGGGCATCGATTATGAGGAAACCTTTTCGTCTATAGCTATGCTTAAGTCAATCCGCATTCTCTTGTCGATAGCTGTGCACCTAGACTTCGAGGTTTGACAAATGGATGTCAAGACAGCATTCCTAAATGGAATTCTTGAAAGCAACATCTATATGTGTCAACCTGTATGCTTCATTGAAAAAGGCCGAGAAAACCTTGTATGCAAGCTTAAGAAGTCAATCTATGTCCTTAAGCAAGCACCACGCGTTTGGAGTCAATATTTTGATCAAGTGATACAATCCTATGGATTTTATCAAAATGAGTTTGAGAGTTGTGTTTATAAAAAGTGTGTCGGAAATGTCATGATATTCTTAGTGTTATCCGTATATCATATTTTGCTTATTGGAAATGATAAAAAGGTATTATCCGATGTAAGGGTATGGTTATCAAATCAGTTCGCTATTAAGGACTTAAGAGAGACTGGTCATATCCTTGGAATCAAGATTATTCGAGATCGCCAGAAAAGGATGATATGCTTATCTGAATCCTCATATATCGATACTGTGTTGAAACGATTCAGCATGCAAGATGCCAAGAAGGGTTTTATACCTTTCACATATAAGATTCATCTATCAAAAGACATGTGTCCAAAGACACAAAAAGAGATAGAAGAGATGAGGAAGGTTCCATATGCTTCGGTAGTTGGAAATCTCATGTATGTAATACTGTGCACGAGACAAGATATAAGCTATGCAGTGGGCATAGTAGCTAGATATCAAAGTATCCCGGGCAAGGAGCATTGGACTGCGGTTAAGAACATTCAGAAGTATTTGAAAAGAACTCGAGCTAGAATGTTAGTCTTTCAGTCGAACAGTTTATGCCCTATGGGTTACACGGACTTAGATTTCCAATCAGACATAGAATCCATAAAATCTACCTCAAGAAGTGTGTTTATCTGAGGAGGTGGAGCTATCACATGGAGAAGTGCAAAGTAGAAATGCATTGCTGAATCTATCATGAAAGCCGAGTACGTCGCTGCTTGTGAAGCAGCGAAAGATGTGGTTTGGCTCAAGCACTTCTTAGTGGATTTAGATGTGATTCTGAATTTGCCCAAAAGCATCACAATTTATTGTGATAATGTGGGTGCGGTTGCAAATTCGGAGGAACCACGAGTCCACAAGGCGAGAAAACACATTGAAAGGAAATACCATCCCATACGAGAAATCGTTGAGAGAAGAGACATAGTGGTGGCAAAGATAGCATAAGAGGACAACCTAGCAGATCCTTTCACAAAGAGTTTGCCTCAAAATACAATCGAGAAACGTGTGAAAGGAATGGGCGTCAAGTGCGTTGCCACGCTGCTTTGAGTATATATGGGAGAATTATTAGGACATGTTGTAGTATACTTAAAAGCAGACTTTGAGTATAAGTGAGAGATTATTAGGGTATACTGTAAAGCATGCTTTTAAGTGTTACTTTGTATATAAACCGTTTCTTGCACTTTATTGAAAGATAATAAATTATCATTGTTTGCTTTAAATATTATATTATATATATTTATTACATAGTGTTTGAATGCTTTACATTATGGACAATGTGGTGTGTAGTAGATCACATAAGATCACATTGTTTGTTCCTTGTAATAAGTATAATGATTCAATATTTAGATAGAATTGAACAATCCACTGATAGAAGCTGATGTGTAAGACTCGAATTGGTTTTTATTGACCAAGAGATTACACTAGTGCATTTGTTGCACTGAATTGGACCAACAACAAAATAGTTTTTCTAGACTGACTTGATAGAAAAACTAGATCTCAGTGATTATTGATTTCTTAACTTTTGTCACTTAATTGGGATTGTAGATAATTAATTAATGTTGCTTTGATTTATTTTGGACAAAGAGTCAATGAGACTCAATGTTCTATACTTTGGGCAATATTATTAATTATATGACAGATTACTAAATTAATATAGAAAAAAATGTCTTGGTGAAACAAGTTGATTATGTCCCCTTGATGGACTCAGGATGTTTATCATATCAAACATGTACAGTGGATTAACTTTCGATATGATAATAATGTTGAGATGTTTGTTCTCAAGGAATAAAAGATATTAATTGATTAAAGCATTCACTACCTTAAAATAATTAATGAAAATTTAATCATAAACATGGGACATAATAATCGGGAGCCATATTTGCGTAATATGGATTAAGATGGGTAGTTTAATATTATTTCTATAGTGTAATGAATTAATATTAATGGTCTAGAATAATATTGATGGCTCAATATTGATATCTAGGTCCATTGGGAGGCTCAATCATATTCCTCCTAAAGGCAATTTGAATAGTCCAATAGAAGTCCATTAACTAGAGGATAATGATTAATATGGAATATATAGGAGATAGGAAAGAAAAGATATGGAAAAATCTAATTCCAAAGGGGATTGGATTTTATCCATATTTTCGTCTCCCAAGTGGAAAAATATTTTTTTATCCATATTTTCCTCTCCCATATTTCATCTTTTTTTATCCATATTTAAAATTTATGAAAATACATTTGGAAAATAATTTTTTTTATAAAACCTAAAAATAATATTTCTTCATTTTTATTTTGCAAAAAATTAAAAAAATAGAAAAAATAATTTTAATAAATCAAAAATTGAATTTAGGAAAAAATTATTTATAATGAAAACACAAAATAATTTATGTAAATTTTTATATTTTCAATTTTTCACTATTTTATATTTTCTTAAATATTTAAAACTAATTTATAAAAGCCAGAAAAAATAATTTAGTGAAGGAAAATTAATAAAATTTATATAGACATAAAAAACACGAAATAATTTTCTGTTGTTTTATATATTTTTTCTTATTTTATCTTTACATAGAAATATAAAGTAATTTATAAAAAAATAAAAAATATTTTTCGTTCTTTTTATTTTATTTATAGAAAAAATTAAATAAAGGAAAAAAAGGCAAATTTTAAAATAAATGTGTTCTGTATTATCTATATTTTATTATATTTGCTTTATTTCTTGTAACAGCCCGATTTTCTGGACTATTTCTAAGTAATTATAAACCCCAAAATCAAGCCATGATATTTAATTTATTTAATTAAATACTATATTTTAAAATCAAGCCATTACAAAAATAGTAATTTAACATAATCATATATAATGTCACAATATTTTACAAAATAAAGTATATTAAAATCAATATTGAAAATATACGAAATATTTTAAATACTTTAAGAATTTTGATGATAGTATTAAGTAATTGGCAGCGGAAAATATAATTTGTTCAAACCACGCACATCTTAAACATTCCTTCAATCAAATTGACCTTCTAGTATAAATCACTGATAATTTGTTAAGTGTCTAGAAAATGTAAAAACTTATTAAAATATTTCTCAATTATGACTCTAACACATCAATTCACCATAATAATTTTATCAAGTACTCAATTATAATTAGGAACTATATAAATCACCTTAAACTCCTAGCATACCATAATTTCATAAGATCTCAACTACCACATACTACAAGTCCAAAACTTCACCATACTTTTGAAATAATGTAAATCCTAAATCATAAACACCATATTGCACACATTTAATTATTAAGTCCAAATAAAAATAATTTATAACTTTATACCATAATATGCTTTCCGGCTCCACCTCTGCTTCCATTGCTCATTCCATTTCTACCTAAGGTTCAATAATGGGTTGGGGTGAGCTTCCTTCAGCTCGTGGAGGATTACAATTTATCACAACAATTATATAAACAAAAAAGGCATACAATGTAGCAATTATTATAATGATGCGCTTGTATTGGCAAGACACATAGAGCTAACTTGTATTGGCAAGTAGCATATTGATAATGGGCTAAACTTGTATTGGCAAGTAGCATAATGACAATGACCTAAACTTGTATTGGCAAGTAGCAAATTGAATAATTACTTGTATTGGCAAGTAACAACTTGAAAATAATAGCACACGTAGGCAGTCAAGTAAATATAATTAAAGCGATAAACAGTAAACCCCCACCTGGAAAATGAGATGATTGAAATGCAAATGATTGGATTAGTCCAAAGTCCTAGGCCCGTACTCACGCTTCTCAAATTCTACAATTAATGAAAAAGGAGGAATATTTTAATAATGAGTATATAACTCATCTCAACAAGAAAACGTAAGTAGGAAAATGAGAATTAAAGAAAGATTGAAAATAATAATATAATAATAACATCATCATCAGATTGTGAGAAAAGGCTACAAATGGTATGGTTGAGGAAACATGAATATATATTGAATGTTGTGATTTTCTTTTTGGAAGCAGTGGCTTGGTAAAAAAATATTGGCCCAATCTGAAGATAACGTGTTGAAAGTTGGGTTTAGATGTGTATGTGGGCTGGAAACAGAAAGATGGAATTTGGGACTTAGATAGTCTCCCTCCTCCTTCCCATACGGACTGATACACGCCCTCCACCTTTTCATACGGATTGATACACGCCCTTCACTTTTCCATACGGACTGATACACGCCCTCCACCGCCATTGTCCATACGGACTGTTACACGCCCTCGACCTTTCCATACGGACTGATACACGCCCTCCACCTTTCCATACGGATTGATACACGCCCTCCACCACCATTGTCCATACGGACTGTTACACGCCCTCCACTGCCATTGTCCATTTTCCTCCTCTATGCCAAACATGCAACCCATCTCCCCCTCTTCTTCATCCCGTCTTCTTCTTCTCCACTGGTTCAACACCATAAGGCACCGGCGAACTTCATAATGGCGGTACATTGTGTTTTTATCCTCCAGAACAGTAAGGTAAGCAACGACCAACACCTTCTCGATTGGCGTCGCCACGGGCTGTGCACGCTGCTAAACAGGAACAGTGAGACAGCACCGGAGCAGCGGCAGTGGTGGTGCAGAACTGGATAGTGATGGCAACCTCAATCGGTAATGGTTCTAGTCTACATAAAGAAATTTATCTCCCTCTCCCTCTCTGATCCCTGCTTCGGACGAGGGAAAACATGATGAATTTGGCCTAAAGTTCATCTCGGATTAGTGGAGTAGTGAATGTCGGTAATTCGAGGAAGGAGTTTGTGAAATAGTGATGAATTTTCCGGTGGAAATTGGCTGGTTCTGGGAGGGAAAAGCTGGGTTGACAAACATAAACGTGAATACATAAGATTCATTACCTTCTCTGTTGGTTGCAAAAGACAGTAAAAAGAAAATGATCAGAAGGTTCTTGTATTTATAAGAAAAATATTGCTAGCGGTTTTTAATCCATCTCCACTACCTCTCCCACTACCTCTCCAGGATCTCCCATTCCCACAGTCACGTATTCACGCTTAAAAAAACAGAAAGGGAAAAACTACCGGTTCTAAAATTCTATCCATCCTCAAATGGATTTGGGCTAAGTTGACTGGGCCATGTATTGTCATATGGATATAAATTATTGGGCTAGACATGAACTATGGATGTAATGTATGTAAACGGACTCATAATAATAAAAAAAAAAAAAAATGGGCCTTTAAATAATTTATTTGGTCTAGACAGTCCAAATATAAAATATTTAATCATATAAAATGGATCGGCCTATATAAATGGAATGATAATTAAAATTCACAAATTATATAAATAAATAGACGAAAAAATTTCCCGTGCGTTACATTTCTCTATTTCTAGTTTTCTGTATTTTTATATTACTTTCTACATATTTTTTTTATTCTCATTATTGTATAGGAAAATAAAAATTTATAATTGTACTAAAAGAATAAGATTGCGCTCTCAATTTAATCAGAACTACTAAAGCTAATAAGTAATAATGCTATGTATTTTATCTATCGATCCAATAGCAAATTACAACAATTTATTTCCAAGATACACATTATAACAATCTCAAACATCTCATAAGATGTTTTGAGAAGTAATAAATTAATTTTGGTTAGAAAACATATTTTGAAGGTCAGAACAAAGCCTAAGCAAGGAAAATGAAAAGAGTAAGAACTCAAGCACTATAATTCGATTTTATCTTTTAACTTCTTAATAGAAGACATGTTATTTCTTATATTATTTTGTATTCTTCATACAATTATGTCTAGTTAATTTCTCTTATTCTAGAGTTAAAGAGAGTAAATTATGTGAATCTTTGGAGTTCTAGTTATTAATTGATTCATCTTCTGTGTTGCTATATATGTGTTCTGAATTGACTTGTGTGTTTAATGATCCGATCAAGTTCAGACGTCTTATGCTTAATAAATCGAGATCCGAGAGTGCATAGTTATGAATAGGTCTAGAATGTGTAGCATAAATATTTAATTGAACTGAGAAGTTTGAGATATTTGAGAAGACATTGGTCTTTAGTGCATTTAAGAGTTACATGTATATCAGTCGATCGAAGACGGTGGCTCTTGCATGTAATCAATGATTTATGCGGTCTGAGAGGGGTTTAAACTAACTTTGTGATCGTCCTATAGGAAGTAGAAGTTGGTTGAAGATTTATTTGATTATTAAATAGAAATCTTACATGAAGCATCATTGAAATCGACTCCCTAGAATAAATTCTTGCTATCCGATTTATCCTTGTTTATCTTGTTCAGTGATTTATTTTAGTTAATTTATTTTATTTTTTTTGATTAGTTAAAAACTAATCCTTTATTATTCGATTGTCTAGATAATCTAGGTTATTAGTATTGCAGTACTTAGTAGGCTTGAAACCACGGACATCTATGGGATCGACTTTACTCACTGCTATGTCGTATACTTGCAGTACAACAAGAGTATGAAAATTAAAGAATATTTTAGTTGTTGGAACGTAGTTGCTTTATGGGTCGTCTTCCTCTTCCACACCAGGTTTTATTTGCCATCCGTAGTGCACTCGAATATTGAGCGAAGACTACTGAAGCTATAAGAAGGAGATGGAGGATGAGCAAACACTACTGAAACTACAACTGAATACTGAGCATTAACACCTTCGAGCTTTCAAATTCAAAGCTTCCAAGCACTCATCACCCAAATCATTTTAAGTGTGTGTGTGCAGTAACATAGAGCAAAATAGCAGCACGCGTCAACATTTTTACACAAGTGAAGATTCAAATCTGCAACAACTTCTCAAGACAAATTCAGCTAGCTATCAGAAAGCTTTATCTCAGTCTTAATCCTCCTCATCAATGAAGCTAGCTTACATCTCAACTGATATTCAAGTTCAGAAGGCAGCTACCAAAGTTGAAGAAAAATATTTCATTAAACCTTCTCTAACGAGTGGTTTATTTTGGGAGTTTTAGTTTGAATCAGGGATTCCAAGTAGACTAGGTTGTTCTGAGGAACTTGTCTATTTTCTTATTATTTTCATAATTGCTTGTGGTATATTATGTTACTTACTGCATAGCTTTTGTATTGGATTCAAGGTCGGGGTCCCTTGATTGCAGCGGAATTGAAACCCGGGTCGTATACGGGTCGAAATCTCCGAAAATCACTTTTGATTTCTTCCTTTCTGTTTCTCACGTAAGTGAGGAACTATTCTTACTTCTCTGCTATCAAGTGTACCCGGTACACTTGATGGTACTTATTAGGGAGAGAAGTTAGCCTATTATCATTGGAGATGGGCCTCCCATATTAACCCACTTTTGGCGATTGGGCCAGCCTACTTGGGCGGCCTTAGACCGGGACCAATGGCCCGGGTGGACCGGGCCCATGGCCCTAGTCAAACCAACATTCCCCACTCGCCCATGAGAGCTGAGACCCAACCCTTTGTGATCTTTCTAACTCACCAAGATCATACTGGCTAATGGATCATGTGACTCACGAGTAGCTCAAGAGCATATAGTTATACACTGGTTAAGGAGTACAACAGCTCGACATCAAGAATTTGAGGATAACGAACTCGCTACATCCCAAACTCATTACCCAGTGCCAAGAATCAGTATGCCTCCTTGTCCCTTCATTAATGAAGAAGCATACCCGATTCATCTCTCCGTTTTACATTCACTAACATAACTGTGATGGCAATAACGGTCTTCCTTATTCCTTATACTTCCTAGTCCTTCATCTAGCTATTTTCCTAGACATGTCTCGCATAGCCGAATATTTCATGGTTATTGGGAGCATGCTAAAGTAGAAATACTGAGAAGAAGGCTAAAGACACTGGAAAAAATCTTAAGGATATACTATGAGGTAATCCAAACCTCGGGATCTCGCACAATGGGAGAATAGGTACCCATTTATCATTATCCATTTTGGTCACAAGCACATGCAGTATGAAATGGACGTTACAATATGTCATTTCCATAAAGGAAGCGTATGTCATCTACTAAACATATTGTACAGATCTTGGTCCAGATGCTTTTCAGCAACTAAACTGAGTTTTTCTCCTTAGATGTCCTCAAATTAACGTCTAACTCGAGAAAACTCACATCTGGCTATACGAGTAGTTATAATTGGATCCTAAATATCCAATTGGATCACATGTTACCAAACATCGATCTCATCTTAGCCAACTAAGGCGACACTCATAGAATTAACTAAATGAGTTTAGTTTAGTTTAGTTTAGTTTAGTTTAGTTTAGTTTAGTTTAATTTAGTTTAGTTAGTCTCTTATAAGCTACGCCCCTTCTATGGGTTGTGGGTTGACAATGCCCTTACTATAACTGCTTATCACTCCAAAATTACTCAACCAAAACAACTTTGCAACGTATATGCAGAAGCTCCAAGCTTAAGTCAGATTTTAGAAATCTACACATTCACCCAATATCTCCTCTCCCTGAGATGATCTTGCCACTTTGCAAGAGTAACTACTTAGATATAGTCTCTGATCTGTATTGCCGTACTGAGTATCAACTATGTATTATTCCAACTATATCATAGTTCTTCCACTTAGGGGAATGATACAATGCATCACAGACATCACAAGAACCTTTTCAAGTGTACTCCTACACTTCTACTAGGATTTGATTAATGCTCAATTACTAGACCCATGGCAAAGCCTACACTAAGGCACACACATCTTAAGTTATTTGCAGCTCTTAGCAGTACTAGAATATTGTACGATGGATTTGTAAACTTCTCTTCAGAAGTTATTGGACACATTAAGTGGCTTCAAAACTTCGTCTATAGTCAGTAAGAGTATTAGTGGATACATGGGCATCCACATAGAATCACTTTAAGATTTTTACAAGTGATGCTCACACAATCACAAGTAGTCATCTAGATGATCCCTTGGAACCTTCACTTATCCTATAAATAACCCTACCCATATCCTTCAACTCCGAGTTGTAAGACAGCTCATTTATCAATGGTCATAATACTAAATATCTTTGCTCACTGGCAAAATTTAGACTGCAAGTTTCCTTGTGGTGTAACATGAGATTAATACTTTCGTAAAATCTCATATATCATTCACTTGAGTACTGTACCATGCCATGGACATTCTTGGCCTTTGGCCATAAACCTCCTCGGTAAAACAATTTGTTTATTGGCTAGGTTCTCCACTGAGAAATACAGTCACTCAACCACCTCAAAAAATTGTAAATCAAATTCTAAGTTGGCTAACTAAGGACAAATCATTGTAAAACTCAACATTGGTAGGAAAAGTCTCTTTGGACAAGCCTTACACTCAAAGAGTAACTTTCCAACCAATTTGAGATCGTTACCTCTAGTAGTTCTAACAGTCTTTTGAGAACCATTAATTCACAATCTCTCTGTGTCCAACAGAATATCAACCAGTTCCCCGACCTGGTCTCAACTACATCAATTAGACAACTATTCCTTTGCTTTCATCCATCCAAGGATGATACAGAGTCCAACTCTTTCTCAAATTCTGGAGATTTCTAGTTAAAACATGCCATGCAATCATAAAACATTTAAGCATGTATTTTCCGAGTTTTGTTCCAACAAAAGATTCAAATTGATTCTAGTTTCACTTGAAGTTGTCCCCCACTGGAATCTTATTTTAGGATTTCCTTTTGAACTACTCATAGTTCAGTTGGATGTAGATATTCATTTGAACATTTCATAAAAATATCTCCAAAATATTAGGTTTTGTGATTCTACTTCAGTAACAAACTTATCAACTGTTCATCTTTGAACATATGACCTTTGGACTAACAGAGTATCCCTTAAGGATATATTTCCTCTCTTGACCCCTAGAGCATTCATTTACTCTGGTCTGACTATCTATTAGTCCAAAAGTTTACGAGATATTTAAGTTACTGATTCAATGAATACCTTGATTCAAGTTATGGGTTGCAATCAATGTTCTTTTCCAATGAAATAAACTACTTGACTTGCACCCTCATGAACCTCAATATTTATCTAGAAACATCTCTTTCCCCCCTCTTCACTACACAATTTTGTCGAAAAATGTGTGCGAAGAACGGATGATTGCTTGATAATATCTCTGTTACATTGATAATAAGATGATCATGAGACTTTTCACAACTGTAATAAGTCTAAGAGCACTTATGCCTTATTCATTTGATCTTTGTGTTAAACACTCCAGTGTCTAGACTTTCAGTGAATCAAATGAATTTGACCAATTCGTATGAGCAGTCCCCATATGTATCGGGAGATTAGGCTCCATGATCAACTATTACATTGTTGAATCACAAAAACGTCACAGTGGATTAATAGCAAAAGAGAAAATATCCTAATTGCCTTAAAAAATGTTTCAAGTATTGAGATGAAGCGAAACAAAAATCCCCCCTAAGATTAACAATTCCGGAAAAATTACTACTAGAGTGCATTTTCCCTTAATTGAAGCATCATGTTATGCCTAACGTAAACTAGTCTAGTGCACCTTTAAACTAATCAGTCCACTTTCAAAAGCATACACATATGTTTTACTTCATCCAAAAACACGAAACATTCTCGTCATATTCATCTACAGTGTTTTCTTAATGTTTATCAACCAATCAATCTCTCATTATCTCAAGTCGAGTCCAGATCTTTAGAAGAACTCCAACTGAAACCAAAATTTGTCCTATTTCAAGATTCTTGAAGATAACAGACACGGAAACTTTAGATCATCATGCAATTCCGAATTGCAAGGGATCAAGCTTAATCATTAATTTCAGCATGCTTCTTATCCAATCTGCAGTGATAAATGCCTATGTTATCAATTATGGCATAATTTTTTGTGTTCATCCTCATAATCCTATTGAAATAGACAAAAAAAAAAAAAATGTCCCTGAAATTTCCAGTTTTGACATTCACTGCGTTAACTCCTTTTACCCAAAGTAAAGGAATTAATTGAAAAGTCTGACTCTATCTAGCATTTGCAATCATTCAAGTTAAGTGTACACTATCAAGCGCTTCTCAAGAAGTGTCCAGGTATCTACTACCACACTTAATGAATAATGGTATATGCTTAACCCTCATTGTCGACTCATATAGTAAGTGTGTCAAGAACTAATAAATATACTTTAGATTAGCACGATTAAGTGCCTTTTCAATTAGTTTCAGTACATGTGTTGAGTCTAACACACTATACTGCATTTACTCAGAATTTTGTGTTTCCCAAAATGACCATTTGTCTTTACTGGGAGACGTTCTTCTAAAAGTCACTGTCAGTATCTTCCACCTTTACCATGTTCCTCTTATGTTTAGAATCTATTTCTTAACTAGGAACTTGTAACTAAGTAATTAGCCGTCGTTAGATCACTAATATGAGCGGCATCCCAAAAATTCGAGCCACCCCAATGGGCATAAGCGGTTTTTAGATGCCCCCACTCAATAGAAAGATACTAGACTCTTACTTAAGTCTTAATTTATCGTTCACTGAGAAGACTTGGAGTAACAACCTCTAACTAGTGGCTATAGCGATACCAAACTTTTACTCTAATATACCCTGATATCTTGAGTTAGAGTATTATTCTCATTAAATGAGAATTGTTACCAAGTACAGTGTTTGTTGATCATCCAAGGTTTCGTCGGTAGAAGAATCCCCTTTAATTCCATCCTACTAGAATTTTTTCCGATTTCTTCTCTGTTCCAACACTAACACCCTCCTAAGGTTTATATGATTCGGTTGAAACCATTCAAGATTTTATCTAAGTCTAGTACATATCTAATTGTTATTACCTCCTAGTCATAATCTACTTATCACTAAAGACAATGTTAACTAAGAAGTAACTAATTGTGTTCTACACCATGGTCTAGGTGTAAGGGAGGAGAATGCACACGTATGTTCTTACTAAAACTAAATGTACTTAAGATTTTGTTCTTAGAATTGACATTGTGGCAACTTAACGGAAGGTATGACCTCAAAAGTTCACTATGTTCCCAATCATCACCCATATCCAATCGACGAATTACCACAACTCAATCCTAAAAGAAAAACAAAATCTACAAATTTTATGGGTGAGAATGCAAAGATTCTCCCAACCCATAACCCTCACTCAAGTAACCAATCATGTTTTCAACACGATTTTAGTATGTTGATCATACTCAAGTTGTACATGCAACAAGTTGATCACACATAATGTGGAGTTCAACACACAGTTGAATGTCAAGGATCATGAAATGTGCATCATATGTTTGGGAATTAAATTTAAAAGCAAGTTAATGCTCTTAACTGTATCCCATTTATAGATAACTTTCCCATTACATGCTTACGAAGCATCTGTAAAGATGCTTGTGTCAGCATCGTACTAAAGTCCATCTTCATTCATCGGCAGATGTAACATCTATCCGAATGTTGATTTAGCCTTGTTTTGATCTGAGCCTAACACTTAGTCAGCTTAGAGGCAAGTTAATCCACTCGAAAATATCGAATGATAGGGGTAGGGTTAGATTAGACATATCCAATCAATAGCCGTTGTAAACTTATTCAGAACACTCACCAAGGAACATGATCAATAATCCTGTGTGATTCATTGCTCATCAGTTCCTGTTGAATGTACTAACAAGGTTAAGATCAGGGACACATTTCAACGATTTCTCCCGAAAAATATTGTATTATTCTCACACCCCAACCTAGTATCTAGATTTTGATTAAACTCTTAGATGGATTCAAATTTTCAAAATTTGAAATCCATAGAGGATAATTGAAATCACAGAAAATAGGGTGTGAAAACAAACGTCATATAGTTTTCAGGTGAAAAATTCCATGAACATGGTCTCTGACGCATTTCATAACCAGTACACACTCTGTCACACATCACCTCGCTTCCGTTGCATCCATCACACATCCACATGCATGCAAATGCACCCGTACACACACACATATACATAAGCACAAAACACGTGCCTCATGCGCTCGCACGCGTCAAAACATAAACATACACACTAATACACTGTCTAGAATAGCCCCAAGCGCTCCACACGCTCGAAATATGCGTACCACGCGTTTCCACGTGCCCTAGGGGCATCCCACACGCGGCCACGCGCCCTAGGCCCGTCTCACATGTCGTCACGCGCCGGCAGGGTGCCAGTGGTGATCAGCAGCAAAGTTGCGGCGGAGACACGGTAGTTCGGTGACCTGTTCGCGGCGATGAGTCGACTCAAATAGGCAGCGGTCCGGTTGGTTGTTTAACCAGCTTGGTTCGATCGACTGACGTGGCACCTATGCCATGTGTCATCCCACCATTGGTGCCCTCTGTATGACGTGTCGTCACATGACTTGCCACGTGGCTGATGATGCATCTATGTCTTGCACACGTGGCGCGATGTGATTATTCCACTTATGCTGATGTGGCTCGTACATGGTTGTTGTAGCTAACGCTGAGTGTGCGATGATGTGGCATACGTGGCACGATTTCATTTGTCCACGTGTGCTGACTAAGCACTGGTGTGTCACCCCTTTGACCAAGGAGACCGACTCTCACTGACCGGAGAGTGGGCTACACGCGTCGCCTTCCTGGCATTTTTGGCCAGCAGCGCTCCGACTACCCCCCTCTCCCCCTTCGTTCTTGACCATTCCGAGTTCAACGGCGCAATCGGTTCTCGACGATTTTCATTGATTTTTGGTTATGAATGAAAACATGCAGATGTTGGATTTAGGGTCGAGGTACCTTGATTGCAGCGGATTTGAACCCCGCGTCGTATACGGGTCGAACCACGGCCTCACCTCAATTATCCGTACTCTCGGTCGGGGTCGAAATCACGATCGAAAGTTCACCACGATCCACAATCCAAAAACCAGATCCAACGACTTTGGAAAAGCACTTTTGGGCGTGGGAGAAATCACTTTTGATTTCTCTCTTTCAGTTTCTCACGTAGGTGAGAAACTGTTCTTACTTCTCTCTCATTTTATTGAAAATATCTTAAAAATTAAAATTGCCTCCAAGAATGACATATCATATCACAAATATTTTCTTGTTCAAATCATCAATTGTGGGTGCATTAGGATTTACTCTACAAGTTAGATGTCATATAATACATCCTCTTCATCAATCGTGGCTGAATTCATAACTAAAGAAGATCATTAATCATGGATGAATTAACCAATGATCGATTTGTTGTAAATGTTTAAGGATTATGCTTATTTTTTCCCTATATAATCATGGTTTACATCTCTCAACTTTTGCTATCAACAATCAAAGTTATATATATCTTGTTATTGTTTCATTTAATTTAATTAATTTTGAAATATATATATATATATATATATATATATATATATATATATATATATATATATATATATATATATATGATGGCTAGAAAGTATCGTTATTGGTGCGACACTTTTCAGCTCTACTACCAGCCAGTTTGTCGAATTACTCGACAACCTTCCGGTAGTGAGTGGTGATGTTCAGGTAACAACCGTGGGTGTTAATCCAATAACAATCAACGCTAAATTCGGTGATGATTATCCGGTAACAATCGAAGGTAGATTTCTGGTATTCGATGGTCATCAAGTGACAATCGACGGTAGATTTCTGATATTGAATGTTGATAAATCAGTAAACGTAAACTTGGAAGAGGTTCGTATTGTTCCAGGAAGAAATTAAGATTTTGACGGGCTAAAATTATTTTTGATCTCCTAATTTTTCGCTCATACGCTTTAGGTCCCGAAAATAATTAAGAATTCAATTTATCTCGTAATTTAAAAAACTTCTCGCAGTTGGTCATGTTTTCGCTGCTGGCGACTAAATCGCCCGGAATTTACTGTCACGTGATCAGCGTGCACTTTTTCGGCCGATGTAGTCGCCAGTAGCGAAAAATGGCCAATTGCAAGCAATCTCTTAAGTTACGGAACTAAATTAAATTTTTAACTATTTTGGAAACAAAAATGTATGTGTAGAATTTCACAGTAGAAAATTGATAGAATTGTTATTCAATCTTTTGGGAATTTACAGAATGAAAGTTACGTTTACAAGTGATAGTATTCTTCTTTTATAAGAAGCAACTCTTAACTCCACAACTTTAAATAACTAATTACTAATGCTAACTGATTTAATTAATGCTAACAGACTCAATTAGTCAACCTACCAGACTAAACAATTAATGCTAACAGATTTAATTATTTTGAGTTAATTAATCCCTTTTATACCCCTCCCCCCCTCTCAAAATGGGAGTTAATATTCAATAATCCCGTATTGGACTTCAAAGTTTTATAAGAAGCTGGTGGTAGAGGTTTGGTAAGAATGTCTGCCAGATTTTTGTATTAAGCCTATTTTATCTTTTCCCTTGTGTAGTGGTAGTCAATCTGGATGTGTTTTGTCTTGTCATGCAGAACGGGGTTATGAGCAATATTGAATGCGGCCTTGCTGTCAGTGTATACTAGAGCAGGTTGGTTGAGTTGGACGTTGAGATCCTGAAGTATGTATGCTACCCACTGGACTTTTGAAGCTGTTGAGCCCATAGCTCTATATTCAGCCTCTACTGAAGACTTGCTCACAGTTGACTGCTTTTTGGATTTCCATGAGATGAGGGAATCACCCAAGTAGATTGCATACCCAGTGATGCTCCTTCTGGTTTCTTCACACCTAGCCCAATCTGAATCTGTAAAAGCTTGTAATTTGTAATTAGTGTTTGAGGAGTAGAAAATGCCTTGTCCAGCAGTAGTTTAAGGTATCTTAAAACTCTATGTACAACTGATAAATGAGCATAAGTTGGCTTGCTCATGAACTGGGATCAGGTTTGTATAGCATAAGAAATGTCTGATCTTGTAACAGTAAGATAGAGTAATTTTCCAACAAGTTTTCTGTGTATAGAAGCATCTGCAAGAGGTGTTGTATCAGAATGTGTAAAGTTTTATTTTGAATCCATGGGTGTAGCACAAGGTTTACTATTTAAGTAACCAGTGTGATTTAAAAGATCTAAGATATATTTTCTTTGGCATAAATGAAGTCCAGTTTTAGATCTGGCTACTTCAATGCCAAGGATATACTTGAGGGTTCCTAAATCTTTTATTGTGAATTTTTCATGTAAAAAGTCCTTTACTTTGATTATTTCATCTATGTTATTTCCTGAGAGAATTATATCATCCACATAACATAAAAGAACAGTGAAAGTGTTACCTGCTGCTTTTGTAAAAAGAGAAGTATCAGCTTTGGACCGAGTATATCCAAAACTAACTAAAGTTTCTGACAGCTTATTGACCGCACTGTCGCGATGCGGTAAAATTAATTAAACCTAGCTACCCTTCTAGCTCGTAGAAGTGGTAAGTAGGGTCGATCCCACAGGGAGCAGGAAGACTCTTAGTGTTTAAGTAAATCCTAAATCTAGCAACATATATAAATATATAAATAATGGGGGTTTATGAATTGATGTATATTAACTAAGGAACTAAAACAGAAAGTAAGCAAATTAACTATGACTTGTTCTACTTATAAAATAACGAATCCCAGCCCTTAATCTTATCTCCCCCTAGTTATTACTACCCTGTGATAGATGCAATTATTAACCAATTTTTTCCTTAAAACTCCTACCCCGAGGTTAGCAACAAGCTCTGCTAACCTCGTTATCCCTTATGTTTAACTAACCAAAACAAGCTCTTTGGTTAGTCTATCCAGTTGAGTGACCTCAGAATAAGCTCTCTGGATCTCATTAACCGGACGCCTAGAGAACTAGGATAACGGGATAGACACGGTGTGGACCTCGTAAGCTCGGACCCATTCAGACCGAGCTATATACTACCCTAGCGATATCACTCACTATTCGCTACTAAGTGGCTATAGGTTCGTAACAATTACGGATTACGATTATAACCTAGCGTTACTTATGAAATTATAATCCTAGGTGATCAATCTAGCATATAAACACACAAGCATTGAAGGATAAACAAATAGTATAACAACGTTTCAAGGAATAAACTGATTAATAACCACTGTAAATATCACAAAATAGCAAAACTAGGGTTCGACTCGACTAAGGACTGAAATAACCTACTAGCCGCTCATGGCGGTGACAAAAGACAAATTAAACTCAAAATACATAATTGAAAGACTAAAGGACTAGAAAACCCGAGTATTGCCGATCTTGATTGCTCGTCCCCTTCAGAATCTCTCAATCTTCCTCTCTTCTAATGTTCAAGTCCCCTATTTCCGAGCATAAGGGTCCCTTTTTATAGAGGAAGTCAATTTGGGTTGATTTTGGGCTTTAAAATGGAATTCTTGTGGTCCAAGGATTAATTAACCGCCTTAACGGGCCGCGACCGCGCTAAAGGGCCGCGCCCGCGCTCGCTCTTGGTTCAGCAGCACGCCGCGGCCGCGCAAGTGTGCCTCGGCCGCGCTACTTGTCCAGAGATTTCCGCTTATTTCTTCACTTGGACCACGGCCGCGCCATTTTGCCGCGGTCGCGGTACTCTGTTCTTTATTTTCCGGCGATTTTTCCATCCTTTTGACATCCGGTCTTCATTTCCTCGTTGTGCATCCGGCCGAGTACAAATACTTAGCCTTAAATCACCTATTTAGCTCAAAATGAAAACACAAACGTCAAATTGTCAAATAGCACTAAAACAAACCAAATACTCTCCATTCTACACACAAACATCACAATTCATCACTCTAACAGACTTATGGTGCATAAATAAACGCGTGTACCAAAATCCCCCAAACTTAACCCTTTGTTCGTCCCAAACAAATCTAAATCAACCAACAATCAAGACACGGGTTTTAAGGCACTTTAAGTGGCAATTACGAGTTTCAGAAAGGTTTTCCAATAAAACACAGCAACATGATGTAACCGAGCATATTTGACAGAGCAACTTCAACTACTTTCATTGCTTATGATTTTCAACAACTGATCCTCACCGGAATTGTGTATCACTCTTCTCTCAAGTGTTTAAGGTATGCAAAGTACTACACTCACACTGACTTATATGCAACGACCACCATATGCTTGCCTATTGTTTAAGTCGGACCTAGTGCTCAGCATGTGTGGCAAAGAATCAAAAAGGTCTTTAATTTGGTTGTAATAAAGGCTTAGGTAAGGTAGGATAAAATTTGGATGAAAGTGACTAAAATGTGGACTAACCGAGTTATTCCTACTCAACCACCCCTCAAAACAATCACTCACATCTCACTCTCCAAATCTCAGTAAATCACCCCAAGGGATGACTTCTTCTCCCCACGACCGCATCTTTTACAACCAAGTGCTTCTCTTTTTCCTTACTATGTTTTTTTTTTCTTTTTTTTTCTTTTTTTTCTCTCTCTTTTTTTTTTTTCTCTTTTTTTTGTTTTCTCTTTTTTTTTTTTTTCACGTGGGTACCACATTTTCTGGGACTACCCGAATTCCTCTCTCTTTTTTTCTTCAATAAGCACTTTTCTTACTCCCCTCCTCAAATCATGCTTCATATGTACCCAACTCATTTCTTTTCTTACTTTTGCATTGTACACATTAACAAGTCTAAACTTTTTGGCACATAGGAGGTAAACCTTCTTGAATTCTCTATCACCAATTCCCTTTTCATTTCTCATTTCATTCCCCTTTTTCAGCCCATAGGAATCCCAAATAACATTCCCGACTACCTCTCCTTTCGCCTCCCTCTTAACTAGATTAGTCCAATAAGGTCAAAGGCCAATTGGAAAGATATTCGGCTTGTAATATTCGGCTAACAAGTGATAGGCTCACGGCTCAACTGGGCTAACTAAGTGAAATTACTTTTTCAAGTTTGCGGTCAAAAAGGTAATTATGTTGAGTTTTGAAATAGGCTAAAACCAAGAAATGCCTAAGATCACTTTCTAAGCCACAACACACATTGACTTATTCACGACAGACATGCAAGGCAAGTTCTAGGGTCTATATGCACATAATCAATGAAGATCACACCGAAAGAATTTGTACAATGTTACTCCAAGACTGGAGGTACAAAATAGGCTCAAAGTCCTCACAGGGCAATTTTACTGATCAATGTTGCAAATTACAACTCAATTTCATATCCATTACCCGTCATGCTCTATCATATGCTATTATAAACAAGTTTTAACAACAATCATCATGAACTCATTGCCAACTTATCATCACCTTAATGTGTTCATTTTATCTTTACAGCACACTTCAGTTTTCTTTTCCCTTTCTAGACTCGATCTAGACTCTACCAAAATAAACGCAATAAATCATAAAGACTCCACAAAACAACATAACGAAACAGATAACTACGGCTCACAGGCCCACACACTATCAATGGCGCACAGGCCCAATAACAAAATAGAAACGGACAACGGACAGCATACTAGAAACGCTGCCAAGTCGCCCCACGTCACACCCCCCTCCCCCAAACTTGGTTGAAAACCAGAGTTTGAGGGAAGAAAAAGTGGTGCGGCTTGGTACGTACTTACAGTGCTTTACTGAGGCGCAGCGGGGGTGGATGACCCCCTTATCCCCAAAAGGACTGCATGTATTTCCACTGAGCTTCTTGCTGCCTCTGCCATTCCTGTTGTTGCTCTGACCATGTCTGCATCTGTGCCCGACGATCATCCTCCGTCTTGTGTTTTATGGTAATCCTTATTATGTAAAAATGCAAAAACATGAACGAGAACTAATCTAATGCTGAATAAAATAACGAAATAAATTAAAGGACCGTAAACATCGGGTTGCCTCCCGACAAGCGCTGTTGTTTTACGTCGTTGGCTCGACGGCTGCACATTCCCTTAGCGTTTGTGCCAAGGTGGTTTCCACATGGGCCCAGACCAATTCAGGCACCTTACCCCATTCCGCCTTTCATCTTCCTTTTTACGATGCCGCACCAATGCGGACCAATTCAGCTTACTCCTGCACCTATTCTCACAATCTTTCTCAACAACAGGGTTAGTCGCATCAGGTAAGAAAATAGAATTGGCATCTTCAGGATGTCCAATAGCATCATAAATATTCAATTTAACCATATGGCCATCAAATTCCATACTTAGAGTCCCCTTACCTACATCAATCTTTGTTTGGGCGGTGTTCAAGAACGGCCGCCCTAACAAAATTGGAGGAGATGTAGAGGAATCTCCTTGCATGTCTAAAACATAAAAATCAGCAGGAAATACTAGTTCACCTACTTCTACTAAGACATCTTCAATTAGACCATCGGGGTATGTATTACTATGATCTGCTAACTGAATTACTATCCTAGTTTCTTTCAGTGGTCCTAGTTTTAATGCATGAAATATCGCTCTTGGCATTACATTAATGGATGCTCCTAGGTCTAGCATGGCATGTTCAATGTTTGTGCCCTCTATTATACATGGAATGACAAACATACCTGGGTCCTTACATTTAGGTGGCATCTTCTTTTGGAAGATTGCTGAGACGTTTTCTCCCATCAGGACCTTTTCGTCCCCCTTGAGTTTATGCTTGTTGGTACATAGCTCTTTTAGGAACTTGGCGTATCTGGGGATTTGCTTGATAGCATCGATCAAGGGGATGTTGATGTCAACCTTGCGAAATACCTCTAATATCTCCTTCTCTTTGTCAGGTCGTGTCGGTCTGATCATACGACTGGGGAAAGGGAGTGGTTGAGGCGGAATGGATGCAGAATGCGTTGATTTTTGCTGAACAGGGGCCGCGGCCGCGCTGGGTTGCCGCGGTCGCGCAACTTCTACAGAGAATTTCTCTTCAGGATCGTCAGGTTGGGCGCGGCCGCGCATGTCTGCCGCGGTCGCGTCTCTGTCTGCTGCTGTCTTGTCCGAAATGTCGTTTTTATCATCTTCCAATGGTTGCCCGGGCTTCTTAAGCTCTCCAAGCTGGTTACCACTCCTCAATGTGATGGCACTGACATTTCTAAGGTTCATTTCAGGTTGTGATGGCAGTTTGCCACTTTGCATATTCTCTAGTCGACTTATAGCAGTTGCCATCTGGCTCATCTGTGTCTCGAGATTCTTGATGCTTGATGTTGCATCCTTTTGAAACTGCACAGTGTTTGTTGCTAAAGTCTTCACAATATCCGCCAAGGATGAGTCAGGTGCTTGTTCGGCTGGTTGCTTTGTGTAATACATACCTCTAGGTGGTAGATGTCTGTTTTGCCCACTTGACTGACCTTGCTGATTACCATAGCTGAAATTCGAATGATCCCTCCATCCTGGGTTGTACGACTGGGAATATGGGTCGTACTTTCGGCCTTGGAAGTTTCCAGTTCCGACAGCATTGGCGTGTGCTTCTAGCTCATTACCCAGAACTTCGCAATTATCGGTTGTGTGATCTGTGGTATCACATATTTGGCAGGGTCGGGTATTTGAGCTCCCCCCCCAAAACAGCCTTCTGGACCATTTTGGTAAGCTGATCAATCTTCGCATCCATTTGAGAATCGTTCACCTCCCTCACTATCCGTGTTGAAGCATCCCGTGTCCCAAATTGTTGAGTCTTAGCCGCCATTTTCGAAATGAGTGCTCTAGCAGCTGTCGGGGTTTTGTCACATAGGTCTCCCCCACTGGCAGAGTCCAGCATGTTCCGGTTTGACTGCGTCAGCCCTTCATAGAAGTACTGGATGAGCAACTGTTCTGTGATCTGATGTTGGGGACATCTGGCCACCAGCTTTTCAAAGCGTTCCCAATACTCGTACAAAGTTTCTCCGGGCAGTTGTACCGCTCCACTGATTTCCTTCCGGATATTTGTGGCCTTAGATGCCGGAAAGTACTTCTCCAAGAACTGGGTCTCCATTTCCTCCCAAGTTTTTATAGATGCTGAGGGCAGGTAGTAGAGCCAATCCTTGGCCATATCCTTCAGAGAAAAAGGAAATGCCCGCAGTTTTATCTGTTCTTCAGTGACTTTCGTCGGCTTCATACTTGAACAGACGATGTGAAACTCCTTCAGATGTTTGTGCGGGTCTTCTCCTGCTAACCCATGGAAAGAGGGTAACAGGTGAATTAACCCTGACCGGAGTTCGAAAGTGGTGTCCTCCCTTAGGTCAGGGAAGGTGATGCATAGAGGCTGGTGAGTAGTGCCAGTGGTGGCCAATTCCCTCATAGTCCTTTCGGCTGCCATTGTTTCTGGCTCAGGTTCAGACGCGGAATTCTCGGTGGCGAAGGGTAAGGCTTCAAATTCTTCTAGATTCTCTCTTGCTTGTCTTCTCAGGATGCGATCTCTACGAGTTATTTCAGGGTCGAAAAACAGTTCTTTATTTTGGCGTGAACGAGTGATCATTCACTGCTAAAACAAAAAGAAACTTAGGTGAGTTCGAGTGTATCACAGATATTAAAAGAAATAGAATTACGAGACTCAATATAGAACTAACAAAAATAAACACTTAAAATCTTACACCGCTCCCCGGCAACGGCGCCAAAATTTGACCGCACTATCGCGATGCGGTAAAATTAATTAAACCTAGCTACCCTTCTAGCTCGTAGAAGTGGTAAGTAGGGTCGATCCCACAGGGAGCAGGAAGACTCTTAGTGTTTAAGTAAATCCTAAATCTAGCAACATATATAAATATATAAATAATGGGGGTTTATGAATTGATGTATATTAACTAAGGAACTAAAACAGAAAGTAAGCAAATTAACTATGACTTGTTCTACTTATAAAATAACGAATCCCAGCCCTTAATCTTATCTCCCCCTAGTTATTACTACCCTGTGATAGATGCAATTATTAACCAATTTTTTCCTTAAAACTCCTACCCCGAGGTTAGCAACAAGCTCTGCTAACCTCGTTATCCCTTATGTTTAACTAACCAAAACAAGCTCTTTGGTTAGTCTATCCAGTTGAGTGACCTCAGATTAAGCTCTCTGGATCTCATTAACCGGACGCCTAGAGAACTAGGATAACGGGATAGACACGGTGTGGACCTCGTAAGCTCGGACCCATTCAGACCGAGCTATATACTACCCTAGCGATATCACTCACTATTCGCTACTAAGTGGCTATAGGTTCGTAACAATTACGGATTACGATTATAACCTAGCGTTACTTATGAAATTATAATCCTAGGTGATCAATCTAGCATATAAACACACAAGCATTGAAGGATAAACAAATAGTATAACAACGTTTCAAGGAATAAACTGATTAATAACCACTGTAAATATCACAAAATAGCAAAACTAGGGTTCGACTCGACTAAGGACTGAAATAACCTACTAGCCGCTCATGGCGGTGACAAAAGACAAATTAAACTCAAAATACATAATTGAAAGACTAAAGGACTAGAAAACCCGAGTATTGCCGATCTTGATTGCTCGTCCCCTTCGGAATCTCTCAATCTTCCTCTCTTCTAATGTTCAAGTCCCCTATCTCCGAGCATAAGGGTCCCTTTTTATAGAGGAAGTCAATTTGGGTTGATTTTGGGCTTTAAAACAGAATTCTTGTGGCCCAAGGATTAATTAACCGCCTTAACGGGCCGCGACCGCGCTAAAGGGCCGCGCCCGCGCCCGCTCTTGGTTCAGCAGCACGCCGCGGCCGCGCAAGTGTGCCTCGGCCGCGCTACTTGTCCAGAGATTTCCGCTTATTTCTTCACTTGGACCACGGCCGCGCCATTTTGCCGCGGTCGCGGTACTTTGTTCTTTATTTTCCGGCAATTTTTCCATCCTTTTGACATCCGGTCTTCATTTCCTCGTTGTGCATCCGGCCGAGTACGAATACTTAGCCGTAAATCACCTATTTAGCTCAAAATGAAAACACAAACGTCAAATTGTCAAATAGCACTAAAACAAACCAAATACTCTCCATTATACACGCAAACATCACAATTCATCACTCTAACAGACTTAAAGTGCATAAATAAACGCGTGTACCACTTATCAAACCATTGTTTTGAAGCCTGTTTAAGGCCAGACAATGATTTTTTATGTTTTCAGACCCTGTTATCCCCTGTTTGACAATAACTAGGTGGTGGTGTCATATAGACTTCTTCAAATTAGTCACCATGCAGGAAAGTATTATTGACATCACACTGGTGTATGTGCCAATTTTGTTTAACAGCAACAGAAAGTAGAATTCTTATTGTGGTGATTTTAGAAACAGGTGAAAAGGTGTCAAAATAGTCTAATCCCTCTTCTTGTGTGTAGCCTTTGGCTACTAATCTAGCTTTGTATCTTTCAATGGTTCCATCTGGTTTGTATTTTATTCTGTACACCCATTTAGAGCCAATGGTATGTTTATTTGAAGGTAATGGAACTAGAGTCCATATGTTAGTTCTCTCAAGAGCACTCACTTCTAGCTGCATAGCATTCTTCCAGTTGATATCATTTTTAGCTTGGTTATAAGTTTTAGGCTCTACTAGTGTAGATATAGATGTTGTGAATGTCGTATGTGCATCAGATAAGTGATCAGTAGATAGATATTCATTTATAGGATATTTAATAGTCAAATTTGCAGAGCTAGAAGATGAATGTTTAAGTGAATAAGGTAAAGTTGTATGATACAAACTGAGATAGGCAGGAGGAGCCTTTTCTCTGGATGACTTTCTACCAACTGCAGCAGGATCAGGTTGTGATGTTGAAGGGAGCAGTTGATCAGTAGGTGTGGAATCAGTAGGTGATAGATTCTGAGCAGGGGTGTTTGTGATAGTAGACTGCTCAGGAACATTCTCAGCAATAGACAGTTCAGGGACATTCTCAGCTGCTGATTCACTAATCTCCTGCTCAAGCTCTGCATGTATAATCTCATCTATAGAAGAACCATTGTCCATAGTATGTGAAGAAAAACCATTATCAATAAAATTGTCTGCATCAGGATCATATGCAGAATTTTCAGAGGCCAGCTGTTGTATCAGATTATTTACAGCAGTTATGCTAAAAAAACGTAACATTTCTAGAAATAATTATCTTACCAGTGTTGAGATCTAACAATCTATATCCTTTTGTTCGTAAGGGGTAGCTAAGAAATATGCATTTGGTGGCTCTAGGATCAAATTTCTGTCTTTGAGCAATAAGAGTGCTTCCAAAACATAAACAACCAAACACCCTTAAATGGTTATAAGTAGGTTGTCTATTATAAAGTTTCTCAAATGGAGTAAGATTGCCAATGACGGAAGATGGTATTCTATTGATTAAATGAGGAGCAGTCATTATATAAAAGCTCCAATACTTTAGAGGTAAAGAAGACTGAAAAAGGAAGATCTAGCTACTTGTAACAAGTGTTGGTATTTTCTTTCAACAACACCATTCTGTTGTGGTGTTTCAACACAGGATTTTTTATGCAAGATACCATTCTTATGATAAAAATCAGGTAGGATGAAATTTGTTCCATTATCACTTCTGATTATTTTTATGCTCTTATGAAATTGAATATGGACCATATTGTAAAAAAATTCTAAGGATATTTTTACATCAGATTTAGCCTTTAGCATGTAAATCCAGGTACATCTACTAAAATCATCAACAATAGTCAAAAAATATTTTGCACCTTCAACAGAAACAATACTAAAAGGCCCCCAGACATCCACATGAATAAGATCAAATATGGAATCAGAAACAGAAGTGGAAATAGGAGAAGGACATTTCTTTTGTTTGGCCAAAGGACAAATGAAACAATATGTCTTATTCATAACACTGTTCTTTACATCTAAATTGGGTATAAGAGACATGTTTTTGGGTGAAATATGCCCAAGCCTACTATGCCGAATATCATAAGTAGGAGAAGAAAACACAGCCTTAACAGTATTGACAAAAGAAAAGTTTACAGGTAATGAAGATTTCATGTAATACAATCCTCCATCTTGTTCAGCAAAACCAATCGTCTTCTTTGAGAGATTGTCCTGCAAAATGCAGTGTGAAGAGAAGAAACTAACAGTGCAACTAGAATTTTTTGTGAGGTGAGAGACTGACAGCAAATTATATGTAAACTCAGGAACATACAACACATTATGCAATTCCAAAGCATTATTCAAAGTGACATCCCCACTAAGTGTTGCTGTGGTTACAACATTATTAGGTAATTTTACAGCTATATTAATAGGTTTTGGCATAAATAAAGTCTTATCATAAATCATGTGGTCTGTTGCTCCAGTATCAAGAATCCAAATAGAAGAATTGATATGGAAGCAAAACAAGAGCTATTACCTTCACGTTTACCTGTTGTAGTGGGAATTGAATTCTGAACAAAAGCTCCAGCAGCCAAATGTGACGTCTCAGAATTCTTCTGATTCTTAGCAAAGGCTAAAAAAAATTCAAACAAATCTTGTGAAAACAAAGGATTAGTGGCCATAGAACTGTCAGTATGATTGGCCTCAGTATTAACATGATGCACAACACTTGTAGAATTGGCATTTGTAGAACTAGCGTCATTCTTTCCTCTCTTGCCTTTACGGCCTCTCCAACTAGGAGGATATCCAATGATTTGAAAACACCTATCTATGGTGTGGTCAGGCTGTTCACAATGAGAACAAACCATGGGCTTCTTTTTATCCTTATAAAACCTAGTATTCTTGGCTAACATAGCAACAAAATCAGTGTATGAAGAAGGTAAAAAAAAAAAATTCAACTCTCTTTGAGACTCCTCTTGAAGCAAAATGGAATAAATCTTTGTCAAAGAAGGAAGACGATCTTGCATTAGTAACTGACTTCGAACAACAGAATATGAGTCATCTAGCCCAGTCAAAAACTTCATAGCACAATCTTTTTCTTGCAGTTGATTAGCAATTTCTGACAAATCACAAGTACAATGGCCACATTTACAACTCAATATAGGCCTATAGTTAACAAACTCATCCCAAAGGGTTTTAAAAGAATTGTAATATGTAACCAAAGACTTTGAACCTTTAGTGATAGACCTGAGTGATTTATCCAAATGATAGACATGGGTACCATCGGATCGAGTATATCTGAGATGTAGCTCATCCCATAGATCTCTCGCAATAGTGAAGAACTCCAGAGACTTCTTGATATCAACATGGATGGAATTAAGAATCCACATAAGAACAAGATCATTCGCGTGCGTCCAAGATGCGACAACAATTGGATCATCCGAAACAAATGGTGATGGCAAGCTCCCATCAATGAGGGCTAATTTGTTCTTGACACTCATTGCTCGCTTCACTGCATGACTCCAAGACAAAAAATTCGATCCAATGAAAGGATCAAGAACAATCGCAAGAGCTAGATTATCATTAGGGTTTAAAGCAAGTGGGGACAAAGGATTGAGAGATGGATTCAATTCAATACCCATCAGAAAACATACAATCAATTCGCAGAAACAAAAGAATCAAGAAGGAAGAAATTTTGGGAAAACCGTCCCAGAACATAATCGATTGAGGAAAAACGTCTCAATCGGAGTGAGAAATCAGCGAAAGAAATTTTCTAACTGATACCATGTAGAATTTCACATTAGAAAACTGATAGAATTGTTATTCAATCTTTTGGGAATTTACAGAATGAAAGTTACGTTTACAAGTGAGAGTATTCTTCTTTTATAAGCTGCAACTCTTAACTCTACAACTTTAACTAACTAATGACTAACGCTAACTGATTTAATTAATGCTAACAAACTCAATTAGTCAACCTACCAGACTAAATAATTAATGCTAACAGATTTAATTATTTTGAGTTAATTAATTCCTTTCATAGTATGAGGGAAAAGTTATGGAATCTACCTTTAATGTTAAAAGAGGGTGCCTTGAATTTCGGAAAAGACACGTGTCAGGCTGAGAGAATTTTAGCATGAATTCGTCTTTAATTTAATATACAGAAAGTAACGTGTCATATGATGATTTACGGGTAAAATGAAGTACAAGCCTATGCCCCGTCGCCAGAGATAAATCAAAACATAATTTCTCTTACATGGATTCGAACTATGAACCTAATTAAACCTCAGAATATCCTCGAATTTTTTACCATATAAATTTTAGAAATATAAATTCATTGATTTAAAAATACAAGTCAACATTTTATAATTTTATAATATATAAAACAGACCACTACAGATAAATTAATTTTTCAACATATACATAATTTCTAATAACGAAATATTATTTTAACTTATACTTTTATACATACAAAATGTATAAAGATAAAAAGTAATAGAAATCTATTAATAATATTATAAATTACAATTATTAAAATATAATATAATATATATATAATATATATATAACATAATTTTTAACATTAAATAATTATTATTGTTAATTATTAATTGTTAATTGTTAATTGTTATCATTAATCATTAATTAAACTAATCAGGATAATAAAAAACTGAAGATACCCACTACTGTAACCCACTAATGGAACTGACGCCCATTTTGTTGGTGGGGTAGTGTTTATGTTCAGTTTTTAAGTGTCCTGTAGCTATAAATATCAGACAGGAATGACACTATATTCACCTAGCTATTACAGTAATCCGAAATTCAAAGAACAAAAAAGTAAAAAACAAGGCTGCACAAGATGCCTGCATTCTTCAGTTTGGTGAAAGAGCTAAACCCCAAAACCACATTGTGGGCAATGAAGGTCCGTCTGGTGCGCTACTACGAGGTCCCTACATTTGGAAACAACAATGAAGTTGTGAGCTTTGAATACGTTTTTCAAGACAGAGAGGTACGTAACAAGAAATTTTCAATCTATAACAAATACGAAATTATATTTGTACAGATTTTTTATAATGAAATTTGTTTACTTGGTGTTTATAAAGGGTGATAGGATCCATGCTTCTGCAAGAGGTCAGGCACTGCAGAATTTCAAGGGAAAAGCAGTGGAGGGCCATCTCTATGCGATAAAAGATTTTATTGTAACAGAAAATCGAATGAAATTCAAGACGACAAACCATGCAATGAGGATCATCTTCCTTAAAAAGACAAAAATGGAGGAAATTTTTTACGAAAACTTTCTAGCTACCATTTACCAGCTAAAGAGTTTCACAGAAGTTAACACAGGAAAATATTTGTCTCAATTCTTACTGTTTGGTAAGAGCACTGTTAATGAACTTTAATACAGTTTAACTTATTACATTATTTTGCATTTTCTAATTTCAGTTACATAATACATTTAAATCTTTATTCTCAGACTTGATAGGAAGAGTTGTTTCCTGTCAGCTGCCCCCCATCACAACAGCAAGGGGGAAAAGGATGGAATTCACCCTTGAAGACTGTGAAAAAAAATCAGGTAATTTGCACACTTTGGGACGACTATGTTGAAAATTTATTACCCTACGTCGACACAGATTCGGAAGATAGTGTGATTGTGATGCTAGAGTTCGGTCGACTTTCGGTATTTGGAGGTATGTAGCATTCGACTTATTAATTCCTTAAATAAGGAGTTGTTATGTACTAAGGATTTGTTTGTTTAGCAGAACAAGTCAGGTTTTGTAATACATATCATGTCACCAAGATGACTGTTAATGGAAACACAACACCATTCACTGATTTCAACAAGTGGTAAAATTACAATTAAAATGCTTTCATCTATATTAAAATTAAGGCATACTGCATAACAAATGAACATTACTTCATACTGTCCACGTATATTTTCAGTTTGATAGATATTGGGGTTACAGTTTCCGCACCCACAACTATAGCAAGTTGTTCAGCTCCAACTGTTGCGGAAACTTTTAAGAATGGTGAAGCAGAAGTAAAAAAATTGGCTGAGTTAGTTAGATGTGAAAGTGATGGATGTTTCTGGGTTGTTGCAACTATAAGGCAGATTGACACCTTAAGAGAGTGGTGCTACCTATCATGCAACAAGTGTTCTAAGAAATTAACAAAAGAGGGTGGAAGTTTTAAATGTGTGAAATGCGGTGTGAAGGAACACCGAGGTCAATACAGGTAATTCCATTTAATACCAATTAGCAGCTTTAATTTAAGAAAGCAATGATCTTATGTTATTCACATTTTATCAAAAATATCAGATACAAAATTGAAGTGCTTATGCAAGATGAGAGTGGGGTAGCAAGCTTTCTTTTATGGGACAATGAGTGTACACAGTTGATTGGGAAGACTGCAAATGATGTCATGAAAGCAAATGTATGTTTATCTTATTCTTGAAAACTAATATTCTTTAAAGTAAATCACATATTTCCGTCTAACACTTATATAAATGCAGCCAGAGGCATTCGATTTCGTGCCTAAGGTGATAGAAGAAGCTCTGCAGGATCGTATTGGAATTTTCAAAGTGCAAGTTAAGGAGTCAAACCAAACACGTTACTCGGTTGTTTACAATGTCATTAAGGTGACGGCTGATGATAAGATTCTATCGATCTTCTACGAACAGTATGTTGACAATAAGGTCGTAATCCATTTTATCAAATTTTTTTAAAATTAGTTTTATTTAATCCCACTTTAGCTTGAGGATAACTTATAAAATTTTTTTATCTTGACAGCCGCTGAAGGCAACTCTATGCATTGAAGGAGGATCAGGGGACAACAATATCAAAACCAATGATGTGGAGAAAGGGTATGAAGCTGACAACGACAGTGATGAAGAAGAGGATGACATCCATCTTCATAAGTTGGGGAAACGTGGAAATGGAGATTTTGCAGAAACAAGAATTGAGAAAAAGAAATCAGTGGAGGAGTGAAATATATTACAAGTTTCCTTAGCAGTTTTAATATATCAAGTTTTAATTCTAGGAGGTTATGTAGATGTTCAATTAATAACATAGAGTCAAGTCATATCCATGTTTTATAATTCCATTTATGTTTTCTATGTCATAGAGTCAAGTCCTATAATAGTTAGGTAGTTAAGTAGTTGTTTAATAGGAAGGTCATAGAGTCGAGTCCTATCATATTTGCTTTTATAAAAAGACAACTTATCTCACAAAAACGAGCACATATGTTCTTTTAATTCATCTGGATTTTCCAATGTTCTGACCCTTCAAAACCTGCAAAAAGGTTTATAAAATTGTTGTTTAATAATATAACCATACAAAATAAATATACCAGATAACTAAGTGAATTATTAATCCGAAAACCAATATTATTAATCCGAAAAACAATACAACATACAACTAATTACATGTTTAATAATATAATAATACAACATAAGTATACAACATAACTAATTGAATAAAAAAACAATGTATCTAGAATATTTATTTTGCCAAAACTAATCAATTATTGAAATATTCCATATAACAAATATTTTTTTCTTCAATTTTATAAAAATCACTATTTATATAATTAGCAGGTTATAAATACGTTTTTAGTTTAGCAAGTAAGAAAAAAAAGTATCAAATTTATTTTGGAATAGCACAAACAACTTAAGTTTAAACAATGTATGGAATCATAAAACAAATATTCTTAAATACTTAGATTAGATGCATAAAAATAAAACCATAATACATTCAATGTATATTTTATATACTTTGTGTATTACACATATTTTAAATATAAGAATATTATTATCTTATATAATAATATAATATTTTTATACAGAGTAACAAAAAAACAGTATCATGGTTTCTATAAATGGTATTAAAAGTCATCAAAAATACTTTGTTACATTATTATGGCATTAAAAAGTTTACAAATAATTGATAACAACTTCTACAGATTATATGTCAGCTATGCTACTGCTGTTGTCTACTATGTTGCACTCTTATACTATATCCAAAAAATATTGTGTAGGAAGAAATTGTATAGTGTTGGACTAAACAAAGTCAATTTGGTCGTACACTAACATTCAATTCTGAATAAGTAATATTCGACATTTAAAGGTTATGGGATTATGAAATTATTTAGTAATGAATTTATAATATATATTAAGATAAGTAATAATTGATATCACAATGCTCAAAAAGTTTGAATTGGTTAATTCAATAATAATATATAAGTTAAAATAGAAAACATAACTGCAGATTATAAAATAGTAATTTAATTAGAAATTAGAAAAATTAAAATTTGATGGTGTTGGCACCTCTTAGTGCTACACTAAAGCACCTACCACACTTAATCCACTATCACTATATGTTTTCTATTCAGTATTAAACATTAAATATTAAATCATTTAATAATACATATAACACCCAAATTTCATTTTAAATCGTAAGTTTACCAAATTTTGCATAATACTACAAATCATCAAATATTCTTTTACATAATTTAATTATATATTTAACATAAAGTAAATTATAATAATATGACACTTAAAAGGGGAGATAAGATTTAAAATTACCTCTGTAATTTTCTAGAGTGTTAAATAAAGTCATTTTGGCATGTGATGTAGCTGCTTCGAATAAAAGCACAAAAATCCTGCATGATATAAACAAATATAAGATGGTTGCAATACATAAGGTAAAAGTCTCGCAAGAATAAACAGGACAATTGGGTAACATAGCACTTTCTCTCACCCCACAACCCCCAATAACCCCACTTTCACATTTCTCCCATTACCTAGCAGTTTTATGGACACATTTCCCTATATATACATGATAAAATATAGTATACACAGACATAGGTAGCATAAAAAAAATATAGAAATGGATCCCTCTTTTGCCCTAATTCGTGATGTTACACCACTGAAGTCAGATTGGTTAATCTATGTAAGGTTGGTACATTGCTACCATATACCTGTTAGAAGAAATCCAAATCTGATTCTTACGATCGAATGCATGTTTGAAGATTCTGAGGTAAACGTACATAAAGATGCAATGTTTAAGTTCCCTTTTAATACTTATTTATTTATTATTTATTATTTATTTAACATAAATGTATTTCTTATTTAGGGTGACAGAATACACTGCACCATCGAAGGTGCGGCTCTACTTAAGTTCAGGTCATCTCCAGTAGAAGGCTTTATTTATGCTATAAGGAACTTTTTAGTTGTCGAGGACACAAGTCCTTACAAAACCACAACCAATCGAAATAAGATTATATTTACAGAAAACACAAAAATGGTAGAAATTGTTCAAGCACAACCTGTTTCCCACATTCGACAGGTAAATTATGTTTTTTCTAATAAAATTTTATTTTCCAAGAAACTTTAAATTACTTGGTATATCAATTTTCTGTAGGATCAAAGGTTTACAAAGCCAGCTAATGTTACTACTATTGATGCTTTGAGAGCCTGGTTAGATGTTGCATGCATCCAATGCATGCATTGGTTCAACTCATGTGGAGAGTTTATTGCATGTAACAAATGTGGTAGTAGGAATCCTTCATTGCTATTAAGGTACCTACATGTTTCTCTCCATTTACATTGACGTAAAATCACAATAAGAAACTTAATTATTTTTGTAATTTATGCATAATCTACAGGCCAAAACTTGGGGTGATCTTAACTGATGAGATGGGCATAAAAAAGCTAACATTCTGGGAAAAGGAGACTGTGCACCTAATTGGCTACTGAATACTAAAAATAGGGACATATCATTATTTTTATGTACTTCAATACAGTTTTCACTTCTTAAGTTCATGGCTTTTGTTTGATATTAAGTTTATTTCACTTTTCCTAGGTGTTTTATTTCAATTACTGGTAAATGTGTTCATTATTAATGAAAATTTCAATTCAGTGTCTACATTGCATAAATTATTAGTTTCCCTAATTTTCAATAAAGTTGAAGAGAAGAAAAGAACATAATTTCTTCAAAACAATCCAACTTGAGAGTTCAAGCATTTTAACTAACATCTATAAGCTTCAATAAAATTAAAGATAAACAAATAACCTATTTTTTTCGATAAGTACTCACAAATAAACAATTAACACAAAAAGCATTAATACATAACTCAAATTAGTCGTAAACATCCTTTCCAAGAAAAGTCAGTATTAACATGATAAGACAACAATACTGATATTCTATAAAATTATAAGCAAAACAGTAACCGCTTAACAACTTACAAGAGTCCATGATAATAAGATTATACATATAACAATTGAGTATGTTAGGATTTGCATAATATAGCATCCGCATAAATAAAACATGTTTATACATAGGTTATAAGAGTCTACTAATTGAATTTAAGTTAATTGTAAGTAATTACATTTAGTAGCTACTACTTAAATATATCAGTTATAGCCTTAAGCTACAACAAATTGTCCTTCAAGTAAATTATTTTTTAATCTATAAGCTATATGTAGCTTCTGCTAATATAAATTAGTTTTTTATCCGAAAGCTTTAAGAAGCTGCTATAAATTGTGTAATTTTTTTAACTAAACTAATGTGTAATTAATGAAAACTGCACCAAGATCATCAACAATTCAAACTAAAAGTAAACTATATAAAATAATATAAAATATAGCTCAATAAAGGTAAATGCTTTCTTTTATATTAGACAATATATTTTAGTAAGTGAAATACATTACAATATTTTTTAATACATAATATTTATATTTTAAAACTACTACTTTCTGAGCTTAATAACCGTTCACTTCAACCTTTCCATGATGTATATAAAAGTTTTTTTAAAAATATTTCTCTTACTGCTCATCATACACTTAATTTTATAACTAACAACACTATACATAGATCCAACAGATTCCTTACCAACACTCGAATCAGGATATTATTTATCAATCGAGGAAACTTCATCAATCCAAAAGAAAGATCGAAAACAAACAGGTTGGTTTTTTTATATAACATGTTTTGTCGCCTGATTTATATTGTGATACTTAAACAGTTTCCATTATTAAGTTAGTTTTTTTCAAAAAACAGAAGTTTTACAAATTTGAGTTGATAATCATTCCAGAAGAAAATTACAGTAAAACATGCGAATGCTATGCCTCAGATATAGGGTTCATACCTTTTAATAATCTAACAACTCACCAACATAAGTGTTTTTGTTCCGGTTCATTTTTTGGAAGTTAATAAAAACCAAAATTTACAGTCATCGATTGGCTGTAAATATTGGATTGTCTTCCTTTTTTTGTTCGAAAAACTCTATTACTCAATTAGGAGTTCTATCATTGACAACAATACTTAAATATTTCAGTACTTACAATCATCTCTGATGTAAATTAATAGAATGGATAAGTAAACAATTATTCTTTTACAGTCACACCTTTGAGAATCTTTTTCAAGATTCTTCAGATCTAGGGTTACTATGTTTGAATAATGCAAAAGGATTGAAAAACAAATCTACGAACATAATAGTTCTTTATTCTGTTTTAATTTTTGGAAGATATTGTATACCAAATTTTATAGACATCAGTTGGCTGAAAATATTGGTTTGTCTTCGTTTTTCTGTTCCAAAAATTCATTTAGCTAACTGAGAGTACTATCTCCAGCAAACTATAGTTAAATAATTAAAAAAAAACTCAGATCTGGTCGAAAACACACACATGCAGAAACCCATCTATACATAAATCGAAGGCCAGGTGTGAAATGTAAAATCATCTGTAAAAATTAATTCCAGTAAAATGGAAATTACAGATTTATCGATTCCCCTGGCCTTAAAATCATTTCCGTGTAGCAAGATGACAAATTAGACACAACAGATGTATAATATTTAACTTTAATAGTAGGATTTCGTGAATATAATCAATCCTGATGTAAATTAAACAGAATAGATAAGTATGCGAGTTTTCTTTTAGTTATAATTTTCCAGAATCTTTTTCAACATTGTTGAGATCTAGGGTTCGTAGGTACGAATAACGCTAAAGGATAGAAGAATAAATCGACAAACATAATACTTATTTTTTCAGGTTCAAATTTTGGAACATATTATTTATCAAATTTTACAGACATCAATCGACTGTAAAAAATTGGTTTTCTTCCTTTTTTTGTTCCAAAATTCCATGTAGTTCACTGGGGGTACTATCTCCAGCAAACTATAGTCAAATAAATAAATAAAAACTCAGATCTGGTCGGAAAGCTACACATGCAGAAACCGATTTACAGATCAATCGAAGGCCAGGTGGGAGATGTTAAATCATCTGTAAAAAATTAATTCCAGTAACCTGGAAATTACAGATTTATCGAATCCCATGGCCTTCAAATCATTTCTGTGTAGCACATAGGAATTTTGGATACCAACAGATATATAATATCTACCTTTAATAGTAGAAAGCAGTGATAGAGAATGATATATGCGAAGCAACAGATAGAGTGAAAGACAGAGAGTTAGAGAGAGAGAGAGCCGGATGAGTAGTGAGTAGTGAGAGAGGGATGAGTGAATAGTGAGAGAGGCGGTGAGCTATGGACTGAGAGAGGGATGTGTGGAGTATTTATAGGCAAACATTTCACTACAAAAATAGGGTTTGGAGTCTTTGGACTTTGGAGGCGGCCGCCAATTTTTAGGCTATTCTAGAAGGGCCCATTTTTTGGGCCCAACTGGAAATCATTACTCTATATTTGTGAGTGTGGGCTTAAATATTATCTCGGCCCATTTGTTACATTTCAGTTTATGTAGCCCAATTCACAATTAATTCACATTGCCATATTGCATGGGATATTCAGCCCATTATTAACAATTTAGTGGGCATCTTTTAATCACTTTTTTATCTTCATTTTTTTACATAAATGGGCTGCGAAATTAATTGTAGCCCATTTATTATGAAAGTGTATTAGATTAAGAATTAAGAAAATGAATATATTCCAAGAATAATTAAATCTTTTTTTAAATGATTCTTTGTTATTTATTTATATTTAATTTCAAAATATTTTCATTTCAAAAAATACTACTAAAATTTTAATATACAACTAAAATAACCTCTCTTCTATTATGTAAAATAAGCTCTCTTCTATTATCTATTTAAATTGAACATTCAAAATTAGTTATAATTTTGTATTTCTTCTAAATTCAAAACATGTTATACAAGTGCATACTAAAGAAAATTTATAAGATTCTCAATCATTTCTTTTAATAGGTTCATCACTTACAATTTACAATTAATATTTCCTTAAATTAAATAATACATAATGAATAATTTACTACAAAGTAAAATAAATAAATATAAATAATCAAATATGTTATAATAAACAATCTTATCTATCACCAAAGTATATTGGGTATTCGTACCGAATGATGCAATTCTTCTTCAAGTGATTACTCTACCCATATTTGCAATCAATCACATAATTAGGCTGACAAGCAATTTATACAGTTTAAATTTTAAATTACTAATACTTATACTTATATGAGTAATGGGCGTCCAAAATTGTCATAACGCGTTTTGGGCGAAATTGTACCAACAAGTAACATGTAATTTACCTTTGTATAGTATAGCTTGGTTTTGACTTTATCATATAGTAAGTAGAGGCTTATTCTACAGTTTATTAAATTAAAATTAAAATGTAGTAAAAATTAAAGTTAGAACCAAAAACATTAGTACTTCAATGAAATGCCTATTATTTAATTATGACATTGTATACATACATACATATATATATATATATACAAGTATGCATGTTTATTAAATACTTTTTATTATTTTCTTCTATTAGCTTTATTGAAATACTTTGAAGAGTAATGGAGGAAAGTCATTCACGATCAGCACGAGATTTACGTAAGAGTACAATGAATAGAAAACGCCGGCGAAGCTCAATAGGTAATTTTTTCTATTTTTAGTAATTGTTCAATTTGCTTCTACTATGATTTTTAGAAACTTATAAATTTATTATACTTTTCTGGAAAGATAACTTGAACTCTACAATGGAAAAAACCCCACGTGTGGATGGAAGTTCTACATCAATTACGACATCTGCTTCTATCTTAAAGAAAATTGACACGAGTAAGGTTTTCTTAAATCATGTCTCACAACTTTTGTTATTCCTTTTTAAACTACTCCTCCATGTAAATTCTCAATTACTTTTCTTTTTTATTTAATTTAGGTAAATTGCATGCTAGAAGATTGAAAAAGACTCAACCACACATTAGCAATACTTATAATCTGAACGCAGATTCATTCATCAATATTCCAGGTAATTAACTTTGTATTGTATTTATTGTTAGTATTCTAATAATATCCACTTTTACAATATTAAAATTTAATTTTTTTATCAATTTTCTTACATGTTAATTTTATATTTTTTATCAGTCAACTTCAAAGAACAAATCGATGAAAGACGTGTATTATTGCGTACACCAATTCCATTTGGTATGTCAATATTACTAATCGAAATAAATTTTTTATTTTGGTTTTTTTTTTCTTTACATGATGAAATAGCATAGTATATTCTTACAGTTAATGTCAACCATGTTACTGGAAATACACTAAAGCAAATTTCAACTGCGCAATGTGCTTCAACTTCTACAGGTATAGGTACATGTTTTTCTATGTTGAAAAATGAAATTAACCAACAATAATGTAGTCCTACAAACTTAAACAATTAAAAAAAATATATATTACACATTTTTAACTGTAAAAATATAGTTATATAAAATAGTTTGCTAATAACAGTATTTGAGACTATTATTTTAACTTTTTTCTCAGTTCAAACAACACTTCAAGAGTCAGTGGACAACAGGATTGGGTAAACATATATCTTTTTTTTTAACATTTAAAGATAGTGCAGTGTACAAAAGTAATCTTTGTTTGTGTTATAGTGGCATGCAAGCTGGAGATGGACTTGCACAACCATGTAATGTTCCTAACGAGAATGACAACATAATATATGAACGTATCAACTCAACAGGTGCTTATTTTTTACAATTTTATACATATATGTTAGTTTTTTAATGAAAAAAATATATTTATTGATCACAATATAAACATAATAAAACAATCTATAATTTTAGTTACTTTATTGCACAGAGTATTGGGACTTAGGTGATGCAGACTACAAGTGTGAATTTTGCGGGTTTTCTAATTTTTTAAATAAGCACAATGTAAGTGTTACTAACAGAAGGACTGAAAGAATTATGAGTAAGAATGTGCAAAACAAAATTAATAACATCTTTGCAAACAATATGCCATTTTTTTTTAAAAAAAAATATAGGGCTCATAACATATTTCATTGAATTATGAGCAGATGATGTACCCCCATAAAAAAATATATGAACAATGGCATTTCGGGGAAGAACAAGCAAGTGATAAAAGGGTGGGGTTGTGACGTTTGAAGAAAGGAATTAGCATCCCGAAAATCTTGCAAGCTTTGGGTTGTTGTTGCAAGAAATACTCGTGAATGTACTAACATCAGAGAAGACAAATTTATTTTGTTGAAATCATATTAAGCAGGCAAGGAAAATAAAGTATTATGTTATATTTAAGTCATCGAGGAGTAAAATCTCTTAAAACTACAAGTCAAGTTTATGCTGTCAGATTCGGAAGATAGTTTCATAAATTCCAGCTGCTTGCTAGATTGACGAGGACATGGGGCCTATGATAAAGAGATGCACTAAAGAGTGATCAGGTGGTGAACATAAAGAACAACGGGGTTCATAATGAAGATTAAGCAAACTATTGAAGTCTATGTAACATTCTTGATTTTCACAAATGTGTGAGTGTAAATTTTGGCTCCTTCACGCCGCAGCGGCGCATTTTTTAGGGTGACCCCTTATTCCCTATTTGTGCTGAAGTTTTTTCTTGCATTTGATAATATTTAAAGATTTATCGGCGTATCCATGGGATTAAAATCTCCTAACTGCACCCGCTATCTCTTATCTCTTTTTGTACAGATGACACACTTCTATTTGGTGCTTCAACTATAGAAGACAACATCTTAAGTTCAATATCAATCTCTACAAGTGTGTTTTAGGGCAAATGTATTAATTTTGAAAAATCAGGAATTCTTTTTAGGCCTAATACACAAGCTCAGATTTCTTATTCAATCTGCCAATTATTTGGAGTTGCTGAAGTGGTTTCGCATTGTGAATATCTCGGACTCCTTTCTATTGTTGGCCAGAATAAACAAGAGACTTTTGCAGGTATTAAAGAATGGGTTAGTAAGTGCATCAATGGTTGACAAGAAAATGAATTAAGCAAAGCGGGTAAAGAAGTCCCCATTAAATCTATTATATAAGCAATATCCACGTACACAATGTTTTGCTTCCAATTGTCAGACCATGTTCTTATTAATCTGGAGAATTTGATAAAATCTTATTGGTGGGCGTAGGGAGGATTGCTCGTCCGCGAAGAAAATTTGGTGGAACTCTTGGGACGTTCTCAATCAACGAAAATCTTAAGGTGGCTTAGGCTTTTGGAATTTGAAAGCATTTAACCTTGCCATGTTGTCTAAGCAAGCATATGACCCTTTAGTTTCTCCATGCAGCCTCTTTGCCCGAATCATGCAGTCCAAGTACTACCCTTCCACGTATGTATTACATACTATTCTTGGTTCTCATCCCAGGTTCACATGGCACTGTATTATGGCTGGTCATCATGTTATTCTTCTTGGTTGTCGACGGCTCATGGGCAATGGCCAGACAACAACCCTCTTCCATGAAAGATGGGTTCCTTTGCCTCCTTATTTTTCCATCGGATCAGCTACATTAGACCTCCCGCAAGATGTCTGAGTCAGTTCCATCAATGATTCAGATCTTGGACTCTGGAATGGGTTGTTAATTCGGGTAAATTTTGACCTATTGAATGCTGACGTGATTCTCACTATTTCTCTGAAAAATCGTCATTCTTCGAACCATTGGATGTGACATTATTTCCATTCTGGTGACTTTTCGGTCCGATCACATATCATTTTATTATAGGTTCTTTCAAAGATTTTGTTGGCACCTACTCCTTCACGGTTAGTAGCTATGACTCGAACCTCATTTCGAATTATGGTTAATTACGGATAATATTCTTATCTCTTATGAATTACACCATTGTATGAAGCTTAGAAAATCCGAGAAAGAGGGACTCATGTCCATTAAGTTGGGTATGAGTAAAGCCTTTCACTGAGTTGAGTGGTCTTTCTTCTACTATATGCTTCTTGCTTGAGGTTTTCCTAAGAGTTTTTATGACATAGTTTTGCCTTGCTTGTCATTTGTGCAATTTAGCTTCCTTCATTAAGGTATTAATTTTGGCTCACTTACGCTAAATCGGGGAATTCTTCAGGGGGATTCCCTCCCCCCTATTTGTGTTATAGGCTTTTCTTGCATTTTACTAATTTTGCTATCAATCTCTACGAGAGTGTTTCATGGCAATGTATTAATTTTGAGAAATCAGGGATTGTTTTCAGGCCTAATACACAAGCTCAGATTCGTCACTCATTCTGCCATTTATTTGGAATTGCTGAAGCGACTTCACATGGTAGATATCTCGGCTCCTTTCTATTGTTGGACGGAATAAAGAATAGATGTTGCAGGCATTAAAGAATAGATTAGTAAGAGCATTAATGGTTAGTAAGAGAAGCAATTAAACAAAACGGGTAAAGAAGTGCACATTATATCTATTATATAAGCAATATCCATGTACACAATGTATTATTTCCAGATGTCGAACCATGTTCTTAGTAATCTGGAAAATTTGGCAAATCTTATTGGTGGGGTATGTGTGTGTGGGGGGGTGGGGGGTGGGGGTGAGGGGAGGGGAATAGCTTGTCCATGAGAAAAATCGTTGGAAGTCTTGGGACGTCCTCCAGCAACGAAAATCTCAAGATGGCCTAGACTTTTGTAATATCAAAATATTTAACTTTGCCATGTTGATTAAGCTAGCATGGCGCCCTTTAATTTCTACATCCAGCATTTTTCCTGAATCATGCAGTTCTAGTACAACGTCTGTGTTACATGTTGTTATTGGTTCTCAGTCCAGCTTTACATGGCACAGTATTATGGCTATTATCGTGTTATTCTTCTTAATTGTCGTAGGCTCATGGAAAATGGCGAGACAACAACACTCTTCCATGACAGATGAGTTCTTTTGCCTCCACATTTTATCATCAGATCAGCTACATCAGACCTCCCGCAAGACGCCTGAGTTAGCTCCATCATTGATTATGATCTTGGACTCTGGAATGAGCTGTTAGTTCGTGCCAATTTGACCTATTGAAGGCAAATGTGATTCTCGTTATTCCTCTAAAAAATCACCATTCTCCAGTTTTTTGGATGTTAGATCATTCCCATTGTAGTAACTTTTCGGTCCGATCTGCTTATCATTTTATTATGGGTTCTTCCGAAGATCTTACTGGCACCTGCTCCTTCCTAATTAGTAGCTATGGCCCGAAACCCATTTGGAGGAGAATTTGTAAGCTTATCAGCCTGTATCTTGCATTTTCTTTAGAGATGCTGCTCTAATTATTGTCATCGTCTAACAACTTAGCTCGTCATCATCTTCATTATAAGCCCCGCTTTTATGTTCACCACTTGATCACTCTTTAATGCATCCCTTCTTCACATGCCTCGTTTTCTCATTAATTTGGCAAGCAATTGAAATTTATGAAATTATCTTTCGATTCTGACAGCATCTACACTACTTGTAGTTTCAAGATATTGTATTCCTCGATGACTTAAATATAGAAGAATACTTTGTTATCCTTGCTCACTTAATCTGGTTGCGAGAATAAAATTGTCTTATGAGATGTTCGTACATACTCACAAGTATTGCTCGCAATAGCAACCTAGACCTTCCAAGATTTTAGGGATGCTAATTACTTCCCTTAAATATCACAGCTGCATCCTTGATTCATTGCTTGTTCTTCCCCCAAATGTCATTTTTGTATATACTTTGATGGGGGTACATCATTTGCTCGTAACTCCTGATCATTTGCTGGTATTTATGCTTGCTCCAAGGATGCCCAATTTATAAATATCAATGATCTGAGTATGCTAAAGTTCTTGCTCTTCGTGAGGTGGTAGGGAAGTAGCATGAATATTCAGATATAAAATTTTTAATTATATTTAATGTTTATGCATGATAAGATTTATCACAACAAGATCGCTCACTATTTCCTTTTTTTATTCAAGTAATTTAAAATAAATTATGTTTTCCTTATTTGATTATAAAAAGTAAAATATCAGTACTAAGAATTTAATTAATTTAAAATAATTTATATTTTCGTTACTTGATTATAAAAAGTAAGTGTCCTTTTATATTAAAAACTTCTCCTAAAAAACTACTTGCTTAAATTATATTTCTTCTACACTTTCAATACTTTGAATTTTGAAATGAAATCAATTTCATATTAAAGTAGATTAATAGAGTTTTCCAGTGATTTGTTATTTGCATATGTTTTAAACAATTGTACTAAATTATTTAAGGTATGGAATAAAGAAAAAAAATGAATTTATTGATTTTTTTCAATCTTATCTATAACTATCATATTTTTACTATTCATACTGTCAATTTCTTTTATATAATAAAATTTATGGAATAATTTTAAAACTTTTATAATACATATTTTTAATTTTTATTATTCATATTAAATATATACTATAATTTTTTTACATGTCAAATTCATGTAATTGAGCTTAACAACTAACATAATTTAAGCTCTTATACTTGCATATAATGTGATTACATATTAAAAATTATTTTTATAGAATAAGAAGATGAAAAAGTTATATAGATAGACAAATAAATATATTGACTTTTCTTAACACTGTTAATTTAAGTTATAAGGTCATATTACAAAAATGCAAAGTCTAAATTACTTAACTACCCACAAATTTTATAATTAGTAAGGATATTATAGGCATCACAAGAAAAGACGAAATAAAAAACAAGACGAAACAATTCATACTTTTATATTAGTAATATATATATATATATATATATATATATATATATATATATATATATATATATATATATGAATTTGAAGTGTTGATATATAACAATAATTGAAAGGGATTTATACTCTATATGTATACTAAAAGTTTGAGGTTTTGGTCAGAGATACGGACCTGTTTCATTTTGATCCAAAATTTTCATTTTTGATCCTAAAGGATTAAAAACGAGCAAAGGTGGTCCTTCTGTCACAATTTCCGTGAATGTTTTTTGTACTTCTTGTCCCAGTTTTAGCATTTTTGGTCCCAGATATTTTAATATTTTTTTTCCTAAATATACATAAACTTATGTTACAAATAGTGTAACACCTCCATTAAGGTCATTATGTGTCTTAAATTTTGTGATGTAGCCTACACAATCCTAACACTATATGTAGGTGTCTCGACACATTTGCAAAGCGAAAAAAATGAAACCTCAATTTGACATGATCATATGTGGTGCATGTGAAATTATTCGGTAGGAATTTATGATTCAATTCAATTTCAAAAAGCAACTAAAAATCTGAGAAATTATGTGGTACTAGAACTAAATTCTTGATTAAAAAAAATAAATGATTGCTTTAGAACCATTTATAAATAACAGGATGATTTTTGTAATTTACCTAAAGAAAAATTCTCTAATTAAGTTTGAGATCGACTTCCATTTTGTTGTTTCTGCAATCTGCATAATAGAAGTAAGTTTGCTTTATTTGGTAATTGCTATGTTTGCATTAATGTTAGTGTAATTTAATTTGTGTGTGATATATATAATTGGTTGCCAATGTGTGTTTGGAAGAAAAGAGTTCTTCAAATCTAAAAAAATATGAATTTATAAAAGTGAGACAGAGCTAGAGTTGTACATTTATCTAAGAACTAAAGATATAAAGTTATACATTTGAAAAACAAGAATTTAAGTCATCAAACGTGCTGGTAAGGGGGAAATAGACGGTAAAAAAATGCGCTTAACCACGGCCGCGGTAACATAACGGTATAGTGAAATCGTTGTTGATCAGACAACATTTTCCTAATCTAAACTAGTGCAATATATACCCGTATGATACACGAGTCTTTTAAAAATAAAAATAAAATTTTCCTTATGAAATTTGAGAAAAATGTTGCCAATTTTTTATATGTGAATATAGTTTGAATAGGATACATCATCACAATTCAATATTAAATATAGTATAATTTAAGGAATATATCAATTTTATTACCTTAGTACGCACATATTCACTTGAATTTGTCTAAATAAATAAATAAACAAATTTTACAAAATAGATATTGTAAAAAAATGTACAATAATAAGTTTAATTGAGAGGTAATTTAAAATACATCATCTTATGCATATATAAGAAACTTCTTCAAAAGTAGAGAAATCCCGAAGGCTAGCAAATTTCAAGAACAAAAACATATACTTCTCCATCATCTGATTATTGATCGCGTTGTCGAGGCACGTCAAATTAGTTATTATTTTCCTAACTTTCTTCCTAATAGTAGGTAGAGTAAGTTAGAGTCGATCCCACAAAGAATAGAGAAACTAATTGAATTATTGTATTATACAAATTTATATAAATACCTATAATAATATAAATATAATATAAAGTGGGGGAGTTTTGATGAGAATCAATTAATTAATGCAGCTAACAATTAAACTAACAAAGTAATGATAAATTTAATTATGATGAAAGTATTCCCGCCTTTAACCCAGTAACCCCTAGTCAGAATCATTCATGTAACTATTGCAACTGTTCGACAAACTAGTTCTGAAACCCCTACTCCAAGAATTAACAAGTACGCTTAGCTAATTTTTGTTACCCCTTAAGTATAATTAATCACAGGTTCGCTTAGTAATTAATCATATCCAATTAAGTAGTCTTATGATAGGATCGCTAGAACACCATTAATCAAATGCATAGGGAACTAAGGCAACGGAGTATGTACGGTGTTATACTCGCAAGTTTGGTACAAGGGACCGCGACTTATGTTATCCTAGCGAATAAATCACTATTTACTATTTTTAAACATAAACGCATAACAATTACGGATTATGATTTTACGATCTAGTAACATTTATATGCTTACTACCCGGGTGATCAGTCCAAATAACACACATATAAAAGATATGAAGAAAGCAAATAACATAAATAATCTCAGAGCATAGTCAAATCAAAAAATTATCGGAAAAATTACAAAAACATCGTTCTAGGGGTCAACTTAGTTAAAGACGGAAATTTAAAAGCTTAGCTGATCATAGCGATCGCTAAGAACAAACAAATAATGAAAAAACATAAACTAGAAAACCCGAAATGTCGAATCTTGATCCTTCATGCTCTTCCCAATTCCCAAGTCCGTGCTCTCAAAATCAAGGTAAAAGTTGTATTTTCGGACTTGGGATCTTCCTTTTATAGATGGGGAAGAATTAGGCTCAATTTGGGCTGGAAAAGGAGTATCTGCGAGCAAATCTTCGTTGGACTGCCTCGTATATCGGCCGAGAATATAATGGCTTATCTTGGCCGAGCCTTGCGCACCAAATTCTTGACTGAGAATCAGCTGTCTTGGCCGAGACTCTTCTACAGCCAAAATCCTGGATTCCCTGACCTTCTGTCTCGGTCGAGCTCAGTCTCCTGAAGCTTTGGCTCGATTTTTCTCGATTTTTTACTTGTGGAACTTGTTTTCAACATCCATCTTTAGTTGAGTATGACTTTTTGGTATAAATTCACCCAAATAACTTCAAAACAAGTCACAAACATCAAATTGTCCAATAATTCAAATACAAATAATACACAGTCAATTACGCATGCAAATGTCACTAAATGAACATTTAATTCGACCTATTATGCATGCATAATCATGTGTACCAAAATCCCCCAAACTTAAACCTTTGTTCGTCCTGAACAAAACAAAACAAAGAAGAACCACAAAAAATACGTGCTAAGGGCGATTTAAGTGGCAAACATAGTTTCAGATTGATTTTTATAAAGAAAGACAACATGATAATTCGAATATATCCGATATAGCAACATCAACTACTTTCGAGACTCGATACTTTCAACAAGTGATCCTTACCTGTTAAGTGTATCACTCATCTCCGAAGTAGTTAAGATAAATTTATTTTCACTCACATTGGACTACATCCAACGCCTACCATATGTTTGTTCATCATCTAAATCACAACTTCGTACTTGACATGTGTGACAGAGGATCAAAAAGGTCTTTAGTTTAGGTTGTAATGTAGGCTTAAGGTAAGGTGGGAAGCTTTTGGGTAAAAGTGACTAATCTTTGGACTAATCGAGTTTTTTCTTCTCAACTACTCCTCAAGACAATCACTCAATCATCACTCTCCAAATTTCAGCAAACCTTCCCGCAAGAAAGTTTCTTCACTCTTCAAAAGTCCTTACAACATAAATGTTTTTCATGCTTCACTTGGGTACCACAATTGGGACTACCCGATTTCTATAATCAACTCAAACAATAAACAATTTTTAGACTCCCAACCTCTTCTTGAAACAAAAATAATAACACTTATGTACAAGGAACTCTTTCTTTTCTTTTCTTCTTTCTTTTTTTTTTTTTTTCAAATAACTTCTAGTAACAAATAATCAATACATCACACTCCCACCCCCCCTCTCCCATACTTGGTTGAAAACCAACATTTGTGGGGAAAAGAGTGGGATGAATTGGTTCTCTAAACATAAAAATTGGGAGAGGTTATTCAGTCTCGATTTCTTTACCTATCATTTTTATATCACTTTCTTTCTTCAAAACTTTCCATATTTCACCTATATCAATCTCAAAGCTTCCTGATTACGTTCCAATCTTCCTCCTTCATACTCACTCTTAGTCTAAATGGGAAAAAGGTTTAATTATTGAAAGGATGTGGCTTATAAAGTAAGGCTATCAAAGAAATAGCAAAGCTCAAATAGGCTAACAACGAAAAATTTTATTGGTCAAAAGGAAAACATATTAAGGCTCAGAAACAGGTTAGAAATAAAAAACCTCCTAAAATCATTTCCTAAATCACAACATGTCTGACATATTCATAATAGAGAATCAAGGCAAGTTCTAGAGACAACTACATAAAACCAAAAAATTCACTCTGAAAGAATGTAGATATTACTCCAAAGATAGGAGTACAAAATTTGGCTCAAAAACTCACAAGTCTCAAGTACAAGCTCAATTTTATCTTAATCACATATCATGCTCTATCATATGTAAAATTTTAAGCAAGAATCATGATCATCATTAACTAGTTGCACACTTGTCATTCCCCTAATCTCTTGTCCTTAGACACACATCAAAATCAAAATGTAATCTCGGTTTTTCAACTGACTTCATCCTAGACTTAACTAAAATGCAAAGTACATAATAACTAAACATGACCCAATTTGCAAAGACAGTGGCTCACAGGCCAGACGATCAACCAAGTAATTGGCTCACAGGCCATACAACTATGGCTCACAGGCCAACACTCAATAAATAAACAAGAAACTCGCAGCTAGCACAAAGCAAGAAAATATATGAAAATAAAACTCAAAGCTCAAAAGCGGCCAAGTGGTCCCACTTACACCCCCTCCCCCTAACTTGGTTGTAAACCACAGTTTGTGGGGGAAAAGAAGGGTACGACTTGGTGCTTACTTACAGTACTCCTGCTGAGGTGGTGGTTGGAAGCTATGTGTGCTCCAATATTTGGGTATCGCGCCCCACCGAATGTCTTGCTATATCCATCCTGCTCCAACACTATTTGAATTTGAGTCATGTTAGTTCCTACATACTATTCAAAAACGAAAGAAAAATGCATCAAATAGAAAATAACAATAACATACAAAATTTAAAAGCAAAAATACGATTAACATCGGGTTGCCTCCCGACAAGCGCCTTTATTTTACGTCGTTGGCTCGACCGATTCACGTCCATTTAGTGTTTGATCCATGGTGGTTTCCGAATTGGCCCTAACCAATTAAAGCATTTTACCTCCGTCATTTTCTCACGCTCCCTTTTATGATGCTTCCAAGATATGGAAGTATTCAGCTTATCCTTGCAACTCAGCTCACAGTTTCTTTCACCAAACGGGTTAATAACATCATTAGGCATAACAGATTGGAAATTTTCAGAGAATTCAATTACATCATATATGTTAAATTTAACAATGTGCCAATCGAACTCCATCGTGAGTGTTCCCTCACGAACATCTATCTTTGTTTGAGAGGTGTTATAAAAACGGCCTCCCTAAAAATATAAGCGTAGAAGTTGATGTATCGCCGTTCATATCTAACACATAGAAATCCGCCGGAAATACTAAGTCGCCTACTTCCACTAGTACATCTTCCACGACCCCATCAGGGTATGTAGTACTCTAGTCAGCTAATTGAATTACTATCCTCGTTTCTTTTAATGGACCATGTTTTAGTGCATGAAAAATAGAACGAGGCGTGACGTTTATAGATGCACCTAGATCTAGCATAGCTCTCTCTTACCTATCAAATAGGGTATTATGAACATATCTGAATCCTTGCACTTTGGGGGAATCTTCTTTTGGAAGATGACTGACACATTCTCCCCCAGGTTCACTTTCTCATTCCCCTTTAACTTGTGTTTGTTAGTGCATAAATCTTTAAGAAATTCAGCATACCTCGGGATTTTTTTGATCGCGTCGATTAACGAAATGTTTATCTCGACTTTTCTGAATACATTCAAGATCTCTTTCTCCTTGTTATCTTTCACTTTCATCGCAAGTCAGCTAGGAAACGAAAGTGATTGAGCCGGAACAGATGGCAGAGGAAACTGCTTGTGTTGGGAAGGTGGCTCAGCCGAGACTGATTGTTCTCGGTCGGACTAGTTGGCAGCTTGCCTAGTTCTTGGCCGAGATCGGGGTTCTCGGCCGAGCTCTGTAGCTCATCCTCCTCTTTAGTTTTATCAGTTTTTTCGTCAATTTCCTCTTCCGAACTTTGCCCGGGCTGTCTAGGCTCTCCAAGCTCTGTTCCACTCCTAAGTGTAATTGCACTCACGTTTCTCGGGTTGATTTCAGGTTGAGCGGGTAATTTGCCACTGTTTGCATTCTCCAGTCAACTCATAACCGTAGCTAATTGACTCACTTGAATCTCAAGGTTATTAATGCTTGACTGTGTGTCCTTTTGAAACTGAACAGTGTTCGTGGCCAAGTTCTTGACGATGTCTTCTAAAGACGAGCCTGGAGCTTGCTCAGTCGGTTGCCTCTGTTGGTACGTACCCTGTGGGAGCCGATTTTGATCGCCCAACTGATGTGGCTGATTACCGTATCTCAAATTGGGATGATCCCTCCACCCCAGATTATAGGAATGGGAGTAGAGGTCATACCTTCCCTGCTGCAAATTTTTCGTGCCAACTGCGTTAGCATGGGCGTCGATCTCATCTCCAGAATTCAACAATTATCTGCCGAATGCTCCATTGTCTCACAAATACGGCAAGGCTTGATAATAGCCTTTCCCCCCTGAAGCGACCTTTCTTACCAGAGTTGTTAATGCTTCAAGCTTGTCTTCTATGGAGGAGTCGGTTGCCTCTCTTACTGCTTTGAGCGGTGCATCTCTACATCCAGATTGTTGCGAGTTTGCAGCCATCTTTGATATCAGTTCTCTAGCTGCAATTGGGATTTTTTCCACTAGCACTCCCCCGCTAGCTGAATATATCATGTTCTGATCCGTCATTGACAATCCCTCATAGAAATATTGGATTAGCAGTTTATCTGTTATCTGATGTTGTGGACAACTCGCCACCAGTTTCTTGAACCGCTCCCAATATTCATACAAATTCTCACTATGCATTTGTCTGGCTCCACTGATCTCTTTTCGGAGATTTGTTGCTCTAGATGCGGGAAAATATTTTTCCAAAAATTACCTCTCCATCTCCCCCCACGTAGTGATGGAAGCTGGGGGAAGATAGTAGAGCCAATCTTTGGCCAAATCCTTCAAAGAGAAGGGAAAAGCTCGTAACTTGATTACTTCTTCACTAACAGTAGTGGCTTCATACTCGAGCAAACGACGTGGAGTTCCTTCAAATGTTTGTGGGGATCCTCGCCCAGAAGGCCATGGTATGAGGGCAACAGATGGATTAACCCGGATTTCAGTTCAAATGTAGTGGTTTCTCCCAAGTTGGGGAAAGTGATGCATAGGGGCTGGTGAGTGGCGCCAATGTTGGCCAATTCTTTCATAATCTTCTCTGCTGCCATGACTATTTGTTCGTTTCTGATTCAACAAGGATGGGTTCAGTTTCAGTTTCCTCTCGAATCCCTCTTGTTTGTCTCCTCAGAATCCAGTCTCTTCGCGTAATCTCTAGATCGAATTGCGAGTCTTTGTTACCGTGTGAACGAGTGATTCATTCACAGTTGTAATAAGATGCAAACGAACAAGTGAATGCCCCGTGTATATTAAACAAAGATTATAATGAATAACAAAAATTAAAACTAATAATGGTTAATACTAAAACACAATTAATGTTAATCGTTCCCCCACAACGACGCCAAAATTTGACCACGCTGTCGAGGCACGTCAAAGCAGTTATTATTTTCCTTTCTTTCCTAATAGTAGGTAGAGTAAGTCAGGGTCGATCCCACAGGGAACAGAGAAATAAATCGAATTATTGTATTAAACCAATTTATATAAATACCTATAATAATATAAATATAATATAAAGTGGGGGAGTTTTGATGAGAATTAACAATTAAACTAACAAACGAATGATAAATTTAATTATGATGAAAGTATTCCCGCCTTTAACCTAGTATCCCCCTAGTCAAAATCATTCATGTAACCATTGCAACTGTTCGACAAACTAGTTTTCAAACCCCTACTCCAAGAATTAACAAGTACGCTTAACTAATCCTTGTTACCCCTTAAGTATAATTAATCACAGGTTCGCTTAGTAATTAATCCTATCCAATTAAGTAGTCCTAGGATACGATCGCTAGAACACCATTAATCAGATGTATAGGAAACTAAGGCAACGGAGTAGGTACGGTGTTGTACTCGCAAGCTCGATACAAGGGACCGCGACTTATGTTATCCTAGCGAATAAATCACTATTTGCCACTTTTAGACATAAATGCATAACAATTACGGATTATGAATTTACGACCTAGCAAAATTTATAAGCCTACTACTCGGGTGATCACTTTAAATAACAGACTTATAAAAGATATGAAGAAAGCAAATAACATAAATAATCTCAGAACATAGTTAAATCAAACAATTACCAAAATAATTACAAAAAACATTGTTTTAGGGTTCAACTTAGTTAAAGACAGAAATTGAAAAGCTTAGCTGATCATAGTGATCGCTAAGAAAAATTAATATTGAAACATAAACTATAAAACACGAGATGCCGAATCTGGATCATTCGTGCCCTTCCCAATACCCAAGCATGTGCTCTTAAAATCAAGGTAAAAATTGTATTTTCAGACTTGGGATCTTCCTTTTATAGATGGGGATGAATTAGCCTCAATTTGGGCTGGAAAAGGAGTATCTGCAAGCAAATCTTCATTGGGTCGCCTCGCGTCTCGATCGAGAATGGCTTGTCTCGGCCGAGCCTTGTGCACCAAATTCTTGGCCGAGAATCAGCTGTCTCGATCGAGACTCTTCTACAGCCAAAATCCTGGATTCCCTGACCTTTTGTCTCGGCCGAGAACTCATTGTCTTGGCCGAGCTTAGTATCCTGAAGCTTTGGCTCGATTTTTCTCGATTTTTTACTTGTGGAACTTGTTTTCAACATCCATCTTTAGTCGAGTTCGAATTTTTTGTCTAAATTCACCTAAATAACTTCAAAACAAGTCACAAACATCAAATTATCCAATAATTCATATACGAATAATACACAGTCAATTACGCATTCAAATTTCACTAAATGAACACTTAATTCGATCTATTATGCATGCATAATCATGTGTACCAATTATATAAATAACACTCTCTTCCATATGTACAACACTTTGTCTAGCACATATGTTCGTAGAAAATATAAGAGTAGAATGAAACGGTATTCCAAACTTCCAGCATTCAATCAACATAATTGTGACCAGTGACGAAGCCAGGATTTTTAGTCAGGGGGGCCCAATTATAGTGTTAAAATAAAATAATATGTTAATTCTAAAATTTAAAATATAAAAACATATTATTTGTATAAAGTTAATAAAAATAAATATAGGTTACTACATTCACATACCTAGATAATCAACTACTCCCTCCGTCCCGCTCTAATGTGTCTACTTTCTTTTTCGGTTTGCCCAATCTAATTTGTCAGCCCATAAATGACAAATTTCTCTCACAATCTCCACCCTCAAAATCTTCACTTTTGAAAAAGTAAAAAATTCCGCAAAATTTGTTTTTTCTTAACCTCTGTGTATATTATAAGAAGATTGAAATGAATAATCTTACTCAATCCTTTTAGCAAAAAATAAGAAATCATTACTTCATAATTTTAAATGTGGCTACTAATAGTAAAAAAAGATATATAAAAACTCAATATAGAAAGATAAGTTATGAAACATTAATTATAAAGAAAAATTACAAATAGTTTTCCAGGTACTTTTTCCTCTAAGTTTAATATATTACATTTAGTGTTTTTAGTAAAATGCTCGTAAAAATTACTTAGAAATAACTAATTTTATTTTATAGAGGCTATGTCTATGTATGTGGTAATTGTGTGCATAAGTTGTGTATAAATACTAACGTAGCTGAATTCAAATAAGACATAGTAATTTAATCTAATATGAAACCTAGTTATTTTTTTAGGATGAAATTTCTATTTTTATCGAAATAAAGTAAATATTTTTAAATTACAAAAATACCCCTACGAAATTATTAAAATTTGAGGGGAGCCCAACGACCCCGTTGGCCCCCCTCTGGCTCCGTCCTTGATTGTGACCAAATGAACCAAAATGATCCCCCACATATATATATATATATATATATATATATATATATATATATCACTACAAGAAATATTATTAATAGTGACTGATTTTAGTGACGGACAATTTCCGTCACAATCTAATTACGGACTAGTGACGGAATAGTCACGGATAGAGACTACAAGAGTGTTTGATTATTAGCATCGACTTAGTGACGGAATCATGACGGAATTTAGAGACGGAAAAAAATTCGTCATTAAACCGTAGTAACAAAGGACGCTAAAAATGTGGAAATAAAATATTTTAAGATTGTGACGGAAATATTCCGTCATTAATCATGTATCGACGGATTAGTGACGGTATTTTAGCCGTTGCTATTTAGTGACGGAAAATATTCCGTCATTAATCTTGTATTGACGGATTAGTGATGGAATTTTAACCGTTGCTATGTAGTGACAGAAAACATTCCGTCATTAGTCTTGTATTGACGGATCAGTGACGGAATTTTAACCGTTGCTATGTAGTGACGGAAAATATTCCGTCATTAGTCTTGTATTGGCGGATCAGTGACGGAATTTTTTCCGTTGCTATGTAGTGATGGAAAATATTCCGTCATTAGTCTTGTATTGACGGATTAGTGACGGAATTTTAACCGTTGCTATGTAGTGACGGAAATATTCCGTCATTACTTATTGCCCATGTAAATGATGCTTATTTAGTGACGGAATTGACCGTCATTAACTAATGACAAAAATTTCCGTCACTACTCAAACGACGTCGTATTAGACCTACCTCCAATACATAAAAAATTTATGAGTGTCATGCGCCAGCGTCGATCCCCTGACCTGGTGGACAGGAAACAAGTCCCTTACCACTTGAGACACCTATTGTTATGTCGAGAATCCTTTACTGGTTTTGTATATATTAAGTTGTTTTACTTTCAGATTTCCCTAAATTCACTGGAGAGTGTATTCCTCTTTCCATTTCACTTTTTTCTCTCTCTTTCATTTGCACCATTCATCTTTTCCTCCCTCTCTCTCCTTCACGCACGTCTCTCTCACTCGTACACACATTCTTGGACTCTCTCCCTCGCAAACACAGACGCCTGTTGGGATGAAGACGCTTTTGATTGCAAGTTCCATCGTCAAGATTACCCCGATCGACAGCACATACACGAGGGTTGGGATTAAGAGGTGCTTTAGATTGCAAGCGTCATCGTCTAATTCCCACGATTGACGGTCTAATCAAAAGAAGAGATTCGATTTCAGTTTGAAAACTCCACCATCGAATTCAAAGAGGTCTGATCATAGCCCTAATTTCATTTGAATATGTTATTTGATTTGAATCTTTGTGCTTTCTGGAAACAAACATTGAATTAGAAATGTGAACACCCTAGCTGTCGCTAATTATTCTCTCAATCTACAGCATTAGGCTATGTTTAATTGTATTCTCTCGCCGTTAATGGCCTCATTCTCAGTTGCATCTCCTCGTTGGATATCCTCCTGCTGTGCATATCCACCGACGACGTACGGTTTTCCACCGGCAGGCTTCGAGGTTAATGCTCGACTATCGATCAATGTCCCTTAATTTTGTTGAGTTACCAAAATCTCACTCGTTCATTAACTAGGAGGCGCTTGACAGTTCCGATGGCAACGACAAACGAAAATAGTTGATTATTCACCGACATAAATACTACATTGCTCACAGCTCTCTGATTTGGTGAGTTGCCCTAATTTTGCTTATTTGCTCATTCTCTAATTTTTCATCTGTATTCTTGCACAATTTCTTTGAGTTTTAGCATATTATATCTGTTTGTGTTGTTTTCTCGTGGCATTCACTTCTTACACCGAGTAACATACGAATAAGTACCATTTTAATTAGAGCAAAGGTTTTCACATGATTGAATTTCTTTCACAACTCGAATAGAGAAAGTTACCTAGTACCTAAGTAGTCATAAGAACGAAATATTCAATGATTGGCATGTAAGAGTAACCCCTAATGGGCCTGATATGCATCATCATCTTAGATACTTCTAATCTAAGAACTGAGTTGCAAGCCCTGTAACCCTTTCTTTGGTCCTGTGAAGAGCGAACCAGAGCATCACACGTCATTAATTAGGTAACCTACAATTACACTAATTTATAAACAATTCCCTGTTATTTGGTTCTTTGCCTTTTCATCACTGATGTCTTTTTTTTTTTTTTTTTTTTTTTTTTTTTTGTGTGTGTGTGGGTTTTGAGGTAGAAATAGATCTATCCTTATGGCTATTTTTTTACAGGTTGAAAAAGCTCACAATGCTGACCTTCATTGTGTTGATTGGAATCCCAATGAGGTGAATCTCATTTTGACCGGGTATTTCTCTACTTTTAGTACAGTTTAAGATGAAAATGTGACGGATCATTGCACCAATAGGATTTAAGATTGATCTACTTATACTAACTGCGAAGATCAGAATCTGTGGTGTATTGTGAAACTTTGTGTTCTTAGTTAAGCCAATAACCATCAAATTTTGAGGCCATCTCTGCCAACAAGAGAGCGAGAGTAACAAAACTCGTCTTCGATTAAATATAACAGGTCTTATACTTTTGCAGCATACGTCTTCACACTTTCTCCTCCTCTGTTTGCAGGACATATGTAATGCACTCTGGATTATGTATAAATCTGATGCATGATAAGAAGTGGTTCTTTTCTTGCAAATATTTTTTGATAGCTACAATTGATAAAACGTGGCAACGCTGAGGTAAGTATTCCAAATCTTATTGATTTTCTTGTGGTGTGGTGTCAAAATTGTTATTGATTTCTTCTTTATATTCACTGGAGAGTGTATTCCTCTTTCCATTTCACTTTTTTCTCTCTCTTTCATTTGCACCATTCATCTTTTCCTCCCTCTCTCTCCTTCACGCACGTCTCTCTCACTCGTACACACATGCTTGGACTCTCTCCCTCGCAAACACAGACGCCTGTTGGGATGAAGACGCTTTTGATTGCAAGTTCCATCGCCAAGATTACCCCGATCGACAGCACATACACGAGGGTTGGGATTAAGAGGTGCTTTAGATTACAAGCGTCATCGTCTAATTCCCACGATTGACGGTCTAATCAAAAGAAGAGATTCGATTTCAGTTTGAAAACTCCACCATCGAATTCAAAGAGGTCTGATCATAGCCCTAATTTCATTTGAATATGTTATTTGATTTGAATCTTTGTGCTTTCTGGAAACAAACATTGAATTAGAAATGTGAACACCCTAGCTGTCGCAAATTATTCTCTCAATCTACAGCATTAGGCTATGTTTAATTGTATTCTCTCGCCGTTAATGGCCTCATTCTCAGTTGCATCTCCTCGTTGGATATCCTCCTGCTGTGCATATCCACCGACGACGTACGGTTTTCCACCGGCAGGCTTCGAGGTTAATGCTCGACTATCGATCAATGTCCCTTAATTTTGTTGAGTTACCAAAATCTCACTCGTTCATTAACTAGGAGGCGCTTGACAGTTCCGATGGCAACGACAAACGAAAATAGTTGATTATTCACCGACATAAATACTACATTGCTCACAGCTCTCTGATTTGGTGAGTTGCCCTAATTTTGCTTATTTGCTCATTCTCTAATTTTTCATCTGTATTCTTGCACAATTTCTTTGAGTTTTAGCATATTATATCTGTTTGTGTTGTTTTCTCGTGGCATTCACTTCTTACACCGAGTAACATACGAATAAGTACCATTTTAATTAGAGCAAAGGTTTTCACATGATTGAATTTCTTTCACAACTCGAATAGAGAAAGTTACCTAGTACCTAAGTAGTCATAAGAACGAAATATTCAATGATTGGCATGTAAGAGTAACCCCTAATGGGCCTGATATGCATCATCATCTTAGATACTTCTAATCTAAGAACTGAGTTGCGAGCCCTGTAACCCTTTCTTTGGTCCTGTGAAGAGCGAACCAGAGCATCACACGTCATTAATTAGGTAACCTACAATTACACTAATTTATAAACAATTCCCTGTTATTTGGTTCTTTGCCTTTTCATCACTGATGTCTTTTTTTTTTTTTTGTGTGTGTGTGTGTGTGGGTTTTGAGGTAGAAATAGATCTATCCTTATGGCTATTTTTTTACAGGTTGAAAAAGCTCACAATGCTGACCTTCATTGTGTTGATTGGAATCCCAATGAGCTGAATCTCATTTTGACCGGGTATTTCTCTACTTTTAGTACAGTTTAAGATGAAAATGTGACGGATCATTGCACCAATAGGATTTAAGATTGATCTACTTATACTAACTGCGAAGATCAGAATCTGTGGTGTATTGTGAAACTTTGTGTTCTTAGTTAAGCCAATAACCATCAAATTTTGAGGCCATCTCTGCCAACAAGAGAGCGAGAGTAACAAAACTCGTCTTCGATTAAATATAACAGGTCTTATACTTTTGCAGCATACGTCTTCACACTTTCTCCTCCTCTGTTTGCAGGACATATGTAATGCACTCTGGATTATGTATAAATCTGATGCATGATAAGAAGTGGTTCTTTTCTTGCAAATATTTTTTGATAGCTACAATTGATAAAACGTGGCAACGCTGAGGTAAGTATTCCAAATCTTATTGATTTTCTTGTGGTGTGGTGTCAAAATTGTTATTGATTTCTTCTTTATATTCACTGGAGAGTGTATTCCTCTTTCCATTTCACTTTTTTCTCTCTCTTTCATTTGCACCATTCATCTTTTCCTCCCTCTCTCTCCTTCACGCACGTCTCTCTCACTCGTACACACATACTTGGACTCTCTCCCTCGCAAACACAGACGCCTGTTGGGATGAAGATGCTTTTGATTGCAAGTTCCATCGCCAAGATTACCCCGATCGACAGCACATACACGAGGGTTGGGATTAAGAGGTGCTTTAGATTGCAAGCGTCATCGTCTAATTCCCACGATTGACGGTCTAATCAAAAGAAGAGATTCGATTTCAGTTTGAAAACTCCACCATCGAATTCAAAGAGGTCTGATCATAGCCCTAATTTCATTTGAATATGTTATTTGATTTGAATCTTTGTGCTTTCTGGAAACAAACATTGAATTAGAAATGTGAACACCCTAGCTGTCGCTAATTATTCTCTCAATCTACAGCATTAGGCTATGTTTAATTGTATTCTCTCGCCGTTAATGGCCTCATTCTCAGTTGCATCTCCTCGTTGGATATCCTCCTGCTGTGCATATCCACCGACGACGTACGATTTTCCACCGGCAGGCTTCGAGGTTAATGCTCGACTATCGATCAATGTCCCTTAATTTTGTTGAGTTACCAAAATCTCACTCGTTCATTAACTAGGAGGCGCTTGACAGTTCCGATGGCAACGACAAACGAAAATAGTTGATTATTCACCGACATAAATACTACATTGCTCACAGCTCTCTGATTTGGTGAGTTGCCCTAATTTTGCTTATTTGCTCATTCTCTAATTTTTCATCTGTATTCTTGCACAATTTCTTTGAGTTTTAGCATATTATATCTGTTTGTGTTGTTTTCTCGTGGCATTCACTTCTTACACCGAGTAACATATGAATAAGTACCATTTTAATTAGAGCAAAGGTTTTCACATGATTGAATTTCTTTCACAACTCGAATAGAGAAAGTTACCTAGTACCTAAGTAGTCATAAGAACGAAATATTCAATGATTGGCATGTAAGAGTAACCCCTAATGGGCCTGATATGCATCATCATCTTAGATACTTCTAATCTAAGAACTGAGTTGCGAGCCCTGTAACCCTTTCTTTGGTCCTGTGAAGAGCGAACCAGAGCATCACACGTCATTAATTAGGTAACCTACAATTACACTAATTTATAAACAATTCCCTGTTATTTGGTTCTTTGCCTTTTCATCACTGATGTCTTTTTTTTTTTTTTTTTTTTTTTGTTTTTTTTTTTTTTTTTGTGTGTGTGTGGGTTTTGAGGTAGAAATAGATCTATCCTTATGGCTATTTTTTTACAGGTTGAAAAAGCTTACAATGCTGACCTTCATTGTGTTGATTGGAATCCCAATGAGGTGAATCTCATTTTGACCGGGTATTTCTCTACTTTTAGTACAGTTTAAGATGAAAATGTGACGGATCATTGCACCAATAGGATTTAAGATTGATCTACTTATACTAACTGCGAAGATCAGAATCTGTGGTGTATTGTGAAACTTTGTGTTCTTAGTTAAGCCAATAACCATCAAATTTTGAGGCCATCTCTGCCAACAAGAGAGCGAGAGTAACAAAACTCGTCTTCGATTAAATATAACAGGTCTTATACTTTTGCAGCATACGTCTTCACACTTTCTCCTCCTCTGTTTGCAGGACATATGTAATGCACTCTGGATTATGTATAAATCTGATGCATGATAAGAAGTGGTTCTTTTCTTGCAAATATTTTTTGATAGCTACAATTGATAAAACGTGGCAACGCTGAGGTAAGTATTCCTAATCTTATTGATTTTCTTGTGGTGTGGTGTCAAAATTGTTATTGATTTCTTCTTTATATTCACTGGAGAGTGTATTCCTCTTTCCATTTCACTTTTTTCTCTCTCTTTCATTTGCACCATTCATCTTTTCCTCCCTCTCTCTCCTTCACGCACATCTCTCTCACTCGTACACACATGCTTGGACTCTCTCCCTCGCAAACACAGAGGCCTGTTGGGATGAAGACGCTTTTGATTGCAAGTTCCATCGCCAAGATTACCCCGATCGACAGCACATACACGAGGGTTGGGATTAAGAGGTGCTTTAGATTGCAAGCGTCATCGTCTAATTCCCACGATTGACGGTCTAATCAAAAGAAGAGATTCGATTTCAGTTTGAAAACTCCACCATCGAATTCAAAGAGGTCTGATCATAGCCCTAATTTCATTTGAATATGTTATTTGATTTGAATCTTTGTGCTTTCTGGAAACAAACATTGAATTAGAAATGTGAACACCCTAGCTGTCGCTAATTATTCTCTCAATCTACAGCATTAGGCTATGTTTAATTGTATTCTCTCGCCGTTAATGGCCTCATTCTCAGTTGCATCTCCTCGTTGGATATCCTCCTGCTGTGCATATCCACCGACGACGTACGGTTTTCCACCGGCAGGCTTCGAGGTTAATGCTCGACTATCGATCAATGTCCCTTAATTTTGTTGAGTTACCAAAATCTCACTCGTTCATTAACTAGGAGGCACTTGACAGTTCCGATGGCAACGACAAACGAAAATAGTTGATTATTCACCGACATAAATACTACATTGCTCACAGCTCTCTGATTTGGTGAGTTGCCCTAATTTTGCTTATTTGCTCATTCTCTAATTTTTCATCTGTATTCTTGCACAATTTCTTTGAGTTTTAGCATATTATATCTGTTTGTGTTGTTTTCTCGTGGCATTCACTTCTTACACCGAGTAACATACGAATAAGTACCATTTTAATTAGAGCAAAGGTTTTCACATGATTGAATTTCTTTCACAACTCGAATAGAGAAAGTTACCTAGTACCTAAGTAGTCATAAGAACGAAATATTCAATGATTGGCATGTAAGAGTAACCCCTAATGGGCCTGATATGCATCATCATCTTAGATACTTCTAATCTAAGAACTGAGTTGCGAGCCCTGTAACCCTTTCTTTGGTCCTGTGAAGAGCGAACCAGAGCATCACACGTCATTAATTAGGTAACCTACAATTACACTAATTTATAAACAATTCCCTGTTATTTGGTTCTTTGCCTTTTCATCACTGATGTCTTTTTTTTTTTTTGTTTTTTTTGTTTATTTTTTTTTTTTTTTGTGTGTGTGTGGGTTTTGAGGTAGAAATAGATCTATCCTTATGGCTATTTTTTTACAGGTTGAAAAAGCTCACAATGCTGACCTTCATTGTGTTGATTGGAATCCCAATGAGGTGAATCTCATTTTGACCGGGTATTTCTCTACTTTTAGTACAGTTTAAGATGAAAATGTGACGGATCATTGCACCAATAGGATTTAAGATTGATCTACTTATACTAACTGCGAAGATCAGAATCTGTGGTGTATTGTGAAACTTTGTGTTCTTAGTTAAGCCAATAACCATCAAATTTTGAGGCCATCTCTGCCAACAAGAGAGCGAGAGTAACAAAACTCGTCTTCGATTAAATATAACAGGTCTTATACTATTGCAGCATACGTCTTCACACTTTCTCCTCCTCTGTTTGCAGGACATATGTAATGCACTCTGGGTTATGTATAAATCTGATGCATGATAAGAAGTGGTTCTTTTCTTGCAAATATTTTTTGATAGCTACAATTGATAAAACGTGGCAACGCTGAGGTAAGTATTCCAAATCTTATTGATTTTCTTGTGGTGTGGTGTCAAAATTGTTATTGATTTCTTCTTTATAGTATGTCAAACAAGAAGTTTGGTATTACTAGTAAGGTATGTTTTCCGTAGATGGAGGGTCCCGTTTGAATGACAAGACCATTATCATGGACAAAAGAATAGGAATATTATACAGATGAAAATATAGTAAATCATGGAATATATGTTTCTGGAAATCATGGAATTATTGTCTCCAAAAGACCACTATGAAATGTAAAGAGTGGAAAATCCGAATGCATAAATTTTAGATGTAATGTCTGTCTTGCAATAAAATATGGTAAAAGTGATATGATATTATCAAATTATCTTTTTATTTTAAAAAATTAAATTAAGAAGTTTATTTAACTTAGATGATTCCATTCTTGGACAGATTCATAAACAAGCATAGGACTAATGATTTGCAGAGTTTATTCAATATTGCAGATTGCCATTATTTTGCGTAGTGGGGTATTTACTAGAAAATTGTTTTGATAGGGAATTTGGCGAAGGATAAAAGTTGAGGGAAGAGATCTCACTCATTCGATGTCTTGAAAAAGAGGCTGACAATCTGAAGAAGACTTTGAAATCATTATTTTGTATATAGTTAGGTATGCATGACACGTCGGTTTCTAACCTAGTGTTCCGCAAGTGTACGGATGTAGGTGTAGTACTATTGTCAAGGTCGATCCCACAAGGAATAGTTTTAGGTAGTTTGATACCCTAATACTCTAGGAATGTCCTAACTAGATACTAAGTTGTAAAGGTTGATTTTAACACGACTTAAGGAATTTAACTAATACTTGACAAACAAAGAAAATTAACAATCACTGAGAAAAGGTATCCTAGGGTTTCGATTTCAGGATATTAATTCAATGTTGAATATGATTAACCTATTAATTTACCAATTCTAGTGTTTATTAGGCGGCACGACAATAATCTAATCCTTCTCTCGAAGCGATTAAACCGTTGATTAATTAAGCTAATTACCCTCTCGAGTCAATTAAACCTAATAACTCCCAAACGATCCTAAGCCACGGCCTACACAGTCACAGACAACTGCGCTCTATGTTCTAGGTCTGATAACGATTCCCTCCTCTCGAAGCGGAATTGTTAAACTAAATTACTAAATCTAGGTGATCAAGCTAAATTCAGTTTTAAGCACAAACATAGAGATAAAACACGTAAAGAACGGAATTAATAGATTAAATCATAAATCAAAACATTGTCATAAAAATCCCTACTTTCTAACCCTAGGACACGAATAGCTTAGCTCCTCATGCCTAGTAATAATCCAATACAAAATTCTAATAAAAACATTGTAAAGAATTAAAACTAAGAAAAGAATAAGTAAACCCGGATGACTCCGTCTCGATGATCTTCGTCTTCCTTGTCCTCCAAAATTTCTTCTAGGTGAAATAATGTAATTCATGTTCTTCCGTCATTGATTCTTTTCCTAGAGCTTGGGGTCCTTTTTATAGAGTTGGGAACGAATCTTGGGGAAGATAAGATCAAAATCCTATTAAAAATAGGAAATCTTCGCAGAAAAATCCTTTTGACACGGCCGTGTTGCTTCACAAATTTCTCTTTTCCAGCAACAATTTGACACGGCCGTGTTGCTTTGTGACACGGCCGTGTTCTATTCCAGACTCAACAACACGTTATGGACCACTTTTGACACGGCCGTGTTGCTTTGTGACGTGGCCGTGTCGGTTCTTGCCCCATTTTGCTCCTGGACCGGTTCAGGCCGGTTCAGACCGGTTTGGACCGGTTCTTGGACGGTTTTTACTCTTTTGGGCCGGTTTTCACTCTATTTGACTTGTTTCTCCTTCAAACTTCATCCAAATGGCATAAAAATACCTAATTATCTTCAAAACAAGTCGAAACACGTTAAATGGCCCAAATATTATAAATATTAATAAGTGCTGGTCAAATATACACGTATATGCTATAAAATATGATCCTAAATCGACCTAAATACATGCATAAATAACGTGTTATCAAACTCCCCCAAACTTAAACTGTTGTTCGTCCCGAACATCATACAAAAAGACACAAAGAAGACAAGTGATTATGCATTTTGTTTAGGGCGATTAGACGATGAATTCAGTTTCAGTCTGGTTTTTCTTAAAACAACTAGGCAACACAATTCACTTGAGCATATGCGATAACGCGAAAATCAACTAATCTCGAGACTTTGAACTTTCGAATTATTCAACCCTCACCGAGTAAGTGTTTCACTCATCTCTCAAGTGTTTAGGCTAAAATAATTTCCACTCATATTGAATTATATGCAAAGTCTACCATATGCTTGCCAATCGTCTAAACTAGACCTCGTTCTTGATATGTGTGACAAAGGATAAAAAAGGTCTTTATTTTGGTTGTAATGTGGGCTTAAGGTAAGGTGGGATACATTTGGATATAAGCGACTATACATTGGACTAATCAAGTTACGTCTAACCCGACTACCCCTCAATACAATCACTCAATCTCACTCTTCAAATTTCAGCAAATCACCCCGCAAAGTGACTTCTTCACCTTCAAAAGTCCATACAACTTAAGTGCTTTTCAATTCTGTGGGCACCACATCTTTGGGACTACCCGACTGTTCTAATCAAATTCACAATTTAAGCACTTTATTTCCTAGCCTCTCCTCTATAATAACAACTTTTCTCTTTTTCTTCTTTTTTTTTTTTTTTTCCTTTTTTTCTTCTCTTTTTTTTTTTTTTTTTTTCTTTCTTTTCTTTTTTTTTTCTAGGAGAGACTATTTTTCTTGGTATTTTACCTATCACTTTTCTCTTATTTTCTTCATCATTTGAAAATATCCATACTTCTCATTCCTTCCCACAAATTGTTCACCCAAAAATTCCTTTCAATTCTCCTCCCTCTAACTTGATTAATCCAATTAAGGCCAAAAGAGATAAATCAAAAGGTTTCGGCTGACATTGTTAGGTTATGAATAAATAAAGCTATAAGGCTCAATTGGGCTAACTAGGGACAATTTTTTCATTATGGGTCAAAGGCAATTTTCATGGTTCGAACAAATAGGCTTAAACAAAAAGTTGCCTAAGATCATTTCCTAAATCACAACATATACTTGACACATTCTTAGTAAAGACTTAAGGCAAGTTCTAGAGACTAGTACACATATTCAATCAAATTCACACCGAAAGAAAGTATATTACTCCGAAAATTGGAGTATAATTAGGCTCAAATTCTCACAAGGTTAATTTTGATTGAATATTCTAAGTTCAAGCTCAATTTCGTCTCAAAACACCTCTCATGCTCTATTATGTGCCATTTTTTCATCTAAATCATCTCATCATTAACTATTCATCATCCATCTTTCCCTATTATTCTCTTTTTATTTTTTTCACTTGTTACCTATTTCCGGGTTTATTATTCTTACGACTCAAAAAAAACTAAAACACTACTAAGACTCTAAACTCTAAACTCCTAAGACTCAACATGAAAACAATATGCAATCAAACTCGGGCTCACAGACCCAACAACACTGATAAATCAGATAACTGGGCTCACAGACCCGATAACATCAATCAAAACAATAAAAATCAGCACAATGGGCACACGGACCCACAATCAGCAAAACTCGAACGATCAACTAAACTGTAAATCAAAACTAGAAATATAGCTGCCAAGACGTCCCACGGTCTACCCCCTCCCCCAAACTTGGCTGAAAGCCAATGTTTGGAGGAAAAACGTGGTACACCTTGGTGTTAACTTACAAATCGTTTCGACGATGGCGTTTTGAAACCCCTACGAGCTCCGAAATCGTGCCATTTTGCTCCTACTGAATCTTGGTTCGGCCGTCTCCGCATCGCGCTCTGAATTTTTGCATTGTTTTCTGCTGAAGTAATGACACGGCCGTGTTGAAGGTTGTGACACGGCCGTGTTACAATTGAGCCAAAGTTGATGTTTCTGGGCCGATTTTGACACGGCCGTGTTATAATGCTGACGCGGCCGTGTTCTAATTGAATCAAAAGAACTGGTTTCTGTGGCGTTTTTGACACGGCCGTGTTAAGTAACGTGACACGGCCGTGTTGCATTCCAGTGCATTTTACCTTTTGGAGCGATCTTTTGACATGGCCGTGTCATGTGTGAGACGCGTCCGTGTTACTTTGAGCTGGAGTTGACGCGGCCGTGTCATTTTTTGACGCGACCGTGTTGCATTCCAGAAGATTTCACCCTTTTGACGTCAATTTTGACACAGCCGTGTTACTCTGATTTCCATCCACATGCGATTTTTCGTCTTTTCCACCCCCGTTTCTTGCAACACTCGTCCATGTTGATTCCTAAAAACATAAAACAGTAAAACACACGTAAAATTAACGTAATAAAAAAAAACATAAAACAATAAACATCGGGTTGCCTCCCGACAAGCGCTTCGTTTTACGTCTTCAGCCGGACGTCCTTTTTCTATCAGCCATTTTCTAGCCACCCCGAGTCGGATGTTTTCTGACCAATTAAAGAGCTATTTGGGACATGAGGATTTTCTACAGCAGCTAGGGTAGTGTAAATTATGCTACAATTGTGCCTACCCCTTAGACCTGACTTATGTATTTTGAGTGTGATTATTTCGTTTTGAACCCGAAAAATCAACTCCCCTTTAGGTACATCTATTAGTGCTTGGCTAGTCGCCAAGAAGGGTCTTCCTAAGATAAAAGGAAATTCATCATTCCCTTTCATGTCGACAACTAAAAAATCACTAGGGAATTCAAAATTTAGCACTCTCACCACTACATCCTCTGCTACTCCCAACGACGTTAATGAAGATCCATCCGCCAATTTGATGGTAGTAAAGGACCTTTTAATTTCCCTTAATCCTAATTGTCTATACTGCTTAAGAGACATTAAGTTTATGCTAGACCCTAAATCACACATGACATTATGAAACTCATGACTACCAATTGAGCAAGAAATAGTAAAACTCCCTGGATCTTTTGCTTTTGTTGCTCTTCTCGGTTTCATGCTTGTGGTTGCGTTCTTTTTGGGCCTGCTCGGTTTCTTCTTCGCCATCTCTTTTCCATCCTCCCTCTTCTTGGTTTCCTCTTTATCTTGGATTCTCTCCTTTAGTGATTCCTGTTTCATAACAACAACTCTAGATTGCTCTAAAGGATCAAGGTTAGCAAAGAACGAATTTTTAAAACAAAAATCAAAAGACTCATCAAGAATAGGAGATGGAATTTTCTTATCTATGATTGTATTGACTTCCTCCTTCTCAATGTTTTTGACTTCCTTGCTTGATTTCTTCGCTTCTTGGTCCTTCATGCTCTCTTCATGCTCCTCTAGCTCCACAATATTGCAGTGCTCCTTCGGGTTAACCACTGTATCACTCGGATATTGGCATTGCTTGTGTTGAGCTCCTACTATCTTTATCAGTTGACTCATGTTTGATGTTAATTCTCCAATGCTAGCTTGAGTCTGCACCAGTGTGTTCTCGAGCCTCTTGATGTCTGCCCCTTGCCCAGTGATATGCTTGTTTAGCTCCATGAATTTCCCATCCACTTTCTTCTCCAACTGAGCTAACTTTTCATCATACTTTTCAAATTGTGACAGCGCGATCTCTTCTTGTGATGGCTTCTTACCGTCATGGATCATGTCATTTGTAACAGCAAATCCGGGTGGCGGATTAAGTGTATTTTGCGCGTTCCCATATGAAAAGTTCTGATGGTTCGGATTCTGAGGGTATTGATTGTACCGAGGCTGATTGTTCTGAAAATTGTTGAAGTTTCGTTGATTCACAAATTTGACTTCTTCAACTTCTTCCGGACCCCCTGGCTGTTGTGCTAACGTTAGATTAGTTAGCAAATTCACCTGGCTCGTCAATGCTGTTACTTGTGCTGTGAGCTTTTCAATTGGCTCATTATTGACAGGCTCGACTTTTTGGACACTTGCTACCCTCCTTGGCATGTTTCTTTCATTCGACCATTGGTAGCTCGTTCTGGCCATAGCCTCCAGGATTGAGAATGCCATCCTCACTGACTTCTCCATCAAACTTCCACCCGCAGCTGCATCCACTTGGTTTCTAGTCGGAGCAAGTAGACCATTGTAGAACTTGCATACTTGCTGCTTCTTGGTGAACCCATGTTGAGGGCAACTCCGGATAAGATCCCGGAATCGCTCCCAAGCCTCTCCGAATGGCTCTTGGTCCAATTGCTTGAACTGGTTGATCTGGTTCTGCAGGTCGAGCATCTTGCTTGGTGGAAAGTACTTCAACAGAAAAGAAGTACTTAAGTCTTCCCAATCTCTGATATCTTCCAGTGAATTGAACCACTGTAATGCTCTGTCTTTCAGTGAGAAAGGGAACAGTCTCATCTTGACCTGCTCGTGCGGCACATGATTGATCTTGATTGTGTCGGCCAGTCTGCGAAACTTGATCAGATGCGCGTTCGGATCCTCCAAAGCACTTCCCCCATACTGATTTTGCTGCACTATGTTGATTAATGCAGGCTTCAGCTCGAAATTGTTGGCATTAAGTGGTGGAGGTTGCACTCCTCCTGCCTGCTGGTTTGGACTGGGCTTCAAGCAGTCGCTAATAGGCGTGTCATCTTCATCGCCTGCAGCTGGGTCTATCTGAATTAGGCCGTACTGCTGTTGTAGCTGTGGCCCTTGTGGAGGTAGTTGTTGCTGTATATTCGTGACTCGATCATCCAAACGTGCCAGAGCTGTCAGTACTCTGTTAAGTGCGTCATCCTGATTCGGATGCTGTGGTGGGTTCTCCATCTCAGATGCGAAGTTTCTTCTAGTTCGGTATCTGCGAGCTGTCGCTTCAATTTCTGGATCGAAAGGAAGAATGGTTTCTTTCCCTTTTGATCTGGTGAGCATACGAAGCCTGAAAACACCAAAAACAAGAACTACCGCGTAATACAAAAATTAACTCAAAAATAAAAACGAAAATTAAAATTAAAATTACGAAAAAAATAAAATCTAGTCTAGTTTCCTCCTATTTTTCAAGATAAAAACTAAGCGCTAAATCCTATTCCCCGGCAACGGCGCCAAAAACTTGACACGTCGGCTTCTAACCTAGTGTTCCGCAAGTGTACGGATGTAGGTGTAGTACTATTGTCAAGGTCGATCCCACAAGGAATAGTTTTAGGTAGTTTGATACCCTAATACTCTAAGAATGTCCTAACTAGATACTAAGTTGCAAAGGTTGATTTTAACACGACTTAAGGAATTTAACTAATACTTGACAAACAAAGAAAATTAACAATCACTGAGAAAAGGTATCCTAGGGTTTCGATTTCAGGATATTAATTCAATATTGAATATGATTAACCTATTAATTTACCAATTCTAGTGTTTATTTTGCGGCACGACAATAATCTAATCCTTCTCTCGAAGCGATTAAACCGTTGATTAATTAAGCTAATTACTCTCTCGAGTCAATTAAACCTAATAACTCCCAAACGATCCTAAGCCACGGCCTACACAGTCATAGACAACTGCGCTCTATGTTCTAGGTCTGATAACGATTCCCTCCTCTCGAAGCGGAATTGTTAAACTAAATTACTAAATCTAGGTGATCAAGCTAAATTCAGTTTTAAGCACAAACATAGAGATAAAACACGTAAAGAACGGAATTAATAGATTAAATCATAAATCAAAACATTGTCATAAAAATCCCTACTTTCTAACCCTAGGACACGAATAGCTTAGCTACTCATGCCTAGTAATAATCCAATACAAAATTCTAATAAAAACATTGTAAAGAATTAAAACTAAGAAAAGAATAAGTAAACCCGGATGACTCCGTCTCGATGATCTTCGTCTTTCTTGTCCTCCAAAATTTCTTCTAGGTGAAATAATGTAATTGATGTTCTTCCGTCATTGATTCTTTTCCTAGAGCTTGGGGTCCTTTTTATAGAGTTGGGAACGAATCTTGGGGAAGATAAGATCAAAATCCTATTAAAAATAGGAAATCTTCGCAGAAAAATCATTTTGACACGGCCGTGTTGCTTAACTGACACGGCCGTGTTGCTTCGCAAATTTCTCTTTTCCAGCAACAATTTGACACGGCCGTGTTGCTTTGTGACACGGCCGTGTTCTATTCCAGACTCAACAACACGTTATGGACCACTTTTGACACGGCCGTGTTGCTTTGTGACGCGGCCGTGTCGGTTCTTGCCCCATTTTGCTCCTGGACCGGTTCAGGCCGGTTCGGGCCGGTTTGGACCGGTTCTTGGACGGTTTTTACTCTTTTGGGCCGGTTTTCACTCTATTTGACTTGTTTCTCCTTCGAACTTCATCCAAATGGCATAAAAATACCTAATTATCTTCAAAACAAGTCGAAACACATTAAATGGCCCAAATATTATAAATATTAATAAGTGCTGGTCAAATATACACGTATATGCTATAAAATATGATCCTAAATCGACCTAAATACATGCATAAATAACGTGTTATCAATGCACTTTGTAATTAGAGCTCTATAATATTATTTTTATGTAATTATACATTTGTAATACGTATATTGTTAAAATTATGATATGTTAAATAATGATTTATTTTTTTCCAAATTAATTTCTTTTTTCCTATTCTTTTTGTCATAATGGGATTCTTTAAATTGTACCATTTTGATATTACAAGTCTTCCTATGAAATATAAATATAATAAAGAATCAAAAATTGAGACAATATAGTGACGGAATAGTGACGGATTTATTTTTGTGACGGAAAAATTCCGTTACTAATATAAGCAAGATAGTGACGGAAAAATTTCGTCATTAATTTGTGACGGAAATATTCCGTCATTAATCATGTATCGACGGACTAGTGACGGAATTTCAGCCGTTGTCATATAGTGACGGAAATATTCCGTCACAACTTTATGACGGTTTATTTTTAGAATTTCCGTCACTAAACTAGTGACGGAATGAAAAATCCGTCATTATCGGTTTAGTGACAAGGATTTTTGTAACAGAACACTCACTACAAAAAAAGTTCATATTAGAGATGGAAATTAGTAACGGATGATATTGGTCACAAAATAAAAACAAAATAGAAATAGATTAGTGACGGAAAGTGGCAAAAAATTATTAGTATCCGATTAGTGACGAATTAGCAACCGAAAATTTGAGACGGACATAATCCGTCTCTATTCGGTAGGTAATTCGGTCTCTAATTTCATAATAGAGAGGAAAATTCCGTCACTAAATTTAGAGACGGAATAAAATCGGTCTCTAAATTTTAGAGACCAACATTATAGAGACCAACCACTTGGTCTCTAATCCGTCACTACTTTAGTTTAGAGACCGATATCATGTAATTAGAGACGGATTTTTCCGTCTTTAATTTGATTTTTTCTAGTAGTGACTTCTGTCACTAATTCGTCACTACTCTTTCATTGTGACGGAACTTTTCAGTTTAGTGACGGAAATTTCCGTCGCAATCAGTGATGTTTTTTATAGTGTATATATATATATATATATATGTTACTCCCTTATTAGAAGTATGACTGAGATAGAGATCTACAAGTAAGTTTATCTGTAATATTTTCTTGTTAAGTACGACTATCTAACTTAAAACTTCTCGTTCAACATGAAAAATCAAAATGTGTAGATTAACTACACATCCACTGAACATGTAGAAGTACTAACAATCCTCAGTTGGAATGCTCTCTTCCAATTACACCAAAGTTATTACCCAAAAAAAAAAGAAAAAGGAAACAACCCACGAACAAACAGGTACTACAAGAAAAAAAAGGTATTTGCCGCTACTCTTTTTTCAACTATAAGAGTAGTTACTAAAAATAACCTCTTTTATAACTACTAGTAGTTACATAAAATATTTCACACAATTTTAACCAAATTTGCTACAATATGACAAGTTCTTTTACAATTATTTGTAGTTACAAATACATTAGAAACTACAAAATTGTTGCAAAAAATACTTACGAACACATTAGTAACTACAAAGTAGTTGCAAAAACTTTTTGCATCTTACTATAAGTGGCTATCCTGTATTAACTACATTTAGACATGTGGTTACTAAAAATATTTTTGTAATCACTCGCCCTTTTTTTGTAACTACATTTTATAGTGGCAAAATGAGGCTCCACTTAAATTGTCAATTTCCTCAAATCTGCATTGAGAATTTCAAACTTCTCCCTGTACTTCAAAATCCTTGTTACCAAAGCTGAAGAAGGGGGATTGTAAATTCATAATATTCTGATAAGCAAGTAGTCTGATTAATTCATCACGAATGTTTACCAATCATCTATGAAGCATAGACCTTGCAAAATAAAAATGTCTCATATACCTGGTAAGATTGTGTATCTTTACACCATATTCAATACTCTTACATTGCTGGTGAACGTTTCTGGAAGGACCAATCTCAGACAAAGCTATATTTGTGGAAGGCAAGGATTAGTTGAGAACAAATAGTGAAACTGAAGTACAACATCATATACGAAATACAATTTCAAAAACTGCCACAAGATTATGGATCTTTGGTGATAGGTGAGGTTCATGTGCACGCCGTACTGCGTTTACAGAAATTGAGTAGTGGATTTGGAGATACAGAGAGACATTTGAAAAACCAGAAACTGATGATAGGCGGAGGTTCAAAATTGTCAGTCATTTCAAGTGAATCAAAAATTAAGATTATGATTTTTTTTCTTTAGCAAGATACTGAAATTTTTTAATTTAAAATTAATGAGGGTATGAAGATCTTATATGGTGTACTGCAGGGGTTTTGTTTCAGTTTTGGGGAGAAGACGTCATTCCCGGCACGATGGCGAAGTGGTATTCTATTGTGGAGAGAGGCGAAGTGGTATTCTAATGTGAAGAGAGGCGAAGTTGTTTCCCTCTGTCTTTTGTGGACTCATATCATACACATGTTAGTTGATGAATGTGGTGAAGCGCAAGATGTAACACCAAGTGTAACAGATCATCTCACGGGGTCTTAGAGACGTTGTTACTTGTGCGTTTCTTGTAGTGAAACCCCTTAAGATTAGATATAGATTTAAATAAGAAAAAAATATTGATTCAAAGCCTTTCAAACTTATTAGCTTTAATTAATTGATTGTTCATTTTAATTAGTTCTAAAAACATCAAAAACTTAACCATTCGATCGTCTAGTTAGTCATTAAAATGTTTATTACGATTTTCTTATTCAATATCGAGACGAATCCTCGAAAGATCGACCTTGTACTCACTTAGTACTATATTTGACACCCTACACTTGCGGCTACCATTTTAGTAGCTAAAACTAGTGTGTGTGTGTCAGTGCCCGTTGATTCTGTTTTTTATATATTTTCTTTAGTATTTTCAATTTTTTCAATTTCATATTTTCTAAAAAATGTAAAATATTTTTTTAGAAAATAAAAAAAATTATAAAAGTAAAAATATAATTATAAAAGTAAAAAAATAAAATTAAAGAAACACAGGGTTGATGTATTATTATTATTATTATTATTGTTGTTGTTGTTGTTGTTGTTGTTGTTGTTGTTGTTGTTAGTATTGTATACACATACATTATAGTTAAAATACAATATGATGCATGATAGAAGACCAAGTGAAGTCTGTGAAACAAAGGATTGACGAAATCGACAAGAAAACCTTAGTATACAAGTACACTATGGTATTTGGCGACATTGAAATTGAAGACATTGTGTACAATGACACTGTGGAAATCGAGCCTAGTCCAAATGGAGGCTCGATATATATTAATAGAAAAGTGAAATTCACACAGAGAGGAAATAACCACACTAGCATAAATGAAAATATTCAGAAGCGCAAGGAGTACTCTAAGCTCATTATCCATGTTGTTCAGGCTTACCTCAACGAGACCCAGGCGAATACAACTAAAGAAGCTGTAGAAAATTTATAGAGTATGTAGAGGATGCATATCAAGCATAATAAATGAAACAAGTAGAAGTTATGGCAACAGCAACATGTAGTTTCATTGAATGAAGCTCATAAGCTCAGAAAGTTAAGAGTGCGGCCATAACTATTACAGAAGATAAGCTGCCGATGTTTTGTGTGTTTTTATATCACACATATCCAGCAAAACCTAGCTAATAAATTGCTAAAGACAAAATACATAAATGTGTGCTTATAAGAAGCAACACTAGGCTGGTACTTTCTTAAGCTAGAATGTTTTATTACCAAATATGGTAATAAGCATTAACATGTCTAGCAAGTCTAGTCTAGTCAAAAGATAATCAGAATTTATGCATTAATGACTTAATACACATAATAATCCGGTGTGTATTAAGATATCAATACATGCAACTTCTATAATCCAACACTCCCCCCTCAAGCTGGATGTGTGGATGAACACAATCCAAGCTTGGAAAGAATTCCAGCAAACGGTCCAGGAGGCAACTGCTTTGTGAAGATATCTGCCAATTGATCCTTGGAAGATAATGATTGGAATGTGAGAAACCCATCCTTGAACTGATTGCGCACAACATGACAGTCAATATCCAGATGCTTTGTACGTTCATGAAAGACTGGGTTTTCAGCTATGTGGACAGCAGCTTGATTGTCACATCCAAGAAGCAGTGGCTTTGGCACCTCAATATGCAGGTCTGAGGAAATGTAATTTAACCACATCAATTCACAAGTGGTGGAAGCCATTGCCCTGTACTCAGCCTCTGCTGAACTTCTAGAAACAGTGCTTTGTTTCTTAGATTTCCAGGATATAAGACATCCTCCCAGGAAAACACAATAACCTGTAACAGATTTCCTGGTGTCTTGACATGCACCCCAATCAGAATCACAAAATGCTTGAATAGATAGTTCACCTGATTTTGGATAGAATAGACCAAAGTTGGAAGTCCCTTTCAGATATCTGAGTAGGTGTAAGGCAGCATTCCAGTGAGAGCTTCTAGGTGAACTGACAAACTGACTTAATTGCTGTGTAGCAAATGTTAAGTCTGGCCTTGTGAGATTCAAATACAACAATCTTCCTATCAATCTTCTGTATGACTCAGTGTCTGCAAAAGGAAGTCCATCTGAATTATTGAGCTTCTGACCATAAGGAAGTGGTGTAGAAGTGGGCTTAGAGTTGTCCAATCCTACATCATTGATAATGTCCAGAATGTACTTTCTTTGGCAAAGAAAAGTACCTGTGTCATTCTTACTCAACTCCATTCCTAGGAAGTAAGTGGCCTCTCCCAGATCTTTAATGCTAAAGCTAGTATCCATGAACTGCTTTACAGCATTCAAAAGATCAGGGTTATTCCCAGTGATCAGAACATCATCAACATACACTAACAAATCCAGAAAATCATCATCTCCAGTCAAGGTGAACAAGCAATGATCATGTGCAGATTGTGTGAAACCAAAAAGAAGCAGTTTATTGCATAATTCTGTGTTCCATTGTCTAGAGGCTTGTTTAAGCCCATATAGACTTTTCTTGAGTCTACATACCTGTCCAGGACCAGCCTTGGTGTATCCATCAGGTGGTTGCAGATATACTTCTTTATCCAGAAATCCATGCAGGAAGGCATTATTGATGTCTATGTGATGCAATGGCCACTCTTTCATAGTGGCAAGCGCTATGAGACATCTGACAGTTACTGGCTTGGCAACTGGAGAGAAGCTTTCCTCATAGTCCTCACCCACAATTTGATTATATCCCTTTGCAACCAACCTTGCTTTATATCTTTCAACTAGACCATCTGGTTTGAGCTTGATCTTGTAAACCCACTTGCTACCAATGGGTTTCTTGCCTGCAGGTAAATCTGTGATTTCCCATGTATCATTAGCTTCCAAGGCATGAAGTTCCTGATCCATGGCCTCTCTCCATTCTGAATAAGTCACAGCTTCCTTGTAACTCCTAGGTTCTGGTACAATCAAGTGATTGGCATGGAAAGCTGCATGAGATTGTGGATGTTTGAACATGGATGTCACAAAATCCTGCAGACGAGCTGGTTTTTGTATTTGCCTGGTACTTCTTCTGAGTGGAGTTGGATTTGTATTCAGTTCATCTGCTTCTTCCTCTGATTCAGGTGTTTGTCTGGTAGCCCTCCTTGTTGGTGCTGTATCTATATGAATCTGATCTCTTGGTGCCAGCCTGGCACTCCTTCTGAGTGGTGTTGGGCTGACATGAGTTTCATCTGCTTCTTCCTCTGATTCAATTGACTCCTCTGATGGACCATCTGTGTCAGATGCAGTAGGTACAGCAAAAGGATTTGGAATAGGCACTGAAGTGCTTTCCTCATCATCCAGAAATGGCAGTGGTATTGGAGATGATTCTGTCTTGCTTTCAAAATCAGGATCAGCATATGGATAAGTATTTTCAAGACAGATAAGATCTCTTGAAACAATCACTTGCTTGCTAGCAATGTGATAGACTCTGTAAGCCTTTTGATGGGGAGCATATCCTAAGAAGATGCATTTCTTGGCCCTTTGATCAAATTTATTCTTGTGTGGACTTGTATCAATGGCATATGCAAGACAACCAAAAGGCTTTATCATTGCATATGTTGGTATCCGTTGAAACATCACTGTAAATGGGACTTGCCAGTTTAAGACTCTTGTAGGTAATCTGTTTATGATGTGTGTGGCAGTAAGTATGGAGTATGGCCATAAGTAATGTGGGATGGAGGATTCTTTCATCAGGGCTCTGGCCATCTCAAGTAGATGTCTGTGCTTTCTTTCCACTACTCCATTCTGTTGTGGAGTATAAACACAACTTCTTTGGTGTATTATCCCCTGGTCCTTGAGAAATTGCTGGCAGTCTCCACTCAGAAACTCTGCTCCATTATCTGTTCTAACCATCTTCACTGTCTTCTCCAGTTGTCTTGTGATCATATTGATGAATTCCTTAAGTGAGTTCACTGCTTGCTTCTTACTTGCCATAAGATTTACCCAGGTCATCCTGCTATAGTCATCCACAATGGTTAGAAAATAAGAAGTGTTGGTCATGCTGGGTTGACTATATGGTCCCCAGATATCCACATGAAGAAGTTCTAGCACCCTGGTGGTGCTAATTGAACTGGTAGGAAAGCTGAGCCTGGTTTGCTTTGAGATATGACAAATTTCACAGTGCTTGTGTGTTTCCAAGACAGGTGGAGTACACATGTGCTCCAGGAAATGTAAATGTTGCATAGAAGCTGGTGATGCATGTCCCAGCCTTCTATGCCAAGTCTTAAATAACTTGTTATAGTGCTCTGCATTGGCTGCATATGCTGCTAAATTTATAGAGTATGTAGAGGATGCATATCAAGCATAATAAATGAAACAAGTAGAAGTTATGGCAACAGCAACATGTAGTTTCATTGAATGAAGCTCATAAGCTCAGAAAGTTAAGAGTGCGGCCATAACTATTACAGAAGATAAGCTGCCGATGTTTTGTGTGTTTTTATATCACACATATCCAGCAAAACCTAGCTAATAAATTGCTAAAGACAAAATACATAAATGTGTGCTTATAAGAAGCAACACTAGGCTGGTACTTTCTTAAGCTAGAATGCTTTATTACCAAATATGGTAATAAGCATTAACATGTCTAGCAAGTCTAGTCTAGTCAAAAGATAATCAGAATTTATGCATTAATGACTTAATACACATAATAATCCGGTGTGTATTAAGATATCAATACATGCAACTTCTATAATCCAACAGAAGCGATATTACCATGATTTGATTAGATGTTGTGTTCCCGTCTCGAATAAATTAAATTTAAGTTTCTTATTATAAAGAGTCGAAAATATAAATTGAGTGGGACAGTGAGCTCAGATTTTATTTCTTTAAAATTGAAATACATGTTGTATATTGAAATCTCGAACACTATTATACTGGATGATGGATTTATATAGACTAGGCACATCTCAAAAGATGTTATTGGTATAAATTCATCCCACTACGGTGTAAATAGTTTTGAGGAATTCATCTTCCATAATATAAAACCTATTTCACTTGGGAAAAAAAACAGTATATGTGAAATCCTAGCAAATAAATTCTTATGAAGTCTAATCATACTAGAGATATGATTGCAAACTAAAAAAGGAATAAATTAAAAAGTGAAGCCACGGTAAATAAAATGATATGAAATGTGATCATATTTGATATATGATTACGAGAGGAAAAACGTGGTGCACTAATTAACAAACTTATAGAAAATTTCATTTTCAAATGTCATATTGGAAAGTGAGACTATTATTGCAAATCAATGTCTAAATTATCTTGAGATACAATTCACACATGATAACTCCATGTCTTAGAGTTAAAAAAGGAATTTCAATACTTGACATTGGCAAGATGAAAATATGGATACATCTCAAAATGCAAAACTTAAAAATAGTAAGAATTCACTATTTCGAAAGTCTCATATCTGGTTTATGCACTTCTTTAACCACTACAAGGTAAGGATGGATTTAAATCCTTAGTAAACCTATAGCTAAGTTTGTAGCGAATACCATATATTCATCGCTAATGTTAGCGACAAGGTATAGAATTTTCGTAGCAAAGTGCAAAAAACGACAAAAGGCCAACAGGCGTCGGCAAATCATAAAAAAATTTCGCAGCAAATTATACCGCTACCGATGAAATATCTTTCGTCGCTAAAATTATTAGAATTTAAATATACCAAGAAAATAATTTTTAGTTTTAAATTTGATATTTTTGTAATTTGCGAAGAATTTTAAGTTATTTGTCGCTAAATATTAGCGGTGAAAATGGATAACTAGCCGCAATTTGTTATATAATTTAGAAAAATCATAATTAACTATTTACTTAACCAAAAAAAAAAATATTTTGCGACGAACTTTAATATATTTACCGCTAACTTTGCAGCGAATATCATATATTCATCGCTAACGTTAGCGACAAGGTATAGAATTTTCATATCAAATCAAATAGCGACAAAAAGCCTAAAAGCATCGCTAATATTAGCGGCAATTCATGAAATTTCGCTGCAAATTATACCGTTAGCGATGACATCTGCCTTTGTCACTAAAATTATTAGAATTTAATTTAAATATACTAAGAAAATATTTTTTATTTTAAATTTGATATTTTGTAATTTGCAATGAACTTTAAGTTATTTGTTGCGAAATGTTAGTAATGAAAATGGATAACTTGCCGCAATTTGTTATATAATTTAGAAAAATTAGAATGAACTATTTATTTGAAAAAAATTATTTTGTGACGAACGTTAATATATTTGTCGCTGATTTATAATTGTTTAAGTCTAGGCATGTCTGGTGACTTAATAATTATAGGCTTATAGTTCCAAATTATATGTATAACCACTTTTCAATTTGTGCCCCCAAAATATTTCCAAAAGTCTCAATAATATTCAATTTTATATATAAAACTGAAAAGTACTAATAAAATTGAAAAGATCAATAAATTGATTCAATTAAAAAATTCAAGATATAGTGTTTCTAATATTTCATTCAACTTTTTGAAATATTTATCTCTATTGCGTACAATTGAAAATACATAAATGGATGATTATGAGATAACCTGCAAGTTAAAAAATAAAATTATTTATTTTATTTAATTAAGTATATGAATTAAAATCGATCAAAATACACATAAGTAATAACAATTTTCCCGGAGAGGGGGCATTGGCCCCCATGTGGGTCTGTCGTTAATTATTTCTAATACCAAATCCGACCATCGTTATCTGCTCTTTGTAAAACATGTAAGTTGTTCCTACACTTTCCACTTCATATCAACTTTAGGTTGCATTTGGGTGGAAGGATTTGATGATGAATTTGGGATTCATGATCTCAAATTTATTGATGTTGTTTCGACTATCACGGATTTGGAAATCAATAATTTCATTTTGAGTTATTCTTGAAGGATTTGAGTGGATTTCAAATCCATTCTATCTTGAATGGATTCAAGTCCATTAATTCTAAATTCATTCATATCACATTCCTCTATCTCAACACAAACTTGGAGAATTTTTCCCCTGGAATATTTGTCCGACGTTCAACTATATGGAGCTTCAGAATAGTGCTACTGTATCTAATAAACCAGTTTATTTACTTATTTTCTTTTTTCTTTTATATAATAGCACTTATTGATCATAACTATACCATATAAGAAAGAAACTTATTTATATATATATATATATAGATGAGAAAAAGAAAAGAACTGCAATTGCCAACAAATATGGGTTGGAGGTAGTATTAGTTAAACCCAACAATAATAGAACTATGCCCAACGTAGTCGCACGTCTTTAGATCCAATAATATATTTGCATACATCTTGTACTGATATAATTAATTAACAAAGAACATAATTCGTGGCTCAATTAATTAACATTTCATGATGCTTATATAATGATGGTTTACATCTCTCATTTATTTCCACCATCCACAATACATTGTTATTGAAAAAAATGGCTACAAAGTTTGTTGTCGTTGTTGTTACGGCTATTCTTTGCAGCATTGTTACAGGGCAGCCTGGTGGTGGACTACCGACTGGAGGATTACCTGTAGGAGGACTTCCAACTGGAGGACTATCAACTGGAGGACTTCCGACTGGAGGATTGCCGACTGGAGGATTGCCGACTGGAGGACTTCCTGTAGGAGGACTACCGACTGGAGGACTGCCGACAGGAGAACTTCCGACTGGAGGACTTCCGAATGGAGGACTACCAACTGGAGGACTGCCGACTGGAGGACTACCCACGGGAGGACTTCCCACTGGAGGACTACCAACTGGAGGACTTCCTACTGGAGGACTTCCTACAGGAGGACTACCAACTGGAGGACTTCCAACGGGAGGATTGCTGACTGGAGGACTACCAACTGGAGGACTACCAACTGGAGGACTGCCGACTGGAGGACTACCAACTGGAGGACTTCCTACAGGAGGACTACCAACTGGAGGACTTCCAACGGGAGGATTGTCGACTGAAGGACTACCAACGGGAGGACTGCCGACTGGAGGACTTCCTGTAGGAGGACTGCCGACTGGAGGACTTCCGACAGGAGGACTTCCGATTGGAGGACTTCGTGGAGGAGGACTTTAGATTGGAGGTAGATAAGCTGGAGGAGTTCCATATATGAATTAAATTGAATGCTTTTTATTTCCTAATTTGCTATATTTGAATTGTTGTTAATTTAATATATTTCAGAATTAAGACACGAGAGTTCTTCTGTTAAATTTGTAACTTTGATTGGTTTTCATTTCAACAAGGACATGTCTATATCCATTTCAATTTTATACGCTAAAATTTCAATTGCATATATGTATCTATCTATATCTATATATTTAACATATTCTAAAAGATAAGTCCTCTAGTTGGAAGTCCTCCAGTCGATAGTCCTCCTGTAGGAAGTCCTACATTTAGAAGTCCTCCAGTCGGTAGTCCTCCAGTTGGAAGTCCTTCTGCAGGAAGTCCTACAGTCGGTCGTCCTCCTCCAGTTGGTAATCCTCCAGTTGGAAGTCCTCCATTAGGAAGTCCTCCAGTCGGTAGTCCTCATGCAGGAAGTCCTACATTTGGAAGTCCTCCAGTTGGAAGTCCTACATTTGGAAGTCCTCCAGTTGGAAGTCCTCCTGCAGGAAGTCCTACAGCCGGTAGTCCTCCTCCAGTTGGAAGTCCTCCTGTAGGAAGTCCTACATTTGGAAGTCCTCCAGTCGGTAGTCCTCCTGGCGGGAGTCCTCCAGTTGGTAGTCCTCTAGTGGGAAGTCCTCCTGTCGGCAGTCCTCCAGTTGGTAGTCCTCCAGTTGGTAGTCCTCCTGTCGGCAGTCCTGCTGTTGGTAGTCCTCCTGTAGGAAGTCCTACAGTCGGTAGTCCTCCTCAAGTTGGAAGTCCTCTTGTTGGTAGTCCTCCAGTTGGTAGTCCTCCTGTCGGCAGTCCTCAAGTTGGTAGTCCTCCTGTAGGAAGTCCTACAGTCGGTAGTCCTCCTCAAGTTGGAAGTCCTCTTGTTGGTAGTCCTCCAGCGGCAGTCCTCCTGCAGGAAGCCCTCCAGTTGGAAGTCCTCCTGTTGATAGTCCTCCAGTCGAAAGTCCTCCACCAAGCTGTCCTATAACAGTGTTGCAAAGAATAGCAACAACAACGACGACGACAACAAACTTTGTAGCCATTTTCTCCAATAACAATGTATTGTTGATGGTGGAAGGAAATGAGAAGTAAACTATCATTATATAAGCATCATAAAATGTTAATTAATTATATTAGTATAAGATGTATGCAAATATCTTATTGTTGTATCTAAATACGTGCGAGTACGTGGACATAGTTCTATTATTGTTGAGTTTAACTAATACTACCTCCAACCCATATTTGTTGGCAATTGCAATTCTTATCTTTTCTTAATCAATATAAATATATATATATACATATATATATATATATATCCTGACTGAGACTTGAAGTCATCATGGTCTATTTGGAAACTAGCATCAGTATACCCAGTAACTGATAACTCTGGCTGCCCACCATAGACTAAGAAATATTCTTTAGTCCTTCTAAGGTACTTAAGAATAGTCTTGACAGTTCTCCAGTGTATCTCACCAGGATTTTGCTGAAATCTGTCTGTCATGCTGAGTGCATAAGCCACATCTGGCCTAGTAAATATCATGGCATACATAATAGATCCTATAGCCGAAGCGTATGGGATCTTCTTCATGTAACTCATTTCTTTGTCATTAGAAGGACAAACTTTCTTAGACATTATAATACCATGTCCCATAGGAAGAAATCATTTCTTGGAATTTTCCATTGAGAAGCGTCTCAGCAATTTGTCTATGTAAGTAGACTGAGACAATCCCAACATCCTATTAGGTCTATGTCGATAGATCTTAATTCCAAGAATATAGGAAGCCTCATCCAGATCCTTCATCATGAAGGAGCTAGACAACCAATCTTTCACGGATTGCAACATGAAATGATCGCTTACTATTATCAGTATATCGTCAACATATATGATAAGGAAGACAACATTTCCATTCTTGCGTTTACTATAAACACATGGATCCTCTTTGCTTCTGACAAAATCAAACAATTTGATAGCTCTGTCAAAGCAAATATTCCAACTCCTAAATGCTTGCTTGAGTCCATAAATGGACCTCTTTAACTTGCATACTCCATTCAGCTTTTCTTTGGATATAAAACCTTCAGGTTGTGACATGTACATAGTGCCTTCGAGTTCTCCATTGAGAAACGCGGTTTTGACATCCATTTGCCAAATTTCAAAGTCATGGTATGCAGCTATTGCAAGTAATATCCTAATGGACTTGATCTTAGCAACTGGCGAAAAGGTTTCATCATAATCAATGCCCTCGCGTTGACTATAACCCTTTGCCACCAACCTAGCCTGTAGGTTTGTACCTTGCCATCTGCGTCTCTCTTCTTTTTTAAGATCCATTTGCAGCCTATGGGGCGAGCCCCATCTGGCAAATCAACTAGTTCCCAGACTAGATTGAGGTACATCGAGTCCATTTCAAATGTTAAGGTATCCAGCCACATCTTCGATTCAGTGTCTGAAACCGCTTCGATATAGGTCTTAGGTTCGTCGTCTTCTGAATCAACCCCATCATCTTGGTTGTTAACCAATAGATTTAGTCTTTCAGGTGCACGATGATTCCTCTGAGGCCTTTTGAGTTGGTTTTCAATTGGTTCAGGCGGTTTATTCTGATCGTGATGAGGTTCCTGCGTGTTGAGGTTTTCAACATTTGGGATATTCTCAAGAATTTCACTATGATTTTCTTGAGGTGTGGTTGATACAATATCTTGTCTTTGATGCATCTCATTGTCTTGAGGTGACCCTCTAAGAGTCATTTCCCCTCCCAATAGATCATCAAAAACTCCCACTGAGTTCTTGTCCATTCCATTGGACAATACCTCATCCTCCATGTTATCTTGTGGTTCTTGAATTTCTTCAAGATCTACCGTGTTGTGACCTTGTTCCTTGCAGACATAATTATCTTCAAGAAACGTCACATTCCTGGATACTATCACCTTGTGATCTCCAGGACAATAGAATTCATATCCTTTAGTTTCTTTAGGATATCCCATAAAATAACATTTTTCACTTTTAGATTCCAATTTATCAGTCATCATCTTCTTAACAAAAGCAGGACAACCCCAGGTCCGCATATGGTTAAGACTCGGCTTTCTGCCACACCATAATTCATATGGTGTTTTCTCGACCGATTTAGGGGGAACTCTATTCAGAATATAAACTGCGGTAAGTAAGGCATAACCCCAAAGGAATAAAGGAAGACTAGTGAAACTCATCATGGATCGAACCATATCCAATAAAGTTCGATTTCTCCTTTCAGATACTCCATTCATCTGTGGTGTACCTGGAGGTGTCCAGTCTGACTGGATTCCATGTGATTTCAAGTAATCAAGAAAATCTCGATTTAAGTATTCCCCTCCTCGATCTGATCGAAGAGTCTTAATACTTTTCCCAAGTTGTTTCTCAACTTCTAACTTAAACTCCTTAAATTTCTCGAAGGCCTCAGAAGAGTTATGAAGTACGAATATCCACCTCTTGCTTGAGTTGGGAACGGTCCGCACATATCTGTGTGGATCAACTCGAGCACAACCTTCGCGCGTAGCCCTTTCCTAGAAAGTGGTTTACTTGTCATCTTTCCTTTTAGACAAGATTCGCAAGCCCCATATGACTCGAAATCAAATGATGTGAGATAGTCTAACTTTCTCAATCTTGTTATTCTTTTCTCATTGATATGACCAAGTCTACAGTGCCAAAGTTAGGTTTTATTATTCGTAGTACTTAGCTTAGGTAGTTTGTTTTGTACATTGAGAATATTTTGTTCAAATTCAAGCATATATAAACCATTCGAAAGAGAGGCACTTCCATAAAACAATCCATTAAGCGAAAACGAGCATCTACTGTTTGCAAAATGGAAGGAAAAACCTTGAATGTCTAACATTGTAATGGAAATAATATTCTTTGAAATTGTAGGAACAAAATAACAATCATGTAAATCTAGTCTATATCCTGAAGGAAGATATAATCTATAAGTCCCTACACGTTCAACAGCAACTCTTGCTCCATTTCCCACGCATAAGTCGACCTCCCCAGGCCTCACTTTCCTGCTGTTACTTAGGCCCTGCACATTGTTACAAATGTGTGAACCACAAGGTGTATCTAATACCCAGGATTGTGAATTGTTTATAGAGATATTTATTTCAATGACAAACATACCTGAGCTCCCAACTAATGCACCTTGTGCTTTGAACTTTGGCAGTCTCTCTTCCAGTGTCCCTTCTCGTGACAGAATAAACACTCATCCTTTGGCAGTTTCGGCTTCTTTTGAATTCCTCCCCTCTTAGGCTTCAAGGCTGCACCACTAGATGCTTTCTTCTTCTTCTTCTTCTTCTTCTTCTTCTTCTTCTTCTTCCTTTTGGAAGAGTTCGCAGAAGAGCTCACCATGAGCACAGATTTGCCTTTAGAGGTAGAAGATTCATAGGTCTTAAACATGTTGTGAAGCTCAGGCAAAGTCACCTTCGTGTTGTTCATATTGAAGTTCACTATGAAATTTTCAAAAGAACTAGGAAGTGACTGCAAGATCGAATTAGTTGAGACACTTGAGGGTAACACCATTCCAATCGATGTCAACCTCTCAATTAATCTGATCATCTTCAGTACATGCTCAGAAACCTGGGCCCCATTATGAAGTTTATACTTAAAGAGGTCACTGAGTATCTCATACTCCATTGTCTGAGCTTGTGAGGCGTACAGACTCTCCAAGTGTTTTATCATCTCATAAGGGAGCATGTGTTCATGTTGCCTATGCAGTTCTATACTCATCGAAGACAACATGACACATTGAGCCGACGTGGAATCCTCAACATGCTTCTTGTGAGCATCTGCGTCAAACTTAGCATACTTAGGAGAAGTCTTGTCGGGGATGGCACCGATTGGTTCGTCCAAGACGTACTAACCTTTTCTTGCCTTAGCACCAAGCGCAAGCAACGGAGCCAATCCGTAAAGTTAGACCCAGTCAATTTGTTTGATTCCATCAAACATTTATAAGCCAAATTCGACATTTTTATCTGAACAGAAAATAATCAAATGGAAAAGTAAATTAGAATAAAGTAAATAAAGATCACATTCATATCACTAATCAAAATAAGGGTATATTATAATGATTAGCTCCCACTAATTTTAACATATTTTGCATCCCCAAACACAAAATACGGACTTATAATAATTATAAATCTTAGTGGTACAAGATCCAAGTCTATATTACTGTAGCCTCTGCTTTGGCTGATGACTGCAATAATATCACTCAGTAGGCCTCCAAGCCAATTGCAAAAGCAATTTTGCATTTCCTGGTTAATTAATCTAATTAATATGCGTTCTTAAACTATTTTGGTCGCTTTGGCGTCTCAAAATAATTTAAGCAAGTCATTTCCATCACACGATGCCATCTATGCTTCCATGAATGAGCCCCAACCTCGTCGTTTTAGAGTAAACACTTTGGTGTAAAACTCGTGGACGAAGAGATTAAGAATTTCATACAATTATTATGGACGACGCTTTTAGCAGGCCAACTTATCTAAATAGCCCAACCTGATTTAAACCAGCCCAATAAGTAAAGTGCATCAGCCCAATTATTAAAAGGGCCAACCCAAGTTGAGCCCAACCCAACTTCTGTAAATAGGTCCAGTGCCCGACCCAGCTTCAACCCAAACATTAGGCCCAGATCCAACCAGGGCCGGCCCAGCCCAAACCCTAAACACAACATCCGGCGCCACCGTCATCGACAGCAGCAACAGCGAACCGCCGATCGCCGCCGCTGCCAGAAACACAGGAACTGTAACAGACTCACGCCTCAGTTCGACGACCGTCGCCGGCCACCGTCAGCCATCCGCAGCCCAAAGCATATCGTCTCCCGATGAATTAATGGTAGAGCGAAAAAGCTTCGAACAACAACCGCATCGCCAACAACTGGCTTGGAGTCACGCCCAGCAACCAAGCCACGTTGCTGATCGACATACTACCAGGCTTGCATCGTGTCGAGCATCGCCACCACAGAGGCCCTCGACAGGCTTCGAGCAGTAGCAGGTCGCACGTCTCCGATTTTGCAAACTTGGGCAGGATTGTTGGTCTGAGTCGGTTAGCGTCGGGCCGTGACGAGGCTTGCGCCGCACCAGCGGCCAAGCCTCACGCCCCTTCGCACCCAGTCAGTCAGTCTACAACAGTTTCACCACCATGGCTGCCGTTTGAGGTGCCACCGGTCGGGGTGGTAGTTTTCATATACAAACGATTTTCAAAATCGATTAAACGAACCAATTATAAAATTAATTACACATATTTTAATCCACATAAAATTAGAAAATTCAATTATAAATCGAGCCCCCGAGCTCTAATACCACTGTTAGTAATTATCGACTACATCTAATGTATGCGGCGAAATAAACAGTCGAGACTTATGATTGTGATTTATAATCAAATTGAACATTGAGCATTGATTACGCTAAAATTGGAATAACTTACTTGTTGAATAATTAATCGGACAGACTTAAGCGATTGATTCACCACTTCAGGTATCCGCGCGTATGTCGTCCGCCGCAGGAACTATCCTCGGTACAATCGTTCAATAATTGATCGCTTGGAAATCCCTTATTGAACTATTTGATGTTTCTTTCTGAAAAATTTATTCTCCCTACAATAGGGAATATATATATATATATAGTTCATATACCCTAGGTATATGGGCCTAATATTCTGGCTTGCTTTAATTAATTAATCAGTATGACTTATTAATTAAATTAAGCTCATATCCTAATTTAGTCCATTACTTTCAATAGCAACAACCACAATAACGAGAACAAACTTTGTACCGTAACTAACAATGTAATATTGATTGTGAGATGTAATCAAACCATCATTATATAGCATCATAAAATGTCAATTAATTCATCCACAGTGAATGTTCTTCATTAATTAACTATATTAATACAATAATAATATATTGAAGACGTGCGAGTACGTTGATGAATTACAAGCACATTTATGTCAAAATGTGATATTATATATATATGTATTTTAATACAATTTATGTAATTAAAATAAATAATTCTATTGCTTAATTTGGATTAGATGAATGTATTGTTATGTATAAGGAATAGAAATAAAAATTAGAAAATTTAATTAATATATATGCAAACACTATATCTTGATTATTATTTTTTCTTTCTGTAATTAAGTCAATTTATTGATCTAGCCTAAATTGTTAGTACCTTCTATATTTATTTATAGAGTTGACTATTGATGAAGTTCATGGACAAGTTTAGAGGGCGTACAACGGGTGTCCCTCTTTTAGATTTTCTAAAACATTGTTTTTAATGTAATTTATTCAATATTTTAAATTTAGAACATAATATCAAAGAATTTGATTTCTAGGATACTCAAAATTGCTTCATATTTGGTAAAATTTGCCACATAACCTTAGAGCATAGTTAAAAAAATATTTATCCTGTGAGACGAATTTCTAGATCCGCCGATAAATAATTCCCTTCGACTAAATTTCTGGATCCGTCACTAATCATAAATAACTTGTTAATTGTGATCTTAAAAAATATATTACATAAAGGACCTTTTGTTGGAGTGATTCTTCTTTTTGGATGTGCCAAATATTAGTCTGATTTTTATTCCTTTATATATATATATATATTTTGTGGTGTTTTTACTCATTACATTAATTAAAAAGGGTAGTTTAGTTATTTGGCCCAAGATTATTTGTATCCCCTATAAAATTATGATATACTTAGAATATTTTGTGGTAACATTAGTCGCCAGAATTAAATTTAAGTTTTCTTATCATCATAAGTCTAGAAAATAAATTGAGTGGGTAATCTTGTGGTGAGCTCTGATTTTATGTCTCTGAAATACGTTGTCTGGTGGAATATATATATTAGAAATAAATTTTATATTGATTGAATTTTGGAATTATTAGAACCTTATTTTCTAAAAAAATTGCAAATGTATTGATTCTTGTACCGTCGAAGATAATTAAATTTATTCAATATTCGATTTTAGCTACCCAATAAAATTCATTTAACGTATAAATTATATTTGATTTATCATTTTCATCCATATACTTTTTCTAAAATCAATCATTATATCTAAATTAAATATTTAGTTTGTGTCGTATCACCATCAATTCATCTAATATAAGACAATATATTTCAATATGAATTATACCACTATCAATGAATCCAATATAATAAAATAAATTTCAATCATCATCATTTAGCAAGACCTACCATTTACTAATATTCTAATGAAATATCATATCTAACCATATTATTTAATAATTAGTCACATCTATTTAAATATTAATCAAATTTATCAAATCATATCAAGTAAAATCTCGTAAACAACGCTAGAAGAACATTAAAAACTGAAATAGCAACACCCCCCCCCCCCCAATTTTGTATGTAATTGTCACGTGTTTGATATTTGACACGAAAAATTCGACGGAGGTTACAACTTGTACAATTCATTGACTTCAGGTTGCAATCGGTCAAAAAATAAAGTTTAGATACTGAAATGTAAAAACTCGTAAAATACAGATTAATTTAAATATTTAACCATATATATATATATATATATTGACTAATATGTGGTTTCGGTTTATTCGGCTCAATCCAAGTTGGGTTCACTCTATGACCTGGGCCTCGCACCAAACTTGGAGATCACCATTTCAATGGGCCTCAAAGATCTTTCATACTATCCAATATCTCATTCCGTGGTAGGGGTGTTCACTGTTCGGTTGAAACCGAAAAAACCGCCCGAATCGAACCGAAATGTAAAATTCGGTTCGGTTTTTCTCTTTATCAGTTCGGTTTCGGTTTTATATATAACAATAATTCGGTTTTCGGTTCGGTTCGGTTTTTTCAATAAAAACCGCATTAGAAACCGAAAAACCAAATTAAGTACCCTTTAAATTGAAACTCCCCTCCTCATTTGTCTTTCATTTGCATTTTAATTTCATTTCATTTAAATTTCATTTTCTATCTAACAAGTAACAACTAAGGGGCAAATAAAACCTAATTTACATCATCGTAGTTTGTTGCTTTCTCACTTCCATTCTGGTTAGCATTTTGTACTCTTTAAGATAACACGAAAAGTTGACTCTTCGACCAACTCATTTTTATATCAAGAATTTTTATTCAAATGTATTTAATATTCAAAGTTTGATTTTAGTGAAAAACTTAAAAATTAGTGTAAAAATTCGGTTTTCGGTTTTGACCGCAACCGAACCGAAATATTTCGGTTCGGTTGATTTCAGTTTTTGATAATTTTCGGTTCGGTTTCGGTTAGCAATTTTTAAGGATTTCGGTTTTCGGTTTTGTTAATTCGGTTCGATTCGGTTCGGTTTCTGACCGATGAACACCCCTATTCCGTGGTCAATGGGTATTGCCTAACACCATCTAAGGGTTGGGCCGGTTTTAATGGGTTGGGCGCATCTCCATAATTCGAATGGTACGGAATTAAGATCCATATAATTAATATATGAGGAAACTACTCACACTTTAAATAATGGCTTTTATTCAGCATAAAAAGAAGAATGTAAATGTGTTTTTAGGAAGGTTTGAAAAATAACACTACAAAAGAACTGTCAAATTTCAACGGCATAAAAATTATTGAAATTTTTGAAATTTCCAACGGTAATTTCAACGGCAAAAGCCGTTGGAAAAAAAATTCCAACGGTAAGAGGCTCTGTTGGAATTGCCGTTTGAGTCATTTTTCCATTAAAATTTAATTGTTGGAACAAAAAAATTCCAACAGCCACTTTTCCAACGGCATAAAAACCGTTGGAATTGCCGTTGAAATTGAAATTCCAACGGAGATTTACCATATTCCAAAGGTTTTTGGTAAATTACTGTTGGAATTTTGGAAAAGTGGTTGTTGAAATGTTTTTGTTCCAACAATTAAATTTCAATGGAAAAATGATTCCAACGACAATTCCAACGGAGCCTCTTGCCGCTGGAATTTTTTTTCCAACAGTTATTAGCCGTTGGAATTTTTTTCCCATTTTTTTAACTCTGCTAATATTAGTAATTATCTTATTTTGCTTAACATTAAAAATCTTTACTTATTTTTTATTTAATAATATAACCTCTCAATTTCGTTGTTAGTTACATAAAAATAATTCACATATTGACAAATCAATTCACATCAACATTCTTTCTTATCGGACCTGGAGATGTTCCTGTTAGTAATTCTCGACTACATCTAATGTACGCAGCGGAATAATAGATCGAGAATATTGATCGTGATTTATAACTGAATTAAACATTGAGCAATAACTACGCAAAAGATCGAATACTTACTTGTAGCGTAAATGATCGGACCGAATTATGCGATTGATTCACCACTTCAGGTATCCACGCGTATATCGTCCGCCGCAGGACTATCCTCGGTACAATTATTCGATAAGTGATCGCTAGAAAATCACTTATCAAATTCTATAGTGCCTTAAATTTTTATCTGATAAAACCCTTGATTCTCTACTATAGAGAATATGTATATATAGTACCATATAACCCTAGGTTTATGGGCCTAATATCCATGTCCACTTAATTAATTAATTAGTCTGACTTATTAATTAATAAAGCCCACATATCCTAATCTAGTCTATATCTTTCAATCTCCCACTTGGACTAGCATTAGATATAATTCGAAGCACTAACCTTGTACCCTTGAGCGGAACAACAATACACATAAAGTGTGACCCTTCAGGCCCCCATTATCGACGATAATCTAATTAAAGTCTGCACAAAACTCCTAGACTGCGTTGTGTAGCGAACTCGATATATGAAGGACGTTTACGTGAATTCGTAAAACAACCTTTATATGAAGTTTATGTAATATCCCTTCATTCACGACCCACCCGATTAAGCCTAGGATCTGCCATGTGTCTATCCAAATAGCTCAATCATTTTTCTCATCTTTATTATATGACGCATTCGATCATATTCAATTACTTTAATTGAATATATCTTTTGCATTGGCCAATGACTTTATTGTCAAATAATATAGAGAAATATGAGTGTTCTCTCGAGTTTCAATCGAGGAATGAATCCCATTCTTGGCTCAACTACCATTTCCATTTGCCTCATGATGAACCCAACACAAGACGTGTCTTATCCTCCTTTGGGAGGCAAGCGTTGTACTTGGTCAAAGTTCATCACTTAACAAACAAAATGAGTATTGACCTCAAGTCAAAGGATCATTACATACTCCACACACTAATAAACCGTAGACACTGAAAACAAACGGTTTAATAGTAGGGTATACCAATACTCTCCAAAGTACCCATGTGTCCATCACGGATATCTAATATCTCGTAGTCGTGAGACCTACTACATTCTCTGAGAATGTGATGCAGACCACATGCTAACCTATCGCGTGTCATCAATATCCCATTCTTGATGACCATTGGTTATGGCAATTTTAGAATCATACTATATCATTTATGTCTCACACCATAAGTGACAGTCATGATTCAAGGGAAACAATTATAAGAATAATAACAAACCATCAAAATAATTATTCTAATAAATGCATAAACTCAAAAGACAATTAAAATGTCATAGAATGTGATCGAGAATGAATGTCTCAAACGTAAGGTTTCTAAGACATGCAAACTATAAACTCCCACTGAATCAAAGCCAACTACCAATGTGACAAGCTCTCAAAGTGCTTGTTGTGCCTTGCTATACACAACTGTTTGGTTGAAGGATTAACCAAGTTATCATCAGTGGATACTCTATCTAACTTCACATCTCCCTATCTATTATTCTCCAATCAGATTATATCTACTGGGAATATGCTTATTTCTGTTCGTGGCTCTCGGTTCCTTTTGCTAGAGCAACCGCACTTACCGTTGTCACAATACAACGGTATTGCACTGCTGGCACTTGGAACGACACCTAGTTCTTTTACGAACTTTAACAAAGCAACAACCCCTTTTTGGCAGCTTTAGATTTAGCAATATACTCGGCTTTAGTGCTGGTATCAACAGTTCTACTTTGTTTGGAACTATTCCGATTCACTGCACCACCACTTAGAACAAAAACATATCCAGACAAAGACTTGAAGTCATCATGGTCCGTTGGAAGCCAACATCAGTATACCCAGTAACTGATGACTCTAGCTGCCCACCATAGACTTTAAGAAATATTCTTTAGTCCTTCTAAGGCACTTAAGAATAGCCTTGGCAGTTCTCCAGTATTCCTTACCGAGATTTTGCTGAAATCTTCTCTTTCACGGATTGTAACATGGAATGTTTGCTCCCCGTTATCAGTATATCGTCGACATATATGATAAGGAAGGCAACATTTCATTCTTACGTTTACTATAAACGCATAGATCCTATTTGCTTCTGACAAAATCAAACAATTTGATAGCTTTGTCAAAACAAATATTCCAACTCCTAGATGCTTGCTTGAGTCCACAAATGAACTTCTTTAACTTGCATACTCCATTCGATTTTTCTTTGGATACAAAACCTTCAGGCTGTGACATATACACAGTGCCTTCGATTCTCCAATGAGAAGCTATTGCAAGTAATATCCTAATGGACTTGATGTTAGTGACTGGCGAAAAGGTTTCATCATAGTCAATGCTCTTGCGCTGACTATAACCCTTTGCCACCAACCTAGCCTTGTAGGTTTGTACCTTGCCACCTGCATCTCTCTTCTTCTTGAAGATCCATTTGCAGTCTATGGGACGAGTCCCAACTGGCAAATCAACTAGTTCCCGCACTAGTTGAGGTACATCGAGTCCATTTTAGATGTTAAGGCAGCCAGGCACATCTTCGAAACAGTGCCCGACACCGCTTAGATATAGGTCTTAGATTCGTCATCTTCTGAATCAACTTCATCATCTTGTTTCTCAACCAATAGATTTAGTCTTTCAGGTGCACGACGATTCCTTTGAGGCCTATTGAGTTGGTTTTGCGTTGGTTCATTCGGTTTATTCTGATCGTGAGTTGGTTTTCAACATTTTAGAATATTCTCAAGAATTTCACTATGATTCTCTTGAGGTGGGACTGATACAATATCTTGTCTTTGATGCATCTTATTGTCTTGAAGTGACCCTCTAATAGTTGTTTCCCCTCCCAATAGATCATCATAACTCCCACTGAGTTCTTGTCCATTCCATTGGACAAGACCTCATCCTCTATGTTATCTTGCGGGTTTGATACAATATCTTGTTTTGATGCATCTCATTGTCTTGAGGTGACCCTCTAAGAGTCATTTCCCCTCCCAATAGATCATCGAAAACTCCCACTTAGTTCTTGTCCATTGCTTTGACAAGACCTCATCCTCTATGTTATTTTTGTGGTTCTTGAATCTTTTCAAGATCTACCTTGTTGTGACCTTGTTCCTCGGAGATATAAATATCTTCAAGAAACGCCACATTCTTGGAACTATCACCTGGTGATCTCCAGGGCAGTAGAATTCATATCCTTAGTTTCCTAAGGATATCCACAAAATAGCATTTCTCACTGTTAGTCTCCAATTTATCAGTCGTCATCTTCTTAACAAAATAGGACAACCCCAGGTCCGCATATGGTTAAGACTCGACTTCTTGCCACGCCATAACTTTTATGGTATTTGCGTGACCGATTCAAGAGGAACTCTATTCAGAATATAACCATCGGTTAGTAAGACATAACCCCAAAGGAACAAGGAAAGACTGGTGAAACTCATCATGGATCGAACCATATCTAATGAAGTTCGATTTCTCCTTTCGGATACTCCATTCATCTGTGGTGTACTCGGAGGTGTCCAGTCTGACCGGATTCCATGTGATTTCAAGTAATTAAGAAAATCTAGGCTTAAGTATTCCCCTCCTCGATCTGATCGGAGAGTCTTAATACTTTTCCAAGTTGTTTCTCAACTTCTAACTTAAACTCCTTAAATTTCTCGAAGGCCTCAGATTTGTGTTTCATGAGATACACATATCCATACCTTAAAAATCATCAGTGAAAGTTATGAAGTACGAATATTCGCCTATTGCTTAAGTTGGAACGGTCCGCACACCACTGTGCGGACCAACTCGAGCACAACCTTGGCACTTAACCCTTTTTCTCAGAAAGCGGTTAACTTGTCATCTTTCCTTTGAGATAAGATTCGCAAGCACCATATGATGTGAAATCAAATGATGTGAGATAGTATAACTTTCTCAATCTTGCTTTTCTTTTCTCATTGATATGACCAAGTCTACAGTGCCACAGGTAGGGTTTATTATCCGTATTACATAGCTTAGGTCGTTTGTTCTTGTACATTGAGAATATTTTGTTCACATTCAAGCATATATATTCCATTCAAAAGAAAGACACTTCCTTAAAACAATCCATTAAGCGAAACAAGCATTTACTGTTTGCAAAATAGAAAGAAAAGGTCATAAATGTCTAATATTCGAATGGAAATAATATTCTTTGAAATCTAAAGAACAAAATATCAATTATATAAATCTAATTTATATCCCGAAGGAAGATCTAATCTAATCTATTTTCAACGTACAAAATAAACTACTTAAGCTCTCATCCAATGCACCATGTGCTTTGAACTTCGGGCAGTCTCTCTTCCAGTGCCCCTTCTCATTGCAGAACAGGCACTCATCCTTTGGTATTCTCGGCTTCTTTTGAACCCCTCCACTCTTAGGCATCAAGGCCGCATCCTTAGATGCTTTCTTCCTCTTCTTCTGCTTATTCTTCTGTTTGGAAGATCTCGCAGAAGAGCTCACCATGAGCACAGAGTTGCCTTTAGAAGTAGATGATTCGTAGGTCTTGAGCATGTCGTGAAGCTCTGGCAGTGTTGCCTTCGTGTTGCTCACGTTGAAATTCACTATGAAGTTTTCAAATGAACTTGGAAGAGACTGCAAAATCAGATTTATTGAGACACTTGAGGGTAGCTTCGTTCCAATCGATTCCAACCTCTCAATCAATCCGATCATCTTCAATATATGTTCAAAAACCTGGCTCCCATCATGAAGCTTACACTTGAAGAGATCTCTGAGTATCTCATACTCCATGGTCTGAGCTTCTGAAGCGTACAGACTCTCCAAGTGTTTCAGCATCTCATAAGGGAACATGCTCCAATGTTGCCTATGCAGTTCAATACTCATAGAGGACAACATTAAGCATTGAGCCGAAATGGCATCCTCAACATGTTTCTTATGAGCTTCTTCGTCTAACGTAGCGTACTCAGGAGAATTCTTGTCAGGGATGACACTGATTGGTTTGTCCAAGACATACTCAATCTCGTCTTGCCTTAGCACCAATCGCAACCAACGGAGTCAATCCGTAAAATTTGACACAGTCAACTTGTTTGTTTCCATGAAACATTTATAAGCCAAAACGACATTTCATCTGACGAGAAAATAATAAATGGAAAAATAAATTAGAATAAAGTAAACAAAGATCACATTCGTATCACTAATCAAAACAAGAGTTTATTGCAATGATTAGCTCCCACTAATTTTAACATATTTTGCGCCCCCAAACACAAAATACGGATTTATAACAATTATAAATCTTAGTGGTCCAAGATCCAAGTTTATATTACTGCAGCCTCTGCTTTGGCTGATGACTACAATAATATCACTAGGTAGGCCTCTAAGCCAATTGCAACAACAATTTGCAATTCTTGGTTTATTAATCCAATTAATATTGCGTCCTCAAACTATTTTGGTCGCTTTGGCGTCTCAAAATAATTTAAGCAAGTCAATTCCATCACACGATGTCAACCATACATCTATGAATGAGTCCGAGTCTTGTCGATTTAGAGTAAACACTTTGGTGTAAAACTCGTGGTCGAAAAGATTAGGAATCTCAAACAATTATGATGGACGACGCATTTTGTTTCTAAACAAGACTTGGTTTTAGTGGGGATTTTATATGTGATACTAATTGTTAAATTTAATATCTAATATTAAATTAAACGCAATTACTGGGTGCCGCCTACCCAGGCATAAGAAATGCGGACCACACATATTGGGCGCCGCCTACCCATACATAATGTCGCGGACTACATGTATTGGGCGCCGCCTACCCAAACATAAAACGGTCTTAAATTACTATAATTTAAATTGAATAAGCATAAAATCAAATAATAGCTTATCACATATATCAAATAAATGCTCAACGAATAAAATTATTAATCCAATTAAAATTTTATTCTTCAATTAAATGTGGATTAAAATAAATATATTAAATCCAAATTAATATATACATATACTTTTAATATTAATTCTAAATTAATATATAAGTCTAGTATTATTCTTTCAAAAATAATAATACTATTATAATTTATTAATCTAATTAATAAATTAATATTAGTCTATTAGATTAATATATAAATTCCAAATTAATATAAGTATACTTTTAATGTTAATTCAAAATTAACATAAATGTATAGGTTTATTATTATTATTTCAAAATAATAATAATATGATATTAATCTAATTAACCAATTAATATGTAATTCAGACTTAAGAATTAATCTAATTAATAAATCTAATTTGATTAATTAAATAAAATCAATTAGTCCCATATTTAATTGAAACAGGCCCACCCCAAAATTAAGTCTGTCCAAGTTGAATTAATTTTTTATAGGCCCAGTTTAATATAATTAGTAGGCCCAATTTATCAAATAAATGCAGCAGGTCCAGCTTTTCCAAAATGGGCCCAGCCTAAATGGTCCAACACAAGAACGGGCCCAGCTTAGTTAATTCAGTCCAGAATTTAAGTAGTCCGGCCCAAATTAAATCTGCAGTGGCCCAGTGTATCAGGCCCAACTTCCAACCAGCCCAAAACTAAAATTAGCCCAACCCAGCCCAAAACCCATTAGGGTTTGGACTGGGCATCAGCCGTCCTTAACCCAGCCGCCGCGCCGCCGCCGTTCCGTCGGAACAACAGCGGCAGAAACCCAGCACCGCCTTCCGGCCACCATCGTCACCATCCCCGAGCATCGCCGCCGCCTAAGCCAACGACGCGCAGGGGAAACAGCAACATCGAAACGCCGCCGCTGTCGCCGCCGTCGCGAAGGAGTAACAGTAGCAGTCACCCCCGTCAAGCGACGCAACAACAGTAGCAGTGCAGCACGCCGGTGCTGCCGCCGTCAATCCGGCAGACGGTGGGTGGCAGGATTTCTTCTTAAAAGATTTTCAAAAACCAGATGTCAAAACCTCTACCTTTTCGTTTAATCAATTTAAGAAGAATCAGTTTTGTTTCAATTTGTTGCAGAAGAAGCAGTTTGCTAATTTTTAAAAAAACATCATGAGGTTGACCAAGACGACAAGTTTTAAACTTGTGCGTAACTAATGGACAACCTACAGTTTTAAAATTAACAAAACTAAATTTCAAATAAATATTGTATAATTTTAATATCACAATTTTAATCCACAATTAATCTGAAATTTTAAATCAATTATAAATCGAGCTCCGGGCTCTGATACCACTGTTAGTAATTCTCGACTACATCTAATGTACGCAGCGGAATAATAGATCGAGAATATTGATCGTGATTTATAACTGAATTAAACATTGAGCAATAACTACGCAAAAGATCGAATACTTACTTGTAGCGTAATTGATCGGACCGAATTATGCGATTGATTCACCACTTCAGGTATCCACGCGTATATCGTCCGCCGCAGGACTATCCTCGGTACAATTATTCGATAAGTGATCGCTAGGAAATCACTTATTAAATTCTATAGTGCCTTAAATTTTTATCTGATAAAACCCTTGATTCTCTACTATAGAGAATATGTATATATAGTACCATATAACCCTAGGTTTATGGGCCTAATATCCATGTCCACTTAATTAATTAATTAGTCTGACTTATTAATTAATAAAGCCCACATATCCTAATCTAGTCTATATCTTTCAGTTCCATGAATTAAATTTATTTGTTTTTGTTTCCTAATTTGCTATGTTTGCATTGTTGTTAATTTGATGTATTTCCAGAAATAAGACAAGAGAGTTCTTCTTTTAACTTGTATCCATTTCAATTTTATACGCTACCATTTCAATTGCATATATATATCTATATATTTACATATTATAAAAGTACGAATCTTTTATTTCGTTCATTTTTTACTATACCTAATATATATTTTTAGTAACATTTAAATTTAAGGGTAAATAAGTTTTTTAGAAATTTCAAGTGTTCTATTTAATTATAAAATATAAGTGACCAATTTTACTCAAATTGGTATATAATTGAATCTATATCTTATCTTATTCTTATAAGATCGGCCAGGGTCCGATAAGAAAGAACACTGATGTGAATTGATTTGTCAATAGGTGATTTATTTTTATGTAACTAGAACGAAGCAGAAAGGTTATATTATTAAATCAAAGATAAGTAAAGATTTTTAATATTAAACAAAATAAGATAAACTAATTTTAGCAATAACGATATTAAGTGCAAAATGTAGTTATTTGAGGATCATTATGAAAAGAAATAAGGAATGGTGGACAAAATATGGTTTCTTCAAAAAAAAAATATAGTTTTGTTTTGTTAAGTTTTTATTTATTACGAGATTGAAAATAAAAGACAAATGTGAGTAGGAATAAAGAAATATATCATTTAACTAATATAAAAATATTACAATAGTTTCATGTAATATGAATCAAATAGACAATAACACTAGTCCAAATGAATGTTTTTTAAGTAATTTAAACTTTTAAAGGTTTATTTATTTAATCTGAAAGGTAAGAAACATCTTATTTTTCAGACCCTTCCTAAAAATCATATTTATATTCTTCTTTTTATGCTGAATAAAAGTCATTATTTAAAGTGTGAGTAGTTCTCTCGTACATCAATTATATAAATTTTAAATTTGTACAATTCAAATTATTGGGTTGAGCCCAACCCATTAAGACCGGCCCAACCTTAAATGGTGTTTGGCAATACTCATTGACCACGGAATGAGATATTGGATAGTATGAAGATCTTTGAGGCCCATAGAAATGGTGATCTTCAAGTTTGATTTAAGGCCCAGATCATAGAGTGATCCAACTCGGATTGGACCGATCAAATTGAAGCCACATATTAGTCAATAAATCTATATATATATGATTAAATACTTAAATTAATTTGTAATTTGTGAGTTTTTACATTTTCGTACTTAAACTTTATTTTTTTATCGATTGCAACCTGAACTCCACGAATTGTACAAGTTATAACCTTCATCGATTTTTTTTATGTCAAATTTCAAACACGTGACAATCACATACTAAATTAGGGGTGGTTTGCTATTTCAGTTTTTAGTGTTTTTCTAGCCTTGTTTACGAGATTTTATTTGATATGATTTAATAAATGTGATTGATGTTTAAATAAGTGTAACTAATTATTAAATAATATGATTGGATAATGATATTTTATTAGAATATTAGTAAATAGTAGATCCCACTAAATTATGATGAGATTTATTTTATTATATTGAATTGATTAATAATGGTATAATTAAGATTGGAATACACTACTCCCTCCATTTCAAAATAAGTGACGTTTTAGGTTGTTGATGATTTTTCAAATTAAGTGTCGTTTTAGATATTTTTCACTATTTCTTCCAACTTTATCCTTATCACTATCCTAGAATATCTCTTAGTATCTTTTAATTTACCGGTATAAAGGGAGAAAGGAAATGAGTATAGCGCGGAAATATAAAGGCTGAAAGGAAATATAATTATTAGAACGTGATTTTAGGAATAATAGATGAGAGAAAGAAGATTAGTTGAGGATATATTTGTCAAGATTTGTAATTCTTAATTTTTCTCTTTCATTCTAAAACGTCATTTATTTTGAAACGGAGGAAGTATATTATATTAGAAGAATTGTTGGTGATAAGACACAAACTAAATATTTAATTTAGACACATTGATTGATTTTAGAAAAAATCTAATATGATTTAGGCGTTAAGTGAATTTTATTGGGTAGCTAAAATCGAATATTGAATAATTTAAAAATCTGGATTTTCAAATCCACTCATTTAGTATTTTATCCAAACACATGGAGTGGATTTGACAATGAATTTATAAATCCATAGCACAAATCCCTCCATCCAAATGGAGCCTTAGGGAAATTGATAAAAATTTCGCGAAACTCTTATATAATTATAAATCTAATCAATAACTTTACTATTTTTAGAAAATAATCTATAACTTTCAAATTCTTTATAAAAATGTTCCGTAATAGATTGTAGGCTGTAATTAATGACGGATCCAGAAATTTAGGTGAGGGAGCCCATTTATAGATGGATCTAGGAGTTTGTTTCACGTAATTTTCTTTTAGCTATGCTCATGTGACAATTTTTATCAAATAGGAAGCAAATATTGAGTAGGCTAGAAATCAAATTCTTTTTTACATAATTAGGCCCTAAAGTTAAAATATTGGATAAATTATATTAAAATATAATATCTTAAAAAATTAAAGGAGACTATCGTTGTGCGACCCCTAAGTATAATCAACTGTATAAATAAAAATAGAAAAGTATTAACAATTTAGATAAGATCAATAAATTAATTTATCACAAAAAGAAAAAAAAAATCAAGATTAATGTTTGTATACTCATAATATTTTCTAACATCTTTGTCTCTATTACTTATATATAACAATACATTCATCTACTTCATGTCAAGCAATAGAATTTTTTATTTAATTTAATTAAGTTATATTAAAATCGACTAAAATAAACATATATAATAGCACATTATGACGGAGTCAAAGGGGACATACATATATAATAACACATTATGACGGGATCAGGGGGCCCAATGCCCCCTTGGCCCCAACATGGGTCCATCCAGTGACGGAGCCAGGATTTTTAGTCAAGGGGGGCCAATTATAACGTTAAAATAAAATAATATAACAATTCTAAAATTTTAAATATAAAAAAATATTATTTATGTAAATTTAATTAAAATAAATATAGGTTACTACATTCACATATCTAGATAATCAATTATATAATAAGAAAATTGAAATGAATAACTCTTACTCAATCCCTTTAGCTAAAAATAAGAAATCATTACTCCATAATTTTAATTGTGGCTACTAATAGTAAAAAAAAAAAAGATGTAAAAACTCAATATAGAAAAATAAGTAATGAAACATTAGTTATAAAGAAAAATTACAAATAGTTTTCCAAGTACTTTTCCCTCTAAGTTTAATATATTACATTTTATATTTTCAGTAGAAATGCTCATAAAAATTACTTAGAAATAACTAATTCTATTTTCTAGAGGCTATGTCTATGTATTTGGTAATTGTGCACGTAAGTTGTATATAAATTCTAACGTAGTTAAATTCAAATAAGACACACTAATTTAATCTAATATAAAAATTAGTTATTTTTTTAGGATGGAATTTTTATTTTTATTTAAATAAAATAAATATTTTAAAATTACGAAAAATACCCCTACGAAATTATTAAGATTTGAGGGGGGGCCAACGGGGTCCTTGGGTCCATCCATGGCTGTAACACAATCGATCAAAACTGATGTGGCTTCTCCTTTTCTACCAAATATTCGAGAATTGGTTGCGAGTGGATTCCAAGAATGTCAAGGATGATGATTGATTCGGTGGTGCTGAGAAAAATTATTGAACGAACCCTGCTTCCTACTGAAAAACTCTCATCCAAATTTAGGGCCATCATGACCCCGAAAATCTTGGTGTTAGTGCTTCAATCCCTGAATCAACATGACTCAATGAGTCAATCAACATCGTAATTCAAGCCACACACACATTTAGCACCGCAATTTGAGAATGACTATTTTCCGCGCAAAGAGGACGAGTGAGCAGGTACCGACTCGGGGAAGGGAAGAGCGGGGGACGTGTGGAGACGGCGGGGCATAACAACGGCGGAGGCAGAACGACAGCGAGGCGTGGCCAGGGAGACAACGGAGCGAGACGAAGTTTAATAATTTTCTGTCACTTTCTATTACTATTATGTTTTGATTTTTATTATTTTTTATTTTATGATAATATTATTCGTTACTAATTTTCACTGGTATAAAAGTTTCTTGTAGTGATTAACTTTTCATTATTTTTCAAGAGAATTAATGAAAAAAAAAGTAAAAGAAAAAACATTTTTCTTGAGATTCCCAGTCGTGCTCAAATTTGAATAGCACGATTGACATTTCATTTGTCTTATAAAAAAATCCCTTTGAATAGAACATAGAAAAATGAGTATCAAAGTCTTCGGGTAAAAACTATATATAATTATTACTCTAAATGACAATTCTACTCCTTTCTTCACTTATAAACATGATCATTCTCGATCATAAAATCAATCCCTTCGAATTCTTTATCCCAATTATAATGTCCTCACAGTATTTCACACAATAAGTTATGTTGTTTGAGTCAATGCTTAAAACTTAAAAATAATGTAGTTTTATGTATGACTGTAAATTAGTAGAATCGAGTCGAACGTACTGTTGTTCAAGTTTGTTTGAAATATTATCAAGCTTTTAATATGATGTTTGAGCTTGTTTGATTATTAATCAAAATCGAGCTTGAACAAGCTTTAATCGAGCCGAACACGAGTCGAGCTCAACTAGTTTGATATTTTTACACTTATTTTGACATCTTTAACTTTTCGAGATCGAGCTCGAGTCGAGCTTTAAATTTTATCAAATATAAAAATATTGAAGTTTATTTTATATCTTTAATCAAATATAATTCAAACGAACGATCACGAATCGAATATCGAGTATATTGATTTGATTTTCAACCCTCGTTTTATTTCTACGATTGAGACCCATTATAATTCGGAAATTTAAATTACTCACTCAAGCAACTGTTTTCTTCTCATATATATTAGTCCACGTATTTTCTTAAGCAAATTTTGCAAAAAAGAAAATGAAAAAAGAAAATCTTGAAACGTACCAGTCGTGTTGAATAACATTTGATTGACATTTAGCAAAACAAAAAAGAGAGGGTCAAAGTCATCTGTAAAAACTATTTAAAATTAGTGCTCTAAAATGACAATTATACCCTGTCTGTACTTATATAAATGAGCTTTATTCCGATCACAAAACTACTCACTCAAGCAACTGTTATATATATATATATATATCTATATATACATATATAATTACATTTTATAAATCAAATCTTGCCAAAAAAAAAAAAATTACAAAAGAAAAATGGAAGAAATGTTAAACTTGGGTTTGGTAATTAGTGAACTTGTTGTTGAGTTAACAGTTCCACCAGAGAGGATGTTCAAAGCTTTTAATTTGGATACTGACAATTTTATCCCTAAGGTCTTTCCTTTTTTCAAGAGCTTCAAAATCATAGCTGGTGATGGTGGAGTTGGAACTATTAAGTTACTCACCTATGTTGAAGGTAAATATTAGTTTCATTTAATTTGAAGCCAATTCATTTCTTTTAGGAAACATTATTCGATGTACGAAATATTTAGTATGATTGAAATTTTCATCACGAAATATATTGGAATTCTCGATATATCGTACTGAAATTTCGCATATTAGATAGTGTTTTTTTTTTCATTTTTCAAGACGTACGCCTTAAATTGAGAATAAAATTTAAGGTTTAGGCCCTTAATTGAGAAGGTTCTCGAACAGGGTTCCGACCGAATAGAGCATGGAGCCAACGAGTTCAGTCGAACAAGGGCCCAAAATTCAGGCTCTGAATTGAGAACTTTCAAAATTCAGGCTTTGTATTGAGACATTTTTCAAAATTCAGATCTATCCAATGAAATTTTCCCTTTCAGATTCTCTATCCCCCGATTTGTCAACCCTATCTAGCACCTAATATCACGTTGTTTTGATACGTGAATCTGAATTTGAGTTTTAAAGATTGAACCAAAACGACATAGTATTGACACAGTTGACACGTAGCGGTGACAAAGGATTTGAATTGGTATTCATTTTCATGTTTTGAGCAAAACTCTCAAAGTCATACTCCTTTCAACGTTTTAGAGAAAATTGTTTTGTGGCAAAAAATATGTCACTCTAGCAAGATTCATATTTCTTACGGTGTTACTTATGGACATATTCCGAAAAATCTCTTTTGTCGTTTATTTTAATATTGCACAAATGTATTGTAATATTTGATGAAGATGGGAGAGAGAGTAAAATTACAGTAACGAGTGATTTGTTCTGAGGAGAAAAAGGATTGAGAATGAGAGATATACTTCATAGAGTATATTTGTCCATTCCGACGGTTCTTAATTTTTTCTACAAAAAATTAAAACTACTATAATATTTAGAATTAGCAAGAGTATTGAAGTTGGAACCATTTTGAAAATATTTATTAGAAGTAAAGATTTATGAAAGAGGAATAAGTATAAACTTGGAAAAATAAATTGTACTATTTTTTCTCGTTTGAAAGTCATGCTCGTATTTATTGGACCCACGAAATGAAACAATTTCTGTATTTTTATTATCCGTTATTTTTTAAGAAAGTTATATGTTATCGTACAAAGGCGTTATGGTCAGGGATGGAATCAAGGGGAGCGGATGGAGGTGGCCATCTCCCTTCGGTTTTTTTAAAAATTTAAAGAGTATATATATATAGTATAATATTAAAAGAAATTTAAATTTTGCTCATCAAGAAATTTGAAAATCTCGTCTCCCTTCCCTCAACTTCTAAACAATTTATATCGTCCCCCTTAATTACAATTTCTGTTCCGTTCTTATTGTGGCAGACCTTCCTCTATGGCAACAGATATTATATGTTGTCGTTTATGTGTACCACAACAGTCTATACTTTATTGGCAAAATTTCAGTTGAAGGATTGAATTATGAATGTTCTCAATTTAGGATTTGAATTTCGAGTTTTTCTCAGTTAGGTGTATAGATTTTATATTTTATTCTCAATTTAGAGTTTACGTCTTGAAAATAGGATAACAATGTGCGGAAGATTCAGCACGGAGTATATTGAAATTTTCGAGATATCTTACTGAACTTTTCGTACATCGGATGATGTGTTTTATTTTTCAAGACGTGAACCATGAATTGGAAATGAAACTCAAAATCTAAACCCCTAATTCAGAAAAACTCGAAATTTAGGTCCCAAATTAAGACATTTTCTTAAATTCAGAGCTTCTAGTAAAATCTTCCTACAATTTATTGTCTTTTGCGATGGTATTTATATAAACAATGATTTTTTGTTAGAACCGTTATCGTACAAGCGTTGTTGCAGTGTGTTGTTTTCTTTAAGTGAAGAGACAATGGCTCAAAACTTGATAAGCTTGTTTCTAATTTGAAATACTAAAAATTGTCAATAATTATTATTATTATTGGTGGTAGTAATAGTAGTAGTATTATGTATATACATATATTATGTGCACATATATCAGTTATAGTTAAAATACTCTTTGATGCAAAATAGGAGATCAAGTGAAGTCTGCGAAACAAAGGGTTGACGAAATCGACGAGAAAAACTTAGTATACAAGTACACTGTACTATGTGGCGACATTGCAATTGATGACATTGAATACTTCAACAACACTGTAAAATTTGAGCCCCGCACGAATGGAGGTTCGATATATAAATACAAAAGCGAATTCCACACGAGAGGCAATAACCATACTAGCATAAATGAGAAGATCCAAAAGCGCAAGCAGTTCTCTAAGCTCCTCATCCATGCCGTTGAGGCGTACCTTAACGAACACCCGGACGAATATAACTAAAGAAACAAAATCACCATGGTTTTGTTAGATGTTGTATCCCCGCCTCAAATAAATTAAATATAAGTTTCTTATTACCAAGAGTCTAGAAAATAAATTGAGTGAGTTAGTGATCTCAGATTTTGTATCTTGGAAAGTGAAATACATAGTTTTGATGGAATAATTTTTATATTTGATTGAAGTTTGACTTAACCACTACTGTGTAATTCTTAATAAATTTGTCAATGTATAGATCATATATTGTATCGTTGGAAATCAATTAACCTATTCGATATTCGATTTTCGGTACCCACCAGTAAATAACTTATTAGTTTATTAAGTTTTATTATCTTTTAGTTAAGGATATTGTTTATGTTATTCTGATTTTGGTTATTAACTTTTGAAATTTAATACATTGGTCATTTCATTTTTGAAATTCAATAAATTGAACCCGATAGACCTCGATCTACACCCAAAACTATTGTACGAGTTCGTATTTTTCTATTAGGTCGTGTCAAGTTTTGTCATCCTATAAATAAACGTACCCCGAAGCTTCGTACGTAAAGAAGGAGGACTAATAGTTAGTAGGAGTATGTTTTATTCTGTTTGGGCCTATTTTGCTATAATGTCTTTTTGTTCAGGCTTAAGAATCGTTAAGCCCATAACTTTATCTTATAAGTCCATTCCAAGCCCATCTTCATTTTCCCTATTTTCTCTTTTCTCAAGCCCAATTAGTTTAAATTTTAAACACAAGGATTATTTAAAGCTTGTTTTTTTAAAGGCCCATTGCACTAAGTATCCTTTCCAGCAATATTAAATCATTAAAAGATGAATTTTGGACCAATCAAGTAAGGCAATGTTTGCAACTTTTTAATAATTTCAAAGATAATATTAAAATTTATTTAAAATGTATAATTATTATATTTTAAAAGGAATTATTAATTTGTGGTTGATTCAGATTAGAATGGGATATGTTCGTGCTAGATTTTTTAATTTCTTTTAGTAAATTCGGGCCGGGTTAGGATTTGTCACCTCTACTTGTGGGCTTTGGCGGAGGTGGAGGATCAAGGAGTGGTGGTGTTGGGTCTCGTTTTCGTTATAGTGGTGGCAGTCGTGGTGGTGGTTCCAGACCGTCTCGAAATATTTATTTTTTGATTCAGTTTTGCAGATATTTATTTGGAAATCTAAGTTCGATTCAGTTCCAAAGCTATTCAGATCCCGATTCACTCCGATATATAGAAGTCAGTTTGTTTTATTTCCTAATAGCTATGGTTTATTCGCTTCGTTGTTGTTCAGGCATTTTGCTAATAGACAACAGTTTTTAATCTGAAATGGTCAACTTAGAGGCGTAATTATATGTGTTCTCTGGTAGTGATTCAATCAACAAGATTATAAACTCACAATTTTAACTGATATCTCAATTTATTTGATCTTATCCAATTTAACTAAAAGAATAAAATTACAATGCTCTCGATTTAATTGGAAATATTAAAGTTAATAGCATATAATAATATCATGTTATTTATCGATCCAACTATAAGATCAATCAAAAGTCTTGTATGATACGAATCTACTAAGAGAAATCTAAAACCAACCCGATTCGAACACGATTAGCCCTATTTTGACTCGAATTGACCAGTAATCAATAGGTTATGAATTTTATATATAACCTGAATTGATACGAAATCGAGCATAATCTGAATGATAACCCTATATAGAATCGCATTAATCAATTTAGCATTACTAGAAAAAAGGTACAACACTCCAAAATTTGATTGATACGTATTACTTTTCAACTACATTTTAATATATTGCCTCCGTTTTTTAAATGTACTCTTGAGGATGTGCTTGGAGATAAGCATCAACAGCCTGGAAAAAGGCCTTAGAGCCCACTGTGGCCCGTTTGATAGTTTCTTGCATTTTATTGTGGTCATCACTCTTTGGGTGCCATATGGTGCTTCATTTATAGACCGAACCTCCTCCATTTTGGTCGACCTCGATTTTGATAATGTTCTCGATGATTTCATATCCGTCTCCCAAATCACTGCCTTCGACTACACTGAATTTGAACACATGGTTTGTCTCGTCGAGTTCATCAGTTCTGTGCCTGGAGAAGTGGTCATGATCCCCTGTTTAGTCAAATCGTTAAGTTTTATTACGATATAACTAAGGTACTGTTTGGATAGAACTTATATAAGTTCGGGGAATTTCGATTTCGAAATTTTGAGATTGTAAGCACATATAGATTTTGAATATTAAAATACTCAAATTCCTGTTGTTTGAGATTTTAATTCAAATTTTACAGTATAATACAATCTTATCCTAAAAACGTAAGTATAATATTAAATTTCCTAATACTTTTTTAACATTGAATCGACAACTGTAGTATAATCCAACCCTATACCAATTCAAAATAAACATAAAGATTTATTATTCACCTTAGGTACATAATTTATTATTCAATGACATTATCTTTTGTCATTTAACTTTCAAAAGTCAATAAATTGATTATCTAACTTATGAATTCGACAAATTGGACATTACCTGCCATAGGCGATGACATGACCAATTTAATTTGTTTCAAAGTCAAAGGATCAGTTTAACAACTTTTGAAAGTTAATGAACCAAAATTAAAATGACTAAATAATATTTTTAAATAGAAAATTGTGAAAGTTAATGGACTAAAAACCCATCTCACAAGCCTGAAACAAACATGGTCGCACACTTACCAACGGAGAAAATGAGCGTCTTCACACTTCCAACGCCGCCATCACCGGAACTTTCGATGCTCTTAAAAATCGGCAACACTTTAGGCAAGAGGTTGTCGGAATCAAGGATGTAACCTTTGAACCACCGGTCCGGCGAGACAGATGATGTGAGCTCAAAATCCTTCGTGATCACATCCACGGCCCCTGACCTAGATCTGGAAAAAGTACGGATCAAGTTGCCAATATGCTTTCTGGCAAAATCATCGAATTTTATTGGCCCAACACGATAGACCCAATTCTTAGGGTCAACCCCAGACATTGTAATTATTTGTTTTAATAGGGATGGGTTGGGCTCGAAAAGCAATAACCGAAATGCAGTTTGAGTCGAACCAACCTGACCCGATTTTTCTTATTTGGCTGATGGTCCGGGCCAGGTCGGGACGGACGGCCCGAATTGCTAGCTCGAAACCCATTTCGTTTTTGGAGAGAGAATTGAAGTCAAAAGATTGTGGAAAGAAGAGTTGAGTTGTTTAATGTGGTGGATATTTATAGTGTATAGAGGGTAAAATTGTCAGATCACGTGACTTTTATTACACAGTATTGATTCTTGTCTTAATTGGACAAGAGCAGATTTTGTAACTTGCATCATTATGCGTGTAATAATGAATTTCGTGTATAAATAAATAAACACAAAAAAAAATACAAGATCTAATTTCTTGGATCAAATGGATAGTGTTTACAACTTGTGAGTTCCTATCTGTAGTTCTCCTTTGATTCTTCTCTTCGATTGATTGATGTCGGAGTTGACTTTGATTTTCCTCGATTTTGGACTTTGACTTGAGTAATGTTAATTCAAAGGCTTGTGAGCTTGATTTTGAATTAAACGATACTTTTGATTCAATATGCGAAGAATGTCTTCGAAGATCTTGACGAACCACGAAGAACACCTTTGAAGTTTTGACTTGAAAACGCCGATTGGAGGGGCTTAGCACCTTGATCTCGGATCAAACGTTGAAAATCTTGAGATTGACTTTGTAACGCCTTGAAAATCTCAAGATTGGCTTCGTAACACCGGATTGTAATACCGGATTGGCTTTGTAACGCCGAATTTTGGCTTTGTAACGTCGGATTCTAGCTTTGTATCGACTTAATCTCAAGATTGGTTTTGTACCATCTTTCTTGAGCTTGTGTTGTTGTGTCCTTTTTGGTGGAACAATGAGACCCTATTTATAGGTGTAGAATGGAAAACCTAATGGGCCTAGGACAAACGGAGCAATTTGATTGATTCTCCAAAATATCAAATATATTAAATATCTTTTGAGATAATTATTAAATTAATTAAATAAATCTAATAATCACTCGCAACTTGACAAATCAAGATCTTCCAAATCTTTGAATTGAATGTTTATGAAATCTCCTTGATTTCACTTATCTCACTTAGGATAATATCCACGTGGATATGTGGATCCAATTCCATGATTTCACGGTCGCTCAATTTGATGATTTCCACAACATCTTGATATATGGAGTCTTCTTATTGGTCTGTCATAATTTTATATATACCATCATATTTTGGATAATTACTAAATTAATGTAATTTAATTTAGTAATACCATCTTGACACATGGCGACTTTCAATAGGTCAATAAAATATATAGTAAATCACCAATTAAATTGACTATTTAACTTAGGAATTTTATTTACCCATTCCTAAGATTAAAAATAATCAATATAAAATTGATATTCAACATATATTTTATTACGTGGCGCATTTTAATTGGATACGAAATTTACGTATCAACAAATGCCCCCTCGAGACTTGTTCACAGACGATGTGTCTTGGAGTGGATAAGTCTCGAACTGACTTCGGAATTTCTCCGGACGTAACGATATTTTTATATTCGCATCAAAGAATTTTTGAATTTGGACTTGGATTTGAACTTGTAGATAGATAGTTTATACTCGTATCAAGGAGTTCTTCATTTGGACTTGATTTTGGATTCGTAGATAGTTTATACTCGTATCAAGGAGTTCCTCATTTGGACTTGAATTTGGATTTGTCGATAGTTTATACTCATATCAAGGAGTTCTTCATTTGAATTTGACTTGTAGACCTTTTAAGCTCGTGCCAAGGAACCTCAAACTTGAATTTGAAACTTGTTGGTAGTTTATACTCATACCAATGAGTTCTTGAATTTGAATTTGACTTGTAGACCTTTTAAGCTCGTGCCAAGGAGTCTCGAACTTGCATTTGAAACTTGTTGGTAGTTTATACTCATACCAATGAGTTCTTGAATTTGGAAGTTGAATCTTCAACATTGTGGGTTTGGACGGATTTGATATATTTGACTTGGAAATGTGGATTTATCTGAGGTTGAGCTTGACAACCCAATTTGACAAAATCAGATAACTTGACGGACTTAGAGCTTGGATCCCTAAATTCGGAGCAACTCAGGAGAGGGAAACATAATATATATTTGTATGACTGAACTTAGAATATTTCTAAGCTGCCTACGTACCCCGGTGAAAGGGATCAAGTCATAACGTAGTTCAAATTTCCACTTTGTGTTTTGTTTTTGGGGGGTGGTGTCGTGCACAGTTTATACTCATGCGGGTCAGGAGTGACTATTTTTTAACCACTTTAGCCAAAGTGAGGTAAGTTAACCACATACTTTATCTTTGGTGGTCGCCGTGCACAGTTTATCCTCATGCGGGCCACGAGGTCTTTTTTTTTTTTTTTTTTTTTTGGCTCTTTTTTTTTGGCTCTTTTTTTTTTCTGTTTGTTTTTTTTTTCTTTTTTTTTTTTAGCAAGCTCAAGTAAATTTCAAGAACTCCTCGTCTATGGGACTGACTCGTACATCATGTTTAAGTTCAAGTAGGGCCTTTTCATCATCTTCCTCTTCTACATGTCTATCTTCGTGTTTGCTTTCTTGTTTGTCCGTCATCTAGCATGGGGTGTTACCAAGGCCATTATCTTCCAAGATAGCTGTAAGATTTTTTGTTGCATTGCCTTCATCTAATATTATTTTCCCTTGTCGAGCTAACTGCATGACCTTGTCCTTGAATAAGAAGCAATCCTGGATTGGATGCCCTACCAAGCGATGGTACTTGCAGTATTTTAGGTCATCAGTTTGTCCAGCTTCTTCAGGCTGCTTCATTTCTGGCAACTCGATGAGATCTTCTTTGATCAAATCATTGAATAATCCAGAGACATTGGAGTCCAAGAACGGATAAGTCCTTTGCTGCTTCTCCTTAAAAGTTGATTTCCTTTGCTCCCTGTCTTGAGGGACATTCTTTCCCGTGGCATCATTGCTTCTTCGGAATTTGATGGGCATTGCACTAACAACCATGGACTCTCTATTTTGACTTTTGGCGAAAGACTTGCCTCCATTGTTGAACTTATGAGACTCATGAATCGGGGGTCCATCAACTCCAACTTCAGCCATACTCAACTCCATATCATGAGCTCTACTTGCTAGTTCGTCAAATGTCCTTGGCCTAATCCCTTGAAGGATATATCGCATTTCGATTGCTGAACTTTCAGATAGTCGATCTTTGCAATTGAGACTCAAGTTTCTCCATTGATTGATATAGTCAATAACAGACTCATCTTTCCACTGGCGGGAGTTTGTCAACTCGATCATGCTCACAGTCCTTCTTGTGCTATAAAAGCGATTGAGAAACTCATGCTCCATTTGCCCCCAGCTATCAATTGAGTTCGCCTCTAAATCTATATACCAATCAAAGGCATTCCCCTTCAAGGATCGGACGAACTGCTTCACAAGATGATCACCATAAGTTCCGGAGTCGTTGCATATCTCGACAAAATGTGCAACATGCTGTTTTGGGTTACCTTTACCATCAAATTGTTGAAATTTAGGGGGTTGGTAACCTATCGGCATCTTCAACTTGTCAATTCTCTGAGAGTATGGTTTGGTGTAAGTTACGGATGACGTAGGCATCCCATTGAACTTGTCTTTGATGGTTCCCAAAATGAGCTCTTTCAATTGGTTAACAGAGACCAAACCATCAACGGAGACTTGCAGCTCATTCAAAGTTCTCTCCTTTTCATCTGGTTGATGTTGATGTCCCGCAGACTCTTCCACTTCGTCTTGGTCCTCAACATGTTCTTTCCCAGGAGCGCGACTTGTATCACCATTGTCGACTTTGCTCATTAGCTTTTCTATCTTAGAGTCTTGCTCTTGGATGTGTCTCGTAAGATCTTCAATTGCTTTGGTTAAGCTTACGATTTGTTCCTCCAGAGTTGAACTATTTATCATAATCACCAGAGCAATGTCGGGAGCGGATGAAGAGCTTGATGTAAAGCAAGGAGTAAAACATGCAGAGTTGTCTTTTTCATCTCTATTGCTATCATCAATGTTTGGCACAGACTTCTCGGCATCTCTGAATGAAGTATTTCCCTCTGAAGATGCCAACGATTGTGATTGCCTTGATATACTCCTTGTGACGACATTGACATTTGCATCTGGAGAGTTTGTTGCAGCGATCTTCATTAGCATGATCTTATGAGGCGCCATAACATTATCTTTAGTTGTTGGTTGAGGAGAGGTGATGAGAGGTAGAGATGTCCCACTAGGCGTGCCAAATTTGTAACAACGAATTTCGTGTATAAATAAATAAACACAAAAAAAATTACAAGATCGAATTTCTCGGATCAAATGGATAGTGTTTACAACTTGTGAGTTCCTATCTCTAGTTTTCCTCTGATTCTTCTCTTCGATTGATTGATGTCGGAGTTGACTTTGATTTTCCTCGATTTTGGACTTTGACTTCAGTAATGCTAATTCAAAGGCTTGTGATCTTGATTATGAATTAAATGATACTTTTGATTCAATATGCGAAGAACGTCTTCAAAGATCTTGTCGAACAACGAAGAACACCTTCGAAGTTTTGACTTGAAAACGCCGATCGGAGGGGCTTAGCACCTTGATATCAGATCAAACGTTGAAAATCTTGAAATTGGCTTTGTAACGCCTTGAAAATCTCAAGATTGACTTCGTAACACCGGATTGGCTTTATAATGTCGAATTTTGGCTTTGTAACCGAATTTGGGCTTTGTAACGTCGGATTCTGGCTTTGTACTGCCTTAATCTCAAGATTGGTTTTGTACCACTTTTCTTGAGCTTGTGTTGTTGTGTCCTTTTTGGTGGAACAATGAGGCCCTATTTATAGGTGTAGAATGGAAAACTTAATGTGCCTAGGATCCAAACGGAGCAATTTGATTGATTCTCCAAAATATCAAATACATCAAATATCTTTTGAGATAATTATTAAATTAATTAAATTAATCTAATAATCACTCGCAACTTGACAAATCGAGATCTTCCAAATCTTTGAATTGAATGTTTATGAAATCTCCTTGATTTCACTTATCTCACTTAGGATAATATCCACGTCGATATGTGGATCCAATTCCATGATTTCACGATCGCTCAATTTGATGATTTCCACAACATCTTAATATATGGAGTCTTCTTATTGGTCCGTCATAATTTGATATCTACCATCATATTTTGGATAATTACTAAATTAATGTAATTTAATTTAGTAATACCATCTTGACACATGGCGACTTTCAATAGGTCAATAAAATATATAGTAAATCACCAATTAAATTGACTATTTAAGTTAGGAATTTTATTTACCCAATTCCTAAGATTAAAAATAATCAAAATAATCAATATAAAATTGATATTCAACATATATTTTATTACGTAGCGCATTTTAACTGTATACGAAATTTGCGTATCAACAATGCACTTCTAGAAGGATGAGAAACTTCCATGTAATTATTTGTTGACTGGTCAAAATTGACTGGCGGTGTCATAGTCCGTTGATATTATTTTTATATTAATTTACTATTATACATTAGAATTAAGTGAATATTTTATATATTCCGTCTATTTCATATTAATTGTCGTTTAGAAAAAAAAAAAAAAGAATTCAGGATGAAATATTTTGATAGATATACCCCCCAGCTAATCTTAGAGGATAAAGATTTGACCAAATAAAATATCCGTAGTTAAAAAGTAGAGATATTCTAGGATTGAGCCACGGAGAAAATTTGTAGAATTCGTGAAAAATATCTAAAACATCAATTAATTAGAAAAATGAAGAAGTAGCTAGAATGATAATTAATATGGAATGGAGGGAGTATTCTCTATAAAATTAAGGGCGTGTTTTGGCATTTAGTGTAGAACAAGTGGTTGAAGTAAATTATTTGGGGGAAAATAAGTGTTTGTTTGGGGTGGTTGTAGAAGCGGTTATAATTTGGACAATAACTTTAATGGTAAAAGGTGATGCAATGTGTGTAAAAAGTTGTTAATTGGTGGTTGTTTAATAATTAAAGTAGTATAGAGAATCGTGATTAATTGATGATGTATATGATATTGATGAGAGAGGAGGATTGGTTGAAGGAGTTGGGACAGTGAGTTATAAACATATACGAGGGTGCTTAAACACTCAAACACAACCAAGCACACTCTAAGTAAATATCAATGTTCTAAAAGTCGCTAGGCGAAATTAGGCGGTGGACTGGGGCCTAGCGACTAATCGGGGTTTGGGCGGGACTAATCGGGACATAGACGTAGTTAGACGGGGAGGAATCGGAAAATAAACGTAGGCGGTCAATGAGAGCCTAGCGCCTAGACGGGGATTAATCGGAGCTAATCGGGGATTTTTAGAACAGAGGTAAATATAGTGATTTAAAAATTTGTGCTCATAACAGTAATTATGTCGACACTCACGACTAGAGATGGTGAAATAGGTTCAACCTAACGGATTGAGCCGTAAAAGTTGTGGCCCAAAGTATTGTTGGTCAACTAGGACGACCCGATAGTCTGATCAGAAACAAAGACCATGCTAGTAATGACCGTATAATTGTTGAGGAATTCTGAGTCGACCCAACTTGTAACATTGACTCGACTAATTTGGACTTGATCGCACGATTGCCACCTTCACTGTGACTCACGTATTGCTGGAAGAAAAGGATACTTAGTTCAATGGGCCTTTAACAAAAACATCTTACAATATATAAAAAGACAACTCTCTATAAATAGTAATAGTAATATTTTCCCGCCCATTTTCATTTCTAAATTTGGTTAAAGTATTTTTGGTATAGAAATGTCTGAATTTTTTGCTAAAGTATTTTTGGTATTGATGTCTAAATCCTTCTTTATTTGGCTTAGAATCTCACTTCAATACTTAGCACTACGGGTTCCCATATTGTTGTGTGCGTGTTCTATCCTCTTTTATCAGCGAATTTTTAGCCGTCCGATCAGTATTTCCCCTTTCATGATTTATAGTCTTACATTTATAAAATAAATATCGATTTCAATCTAACATATTATGAACAAAAACTAAAATACTATTATCATTTTTCAAAATCTATTGTACCATAGTCAACAGATTGTCATCCTGAGTTTTCTAACTTTCTTCACACTAGTAATACTCCCGTGAGATGCATGGAAGTTTATCTAAAAAGTGATGGTTTTAATAAAATTAAATATGATATAATTTAATATTTAAATATGTGATCGTTTTATTCTAATAATTTTTTTAATGTAGGATAAAAAATAAATAAAATTATATGTAATGTAAATATAAATTTTCTCGCACGTTATATATGAATTTAATATAACTTACTTTATATATAGGTGTGTGTGTGTGTGTGTGTGTGTGTCACACCTCGATTTTCATAGGTTTAAATAAAATGTAATTTATTTTGAAGGGATGTGAGCTGCATTAAATTTTTTTAACTTGTAAAACGTTTTTGAACAATTGAAAGACATATTTGAAAGAAAATTAACATATCCTTCCAAAATACCCAATTTGAAATATTTTAAATAGAATATTGGTGGAAGCGTAATTTGAATAAAATTACATAAGCTGACTCAAAACTTTTTATAATAGAACATCAATAGAAACCCCTTTTTACTCCAATAAAACTTTGACTCGAATAGATACGAAGAGTTTTTAGAACCTTTTGACCATAACATCCACCGCCTCCTCGTACCACGACCCAGCTCCAATGGCCTGTAGAAACTGAAATGTTGGATGGGGTGAGCAAACCACAAGCTCAGTGGGGACATGTTTGTCAATCTTAAATACAAATCATGCAATAATTAATGAATGCATACAACACACTGTAAAATAGTTGTTAGCATAGCACAGCATATAACATAGCATAGCATAACCCTGTAGCCTGTTGAGCATAGCATAGCATAGCACATAGCGTAGCATAACATAGAATGTAATTAACCTGTTGCCTATTGACTAGCATAACAAAGCACAAAGCATAGCATAGCATAGCATATAGCCTGTTGCCTATAGCCTATGGAATGTTGCGCTTAGACATTAAAAATACAATCATGGCATTTAAAATAGATAAACATAGCCCATAGAGTAGAAATAATCCCCACCTTTAGAAAGGGTGAACTTGGAATGTAGATGCTAGATGATGTCCTATTGTCCATAGTCTTTTCGTAGTCTCGTTCTTCCTTCCACTTAGACTCACATGAACCTATATTATTATCAATATATATGGAATTTTGAAATTGTGAGGAAATTAGAAATTTAGGGCTTCATTGAGACTTTGGGAATTTTTGAAAGAAATAGAGAATGTGTTGGAACGGATTATTCTGCGTAGTGATGAATAAATAATTTCTACTTTATAAACGACAAGGGATAAAACTTTGAGAATTTACCAGTAGTTAATATACACATTTGAAAAGATCATATTAAAAATTTAGGAATTTTTCAAAAAGTATAACTATCGACTCTGAATAGTTGAATTCGGATTTGTTGAAACTGAGAATTCTGTCCAGCCGTAGTAAAACCTTTATAAATCAAAACCTACTGGTTTAATACCTTTGAAATTTACCAAAATGATATAAAATATGTATATGGACAACATATCCAAAAATCAGAATTTTTGAAGAAGTATAAATACATAAATCGGATTTTGTGAATAGAGAGATTCGCAGATTCTGCAGTGCAGTAGTATAAAAATCATATAAAATAAAATATACTCTCAATGGATTTGAAATTTTTACAAAACATTTTAGGCATACCAATACACGACATAGTAAAATTTCATAATTTTTGGAATTTTTTTGACAGGGAAACGAAATTTAAAACGAAATACCTGTCTATTGGGAGGAAGAGCGATTGAAGATGAAAGTAGCACAATAAAAATCTCTAAAATAGTGTGGACGAAAATTTTGAGTGAAAATCAGATTATTTGACCGTGATTTGATTTATGAGGTAATCTCATATATATAGATTATATCCCTAGGGTTTAGACTCATAATTGGATTAGGAAATTATTTTCTTGGCCCCTAAGTAAAATCATGGGCTTGGGCTTGATTCTAGAATATGATCTCCAAAATAATTAGACCCAAAGTAATATAGAGCTCGACATAATAATAAAAATATTTTATGGGTGTTACAGTGTGTGTGTGTATATATTATAGATTAACATAGATAAATATTAAATATTAAAAAAAAAATCTTTTTCAAAATGATCATTTCTTATCTTTGAAATTCAAATACACATTTAGTGTGTATGCATCATTCTTCACCTATATGCATAATTAATTATGAATATTAAAAAAAACATAAATATTTAAATCTAAACTCATATTATTAAATAAAATAAAACTGAATAATGTTATAAGAAATTAATTTTTTTTATTATTTTTCATTTTACTTAAATATTTAAATTTATCTAAATAAAGTTTTAAATTCTAACTATAATTATTTACTTTTAAAAAATCTTACTTGCAAGTTTTAGTACTTTAAATGGTATTTCAGATATACAAAGAATAACATAGTAACAAAATAAAATTCAAAAGTTATACAACACTACAAGAATTTTTCAAATAGACAACAGATATAGACAAGTCTGTTATTAATAGTGGTGTTGTTAAAACTATCTTTTGACGACAATTTAAAATTATTGTCTGTTCAGCAATAAACAACGGTTTCTACAGCTGTACAAAATAATTGTCTATTCAATTACAGTCAACATCCGTTGACCTTCTTGTAAAACCGTTGTCTTTATAAGTAAAGACAGCACATTAAAGCCGTTGTGTTCCTTAGCAAAGGGAAAAAAAAAAAAATATATATATATATATATATATATATATATGTTGTCTTTCAATGAAAGACAACGCTTTTATTATTGAATATTGTTGTTTAAATGCATAATCTCATATGAAACACCTAATAGTTAAAACATCATAGAATATTTACGAAACATCAAATACAAAACAAATGTCAATAAATTCATCAACATTAAATTGATTACTATAATACAATGTGAATTCTTCAACTAAATAAGTCCTAGAATAAAACCGAAACAACTCTAATTTACTCAAACAATTCCTATATCTATACCAAACCAAAATCTTCATCGACATATTAAGGTCCCACAATTGCGGTCAACAACTTTCTCCATCCACAACCCAAGCATCAATAGCTCTGTCCTAAAATATAGTGTAAGAACCAAAAAGAAAAATAATCTTATTAATAAAAGAACAAAAATTTCAAATTAAGAACTTTAAAGAACAAATTACTGCAATAAAATTCCACTAAAATTTAATAGACAAATTGAAAACGTACCTTCTTAAATTTTTTTCTAACGAAGAAAATAGCATTTCCATGTTGTCTTCCTCGACCACTACAAAATCCATTCAAAAAAATATGACTTGAGCTTTTAGCCGCATTACTTAAATATTATCAGATACAAAAGCTAGAGATTTTTTTTTCCAAGTAAACGTTGTTTGAAACCATCAACTTAAATAAAATTAATTAGATTCTCATGAATCAATTATGCCTTCATATTATTCCCTTGTTTTGAGTAATCAACATTAAACACAATTACATAAGTTTCTCACATTGCTTGTACCCACAAGATATCCTAAAACTATTTTGAAAATTGGCATCATACATCTAGAGTTGGAGTACTATATCCAAGTTATTCACACTAAACATAGTACAATAATCAATTCAACATAAAAATTAAACAACGAAATGCAAATGCACTATCTGGGGTCCACAGAACCACAAATAAGTTTAAGAGACAATGTTAATATAGTTCAAATTCCATTAAGAAATAAGAGATTACGAGAGAAATTTAAGACTGGATTTGTGTACTCAAAATTTATGGTGAATAAAATCCTGGATCATCCGCATTATTCACACTTCACCATTGAACACTGAATTATAAACAGTCTTTCATACTGCATAACCAACAAACACAAAGTAGTTCAATCTGCAGTGTATAAAGTGACCAAATATGAGTACCTCAAAGGGAATGGTTTCCCAAAAACTATTTGGCATGGAGCAGCAATACGAGGCAGCGAGTAAAGGATTTACATTGAGTCTCGGTTGAATTTTGATCCTCCTCCGTCAATTAGCAATAAATTCCTGAGAGAAACCAACGTTTTTTCTTTAAAATTAAAAGGAAAGCAGATGCATTTCAGAAGGCCACTCCTAGTCTTTCCACTATAAACTTTTATATAATCATTTCAGAATTATTTCAACTTGCTTCTTTACAGAGTGGATAAGTTCCCTAAATAAGACCATAAGACATTTCTTAATTCTTGCATGCATTTCATATTTGCAAAGCTTAATAAACAAAGTGAGTCCAAGTATCCAATAATGTCAGAAAACAAACTTACATTTGCAGGATGAATCAACAGCTTTCCTAAATCTTCAAATGTAAAGCTCAAAGGTTGAACTTCCGAGAGAGAGATATGGGAGCCACCTTGAGGGAAAAAATAATGATTACATATAATTATATGAAGAGGGATAAGCATATCTCCTACTCTAATTTGAAATGCCATCTGAGCTCCTAAACCAGGGTAAAAATATATTATGAAGACCTACTATGTAGAGTTGGCAATTCGGGCGGCCGGGTCGAGCTCAGTCGGGCCAATGGGTAGTTTCGGATCGGGCCTGATTTATTTCATACCTAAAAATGCTAGGCCCAGCCCGACGAACCTTGGACCGTCGCACCAAAAAAGTCCACCAATGAATTTTTCTTTTCTTTTTCGTTACCCTAACCATGAAGAAGAATTATATATTGAGACGAACTTCAGTTTAATTCTCTTAAGAAAAGCCTAATGGGAATAGTTCCGTTTAATTTTATCTCAAGTATTGGGTAAACTACCCTAAGGGGGGAGCCTAGATTATTATCTAAAGTTTTATCCGAATTTTAGCATTTTATTCTGGGTCGGAAGAATAACTCGACTTTTTATGTTCACCAAGGTAAACGCTAGATAAAGTTAGATAAAATGTCATAATCCTAAATTATCTACCAAAGTAAACAGAGCCAAAGAGGAAGAGTAATCATAGATAGACCCGTCCAAAGAAAATTTGTGGCAGAAGTATTCACATTACAAAATGGTCAATTCAGCACAGATTTATAAAAACAACGGCATGAAGTTTACTAAAAACTCAATATATTTTGTCCTTAATACTAATAAACTCTCAAAAAAACTTATGTATAAAGAATTGTGTCTTATGTGCTCCTGTTCCATCGTAGCAATTTGTAGGTATAACTTGGTCCGGTTAATTTGATAACATACACCAACAATTAGCTAATTAGTAAAAAAAATAAAAAATCAATTATATCGGGCCGGTCCGCGGGCCTGCGACCAGCCCGTCCCTGACCCGTCAAAAAAGAAGCCCGTTTGGACCGTGCCAAAAAAATTCGAATTTTTTCGGACCTCTAATATTCCAGCTCAGCTCACTCTAAATTTCGGGCTAAACGGGCCGACCCATCGGACCGGACTTGTTTTGCCAGCTCTAGTTATATGTCGAGCAGGGGCAGGTGAAGCCAAAATTCCGTTGAGGTCAACAAGTATTGAGCCCAGCCCATCTCCGTTAAATATACAAAGATTTTCGAATCAGTCCTTGGCTCATTGAACTTTTGACTTATCGGGTCGGGCCTGTTGGGAGGCTAGTTCAGAACGACTTCATTGTTTCTTTTAGCAACTTGTGCCAGGTGTTCCAAATTATTGTTATGTAACTATCAACAATATCTTGAGCTAGTCGATGTGTTATTATATTAAAAGTTCCTTCTCAAACTTAAATTTTAATCTTTTGGACATGTATCTTTCTGTTGATGCAGCGAACACATCACACTAACTCAAACAGATGTTGAGTGTTCTGTCAGCAGCTTATTTAGATATTTTCAGTTTTATTTTAGTTGTGGTAAATCATATGTTCATGATAAAAGTTTTCATTTAGAAGATATGAATATAGAACTTGATTTTAAAAGAAGCTTTGAAGTTAGAACAGGATGGGAAGATAGACTCATGGTTCTCTCTCTCTCTCTCTCTTTTTTTTTTAGGAGTAACTTCGGAATAATGCTATAATTTCGATTCAAAAGAAATTGAGAGAAGCACACACAATGCATTTGGAAAACATTATTGTAAACTGACTTGAATAAAAAATATAGATTTGGGGGAAAATAAGATTTTCTTTTTTAGGCTCTTTTGGAAATAAACATTTCAAACCATTTGAGAATTGAATAACTTAAAACTAGAAATGGAATCAAATTGAGTAATTCGCCATAGAATATTTTATTTTTTCTCTTTACTAATAAAATCAAATGGAAAAAAAAAATCTAATAAATAGAATTTTTGGAGTTAGTAACCAAATATTTGGTGTTCAAAACATAGCCGGACCTAACTGGGTAAAATAACATTTCTTGTCTCAAGTAAATTCAAAACTTAATCAGGAATTCGAAAGATTATCTTTCGGGCTAATATAATATTGAATTTGAAGGCTAAACTGAATTTTAAAGATACACTAAAAACCTTTGGAGTAAATATTTGATGGAAATGATAATCTCGTGATGTTTAACTGAATTTTAAATTGACTAATTTAAAATTAAAATGCTGAAAAGACATATGGAAGTACAAATTCAAGCTAGTTTCTTTTATATGTATACATATATAATGCAATTATTTGAATAATATGGTAAATAAGTGAGGTTTAGTTTGCTAAAATTAAAGACAAGTGAGTTGTTACAAATATGAGCAAATCACCATAAGTTTCTCCATATAATATCACCATAACATCATATCACCATATGCTCTAAGGCCATTCACATAAATTTGAATCTCATATCATAAAATCACCATAGCATCATATTAAACATAACAAGCATCATATTTAATTAAACCAAACATTGAAAGAAAACCCCACCTTAGTAGTTGAATAAATGATGTCGTACGTAAAGGGTCTAATCACCGTGCTCTTGACTACAAAATCCTACATTATAATTAATGTATTTTAATAATTAAAACCTAGTGGAATCATCTAAACCGGAAAGAGACATTAATAGAAAAAATATAGGTTCCGACTAACGAAAGGATGAAGTAAAGGCTCGAGAGTATCACTGTTGAAGATTAACAAGAATTGTTATTATTACCTATACTAGTAGTATCCCCGTGCGATGCACGGTTTGTAAGTGCAAATGAATAAATTAATTTTTTTTATATTTTTATATAATTTTAATATAATAAAATATTATAATCAATAAATAATAAGATATGGAAAATTATATGTTAATGGAAAAAGAGTGCAATGAAAAGTATTAAAGACTAAAATATATATTAGAATGGATATTTATTTTTCTTAATGTATGAATATCTCTAGCATTCTTCCATAGAAGTCATGTTGATGATTGGGGCTGGAATTACAACATGTGGTTGACAGATGATATATTTGTAATGTTAAAAATTAGTTACTGTCTTCATAAATAATTTTTCATTAATAATAGTCAATAAATTTATAAAAAGAAAATAATTTTAAGAAAATATGTTTTTTCCGGCCCAGACAAAATCAGCCCAAATAACTTTATCATATTTATTTAGGGATAAGTTATTGCCAATAATTGTGTTTTATATTGGGTTGAATTTTATATACCAAAAATTGTGATTTCCGGAATTGGTAATAGATTTTGGGCGGGAAAACTTCAAAGTTACTAATTTCAGTGGATTTTGTTATTATATTAAGTATAGATAGTTGTTTCCAAATTCTAACCATAAGACCTCCAAATATGACGACATTGAAGTTGGAGAAGAATGCAGCTTTGGGTCACCCAGCCCATTACACGGCCCATGCGATATGAGTTGAGTCTTACATGCGTTTTTTCCTAATTGTTTGAGGATTTTCACCCTTCAACTCATATCTTAATTCTCCAACTATAAAGGGGGACCTAAAGATAAAATTTTATACATTTTCTGTCATAATTTGGAGTGTCATGCAAGGGATTCAAGGAAGAGTTCAAGAATTCAAGAGCAAGAAACATTCAGTTATATCTTTTTAATTGTTTTGTTCTTAGCTTCTTATGATATTTTTTTAGGATTCATTTTTTACTACCGAGAGGCTTATTATTAAACTCTGACACTCAAAACTACACAAATTGAAATACAACAGTTCTTGGACAAAAACACCTTCCTGGAGAAAAATCAATAGTTCCTCAATATATAAACATCTTCCTAGAGAAAAATCAATTGGGCTTCACTACTGAGCCCAGAATATGAATACTTATCAATCACAATCTTTGAAAATTATAATATGATATACTGCCTTGAGTTTGAGTTGAAAAGGTTATGTTGCGAGATTTGTGTAAATCAATTGTAACTTATTACCAACTTTAAATATAATTCCGGAATTAAATGGTTTGAATGTTTTAACATATAAGGTAATATCAATTAATGCAGCCAATTATACCATATATAAGGCTTAACCAATTAATGCAACTAATATTGAAGTTTTCCAGAATTAGCAGTGTTGTTTTGGGCGGGAAAATGTTGATATTACTATTCTTGGCGGATTTTGTTATATTATATAGTATAGATTATACATTATAGGGAAAGTGAAGAATAATTCCCTTTTCTGCATTCACTGTCTTACATGTGGTCCCCCCTTAATTAAATTACCAAGCACTCTCTCTCAATTTCCTCTCATTTTTGACGCGCACACACACCCAAGCAAACACACAACCCCACTATATATATATATATATATATATATATATATATATATATCACATACAGAACACACACACGCGAACATATATATATATATATATATTACACACACACCCATTATATATTAATATACATCACGCATACATACCATACTTAGCAACACACTCATTCGCGTCACACATATTCACGACACACACACACTGCTCGTCTCACACATCACAGCTGATCCACCCAACACATGGACACACACACACACACACACACACACATATATATATACACACCATCCCTTGCGACATAACCCGAGTCTAGATAAATAATTTATTAAACAAAATTTATTTGCTATTGTACAGTCTGTACTAAGAAATTCAGGATGGGCATCAATACGTCTCAGCCATATTACGTACATTCGAACCCAATCATCCCAATAACTTATGATTTCTTTAATCAGTTTGATTTGTAAAATAAATGCAGTAAGGTACACAAGGCACAAAAAAGGTAGAAAGAAAAAGAAGGAAATATGCAACGTCCATTATCATCTTTTCAGGGATTAATATCACTAACACATATTAAATATACAAATCAAGTAAATGAAACCTTGTTCATTCACATAAGGGGAAGGTTCAATTTATGTCATAGAACATTATCGTATTTTTGTGACATAATCAAGGATTTGGTTGAAAATAGTCTTCCTTTCTATGGTATCCCTCTGCAGGCTGCACCCGTACAAAACCAAGTGCTACCAGCCTCTTTAGCCTGATGATTGTGTTGGATAATATTTGGTAAAATCTGGAAAATAAAATTCAGAAAAGGTAGAAACCTGGAACAACAAAGTCGAGTCGTGTACAACACTCTCCTTAAGACGAAATACTTTCCTGCTAGTGTTCATGGATTGAAGTATTCGACTCCAAAGATGAAACTGAAAGATATGGACTAGATTAGGATATGTGGGCTTTATTAATTAATAAGTCAGACTAATTAATTAATTAAGTGGACATGGATATTAGGTCCATAAACCTAGGGTTATATGGTACTATATATACATATTCTCTATAGTAGATAATTAAGGGTTTTATCAGATAAAAATATAGAAGTACGTAGAATTCAATAAGTGATTTCCTAGCGATCACTTATCGAATAATTGTACCGAGGATAGTTCCTGCGGCGGACGATATACGCGTGGATACCTGAAGTGGTGAATCAATCGCGCAATTCGGTCCGATCAATTACGCAACAAGTAAGTTGTTCCAACTTTAGCGTAATTTATGCTCAACGTTTATATCAGTTATAAATCACGATCAATATTCTCGATTTATCATTTCGCTGCGTACATTAGATGTAGTCGAGAATTACTAACAGTGGTATCAGAGCTCGAGGCTCGATTTATAATTGAAATTGATTTAATTATATGTGTATTAAATTCTGTCGAATTGGATTATGTAATTGGGATTGATATATTAATTAGATTAATATGTGCAAAATAGATGTATTAAATTTTGTATAGATTGGATATACATTGAATAGTATGTCACTGTCTTCATCTTGGGCGCACAATCTGCGTGCCTCGCTGCCGGAGGCGCTTCCTGCCACTGTGCTGCTGCTACGCGAGCCGGTTGCGGGATTCATCGATAGCGTGACGGCTTGGTTGCTTGGCAGTTAAGCCCGTCGCTAGAGGGAGGTCGTCTGGTCGGCGGCAGCGTCGGTGTTCATGACGGTGGCTATGGCAGTTCTCCCAGACTGCAATTGTCGAGCGACGCGACAACAGTGTCGGCATCGCTGCTGAGGGCGATAGGCTCGACGGCGGCGGCGGCAAGACGAATGGCGGCGTCTTGCTCGCCACGCAAAATCGCCGGAGGAGCTGTGGCAGCGGGGCGGCGAAGCTTTCGCTGCTGCTGCACTGTTGCTGCGTGCCGATCCACGGCGGCGGTCGCCGACGGTTCGCTGTTACTGCTGTTGCGACGCTCGGCGGCGGGGACAACAGCTGCGGCGGGAGACGGCGGCGGCGGGAGACGGCGGCGGTAGGACTGTGAAGTCTCCAGCCTAAAACCCTAAAGGTTTTGGGCTGGGCCGATTCAGCTGGGCCTGTTTTAAGATGGGCTTGGACTGGTGTTTTGGACCGGGGGATAAGAGGCTGGGCTATTAAAACTGGGCCCATAACATTTTATGTTATGGGCTGTCCTATAAAAAAAAAAAAAAAAAAAATAACAATAATAATAATAATTGATTAATTAAATTAGATTATTAATTAGATTAATTCATATATCTCAATTACATATTAATTTGTTAATTAGATTAATGAATCATATTATTATTATTTTGAAATAATAATAATAGACTTATACATTTATGTTACTTTGGAGTTAACATTAAAAGTATACTTATATCAATTTGGAATTAATATACTAATCTAATAGACTAATATTAATTTATTAATTAGATTAATAAATTATAATAGTATTATTATTTTTGAAAGAATAATACTAGACTTATATATTTATGTTAATTTAGAATTAATATTAAATGTATATTTATATTAATTTGGAATTAATATATTTAATTTTAATCCACATTTAATTGAAGAATAAAATTTTAATTGGATTAATAATTTTATTCGTTGAGCATTTATTTGATATTATGTGATAAGCTATTATTGGATTTTATGCTTATTTAATTTAAATTATAGTAATTTAAGACCGCTTTTATGTTTGGGTAAGCGGCGCCCAATACATGTAGCCCGCGACATTGTGTATGGGTAGGCGGCGCCCAATATGTGTGGTCCGCATTTCTTATGCCTGGGTAGGCGGCACCCAGTAATTGTGTTATAATTTAATATTAGATATTAAATTTAAACAATTAGTATCACATAATAATTCCCCACTAAAAACCAAGTCTTGTTTAGAAACAAAATGCGTCGTCCATCATAATTGTTTGAGATTCCTAATCTTTTCGACCACGAGTTTTACACCAAAGTGTTTACTCTAAATCGACAAGACTCGGGCTCATTCATAGATGTATGGTTGACATCGTGTGATGGAATTGACTTGCTTAAATTATTTTGAGACGCCAAAGCGACCAAAATAGTTTGAGGACGCAATATTAATTGGATTAATAAACCAAGAATTGCAAATTGTTGTTGCAATTGGCTTAGAGGCCTACCTAGTGATATTATTGTAGTCATCAGCCAAAGCAGAGGCTGCAGTAATATAAACTTGGATCTTGGACCACTAAGATTTATAATTGTTATAAATCCGTATTTTGTGTTTGGGGGCGCAAAATATGTTAAAATTAGTGGGAGCTAATCATTACAATAAACTCTTGTTTTGATTAGTGATACGAATGTGATCTTTGTTTACTTTATTCTGATTTATTTTCCCATTTTATTATTTTCTCGTCAAATAAAATGTCGTTTTGGCTTATAAATGTTTGATAGAAACAAACAAGTTGACTGGGTCAAACTTTACGGATTGGCTCCGTTGTTTGCGATTGGTGCTAAGGCAAGACGAGATTGAGTATGTCTTGGACAAACCAATCAGTGTCATCCCTGACAAGAATTCTCCTGAGTAAGCTACGTTTGACGAAGAAGCTCATAAGAAACATGTTGAGGATGCCACATCGGCTCAAGGCTTAATGTTGTCCTCTATGAGTATTGAACAGCATAGGCAACATTGAAGCATGTTCCCTTATGAGATGCTGAAACACTTGGAGAGTCTGTACGCTTCAGAAGCTCAGACCATGGAGTATGAGATACTCAGAAATCTCCTCAAGTATAAGCTTCATGATGGGGACCAGGTTTCTGAACATATACTGAAGATGATCGGATTGATTGAGAGGTTGGAATCGATTGGAACGAAGCTACCCTCAAGTGTCTCAATAAATCTGATTTTGTAGTCTCTTCCAAGTTCATTTGAAAATTTCATAGTGAATTTCAACATGAGCAACACGAAGGCAACACTGCCAGAGCTTCACAACATGCTCAAGACCTACGAATCATCTACTTCTAAAGGCAACTCTGTGCTCATGGTGAGCTCTTCTGTGAGATCTTCCAAACAAAAGAATAAGCAGAAGAAGAGGAAGAAAGCATCTAAGGATGCGGCCTTGATGCCTAAGAGTAGAGGGGTTCAAAAGAAGCCGAGAATACCAAAGGATGAATGTCTGTTCTGCAATGAGAAAGGGCACTGGAAGAGAGACTGCCCGAAGTTCAAAGCACATGGTGCATTGGACGAGAGCTTAAGTAGTTTATTTTGTACATTGAAAATAGATTAGATTAGATCTTCCTTCGTGATATAAATTTGATATATATAATTGATATTTTGTTCTTTAGATTTCAAAGAATATTATTTCCATTCGAATATTAGACATTTATGACTTTTTCTTTCTATTTTGCAAACAGTAGATGCTTGTTTTGCTTAATGGATTGTTTTAAGGAAGTGTCTTACTTTTGAATGGAATATATATACTTGAATGTGAACAAAATATTCTCAATGTACAAGAACAAACAGCCTGAGCTAAGTAATATGAATAATAAAACCTACCTGTGACACTGTAGACTTGGTCATATCAATGAGAAAAGAAAAGCAAGATTGAGAAAGATAGACTATCTCACATCATTTGATTTCAAATCATATGGTGCTTGTGAATCTTGTCTCAAAGGAAAGATGACAAGTTAACCACTTTCTGGGAAAAGGATTACGTGCCAAGGTTGTGCTCGAGTTGGTCCGCACAGTGGTGTGCGGACCGTTCCAACTTAAGCAATAGGCGAATATTCGTACTTCATAACTTTCACTGATGATTTTTCAAGGTATGGATATGTGTATCTCATGAAACACAAATCTGAGGCCTTCGAGAAATTTAAGGAGTTTAAGTTAGAAGTTGAGAAACAACTTGGAAAAGTATTAAGACTCTCCGATCAGATCGAGGAGGGGAATACTTAAGCCTAGATTTTCTTAATTACTTGAAATCACATGGAATCCGGTCAGACTGGACACCTCTGAGTGCACCACAGATGAATGGAGTATCCGAAAGGAGAAATCGAACTTCATTAGATATGGTCCGATCCATGATGAGTTTCACCAGTCTTTCCTTATTCCTTTGGGGTTATGTCTTACTAACCGATGGTTATGTTCTGAATAGAGTTCCTCTTGAATCGGTCACGAGAATACCATAAAAGTTATGGTGTGGCTAGAAGTCAAGTCTTAACCATATGTGGACCTGGGGTTGTCCTGTTTTGTTAAGAAGATGACGACTAATAAATTGGAGACTAAAAGTGTGAAATGCTATTTTGTGGATATCCTCAGGAAACTAAGGATATGAATTCTACTGCCCTGGAGATCACCAAGTGATAGTTCCAAGAATGTGGCGTTTCTTGAAGATATTTATATCTCCGAGGAACAAGGTCATAACAAGGTAGATCTTGCAAAGATTCAAGAACCACAAAAATAACATAGAGGACAAGGTCTTGTCCAATGGAGTGGACAAGAACTCAGTGGGAGTTTTCGATGATCTATTGGGAGGGGAAATGACTCTTAGAGGGTCACCTCAAGACAATGAGATGCATCAAAACAAGATATTGTATCAAACCCGCAAGATAACATAAAGGATGAGGTCTTGTCCAATGGAGTGGACAAGAACTCAGTGGGAGTTATGATGATCTATTGGGAGAGGAAACAACTCTTAGAGGGTCACTTCAAGACAATAAGATGCATCAAAGACAAGATATTCTATCAGTCCCACCTCAAGAGAATAATAGTGAAATTCTTGGGAATATTCTAAAATGTTGAAAACCAACTCACGATCAGAATATACCGAATGAACCAACGCAAAACTAACTCAATAGGCCTCAAAGGAACCGTCGTGCACCTGAAAGACTAAATCTATTAGTTGAGAACCAAGATGATGAAGTTGATTCAGAAGACGTCGAATCTACGACCTATATCGAAGCGGTGTCGGGCACCGTTTCGCAGATGTGGCTGGCTGCCTTAACATCTAAAATGGACTCGATGTACCTCAACTAGTCCGGGAACTAGTTGATTTGCTAGTTGGGGCTCGTCCCATAGACTGCAAATGGATCTTCAAGAAGAAGAGAGATGCAGGTGGCAAGGTACAAACCTACAAGGCTAGGTTGGTGGCAAAGGGTTATAGTCAGCGCAAGAGCATTGACTATGATGAAACCTTTTCGCCAGTCACTAACATCAAGTCCATTAGGATATTACTTGCAATAGCTGCATACCATGACTTTGACATTTGGCAAATGGATGTTAAAACTGCGTTTCTCAATGGAGAATCGAAGGCACTGTGTATATGCCACAACCTGAAGGTTTTGTATCCAAAGAAAAATCGAATGGAGTATGCAAGTTAAAGAAGTTCATTTGTGGACTCAAGCAGGCATCTATGAGTTGGAATATTTGTTTTGACAGAGCTATCAAATTGTTTGATTTTGTCAGAAACAAAGAGGATCCATGCGTTTATAGTAAACGTAAGAATGAAATGTTGTCTTCCTTATCATATATGTCGATGATATACTGATAATGGGGAGCAATCATTCCATGTTGCAATCCGTGAAAGAGCAAATTTCAGCAAAATCTCGGTAAGGAATACTGGAGAACTATCAAGACTATTCTTAAGTACCTTAGAAGGACTAAAGAATATTTCTTAAAGTCTATGGTGGGCAGCTAGAGTCATAAGTCACTGGGTATACTGATGTTGGCTTCCAACGGACCATGATGACTTCAAGTCTTTGTCTGAATATGTTTTCGTTCTAAATGGTGGTGCAATGAATCAGAATAGTTCCAAACAAAGCAGAACTATCGATTCCAGCACTAAAGCCGAGTATATTGCTAAATCTAAAGCTGCCAAAAAGGGGTTGTTGCTTTGTTAAAGTTCGTAAAAGAACTAGGTGTCGTTCTAAGTGCCAGCAGTGTAATACCGTTGTATTGTGACAACGGTAAGTGCGGTTGCTCTAGCAAAAGGAACCGAGAGCCACGAACAGAAATAAACATATTCCCTGTAGATATAATCTGATTGGAGAATAATAGATAGGGAGATGTGAAGTTAGATAGAGTATCCACTGATGATAACTTGGTTAATCCTTCAACCAAATAGTTGTGTATAGCTAGACACAACAAGCACTTTGAGAGCTTGGGTGTTAGACACGTTGGTAGTTGGTCTTGATTCAGTGGGAGTTTATAGTTTGTATGTCTTAGAAACCTTTTCGTTTGAGACATTCATTCTTGATCGCATTCTATGAGATTTTGATTGTCTTTTGAGTTTATGCATTTATTAAAATAATTATTTTGATGGTTTGTTATTTTTCTTATAACTGTTCCCTTGAATCATGACTGTTATTTATGGTGTGAGACATAAATGATATAGTATGATTCTAAAATTGCCATAACCGATGGTCATCAAGAATGGGATATTGATGACACGCGATAGGTTAACATGTGGTCTGCGTCACATTCTCAGAGAATGTAGTAGGTCTCACGACTACGAGATATTAGATATCCGTGATGGACACATGGGTACTTTGGAGAGTATTGGTATACCCTACTATTAAACCGTTTGTTTTCAGTGTCTACGGTTTATTAGTGTGTGGAGTATGTAATGATCCTTTGACCTGAGGTCAATACTCATTTTGTTTGTTAAGTGATGAACTTTGACCAAGTACAACGCTTGCCTCCCAAAGGAGGATAAGACACGTCTTGTGTTGGGTTCATCATGAGGCAAATGAAAATGGTAGTTGAGCCAAGAATGGGATTCGTTCCTCGATTGAAACTCGAGAGAACACTCATATTTCTCTATATTATTTGACAATAAAGTCATTGGCCAATGCAAAAGATATATTCAATTAAAGTAATTGAATATGATCGAATGTGTCATATAATAAAGATGAGAAAAATGATTGAGCTATTTGGATAGACACATGGCAGATCCTAGGCTCAATCGGGTGGTTCGTGAATGAAGGGATATTACATAAACTTCATATAAAGGTTGTTTTACGAATTCACGTAAACGTCCTTCATATATCGAGTTCGCTGCGCAACGCAGTCTAGGAGTTTTGTGCAGACTTTAATTAGATTATCGTCGATAATGGGGGCCTGAAGGGTCACACTTTATGTGTATTATTGTTCCGCTCAAGGGTACAAGGTTAGTGCTTCGAACTATATCTAATGCTAGTCCAAGTGGGAGATTGAAAGATATGGACTAGATTAGGATATGTGGGCTTTATTAATTAATAAGTCAGACTAATTAATTAATTAAGTGGACATGGATATTAGGTCCATAAACCTAGGGTTATATGGTACTATATATACATATTCTCTATAGTAGAGAATTAAGGGTTTTATCAGATAAAAATATAGAAGTACGTAGAATTCAATAAGTGATTTCCTAGCGATCAATTATCGAATAATTGTACCGAGGATAGTTCCTGCGGCGGACGATATACGCGTGGATACCTGAAGTGGTGAATCAATCGCGCAATTCGGTCCGATCAATTACGCAACAAGTAAGTTGTTCCAACTTTAGCGTAATTTATGCTCCAACGTTTATATCAGTTATAAATCACGATCAATATTCTCGATTTATCATTCCGCTGCGTACATTAGATGTAGTCGAGAATTACTAACAGAAACGACTTTCTCCCTTTTCTGAAGTAGCACCACTATCAGAAAAGGTACCAACGAACTAAGTGATGTTCGTCTAGATTGGAGCTCCTAAAGCTAAAATGCAGAATTCAGAATGAGGAGAATAAAATATGCTTCAAGTGGAAAATTGTATGTGTTTACATGCAGGGAACACCTTTATATAGGCATCTAGGGGAACATACCTGTTTATGAGATTTTAATCAGCTTTTAAGCTGATTGTTACAAGCCATAAATCAGGCTGTTATGGGCTGAGTAACAGCCCCACTAAATAACATTAACTACCACCATAAACCTGAATTAAAAATGGATGTTACTGGTTTGAATTTTGAAATTCAAACCCATCCATTATTAAAGCCCATCCGTCAAGCCCGCTTCCAAAAAGATTAGAGTCGAAGCCCAAAGCTCAAAGCCCAAGGCCCACGGCCCGAGCCCGTGTTCGTGTCCGTGGCTGCGCTGTGCTAAGAGAGCGTGCGTGTGTGGGCTTCCAAGAGGACTCCCTCACAAACATACTTGATATGCTTTAATGATGTGCACTTATATTTATAGTGGTTTAAATGTTTCATTAGTTTCATTTAACACTACTCCAAACGTGAATAGGGATAAAGAAATATGTCATTTAACTAATTAATATAAAAATATTCCAATAGTTTCATATAATATGCATCAATTAGACAACAACACTACTCCAAACAAATGTTTTTTAAGTAATTTAAACATTTAAACCCTTCCTAAAAATCATATTTACATTCTTCTTTTTATGTGAAATTCGAATTATTGAGCTAAGTCCAACCCATTAAGACCGACCTAACCTTTAAATGATGTTTAGCAAAACTCAATGACCACGGAATGAGATATTCGATAGTATGAAGATCTTTGAGGCCCATAGAAATGGTGATCTTCAAGTTTGGTGCAAGGCCCAGGTCATAGAGTGACCCAACTCGAATTGGATCGAACAAAGCGAAACCACATATTAGTCAATAAATCTATATAAATAGGGTTAAATACTTAAATTAATTTGTACTTTGCGAGTTTTTACATTTCAGTACTTAAACTTTATCTTTTTTACCGATTGCAACCTAAGTCCACGAATTGTACAAGTTGTAACCTCCATCGAATTTTTCATGTCAAATATCAAACACGTGACAATCACTTATAAAATGGGGGGGGGGGGGGGGGTTGTTGCTATTTTAATTTGTAGTGTTTTTCTAGCGTTGTTTACGAATTTTTATTTGATATGATTTAATAAATGTGATGGATGTTTAAATAAATATGACTAATTACTGAATAATATGGTTGGATAATAATATTTTATTAGAATGTTAGTAAATATTAGGTCCCACTAAATGATGATGATTGAAATTTATTTTATTATATTTGATTGATTGATAGTTGTATAATTAAGATTGGAATACATTGTATTATAGTAGATGAATTGATGGTGATAAGACACAAACTAAATATTTAATTTAGATATAATGATTGATTTTAAAAAAAGTATATGAAAGAAAATTATAAATCAAATATGATTTATGCGTTAACTGAATCTTATTGGGTAGCTAAAATCGAATATTGAATAATTTAATTATCTTCATTGGTACAAGAATCAGTACATTTGCAAATTTATTAGAAAATAAGGTGTTAATTCCAAAGTTCAATCAAATATAAAAATTATTTCTAACATATATATATATATGGGGGTAAAGTTTTAATGGTTACTTTCACTTTATCACCATGAATGGTGACCTAATATTAGTCCTTGAATAAAAAATTAAAGGATGAGATTAGTTGAGTAGTTGAGTCATGCATTTAATTCACCTAAATTTAATGATGAGAAAATGGGTAACTTGATGATATATAGGTAATAGTGATGATGTGTCATTTTTGAATTTTTTTAAATTAAATTTTAAGAAATCTAAAATTAAAGATTTCATGTCCTTTTTTGACATTTTAGTAGAGATTATTGATTCTTGAACCTTATTAAATGTACTACATGCACGTTGATTGATTAGAATCATTATATATCATAATTACTATTTCACTTTACCCACTAATTTTAAATAAGTAATTGTTTAATATAATTTTTCATTGATAGTTGCTATGTATAGTAATTAATACACCTTATAATTAATCCTTTTAACATTTTTCTTTAATACAATTAGCTGCGCTTTTTTATGTTGTAATTAAAATAATAGGTGTCAACTACTAATTAATACACAAATGACCTTTTCTAAAAAAATACACCCTATAATTTTGTGTTACTTTTTTTGTTTCTTTTTTTTTCTTTCTATTAATTAATAGGTTGTGCATTTGCTTGGTATGGACTCCTTAATAGAATTATTTTTTTCCTTAATAATTTATGTACAATTATAGAATTTTTTTAACTTTGAAATTATAATTTAATTACTAATAATCAAATAGGAAATTTAAAGAAAATATTTGGTACTCTTAATCTAATAAGTCGAATCGGGTCAAATAATTAGATCGTCTTGACCCAATAAGTCAAATTGGGTCAAATGGTAATAACACCTTCTATCTATTGTTTGAGTCCTTATTTTTTATAGAATTTTTTTAACTTCGAAATTATAAATTTAATTACTAATAATCAAATAGTAAATTTAAAGGAAATAGTTGGTACATCTTGATCTAATAAGTCGAATAGGGTCAAATAGTTGGATCGTCTTGATCAGAGAAGTTGAATCGGATCAAATAGTTGGTACGTTTGATTCGAGAAGTCAAACATGTCAAAAGTGATACCTTATTAATATGATAAGTCGAATCGATCAAATAGTAGATATTTGTTGAGTCGATAAGTCGAATCGGGTCAAATAGAGTGTACTTGTTTATCCGATAAGTCGAATTTGTTAAATAATGGGTACCTGTTGAGCCGATAAGCCAAACGAGTTAAATAGTGGTACATCTTGATCTAATAAGTCGAACGGGTCAAATAGTTGGATCGTCTTGATCCGATAAGTCAAATTGGGTCAAATAGTGAGTATTTGTTGATTCAAGAAGTCGAATGGGTCAAATAATTGGTACATTTGATCCGAGAAGCCAAATAGGTCAAAAGTGGTACCTTATTGATCTGATAAGTCGAACCGATCAAATAGTGAGTATATGTTGAGTCGATAAGGCGAATTGGGTCAAATAGTGTGTACTTATTTATCTGATAAGTCAAATCGATCAAATAATGGGTACCTGTTGAGTCGATAAGCCAAATGGGTCAAATAGTTGGTACGTTTTGATCTAATAAGTCAAATCGGGTCAAATAGTAGTACCTTGTTGCTCCGATAAATCGAAAGGGCCAAATAGTTGCTACGTCTTGATCTAATAAGTCGAATCGGGTCAAACAGTTGGATCGTCTTGATCCAATAAGTCGAATCGAATCAAATAGTTAGTATTTGTTGATTCAAGAAGTCGAACGGGTCAAATAGATAGTACATTTGATCCCAAAAGCCAAACATGTCAAAAGTGGTACATTATTGATCTGATAAGTCGAATCGATCAAATAGTGGGTATCTATTGAGTTGATAAGTCGAATTTGGTCAAATAGTGTGTACTTGTTTATCCGATAAGTCGAATCGTTCAAATAGTGGGTACATGTGGAGTCGATAAGCCAAATGAGTCAAATAGTTGGTACGTCTTGATCTAATAAATTGAATCGGGTCAAATAGTAGTACCTTGTTGATCCAATAAATTGAATCGGCCAAATATTTGGTACGTCTTAATCTAATAAGTTGAATCGGGTCAAATAGTTGGATCGTCTTGATCTGATACGTCGAATCGGGTCAAATAGTGAGTATGCATTGATTCAAGAAGTCGAACGAGTCAAATAGTTGGTTTATTTGACCCGAAAAGCCAAACACGTCAAATAGTGGTACCTTATTGATCTGATAAGTCGAATCGATCAAATAGTAGGTATTAGTTGAGCCGATAAGTTGAATCGAGTCAAATAATGTGTACTTGTTTATCCGATAAGTCAAATCGATCAAATAATGGTTACCTGTTGAGCTGATAAGCCAAACGGATCAAATAGTTGGTACGCTTGATCTAATAAGTCGAATCGGGTCAAATATTAATATATTGCTGACCCGATAAATCATATCGGACAAATAGTTGGTATGTCTTGATCTAATAAGTCGAACGGGTCAAATAGTTGGTATTCGTTGAGCCGATTAGTCGAATCGGATCAAATATTGCTTACTTGTTTATCTGATAAATTGAATTGGTCAATAGTGGATATCTGTTGAGCCGATAAACTATACGGATCAAATAGTTGGTACGTTTTAATCTAATAAGTTGAATCGAGTCAAATAGCGGTACCTTGTTTATCCGATAAACCGAATCGACCAAGTAGTTAGTACATCTTGATCTAATAAGTCCAATGGGTCAAATAGTTGGCAAATGTTGATCCGAGAAGTCGAACGAGTCAAATAGTTGTACCTTGTCGATCCGATAAGTCGAATCGGGCCAAATAGTGAGTGTCCATTGAGCCGATAAGTCGAATCGGGTCAAATAATTTGTATTTGTTTATCTTTTTGCACAGAAGAGCGTAACTCGTTTAAGAACTTGGATTGGAGTAGCTGGCGCCACTGCTGCTTAGTTTGGAGGTTTTGGTACCACCTTCTTATAAGTCGAATCACTCAAATGGTGAGTACCTATTGAGCCAATATACCAACGGGTCAAATAGTTGGTACGTCTTGATCTAATAATCAAATCGGGTCAAATGGTAGGTACTTATTAAATCGAGAAGTTGAATCGAGTCAAATAGATAGTACTTGTTGACTCTAGTAACAGGGTCAAAGGGATATCGTGAAACCAAGGTTTGTGGAATCGGATCGGACGGTTCGACCAGTCCAGCCTCGAATCGGCCCCCAGTCTGGTCCAGTAGGGCTAATTAAGTGGATATATTATTAACCCAGATATACCCGTTGAAAACCGTCCAAAAACGGTTGTCCCGCCAGACCGCGTTCCCGCTAAAACCTATTTACCTACAATCACTTTTATCACAAGCGGAACTTTATAGTGTAATTTTACCTACAATCACTTTTATCACAAGCAAAACTTTGTAGGTTACCTAAAATTACTTATAATTCTAATTTATTATTATAATTATTTTATCTTTTTTTGTATTATATAAATTATTAAAAAAGTCACCTTTTTTCTCAATATACTAAAAGAAAAACTAGATATTAAATGTATGCTATTAATTGGAGTTGCAATTTTCAATAAACTAGCACTAATTAATTAACTTTAAAATACCAAAATGACCTTTTGAACCTAAAGATTCTTAAGGAATTTTATTACATGAATAAAAAAAATAGAAAAATACAAAATTATCTTTAACCTACTATAGTAGGTAAAGTGTCATTTAATATCATTTAATACAACACATATTTTCGTAGTAATCATCCATGATAACAAAAAGTAGATAAGCATTGAAACTTATTCATATATATACATATATATATATAATAATGTATTTCAAAGACATAAAATCAGAGCTCACCAAAAGACGGTACGAGGACACGATACGGCAACATCTAATAAAATTGTGGTAATATGGGCATATATATATATATATATATATATATATATATATATATATATATTGGTTAAAAAAAGGAATAAAAATCGGACTAATATTTGGTACATCTACAAAAGGAGAATCACTACAACAAAAAGGTCCTTCATATAATATATTTTTTAAGATCACAATTAAAAGTTATTTGTGATCGGTGACGGACTCATAAATTTAGTCAAGGATGTCTATTTGTAGACGGATCTAGAAATTCGTCTCACATGATAAATATTTTTTAACTATACTCTAAGGTTATATGGCAAATTTACCAAATATGGGATAACTTTTTAGTATGCAAGAAATCAAATTCTTTTATATTATGCTTTAAATTTAAAATATTAAATAAATTACATTAAAAATAATGTTTTAGAAAATCTAAAAGAGAAATTACCATTTACGCCCTATAAATCTGTCCATGAACTTTAATAATGGTCCTTTAAAAAGTTTAATCAATTAGCTTTGAGATAGTAAGGAAAGAGAAGATGGGCTTAGAATGGATTTTAAGATAAAAGTGTGGGCTTAAAGATATGGGTTGTGAATTTTCTTAAGCCCAATATAAAAGAGATCATGACATAAGCCAAAACCAACAAAAAGATTAGGAAAATTGAAGAAAAAAAAAAGAAAAATTATGTGTGTGTAACTATTACGTAATTATAAATCTAATCAATAATTTTACTATTTTTTAAAAATAATCGATAACTTTCAATTCTTTATAAAAATGCTCAGTAACTGATTGTAGGTTGTAACACAACCGACCACAACTGATGTGGCTTCTCCTTTTCTTATGCGGCATTAATTTTTTTTATTTTAAACTACTAGGTTGGCATAAAAGACGATGTGGTTATTATAATATTATGTGACATTAATATTTAATGGCTAGCTAAAGTCAAATATCGAATAATTTAATTATCTTCAACGGTACAAGAATCAATATCTTAGCAAATTTATACATTGCAGGTACGCGTTCAAACTCTGACAAGAATAATAACGTGCAGCTGAAAATAAGCCAAACTAATAAATATGCATGTTTTATATGATAAACTGAAAACTTTGCAACATAATCCAGTAAAATGTTAAATCTCATATATTTAGAAAATACTCAGTAATTTACCCTAACAAACATAAAAAAATATTCCACCACGACAATATGTTTCAAAGATATAAAACCAGAGCTACACACTCAATTTATTTCCTCTCTTAATGACAATAAGAAAACTTTAATTTAATTATTCGGCACGGGACACTAAATGTCCGCGACATCTAACATAATCATGGTGATTTCGTTCATTTAGTTGTACTCATCGGGGTTTTTGTTGAGGTAATCCTCAACAACATGGATGATAAGCTTAGAGGACTCCTTGCACTTCTGGATCTTCGCATTTATGCTATTGCAGTTGTTCCCTCTTGTGTGGAATTCGCTTCTGTATCTATAATTCGAACCTCCTTTCTAGCCAAGAAGGAATTTTACAGTATTGTTGAAGTACTCAATATCTTCAGTGACAGCATCACCATAGAGCACAGTGTATTTGTATACTAAGTTTTTCTCGTCGATTTCGTCGACCCTTTGATTCGAAGACTTCACCCGACCATCTACAATAATAGATAACTTTCTGAGAAACAACGAATATCGTACTTGTTTGATTAATATATATTCTTCCTTTTGCGGGATTATAAATAACAAAATTAGGAGATTCCTTGGCATATGACTAGGATTAATATTGAAAGAATATTATTTTTTATTAGGATATTATGTTCTTTACAGCAAAGTGATTTTCTCAAAAGCAACTAACGTTCAGAACTAGAGGGAGAATGACTTTGAGAATTTTACACTATAAATCATGAATATAAATACCAGTTCAGATCCTCTGTCACCATGTGTCACAACTATGTCTCTCACCTAATACTACATTGTTTTTGGTTCAATACTTAAAAACTCAAAATCAAATTGGTACATCAAAACAACGTGGTATTAGATGTTAGACATGATTGAAACACCATAAATAGTTGGAACTATGGGTAATTCAATACTGTATATCGTACCAAATCATCAATATCATTACCGTACCGAAAATTTTAAGATCTAGGAGATGCATACCATTACCTTACCGAAATTTAAAGATACCATACCGAATCCTCGGGATATCAAATTTTTGTGTTGGTATCGATATATATTGTTACTTCCGATGAATTTTGGTATACCGAAATTTCTCTATATATCGTGACGAATTTAGTACCGAACTACTAAATATCGAAAAAAAAATTGGTATACTAAACGGAAATATTGAACTACCAAAAAAATGGAAGTATACTTGTATACGGCGAAACACCGAACTTTTTCCGGTATTTAGTATATACTGAAATACCAAAAATTTTAAATTATAATACCGTAATCGTATTGAAAATCTAGAATACCAAAAATTTTAGTATTTTCGATAATTTTTCAGTACCATAATTATGGTATTTGATATTTTTCCCCATACAAAACCCATATGACTTAATCTAAAAAATGAAAATAAATCAAAATTTACCTTCCTCATTGACTAATTTAATAGCTCCAACTCCACCATCACCAGCTACTCTGTGAAGTTTGTCGCTAGTCTTTTGTAATTATAAGAGTGATTACTAAAAATAACCCCTTTTGTAACTATTAGTAGTTACATAAAATATTTCATATAATTTTAACTAAATTTGCTACAATATGACAAACTTTTTTGCAACTACTTGTAGTTACAAATACATTAGTAACTACAAAATAGTTGTAAAAAATAGTTACAAATACATTTGTAACTACAAAGTATGCAAAAAAACTTTTTGCATCTTATTATAAGTGACTACCCTATAGTAACTACTTTTAGATATGTAGTTATTAAAAGTATTTTGTGACTACTTTCCATTTTTTTTAACTACATTTTGTAGTGGCAAAAAGCCTTATTTCTAGTAGTGGGAACTGATAAATGGACTACTAAATTGCTAATTACCAAACCCAAGGTTAATATTTCTTTCCTTTTTTTAAAGAAAATTAAGAATATTTATCAAATAGAATGAGTAGAAATCAGTTGCTTGAGTTGAGTGAGTGAGTTTTGTTGATACATAAAATTTGTATCCAACTAAAATGTATCACGTAATAAAATATAAGTTGAAAAATAATTTTATATTGATTATTTTTAATATTAGGAATTAATTAAAGAAAATTCTTAAGTTAAAAAATCAATTTAATTGGTGATTTACTATATATTTTATTGACCATTGGAAAGCCGCCACGTGTCAGGATGATGCATATATTACTAAATTAATTTAGTAATTATCCAAGAAAATGAGGATAAACATCAAGTCATGGTGGACCAATTAGAATGCTCCATGTGTCAAGTTGTTGCAGTAATATTAATTAAATGCAATTAATTTAATAATTAACTTAGTGGATAATGATATTGTGAATGACCAATCATATCGCTCCATTCAGACTCAAACCCATTAGAGTTTTCCCATCCTACAACTGTAAATAAGGTCTCATTCTCCACGAAAATCACAACGAGACAAGCACAAGAAAGGTGGTACAAAATCAATCTTGAGATTAAGGCGGTACAAAGCCAAAATTCAGCGTTACAAAGCCAATTCGGTATTACAATCCGGCGTTACGAAGCCAATCTTGAGATTTTCAAGGCATTACAAAGTTAATCTCAAGATTTTCTGTGTTTGATCCGAGATCAAGGTGTTGAGTCCCCCCGATTGACTTTTTCAAGTCAACACTTCGAAGGTGTTCTTCGTCGTTCGTCAAGATCTTCGAAGACGTTCTTCGCATATTGATTCAAAAGTATCGTTTAATTAAAAATAAAGCTTCCAAGCCTTTGAGTTAACGTTATTCAAGTCAAAGTCCAGAACCAGGAAAAATCAAAGTTAACTCCGTCATCAATCAATCGAAGAGAATAATCAGAGGAGAGCTAGAGATAGGAACTCACAAATTGTAAACATGATCCATTTGATTTGAGAAATTCGATCTTGTAATTTCTTTTTGTGTTTATCAATATAATACACGAAATTTGTTGTTACAATTTTATGGACAAAGATCATATTTATAAGTAAAGATAGGGGTAGAATTGTCATTTAGTCTAACTATTTTAAATAGTTTTTAGGGTGACTTTGATACTATTTTATGTCTTATTCAAAGCGATATTTTTTTTTTTTTCCGAAACTAATGGCATGTCAATCAGAGAGTCCGTCCGATATTTTAGGCAGACTGAGATAGGATTTTTGGTTGAAGTGTTACCGGACTTAATGGATCCAACCTAATGAGTTAACAACTTGATGGACTATGCTCGTCACTATGAACTGATCCGAAACCATAGTATATTATAAGGAGGACGAATTGAACTCTACTTACTAATTTTCGATCCGATAAAATTTTGGACCAACCCGACTCAATCCAACATATGATATTGACTAGACGACTTGTCTGGGTTGAGTTGACCACTATTCAATAAAGATGACAATTCGGCAAGCCCAGCCTGGCCTGACCCGGCCTACCAGACTAAGGTCATATGTAGAGTTGGCAATTCGGGCGGCCGGGCCGGGCTCAGTCGGGCCAATGGGTAGTTTCGGATCGGGCCTGATTTATTTTATGCCTAAAAATGCTAGGCTCAGCCCGACGGACCTTGGACCGTCGGACCAAAAAAGTCCACCAATGAATTTTTTCTTTTCTTTTTCGTTACCCTAACCATGAAGGAGAATTATATATTGAGACGAACTTCAGTTTAATTCTCTTAAGAAATGCCTAATGGGAATAGTTCCGTTTAATTTTATCTCAAGTATTGGGTAAACTACCCTAAGGGGGGAGCCTAGATTATTATCTAAAGTTTTATCTGAATTTAGCATTTTATTCTGGGTTGGAAGAATAACTCGACTTTTTATGTTCACCAAGGTAAACGCTAGATAAAGTTAGATAAAATGTCATTATCCTAAATTATCTACCAAAGTAAACAGAGCCAAAGAAAATTTGTGGCAGAAGTATTCACATTACAAAATGGTCCATTCAACACAGAAATATAAAAACAACGACATGAAGTTTACTAAAAACTCAATATATTTTGTCCTTAATACTAATAAACTCTCAAAAAAACTTATGTATAAAGGATTGTGTCTTATGTGCTCCTGTTCCATCGTAGCAATTTGTAGGTATAACTTGGTCCGGTTAATTTGATAACATACACCAACACTTAGCTAATTAGTAAAAAAAATAAAAAATCAATTATATCGGGCCGGTCCGCTGGCCTGTGACCAGCCCGTCCCCGACCCGGCAAAAAAGAAGCCCGTTTGGACCGGGCCAAAAAAATTCGAATTTTTTCCGACCTCTAATATTTCAGCTCAGCTCACTCTAAATTTCGGGCTAAACGGGCCGACCCATCGGACCGGGCTTGTTTTGCCAGCTCTAGTCATATGTCGAGCAGGGGCAGGTGAAGCCAAAATTCCGTTGAGGTCAACAAGTATTGAGCCCAACCCATCTCCGTTAAATATACAAAGATTTTCGAATCAGTCCTTGGCTCATTGAACTTTTGACTTATCGGGCCGGACCTGTTGGGAGGCTAGTTTAGAACGACTTCATTGTTTCTTTTAGCAACTTGTTGGCACGTTAAACATCTTTCAACAAATTGCCCTATTGATCGTTTCATATTTCTCCACCAATAGATTTCTTTTAGGTCCTTGAACATTTTCGTCCCTCCTGGATGAGCTGTGTACGGGGTATTATGAGCTTCTTCAAGAATTTCCTTTCTTACGTCATCATCTTTAGGTACACATAATCTTCCTTTGTATGTTAAAGTCCCATCTGGTGTTACAAAGAACCCCTTGATGATTTCTGCAATTGCCCGGTCTTTCATCTTGAGAAGGAATTTGTCAATCTTTTGTGCTACCTTTATTCGATCTCTCAAAGTAGGTTGTATGGTTAATGCTGCGATCATAGCATCAGCATGGCCTGACTTCACAAAGTCTAGATTCAACTTAGCAAATTCTATTAATAATAGCTCTTGTTGTGTTGGGAGACTGGTCATATGACTTTCATTTTTCCTACTAAGTGCATCAGCTACGACATTTGCCTTCTACGAACCATCCTATCATAAAGAAGAAATATCTAATTTGGTTTCCTAATTGGTGGTAAAATTTCAAGGACATCTCACAAGTATCATGTTATTTTATGAAATGTAAATTTGTAGTAAAACATTTCCAAATCATACAAACTAATAGTAGAATATACATACCTTGGAGCGAGTGTCGGTCTGTTGGCAAAGTCACGGTTCCCCTCGGTTTTATTTTATAAATCAAGTATACAGAAAAGTAGACCCGGCTCTGATACCACTCTGTAACGCCCCAATCCCATTAACTCGAGATTGAAGTGCTACTAAATTTTTCTTTTCTTTTGATTAAGTAAAATCAGAAAAAGTGCGAAAGCGTGACATGAAATATTTATCGGATAAAAGTAGAAATTTTATTGACAATAATACACTGCCAAAACATATTTACACTAGAGGTTCCAAAGTTTCTCAGAAAATGAAAACACCCGGATTCAGTGACATGTAAACTTATTTGTATACATTGAAGAGGCAAAAACATCTTAAAGTTGCGGGTAGGAAAAGGAACCCGGTGACCTTTGCCGCAACAGCCCCGCCACCTCGCTCAACTAACCTGAAGATTTGTAATTATGGGCATGAGTATAAACTCAGTGGGAACTTTGTAAGCAGTTATACTAACGAAGGTGCACAATAATAAACACATCCTTGACTTAGGAGCCCATCTTACGACTCAAAAGCCATATTGCTAGACTAGGGGGCCAATCTTACGACTCCCAAGCCCTACTCAAAAGCCAATCTTACGACTTAAGAGGTATCATATCATAAGCCCGAAGGCAAACATATTTATCAAAGTACAAGTTCAGTAGCATAATATACTTACAAATAGCCCAGTCACCCACCTTGTTTTGTTTGCTTTAAAATAGTTGAGTCGTGTATGTCCTAGGCCCGACCTGCACTACACCTAGCACATGTTGTTTAATTAATTAGTATTACTTATCGGGTTTAGTATTTTCAAAGTGATTAAGTGTGGTACAATATCCTTGGATTATGTCTATCTTTTACAATTTCTAATACATAAGTCAAGTCGTAATAAATTATAGTCCTAAATTAAAAGGCCTAACTATTTTATTAAATTTAAATTATTAATTACATTAATAAATATTTTAAACTAACTAACATGCATCTTAAACATTAACTATTTGATACAATCTTAAGAAAATAGCTAAATCTATAAATCTACTTAAATCAAGAAAATAATTAAATTCCTAAATTTATATAAACTATAAATGAAAATGACAAGAAAAATAAAAAGACTATTAAAGAAGGCGTACCTCAAAAGATTTTAACACTATTCAACAACTTCCCAAAACACCGGTCCGAGCGTTGTCGAAAATAAACTTATAAGGACCTCCTAGTTAAAGGAATCCCATATTATATGAATAGTAAATATTTTATATATTTCCTTCTTATGTTTGTAAAGAAGGTAAATTACAATATTTATAGAAATTATAGCCATTCTTTTCCTTCTTTTTTTCGATGTGGGATGAACACATTTTCTTTTTATTCAATGTGGGATATAACCCACTTCATTAATTTTGACGGAATTGGTATTTGATGAAGCAAACATCATCATTAGGTTTGCTAACTATGTTAACTATTATTATATTATTATTATTACTATATTATCTTAGGTATTAGGTACGTATTATACATGGTTTATGGTTTATATATATTCTATATTTATATATATTTATATACTTTTAATTATTCATTTTTTTTAGAATAACTATTTTAGGTTCAACATTTATATGTTTTCTAAGTCCGATACTAGTTTTGGGTTCCTATATTATGCATTTTTAGTTCTTATCTTTTCGGTGTTAGGAGTGCAGTCGACCTGGTACATCGCGATGATACTTATTTTCCTAAAATAAAATCATAAAAGTCAAATAACTTTAAAGTTTAAACTAAAATAAAATTGGTAAAAATATTTTAAAATGCAAAGAATGTATTTTATTGCTTTTCAAAGATTCGGGGTATCACAGTCTCCCCTACTTTAAAAAAATTTCGTCCTCGAAATTGTACTTACTTGGTTTAAGATATTCGGATATTTTGCTAAGATCTCATCTTCTCGTTCCCAAGTAGCTTATTCCTTTCCATGTCTACTCCACTGCACTAGTACTAAGGGAATCTCTTTATTTCTCAAAGAGTGAACTTTTCTTCCTAGGATAGCAATGGGGTTCTCTTCATAAGTGAGGTTTTTATTGACCTCCAGATTCTCATGATGAATAACGTGATTTGAATCTGGGACATACTTTCTAAGTACTGATACATGAAAGACGTTATGGATATTGGTAAGTTCTGGCGGTAAAGCTAACTTATAGGCGATGTCTCCCATTCTATCTAGAATCTCAAATGGGCCAATATATCTGGGTTTTAATTTCCCTCTCTTCCCGAAGCGTATTACTCCTTTCATTGGTGCCATTTTGTGAAAAACCTTATCGCCGGTATTGAATTGTAGATTCTTCCTTCGCGTGTCAGCATATGATTTTTGTCGATCCTGGGCAGCCTTGATTCTTTCTCGAATCTTAGTTACTACTCCAATGGTTCTATCGATGATCTCAGGGCCTAAGATCTTTCGTTCTCCAACTTCATCCCAGTAAATCGGCGATCTACATTTCCTTCCATAGAGTGCTTCATACGGTGCCATCTTTATGGTAACTTGGTAACTGTTATTATAAGAAAATTCTACTAGTGGCAAATATGTTTCCCAGCTTCCTCCAAAGTCTAGTATACAAGCTCTAAGTATATCTTCGAGCGTCTGTATTGTTCTTTCTGACTGTCCATCAGTTTGTGGATGATATGATGTGCTGAAGTTGAGCTTTATCCCAAGGGCCGTCTGTAGACTTCTCCAGAATTTAGAGGTGAAACGAGTATCTCTGTCCGAAACTATGGTCACTGGTACTCCGTGTAATCTAACAATCTCGTCTACGTACCGTTGAGCAAGTTGATCCATGTTAAGCGTCATTCTTACTGGTATAAAGTGTGCTGTCTTTGTAAGTCTGTCAATGATCACCCAAATAGCTTCATTCCTTCTTGCTGTTCGTGGCAGTCCAGTAACAAAGTCCATTGCTATGTGTTCCCTCTTCCATTCGGGAATCTCTAAAGGGTGTAAGAGTCCTGAAGGCCGTTGGTGCTCTGCTTTAACTTGTTGGCACGTTAAACATCTTTCAACAAATTGCCCTATTGATCGTTTCACATTTCTCCACCAATAGTTTTCTTTTAGGTCCTTGAACATTTTCGTCCCTCCTGGATGAGCTGTGTACGGGGTATTATGAGCTTCTTCAAGAATTTCCTTTCTTACGTCATCATCTTTAGGTACACATAATCTTCCTTTGTATGTTAAAGTCCCATCTGGTGTTACAAAGAACCCCTTGATGGTTCCTGCAATTGCCCGGTCTTTCATCTTGAGAAGGAATTTGTCAATCTTTTGTGCTACCTTTATTCGATCTCTCAAAGTAGGTTGTATGGTTAATGCTGCGATCATAGCATCAGCATGGCCTGACTTCACAAAGTCTAGATTCAACTTAGCAAATTCTATTAATAATAGCTTTTGTTGTGTTGGGAGACTGGCCATATGACTTTCATTTTTCCTACTAAGTGCATCAGCTACGACATTTGCCTTCTACGAACCATCCTATCATAAAGAAGAAATATCTAATTTGGTTTCCTAATTGGTGGTAAAATTTCAAGGACATCTCACAAGTATCATGTTATTTTATGAAATGTAAATTTGTAGTAAAACATTTCCAAATCATACAAACTAATAGTAGAATATACATACCTTGGAGCGAGTGTCGGTCTGTTGGCAAAGTCACGGTTCCCCTCGGTTTTATTTTATAAATCAAGTATACAGAAAAGTAGACCTGGCTCTGATACCACTCTGTAACGCCCCAATCCCATTAACTCGAGATTGAAGTGCTACTAAATTTTTCTTTTCTTTTGATTAAGTAAAATCAGAAAAAGTGCGAAAGCGTGACATGAAATATTTATCGGATAAAAGTAGAAATTTTATTGACAATAATACACTGCCAAAACATATTTACACTAGAGGTTCCAAAGTTTCTCAGAAAATGAAAACACCCGGATTCAGTGACATGTAAACTTATTTGTATACATTGAAGAGGCAAAAACATCTTAAAGTTGCGGGTAGGAAAAGGAACCCGGTGACCTTTGCCGCAACAGCCCCGCCACCTCGCTCAACTAACCTGAAGATTTGTAATTATGGGCATGAGTATAAACTCAGTGGGAACTTTGTAAGCAGTTATACTAACGAAGGTGCACAATAATAAACACATCCTTGACTTAGGAGCCCATCTTACGACTCAAAAGCCATATTGCTAGACTAGGGGGCCAATCTTACGACTCCCAAGCCCTACTCAAAAGCCAATCTTACGACTTAAGAGGTATCATATCATAAGCCCGAAGGCAAACATATTTATCAAAGTACAAGTTCAGTAGCATAATATACTTACAAATAGCCCAGTCACCCACCTTGTTTTGTTTGCTTTAAAATAGTTGAGTCGTGTATGTCCTAGGCCCGACCTGCACTACACCTAGCACATGTTGTTTAATTAATTAGTATTACTTATCGGGTTTAGTATTTTCAAAGTGATTAAGTGTGGTACAATATCCTTGGATTATGTCTATCTTTTACAATTTCTAATACATAAGTCAAGTCGTAATAAATTATAGTCCTAAATTAAAAGGCCTAACTATTTTATTAAATTTAAATTATTAATTACATTAATAAATATTTTAAACTAACTAACATGCATCTTAAACATTAACTATTTGATACAATCTTAAGAAAATAGCTAAATCTATAAATCTACTTAAATCAAGAAAATAATTAAATTCCTAAATTTATATAAACTATAAATGAAAATGACAAGAAAAATAAAAAGACTATTAAAGAAGACGTACCTCAAAAGATTTTAACACTATTCAACAACTTCCCAAAACACCGATCCGAGCGTTGTCGAAAATAAACTTATAAGGACCTCCTAGTTAAAGGAATCCCATATTATATGAATAGTAAATATTTTATATATTTCCTTCTTATGTTTGTAAAGAAGGTAAATTACAATATTTATGGAAATTATAGTCATTCTTTTCCTTCTTTTTTTCGATGTGGGATGAACACATTTTCTTTTTATTCAATGTGGGATATAACCCACTTCATTAATTTTGACGGAATTGGTATTTGATGAAGCAAACATCATCATTAGGTTTGCTAACTATGTTAACTATTATTATATTATTATTATTACTATATTATCTTAGGTATTAGGTACGTATTATACATACTTTATGGTTTATATATATTCTATATTTATATATATTTATATACTTTTAATTATTTTTTTATTTTTTTTGAATAACTATTTTAGGTTCAACATTTATATGTTTTCTAAGTCCGATACTAGTTTTGGGTTCCTATATTATGTATTTTTAGTTCTTATCTTTTCGGTGTTAGGAGTGCAGTCGACCTGGTACATCGCGATGATACTTATTTTCCTAAAATAAAATCATAAAAGTCAAATAACTTTAAAGTTTAAACTAAAATAAAATTGGTAAAAATATTTTTAAATGCAAAGAATGTATTTTATTGCTTTTCAAAGATTCGGGGTATCACAGATATCAAGGTTAGAATGAGTTCACTATGAAAATCCTTAATTTTGAAATCCATGTAGTAGAAATAATTCAAACATGCAAATGAGTCATTCTTAATGTTCAAGCTAAAACTTGTAAGACGACAAAAATATAGAATTTTATTTTGTTCAAATGTATCATGCGTGCATTTTTTCAAAATAATGGGATGTCATAAAGTTGTTCTTCATGTTTCTTCGCGGTGCTATATATGAAAATTCCTAACTTGTGTGTCATATTATGCATATCATAATGTCATGGAATAAAAATGTATGTATGCATACTTGAACATGTGTATAATGTCTTATCATATATACGTATCATGTCTTTGCATTTATAAAAATATGAAATGAATATAACTTAGACTGTACCTTGGAGTTGGCGAGATGAAGCTGAGGTGGACAGTGAAGCATTCATTCTTAAATTATCATGTGGTCTTCGAATTTGAATATTTAACACTTTTTTTTTTTCCATATATATACACACGTTCGTCGCTAGCTGACTTAAATGTATATCTTCCAAGCAAGTCTACAGAAACGCAGACCTGCTCTGATACCAACTGTAACAGCCTAGATTTTCATAGGCAGTTTTTTTTATAAATAACAATAAAACTTTACTTTTAAAAATGGAATAATAAAAACATCCACATAAATTAAAACTTAAGCTGTTATAATTTTAATGAAAATATATTTATTGATATGCTTCAAAGGATAAAGTCATATTATTTCCAAACTTTTAAAAATTAACATGGATAATACTTTTATAAATATGCGGAAGTAAATTAACTAATTTAACTTAAGAGTTAACATAAATTATAAATAAAACATTGAAATATAATGAAATCGCTTTTCTCTAGAAAAATAGTTGATCAAGTTTAGAAGAAATAAAACGTTTCAGACAAGTAATATATTCATAACCTTTAGAAAATCAAGTTAACTCTAAATTTAGGCCGCGGTTAGACTATATATGAATTAACGCAGTTTTAATAAACACCTTTATATAGTTTACCAAACAATATTTACCAAAAACGACCTCTAACAAATACATTTAAAGAAACCTGAAAAATTAAACTTATAACATGTTGATTTGACTCGATGCCTCAAATACGAAATAAAATATTTTTACTAGAAATAGATTCAATATAGTTTTCCAGATAATATTCAAATAACAAGATCTAACAACTACTTTGATAAATCATAATCGTCATCAAATAGAAATCATGTATATAATGTCATGGTAATTTTAAAAACTTCATAAATAAGATCTTAATATATATTGGCAGAAGCAAGTTGTTATTCATATTACTTCTGAATTAATCATAAGCATTTTTTGTAGAAATAAAACCTAAACTACTGTAATGACGTTTTCACGTGTGTATAATAATAAATGTGTAGTACCTATTTAAATACCATCACTCCCCTCTCTTGGCTTCACATGCAGCTTCATCAATCTGAAAGGGGGTTTTTATAAAGGGGTTGAGCTACATCCAAGTCGTGGGGTTTAGTTTGCTAAAATTAAAGACAAGTGAGTTGTTACAAATATGAGCAAATCACCATAAGTTTCTCCATATAATATCTCCATATGCTCTAAGGCCAACCACATAAACGAATCAAATAAATTTGAATATCATATCATAAAATCACCATAGCATCATATTAAACATAACAAGCATCATATTTAATTAAACCAAAGGGTCTAATCACCGTGCTCTTGACTACAAAATCCTACATTATAATTAATGTATTTTAATAATTAAAACATAGTGGAATCATCTAAACTGGAAAGAGACATTAATAGAAAAAATATAGGTTCCGACTAACGAAAGGAATTGAAGTAAAGGCTCGACAGTATCACTGTTGAAGATTAACAAGAATTGTTATTATTACCTATATTATACATTATAGGGAAAGTGAAGAATAATTCCCTTTTCTGCATTCATTGTCGTACATGTGGCCCTCCTTAATTAAACTACCAAGCACTCTCTCTCCATTTCCTCTCATTTTCGACGCGCACACACACCCAAGCAAACACACAACCCCACTATATATATATATATATATATATATATATATATCACATACAGAACACACATACGCGAACATATATATATATATATATATATATATATATATTACACACACACCCATTATATATTAATATACATCACGCATACATACCATACTTAGCAACACACTCATTCGCGTCACACATATTCACGACACACGCACACTGCTCGTCTCACACATCACTGCTGATCCACCCAACACACGGACACACACATACACACATACATATATATATATATATACATATATAAATATACACACACATATATATATATACACCATCCCTGCGACATAACCCGAGTCTAGATAAATAATTTATTAAACAAAATTTATTTGCTATTGTACAGTCTGTACTAAGAAATTCAAGATGGGCATCAATACGTCTCAGCCATATTACGTACAGCCGAACCCAATCATCCCAATAACTTGCAATTAAATATGATTTCTTTAATCAGTTTGATTTGTAAAATAAATGCAGTAAGGTACACAAGGCAAAAAAAAGGTAGAAAGAAAAAGAAGGAAATATGCAACGTCCATTATCATCTTTTCAGGGGTTAATATCACTAACACATATTAAATATACAAATCAAGTAAATGAAACCTTGTTCATTCACATAAGGGGAAGGTTCAATTTATGTCATAGAACATTATCGTATTTTTGTGACATAATCAAGGATTTGGTTGAAAATAGTCTTCCTTCCTATGGTATCCCTCTGCAGGCCGCACCCGTACAAAACCAAGTGCTACCAGCCTCTTTAGCCTGATGATTGTGTTGGATAATATTTGGTAAAATCTGGAAAATAAAATTCAGAAAAGGTAGAAACCTGGAACAGCAAAGTCGAGTCGTGTACAACACTCTCCTTAAGACGAAATACTTTCCGGCTAGTGTTCACGGATTGAAGTATTCGACTCCAAAGATGAAACGACTTTCTCCCTTTTCTGAAGTAGCACCACTATCAGAAAAGGTACCAACGAACTAAGTGATGCTCGTCTAGATTGGAGCTCCTAAAGCTAAAATGCAGAATTCAGAATGAGGAGAATAAAATATGCTTCAAGTGGAAAATTGTATGTGTTTACATGCAGGGAACACCTTTATATAGGCATCTAGGGGAACATACATGTTTATGAGATTTAATCAGCTTTTAAGCTGATTGTTACAAGCCATAAATCAGGCCGTTATGGGCTGAGTAACAGCCCCACTAAATAACATTAACTACCACCATAAACCTGAATTAAAAATGGATGTTACAGGTTTGAATTTTGAAATTCAAACCCATCCATTATCAAAGCCCATCCGTCAAGCCTGCTTCCAAAAAGATTAGAGTCGAAGCCCAAAGCTCAAAGCCCAAGGCCCACGGCCCGAGCCCGTGTCCGTGTCCGTGTCCGTGGCCGCGCTGTGCTAAGAGACGTGCATGTGTGGGCTTCCAAGAGGACTCCCTCACAAGCATACTTGATATGCTTTAATGATGTGCACTTATATTTATAGTGGTTTAACTGTTTCATTAGTTACAATGTGATATTAATACTTTATTAAATCCCACATTTATTACATAACTAAGTGGCTACTTTTATGGATTAATTTCTCACTCACAAGTCACCTCACCCAAGAGGCAGCTTCTCGATCAAGCTTGCCACCACGAATGGAACTGACAGCTTCATGTCTTCAGCTGAAGCATCATGGACAATGAGCTGAAGCTCCTGAGCTTGCTCCATAATCGAGCGATTGTCCATCATCTTGAAATCAAGAAAACGAGCCACCATAAATTTTTTTCGTTCTTGCATTGTCTGTCTTGTATTTCTTGTCAAGAGCCTCCCACAACTCCTTTGTCGTCTTCATGTCAGCATACACATTGTACAACGGAGCAGCTAGTCCGTTCAGCACATAGTTACGACATAGGTAATCCCTACGTGTCTACGAATCGAAGGCAATCCACCTTTTCCGGTTAGTATCATCCCAGCTAGGATAGCTGGAGGATCTTCCTTAAAAAAGTAAGCTATCCCAAGAGTGGTCAAATAGAAGAGCATGTTTTGCTGCCACCTCTTGAAGTTCTCACTGGAAAACTTATCTCGTTTTTTCACAGTATTAGCCGGAGGGGTAGGAATGGTCCTTAATGTAGCATTGCCGGTGGGAGTAACAGTAGTGTTAGTTCCAGATGTCATTTTCCAGAAAAGATGGTAAATATTTCATCTTAAGATTGTTGGATAATATTTAGTAAAATTTGGAAAATAAAATTCAGAAAAGGTAGAAAACTGGAACATCAAAGTCGAGTTGTGTAGAACACTCTCCTTAAAATGAAATATTTCCCGGCTAGTGCTCACGGATTGAAGTATTCGACTCCAAAGATGAAACGACTTTTCTCCTTTTCTGAAGTAGCACCACTATCAGAAAAGGTACCAATGAACTAAGTGATGTTCGTCTAGACTGGAGCTCCTAAAGCTAAAATACAGAATTCAGAATGAGGAGAATAGGATATGCTTCAGGTGGAATATTGTATGTGTTTACATGCAGGGAACACATTTATGTAGGCATCGGGAAGAACATACTTGTTTATGAGCTTTAATCAGCTTTTAAGCTGACTGTTACAAGCCATAAATCAGGTTATTATTCCCCAATAAAAAACATTAACTACCACCATAAACCTAATTAAAAATGGATGTTCAAGTTTTGAGTTTTGAAATTAAAACCCATCCATTACCAAAGCCCATCCGGCAAGCCCGCTTCAAAAAAGATTAGAGTCGAGGCCTAAAGCCCAAGGTCTAAGGCCGAGGCCTTCCCCAAAGCCCAAGGCCCACAGCCCGAGCCCGTGTCCGTGTCCATGTCGTGGCGTGACCGTGCCGAGCCGAGCGAGTGGACTTCCAAGAGGACTCCCTCACAATGCAAGCATAATTGATATGCTTTAATGATGTGCTCTTATATTTATAGTGGTTTCAATGTTTCATTAGTTCCAATGTGAGATATTAATACTTTATTAAATCCCAGATTTCTTACATAGCTAAGCGGTTACTTTTATGGATTAATTTCTCACTCATCGAGAATCGGTTTTGAGAAATTAAAAACCCTACGATTATCTACTCCGTACGTAGATTAACCGTGTGAAATTTAATTCCTACAAAATTAAACTTCCGACCACTTAATTATAACATTAAAGTGCCTTAACCACACTTTATTATATATAAATTATAACATATTGCACATCCTTTAGTCTATTCAAGTGCAACTTCTGTTCAAGTTCTCCCACAACATCTCGACGCTGCATCCCAAAAAACTATAAGAAAATAAATTTTATTGTCATTTTTTTTATGGGTAATTGGTTTTCATGAAAGAGAAATACTCCAGACCTTGTCAACCAAGATAAGTACTCCATCAGTTATTGCCACATAAAGCCTTACACTTTCTGTTGCAACCTGGAGTAGGCATTATACGGAAAGAATAAACTATATACCAGATTATGTTATCAGTGGGAGCGAAAAGGAGAATATGATAACTGCTCACAATTGAGAGGGCATATTGAATCATGAAATTATCGATCGTTTCCAACTGGCTACATAAGACATTGTGATGAACATATCATAACATGTCACATCAATTTTAAGATCAGAAAGAAATGTGATTGATCTGAGAGCAGAAACGAACAATGTTTGTCAATGTTGTGATCTTCGGATTTGTCGTGTCTAACAACAAGAATCAATGGTATTATGGCAAAGCCTAGGAGTAGCAACAACAAAATTAAATCCTTGCATTGGTTTAAGTATAGCAAGTATATCAGTGGCAGTATAACCAAGAGGATGCCCTTGCAACAAAAGGAGAAAAAAGATTTGCAGTTCTAATTAATGATGTTTAGATTCTCAAAAAAAAAAAAGATGTTTAAGCAAAATGAGCTTAAATGAAAGTTTTGTAAATTCCATCAAATATATGTTAGATTGGTTAATGAGGATCCCCAAAGCAACTAATGTCATTTACTTGCATTGGGCTATATCAACACTTATTATTTCAGAATTATAATAACCTTGTAACCTTGCTGAAGAGTTTGCTCTCCCAATCCCACAATCCTAGTGAATAATATAACCTCACCTTTCTTATTGGCAATACTCTTTATACATGAAAATATCTAGCATATGACAAAAAAAATTTGCACCAAATGAAGTTTTAAGCAATGAAAGCAAAACAAATGGAATCTAAAGCCATATAATATACCGAATATCTTTACTAATATTTAGAAATATTAAAGACTATGTAGGAATTGGAGAAATTTTCTTATAGCAATTGGCACTATCCACATAAGCACTAGCAGCTTTGTGCTTGCTATCTGATTGCAAGGATTTAAGCTACTGACATCATTTCCATAGCTCATTTACATCAATAGAATATGAAAAATGAGAGAAAACCACAAACCTTTAGATAACAATTGGCGAATTTGATATAAACAGTGGCAACTCTGTCCCCTGAAGAGAAACATAATCATATATTATTACATTACACCTTCGAACACTGATAGATCATAACTTTGACATCCCAAAAATGTACACACAACGTACCGATAAAATGTAATCTTCTTTCATTATTAATTTATAGAAAAGCATCACAACTAAACTTAATGAACCATTTCATCTACCTCATCATATTAAACACCTCAAATTTGCACATTTAGTACCGCAATTTGAGGATGACTATTTTCCGTGCTTAGAGGGCCAGTGAGCGGGTACCGACGCGGGGGACGCGTGGAGACGGCGGGGGCAGAACGACGGCGAGGCGGGGCCAAGTTTAATGATTTTCTGTCATTTTATGTTACTATTATATTTTAATTACTTTTTTATTTTATGATAATATTATTCGTTACTAATTTTCACTAATATAAAAGTTTCGTGTAGTGATTAACTTTTCATTGTTTTTCAAGTAACAGAATTAGTTAAAAAAAAAAACATTTTCTTGAGATTCCCAGTCGTGCTGAAATTTGAATAGCATGATTGACATTTAATTTGTCTAGGAAAAAATCCCTTTGAATAGAACATATAAAAATGAGTATCAAAGTCTCTGGGTAAAAACTATGTATAATTATTACTCTAAAATGACAATTCTACCCCTGTCTTCAGTTATAAACATGATCTTTCTCTCGATCACAAAACCAATCCCTTTGAATTTTCTATCCCAACTATGATATCCTCTCAGTATTTCACACAATAAGCTATGTCATTTGAGTCAACGCTTAAATCTTAAAAATGGTGCAGTTTTATATAGGGCTGTAAATAAGTCAAATCGAGCCACGTACTGTTGTTCAAATTTATTTGAAATGTTATCGGGCTTTTAATATGATGTTTGAGCTTGTTTGATTGTTAATCAAATCGAGTTTGAACGAGCTTTAATCGAGTCGAGCACGAGTCGAGCTCGACTAGTTTAATATTTTTGCACTTGTTTTAACATCTTTAACTTTTCGAGCTCGAGTTCAAATCGAGTTTTAGATTTTATCAAACATAAAAATGTTGAAGTTTGTTTGATATCGTTAATCAAATATAGTTCAAACGAACGATCACGAATCGAATATGGAGTATATTGATTTGATTTTCAACCCTCCGTTTTATTTCTACGATTGAGACCCATTGTAATTGGGAATTTTAAATCGCTCACTCAAGCAACTGTTTTCTTCTCATATATATTACTCCACATATTTTCTTAAGCAAATTTTGCAAAAAAGAAAAAAAAAATATATATATATATATATATATATATATATATATGAAAAAAGAAAATCTTGAAACTTTCCAGTCGTATTGAATAACATATGATTGACATTTAGCAAAAAAATGATCACTTTCAATAAAAAAACAAAAAAATGAGGGTCAAAGTCATCTGTAAAAACTATTTAAAATTAGTGCTCTAAAATGACAATTATACCCCTGTCTGTACTTATATAAATGAGTTTTATTCCGGTCATAAAACTACTCACTCAAGCAACTGTTATATATATACATATATTATTACATTTTTTAAATCAAATCTTGCAAAAAAAATTACAAAAAAATGGAACAAATGTTAAACTTGGGTTTGGTAATTAGTGAACTTGTTGTTGAGTTAACAGTTCCACCAGAGAGGATGTTTAAAGCATTTAATTTAGATACTGACAATTTTGTCCCTAAAGTCTTTCCTTTTTTCACGAGCTTCAAAATCATAGCTGGTGATGGTGGAGTTGGAACTATTAAGTTGCTCACCTATGTTGAAGGTAAATATTAGTTTCATTTAATTTGAAGCCAATTCATTTTCTTTTAAGTTAATCAATCGGAGGAAACATTATCCGATGTACGGAATATTCAGTGTTGATGAAAGATTTTCATCACGGAATATATCGCACATTAGATAGTGTTTTTTTATTTTTCAAGACGTACGCCTTAAATTGAGAATAAAATTTAAGGTTTAGACCCTTAATTGAGAACAACTCAAAATTCAGGCTTCGAATTGAGAACTTTCAAAATTAAGGCCTTGTACTGATACATTTTTCAAAATTCAGATCTTCATGTGAATTTTCTCTTTCAAATTCTCTGCCCCCATTTTGTCAACCCTGTCAAATACCTAATACCACGTTTTGGTACATGAATTTGAATTTGAGTTTTAAATATTGAACCGAAATGACATAGGATTGACACAGTTGAAACACATAGTGGTGACAAAAGGATCTGTTACATTTTAGTTTTTCATCTTATGTTTTACCATATTCACCAATCGACACGTGTATTGAATAATGACACAGATTAATATATGTCGTGTATTGAATGGAGTGCAACAGAAACGAAACACTTACTGTAACTGAAGATCCGAATTACTGAATTGGCATTCATTTTTCATGTTTTGTGGAGCAAAACTCTCAGTCATACTCCTTTCGATCCTATAAATATTAATCGTTTTAGAGTACATTTGTCCATTCCGATAGTTCTTAATTTCTTCTACAAAATTTAAAACTACTATAATATTTAGAATTAGCAAGAGTATTGAAGTTGGAACCATTTTGAAAATATTTGGAAGTAAAGATTTATGGAGGATAAAGATAAACTTGGAAAAATAAATTGTACTCCCTCCGTTCCAAAATAAATGATGTTTTAGCTTCTTAAACAAATTCCAAAATAATTGATGTTCTAGGTTTTTTTTACCATTTCTCTCTATTTTACCCCTATGTAAATTCAAAAATATCTTTGACTTTTCAACCTCCCACTCACATTTGATATCATTAAATCTTATCTGCACAAATTTTAGGGGGTTATATTTGGTAATATATTTGTTTATTAATTATTCTGTTTTTTTCTAAAACATCATCTATTTTGGAACGGAGGGAGTACTACTTAATTTTTGTCTCGTTTGAAAGAGTCATGCTCGTATTAGTTGTTGGACCCACAATATACAACAATTTCTGTATTTTTATTATCCGTTGTTTTTTTAAGAAAGTTATTTGTTATCGTAGATGACGTTGTGGCAGACCTTCCTCTACGGCAACAAATATCATATGTTGTTGTTTATGTGTACCACAATAGCTACACTTTATTGGCAAATTTAGGGTTGAAGACTTGAATTATGGATGTTCTCAGTTTGGGGTTTGAATTTTGAGTTTTTTTCTATTAGGTGTATAGATTTTATATTTTATTCACAATTTAGAGCTTACATCTTGAAAAATAGGATAACAATGCACTGAAGATTCAGTGCGGAGCATATTGAAATTTTCGAGATATTTTACTGAACTTTTCGTACATCTGATAATATGTTTTACTTGTCAAAATGTAAACCCTGAAATTGAAGATCAAACTCAAGATCTAAGTCACTAATTGAGAAAAACTCAAAATTCAGGTTTCAAATTGAGACATTTTCTAAAATTCAGAACTTCTGGTAGAATATTCCCACAATTTATTGTCTTTTACGATGGTATTTATATAAACAACGATTTTTTTTGTCAAAACCGTTATCGTACCAGCGTTGTCGCAGTGTGTTTTCTTGGAGTGAAGAGACAATGGCTCAAAACTTGATATATGCTAAGTTTGTTTCTAACCTGAAATACTAAAATTGTCAATAGTTATTATTATCGGTGGTAGTAATAGTAGTAGTATTATGTATACACATATATTATTTACACATATATACATTATAGTTAAAATACTCTTTGATGCAAAATAGGAGATCAAGTGAAGTCTGCGAAACAAAGGATTGACGAAATTGATGAGAAAAACTTACTATACAAATACACTGTTCTCTGCGGCGATATAGCCATTGATGACATTGAGTACTTCAACAACACTGTAAAATTTGAGCCCGGCTCGAATGGAGGTTCGATATAAATAAATACAGAAGCGAATTCCACACGAGAGGGAATAACCACACTAACATAAATGAGAAGATCCAGAAGCGCAAACAATTCTCTAAGCTCCTCATCCATGCCGTCGAGGCGTACCTTAACGAACATCCGGACGAATATAACTAAAGAAACAAAATCACCATGATTTTGTTAGATATTGTGTCCCCGTCACAAATAAATTAAATAAATGTTTCTTATTATCAAGAGTCTAGAAAATAAATTGAGTGGGTTAGTGAGCTCAGAATTTGCATCTTTGAAAGTGAAATACATTGTTTTGAATTTGATGGAATAATTTTTATATTTGATTGAAGTTTGACTTAACCACTGCTGTAATTCTTAATAAATTTGTCAATGTATAGATCATTGTATCGTTTAAAATCAATTAAACTATTCGATATCGAACTTTAGGTACCCGCGGTTAATTAAATCTTTTAGTTTAGGATATTGTTTTTATTATTATGATTTTGGTCATTAACTTTTAATAAATCGGTCCTTTTAACTCTTAATATTCGACAAATTGAACCTGATAAATCTCGACACACATCAGAAATTATCGTACGAATTCGTATCGTGCTATTAGGTCGTGTCAAGTCTTACCACCTCTATAAATAAACGTATCCTTAAGCTTCGTACGTAGGAAGAAGGACTAATAGTTAGTACTTCCTTCATCTCGGTTAAATTTGCAATCTTGATCGGGCACGGATGTTAAGAAAAAATAGATTTTGCTTTTCCTTTGACTTTTTCAAAGATGGAAATTGGGGATTGAGATTTTGAGGGTGAAGATGATGGAAATTAGTTACCATTTATGAGGTTGTAAAGTTAACTGAGACGGACCGATAACATTAGTAGATATATTTAATTGAGATGGAGGTAGTTTGTTTTATCCTGTTTGGGCCTATTTTGCTATAATGTATTTTTGTTCGGGCTTACGAATTGTCAAGCCCAATATTTCATCTTAAAGTCCATTCCAAGCCCATCTTCAGTTTCCCTATTTTCTCTTCTCTCAAGCCCAATTAGTTTAAATTTTAAACACAAGGATTATTTAAAGCCTGCTTTCTTGTTAAAGGTTTGGACCAATCAAGTAAGGCAACGTTGCAACTTTTCAAAATTGATTAATTTCAAAGATAAAATTAAAAGCTATTAAAATGTATAATTATTATATTTTGAAAGAAATTATTAATTTCTGGTTGATTCAGGTTAGAATTGGGTTAATTGTATTCGTGCCAGATTTTTGAATTTCTTTTAGTAAATTCAGGTTGGGTTAGGAATTGTCACCCCTACTTATGGGCTTTGGCGGAGGTGGAGGATCAAGCAGTGGTGGTGTTGGGTCTTATTTACATTACAGTGGTGGTAGTCGTCTTGGTGGTTCAAGATTGGTCTTGAAATTTTTATTTTTTGATTCAGTTTTGAAGATATTTATTTGGAGATTTCCAAACTTCGATTCAGTTCCAAAGCTATTCAGATCTCCAATTCACTCTGATATGATAGAAGTTAGTTTGTATTATTTCCTAATAGCTATGTTTTATTCGCTTCATTGTTGTTCAGGCATTTCGCTAATAGACAACAATTTTTAATCTGAAATGGTCAACTTAGAGGCTTCATTATATGTGTTCTCTTGTAGTGATTCAATTAACAAGATTATAAACTCGCAATTTTAACTGACATGTCAATTTATTAATCTTCTCCATTTTAACTAAAAGAATAAAATTGCAATACTCTCAATTTAATTGAAAATATTAAAGCTAATAACTTATAATAATATCATGTGATTTATCAATCCAACTATAAGATCAATGAAAAGACTTGTATGATCTGAATCTACTAGGAAAAATTTAAAACCAACCAGTATCAAACATGATTAGCCTATTCTAACTCGAGTTGACCAATAATCAATAATTTATGAATTTTATATATGACCTGAATTGATCCGAAATTGCATAATTTGAATGGTAAACCCTATATAAAACCGATCATTAACCAAATTTAGCATTACAAGAGAAAAGGTACAATACGTCAAAATTTGATTGGTACATATTACCTTTCAACTACATATTAATAAATATATATATATATATATATATATATATATATATATTATATATATACTACCTCCGTTTTTTAAATGTACTCTTGAGGATGTGCTTGGAGATAAGCATCAACGGCCTGGAAAAAGGCCTTAGAGCCTGCTGTGGCCCGTTTGATAGTTTCTTGCATCTTATTTTGGTCATCACTCTTGGGGTGCCATATGGTGCTGCATTTATAGACCGAACCTCCATTCGAGCCAGACTCGATTTTGATAATGTTCTCGATGATTTCAAATTCGTCCCCCAAATCACCGCCTTCGACTACACTGAATTTGAACACACGATTTGTCTCATCGAGTTCATCAGTTCTGTGCTTGGAAAAGTGGTCATGATCCCCTGTTTAGCATACACGAGGTTAGTTTTATTACGATTTAACTAAGGTTACATTTGGATTGAAATTAAGTTGATTTAGAGAAATTCTAACTTTGACATTTTGAGATTGTTCGAAGGTGCGCGGTTTACACTTAAGACGAATAGGTTTCGAATGTTGAAATATTCATTTCCTCTTTCTTTAAGGGTTAAATTCAAATCTCACAATCCAATACGTTCCTGCCATATAAATCTAAATATAATGTCACATTCATTGCGTAGAATATAATATTAAATCCATTAACATTTTTTTACATTGATTTAACATCTACAATATAATTCGATCGTACACACTCCAAACAAATATGTATTTTATTATTTAGCTTATTTCTCAATTCTAAAATTCGACGATAGAATTTACCTCAGCCCATTTAATCTTAAACAAAACATTCCCTAAATAATCGATAATTGTGAGATTGTATGTTTTTATGAAATTATACATGGTAGAAATATTTAATATTATATTGAGAAAGAGATGGGCTAGTAATTGGTAAATGAAATAGAAGCAAAAGAGTGAGTTTATTAAAAAAAAAAGTAGATGTATAATAGTCGGTAGACGTATAACAAGGTAGAATTTCAATAAGGTAAATATTTCTTTTAATTCATTAAGTTTCACAATTTTTTATCTAAAAATTATATCTTTGTTCGTTTCGGATTTCAGTTTTTAATTGTAAAAATTCGATAAATCGGTCATGCCACCGTCTACAGGTAATTTCCAATTTATTAAATTTATCGAATTTCGAATATTAAAGGATCAATTCGCTAAGTTTTAAAAGTTAAAGTACCAAATCTAAAATAACAAAAAATGACATCCTTAAATAAAAATGACGAAACTAAAAAAACTATTTATCCTTTCAATAACCTATATTATCCATCTCATAAACCCGAAACAAACATAGTTGAAACACTTACCGACGGAGAAAACGAGTGTCTTCACACTTCCAACACCGCCGTCGCCGGAACTTTCAATGCTCTTAAAAATCGGCAACACCTTCGGCAAGAGGTTGTCGGAATCAAGGATGTAACCTTTGAACCACCGATCCGGCGAGACCGATGACGTTAGCTCAAAATCCTCCATGATCACATCCACGGCACCTGACCCGGATCCAGAAAAAGTACGAACCGAGTTGCCAATATGCTTTCTTGTAAAAGTATCGAGTCTAATTGACCCAACTCGATAGGTCCAATTTTTGGGGTTCGTTCTGGACATTGTAATTACACTTATTTTAGTGGAGATGAATTGGGTTGGGAAAGCGATAACTGAAATACAGTTTGAGCTAGACCAACCTGACCCGATTTTTCTTATTTGGTTGATGGGCCGGATCAGGCCCGGTCGGACGGCCCGAATTGCTAGCTCGAAACCCATGGTTTGTTTTTGGAGACACAGAATTGAAGTCAAAGGATTGTGGAAAGAAGAGCTGAGTTGTTTAATGTGGTGGCCAAGGAGATATTTATAGTGAATGGAGGGTAAAATAGTCAAGTCACGTGATTTTTGAAACAGTTTGATTCTTGTCTTAAGCTGACAAAAGCAGATTTTGCAACTTGCATCATTATGTCCTTCTAGATGGATGAGAAACTTCCTTGAAATTATATGTTGACTAGTCAAAATTGACTCGCGGTGTCATTGTCCTTTGATATTAGTTTTATATTAATTTTAATATTATAAATTAGAATAAAATTCAGTGAATATTACATACCCCTTCTGCCCATAGAAAGTGTCGTTTTAAATTTATTTAAAAAGCTTAACAGTAGGTTGAAATAACAAGTATATTCATTCTTATATAATTTATTTAATTGAGATGTATATTGTGAAATTAGAAAATAATTAATTAAATTAAGCAGGTTGTTTAAGATAAAATAAAAAAAAATTATGATTTTTTTGCTAAAGCGAAACTCCTTTTAGACTGGATGAGGTATTTTCTTTAAAACTAAAGGTCTGTTTTGGGGTTTGGTGTAGAATTATAGGTTGAAGTAAATTATTTTGGGAAAAATAAGTGTTTGTTTGGGATGATTGTAGAAGCAGTTATAATTTGGACAATAATATTAATTGTAAAATATGTTGCAATGTGTGTAAAAAAATGTTAATCAATGGTTGTTTAATAATTAAAGTAGTACTGAGAGTCGTAATTGATTAATAATGTATATCAAACACATTGTTCTAAAAATCGGCTAGGCGACCGCCTAGCGCTGATCCGAATTTCTAAAAAAGGTCATTTTAGGAGGTCATCGAGTTCGGCGCCGACTAACCCGATTAGACGGCGCTTCTGCACAATTTTTTTTTTCTATTATTTCATAATTGTATAATTTATTATTTCTTTTTTATTATTTTTACTTTTTTTATCTTGTCAGTGTGTTTACTTTAGGTGAGCCCTTTTAAAATTTTAATTTCTTTTCACATCCCTAATTTAGTAATTTTCCTCCACCCACTATTAACTCTTTTAAAATTTGAAGTTGGTGGTGTTTATTTTATTGTTTTTAATTTTTTTGTATGTATTATTTATTTATTAAATAATTAAATTATTCGTCTAAGATGGTGCCGTTTAGGTGCTAGGCCCCAGTGAACCGACCAACTAATGCCTAGCGATTTTTAGAACACTGATCAAACACGAGGGTGATTAGACACATAAATCCAACCAAACTTACCCTAAGTGGAGATAGTGATATAAAAAATTTGAGCTCATAGCGCTAATTATGTCGACCTAACGGATTGGGCCGTAAAAGTTGAAGTCCGAAGTATTATCGGTCAACTAGGACGACCCGATCACCCGATCAGAAAACAAGGACCATGTTGAGTCGGCCCAAGCATTGACTCGACTGATTTGGGCCTGAACGCATGAATAGTCGCCTCTACTATGACTCACGTATTGCTGGAAAGGATACTTAGAACAATGGGCCTTTAATGGGCCTTTAACAGAAACATATGCTTTAAACAACCCTTGTGTTTAAAGTTTAAACAATTGGGTTTGAGAAAATAAGGAAAAAGATGGGCCTGGAGTGGATTTTGAGATGAAAGTATGGGCTTAACAATATGGGCTATGAATTTTATTAAGCCAGCATATAAAAAGATCATGACACAGGCCCAAACCAAATAAAAATATAAAGTGTATTAGTATTACATAGTAAATCCTAATTTTTTTGGAGTAAAATTTCGAAAATTAATAATTTCAGGACAGGAGAAAGGCAATCAATTAATTTTTCGACGTCCAGAGTCGGGATCCGAAAAAATCATTATATTTTTTCAGAAAAATTATTAATTTATCGAATGTTAATTTAGAGAAGCTATCAATGTTACATTGTCTTTGGCAAATACATACCCACTAAGGTTGAAAATCAAATTAAACTATTTGATACTAGTGTCGAGATCGTTCATTAAAAGCTTAAAGATATCAAACAAGTTTGAACATATTTTTACGCTTGATGAGATCTAAAGCTCGACTAAAGCTCAAACTCGATAAGTAAAAAAAGTTAAAACAAGCGTAAAAATGTCAAACTACTCAAGTTCGAGTTGTGTTCAGTTCAGTTAAAGCTCGGTGAAGCTCAATTCAATTTATAATCAAATAAACTCTAATATATTATTAGAAATTTAATAATATTTCAAATCAATTTAAACAATATTATGTTCGACTCGATTCGACTTATAAAGGATACTAAGTACATTTTCTTAGGTACATGAAGCAGATTTATAAGGATTTATGTCTAGGCATGTATGGTGACTTAATAATTAGACTTATAGTTCCAAATTATATGTATAACCACTTCCCATTGTGCCTCTAAATATTTCCAAACGTTTCAACAATATTCAACTCTATATATAAAACTAAAAATTATTAATAATATTGATAAGATCAATAAATTAATTTAATTAAAAAAAATAAGATATAGTGTTTCTAAACATTTCATTCTATATTTTTGATAAGGCGCAATCCGGTAACCACGAAATTTAACGATAATCTACGCAAACAGAATGTAAGAACACAAGATTTACGTGGTTCGATCCGGAGATCTACGTCCACGGGCAGAAAATCACTCTTGCCGAGGTGTTTCTTTTACTAGAACTTTGAGTTTACAAGCAATATTCCAGAATGCAAAGTCCGAACCCTAATTCAGAGTTCTTTTCACGTATTTATACTTAACATTCCTAAACCCTAACTGAACTCTAACAAACTTCCTATATTCACGCCTACTTCCCGCAGCATGGCGGTTATGAACGGATCTTTAGCCTTGATTCGCGGAACAAACTGCCCGTTGGGCCAACGCGCGTTCCTGGGCCTGCTGGGCCTCCGCGTAGTGGGCCTTCACGTGTTTGCTGGGCCTGCGCGTGCTGGGCCGATCCGTGGGCTTTAGTATCAGCCCGACCCGAGCTGATCGGGTTATCCCTATCAGATGCCCCCCCTCCCCCCCCCCCCCTCGTCGAAGCGAAGTAGGAGCTTCGGTTGTCACCGGGGTGGAACCGTAAGCAAGAAGGACCGGGGTCGCTGGCGTCCCTGGGACTCTGCGGAGTAGTCAATGGACGCGGTGCCGAGCTGGGCCGAAGTGCACGGGGCATATAGCGAGATACCGAATTTCCCAGAAGCAGAAAACGCGTGAGAAGGATATGACAGTCTGGGCGAGGTGGAGGGTACACCGGAGTGAGTATTCTGGCTAAAATGGGGGGAGCACCGGAGTGTGGTAATATGGCCGAGGTGGAGGGTACACCGGGGTGTAGTTTGAATCTTCCTGAAGAAGGGTGAGGCTGATGTGATTGGCGGCGCCATTATGAGAGGGAGGGATGTGAAGTGACACGCTCTGCAAGTTCCAAGAAAGCTGTTCCCCGCGCGCCTCGGTAACTGTAAAGCGCGTGAAGAGCACGCATGAATCTCCATCACTGAATTTGAATAGGCTGCATCTGAGCCGTCGGTTTTTTGCATTTATATTGGGAATAACTGCACAGTAACTTTTCATCTCCTTCATTGCGATTCATTTGTTTGAAAGCGGGAAAAAGAGGAAATCTGCATTCGCGATTCATCTCAGACCCAAAACTTCTCAAATCAACCCTTTCGAATTCAAACCAAGTAAGTATGTCTAACTCATCTTCATCTTCATCTAAGGTAGGAGAGGTAGTCCCAGAAGGAATGCCTTATAGAGCACCTCCCATTCGAGTGATCTATCCCGTGAATAGTGAAAGTAGACAGGTCCATCGCGGTGACCTTAGTGAGATAAGAGTAGAAGCAGTGAATTTCCCCCGGTGTGAAGAAGAAATAGAAGGATTCGAGGTAGCAGGGGTAAGACCCACAGTGACTGAAAAGCAGATTAGGCGATGGGTGCCGAACTTCTTCTTACCCTTTGATTTGGAATTCATCATTCCCGAAGGTAATGACAAAGCCTGCTGTCCTCCCCAAGGATTCATTTCCGTGTATATCGATCAACTTGCCGTAGGTTTGAGGTTTCCCCTATGGGGGTTCTTAATAAAATTATTGGATTATTATGGAATAGCGCTGGGACAATTAGGACCTAATGCTGTGAGGCAGGTAGTGGGCTTTTTAGTGGAGTGTAGTAAGGGAGGGGGGGGGGTTAGTGCCTAGTATTAGCTTATTTAGGCATTTCTTCCAACTGAAGACGATGGGGAGAAATAAGGGTTGGTATTACCTCAACCCCAGGCCGGGTAAAAAGTTTAAGGTTAAAAACCCAAGTAAAATCGAGGGATGGAGAGGAAGATTCATATATGTTAGGCAAAAAGCCATATTGCCCAAATGGCAAACGTTAGAGGTGGTAGATAGTGCCCCGGCAGGGGAACCAAAGGGTGCGAATGCCTTGAAAAAAGTTGGTGTGTTGGAGTCCAGATTCCCGGAAGAAGTACTAGACGAGGCGGGGTTGAGTCCGTACTATTCCAAATGGGCTGGTGGGACTCCGGATTCCCAAGAGAGCAACACCCCCACCGGGACTGATTCTGACAGGACACCGAGCATGTCTGAGGGGGAGAGAACTAAAACCCGGGCGGAAGTAGAGGGTAGGGATTTTATTGCTCCATAAGTTGTATAATATAACAATGTCAATCCCTTGAATGTGTGTTTGTCATGTGCAGTGGGCAAGTTCAAGAGTGTTGCCAGGAAGAGTACTGAAGCCAGCTCGGGGGGCCGAGGTGATAGTTCGAAAACGCCGGAGCCACAGAGAATAACACCTGAGGGTAGCCACAGAGCTGATCCTGAAGACAACATTCCCCTCTCTGGATTGACCCCGAGCAACAAGAGAAGGGTCACCTCTCCGACGACACCCCCGCCTTCCAAAAAACCGCACCTGACTCCGGCTCACGAGGTATCATCGTAAATAATTCTGTTATTCGCTGCACAGGCCCGTCATAATAGTAAGTCAATGCAGGGGCAAGGAGTAGAGATATCGGCCGCTGGAGCCGAACTTGAGAGACTGTTGGAGCCTATCCGCGGGCTAGTGGGTAGACTGGAGAAGGAATCCACCCAAGGTAGGGTCGCTGAACTAGAAGCCGCGGTGGCTAAATTAAGAGCTGGCTTCGTGGAGGCTCAAAAAAGCGCCAGAGCAGCTCGGGACAGGGCAGTAGTTGCCGAGAGAGAAGCGGCCAGATTACGCGAACAGGCTGTCGAGGTTGCCATTATGAGAGGCGACCTAATTGCAACCCGGGAAGAACTGAACAAGGCCATCGTGGGTCAGGGAGCTGTGCTGGAAACATTTGCCGAGAAGCTGATGCAAACAGAGTCATTCCTGAAGTTTCTGAGCACGTTCGTGGCTGCAGGTGATACGACCACCAAAAGCGAGCTGTTGGAAGCCATACATGATAAATACCCGGAGGTTGACATTTACGATGAGGACTTCGGGTATAATTACGATGCAGTTGGGAACGAAGATGGCGCATATTTTGATGCGTTGACGAAAGCTCCGAAGTGGCCATTGATCGAGGCCTTGGCAAAGAAGAACACAATCCTCACTCCCGAGATCATTAAACGGTGCAACGAAGACCAAGATAAGGACTTCTTGGGCTTCCGCAACGGTTTTTATGTAAGGGAACTGAGGAACCGGGCTCCTATTCCCCGCAGAGAGGTGATTGCTACACCCCCCGTTATGATCGAAGGCCCTAGCAAGGCAGCTGAGGGTACAAGTGATGTTGGGGAGGCCCCGGGAGGAAAAGAAGCTAACCCTACCCCCGGAGAGGTCAGTGACCTCCCAACTCATGAGCAGAATGTAGAATAGAGGGTCTTGTAAAAAGAATGCTATTGTAATTACTTGTTTTGTAATGAAAAACCCGAGTTGTCTCTTTTTGTAATGAAAATTCTTCGTTTGTATGGATAGTAAATGCTGTTACTCTCTTATCCACGCAATGTATGTATATTAATAAAGTCTGAAAAACCCGAGGTGTCTCCTTTGCCAGGAAAACATAGAAAACCCGTATGAAGTAATAAAGCAGCTCAACTCATCAATAGTTTGGCTGCAGAAAGAGCGAGATATGTTGATGTTGCATGAAGTCCCCCGACTATCAAGGAATTTATCCTTAATAGAGAAAAGATATGCCGAGGTGGAGGGCTCATGGAAAGAATCTGCACAACAAATGAGGCAGTACAAAGCCTAGTGTGTTTTAAAGGATCTTGAATTGGAACAACTTCCTATCAACCAGCAAGAGTGTGAGCATCTTCTTGTGGACTGCGGACGACTATTAGTGAAAGATATTCAAGCCCGGAGGACCGAGGTTCGGGAAGACATCCAACAGCGGAGTAAGCGAAGTGATGCTAATGATCCCGAAATCATAAGGAGCCGGCTGGTACTAGGATTTCTGGTAGAGCTTCAAAAGAAGGTCGAGGCTCAGAATGAAGCTTTGAATATTGCCGAGCAGGGTGAACCAGAGCACAGCCGCAAGAAAGGACGTCGGGGCAAGAAAACAAAGCCCGATATCCAAGAGAACATAGTGCTGTCTGATCAAGCTGTTGACGTTGGGAAAACTGGCATCACACCCGAGGCAATACCAAAAATACCTCAAGAACCAGAAAGAACTCATGCGGAGGAGCCAGAGGCCAGTGGAGCGATAGTTGTGGCATTGGCCAAGGAGATCGACGAAATGCCTGCCGAGGAGTGGGATGCTGTAGAATGGGCGAACACTCGGGAAAGAGAAAGGAGGAAAAGCTCAATTCCGCAGAAATCACCAAATCCTCTTCGGCACAAGACGAGGGAAGTTACAGATAAAACCCCCGAGGTGATGGATCCGTTGGCGCCACTAGAGTGTGGCCATGCAGAATGGGCCAATATGTCAGGGCCAAGAACAAGAACCGAGCACGCTGTAGGTGACCGGGGTCCCCAAATGATGAGTCATCGTCGGAACCGAAGTGAAGCCGAGCATCATCGGAATGTGCAAGAACCATCCCGGAGAACGGGACATGCTCGATCAGAGACAAGACGACGCGGTTTCGCGTATTGGTTCGGAGAAGGCTCCGAAAAAAATAGATAATAACACAGTTAATCTTTAGCAAGATTTTTTTTTTTTTTTTTCTTTTGAGTCTTATGTAAAAAACTTCTTGATGTTGTATTATTTAGGAAATAATAAAAATGTTGCAGTGTGTATATACGAGTTTAAGGAAAGCAACAAGTTATCAATCCTTTTTACCGGGTGTTCGGGAACACAGTAAGAACTATTAACTATTTTAATTGTTAACTATTTTGATTGAGTGTTCGGAAACATAGTACGGACAAATTGACTCCCCGGACGGATCAGGCGGGAGTAACGTCTCCCCGGACGGATCAGGCGGGAGCAAACACTTCTCCGGTTAAACAGGCGAGAAGGTGACATGAGTCCGGAGACTAAATGTAAATCTCCTCGGGCGGACCGAGGGATGATTTTAATGGTCCGGAGACTAATAATCGATAATATGGTAACGTTAGGGCCTCCCGTAACGTGAAGAAGAACACAGCAAGATGCATAAACAAAGAAGCTTTATTTATTGATAAATGCCGGGGCAAACTCAAAAGTACAAAGAGAAATAACAACTATAAAAGAAATTAAAGATAAGATAGTACTTGTGATGTGGCCTTCACAGATAGAAACGCCTCAAGTTAGCGACGTACCAGCTTCGGGGGATCGGGGTCCCGTTGAGATGTTCAAGCTGATAGGATCCAGAGTCGTGTACAGCAACGACTCGGTAGAGACCTTCCCAAGAAGCGTGCAATTTCCCTTCAGGGGCAGCTTTGCTGGCTGAGTTAAGTCGAAGAACTAAGTCCCCGACATTGAACTGAGTACCTCGGACCCGGAGGTTATGATACCGGGCTGCTCGTTGCTTACATCTGGCCTGTTGAATGAATGACTGTTCGCGGCGGTGTTCAAGTTCATCCAAATTTGCCCGGAGAGCCTCGTCATTATCCTCTGGAACAAATGTGAGGAGGCGGGGGCTCGGCACACTGATTTCAGCAGGGATTACGGCTTCGGAACCATAGGTAAGACTGTAAGGAGTCTCCCCGGTAGATGTATGAGGTGTTGTGCGGTAAGCCCATAGGACTTGTGGAAGGTTTTCAGCCCAGAGACCTTTGGCATTATCCAGGCGCTTCTTTATTCCCGTGAGCAGTGTCCTATTGGTTACCTCAACCTGCCCGTTGGCTTGAGGGTGTGCGACCGAAGTGAAAATCTGTTTGATGTGGAGCTCTTCACACCATGAGTGGAATGGATCGTTGGCAAACTGTTTACCATTGTCCGAGATGATAGTGCTCGGGATGCAGAAGCGACAAACAATATTGCGCCACACGAATTTCAAGATATTCTGACCAGTAATGGCTGTAAGTGGTTCGGCTTCGACCCACTTAGTGAAGTAGTCCACGGCAATGACCAGGAACTTCAGCCCTCCCGGAGCAACGGGGAATGGCCCAACAATATCGATACCCCACTGAATAAATGGCCACGCACTCTGGATTCCCGTGAGTTCGGTCTGTGGCAGATGCTTTACACGGGAGTGCAGTTGGCACTTGCTGCATTTGGACACTAAGTCATGAGCATCATTGAACAGGGTTGGCCAATAGTATCCCCAGCGGAGAACTTTCTTGGCTAATGTGCGAGAACCGATATGGCTGGCACAGGCCCCTTCGTGAACCTCCCGCAGAACTTGGGTAGCTTCAGCAGGAGCAAGACACCAGAGACTCGGTTGTAGGTATGATCGCCGGTATAAGACTCCATCATGAAAGGAGTATTTGGGGGCTTTGAGGACAACTTGCCGAGCTCGTAGCTTGTCGATGGGCAGGACTCCATCTCGAAGATATTGGATGATAGGAGTCATCCAATTCGAATCATTATCGGTCAGTACCGAAACCGTGGCCTCATGAACTGCTGGATGAGGTAGATCTTCAACCATGATATCCGGAGATATATTAGTTCGGACCGCGGAGGCCAACTTGCTGAGCGCGTCTGCTCTTGTATTTTGTGCACGCGGTATTTTCTGGATAGTAACTGCTTCAAAAATTGACATGAGCTTGAGTGTTAGAGCACGATACCTGACCAATGTTTCATCTTTGGCGACATAAGTCCCCTGAATTTGCCTGGATACGATCTCGGAGTCCGTGAAGAGCTCGAGATGACGAACACCCAAGGATTGAGCGAGCCGGAGCCCGGCGAGAACTACCTCGTACTCCGCTTCATTATTAGTCACCTTAAACTTGAATCTGATGACATATTTAACTTCCACCTCCTCGGGGTCGATGAGAAGCAGTCCGGCACCACTTCCTCGAACCGCGGATGCTCCATCCACGAAGAGTTGCCACTTCCGGGGTGAAGGAGTGAGGGTAGCATGGTGATGTGTATCACCGTCCACGGGAGACTCAGGATTGTCTCCCGGGGCTTCGGCCAGGAAGTCGGCGAGTGCTTGACCCTTAATTGCTCGGCGGGGGAGAAACTGGATGTCATATTCGCCCAACTCAATGGCCCACTTGGCGAGGCGCCCAGACACCTCGGGTTTTACAAGAATCTGGCGGATGGGGTGATTGGTCAGAACTCGTATTTCACGTCCTTGGAAGTATGGCCGAAGACGCCGAGCTGCCATAACAAGGGCCAAAGCGGTTTTTTCAAGCTCGGAATATCGCATCTCTGCCCCGTGAAGTACTCGGCTTGCGAAGTACACGGGATGCTGGACGCCATCGATTTCTCGTACGAGAGCTGCACTAATAGCTTCCTCGGCGGAAGCCAAATACAGGTAGAGCGGCTCTCCGGGGAGAGGAACTGACAAAGTAGGCAGCTGCTGTATATGATGTTTCAAGGCTTCAAAAGCCTCGGTACACTCCGGAGTCCACTCAAAGGACTTCGCTTGCCTCAAAACTTTAAAGAATGGGAGCTGTCGCTCTGCTGCTTTGGACAAAAATCGATTTAAAGCTGCCAAACCACCTGTGAGGCGTTGAACATCCCTGAATGTTTTAGGTGGCTGCAGATCTAACACATCACGGAGTTTGGCCGGATTGGCCTGCAAGCCGTTTTGCGAAACCATATAACCGAGAAACTTCCCGGAGCCAACACCAAAAGTGCATTTTGCTGGATTGAGCCGCAAGTTATAGCGTCGCAGAGTGCGCAATGTTTCGGTAATGTCTTGCACACATGAAAGATGGGAGGAGCTTTTGATGACCAAGTCATCGACGTAAACCTCCACGTTACGACCAATCTGGGCATGGAAGGCAAAGTCCATTAAACGTTGATAGGTGGCTCCAGCGTTCTTGAGCCCGAAGGGCAGTTTCTTAAAAGCGTAGCACCCAAAGGCAGTGATAAATGCCGTTTTGAGGGCATCCTGCGGATCCATAAAAATCTGATGGTATCCCTTGTACAGATCTAGGAAGCAAAGTGCCACGTACCCCGTAATGGCTTCGACTTTTTGGTCGATGGAGGGCAGAGGATAGCAGTCTTTCGGACAGTGTTTATTGAGATCAGAGAAATCGACACACATCCGCCATGCCCCACTGGTTTTTGTCACCATTACCGGATTGGATAACCAAGAGGGGTAGAATACCTCAAACAGGATGTCCGCATCCAGGAGTTGTTGTACCTCGATTCGAATGGCTTCATTTCGCTCCGGAGCGAATTTCCTCTGCTTCTGCTGGATTGACTTTACACTGGGATCGATGTTCAGCTTGTGCATTATTATCTCGGGAGAGACCCCGGGCATATCCAGAGGAGACCATGCGAAGACATCGGAATATTCTCGCAAGGTCTGAATGATAGCCTGGTGTAGCCATCGCACATCCACGGCTCCTACGGTCACTGTCTGTTCCGGCTTGGACGGATCAAGCGGGACTTGTGCAGTGGCATCCCCCAACGAGGTACATTCCCGAGGTTTCAGAACCGATGATGCCACTTGAAGCTGCTGTTTGGGTGGAACCTTGGCAGTCTTTTTGAGTGCCACATACATGCACTCTTTCGAAACCCGCTGACTCCCACGGATAGCCACTTCGCCATGCGAGGTGGGAAACTTTAGCGCGAGGTGATACGTGGAGCAAACGGCCTTGGCAGGGGTGAGCCAGTCCCGGCCCAATATCATGTTGTATGGTGACGGGGAATTCACCACATAAAAATCCACGAAGATGGTTTTTATCTTCGGATAAGCCCCCAAAGATGCTGGGAGAGTGATGACACCTTCCGGCTGGACTTCACCTTGAGTGAAAGTCTGCAGTGGCCCGGGGGCCGGCCGAAGTTGGTCCCGAGAAATCCCCATCCTTTGAAAACAGTCGGCAAATATAACACTCACCGCGGCCCCATTATCCACGAAGACCCGCCTTACTGTTATGTTGGCTACAGTCATGTCGATGACAATAGCATCTGTGTGAGGTGTTATCTCCGGAACCGGGTCCCTATCCGTGAAGCTGACAGTCTCGGACTGATGGAGGCGTTTATGACGTGGCTCCTCGGGAGGAGGACGTCGAGCTTCTGCTTTTAAGGCATGACGTGAAGCCCCGGTGGGTAGGGCTCCATATATCACGTTTATCACGTGAGGAGGTGCATTGTCTCCGGGTCCTGCCGGAGGAGGAGGTGGTGGTGGGAGACGCGGTTGCTGGCGATTGCCAGAATCTTGTCGTGCGTAGTTGTTCGGCCCCGGCCGGTTATTTTGCCACGGCGGTCGGTTTTGTTGTGTGCCGCGGTCATGATATCCGTGATTATTGGATGACCCCCCATTTTGACCTGTCCGGGGCTTATCATCAGTTCGCGCAATGTATTGGCGCAAGAATCCTTTCCTAAGGCACTCCTCGATTTCCTTACCGAGTTCTCGGCACTCCTCTGTCTCGTGCCCATGATCTCGGTGGTACGCACACCACTTTCCACGATTTCTCTTCTCAGGAGGCGCGGTCATCCGCGGACAAGGTCGCAGATCGTTCTTGTGGATAGATAGGATTTCAGCTCGTGACTTTGTCAACGGAGTCAATCGTGGAATTTCACTTCGGGATTCTGAACGCCCCGGTGTCAGGCGGGAAAATGCACTAGGTCGAGTACTAGGCCCGGTTTGTGCTTTGTCGGACTGCCGCTTGCTAGCGTGTTTCTCTCTCTTCTGGCGAGTCTGCTCCTCGCCCTTAGCAAATTTGCACACTGTTTTGAACAGTGCTCGAGTTGTGACCGGTGTGTTCCGAGCTAACTCGGTGTAAAGTGCTCCGGGGTGGAGTCCATTCATAAATGCGTTGATGACTACGTCGTCGGGGCAATTTCCCACCTTGAGACTTACCGCTGTGAAGCGGTCCAAAAATTGCGTAACGGTTTCACCTTCCCGCTGTTCCATGTTCATGACATCGGCCAGGGTGGCCATGGGCTTCGCCCGTGCTTCAAACCGTGCCCAAAAGTGCTCGGCGAGTTCTCTGAAGGAGGATACGATGTTGCGTGGGAGAGAATCAAACCAAACCCGAGCTTCATCCTGTAAGTACTCCGGAAAAATCTTGCAGTACTGAAGGGATGTGATGTTATCATGGCTAAGCATGATGTGCCTAAAAGCTCCAAGAAAATTGGCCGGATCTCCGGTGCCATTGTAAGGTGGTATAGCTGGCCGTTTGAACCCTTCGGGAAGGGAAGTGGCCATGATTTATGAGGAGAACGGCGTGATGATATCTCCATTGGCATCAAGACCCAGAATTCTGTCCAGTTCAACATTGCGTTGAACTTGCTCATACTCTTGAAGATCTAGAGCATGAGGATTGGCATAGCGAACTCTCTTAGCCGCATTAAGTGGACGGCGGCGATCCACATCAGTAGGTTCCTCATTGCGAGGTCGTGATTCATTAGAACTCCCATGGTCCTCGGAAGAACCAGGTCGTTCCCGTCGTCGATCCTGACGCCCGCGGTGCCCCGGGTCCTGTTGATCACGCGAACGGGGTGGAAGCACCACGGGATTAGCATTATGGCCGGCAGGCCCCGCTGCAGGCTCCGCGGGATGTAGGCGATTAACTGCCCAATCTTGAAGAACATGTGCATGTTCTTGTAAGAAAGCCTGGAGCAGTTCTGGGGTAATTTGAATGTTAACCGGGGGTTGAGCAGCAGCAAGATTAGGGTTTTGCTGGTCTTGAGGGGGTGGAGGGTTTTGATTACCCTGATGATTAGATGTACTCCCTGCCGGCAATTGCCTCGGCGGCAAAACTTGATCCACAGGTGGATCCTGGTTAGATTGATCACCGTGACGAGATTGATTCAAGCGTGTTGTCACCATGATTCTTGAATGCGATGCAAACGTCAAAAGTTGTTGGTTCAAGCGTTCCCACAGATGGCGCCAATTGATAAGGCGCAATCCGGTAACCACGAAATTTAACGATAATCTACGCAAACAGAATGTAAGAACACAAGATTTACGTGGTTCGATCCGGAGATCTACGTCCACGGGCAGAAAATCACTCTTGCCGAGGTGTTTCTTTTACTAGAACTTTGAGTTTACAAGCAATATTCCAGAATGCAAAGTCCGAACCCTAATTCAGAGTTCTTTTCACGTATTTATACTTAACATTCCTAAACCCTAACTGAACTCTAACAAACTTCCTATATTCACGCCTACTTCCCGCAGCATGGCGGTTATGAACGGATCTTTAGCCTTGATTCGCGGAACAAACTGCCCGTTGGGCCAACGCGCGTTCCTGGGCCTGCTGGGCCTCCGCGTAGTGGGCCTTCACGTGTTTGCTGGGCCTGCGCGTGCTGGGCCGATCCGTGGACTTTAGTATCAGCCCGACCCGAGCTGATCGGGTTATCCCTATCAATTTTAAAATATTATCTCTACGTACAATTAAGAATACATAAATTCATGGTTATTAGATAATATTCAAGTTAAATAATAGAATTATTTATTTTATTCAATTAAGTTATATTAAAATTGATTAAAATACACATAAATAATAACAATTTTCCACGGGGCAAGGGGCCATTGCCCCCCATGTGGGTCTATCATTGATTCTTTCTAATGCTAAATTCAATCATCTTTGCATACTCTTTGTAAAACATGTAAGCTGTTTCTACACTTTCAAACTACATGCTAACTTTAGGTTGCATTTAAATGGATGTATTTGGAATTCATAGGCTCAAATCTATTGATGTTGTTTGAATTATCATGAATTTGGAAATTCATGATTTTATTTTGAACTAATTTTTTAAGGATTTGCGTGGATTTGATTTCAAATTCATTCCATCTTGAGTGAATTTCAAATTCATTCATTTCAAATCCTTTCGTCCAAACACAACTTTAAGAATTTTTTCCTCTGGAATGTTTGTCCGACGTTCATCTATATGGAGCTTTAGCATAGTGCTCCGGTATCTAACAAAACTAGTTTGTTTGTGTTAGCTAGATAAAAACGTTAATATCGAACAAAACAATTTATTTGCTTGTTTTTTAAAAAAATAAAATAAAATAATAATAGCACCTATTGATCATAACTATCCCGTACAAGTAAGAAACATAAATATATACAAATATATACTGATTAAAAAAAAGAAAATAATTTCAATTGCCAACAAATATGGGTTGGAGGTAGTATTAGTTAAACCCAACAATAATAGAACTATGCCCAACGTAGTCGCACGTCTTTAGATACAATAATATATTTGCATACATCTTGTACTGATATAATTAATTAACAAAGAACATAATTCGTGGCTCAATTAATTAACATTTCATGATGCTTATATAATGATGGTTTACATCTCTCATTTACTGCCACCATCCACAATACATTGTTATTGAAAAAAATGGCTACAAAGTTTGTTGTCGTTGTTGTTACGGCTATTCTTTGCAGCATTGTTACAGGACAGCCTGGAGGACTACCGACTGGAGGATTATCTGTAGGAGGACTTCCAACTGGAGGACTGTCAACTGGAGGACTTCCTACAGGAGGACTTCCGACTGGAGGATTGCCGACTGGAGGACTTCCTGTAGGAGGACTACCGACTGGAGGACTGCCAACAGGAGGACTTCCGACTGGAGGACTTCCAACTGGAGGACTACCAACTGGAGGACTACCAACTGGAGGACTACCCACAGGAGGACTTCTCACTGGAGGACTACCAACTGGAGGACTTCCTACAGGAGGACTGCCGACTGGAGGACTTCCAACGGGAGGACTGCCGACTGGAGGACTACCAACTGGAGGACTACCCACAGGAGGACTTCCCACTGGAGGACTACCAACTGGAGGACTTCCTACAGGAGGACTGCCGACTGGAGGACTTCCAACGGGAGGACTGCCGACTGGAGGACTACCCACAGGAGGACTTCCCACTGGAGGACTACCAACTGGAGGACTTCCTACAGGAGGACTTCCTACAGGAGGACTGCCGACTGGAGGACTTCCAACGGGAGGACTGCCGACTGGAGGACTGCCAACTGGAGGACTGCCGACTGGAGGACTACCCACAGGAGGACTTCCCACTGGAGGACTACCAACTGGAGGACTTCCTACAGGAGGACTTCCTACAGGAGGACTGCCGACTGGAGGACTTCCAATGGGAGGACTACCAACTGGAGGACTTCCAACGGGAGGACTGCCGACTGGAGGACTACCAACTGGAGGACTGCCGACCGGAGGACTTCCTGTAGGAGGACTACCGACTGGAGGACTTCCTGCAAGAGGACTTCCGACTGGAGGACTTCGTGGAGGAGGACTTTAGATTGGAGGTAGATAAGCTGGAGGAGTTCCATGAATTAAATTTATTTCTTTTTATTTCCTAATTTGCTTTATTTGCATTGTTGTTAATTTAATGTATTTCAAAATTAAGACACGAGAGTTCTTCTGTTAAATTTGTAACTTTGATTGGTTTTCATTTCAATAAGGACATGTCTATATCCATTTCAATTGCATATATATATATATATATATATATATATATATATATATATATATATTTAACATATTCTAAAAGTATAAAGTTTTTGTTTCGTTCATTTTCTTTGTTATACTTAACATATATTCTTAGTAGTATTAAAATTTAAGGGTAAATAAGTTTTTTAGAAATTTCAAGTATTCTATTTAATTATAAAAGATAAGTGAACAATTTTACTCAAATTGGTATATAATTGAATCTGTCTTTATCTGATCCTTATAAGATCGGCCAGGGTCCAATAAGAAAGAATGTTGATGTGAATTGATTTGTCAGTAGGTGAATTATTTTTATGTAACTAACAACGAAACAGAGAGGTTATATTATTAAATAAAAAATAAGTAAAGATTTTTAATGTTAAACAAAATAAGATAATTACTAATATTAGAAGAGTTAAAAAAATGGGAAAAAAAATTCCAACGGCTAATAACTGTTGGAAAAAAAAAAATCAGCGGCAAGAGGCTCCGTTGGAATTGTCGTTGGAATCATTTTTCCATTGGAATTTAATTGTTGGAACAAAAAAATTTCAACAGCCACTTTTCCAACGACATAAAAACCGTTGGAATTAAAACTCCAACAGTAATTTACCAAAAACCTTTGGAATATGGTAAATTTCCGTTGGAATTTCAATTCCAACGGCAATTCCAACGGCTTTTTATGCCGTTGGAAAAGTGGCTGTTGGAATTTTTTTGTTCCAACAATTAAATTCCAACGGAGCCTCTTACCGTTGAATTTTTTTTTCCAACGGCTTTTGCTGTTGGAATTTTTTTCCAACAGCTATTCCAACGACCTTTTGCCGTTGAAATTACCGTTGAAAATTTTAAAAATTCAATAATTTTTATGCCATTGGAATTTGACAGTTTTCCTGTAGTGTTATTTTTCAAACCCTTCCTAAAAACACATTTACATTCTTCTTTTTGTGCTGAAAAAAAGCTATTATTTAAATTGTGAGTAGTTACCTCATATATTAATTATATGGATCTTAATTCCGTACCATTTGAATTAGGGAGATGAGCCCAACCCATTAAAACCGGCCCAACCCTTAGATGGTGTTTGGCGATACCCATTGACCACGGAATGAGATACTGGATAGTATGAAAGATCTTTGGCCCATAGAGTGAGCCCAACTCGAATTGAACCGAATAAATCGAAATCACATATTATTCAATAAATTTATACATATATGGTTAAATACTTAAATCAATATGTATTTTGTGAGTTTTTACATTTCAGTACTTAAACTTTATTTTTTGATCGATTGCAACCTGAAGTCCATTAATTGTACAAGTTGTAACCTCCGTCGAATTTTTCGTGTCAAATATCAAACACGTGACAATTACATACAAAATTAGGGGGGTTTTGCTATTTCAGTTTTTAATTTTTTTCTAGCATTGTTTACGAGATTTTACTTGATATGATTTGGTAAATTTGATTAACATTTAAATAGATGTGACTAATTATTGAATAATATGGTTATATATAATATTTCATTAGAATATTAGTAAATGGTAGGTCTCGCTAAATGATGATGATTGAATTTATTTTATTATATTGGATTCATTAATAGTGATATTATTGAGATTGAAATATATTGTATTATATTAGATGAATTGACGGTGATAAGACACAAATTAAATATTTAATTTAGATATAATGATTGATTTTAAAAAAAGTATATGGATGAAAATGATAAATCAAATATGATTTATATGTTAAATGAATTTTATTGGGTAGCTAAAATCGAACATTGAATAAATTTAATTATCTTCGACGGTACAAGAATCAATACATTTGCAATTTTTTTAGAAAATAAGGTTCTAATAATTCCAAAATTCAATCAATATAAAATTTATTTCTAATATATATATTCCACCAGACAACGTATTTTAGAGACGTAAAATCAGAGCTCACCACAAGATTACCCACTCAATTTATTTTCTAGACTTATAATGATATGAAAACTTAAATTTAATTTTTTCGGCACGGGGATACTACACGACAACATCTAATAAAATTATGGTAATATATATTTACCCATAAAATAAAATAAAATATATACATATATATATATATGAAAAAAAATCGGACTAATATTTGGTACATCCAAAAAGAAGAATCACTCCAACAAAAGGTCCTTTATGTAATATATTTTTTAAGATCACAATTAATAAGTTATTTACGATTAGTGACGGATTCAAAAATTTAGTCAGAGGGAACCATTTATTAAATGGCGGATCTAGAAATTCGTCTCACAGGGTAAATGTTTTTTTAACTATACTCTAAGGTTATGTTGCAAATTTTACCAAATATGAGCAATTTTGAGTATCCTAGAAATCAAATTCTTTGATATTATGTTCTAAATTTAAAATATTGGATAAATTACATTATAAACAATGTTTTAGAAAATCTAAAAGAGGGACTACCGTTGTACGCCCTCTAAACTTGTCCATGAGCTTCATCAAATAGTCAACTCTATAAATCTAGAAAGTACTAACAATTTAGGCTAGATTAATAAATTGACTTAATTACAGAAAGAAAAAATAATAATCAAGATATAGTTTTTCCATATATATTAATTATATTTTCTAATTTTTATTTCTATTACTTATCCATAACAATACATTTATCTAATCCAAATTAAGCAATAGTATTATTTATTTTAATTACATAAGTTGTATTAAAATACATATATATAATATCACATTTTGACATAAATGTGCTTGTAATTCATCAACATACTCTCACGTTTTCAATATATTATTATTGTATTAATATAATTAATTATTGAAGAACATTCACCGTGGATGAATTAATTAACATTTTATGATGCTATATAGTGATGGTTTTGATTACATCTCACCATCAATAATACATTGTTAGTTATGGGTACAAAGTTTGTTCTCGTTATTGTGGTTGTTGCTATTGTTTGCACGACGACAGCAGGGCAATCTGGAGTTCCTGATGGTGGTGGTGCCGTGTCTGGAGCTACTATTAGTGGTTTTGCTCGTGTTGGTGTTACAACGAATGTAGATCTTTTTCGTGGTGACGATGGTGCGTATGGAGTTAGTTTTGGTGGTCTTTTTGTTGATTAAGTTGGTTTGTTTGTTTTTATTTCCCAATTTGCTATGTTTGCATTGTTGTTTAATTTAATGTGTTTTGGAATTAAGACTAGAGAGTTGTTCTTTTAAAGTTCTAAGTTTGATTGGTTTTCAATAAGGATATGTCTATATTCATTTCAATTATATATATATATATATATATGAATTATTTTACTACAAGAATTTTGTCAAATAGCGACCATCAATTTGGTCGGTAATCTGTCGTTAAGAGGTGATACCGACAGATAAAATTTAGTAGTAATATGACTAGTCGCTATGAATACCGACGGATTACTGTCCGTCGTTAAAAAATTGCAACGGATTTGCGATACATTACCGACATAAATTACCTGAAAAATCTTACTTAATTGCGACGATCTATCGACGGAAATATTATCGGTACTCTAATCCGTCGGCATTTTGAGACTACATACTGTCGCTAATCTGTTGGGAGGTACCGACCAAATTGTCTGTCGGTAATCTTTTATGTCGTTATTCCGTCGCTAAATGTAAAAAGCTTTTTGTTGTTATTATATCATTTTTTTTGTTGCTACACTACAACAAATAAGATAATTAGGGACGAATAGGAAACGTCACTAAAGGTTATAAAAACGTTGCAAATAGTCATTTGGGACGAAATAATTTCGTCATAACAAACGTCAGAATATCCTAGTCGCTAATAGTATTTAGAGACATAATTTTTCAAAACGTCCCTAAAACATTTTTTTAATGACGTTTCTTAATTGTCACAAAATATTACTCTTAGTGACGAATTTTTAATTGTCTCAAAAGATTTTATTTAGTGACACTTTTTTAATGTCTCAAAAGATTTCTTTTAGTGACTTTTTAAACTGTCTCAAAAGATTTTTTTAGTGACACTTTTTATTGTCTCAAAAGATTTATTTTAGTGACATTTTTTTAATTGTCTCAAAAAAAACTTTTTAGTGGCATTTTTTTATCGCCTCAAAAGATTTCTTTTAGTGACATTTTTAAAGTTATCTAAAAAAGAATTCTTTTAGTTACGTTTTTTTTTATCATCTCAAACAATTTCTTTTAGTGACATTTTTTAAAAAATTATCTCCAAAAATCTGTTCGCCAACGTTTTCTTCAATTATCTCAGTAAATTTCTTTTAGTGATGTTCTTTTTCTTTTTTTTTTTTTTTTTTTTTGCAATGGTCTCGACTGCTAAAATAAAAAATAAAAACCATTTTAGAATAGAGAATCCCGAGCAAAGTTCTGGGGCAAGCTAGAAAATATCATTTCTGAATCTTAAGTGCATATTCTCCTCAAACAAATATAACGAAGCAAACTACTTGCTCCCAAACATACCAAGGTCGTAAAATATAGATTTCAATAAAGCTTGTGAGGTTATAAGTTAGTGTGGCTTCACAACTTAATAAGCTGATGGAAAATGATCATAAATAAGTAGAAAACAGGAAGAAAGCAGCTTAAAATAAGTTGGAAGCAGTTTGGAGGGAAAAGTAGTTCAGTTAGTTAATCTGTTAACAAGAAATGTTGTCTTTTGCCAGAAACCGTTGTCTATCGCAGGAAAACCGTTGCAAGCTTCTAGAATTTGACAGTTACAATTCTGTTACATCTGCTATGATCAGAATTCAATCCAAAGGCTAGGATTAGACTTATAATCTCATTCTCTGTACTTAATCACACACATGACACATTCTAACAGCTCATATTAGGAGCTAGAGAGAGTTTTGTAGAGAGAGAGTGTGTGGTCTTCTTCTTCCTCTTTGCATGAGATCTTATATTCTCAATCCTTGTAATTTCTTGGTGTTTAGTGGATTGATGGAGATCATTATATCCGTGGATATAGGTTTTAATAAGCGAACCACGTAAAAGTGTGTTGATTCCTCTTATTTTCAGTTTTAGATTGTTGAATTCATATTGCATAGTTAGGGTTTGATAGTTTGCTTATGAGAGGTTGAGGATTGTTTGATTGCATTGTTCTAAAGTAACAATTGGCGCCGTCTGTGGGAAAGGAATCAATCTCATCCGGTCAAGAACAGATCAAGATGTCTATCCCCAAGCTTGAAACTGAAAAATTTACTGGAAATAATGGCTATGGTTTATGGAAACTGAAGCTGAAGGCATTGCTTGTCCAACAGGGACTTTCTGCAGCACTGAAAGATGGCAAAGGTGATCCTGAAGAAACTGATCCAGCCAAGAAAGTAGAAATCCAGGAAAAGAAGATTGTAATCCAGGAGAAAGCACATTTTGTTCATTCTGTGTCTTTCTGATAAAGTCTTGAGGCTAGTTGCTAAGGTGAAAATAACTGCAGATGTGATTAAGAAGCTGGATGAGCTGTATATGGAGAAATCAATGACTAACAGGCTTTTCTTGAAACAGAAACTCTATGCCTTCAAGTTTTCTGAAGAAAAGTCTGTAGAAGATCAGCTAGAAGAGTTTAACATAACTCTGGATGATCTTGAATCTGTAGAAGTCACCATGGGAGATGAGGACAAGGCTATTTCACTACTGAATTCACTACCATCTTCTTATGATCATTTGAAGGATGCCATGATGTATGGCAGAACAATAATTGTATCGTATGCAACAGTTCAGTCAGCCCTCAGATCCAAGGAAATGCAAAGGCTAAGTCAAGATGGAAAGGAAACCGTTGGTGAAGGTTTGTATGTCAAAAGGGGAAGATTTCATAAGGGGAAGAAAGCCTCATATTCAGAAAATGACAAGAAGGCTTCTGATGCAAAACCAAAAGCATCTGAAGGGAAGGAAACAAGAAAGCGTTTCTTCTGCAAAAAGCCAGGACATCTAAAGAAGAATTGTTTGAATTCAAAAAGAAGCAGTCCTTGAAGGCAAGCTCTTCATCAACTAATAATGCTGACATAGTTGAAGCCATAAATGGAGATCCAGAGGTGTTAAATATCACAGATTCCAGTCCAAAACACAATGGATTCTTGATTCAGGCTGTTCATTCCATATGTGTCCAAATATCGCATGGTTTGAAGATTTCAAGGAACAGGAGTTTGGAAATGTTATGCTGGGAAATGATGAAGTCTGCCATGCCAAAGGATCAGGAGACATAAAGATCAAAATCCGTGATGGCTCTATCAAAATTTTGAAGGATGTCAGGTATATTCCAAACTTGAGAAGGAACTTGACTAGTCTGGGAACCTTGGAATCTAGGAGTTGTAATTTCAAATCTGAAAATGGTTATTTATATATTTACAAAGAAAGTAAAGTGGTCATGAAGGGAATTAAGAAAAATAGTCTGTATTATCTTGATGGAACTGTGATACATGGTGAATCTGAAAATGTGTCTCAAACTGACTATGATTTGTGGCTTGCAAGATTGGGACATGTGGGAGAAACCAGTATAAATCAATTTGCTAAACAAGGACTGATAAATAATTCAGAAGACCTTAGGGCTCATAAAACCTGTGAAGAATGTATACTAGGAAAGACAAAGAAATTGCCATATCCTGTTGGAAAACATTCTTCGATAAATGTTTTAGATTATGTGTATGCTGATCTCTAGGGTCCATCTAGAACTCAAACTCTAGGTGGAGGAAATTTTTTCTTAAGTATTATGGATGATTACAATAGGAAGTTATGGCTGTATATGTTAAAAGCAAAATCAGATTGCTTTGCTAAGTTCAAGGATTGGTGTGCTGAAGTTGAAACAGAGAAAGGAGTCAAACTCAAATGTCTCAGGACTGACAATGGGCTAGAGTTCATGTCTGATGAATTCAACAGTTTTTGTAAAACTAAGGGAATCAAAAGACATAATACTATTCCTGGTAATCCACAACAAAATGGGGTGATTGAAAGAATGAATATGACAGTGTTGGAGAGGGTTAGATGTATGCTGCTTAGTTCAGAACTTGAGAAGAAGTTTTGGGGAGAAGTAACTGCTACTGCAACATATCTAATTAACAGAAGCCCTTCATCTGTTTTGAACAAAACACCAGAAGAATTCTGGACTGGAAAACCACCAAGCTATGCTCATCTAAGAGTGTTTGGATGCAGAGCATATGCTCACATTAAGCAAGACAAGCTTGATGCCAGAGCTGTGAAGTGTATCATGTTAGGTTATCCAAATGGATTCAAAGGATAAAGACTGCGGTGTACAGAACCAAATCACAAGAAAATTATCATCAGTAGAGATGTAGTGTTCTGTGAAGATGTTTTGCCCTTTAAACCAGGACAAACTGGAAGAGAATTAATACTGCCAAGTCACACTGATGCTAAAGTGAAGGTGGGGAAGTCTGAAACAACTAGTGACTCTAACTCAGAAGATTCAACTGATGAAGAAATTCAAAATGAGGAACAAGGCATTCAGAGTTATCAATTGGTCAGGGATAGAGAAAGAAGAGTGATTAAACCTTCCACAAAATATGTTGATGACTAATTGACAGCTTAGGCACTTATGACTGCTGAAGAAGAGATTGAATTTCCAGAACCAAGAAAGTTTTCAGAGGCCATTCAAGGACCAGAAAAGGACAAGTGGCTCATGGCAATGCAAGAGGAAATTGAATCCCTTGAGAAGAATCAGACTTAGGTTTTAGTTAAAAGGCCAAGGAATCAGAAATTGGTCAGCTGTAAGTGGATATTCAAGAAGAAAACTGAGGTCACAGAGGTTGAGAGAGTCAGGTTCAAGGCCAGATTGTAGCAAGGGTTTTCACTCAAAGAAAAGGTGTTGATTTCAATGAAATCTTCTCCCCTGTGGTGAAACACACATCTATCAGAATACTGCTAGCATTAGTGGCTCAGTTTGATCTGGAACTGGAATAGCTAGATGTCAAAACAACTTTTCTTCATGGTGAGCTTAAGGAGAAAATATACATGTCACAGCCTGATGGATACATTTACCAGGAAATGAGGAAAAGTGTTGTTTGTTACAAAAATCACTTTATAGACTTAAACAGAGTCCAAGGTAATGGTATTTGAAATTTAACAGTCATATGAAGAGTATGGGGTTTGAAAGATCAAGGTATGACAGATGTGTATATCTTAAGTTAGCTGGAATGGAGTGCTTGTGTTTCTACTTCTAATGTAGATGACATGCTGGTAGCAAGTAGAAGCAAGACAGAAATAAAAAGAGTGAAAGATCAATTGAAGGCAGAGTTTGAAATCAAAGAGTTGGGACAAGCCAGAAGGATTCTTGGGACGGATATACTGAGAGATAGGTCACAAGTGTGAGGTGATGTTCAATATCATCAAGTGATCTATACTTTGTAATATGGTGTGTTGGGAATGTGGAACCGGAATCAGGGAGTGAAGAACCGGAGGAATAAACCGGGTTTTAGCATCAAGAGTACAAGCTGTTCAGGATAAACCGGGTTCGAGGCAGTTGTGGAATAACCGTCAATTGTGACGAAGCAGTTGCAGATTTGTGACGAAGAAAACCGTCACATTTGTCCGGTAGCTCAGCTCAACTTCTTTCAGTTAGAACTTCCTGTGCAGTTGCATTCGAGCTTCAATCCATATATCAATGTAAAGCTCTCATCAAGGAGAAGATCACTACGTCGAGTAATTTCCTTGTTCTTTAGATTAGAGAGAGTATTTAGAGATTGAGCGTTCGTGCCCTAATTTGTCAACAGAATTGGGCATTTCATTTCTTGAGTGTATTCTCTGTAATTGATTGGAGTTCTTAGTGGATTGAGGTGTGTCTTGCCTCCGTGGATGTAGTTCATCTTGAACGAACCACGTTAAATTGGTGTTTGATTCGTTTCTATTTCCTGTTCTGCGCAAGTTCAGTTCGGTCACAACTCTGGCCGAATTGTGAGTGCGAATTCAGATTGTTTTTCTTCGTGCATTTCCAGATTCTTAGGAGTTGTGTGTTTCTGAGTTGTTCTTCACTAACAAGTGGCGCTGTCTGTGGGAAACAACTCTCACAGCTTGAAGAAGGGAAGGAATGGCTGGTATGAAGATGGACTTTGAGAAGTTTACAGGGAGAAATGACTTCACATTGTGGAAGATCAAGATGAATGCAGTTTTTGTTCACAATGGCCTTGATCTTGCTTTGATACCTCTTGATTCGTGGGAAGAAAGTGAGAAACCCAAGTTTGCATCAGTAGATAAGAAGGCCCTCGGTCTTATCTTTCTGTGTTTGGGTGATAAACCGTTAAGAGAGGTCTCAAGATGCAAGAGTTCCTCAGAAGCATGGAAGAGATTGGAAGATCTATATCAATCTAAGTCAGTTTCCAACAAGCTGTTCTTGAAGCAGAAGATGTTGGCCTTCAAAATCACTGAAGATAAGGTAATTTCTGATCAACTTGATGAGTTTATTAAGATGGTTGAAGAATTGGAAGACCTGGATGTGAAATTGGAGGAGGATGATAAAGCATTGATGGTGTTAAACATTCTTCCAAAATCCATGGAAAGCTTTAAGGATGCCTTGATGTATGGGAGAGATGAGCAGCTATCTTATGATGGGATAGTGAAGGCTCTGAGGTCTAAATGTTTCCAGACTCAAGGTGATAAAGGCATGGTGCAAACTGGAGAAGGTTTGAATGTTAAATTCAAGAAACCTTGGCAAGGCAAGAAGGGACAGAATGCTAAGGATCCCAAGGCAGGAGACTCTAATCCAAAGAAGGGGAATGAATGGGTTGAGAAGAGGAAATGCTTCAAGTGCAAGCAGCCTGGTCACTTGAAGAAGGATTGTCCTAAGAGAAACAAGAAAGGTGGAAATCAAGGGGCAGAAGCTGCTGCCATTGACCATCGAGAAGATCCTCCAGAGGTATTGAATGTTTCTGAATCAAGAATGGTAAAGGAATGGGTCTTGGACACAGGTTGCTCCTTTCATATGTGTCCACACCAGTCATGGTTTGATAAACTGAAGAGAGAAGATGGTGGAAATGTTCTCATGGGAAATGACCAATCATGCAAGGTCAAAGGAGTTGGATCAGTGAGCATAAGGATGTTTGATGGTGTGGTCAGAATCATCTCAAATGTAAGATATGTTCCTGGCCTCAAAAGAAATCTTCTATCTCTTGGTTCTTTGGTAACTAGTGGTTGTCAGTTTAGCTCAGTGAATGGTTTCTTGCATATCACAAAACATGATAAAGTGGTGATTAAAGGTAGACAGCATAATGGGTTGTTTATATTGATTGGTTCACCTGTTGTTGGGAGTGTGGATATGGTCTTGAGCAGTTCTGAGCTTGTTAAATGGCACAAGAGGCTTGGACACATAGGAGAGAAAGGGTTGAAGGAACTGTCAAGAAGTGGAGTAATTGGAAACATGGGAAATCAAAACCTGGAGTTCTGTGATCAGTGTGCTTTGGGCAAATCCAAGAAGCTGCCCTATGGAAAGGGTGTTCACACAACTCAAGAGCCATTAGATTATGTCCACTCTGACATATGGGGTCCTGCAAGGACATAGACTCATGGTGGAGCAAGGTATTTCATGTCTTTGATTGATGATTACAGTAGAAAGGTGTGGATCATGTTGATGAAGAATAAAAGTGATGCTTTTCATAAGTTCAAAACATGGTTGATTCAACTGGAAAATGTCAAAGGGAAGAAGCTGAAGCACCTTAGGACTGATAATGGATTGGAATACCTCTCTACTGAGTTCAACTTCTGTGAAGAAAGAGGAATCAAGAGACATAGGACTGTCCCAATGAATCCTCAACAGAATGGGGTTGCTGAGAGGCTGAATAGGACTCTTCTTGAAAGAGTAAGGTGTATGCTGTTGGATGCTGGGTTGCCAAAGGTATTTTGGGGTGAAGCCATTGCTACAGCATGTTATCTCATTAACAGGTCACCATCATCAGTGATTGGGTTCAAAACACCTGAAGAGGTGTGGAGTGGACAGAAACCAAGTTATGAAGGTTTAAGGGTGTTTGGTTGTCTTGCTTTTGTCCATGTCAAGCAAGACAAGTTAGATGCAAGAGCTCTAAGATGTGTATTTCTTGGATATCCAGATGGAATAAAGGGCTACAGATTGTGGTGTCTAGAGAAGGGAAATCAGAAGATAATCACAAGTAGAGATGTAAAGTTTAATGAGAATGTGATGGCCTATACTTCAACAGGCTCTAAGGAAGAATTTGATGCTGCTAAAGAGACAGAAGAAATATCAATTCAGGTGGAGCATCCTGCTGAAGATGATCACACACCTCAACCACAAGAGAATCTACAAGATAGTGATTCATCATCTGAAGAAGAAGAACAAACTGGACCTTCACAAAATGTTAGAGAATATAGCATTGGAAGGGACAGGCCTAGAAGAACAATCAACAGACCTGACTTCTATGGTCAAGCAGGGAGTGTTTATTATGCCTTGAGTGTTGCTGAAGACCTGGAATCACAAGAGCCTAGTAGTTTTAAAGAAGCACTAGACTGTGAAGAAAGAGAGCACTGGATTCAGGCAATGATTGAAGAGATGGAATCCCTGGAAAAGAATGAGACCTGGATGTTGGTGGATAAACCAAAATGTCAGAAACTTGTGAGTTCTAAATGGATATACAAGAAGAAACTAGAGACTGCAGGATCCAAACAGGTGAGGTTTAAAGCAAGATTGGTGGCTAGGGGCTTTACACAAAGGGAAGGGATTGATTTTAATGAAGTTTTCTCTCCAGTAGTAAAGCATTGCTCAATCAGGTTGCTTTTATCAAAGGTTACTCAAGAGGACATGGAATTACAACAACTGGATGTAAAGACAGCATTCTTACATGGAGAACTCAATGAGAAGATATATATGAAACAGCCAGAAGGCTTTGTTGTTTCTGAACAAGAAGACAAAGTTTGTTTACTGAAGAAGTCACTGTATGGACTCAAACAAAGTCCAAGACAGTGGAATAAGAGGTTCAATGACTTCATGATCAGTGTTGGCTTTGTAAGAAGTCTTTATGATAGTTGTGTTTACTTCAACAAGTGTTCAAAGCAAGATAAAGTCTTCTTACTTTTGTATGTGGATGATATGTTGATTGCCAGCAAGAACAAGGAGAGAGTACAATGGCTGAAGGACAGACTTAACACTGAATTTGACATGAAAGATCTGGGAGATGCCAAGAGGATTTTGGGGATGAACATTCTAAGGAACAGAGAAGCTGGAGTGCTTTGGTTATCTCAGTGGCAATATCTACAGAAGGTTTTGGAGAGGTTCCATATGCATGAATCCAAACCTCTCTCCACTCCAGTCAATCTACAGAAGAAACTCTCCAAAGAACAATGCCCAAAGACTGAAGAAGAAGTCATACATATGAGCAACATTCCTTATGCAAGTGGAGTTGGAAGTCTCATGTATGGAATGATTTGTAGTAGACCTGACTTGGCCTATGCTGTTTCTTTAGTAAGCAGGTTCATGTCAAACCCAGGAGTTGAGCATTGGGAAGCTTTGAAACATGTGATGAGGTATTTGAAGGGTTCAGTGAACTTATCACTGAAGTTTGAGAAGAAAGTGAATGGAAGCACTGTTGCATTGAAGGGGTTTGCTGATTCTGATTTTGCAGCAAACATAGACACTAGGAAATCTATTTCTGGATTTGTGTTTACCTTATTTGGAACAGCCATCAGCTGGAGAAGTGTACAACAGTCAGTTGTAGCACTGTCAACAACAGAAGCGGAATATATCTCTCTCACTGAAGCTATCAAAGAAGCAATCTGGCTTAAAGGGATTCTGAGAGATTTGGACATCAAGCAAAAGTGTGTGGCAATTTACTGTGATAATCAAAGTGCTCTACACCTTGTGAAACACCAAGCATTTCATGAAAGGTCAAAACACATTGATGTGAGGTTGCATTTTGCTAGAGATATCATTGATTCTGGTTCTATGGAAGTGAAGAAGGTACACACATTGCATAACCCTGCTGATTTTCTGACTAAGGGTGTACCTGGGAATAAAGTGGAGCATTGCTCGAGCTTGCTGCAGCTTGAGCAATGTCATGAAGAGCATTAACAAGACAAGGCAGTGATGAGGCAGGAAGAGGCACACTTGATTCATTGAGGTGGAGATTTGTGAGGTGATGTTCAATATCATCAAGTGATCTATACTTTGTAATATGATGTGTTGGGAATGTGGAACCGGAATCAGGGAGTGAAGAACCGGAGGAATAAACTGGGTTTTAGCATCAAGAGTACAAGCTGATCAGGATAAACCAGGTTCGAGGCAGTTGTGGAATAACCGTCAATTGTGACGAAGCAGTTGCAGATTTGTGATGAAGAAAACCGTCACATTTGTCCGGTAGCTCAGCTTAACTTCTTTCAGTTAGAACTTCCTGTGCAGTTGCATTCGAGCTTCAATCCATATATCAATGTAAAGCTCTCATCAAGGAGAAGATCACTACGTCAAGTAATTTCCTTGTTCTTTAGATTAGAGAGAGTATTTAGAGATTGAGCGTTCGTGCCCTAATTTGTCAACAGAATTGGGCATTTCATTTCTTGAGTGTATTCTCTGTAATTGATTGGAGTTCTTAGTGGATTGAGGTGTGTCTTGCCTCCGTGGATGTAGTTCATCTTGAACGAACCACGTTAAATTGGTGTTTGATTCGTTTCTATTTCCTGTTCTGCGCAAGTTCAGTTCGGTCACAACTCTGGCCGAATTGTGAGTGCGAATTCAGATTGTTTTTCTTCGCGCATTTCCAGATTCTTAGGAGTTGTGTGTTTCTGAGTTGTTCTTCACTAACAACAAGGATGTCTGTGGTTCCATCAGACTGATTATGTGCAGAAGGTATTGAAGAAATTCAATATGTATGAGTGTAGATCTGTTTCAGTTCCTTTGGGACAACAGTTTAAGCTTTCTGAGTAGCAAAAGCCCAAGAATGAAGATGAGGAAAAGGAAATGAGCATAATTCCATATTCAAATGCAGTAGGCAGCATAATGTACATTATGATTTGTACAAGGCTAGATGTTTCTCATGATATTAGTGTAGTGAGCAGGTATATGTCAAATCCTAGAAAAGCTCACTAAGAAGCATTAAAGTATGTGATGAGATATCTTAAAGGAGTTGGAAATTATGGAATTATGTTCAAGAAACTGGATGGCAGAAGTGAAGATGTTGTGCTTGGTTTTGTTGACTCAGATTTTGCAGCAAATGTTGACTCTAGAAAGTCACAAACTGGCTACTTTTTTACATTGTATAGATCTGCAGTAAGCTAGAAGTCTATGCTTCAGTCAGTGGTTGCATTATCCACCATTGAAGCTGAATTTATTGCTCTCACAGATGCTGTAAAAGAAGCAGTGTGGATTAAAGGTATTATGTCTGAGTTTGGTATCAAGCAGGATTCAGTAAAAGTGAAATGTCTCACAAAGTGCGCTTCATCTAGCTAAACATCATGTGTTTCATGAAAGGTGCAAACACATTGATGTCAAACTACATTTTGTGAGAGACATAGTGGATAAAGGATCAGTTTGTTTGGTTAAAGTCATAACAGAAGAAAATGCAGCAGATATGTTGACCAAGTCACTTACTAGGGACAAGTTTCAGTATTGTCTTCAGTTGGTGAAGATTCAAGCTGTTTGAGTTGCAAGGGCAGGTGGAGTGATCTTGATATCAGTCCATGGTTTTGAATGGAGTATGTCTGATGATATTGGTTGGTTTAGTTGAGAAGCCAAGGATTGTGAGGTTATAAGTTGGTGTGGCTTCACAACTTAACAAGCTGATGGAAAATGATCATAAATAAGTAGAAAATAGGAAGAAAGCAGCTTAAAATAAGTTGGAAGCAGTTTGGAGGGAAAAGCATTTTCAGTTAGTTAATCTGTTAACAAGAACTGTTGTCTTTTGCCAGAAACCGTTGTCTATCGAGCTTCCAGAATTTGACAGTTACAATTCTGTTACAACTGCTATGATCAGAATTCAGTCCAAAGGCTAGGATTAGACTTATAAACTCATTCTCTGTATTTCATCACACACATGACACATTCTAATAGCTAACATTAGGAGCTAGAGAGAGTTTTGTAGAGAGAGAGACTGTGGTCTTCTTCTTCTTCTTCCTCTTTGCATGAGATCTTGTATTCTCAATCCTTGTAATTTCTTGGTGTTTAGTGGATTGATAGAGATCATTCTATCCGTGGATGTAGGTTTTAATAACCGAACCAAGTATAAGTGTGTTGATTCCTCTTATTTTCAGTTTTAGATTGTTGAATCCATATTGCATAGTTAGTGCTTGATAGTGATAGTTTGCTTGTGAGAAGTTGAGGATCGTTTGATTGCATTGTTTTAAAGTAACAAAGCTATTTTCAACTTTATACAGGCACAACTCAATTTAGATACCACATTGTCATTTTACATCTCTCTTTTGCATGTATGTCCCAAACATTGGGTGGAACCTCCAATGAAGGACGGCATTGATGATCCCATGTGGCTGTGACCGAAAATGATGCAAGTAAATATCAAAGCATGCAGATAAAAACAATGGGAAGCATTAATTCATAAACAAGTAGCACAATGAAAACTAACGTCTAGTTTTCTAATCACCATTAACTTTGAAGGGAATTATAGCAGTTAGAATTAGAGCATTCATTGTCTCTATAACTGAATTCAGTTGAAAATTGAGCTGCCTTCTCCGTGGTGAAAGCAGAAGAGAAGATCTTCACTCATTTTATGTATACAAATTTCGGGATTGCATCAGATAAGCAAACCTAACAGAAAACTACCAAAAACGTCACAATATATCATTTTAGTTTTCCTTATAGCATATTTTTATGACATTTTCCCTAAAACGTCACAATATTATTTTATTTTAATTTTAAAATTAATATAGCACATTTGTGACATATTTTCTAAAATATCGCAATATCCACAAATTGTGCTAAAAGTAATTTTAAAAGGGTAACTATTATACATCCTTTTAAGACAAATCTAAGAAAAAGTCATAAAATAATCATTTTGAGGTGTTCTTAGAAAAACATCACCAATTTATATCATTTTAAGACGTAACTAATAAAATGTCACGAAATAATGAATATTTTGGGACGTTAATAGAAAAAGGTCACTAATATTTATCCTTTTGAGATATTCTTGAGAAATGTCACAAAATAGTGTAATATTTTGAGACTTTTTAAAAAAAGGTCATTAATATACACCATTTTGAGATGTATTTAGAAAAATGACACAAATAATATCTCATTTTGAGACGTTTATAAGAAAACGTCACAAATAGTATACCATTTAGAGACGTTTTTTAAAAAATATCACACAATAATTTATTTGGGACAATATATGCAAACATCCCAAAATGCAACCTATTTGAGATGATTTCAAAATCGTCTCAAAATAAATCGTCCCTAATTCCCCTATTTGTTGTAGTGCTAATCCGTAGCTAAGTGTTAAAAGCCTTAGTCGTTAGTCTGTCGGCAATCCATCTGCAAATTCTGACCGATTTTGGTAAATTTTATTTTGAATAAAGTTCTTTATGTTTGTCAATATATGATCGCAATTCTGTTGATACTTCATGTTAAAAAATCAGTCGCTATTTGGTGAATTTCTTATAGTGTTTATCCCATCAAACATCGTAATTATCACATTCATATCTAAGTAGGAAAATAGATCATCCATAAATATCACAAATATTTAATCAAAATAAAAGTTATTTTAATATATTAAAAAGGCTCGAATTCAAAAACCTACAATAAATAACCACACATTGAAATAAAACTGATGCATTAACCAAATTTATTATTGAAAAAAAAAGATACAACACTCCGAAATTTGATCGATACATATTACTATTCAACTACGTCCAAAACAATATATATATATATATATATATATATATATATATATATATTATATACATATATTTATATATTACATTTAGATGTACTAAGAATTGTAAAGTTTGTACTGAATAGAACTTTCATTGAACAACTCATGAACAAATTTGTTTATTTAAAGGGTTAATTTCAAATAGGAACCTGAACTTTGCGGGTTTTTATACATTGTAACCTAAAGAATTTATTTTTTTCGATTGGAACCTGTATTACGCGATTTGAGACAAATTGCAATTCCGGCCATATTTTCAGGCTGTATAGGCCATGTGACTGGCACATGACCTGTTTTTAGTGTATTTTGATTTTTTTTTTACTTCTAAATACATGTATTCCTTAATTTTATTTCAGATTTCTTTTATTCACTGCCATAAAAATAATAAATTTAATTAAAATTTAATTTCAGAAATTAGGCATTTTTGTGCCTCCTTCTTCTTCTTCTTCTTCGTCCGTTTCCTCTGCAACATTTACTGAAATTTCTTCCTACAACAACAATAGCGGATTTCTTTCATTTCTCCCTTCTGCTTTTCCACTCCATCATTTTGAGATAGGAGAGCCATCAACAACCCCTAATAAGCCAAAGGGACCAGAACCCGTTTTGGTTTTGGAGTAGAGTGACCAAACCACAATTCCCACCACCAAGAGGTAGCTAATGCTTTTCAATACACCAATAGATCCGGCAGGGTCCGGAGGAAGCCCGCAGGCCGTTGTCTTCAAAGTGTATAATGACCACTCAATTACAGGTGTGGTCACTAACCCCCCGACTACGGCAACCGCCACGGTGGTGGTGGCGGCGCCACTTACTTCCTTGGCCATGGCGCAGACTTTGAGGAGCGAATGCGACGGATGTTGCCTGAATTTTGCCCTGTTGGTGATGGGTTGTACCAATGTTGTAGATGGGGATTTTGAAGGGGTGAGAAAATTTTAGGGCTTTTTATGAGGATGAAGGGAATCAGTGGAAAAATGATGGAGAGGAGGAGCAGGAGGGAGAAGTGAAGAACTCCGCCATTATTGTTGCAGAAGGGAAGAAATTTCAGAAAATGTCGAAGAGGAAGGAGAAGAAGGCATAAATGATGCTTAATTTCTTCTTCTATCTTTTTTTTTTTTTTTTTTACGGTGGAAGATGCTTAATTCTGATTTTAAATAAAAAATTGAAGTTCTTAATTTTAATTAATTATCTAAAATTAAATTTTAATTAAATTTATTATTTTTATGGTAGGGAATAAAAGAAATCTGAAATAAAATTAAGGAATACATGTATTTAGAAGTAAAAAAAAATCAAAATACACTAAAAACAGGTCATGTGCCAGTCACATGGCCTATACAGCCTGAAAATATGGCCGGAATTGCAATTTGTCTCAAATCGCGTAATACAGGTTCCAATCGGAAAAAATAAATTCTTTAGGTTGCAAAATATAAAAACCCGCAAAGTTCAGGTTCCTTTTTGAAATTAACCCTTATTTAAATAAACGAATTAACAAACATAAAATTTTCAGCTTGTTCAATATTATCAATAAAGTATTACATATTCGCATAGAATTATCCATAAAGTATCAGTAAAAGTTGTACTTCTGACTTTTTTCGGCACGAGGCAACATCTAATAGAATCATGGTCAGTTCGTTTCTTTAGAAAATCACATAAAAATTCATAAACTTTAAAAGAGTATTACAGAGTTTTTGTTTTTTTTGTTTAGTCCTTACAAGTTTTATGTATTTTTACGTGATTTATTATTTTACTTTTGTTTTGGCACAAAATAATTTTTTTGCACCCTAAAATCTGCACATGACAATTGACAAGCACTTATTTGAACCCCGATGAGAAAAAATATGTGGCAGCCTGAAATATGCGAAACTGAATAAATCCTATATTTTATGATAAATTGAACAATGTTTATAAGTACAAGACTCTCAATTCAATAAGTAAAATCATGCTCCATCTAAATAGGCGGATAGGCTGAACAAAAAAGAGAAAAAAAAAATGCGTCTAAGTGATAAGCAACCGAAAAAAGTCCTGCTCCATGACTGCATGTACAACAAGCAAAGAATCGGAAAACTACCACTACCATATCGAATAATGGAACAAATGCCGTCTAGAAAAAATAAAAAAAAAAATAGAAACTAAAGACATGACCAAGAAGGCCGGAGAAAAGAAAGTCTCGCGTGAGGAAATCCGATGTGATTGTTGTATAAAAAAACTAGAAAAAGACAGAATATGGCCGACGGTTGTGGAAATTCTAAAGAGAGTGATTTTTTTCAAATTATCTTCGATGATCCTCAAACTCTAAGACATAATTCAGCATAATGTTAAAATCTCGTATACTTGGATAATTTCCGTGATTTACCCTTAAAAAATAGAGCAGTGGTGCTCTATTTAAATCAAACATAAATATTATTCCACCACGATAACGTATTTCAAAGATATAATTAAAATTAGAGCTACATACTCAATTTATTTCCTCGACTCCTGATGATAATATGAAAACTTAAATTTAATTTATTCGGCTCGGGGATACCACAAGACCGCAACATTTAACACAACTATGGTGATTTTGTTTCTTTATTTAGTTGTACTCGTTGGGGTGTTCGTTGAGATAAGCCTCAGCCGCATCGATGATATGCGTAGAGGCCGCCTTGCGCCTCTGGATCTTTTCATTTATGCTAGTGTGGTTGTTCCCTCTTGTGTGGAATTCGCTTCGGTACTTAGCTATATATAGTACCTCCTTTCGGGCCAGGTTCAAATTTGACAGTGTTGTGGAAGTACTCAATGTCTTCAACGACAGCTTCGCCACAAAGCACAGTGTACCTGTATACTAAGTTTTTCTTGTCAATTTCGTCTATCCTTTGTATTGTAGACTTCACTTGGCCCCCTATTTTGCATCAAAGAGTATTTTATCTATATGCATTGTATTTTACAAATAGTGCAACACACGGGTGGAACACTAGTACATAATAATAACAATAAGTGACAAATTTAGTGTTTAAGGATAGAGACAAACTCAACATATTAGGTTTTGAGTCTTCTCTTCACTCCAAAAGAAACGCACAACGGCAGCTCTTGTACGACTCAAAACCGTCGTCTATTACATAAATACCGCATAAAAGACAACAAATTTTAGACGTTATGGTATTGTTGATACACAAATTTGTATCCAATTAAAATGCGACACGTAATAAAATATGCGTTGAAAATTAATTTTATATTGATTATTTTAATATTATGAATTAATTAACAAAAATTACGAAGTTAAATAATCAATTTAATTTGTGATTTACTATATATTTTATTGGTCAATTGGAAGCCGCCATGTGTCAAGATGATGCAGATATAACTAAATTAAATTAAATTAGCAATATCCAAGAAGATGAGGATAAACATCAAGTCATGGTGGACCAATCAGAACGCTCCATGTGTCAAGTTGTTGCAATAATTATTAAATTCAATTCAATTAATTTAATAATTATCTTATCGATAATGATATTGTGAAGGACCAATCATATCGCTCCATTCAGACTCAAGCCTATTAGGTTTTCCCATCCTACAACTATAAATAGGGCCTCATTCTCCACAAAAAAAAAAAAAAAAAAAAAAAAAAAAAAAAAAAATCACAACAATACAAGTCAAGAGGTGAAGACACAAGTTGAGAGCTTTAAGAAGTTGGAAGAACTCCAAGAAATCCAGAAGACTTCAAGCACTTGAAGATTTGAATATGTTCTTAAAGATTTGAAGACGTTCTTCGTCAAAATCATCAAGAAGTAGCGTTCGATCCAGAATCCAGCCGTTCGACATTCGAACAACGATATTGAAGAACAACTCAAGCGGCGGGGGAGATCAAGAAGAAGATTTCACTCCAAATTAAATTCAAAGAAGATATTCGAAGAGAAGAATCAGAGGATTGAAGAATAGAGTTTGTAACCTACAAAGTTCTTCATTTAATACAGTTGAAATTAATTTGTACAAGTATTTTGTGTTTATTAATTTAAACTCAAAATTTGTTATTACAAATTTGGCACGCCCAGTAGGACATCTCTACCTCTCATCTCTTCTCCTCAACCAACAACTGAAGATAGTGTTAAGGCGTCTCATAAGATCACGCTGACGAAGATCGCTGCAATAAACTCTCCAACTGCAAATGTCAATGTCGTCACAAGGAGTATGTCAAGGCAATCACAATCGTTGGCATCTTCAGAGGGAAATACTTCATCCGGAGCTGTCGAGAAGCATGTGCTAGACATTGTTGATAGCAATAGAGATGAAAAAGATAACTATGCATGTTATACTCCTCGCTCTACATCAAGCTCTTCATCCGCTGCCGAAATTGCTCCGGTGATGATGACAAACATTTCAACTCTTGAAGAACAACTTGCAACTCTAACTAAAACCATTGAAGGACTTACAAAACATGTCCAAGAGCAGGACTCGAAGATTGAAAACCTGAGGAGCAAGATTGACAACTGCAATACAAGTCGTGCTCCTGGGAAAGAACCAACTGAAATTCAAGGCGACGTTGAAACATCTACAAAACGTGATGTCATTGAGAAGGAAACGCCTCTGTAAGAGATTTAAGTATCTGTTGATGGTATCATTCCCGTTGACCAACTCAAGGAGATCATCATGGGGACTATCAAAGACAAACTTGATGGCAGCTCGAAGTCTTCTTTTACATACACCAAACCATACTCTCAGAGAATTGACAAGTTAAAGATGTCGATAGGTTACCAACCCCCTAAATTCCAGCAATTTGATGGTAAAGGTAACCCAAAACAGCATGTTGCACATTTTGTCGAGACATGCAACGACGCCGGAACTTGTGGTGATCATCTTGTGAAGCAGTTTGTCCGATCCTTGAAGGGGAATGTCTTTGATTGGTATATAGACTTAGAGGTGAACTCAATTGACAGCTGGGGGCAAATGGAGCATGAGTTTCTCAATCGTTTTTTTATAGCACAAGAAGGACTGTGAGCATGATCGAGTTGACAAACTCCCGCCAGTGGAAAGATGAGTCTGTTATTGACTAAATCAATCGATGGAGAAACTTAAGTCTCAATTGCAAAGATCGACTATCTGAAAGTTCAACTATCGAAATGTGCATCCAAGTCATGCGATGGGGCCTCCGATATATCCTTCAAGGAATTAGACCGAGGACATTTGAAGAACTAGCAAGTAGAGCTCATGATATGGAGCTGAGTATGGCTGAAGTTGGAGTCGATGGACCCCCAATTCATGAGTCTCATAAGTTCAACAATGGGGACAAGTCTTTCGCCAAAAATCAAAATAGAGACTCCTTAGTTGTTAGTGCGATGCCCATCAAATTTCAAAGAAGCAACGATGCCACGGGAAAGAATGTCCCTCAAGACAGGGAGCAAAGAAAATCGACTTTGAAGGAGAAGCAGCAAAAGGACTTATCCGTTCTTGGACTCCGATGTCTCTGGAATATTCGATGATTTGATCAAAGAAGATCTCATCGAGTTGCCAGAAATGAAGCGGCCTGAAGAAGCTGGACAAACTGATGACCCGAAATACTGCAAGTACCATCGCTTGGTAGGGCATCCAATCCAGGATTGCTTCATATTCAAGGACAAGGTCATGCAGTTAGCCCGATAAGGGAAAATAGTGTTAGATGAAGGCAATGCAACAACAAATCTTACAGCTATCTCGGAAGATAATGGCCTTGGTGACACCCCATGCTATATGACGGACAAACAAGGAAGCAAATACGAAGATAGACATGTAGAAGAGGAATATGTTGAAAATACCCTACTGGAACTTGAACATGGTGTATGAATCGGTCCCTTAAACGGGGAGTTCTTAAAATTCACTTGAGCCTGATGCAAAAAAAAAAAAAAAAAACAAAAAAACAAAAAGAACAAATCCTGGCCCGCATGAGGATAAACTATGCATGGTGACCACCAAAGGTAAAGTATGTGTGGTTAAAATGCTAACTTATCCCACTTTGGCTAAAGTGGTTAAAGAATAGTCACTCCTGGCCCACATGAGGATAAAGTGTGCACGACACCCCCCAAAAACAAAACACAAAGTGGAAATTTGAACTACGTTATGATTTGATCCCTTTCACCGGGGTACGTAGGCAACTTAGAAATATTCTAAGTTGAGTCATACAAATATATATTGTGTTTCCCTCTCCTAAGTTGCTCCGATTTCAGGGACCCAAGCTCTAAGTCCGTTAAGTTATCTTCAAATTGGGTTGTCAAGCTCAACCTCAGATAAATCCACATTTCCAAGTCAAATATGTCAAATCCGTCCAAGCCCACAATGTTAAAGATTCAACTTCCAAATTTCAAGAACTCATTGGTATGAGTATAAACTACCAACAAGTTTCAAATTCAAGTTCGAGGCTCCTTGGCACGAGCTTAAAAGGTCTACGAGTCAAATTCAAATCAAGAAATCCTTGATACGAATGTCGAAAATTTCGGGTCGGGTACCTTTGATTGCAGCGAATTTGAACCTGGATCATATACGGGTCGAACCACGGCCTCACCTCGATGATTTGTACTCTCCGGTCGGGGTGAAAATCATGAATGAAAATCCACCACGATCCACAATCCATTAGCAACTCCGGTGGCTTTTGGAAAAGTGCTTTTGGGTATGGGAGAAATCACTTTTGATTTCTTCCCTTTCTGTTTCTCACGTAAGTGAGAAACTGTTCTCACTATTCTCTATCAAGTGTACCCGATACACTTGGTAGGGTATTTATAGGGGGAGAGGTGGGCTTTCAATTATGGGAGATGGGCCTCCCATAATGGCCCACTTCCTATAATTGGGTCAGTCCACTTGGGCATCCTTCGACCGGGTCCAATAGTCCAGGTGAACCGGGCCCATGGCCCGGGTCAAACCAACATCCCCCACTCGCCCATGAGGGCTGAGACCTAACCCTTTGTGATCTTTCCAACTCATCGAGATCATACTAGCTAATGGATCGTGTGACCCACGAGTATCTCAAGAGCATATAGTTATACACTGGTTAAGGTGTATAACAGCTCGACATCAAGAATTTGAGGATGACGAACTCGCTATATCCCAGACTCGTTACCCAATGCCAAGAATCAGCATGCCTCCTATTCCTTCAATTTTAAAGGAGCACACCAGATTCATCACTTCATTTTACATTCACTATTACGTTCCTTGAACATAATTGGCACCAATGAATCTTTAAACTATGATGGCAGTAATGGTCTTCCTTTTTTCTTATACCTTCTAGTCTTCCATCTAGCTGCTTTCCTAGACATATCCCGCATAGCCGAATAATTTCGTGGTTATTGGGAGCATGCTAAAGTAGCAACACTGAGAAGAAGATTAAAGGCACAAGAAAAAATCTTATGGATATACTATGAGGTAATTCAAACCTCTGGATCCCACACAATGAGAAAATAGGGACTCATTTCTCATTATCCACTTGGTCACAACCACATGCAGTATGAAACACACGTTACAATGTGTCATTTCCCTAAAGGACGCGTATGTCATTTACTGAACCCATTGCACAGATCTTGGTCTAGATGTTTTTCAGCAGCTAACCTGAGTTTTTTCCTTAGATGCTCTCAAGTTAACGTCTAACTTGAGAAAAACTCACATCTGGTTGTACGACAAGTTATAATTGGATAACCAAATATCCAGTTTGATCACATGTTACCGAACATCGATCTCATCTTAGCTTACTAAGGCGACACTCATAGAATCAACTGAATGAATTCTATACTGGTCTCATCTCCTATGTCATCCGACATTGGAGGTGATTGCTCGTGTGAGTGAGCCAATCATTTTCAACTTGTCCGACATACTTTTGAATATACCTTCAATTCATAAGTGTACATAAGTATCATAATCACCTCGCATTATGTGACAATATTCTAGATAAAGTCAAGTTGTAATGTACTTGGTTAGCGTTTGGAGTCTCTCATAAGCTACCCCCCATTTATGGGTTGTGGGTTGCCAATGCTCCCACTGAACTGCTTATCACTGCAAAATCACTCAACCAAAAACAACTTCACATTGTATAGGCAGAAGCTCAAAACTAATTCTGATTGTAGAAAACTATACATTTATCCTATATTCTCATCTCCCGGAGATGATCCTGCCACTTTGCAAGAGTAACTACTTAAATGCAGTCTCTGATCTGCATCACCGTACTGAGTATCAGTTATGTCTTATTCCAACTAGATCATAGTTCCTCCACTAAGGAGAATGATATAATGCATCCTAAACATCACAAAAACCCTTTCAAGTGTACTCCTACACTTTTACTAGGATTTGATTAAGGCTCAATTATTAGACCCATGGCAAAGCCTACACTAAGGCACACACATCTCAAAGTTATTTATAGCTCTTAGTAGTACTAGAATATTGTACGATGGGCACTGTTAACTTCTCTATAGAAGTTATTGGACACATTAAGTGGCTTCAAAACTTCGTCTATAACCAATAAGAGTATTAGTGGATACATGGGCGTCCATATGGAATCGCTTTAAGATTTTTACAAGTGATGCTCATACAGTCACAAGTGGTCATCTAGGTGATCCTTCGGAACCTTCACTTATCTTATAAGTAACATATCCATATCCTTCAACTCCGAGTTGTAAGACATCCCATTTATCAATGGTCATAATACTCAATATCTTTGCTCACTGGCAAAATAAGATTACAAGTTTCCTTGTGGTGGTACATGAGATTAATACTTTCGTAAAATCTCATATACCATTGACTTGAGTACTGTACCAGGCCATGAAATTAATTTCTTGGCCTCTAACTATAAACTTTCTTGGTAAACCAATTTGTTTATCGGTCAAGTTCTCCACTGAGAAATACATGTCACTCAACCACTTCAAAAATTTCCAAATCAAACGAATCATGGTAAAACTCAACATTTGTAGGAAATGTCCCTCTAGACAAGCCTTACATTCAAAGTGTAACTTTCCAACCAATTTGAGATTTTTACCTCTAGCAGTTCTAACAGCCTTTTGAGAACCGTTAGTTCACAATCTCTCTGTGTCCAATAGATATCAACCAGTTCCCGGACTTGGTTTCAACTACACCAATTAGATAACTATCCCTTTGCTCTCATCCATCCATTCATCCAAGGATGATACAGAGTCCAACTCTTTCTCAAATTCTGGAGATTCCTAGTTAAAACATGCCTTGTAATCTCATAGATTCAAGCATGCATTTTCCCCGTTTTGTTCCAACGAATTCAAACAGATTCTAGTTTCACTGAATGTTGACCCCCACTGGAATCTTATTTCAGGATATCTTTTTGAACTACTCATAGCTCAGTTGGATGCAGATCTTCATTTGGACATTTTATAGTATCTCCAAAATGCTAGGTTTTGTGATTCTACTTCAGTAACAAACTTATCAATTGTTCATCTTTGAACATATAACCTTTGGACTAACAGAGTATCCTTTAAGGATACATTTCCTCTACTGAGGTTTTCAACTTTCCAAACGTAATTGGAAAATAGCACTCGCCTAAGAAATTGATCCCTAGGATCCCCATTGGCCCCTGGAACCTTCATTTGCTCAGGTCTGACTATCTATAAGTCCAAAAGTTTATGAGATATTTAAGTTACTGATTCAATGAATACCTTGATTCAAGGTATGGGTCGCAATCATTGTTCTTTCCTAATGAAATAAACTACTTGACTTGCACCCTCATGGACCTCAATATTTATCTAGCAATATCTCTTTCCCCCCTCTTCACCACATAATTTTATTGAAAAATGTGTGTGAAGAACGGATGTTTACTTGATAATATCTCCGTACATTGATCATCATATGATCATGAGACTTTTCACACCTGTAATTAGTCTAAGAGCACTTATGCTTTATTCATTTGATCATTGTGTCAAACACACCAGTGTCTAGACTTTCAGTGAATCAAATGAATTCGACTAATTCGTGTGAGTAGTCCTCATATGTATCGCGAGATTAGGCTCCATGATCAACTATTACTTCGTTGAATCACAAAACATCACAGTAGATTAATCGCAATGAAAAATTATCCTAAATGTCTTAAAATTATTTCAAGTGTTGATGATAAAGTGAAACAAAATCTCCCCTGAGATTAACAATTCCGGAAAAATTACTCCTCGGGTGCATTTCCAGTTAATTGAAGCATCATGTTATGCCTAACGTAAACTAGTCACGTTTGCACTAATCAGTCCACTTTCAAAGCATACACATATGTTTACTTCATCCAAACAACACGAAACATTCTCGTCATGTCCATCTACAATATTGTCTTAATGTTTATCAACCAATCAATCTATCATTATCTCAAGCCGAGTCCAAATCTTTAGAAGAACTCCAACCGAAACCAAAATTCGTCCTATTTCAAGATTCTTGAGGATAACAGACAGAAATTTTTTAGATCATCATGCAATTGCGAATTGCAAGGGATCAAGCCTAATTATTAACTTCAGCATGCTGCAAACCAAATTTGCAGTGACAAATGTCTAAGTTATCAATTATGGTATAAATTCCCGTGTTCAGCCTCATAATCCTGTTCAAATAGACAAAGATTGTCCATGAAATTTCCAGTTTTGACATTCACTGCCTTAAGTCCTTTTACCCGAAGTAAAGGAATTAATTGAGAAGTCTGACACTGTCTAGCATTTGCAATCATTCAATGTTGATTGTGCACTTTCGAGTGCTTCTCAAGAAGTGTTCAGGTATCTACTACCACACTTAATAAATAATGTTATATGCTTAACCCTCATTGTCAACTCATATGACAGGTGTGTCAAGAACTAAGAAATTTACTTTGGATTAGCACGATTAAGTGCCTCTCCAATTGGTTTCAGTGCATGTGTTGAGTCAAACACACTGTACTGCATTTGCTTAGAATTTTGTGTTTCCCAAAAAGACCCATTTGTCTTTACTAGGAGAGTTTCTTCTGAAAAATCACTATCAGTATCTTCCACCTTTACCATGTTCCTCTTATGTTTAGAATTCAATTCTTAACTGGGAACTTGTAATTGACTAATTAGCAGCCTTTAGCCACATATAATCACTATCATGAGTAGCATCCCTAAAAAGCCCGAGTTGTTCCAGTGGGCATGATCGGTTTTCAGATGCCCCCACTCAACAGAAAGATACTAGACTCTAACTAAAGTCTTAATGTATTATTCACAGAGAAGACTTGGAGTAACAACCTCTGACTGGTGGTGGTAGAGATACCAAACTTTTACTCTAATATACCTTGATATCTTGAGTTAAAGTATTTTCTCATTAAATGAGAATTACTACCAAATCCAAAGTCTGTTGATTATCCAAGGTTTCGTCAGTAGAGAAATCGCCTTTAATTCCATCTTACTAGAACCGTTTCTGGCTCCTTCTCTGTTCCAACACTAAAACCCTTCTAGGGTTCATATGATTCGGTTGAAACCATTCAAGACTATCTCTAAGGCTAGTACACATCTAATTGTTATGACCTCCTAGTCATAATCTACTTATCACTTAAGACAAGGTAAACTAAGAAGCAACTAACTAATTGTGTTCTACGTCATGGTCTAGGTGTAAGTAAGGTGATTGCACGTGTATGTGCTTACTAAAACTAAATGTACATAAGATTTTGTTCTTAGAATTGACATTGTGGTAACTTAACGGAAGGTATGGCCTCGAAAGTTCACTATGTTCCCAATCATCACACATATCCAACCATCGTATTACCACAACTCAATCCTGAAGGAAAACAAAACCTACAATTGTTATAGGTGAGAAATGCAAGGATTCTTCCAACCCATAACCCCCACTCGAATAACCAATCATGTTCTCAACACGATTTTACTATGTTGATCATACTCAAGTTGTATAGACAACAAGTTGATCACACATAACATGAGGTTCAACACACAGTTGAATGTCAAGGATCCTGAAATATGCACCGTCCATATGGTTGGGAATTAAGTTTAAAAACAAGTTAATGTCCTTAACTATATCCCATTTATGACAGATGACTTTCCCATTACATGCTTACGAAGCATCTGTAAAGACACTCGTATCAGCATCGTAATAAAGTCCATCTTCATTCATCGACAGATGTAACATCTATCCAAATGTTGACTTACCCATGTGATCACCTTTGATCTGAGCCTAACACTTAGTCAGCTTAGAGGCAAGTCAACTAACTCAAAAAATCGAACGGTAAGGGTAGGATTAGATTAGACATATCCAATTATAAGGTCATTGTAAACTTATTCAGAACACTCACTAAAAAACATGACCAATAATCCTATGTGATTCATTGCTCATTAGTTCCATTTGAATGTACTAACAAGTTTAAGGTCATGGAGACACTTCAACAATTTTTTCCGAAAAAATACTGTATCATTTTCACATCCCAACCCAGTTTCTAGATCTTGATTAAACTCTTAAGTGGATTCAAAATTTCTAAAATTTGAAATCCATGGAGGATAATTGAAATCACAGAAAATAGGTGTGAAAATGCTACAGAAGCTTTCGGGTGAAAATTCCATGAACATGGCCCCTGACGCATGTTCATAACCAGTACACGCTCCATCACACATCACCACGCTTCCATTGCGTCCATCACACGCTCACATGCACGTATACGCACCCGTACACGTACATACATGTATACATAAGCACAAAACATGTGTCTCATGCGCTCGTACGCGTCAAAACACGAACATACGCACAAATACACTGTCAAGAGGAGACCACGAGCATCACACGCGCGAAATATGATAACCACGCGCCTGCACACGCCCTAGGCGCGTCTCACACGCTGCCACGGGCCTTCACGAGCTCTCACTCGCCACCACGCGCCGGTGGTGGTCGGCGGCGGAGTGGCGGCGGTGCTGCGGTGGTTCAATGGCGGCTACATGATGGTGGGCCGGTTATAGTTTGCAGCGGCGAGCCAACTCGAACCGGCCGCAGACCGGTTCGACTTAACTCAGACCGGCCACTCAACCTAATTGAATCGGTTGGCTGACGTGGCACCTATGCCATGTTTCAGTACGCCATTAGTTCCCTCTTGATGACGTGTGGCTCGCCACGTGGCTGCTGATGCGGCTTCGTCTTGCACACGTGGCAGAATGTGATTCGTCCACGTGTGCTGACGTGGCTCTTACGTGGTTGCTGACGTCGACACTGATTGTGCGGTGATGTGGCGCACATGGCACGATTTCATTTGTCCACTTGTGCTGACTAGGCACTGGTGTGTCACACATTTGACCTAGCGAGGCCCACTCTCACTGACCGGAGAGTGGGCTCCACGCGCCGCCTTCCCGGCATTTTCGGCCGGCGGCGCCCGACTAACCCCCCGTTCTCGGCCATTCCGAATCCAACGGTGCAATCGTTTTCTCGATCCGATAATCCTAACTATGTATTCGGATCAGAAAATGTAGTCTTGGAAAGTGAAGAACATTGTTCTTCATGTTCTTCATCAAGAACAATTTAAGAACACATTAGATCCGTTCTCATTTTCAAAGCACGTTATACAACTCAATTCAAGTCCGATTTACACAAATAATATATCAAATCGAAGCTCATTTGATAAACTAAGCATACATACCACATACATGCATTAAATCAAACATTAACATGCTCAAATCGGGTTTTTACATAAATAAGAACATCTTCAAGTTTCCGGAAAATTTTTCAGAAAAATATGATTTTCGTCCAATCTTTAAAAGCTTATATCTCATTCGTTTCTCAACAAAAAATTGCGTAGAATACGTCTATAGAAAGCTCATTCAACATATGTAGAACATGATTATATCAATTACACGCAATCATTAGAACAATTATTGGACGAAAATCGCACCCGAACAAATTGAAAAAATCAATTTTCGCAATAGTTTTCAGATTCACATGTCCAACTTCAAAAAATCATATAAAATCCATTTTCTAACGGAATCGAGTGATTCAAGTTGGAGAACGAAGCTATTAAAGAGTACTACAACATCAAATCAATATCAAGCAGAATATCAAAAATAAAATTGACGAAAATTGGTAGATTGTACAGCACGTTTTTTCAATCACAAATAATCGAAACAATAAATCATCGAGAGCCGGATTCTAACCTTTTGGCTCTGATACCAATGTTAAAAATTTTGGGTCAAGTATCTTTGATTGCAGCGAATTTGAACCCGGATCGTATACGGGTCGAACCACGGCCTCACCTCGATAACTTGTACTCTCCAGTCGGGGTGAAAATCACGAACGAAAATCCACCACGATCCACAATCCATTAGCAACTCCGGTGACTTTTGGAAAAGTGCTTTTGCATATGGAAGAAATCACTTTTGATTCCTCTCCTTTCTGTTCTCACGTAAGTGAGAAACTGTTCTCACTATTCTCTATCAAGTGTACCCAGTACACTTGGTAGGGTATTTATAGGGGGAGAGGCGGGCTTCCAATTATGGGAGATGGGCCTCCCATAATGGCTCACTTCCTATAATTGGGCCAACCCACTTCGGCGGTCTTCGACCGAGCTCAGGGTGAACCGGGCCCGTGGCCCGGGTCAAACCAACAAGTATAAACTATCTACGAATTCAAATTCAAGTCCAAATGAAGAACTCCTTGATACGAGTATAAACTATCTATGAATCCAAATTCAAGTCCAAATGAAGAACTCCTTGATACGAGTATAAACTATCGAAAAATCAAAATTCAAGTCCAAATGAAGAACTACTTGATACAAGTATAAACTATCTACAAGTCCAAATCCAAGTCCAAATTCAAGAACTCTTTGATGCGAGTGTAAAAACGTCAATATGTCCAGAGAAATTCCGAAAGTCAGCTCGAGACTTATCCACTCCAAGACACATCGTCCGTGAACAAGTCTCGAGGGGGTATTTGTTGATACGCAAATTTCGTCCAATTAAAATGCACCATGGAATAAAATATATGTTGAATATCAATTTTATATTGATTATTTTTAATATTAGGAAATTCGTAAATAAAATTCCTAAGTTAAATAGTCAATTTAATTGGTTATTTACTATATATTTTATTGATCAATGGGAAGCCACCACGTGTCAAGATGATGCAGATATTACTAAATTAAATTAAATTAATTTAATAATTATCCAAGAAGATGAGGATAAACATTAAGTCATGGTGGACCAATCAGAATGCTCCATGTGTCAAGTTGTTGTAGTAATTATTAAATTAAATACAATTAATTTAATAATTATCTTATCAATAATGATATTGTGAAGGACCAATCATATCGCTCCATTCAGACTCAAGCCCATTTGGATTTTTCCATCCTACAACTATAAATAGGGTCTCATTCTCCACACACACATAAAAAAAAGAAAAAAAAAAAAATTCAAAACACAAGTCAAGAGGTGAAACACAAGTTGAGAGCTTTAAAAAGTTGGAAGAACTCCAAGAATTTCAGAATACTTAAAGCACTTGAAGATTTGAAGACGTTCTTCAAGATTCGAAGATGTTCTTCATCAAAATCATCAAGAAGAAGTTTTGACTCCAAATTATCAAATTCAAAGAAGATATTCGAAGAGAGGAATCAGAGGATTGAAGAATAGAGATTGTAACCTACAAAGTTCTTCATTTAATCCAGTTGGAATTAATTTGTACAAGTATTTTGTGTTTATTAATTTAAAACACAAAATTTGTTATTAAAGATATACTTAACAAACAATAGATTATATCCAATGTTGTTAAGGAGGGTCTACCACAACGTCATCTACAATAGTAGATAACTTCCTGAAAAATAATACTTATTTAATAACAAAGCTTATGTGGAGGGGGTGTTTGCAGTTGGTTTTCTCAAGTGCTTTTCAGTTTATAACTTGGAATAAATTGTTTTGAAGTCTTTGCCAAGGGAGTGTTTGTATTTGCTATTTTTTAAGAAAATATTAGATTCTAGCTTAATTTAAGTTAATATAGAGTGTTTTGAGAGTCTATCTTCTGCTAATTCAGTTGGAAGCTAAAAGTCATAAGCAACAAAGTGTTGCTTTTACATGCTTATTTAGTATTTAAGAGACCATAAGTACTTATTTATCAAATATTTCAATTATAAAATCAGCTCAAAATTGCTTAAATCTCAAACACTACTCACTTTTGATAATAAACTATTTTTGCACAAAATCTAATTTTAATCACTTCTTCAAAAGTAAAAATAATGGAAAATACTACCTAAACCACAATTTTAAAAAAGTACTTTCAGCACAAAAACTTCAAGCATAAATTTGTTGCTACTCTCTACTCAATTATTTAAAATTGGTTTTTCTTTAAACACTACCTATTTTTCTCATAAGTGTTTTTTTTCTAAAATCTCAATTCCAATCACTTCTTTAAAAATAAAAACAATCGCAACCCCCCATGTGAAGATAGGGGTAGAATTGTCATTTTAGAGTAATATTTTAAGTAGTTTCTACCGGCGACTTTGATCTTTAATTTTATTGATGATTACTTTAAAGAAAATGAAAATTAATGGTGATCATTAATCAATGTTAACTCAGAGCCGTTGAATTATGTATGGAATCTTTATTCAGATGTGATGTGATCTAGCAGCATTATTATCAGATAATTAATGAGAGGTGATAAAATTGGGCAATTTTAACAAAATACAGTACTGTTCACGTTGTTATTAAAATTATACGCGTGCTTTTTTGGTATTTAGTAAAGTAAGTGAACTCGCCTGTGCCACAGGCGAGTTCAACTGACTGACACCTCAACAGTGATCAATTGGTTTTTTTTTTTTTTTAAAACTCGCCTATGGTATAGGCGATATACGGTATATGTGGTGTATTCATACCTGAACTCGCCCCTGCCAGGGGCGAGTTCAATTATATATAATTTTTTTTTTTCGGCCATACGTGAACATGCATGCAAAGAATGATTTTCAAATAATTAATTATTTTTGTGAATAAGAAAATTATAGATAAAAATGAGAATAAAGTCTTCAATAAGAAAATTATCTTTTTTCGGGGTGTGTTATGCATTTTATTTTTTTAATTTAATTGCGTGTTATGGATTATCGTGTGTCTATATATATATTTCTAGAAAACAATAATGTATTTAATAGACGTTCAATAATTTGACTCGCACCCAACTGTTTTTTTTTTTTTTTTGAAAGATTAAAATTTGCTTAGTGAAAAATGGTAATATTTAGTTTAGTGATAAATTTTTATTATTATTATTATTATTATGTTGTGGATTATTAGTAGCATTATTATTAATGCTACTAATAAATTTATCAAAAAAATTTATCACTAAACTAAATAATAATAATGCTACTAATAATAACGTTGATAATAATAATGCTACTAATAATCCACAACATAATAATAATAATAATAATAATAATAATAATAATAATAATAATAATAATAATAATAATAATAATAATAAAAATTTATCACTAAACTAAATATTACCATTTTTCACTAAGCGAATTTTAATCTTTCAAAAAAAAAAAAAAAAAAAAAAACAGTTGGGTGCGAGTCAAATTATTGAACGTCTATTAAATACATTATTGTTTTCTAGAAATATATATATAGACACACGATAATCCATAACACGCAATTAAATTAAAAAAATAAAATGCATAACACGCCCCGAAAAAAGATAATTTTCTTATTGAAGACTTTATTCTCATTTTTATCTATAATTTTCTTATTCACAAAAATAATTAATTATTTGAAAATCATTCTTTGCATGCATGTTCACGTATGGCCGAAAAAAAAAAAAAAATTATATATAATTGAACTCGCCCCTGGCAGGGGCGAGTTCAGGTATGAATACACCACATATACCGTATATCGCCTATACCATATGCGAGTTTTAAAAAAAAAAAAAAAACAATTGATCTCGCCCCTGCCAGGGGCGAGATCACTGTTGAGGTGTCAGTCAGAATTGAACTCGCCTGTGGCACAGGCGAGTTCACTTACTTTACTAAATACAAAAAAGCACGCGTATAATTTTAATAACAACGTGAACAGTACTGTATTTTGTTAAAATTGCCGATAAAATTGGTTTAGCTCAAATACGTCAATCCAACCCCACGATATTTTAAAGATAAAAATTTGTATGTGGCTGTTACACGGATTTTATTTCGTGTGACGGGCCAATTCAATTATAGTTAAAAGGAAATGAGTAAATGGAGTTCCGCCTTCTTCCACTTAATTTGGGTAGAATGGGACTCCATCGTGCGGAATATGATTCTTGTGACCACCACACACAAAACTCACTTTATCTTAAAGGGCTTAACCATAAAATATACTCACCGTCGTTGCCCGTTGAATAATACTCCCTCCTTTTCATTTTAATTGTCGTTTTAGCTTGTTAGCTATTTTTCTAATTAATTAGCGTTCTAGATTTTCTTCAAAATTTCTTCATGTTTTGTCCCTATATAAATCCTAAAATATCTGTTAATCTTCAACTATCGTATCAAAAAGAGAGAAGGCGGATAATTATTGAGAACATAATTATAGGGATTAGTGAGAGAGAAAGGAGATTACTAAGGTATATAGTTGTCAATTCGTTTAAGTCTTAATTCATCTACTTCATTCTAAAATGTTGATTAAAAAGAAAGGGAGAGAGTATTGTTTTTTATAATCATTTATAATATTATAGATTTGCTCCTAATTAATTTGATAAGTTAATCATTATGTTAAATCAGACACTGTAAAATAAGAGTATTGTAAGTTCTCTTCCTTCTGAGATTTGATCTGAATTTATAGGAGAGGATTCTATCTTTTTTTCTCTTTAAAATAAAGTGAATATGGTGATATAAGATCAATTTAAGCCCTTAACGAGTGATAATTATGTCAACATTCATAACTAGAGGTGGTAAAACAGGCTCGTCCTACAGGTTGGATCGTCAAAATTGTAGCTCGAAGTATCGTCGGTTCACCAAACTAACTCGATAAACCAGTGGTTCGACCGAAAATAAGGACCATGCTTGGGATAACCATGTAAAGCTAAAGGAATTCAGGGCCAACGCAACTTATAGTATTGAATTGACGAACCTGGGCTAGATCGCACGAATTGACATTGGGCTTTTAATAAAACCATAGGCTTTAAATAACCTTGTGTTTAAAGTTTGAACAATTTGGGTTGGGGGTGGGAAAAAATATCAAAATGGCGAAATACTGCACATATCATATCGAAAAATTATCGAAAATATCGAAATTTTCGGAACACCAAATTTTCGGTACGATATGATATCCTACCGGAAATTTTCGGTACGGTAACGATATGATAATCTAAAAATTTCGGTATTTCGGTATTTACAGAAATACCAAAAAAGAGTTCAGTATTTTCGGTACGTATATATCGGTATACCAATTTTTTTTCGATATTTTGGTAGTTCGATATTTTGGTATACCAAAGTCCTAATGGTATACCGTAAATTTTTTTATACGAAATTTCAGTATATTAAAATTAACGGTATAGATCGGTATATACCGTATTACGAAAATTTCGATACGATAATGATATGGGCAATTCGATACAGTATGCCGTACTGAACCCGCCCTAATTTGGGTTTGAAAAAATAAGGAAAAAGAAAGATGGGCTTAGAATGGATTTTAATATGAAAGTATGGGCTTTGGATATTCTTCATATAAAGAGATCATGACATAGGCCCAAATCAAAAAAAAAAAAAAAAAAAAAAAACTATTATGATATATTAATATTAATTCCTAATTTTTATCCCCTCAACAAAAATCTTAATTTTTATGGAGTAAAATCTCTCAAAATCAATAAAGCCTAGTGCCAGACGAAATCTATCCATTACAAAAGTTATTAATTTATCGATATTAATTTAATCTATATGTTCAAAAACCGAAGAAATTTATATTACTCAGAAATATCTCATAAATACATCGAAAAGTTTTATGTTATTCCATAAGGTAGTCTTAAATTCTGTTGACTATGTGTTATCTAGCACGTAAAGAGAAACCAAGAAACATGACTATTTAATTTTCGGCAATGTATCAACGAAGTTTAGACGCATAGGTAGCATATAATTTTTCGTTTATATCATTGTTCTTACAGCTGTAACTTTGTCAACCCGAATCAATAGATATATATCTTTATATGTGGTTAATCTAACCGTAGTAACAAGAAATTGAAAAAATATTACTTATTTTTTTCCTCAAGTCAATCTTGAGATTTATCAATGTACAAAAGATATTAATCTTTCTTTATTAAAAAGCTTAAATGAATTTTATTGGGTAGCTAAAATCAAATATCGAATAACTTAACTATCTTCAACGCTACAAGAATCAATACAGTTGCAAATTTATTAGAAAATACAATAGAGGTTTTAGTTTCAAATTCCAATCAAATATAAAATTAATTCTCATAAAAAAAAAAAAAAATATATATATATATATATATATATATATATATATATATATTCTAGCAGACAACGTATTCCAGAGACATGAAATCAGAGCTCACCAAAAGATGACCCACTCAAATTATTTTCTAGACATTTAATGATAAGAAAATTTAAATTTAAAATTTTCGGCATGAGGACACTATAGGGCAGCATCTAATAAAATTATGGTAATATCTATTAAACCATCGGATATATATATATATATATATATATATATATATATATATATATATATATATATATATATATATGTATGTGTGTGTACACACACACTGGTTAAAGAAAGGAATAAAAATCGGACTAATATTTTTTTTTGAGAAACAAAACCAGACTAATATTTGCTACATCTGAAAAAGGAGAATCGCTACAACAAAAAGGTCTTTTATGTAATATATCTTTTAAAATCACAATTAATAAATTATTTGTGATCAGTGATGTACCCATAAATTTAATCGAGAGGGATCCATTTATAGACGGATCTAGAAATTCGTCTCACAGGGTAAATGCTTTTTAATTATATATGCTCTAAGGTTATATGACAAAATTTGCCAAACATGGGACAATTTTTAATTATGCTAGAAATCAAATTCTTTTATATTATGCTCTAAATTTAAAATATCTGATAAATTACATAAAAAATAATGTTTTAGAAAATCTAAAAGAGAAACTACCGTTGTACGCCCTCTAACTCTATCGATGAGTTTCAGCAATAGTCAACTCTATAATTAAGCTAGAATGTACTAATAATTTAGGCTAGATAAAAAAATTGACTTAATTACAGAAAAAAAAAATCAAGATATAGTATTTCTATATTAATTATATTTTCTAATATTTATTTTTACTACTTATACATAATAATACATTCATCTAACCCAAATTAAGCAATAGAATTATTTATTTTAATTACATAAGTTGTATTAAATATATTAAAATATACATACATAATATCACATTTTGACAGGGCCAGACGACAGGGGGGCCAGTGCCCCCTTGGCCCCCATGTGAGTCCGTCACTGTTTGTGATCATTTATTGTCACAATTTTTTTTACAAATTATTTGAGATTATTTTTATAAAGAATTAACGTTGAAAAAATTATTTATTTGCTTCCGCGTAATTTTGACAAAATCTTATTTTTTTATTTTTTATTTTTTATTTTTATAGTGAATTGCCAACACATATGGGTTAGAGGTACTATTAGTTAAACCCATCAATAATAGAAATGTGGTTGTAATTCATCAACGTATACTCGCACGTCTTCAATATATTATTATTATTATTTGTACTAATATAATTAATTAATAAAGAACATTAATCGTGGATGAATTCGTTAACATTTTATGATGCTTATATAATAACGTTTTGATTGCATTTTACCATCAACTATACATTGTTAGTTATGGATATAAAGTTTATTCTCGTTGTTGTTGTTGGTACTATTCTTTGCATCATTACTGCAGGACAAATTGAAATTCCTGTATTCTGGAATTAATACCAGAGAACTGTTTTGTTCAACTTGTAAGTTTGATTGGTTTCAATAAGGACATGTCTATATCCATTTCAATTATGGTGTTTTGTTCAACTTGTAAGTTTGATTGGTTTCAATTATAGGCTGATGTTTGACTGGGTTTTGGATTCGGACACTATTAACCCTTATGGAGGAAGAGGAGTTTGATACTGTGGTTACAAAATGAATTTTACTCCTATCCAGATTTAAGAGGTTTTTTGGAGTGCAGATATTTGGTCACTTGACAAGTGGATTATGGGAAATTCATAAACAGATTGATGATTGCTTGGTGTATATGGAACTAGGGAATCACTATGTAATCTTCGACGATTATCGATAAAAATGACCAACGAGTTTTGTTAATTTTTTTAGTTTGTCATTCTATTTGTCTGTGTCTTGATTTCTTTTAGATTTTTTTTAGTTGTTCATTTAGTGTTAAGTTGAGCTTGATGTGCCAACATCTTGTGATGGTGCAATTATGTAAGCAGTCATGATATTGAAAGTGTTTTGATCCAATTAGTAACATACAACCTACATCAATTGGTAAAACAACTCTCAAATTTGGAAGGATAGTTGGAATATAAATAATAAAAACAACAACAATCTATATTTCTCCTCTACGCTATAATGCATTCGTGTAATATTAATATAAATAACAAACTTAAAAAATTTATTCGCATATGTTATATATAATATATATATATATATATATATAGATATGTAGACTAAAAATTGTTCTTTGCAATAAAGTGTTTTTCTCTATAAAGACTAACTTTAAGGCTTTTATACCACAAAACATGAAAGTGAATACCACCAATTAAGATCCTCTGTCTCCATATGTTTCACGACAATCTCTTACGCTTAATACTACGTCGGTTTGATTCAATTTTTTAACTCAAAATTAGATTGATAAACGTCATATATGTGATCGACAGCGTTGAAACATCATATATAGTTGTAACTAGCGAATCATCAATATGGTTATCATACTGAAATTTTTGGTACATAGAAAGCTCATACATCTATCGTACATAAAATTTACCAATCCCGTACCGAATTTTTGGTATAACGAATTTTGTGGCAGTATCGTTATATACCTTACTTATCGTTGATTTTAGTATATCGAAATTTCTTAGTATACCGTTAAGAATTGGGCATATACTCGAAACACCGAACTTTTTTCAGTACTAGATTTTTGGCACGTACGGTTCACATGCGGCACTTAGTATATTAATTTTAAAATTTATATTTGGGCATTTCTTTTTTGTATCTTTTTTTAGCAATTTCAAAATATTTTCAGCGGGAAATACTCGGAGTATTCATTTTCATAGAGAATTTTATAAGAGAATCATTATGTTATCATAAGTAACCCAAGGAAAATTGTAGCATAAAAAATTTATCCTATACATATACATGAATTGTTTCAAATTGGTTGATATGAAACTATTCATCTATTTTAATTTAAAACAAAAAGAGAAAAAGGAAAAACATATGAATGTAGTGAAATGTAAGTAATATGTTGCTATATTTTATTAACAGTGAGAAGGGCTATATATACAAGGTGAAGGAATACATACAAAGGAAACATAATCATGCATAGTCAACCTATCCTAATATAAAAGATTAAAACAATAAAGTTGAATATACAATCAAATTAATGTAAGCTGTTATATCAATTAGTATCAATTATGAAGATATCCCATTAAGCCCCCTCAAGATGGTGGACCGTAGGAAACACCAATCTTGAAAATAAGATCCTGCAAACGTGTTCGAGAAATAGACTTGGTAAGAACATCAACAAGTTGGTCCGCAGATGAAACATGAGTTACTCGAAGTTGAGACTGTTGAACAAGATCTCGTACAAAGTGATAATCGATGGCGATATGTTTCATAAGAGAATGAAAAACTGGATTAGCACAAAGATATGTGGCTCCAATATTGTCAGTGTAAATCACCGGCGGAGAAGGTAGAGTGACACCAAGTTCAAAGAGTAAAGATTGAACCCATTGTACGTCTGAAGCAGCAGAAGCTATTGCTCCATATTCAGCTTCGGTGGAAGAGCGAGCCATAGAACGTTGTTTCTTGGAGCTCCAAGAGATAGAATTAGGGCCGAGAAAAAGAACAAAGGCCCCCGTTGAAGTGCAATCATTAGGGTTACCCGCCCAATCAGCATCTGTGAAACAGTGGAGGGACATGGAGGAGCTTTGGCGAAGACAGAGACCAAGATCACGTATGCCACTGAGATAACACAGCAGACATTTGGCGGCACCTCAGTGTCGTTCTGTGGGTGCATGCATAAATTGGGAAAGCTTATTTACGGTGAAGGCAATGTCCGGGCAAGTAATCAAAAGGTACTGTAGACTGCCAACAACTTGACGATACAAGGTAGCGTCTGCAGGGGGAGAACCATCATACAATGAAAGAGAAGTACCAACTGCAAGAGGTGTCTGAACTGGGTTAGAGGAAAGCATGTTATGTTTAGCTAATAAATCAATTATGTACTTCCTTTGAGATAGAAAGCATGTCCCTGAACTTAAGAGAACTTCGATACCAAGAAAGTATGATGGAGATCCCATGTTCTTGATAGAGAATCTTGCAGCTACCTAATCAATAACATAAGAGATAAAAGAGGAATCATTGCCTGTTAGTATCATGTCATCAACATACACTAATAAGTAAGCAATAAGACCATCATGATTGAACACAAAGAGAGGTGTATCAGACTTTGCATTAACAAAACCCAACCCAAGCAAGAAACAACGCAATTCTTGGTACCACGTCCGAGGTGCCTGTTTGAGGCCATATATGGATTTGCAAAGCTTGCAAACATAAGAAGGAAAATTATTGTCAATGAAACCAGGTGGTTGTGTCATATAAACAGGTTTGTCAAGATGTCCATGAAGAAAGGCATTATTGACATCAAGATGCCGAAGAGACCATCCACGTGATAAGGCTAAACTCATAACAATGCGAACTGTACCAGGTTTGATGACCGGGTTGAAGGTCTCAGAGTAATCAACACCTGGGCATTGATGAAAACCTTTAGCGATAAGACGAGCTTTATATTTATCAATAGAGCCATCCAGGTTGCGTTTTATGCGGAACACCCATTTGCAGCCAATTAAATTTTCAGAGCCACTGGATGGAACAAGATCCCACGTAGCATTACGCAGAAGTGCATCAAATTCAGTAGACATGGCAGACCGCTGGTACACGTGTTCCGTGCACACACTTTAGGGCACTTTTAGTGTCATTTTAGTGTCAATAACGTGCATAATTATGTGTATTTAGTGCTTTTATATTCTAATGTGGCAAAATAATGCGTTTGAGCTATTTTTGTATTAAGACAGGTGTAAAAAGGGTCGAAATCGAAGATTAAACAACCGAGGAGTCGAGGGATCGATCGAGGCAAGAAAGGAAGAGCCAACTGAAGATCTCGGCCGAGACAGGATGTTAATCTCGGCCGAGATGAGCCCCCAGGGGTTTTCTGAAGTTTTGCAAGACTGAAGATCTCGGCCGAGATTCAATCTCATCTCGGCCGAGATGAGGCTCCAGGGGTTTTCTGAAGTTTTGCAAGATTGAAGATCTCGGCCGAGATTCAATCTCATCTCGGCCGAGATGAAGCTCCAGGGAATTTCTGAAGAATGTCAAAGATGAAAGTCTCGGCCGAGATGCAATCTAATCTCGGCCGAGATGAGTCAAAACCTAAAAAGCCCTAGTTTCCCCTTTTTCACGTCTCGGCCGAGATACAACTCAATCTCGGCCGAGATTGACCTTCGACCCAAAATTCTTGAAAACCCTTTTTCACATCTCGGCCGAGACACACTCCCGTCTCGGCCGAGATTCACTACCCTGTTTTAAAATCCTGAATACGTTTTTGCCTATTTTTGTCTAGCACTTTCTCCCTTTATATATATATCATCCCATTCGAATTTAAACTAACTTTGGATAACTTTTGGGAGTACTTTTGGATACTTGGAGAGCACATTTCAGCCACCAACGAAGGAGATTGGACAAGGGATTGAAGGATCATATTCTCCAATTGACATCTTTGGATTCATCCATATCAGTATCATGTTTCTTTATTTTCCCATTTATTTTCTGATTGTATTAGTTAATATGGGTGGCTAGCACCCTTAGTTCATCCTTGATCATTGTGGAACCTTGAGTCGAGACATTGATGTGATTATTACGGTTAATGTTACCGAGATTATTGTGTATTTAAGTGTTTTGTGTTATTTGCTCTTGTTGACTCACATTTATGAATTGATTATTGGTTTGATCACCCTTTAAGGGATTTGTGAATGTGTTGCTAGAATAGGAGATTACTATCCGTAATTGTAGGATTTCCGATTCCCGAGTAGCAAACAAATAGTTATTTATTGGGGATAATACAAAGTTCAACCACTAAAACCAAGCTTTCGAGTTTTATGTTGAATTTATCTCGTTGTCCTAGTGTTTAATGCTTTTGGTGATTGAATCTAAGAGAGCTTGTTCGAGGATTTGGTTAAACTGAATAGGGTTAGTCGAAGAGCTTATTTTGATTAACTAAGATTAAGGGACAACAAGGCTATTAGAGCTTGTTAATAGTCTTGAGATAAGGGCTTAAATCACAATTTAATCGGGCATTAACAATAGTTGCATCAATTGTTCGAGACCAAGGGGAAGCATGATCAAGGGTGACTTGTTTTACTATTTGAAAACTAAAACCGAAAAAGATCTCGTCTAGTGTTTTTGAGTACTTGTTTCTTTTAATTGTGTCTATTTGCTTTTAATTATCACTAATAGATTGTTAGTTGCCCATCAAACACCCCCCCCCCCCCCCTTATTGCTTTCTTAAGTATTTATTTCTTGCATACTTAATCATAAATTGCTTGACATCGTAATCAAAACTGTTCGGACCGTTCCCTGTGGGATCGACCCTTATTTACCATTCTACTAAGTAGGATAGTCGGTAAGGTTTAAGTGTATTCTTCATACACAATTTAATTTGGTAGTAGGAAACGACGCTACCAAATTTTGGCGCCGTTGCCGGGGAACGGTGATTAGAATAGAGTTGATTTGTTGATCAAGCATTATGATTAATTACATATATAGTTATCTTCTTGTTTAGATTAGTAATTTTATAATCTCACTTTGTTTCCTTATTTTTGTTTACTTGTAGTGAATGTTCTTGCGTTCGCAAGGAGAAAAAGGATTGCTATTTGAACCGGATATTAAGGAACGTGAACGTGAATTGAGAAGGAGAGCTCGAGATTTGGAGCAAGTCCGAGAAAGAATTGAAGTGCTAAATTTAGGGGGTGAAGAAATTATTAACTTGGAAGAAATGGCTGAGGATCAAGGTCAAGAAAGAACAATGAAGGAGTTGGCTAACACTAGGGTTGCTCAAGAGCCCTTGTGCATCACCTTCCCAGCCATAGGAAACGACACGACTTTCGAGTTAAAATCCGGACTCATCCACCTATTACCTTCCTTTCATGGACTGTCTGGAGAGGACCCTCATAAGCACCTCAAGGAGTTCCATGTGGTTTGTTCAAGTATGAAGCCATCAAGGGTGACGGAAGAACAGATCAAACTTCGAGCATTCCCGTTCTCCCTGAAGGATCTTGCTCGGGATTGGCTATACTACCTTCCATCCGGATCAATCACCACCTGGGAGCAGATGGAAACCCAATTCCTCGAAAAATTCTTCCCAGCTTCTCGAGCCACCACCATTCGAAAGGAGATCAGTGGAGTTAGGCAGATGCTAGGTGAAACATTATATGAGTATTGGGAACGTTTCAAAAGACTTGTTGGAAGTTGCCCTCCACATCAAATCACTCCACAACTGCTGATTCAGTATTGGTATGAAGGACTTTGCCTGGCAGACCGAAATATGATTGATTCGGCGAGTGGAGGGGTTCTATCTGATAAGACACCTACTGAGGCTCGAGCACTGATATCCAAAATAGCTGCTAATACTCAACAGTTTGGATGCAGAGAGCCGGTGAGACGGGTCAAGGATGTGATAGACTAAACTGTTGAAGAGAGGTTAGACCAACTCACCGACTTGGTGAAGAAGGTAATCTCGGGAGGCACACCTACTTCCAAGCCTTGCAGAATTTGCCAAGTCACTGAACACTCTACTGATACTTGCCCGGTTCTCGGAGAAGAAATGGAGGCTCATGCCAACGCGGTTCACAACTTTAATCCCAACTCATCCGGGAGGAAATATGATCCGTATTCACAATCATACAACCCGGGTTGGAGGGACCATCCGAATTTCAAATACGGCAATCAGAATCCGAGCAATAATCAACAAGGTGATCACAGTGGGCAAAACCGACCCCCTTTTACTAGGGGAATGTTCCAGCAGAGACAACAACCCGAGCAGGTACCCTGTGATCCTTCTCTTTCTGATATAGTGAAAAGCCTAGCCACTAGTACGCTCCAATTACAGAAGGAATCAAGCTCTAGGTTTCAGAGTATCGAAAATCAAGTCAGTCAGATAGCATCGGCGGTATCTCGTTTAGAAAATGCACAAGGAGGAAGATTACCGGCTCAACCGGAAGTCAACCCGAAAAATGTGAGTGCCATTGTTGTTATGGATGAGGAGTTACTTGGAGAGCCTGAAAAGCCCGGGTATACTTCACAAGGACAGACTGTGGACGTGGATGATGGTTCAAGGAAAGAAGAGACCTCCCATGTGGTTGAAAGTAAAGTTCGGACACCTAAGTGGAAGATTGCCAAGGAGTTGCGTAAGCAAAAGGAGGCATTAGCTGCATGCTTCCCCGACCACCTATTGCCTTTTCCTACCATGAAATACTCTCCACAAAGTGAAATTGAGAATGTCAGTGTGGGGATTTTGAGAAGCGGAAAGGTCCTTGAAAAGGGGAAGTCAAATGAAGGAGCAAGTAGAGTTGAAAGTGAAAGGGAGGGTGCAAAACATGAAATCTCGGCCGAGACATATTAGGATCTCGGCCGAGATGTCTCACCTCGTCCAGAAGACAGAACTCTCTGCCCACCTGTCTCGGCCGAGACACATAAAGATCTCGGTCGAGATTCCCTGAAATCCAACAAAAATTCTGAAATGCCCCCACTTCCGTTTCCGAGTCAAATGAAGAAGATTCCCGACAAAAATAGAGACAAGGAGATAATGGAGGTATTCAGGAAGGTGGAAATCAGTATTCCCTCGATGGACGCCGTAAAACAGATTCCGCGGTACGCAAAGGTTTTGAAAGATTTATGCACCAACAAAAGGCGTCTACATGGGAATGAGAAAGTCTTCATGGGAGAAAATATCTCGGCGGTTTTTCAGAAGAAGATGCCACAGAAATGCAAGGACCCGGGAATGTTCACCATCCCGTGTAAGATCGGTAATTGTCTGATTGAAAAGGCCATGCTTGATTTGGGGGCATCGATCAATGTGATGCCCCGTTCTATTTTCAATAGCTTGAACTTGGGTCCACTGAAAGACACGAGGGTAGTCATCCAACTGGCGGACCGAAGCACCTCGTTTCCGGACGGGGTGATTGAGGACGTGATAGTTGAGGTGGATAACCTCATCTTTCCAGCAGATTTCTATGTACTTGACATGCATGGAAATTCGCCCGATTCCACTCCAATCTTGCTTGGGAGGCCGTTGAATACCTCCCAAACAAAGATTGACGTGCGAGAGGGAACTCTTAGCATGGAATTTGCTGGCCAAGTTGTGCAATTCAATATTTTTGATTCAATGAAATATCTTGAGGAATTGCATAGTGTCTATTCTATTGATGTCATTGATGTTATTGATCCCCTTGTGGAGGGAGTGTTTGAGTGTTATTGTAGGGACAAAGAAACAATTGAATTGGCGGCCGATCTAGAGAAGATAGAGCCAATGGACACCAAGAAAGAATTTGTGGGGATAGTGGAACAATCGAAATCATCCAAGCCTTTCCGAACCAAGTCCTTTCCCAAATTCTTACCCTTGCCTGAACCTCAAGAAAAGCTGCTACCTTCTACCATCAAGGCACCAACCCTTGAGCTCAAAGCCCTCCCCCCCATCTCAAATATGCATATCTTGGGGGGGACGAAACCCTACCGGTGATTATCTCATCAAAGCTCACATCCACTCAAGAACAAGCATTGATCGAGGTCCTCAAGGTTAACAAAGAAGCTATAGCGTGGACTATTGCTGATATCAAAGGCATTAGTCCATCCCTATGCATGCACCGGATATTGTTGGAGGATCATGCCAAACCAAGTCGGGAACCCCAAAGGCGGCTTAACCCACCTATGATGGAGGTGGTAAAGACGGAGATCATCAAGCTACTCGATGTTGGGATTATTTACCCAATATCGGATAGCAAATATGTGAGCCCAACACAGGTCGTGCCCAAAAAGTCGGGAGTGATGGTGGTGGAGAACAAAGACGGGGAAATGGTTCCCACCCGCTTGCAAACCGGATGGCGAGTGTGCATCGATTACCGCAAGCTAAATGCCATGACCCGCAAAGATCATTTTCCTTTGCCATTCATTGACCAAATGCTTGAGAGATTGGCCGGGCATTCCTTCTATTGCTTCTTGGATGGATACTCCGGATACTTTCAAATAGCCATCTCTCCAGAAGATCAAGAGAAGACCACTTTCACATGCCCCTTCGGTACTTTTGCATGGAGGAGGATGCCATTTGGGCTATGCAATGCCCCGGCCACCTTTCAAAGGTGCATGGTAAGTATTTTTTCCGAATATGTTGGGAATATTATTGAAGTTTTCATGGATGATTTTAGTGTGTATGGTGAGTCTTTCGAAAAATGCCTTGATAATCTTGCTAAAATTCTGAAAAGGTGCATAGAAACAAATCTTGTTTTGAATTGGGAGAAATGTCATTTTATGGTTGAGCAAGGCTCGTTCTTGGGCATATAATTTCATCAAAAGGGATTGAGGTTGATAGGTCTAAAGTTGATCTTATTGTTGCTTTGCCTTACCCCGCAACTGTGCGGGAAGTTCGATCGTTTCTTGGCCATGCAGGTTTCTATAGGCGTTTCATTAAGGATTTTTCAAAGATCTCTGCCCCTCTGTGTCGGCTATTGCAAAAGGACGTTGAATTTGAGATGTCAACCGATTGCAAGATGGCCTTTGATCAGCTCAAGGAGGCCCTTACATCGCCCCCCCATCATCCAACCTCCGGATTGGACACTGCCGTTCGAGATAATGTGCGATGCAAGCAACTATGCAGTGGGAGCTGTATTGGGGCAACGGAAGGAAAAAGTAGCCCATGTGATCTACTACGCCTCAAGGACCCTAAATCCGGCACAAGCAAACTACACCACCACAGAAAAAGAACTCTTGGCCATAGTTTTTGCTTTAGAAAAGTTTAGGTCATATCTGCTTGGTACTAAGATTATCGTTTTTTCTGATCATGCAGCTCTTCGGTTTCTATTATCAAAAAAAGGAAGCTAAACCAAGACTCATCAGATGGATTTTGCTACTTCAGGAATTTGATTTGGAAATCAAAGACAAGAAGGGAAAGGAGAATTGGGTGGCGGATCATTTAAGCCGTTTGATACAAGAGGAGGACGAAATGCCCTTGAAGGAGAGCTTTCCAGACGAGCAATTGCTAGCCATGACAGGCACAAAAGTCCCTTGGTATGCCAACATGGTGAATTATTTGGTGTCCAAGAGATTTCCTATTGGGATGAGTAAGCCGCAGAAGGATAGGTTGAAGAGTGAGTCGAAGCATTTTGTTTGGGATGATCCATACCTGTGGAAATATGGGTCAGATCAAGTAATCAGGAGATGCATTCCCGAAGACGAAGTGCAGTCGGTGTTGAATTTTTGCCACTCACATGCTTGTGGAGGCCACTTCGGGCCGAAGAGGACGGCATACAAAGTGCTTGAGAGTGGATTGTTTTGGCCCACCATATTTAGAGATGCCCTTGCTTTTTGCAAGTCCTGTGACAACTGTCAAAAGACGGGAAATGTCTCTCAAAGAAATCAAATGCCCCAAAACTCGATTGTAGTCTGTGAATTTTTTGATGTTTGGGGTATGGACTTCATGGGACCGTTTCCCTTGTCTTATGGGAATTTGTACATATTGTTGGCTGTTGACTATGTGTCCAAGTGGGTGGAGGCGAAAGCAACCCGAACCAATGACTCTAAAGTTGTGGCAGAGTTCGTCCAATCCAGCATTTTTGCTCGGTTTGGGATACCAAAAGCCATTATAAGTGATAGAGGCACACACTTTTGCAACCGAACAATCGACGCATTGCTGAAGAAATACGCTGTATTGCACAAAGTTTCGACGCCTTATCATCCACAAACCAATGGGCAAGCCGAAACTTCGAATCGGGAAATCAAGTCGATATTGGAGAAGACCGTGCAACCAAATTGCAAGGATTGGAGTTTGAGGCTCAGTGATGCATTATGGGCGTATAGGACTGCCTATAAAACTCCAATTGGTATGTCTCCTTTTCGACTCATTTATGGAAAGCAATGTCATCTCCCGGTGGAACTTGAACATAGAGCCTACTGGGCTATTCGGAGATGCAACATGAACCTTGATGAAGCCGGTGTACACCGAAAGCTCCAATTGCAAGAGCTCGAAGAAATTCGAAATGAAGCCTTTGAAAACGCCATGATCTACAAGGAGAAAACGAAGGCTTTTCATGACTCGAGAATTACCCGGAAAACGTTTGTGGTTGGGGAGAAAGTGCTACTATGTCACTCTCGGTTGAAGTTATTTCCGGGCAAGCTCCGTTCGAGATGGGTAGGTCCCTTTGTTGTCACTAAGGTGTTCGATCATGGAGCCATCGAAATTGAAAGTGGTAAAACCGAAAAAATCTTCAAGGTCAATGGGCATCTTCTCAAGCCTTATCTAGAGCATATTCAAGAAAGCCCCGGTGAAGAAGAACGAGTGGAAGACTCACCACCAAACTGAAAAAAGCGTCCGTCGAGCCAACGACGTTAAACAAAGGCGCTTGTCGGAAGGCAACCCGGCGTTTACTCGTTTTCTCGTATTTTAAATTCATAGTTTAGTAGTTTTACTATTATTTACATATTTTGAATTGTGTTGGTTAAAATGTGTGTAGGTACCAAACAAGCAAACCAAAGCCAAGACATGGTGTAGAATGGGGGTGAAGAACACCAAAAATTAGAAAAATGCAGGGGAGGGAACTCTCGGCCGAGACACAGAGGAATCTCGGCCGAGACTCCATGTGAGTGAAAAGGCCAATTCTTCCCTGGAAGACTTTCTCGGCCGAGACACATACCTCATCTCGTCCGAGATCCAAAGATGCCAAAATCTGAAAAATTTGCTGGAAGATTTTCTCGGCCGAGACATTACATTATCTCGGCCGAGATTCAGAAGGGCCCAAAATGAAGAAATTTCTCTGGAAGAAAATCTCGGCCGAGACACTACATCATCTCGGCCGAGACGGGTTTGAATGGAAATTGAGCCAATTTCGCTGGAAGAGCATCTCGGCCGAGACAGGACCGAATCTAGGCCGAGACGGGGTTGTCCAGAATGGAAGCAAATTTGCTGAAGAAAAATCTCGGGCGAGACATACATGCATCTCAGCCGAGACACTACTGAATCTCGGCCGAGATCCCTTGCCGGGTCAAGTTTTCCTGAAAGCGTAGAACGGATCTCGGCCGAGACGGAAAACAGGTATAAATACCCCCTGCGCGAAAATTAGGTCAGTTCTTCCCCAAATTTGCGATTTTCACACACTCACGCACACACTACTCCAATAATCACCCTTGCACTCTATTTCCACCTCTCAAATTCACACCACACCTCACTCACATCACCACACCCACTCTCCCTCGAAAATATTTGGATTTGGAGCACATTTGAGGTCGAGTCAAAAAAGGGCGCGAGCAACCCAAATTCAAAAACTTTTCGATTAAACTCAACTGGTAAGTACGACTATCTTCTCCTTTCGATCTATTATTGCGTATTAGTGTATACATTGTGGAGATTGAAAGTTAATTTTACGTTTATATGCATATTCGTTGAACTTGGTTATACATACAAGTGCTTGTATTGATTTTTTTTTTTTTGCCATGTGATAGTGCTATGCATTTAATGATAAAATTGATTGATAGTTCGTATAGTTGCCTGATGATTGAGTGGGTGGATTGTTGAGTATAATCTTGTGAGTTTTTGAAAAGGCTAAATTCGTTGTGGCATATTATCAAGCATGTGCTAGGCAATAAATTGTTGTGCCTAGGTTAGCTAAACTCGACTATATTCTCTGATTTTTAAGACTAATTGTTGATATTATCGTAATGTTGACCTTATTTGAATATGGTTTGGTTGTCATTGCATGGTTGATACATTCTGTCTTGTTTTTGTTAGAGAGATAGTCGGATTCAAATGAACCTAGACACCTCTTACTTGCACTTGAACTAGTTATTTTGCCACAGGTTTTTGATGATTGAATTGTTGATTTTAGGTACCCATGGCACCTCCGAAAATCACAAAAGGCAACGCTCAAGAAGGCACTTCTGGCCGAAGAGTCACGCAAAAAATCCGAAGAAGCCAAGCCAAGGGCAAGGAGAAGGCTGTTGAGCCTACTCCGGAGGTTCCTCCACCGGAAGTTCCACCAACTTCCACTGACAAGTCCACAAAGCCCATCGATTTTGACATAGTGCTGACAACAGAGGAGCAACGAAAACGGTTTGATAAATTGATGAAGAGGGGGGTGTCAGCTACCCGCTTTGGCGATCCCAAGATCTTGGACGCCATGGGAATCCGGCAAAATGTTCTGGAGTTGTTAGACACAGCAGGTCTAGTTCAGTGCCTCGCCCCCCGCCCAACTTTCCTCAAATTTGTGCTCGAGTTCTTCAGCACACTCGAGATCGAGGAGGAGGTCATTTCCGGCTGTTCAGTTCATCATTTCAAATTCCAGCTTCTCAACGAACAGAAGACACTAAGCCACGACAGCTTGGAAAACATATATGGCTTCAAGCCTAGAGCCTACGGTGATAACCATGCGTTGAGAGAGTTCAACGTGCAACAATTCTGGGAGCAAATCACTGCCGCCCCCGGAATAGTTGCACCTCAAGCATATGATCCAAGGGGCTCAAGGCTCACCGCCATTCGAAACCCCGTCGTGAAGTATTTACAGAAGCTGTTGAGCTCCACCATATGTGGCCGGAAAGAGATCAGCTCTCCCCGATTATACGAGATGGAAATTCTTTGGGCCATCGTGGATCGGAGAAAGAGGGACTTCCAACAGGATTTGGCATCATGTTTTCAGAAGATAGTGAAAGAATTGAGGACGGAGAGAAAAAGAGAAACGAAAATGCCCGACCCGATCTATTGTGGGGCGTTGATAACCCCTATACTCGAGCACTACAATGTTCCCCTTCCAGAGTACACACCTATCACTACTGATTATTATTTGGATTGGGAGGAGATGGAGAACATGCGCATTGCCATGCTCGGGTACAAACAGGGCACATCGGGTCCGGCTGTCCCTTACGTTCTCCAAAACGAGGGACCTTACCTCCGCCTACCCAACCCCGGACTGACTTACATCACCCACCTGGCAAGCAAGCTGAATTTGGAACTTAGCTCCGAGGCACACCTCAATGCCTCCTTGGAGCCAAACCGGGAAGAACTGACCAAATTCAAGCATGCTAAAAAGCCACGTCCGGTGGCACGGGTTCGGAGCGTAGGGGTTGAAGGGGAAGGAAGTAGCCAACCAGCGCAGCCGTCAAGAAAAAGATCATCTACTGCCATTCTAACTCAATCTGAGTTCCAGGAACGGCAAGAGGGCTTAATGGCGGCCATGGGGGAAAAGATCAAAGGCGTCAGAGCCGAATTGGTGGAGCTACGAGCATCTATTGGAGCTGAGCTGAGAGGAATCAAGGAAACTATCCAAGAAAATCAGACCAAGATTCTCGACCTTTTCAAGTCAATAAAAGGATGTTTCACCGGCTCGAGCCCCCGACCTTCCCGCTCGCTGTGAGTAGAGCGACCGAGAAGTCTTACCTTTTTGTCCCAAACTTAGTTGAAAAACTAAGTTTGGGGGAAAACAAAAAGATAAGACCATTTCGGTTGCTCGAAACCCCCTACCCCCCGTTTTTTCTTCTTTCATTATCTTTACAGTTGGCCTGTGAGCCATTTGACATGATTTGCTTGTTGGAGTTCTTGTGATGGCCTGTGTGCCAATTTGATTTGTATATTGATTGCTTTTGTGATATGTGTCCATTTTTATTGTTGGTAATATTGCCGGCCTGTGAGCCATTGTCATTTTTTATTAGCCTTGGTTGGTAATATTATTACATATGCATTTGGCTATTTCGGATTTTTGAATAATCATTGGGTGCCTTAAAGTCAAATTGTTTGTTTGTGTTGATAAGTACACACACATTTTCCCTTTATTGTTATAGGAGTAGGATTCTTAATAAAGTAGTTCATTTAGTTAATGTTTGTGAATAAACGTGTAATAAAATGGTTAAGTTCGGCGAGCCACCAAATTGTACTCCTCTTTTTCCACAAACTAAGTTTGCAACTAAGTTTGGGGAGGGGGTGGGATTCGTACAAATTGGCAGCTCGAAAAAGCAATTGGATGAAGTTTAGGATAAAAAAAAATAAATTGTGGCATTGATTAATGATGAAATTTTTTGACAAATATCTTTGAAAGAAGCACATGGTAGATCATGATAGACTTTTGAAACAAAATTGAACATACATTCAAAACTTTTGATCAAAATTGCAACCAAGTGAGTTTTTGAGCTTTAGAAAATACTCCCATCTTTGGAGTGTAAACTTTCTTTCGGTGTGAAATTCATTGAGTGCATTTAGTTGTCTCTAGAACTTGCCTTGATTCTCTATTTTGCATGAGTCGGTGCATTGTGTGACATTGAAAATGATCTTAGGCAATCCTTGACTTGAGCTTACTTTCAAGCTTGAAAACACGTCCTTTTTACCTAATTTGATATTGTCTCTAGTTGAGCCCCTTGAGCTTGTAGCCTCTTGTTTGACAGCCCAACTCTACAAGCCGAAACCCTTTCGATTAGCCTTTGAACCTAATTGGACTATTTGAGTATGAGGGAGGTGGTTGGAAGGTAGTCGGGTAATTTGGGATTGAAAGGGGTAATCTATGGGGAATTTTGAAAGGTGAAAAGAGATGAAACACTAAGAAAAGAATCGAAAACACTAGTCCTCTCCAATATTTGTTTAATAAAAAAAAAAAAAATAGTTGTATATACTCAATTGTTGCTTTTGATTTGGAGAGGCTAGTAATATAAATACCCTTCGATAGACGTTCTCAAAGTGGTAGAAATTCAAAGAAAATACACTCTAACGGAGAATTGAGAAAACAATTAGCTTGTGAACTTTGTGGTAAGGGGAAGAAACCAAGTTTGGGATTGGTTTACTAAGAAAGTAAAGAGTGGGGTAAAGTGATTGTTGTTTGAGGGGTGGATGAGATTAGCTAACTCATTTAGTCCATTTTATAGTCACTTCTACCCAAAATTATCCCACCTTACCCTAAGCCAACATTACAACCTATTAAAGACCTTTTTGATTCTTTGTCACACATGTCGGTATACATCGAAGTTTAGATGATTGGCAAGCTTATGGTAGACATTTTATGCATTTTAATGTGAGCGTATACACTTCCCTTTTGATACACTTGAGAGTCGAGAGTTACACTCACCATGTGAGGATCTTAAGTTTAGAGTGTTTTGTCTCGAGAGTAGTGGATCTAGTCTATCACACATGCTCACTTTTATCATGATCTCTTACTCTTTTTCATAAAAAATTCTGAAATCAAATGCCACTAAACTTTGCCCTAAACACTTGTTCTTTTGTCTTTCTCTTTATTGTTCGGGACGAACAAGTTTTAAGTTTGGGGAGATTTGGTACACGTGTTCCGTGCACGCACTTTAGGGCACTTTTAGTGTCATTTTAGTGTCAATAACGTGCATAATTATGTGTATTTAGTGCTTTTATATTCTAATGGGCAAAATAATGCGTTTGGGCTATTTTTATATTAAGACAGGTGTAAAAAGGGTCGAAATCGAAGATTAAACGACCGAGGAGTCGAGGGACCGATCGAGGCAAGAAAGGAAGAGCCAACTGAAGATCTCGGCCGAGACAGGATGTTAATCTCGGCCGAGATGAGCCTCCAGGGGTTTTCTGAAGTTTTGCAAGACTGAAGATCTCGGCCGAGATTCAATCTCATCTCGGCCGAGATGAAGCTCCAGGGAATTTCTGAAGAATGTCAAAGATGAAAGTCTCGGCCGAGATGCAATCTAATCTCGGCCGAGATGAGTCAAAATCTAAAAAGCCCTAGTTTCCCCCTTTTCACGTCTCGGCCGAGATACAACTCAATCTCGGCCGAGATTGACCTTCGACCCAAAATTCTTGAAAACCCTTTTTCACGTCTCGGCCGAGACACACTCCCGTCTCGGCCGAGATTCACTACCCTGTTTTAAAATCTTGAATACGTTTTTGCCTATTTTTGTCTAGCACTTTCTCCCTTTATATATATATCATCCCATTCGAATTTAAACTAACTTTGGATAACTTTTGGGAGTACTTTTGGATACTTGGAGAGCACATTTCAGCCACTAAGGAAGGAGATTGGACAAGGGATTGAAGGATCATCTTCTCCAATTGACATCTTTGGATTCATCCATATCAGTATCATGTTTCTTTATTTTCCCATTTATTTTCTGATTGTATTAGTTAATATGGGTGGCTAGCACCCTTAGTTCATCCTTGATCATTGTGGAACCTTGAGTCGAGACATTGATGTGATTATTACGGTTAATGTTACCGAGATTATTGTGTATTTAAGTGTTTTGTGTTATTTGCTCTTGTTGACTCACATTTATGAATTGATTATTGGTTTGATCACCCTTTAAGGCATTTGTGAATGTGTTGCTAGAATAGGAGATTACTATCCGTAATTGTAGGATTTCCGATTCCCGAGTAGCAAACAATAGTTATTTATTGGGGATAACACAAAGTTCAACCACTAAAACCGAGCTTTCGAGTTTTATGTTGAATTTATCTCGTTGTCCTAGTGTTTAATGCTTTTGGTGATTGAATCTAAGAGAGCTTGTTCGAGGATTCGGTTAAACTGAATAGGGTTATTCGAAGAGCTTATTTTGATTAACTAAGATTAAGGGACAACAAGGCTATTAGAGCTTGTTAATAGTCTTGAGATAAGGGCTTAAATCACAATTTAATCGGGCATTAACAATAGTTGCATCAATTGTTCGAGACTAAGGGGAAGCATGATCAAGGGTGACTTGTTTTACTATTTGAAAACTAAAACCGAAAAAGATCTCTTCTAGTGTTTTTGAGTACTTGTTTCTTTTAATTGTGTCTATTTGCTTTTAATTGTCACTAATAGATTGTTAGTTTCCCATCAACCCCCCCTTATTGCTTTCTTAAGTATTTATTTCTTGCATACTTAATCATAAATTGCTTGACATCGTAATCAAAACTGTTCGGCCGTTCCCTGTGGGATCGACCTTTATTTACCATTCTACTAAGTAGGATAGTCGGTAAGGTTTAAGTGTATTCTTCATACACAATTTAATTTGGTAGTAGGAAACGACGCTACCAACCGCCACTTTGGATCTTTAAGAGCCTGAGTAACACTGGTAGGCTCGACAATATTTGGTTGAGGGGATGAAGACAATACTTGGGGTTGGGTTTGCGTATATTATTTTTGGAGCGAGTGACCATACTGTGTTGATTGGGGTCAGTAATAGATGTGGTTGAAGAAAATGGATAAATGTGCGAGCTACAAGTGGGGTCGTCCAGTGAAGTATCGTCATCAGGAGCCGCAGGTGAGACCGGGGACGGTTGCTCATTAGTTGGCAAGATTGGCAAGTTCACATCACCACCATCTGGTACATGGAAAAATATTTGGGAAGATGGGGAAGGACTAGATGGAGTCTTAGAGGACAAAGTCGTAGAGAACGGGAAAATATTTTCGATAAACTCAACATGACAAGAAGTGAATATTTTAGAGGTAGATGGATCATAGCTAAGATAAGCACTTTGTGTTAAAGAGTAACCGACAAAGACACAAGGATGGGATCGAGGTTCTAGTTTGTGAGAGGTATAAGGACGAAGCCATGGGTAACATTGACAACCAAAGACGCGCAGCTTTTGAAGGTTAGGTGACCGACCAAACAATTTCTCAAAAGAGGACATCATAGATCAGTTGACTTTGGGCATCCGGTTAATAAGGTAGACAGAAGTGGCGAAAGCAAAGGGCCAAAAAGATAAAGGCATAGAAGTGGTATGTAGAAGTGTAAGACCAGTGTCAACAATGTGTCTATGACTACGTTCAGAGAAACCATTGTGTTCTGGAGTGTGTGGAGGTGTTGTTAAGTGTGTAATCCCAGAGGATGCAAGAAAGGAGCTTAAAGCAATATACTCCCCCTCCCCCCCGGTTGTCACTATATAGTGTAACAATTTTATGGTTGAAGTAATTTTCAACAATAGCCTTAAATTTAACAAAGGTTTCTAAAACATCAGATTTTCTTTTAAGAGGATACAACCATATATATTTTGTGAAATGGTCAACAAATATAACATAATACTTAAGCCCATCAATAGAGAGAATGGGGGAGGTCCATAAATCAGAGAAATCAGTTCGAGGGGTTGTGAAGATGTAAGATTTGATTTATAAAAAGCAGCTTATGACTTTTATTTATTTTGCAAGAATTACAAGAAAAATTTAATAAGTTTTGAGAATGTAAGGGAAGAATCTTAGACAAAACTAAATGAATAATTATTTATTTGATGGGTGACCTAAACGTGAGTGCTAGAGAGTTGTTGAAGGAGTAATCAAACTAAGAGCATATGGTGGAGTTGAGAAACTTGCCGAGGTCGGCCAATAATAAACACCGTCTTTATGTGGTCCGGAGAGAAGGGTGGTCCCCGTCTAACGATCCTTCACCTAAAAATCGGAATCGGTAAAGAGAATATCAACATTATTTGTGGTACACAGTTGGGAAACAAAAACAAGATTCTTTTTCATAGTTGGAACACATAAAGTATTGGGAAAAGATAGAGATGCAGTATGAGGAAGCTTGAGAGAACCAGTATGTGTGATAACTAGCCCTTTGCCATTACCAATGACGACATCGTCAAAGCCATTATAAGGCGAGTGAAGTGATAGGTTGGCGAGATCAGTTGTCACATGGTGAGAGGCACCAGAGTCCAGGATCCATTCGGAAGAGGGTGATGATGCAGTTGGATGAGCGGTTGTGTAAGCACTTGGTGCTGTATACGCTGGACGAGGTGAGGGACGTGGCTGCTGGATAGTTGTAGACCATGGCATATGCTTAAAAACGGAAAACCGTTTAGCAGAATGCCCCTGCTCATTACAGAGTTGGCAGCGCCCTAGATAAGGGCGAGAATTTTGATTATAAGGTCGAGATGGACCACCAGATGGAGGCCGAGGAGTCCAAGAAGAAGGTGATGAACGAGGCTGGCCATGAGATTGATTAGAGAAACGAGGTTGCCCTTTTTGTGGCTGAAATGATGGGTTTTGATTTGCGTTGGGGGATCGGGTAGCAGGAATAGCCGTAGCAAGAGAGGGAGAAATATGATTAGTTTTTGCAGCTAATTGTGTCTCATGATTGAGGAGTTTCTCAAGTAGTTCATCAAAGATAATTGGTGTTTCACGTGCTAAGATAGCATTCGAAATTTCTTTGTAATTATCATCAAGTCCATCAAGGATCTTGATGGCGAGATCTTCTGCATCAATTGAGACATTCATGAGAGCAAGAGCATCAATAGTGGCTTTAATCTCTTGCATAAACTCAGTTATAGATCGAGTTCCTTTTACTGGATTATTGAGTCGACTCTTAAGACTTAGAATACGACCACGTGTTGGCTTGGCATATGTGTTAGAACTGTCGTCCAAGCATCATATGATGTCTTGGCGGTGGCGATAAAAGGCATCAGTGATGGTGTGAGAGAACCAATTATGGCATTGAGTAACAATTGATCTTGACGAATCCACTGGAGATATGAAGGATTAGCTGTTGAAACACTATTTTGAGTAATAGTTTGGGGTGGGCATGGTTTAGTGCCATCAACGAATCCAAGCAAGTCATAGCCAATAAGAAGTGTTTGAAACTGTAGCCTCCATGTTGTATAATTTGTGGATGTAAGTTTGAGTGGTGCTTGAGTTGAAACATTGATAGCAATAAGGTGATGTGTAGAATCTGATGAAGTATATATGAATCGTGGGTTGAGTAACTGTAGAGGTGTTTTCTTCTGAAGTCATGGCTGGGAAAGAAAAAAGTAAAAAATAAATGACTGATGCCTATTGGCTCTTGATACCATATGATGCAGTGGAATGTAAGTAATATGTTGCTATATTTTATTAACAATGAGAAGGGCTATATATACAAGGTGAAGGAATACATACAAAGGAAACATAATCATGCATAGTCAACCTATCCTAATATAAAAGATTAAAACAATAAAGTTGAATATACAATCAAATTAATCTAAACTGGTATATCAATTAGCATCAATTATGAAGATATCCCATTAAAACAAGCACGTAACCCATGAACCCACAAAGGTATAATCAACTTAGTTGGTATCACGAAAAATAGTTTCTTACCTTTTGATGTTGAAAATCGGCAATATATGGTCGAAATATCATTGGGTTGTACTTTAGTGCTCTCATACAACCTCTTCTTTCTCCAACTATTCTGAACTCCAAAGTACATCAAAATACAAGCTTCAATATTCAAGAAGTCTTCAACGATACTCGTCTGTAAAATAGATGAATGTCTTATTACTAAAATTTGGATATATTTGATATGTTTTCAGTAGTAAAAACATCTTCAATGTCAAATAGAAATTAAAATTCAAGCAAGATACATAATAATTTTCTAACTGAATTGTCTCTCTCTCCAAGAAATCTCATTTAATAAGCGATTCAATTCGTTTCTTAATTTCTCCTAGGTTAGTAAAAATTCGAGATTGCTCTCCAAAAAATCTTGTTCAATAAGCGATTCAATTCGTTTCTTGATTTCAGCAGGGTTAGTAAAACACCGAGACTGCTCTCTAAGAAATCTCATTCAATAAGTGATTTGAGGTTGAATTCGTTTCTTGATTTGTCCAGAATTAGCATGGAAAAAAAATACCTAAAACTTATGGAAGCAAAAAATGCCTAACACTCTAATCAAAGACGTAAAAGTAGGGATGACAAAGCTTGAGAAGACCCGATACCACTACACAAACCAGCATGATAATTTCGAATATGGACCGATGTCTATCAAGTTCGAGTCATTATCAGGCCAACCCGATAAGATAAGATAAATTTCGGGTCATCTCTGTCCAACCCGATTAATCCCATAATTTTTTTTAATTATTACCTATTAGCAATAATATTGCACGATTCTTTGAAATCAACACTTTCAACAATGATGGGGGTTTTAGTTATAAAAAATATCACTTGAACCTTTACTTTTATGAACCCACCATATTAGATAGCTCTTCTTTGACTTTATTAGGGTAAGTAAATTTACAAATCATGATCCTTATAAAATTCTATTAATAATATTCTGAATATTTTTTAATTTATAATATTTATTTGTAAGGTTGGAGTTGATTGATCTAGTGTAAGAAATTTACTTGAAGAAGAGTTTAGAGACATGTGCCTAGCTACCTAGAGGAAAATGTTCATTAAAGAATGTGAAATAACTTTGTTTCATGACTATATCTTAAATTATAGATTTTCGTCGTAACTTTTTTCTTTTTATATTTTTATCTGTCTATAATGTGAATGAATATTAATAATAAAATATGTGTGCTACTTATTTGAATGTTTAAATTTATTTTACTTTTACAAAAATAAGAATAATAGTAATATATTTAATGAGCCTGAACGAACAATAATACATCTATATGTAAGTATTAGCGTGCTTACTGGTGGGTTATCGAGTTTTTATTAGTTCGATTCAAGTTGAGACTTTCAACCCAATAAGCTTAATAGGAAGGTTTGGGTTAGGTCTTATTAATTTGGACCTTATCGAGTTGTCCCGATAATAACCCAATCCACACGATTTATCACCCCCTATGTAAAAGGTTAAGAAACTTTGCAAAAGTTCCTTTAAACTTGAATATCAATGGTGACGTGACGTGACATTTTGATAATCTAAGAATGCTTCGGTATAAATATTAGAATTATGATACATGTAATTAGAGTATGTCTTGGAATATAATTAGGATTAGAATATAATTAGAATGCATATGGAAGGTTGGAATAGATTTAAGAAATTATAATATTGTCCTTAAAATATTATAAACTTAATAGGTTAAATAAGCCAAACATAAATTGGCTTAAGGGGCTGCTTGGTTGCAAATCATCAATGACAATGACAATGTGTATGAATGAGGGGTCAATCATATTGTGGAATGAAATGGGGGAAATTGTTAATAAAATGAGGTAATGATTAACTTATTATTATGTACCAAGCAACACAAATGGAAATGAGTCTTCATTCATTCTCATTCCTTACCCCTAAACTTCCCAACCAAGCGGGCCTTAAATTTAAACGGAATAGAATAGAAAATTACAATATTGTTCATAGAACATTTAAACGTAAAAGGGATAAAATAGGAGGAATAGAATTAGAAAATTACAACATTGTTCTCAGAATATTTGAACTTAAAAAGAACAAAATAAGCTAAACATAAATTGGCTGAAACTTAAAGGCACTTTTATATTAGTGTATAAATTTCGATATATACAAAAATACCAAAAAAATTGAATTATATTATCGCACTGAAAATTTAGTTTACTAAAAGCTTTGGTATTTACGATAACTTTTCAGTATGCCAAATATGGTATTTCGATTTTATTCACCCTTAGTTGGACTAGAGGATCTAAAATGAATATAATACCTCAAAAAACCGAAAATGAAATTAAAATCTACCTTCTACATAGGTGACTAATATAATAGTTTCAAGTTTCAACTCCACCAGGACCAACTATGATGCAGAAGCTCTTGATAGGGAAAGACTTTAGGCATAAAGTTTCTGTATCCAAAATGAATCCCTTCAACATTAATGCTCGATTTCGAGTAAAAAAAATAAAAACACGTCAATCTTTTTAGGATGCTTCAAAATGATAGTTAATATTTAAATTTTGTCTTGTCATTATTATCAATTATTTTAATAATTTTAATTAGAATATGATTAGAAAAGAAAAATTAACAAAAAAAGAAGAATTTTATGGCCGAGTAGATTATGGGCAAATAGCAGTTCCCTAATTTTAAATACCTTCTACCGGCGACTTTGATCCTTATTTTTTATTAATTCTGATCATTACTTGAAAAAAAAAAGTGAAATTAATGGTGATGATTAATCAATGTTAACTCAAAGGCGTTAATTATGTATGGAATCTTTAATTCAGATGTGATCTAACAGCATTATTATCGGTTAATTAATAAATAAGCTAATTATAAATGAGCACTTAACTATATCATCAATTGTTAATAGTGTTTTAATTTCATGGTTTTTAGTAACTGAAAATTGGCGTAAATAGTCTTTCATTTTTAATATTAGGGTTAAATACTTAAATCAACATGTATTTTGCTAGTTTTATGCTTTAATATCTTAAACTTTGTTTTTTGACCGATTGCAACCTGAAGTCCACGAATTGTATAAGTGGAACTTCCGTCGAATTTTTCCGACCAATTATCAAACACGTGGCAATCACATGCCAAGTTATGGGGGTTTTGCTATTTCCATGATTTGTTGAGACAGATTCACAAATCGACAGAGGTTGCAACTTGGCAATAGCAAAGTGATTGTCACGTGAATCTGCCTCAACAAATAATAGAAATAGCAAAAACTCTTCCAATTTGACATGAAATTGTCATGTGTTTGATATTTAGCCGGAAAAATTCTATGGAGGTTGCAACATGTACAATTTGTGGACTTTAGATTGCAATCGTCAAAAAATAAAATTTAGGTAATGAAGTGTAAAAATTCGCAAAGTATAAATTGATTTAAGTATTTAACCCTTAATATTATAATTTTATCCTTCGAAGTTAATCATTACATAAAATCAGACACAGTGAATGAGAGTATTTTCTTGTGAGATTTGATTTAAATTTATAGGAGAGAATTATATTTTTTCTGTAAAATTAAGTGAATATGGTGATACAAGAATTGATGTTCTTAATGTGAGGTAATTATGTTGAGAGGCTCACGATTAGAGGTGGCAAAATAGGCTCCATCTAACGATTGGGCCGTGAAAACTGTAGCCGAGAGGATCGTTGGTCCACCAAATCGAGTTGATAGATCAATGGGCCGATAGAAAACAAGTACTATGCTTGGGATGACCATGTTATTCTGGATGAATTATGGGTCGGCCCAACTTATAGAATTGACTCGACGGACTTGAGTCAAATCGCAAGAATTGCCACCTTTACTTGTACCTGAGTATTAAATTTGTTCTAAAATTATATTTTAATGGCGTATTGTTCGAAAAAATACTTAGTACAATAGGCTTTTAACAAAAACGTAGTTGTAATAAGCTGTAATTAATGTTAAGACTCATGATTAGAGATGATAAAATAGGTGGGGTCTAAAGGACTGGATCGTAAAAAACGTAACCCGAAGTATCATCGGTCTATTAGGCCGTCTCTATAGATCAATGGTCCAATGGAAAACAAGGACAATGCTCAGGATGATCATATAATTCTGGACCGATTCAACTTGTAGTATTAGTTCGACGGACTTGGGTCAGATTGCACGACCGGTTCAACTTGTAGCATTGACTCAACGGACTTGGGTCAAATTACCCGAATTGCTGCTTATAATGGGCCTTTAAAAAGGCATAGGCCCCTGTATTTAAAGTTCAAGCAATTAGGCTTGAGATAGTAAGAAAAAAGCAGATGGGCTTAGAATGTATTTTAAGATAAAAGTGTGGGCTTAAAGATATGGGTTATGAATTTTCTTAAGCCCACATATAAAGAAATCATGACATAAGCCCAGACCAACAAAAAATTTAGGAAAATTGATAAAAATTATGTGTAACTATTGCATAATTATAAATCTAACCAATAATTTTACTATTTTTTTTTTAAAATAATCTATAACTTTTAAATTCTTTATAAAATGCTTTGTGATTGATTGTAGGCTGTAACACAATCGATCACAACTGATGTGGCTTCTCTTTTTCTTATATAGCACTAATTTTTTTATTTTAAACTGCTAGATTAGCATAAAAGATGATGTGATCATTTTAATATTATGTGGCATTAATATTTAATGGCTCGCTAAAATCGAATAGCGAATAATTTAATTATCTTCAATGGTACAAGAATTAATACATTTGCAAATTTGTACATTGTAGGTACGCGTTCAAACTCTGGCGAGAATAATAACGTGCAGTTGAAAATATGCCAAACTAATAAATATGTATGCTTTATATGATAAATTGAAAACTTTACAACATAATCCAGTAAATTATCGAATCTCGTATATTTAGGAAATACTAGTAATTTATCCTAAAAAACATAAAAAATATTCCACCAACGACAATATGTTTCAAAGATATAAAATCAGAGCTACACACTCAATTTATTTCCTCCCTTAATGACAATAAGAAAACTTTAATTTAATTTATTCGGCATGGGACACTATACGTCCGCAACATCTAACAAAATCATGGTGATTTCGTTCATTTAATTGTACTCGTCGGGGTGTTTGTTGAGGTAATCCTCAACAGCATGGATAATAAGCTTAGAGGACTCCTTGCGCTTCTGGATCTTCGCATTTATGCTAGTGCGGTTATTTCCTCTCGTGTGGAATTCACTTCTGTATCTATATATAGAACCGCCTTTCGGGCCGGGCACAAATTTTACAGTGTTGTTGAAGTACTCAATATCTTCAATGGCAGCGTCGCCGCAGAGCACAGTGTATCTGTATACTAAGTTTTTCTTGTCGATTTCGTCGACCCTTTGCTTCGAAGACTTCACCCGACCATCTACCATAATAGATAACTTTCTGAGAAACAAAGTGATTTTGTCTAAAACGACCAATGTTTAGAACTAGAGGGAGAATAACTTTGACAATTTTACACCACAAAACATGAAAATGAATACTAATTCAGATTATTTGTCTCATATGTCATATGTGTCACAACCATGTCCCACACCTAATACTACGTCGTTTTGATTCAATCTTTAACTCAAATTGATACATCAAAATAACGGGAAGTTAAGTGTTATACAGGGTTGGAACACCATATATAGTTGGAACTACCGGTAGTTCGTTAAGGTATATCATATGAATTAACCTAAAAAAAAATGAAGTGAATTAAAAGTTACCTTCTTCATAAGTGACTAATTTAATAGTTCCAACTCCACCATCACCAGCTATTCTGTAGAAATTCTTCATAGAAGGAAAAACTTTAGGGACAAAATTGTCAGTATCTAAATTAAATGCTTTGAACATTCTCTCTGGTGGAACTGATAAATGAACTACTAAATTGCTAATTACCAAACCCAAGGTTAATATTTCTTTCATTTTTGACAAGAAAACAGTTGCTTGAGTTGAGTGAGTGCGTTTATGAACAAAGCTCATATTTATAAGTAAAGACAGGGGTATAATTGCCATTTCACTCTAACTATTTTAAATAGTTTTTTGGGCGACTTTGCTACTCATTTTTATGTTCTATTCAAACTGATATTATCCTTTTTTCCGAAACTAATGACATGTCATCACATAGCTCCGTTCGACATTTTAGACTGGTCGAGATAGGATTTTTAGTTTGAAGTGTTAATGAACTTAATGGCTCCAACCTAATGAGTTAAAAGCTAGATGAACTATGTCTGTTACTGTGAACTGATCTAAAAATCATAGTATATTATAAGGCGGACGGATTGAACTTTACTTACTAATTTTTTAACTGATAAAATTTTGAACCAACCCAACTCGATCCAACAAATTATATTGGTTCGACGGACTAACTGGGTTGAGTTGGGCCTTATTTAATAGAGATGGCAATTTGGCACGCACAGCCTAGCCCGACCTATCAGGCTAAGATCATATGTCAGGCAGGGGCAGGTTGAGGCAAAATTTCATCGGGGTCAACAAATATTGAACCTAGCTCATTTCTGTTAAATATACAAAGATTTTTGAACCGGTCCTTGACTCATTGAGCTTTTGGCCTATCGGATCGGGCATTTAGGGCCAATAATCTAGGGAGCCTAGTTCATATGATCTAACTCATCTAAAATGTTGGACTGATTGGATCTATCCATCGAGTCAGATCGATTTTGCCAGCTCTACTATTAAGACTGGCTGATTGACTCGGATTTTCAAGAAATATTTTACTACTAATCCTGATAATTACTTTAAAAAATGAAAATTAACGGCGATAGTTAGTAAATATTCACTGAAAGCCGTTGAACTATGCATGGAATATTCATTCAGGAGATCTAGAAGCATTATTATCGTTTAATTAATGAGTAAGCTACTAAAAAATGAGCACTTGGCCCAGTTACAATGGGTCAACCTAATCCATACAATACTTCAAACGGGCCGACCGATAAAATTCTTATCACGAAACATCAGCCGGCCAATAAATCCGAATAAAAGTGTACATAACTCGACGGATTACGGACCAACCCTCAAACCTACTTAACGGCCACGGTAGGGTTTCCATTAATCTTGGGACTAAAAGAATAATTATTGATTAGTTATCGCACTAAACAGTAAAACACGAGACAATTTATTAATTGGTCCATTTTAATTTTATTTTTATGGTAGATAGTTTTTTTTCTCCACTAAATTTCATCATTTTTCATTTAACGATATTTTTGTGATTTAAATTTTAATATTTTAACTTTTAAAATTCGATAAATGGTCCTTTCATTTTTGAAACTCGACAAATTAATCATATCATTATCTACGGTAGGTAATGTTCAATTTATCGATTTTCGGAAATGAAATGATCAATTTATCGAATATTGAAACTTAAATGATGAAAAATAATGTCCTTAAATCAAAGCTAAGTTCACTAATTACACCATAAAAAAAACTAATTCAAGGGTGGAAACTACCAACTTGTTAAAGAATATTCGCATTTTAGTCTTGTTAATCACGAAAATACAGAATTTAGTTCTGTTAAATTTTAAATTTTGCTATTTCAGTCCTCTAGCAACCAATATTTTTAGATTTTAAATAAAGAATAATATTTTTAAAAACCTTTTCTCTGGTTTAATTATGGTCAAATAAAGCTCTAGTTGAGTGGTCAAGCACAACACTGTCATTCTGTATGAATATTCAGATATTAAATTGGAAAAAAGGAAGAAAAAAAGAGAGAGAGGCTATTTTTAGTATATTATATTTGTGTTTAGTAAATAAGTATAAATTATGCACATCAACTTTGACCACCCACCTTCTCATTATGTAATATTTCACAAACAAAATTACTAATAGTAGTAAAATAATATTTTATACAATTGGTCTAACAGTTTTACCAGTCACACCTTCAGACATTTCAAAACAAAAGAATACTGGTAGAAATTGACATTATTTAGTGAAAAAGGGTAAATCATTACTTGTTTGGAAGATATTAACGTTGTAAACGTGATTAGGCGGCAAATCAGGACCTAGGCTGAACTGAGCAGGACATGCACAATCGTAATTAGGAGAAGGTAGAATCTGAAAAAAGTATAAACGACTAATAAAAACTTAATGTCTAGACGGCAATTTATCGGAGCTAATTGAGAATTTGATATGGATCATATAGTCACTTCTTTGATTTTATAGAAATAAGAGGGAGAGAGAGTTCCCAAATTATATGCAAGGCTTTATTCTGAAAGTCTCCGTTTACCTCTAACTATATTTCGTTAAGTATTTTCCCCAGCTCCTCCCCGACATAACTCTGTCTAGATCCGATTAACCCCGTCTAGACCCCAATTAAGTGCTAGATCCTATTGTGACGTCCGACTAATGTCTAACGTTTTTTGGAACACAACAGGGATAAATTGTAAAAATATATATAACCAATTCTTTTATGAATTTTTAATTACAACATAATTATTAAAAAAAAAAAAAAACAACTCGACAACTTTCATATTCTTTCAATTACAATGACCAAATAGATCATTCTATGTGCATTATTATTTTATCAAATTTCACTATACCAGCGTGAATCGAGAATGAAAGTTGTTTCAAACTGTAACTTGAATACTCAATAATTAGTTCATTACAATTGTAGTCATGAAATAGGGGATATAGAGAACGATTTTGTCAAAATGTGTTTAATAATAGTACGGTGATGTAATTAGATAAGACAAAGTGTAGTTCACGTTGTCATCGAAAAAATTAAAAATTCGTGATTTTATTTTGTTAATGCATTATGTATTTAAACTAACAAAATAAGTATTTTTCAAAATAAATATTATCAGACTTGCTTTGCTGAAAAAAAAGGAGTCACTAGTCAGAAAATTCAACACTTTGAAAAAGAGAAAATAATTTTATCGGCGACACGATTACATATTTCTTCTAGATGAGTTAGAATAAAGTTAGCATCACCAAAATAGTAGAAATTAAATTAATTACCTAAAAAAAGAAATAAATAATTTTAATGATATTAATTTAAGGATCTAAATAAGTCAAATCACTCGTGAACTATTTGGCTCTCGATTTATCAAAACCTCAATCTAGCTTGCATTGTGTAGATTGATTTGTTAAAATAAATGAATCAAACACAAGATTGTCATATTCAGTTCATTAGCTCGTGAACAAGTTCGTTAATAGGCTCGGGGGCTAGTTCGTAAAAATTACATTAATATATTGACAAGTAATTCATAATTTAGAATTATACTTATCATAAATATAGAATTATATAATTAAAATCATGTATTTGTTTATACGTAATTAATTAATTTTAGTAGTTATATGATAATTTTAAGAATTTATACCTTGTTTTTAATTAATTAATGATATGAATTAAAAATATTAATTAACGATGTTAGAATATTTTGTGTTGACAATATTTTTGTCAAAATTTCTAATGTTATTTTTATTTAATTATGACCTTAGTATATTTTTTATAAATAATTAGTTGTGTTACTATATTTCATTGTTTTAATGTTTTACAGTTTTGTAGGCGGATCATGCGAAATGGATAAGATTTGATGAATTATCTTTAAAGACATAAATTTACGAGAGTTGACATATGTGAAATTTTGAAGAGAAAGAAGAACCACGAATAAAACCGTAATAACACGTATTCATATCCACGCATGAAGATTGACTAAGTGTATATGCTTAAAAAGGTTGATAAATTAAATTTGCTAAATCCAATCTTGGAGATTTGAATTTGATAAAGCATGGAGATAATGGTGTATGGAGGCGGCATATTCATGTGGTCATGGGCTTGACCCCATGCTGACAAGATCATCAGGAGCCTCGCATTGTATATATATACTTTTGGGCAGCATTTTTGGAAGACAAAAGTAGTCATCATAGTTTCATTATTTTGTTTGTTTTAATTGGAGTTTCTTGATATCATAAGTTAAGGGGTTCAGAAACATTTATTACTCTATATAGGGGAAAAAATTATAAACCGTATCATAATTATAGTGACTTCCACTAAATATTTTGTATCTATCTGTTTTTTTCAATTTCATCCCATATCTTTTTAGATTATTCGATTTTCGTCCTAAAATTCAAAATTCGCCGGAAAATGCACGTGACGGACACGTGCCGGCCAAAATTTGGGGATTTTCTGCCACATGGCGTTGGGAAAAAATCATATGTCCACTAAATATACCAACACTTTCTGCTTTTCTAATTTTGTCCCATATGTCCTGAGATTATCCAATTTTCGTCCCAAAATTCAAATTTAAGTCGAAAAATGCACGTGTCGGACACGTGCTGGCCAAAATTTGGGGATTTTTTGCCACGTGGCGTCGAAAATCTGAGCTGGATTTGAATTTACCTTTTTCTTTTTCTTTTTCTTTTTCTTGCCACATTTCTCTAAAATTTTACCCCCTTCTAATTTATATTTTTCTTGTACAATTAGGGTTGAGATACCCTATGGAGCTCGCGGCGTCGCTAACAGTAGCGGTCGGCATGCCGGCGATGGAAGGAGGGCGCGAGCCGTCTCAGAAGCAGGGATCACAATAGAGGAAGATGGGGTGATGAAGATGAAGAGTATGGATAGCAAGCCATAGTGCTCTACAGCGATGAAGTGGCAAAGGATATAGGGGTCTGGGCCTGCCGCCGTGAGAGGGGGAAAGGAGATTTCTGCCACCGTGAGGATGGCGGGTAGAGGTCGGGTTGAGGCTAGTTTCACCTTCATCGGAATTTGCAGAAGAGAATCGCCTACGCCGAAATGGAGCGGCATGAGGAGGACAATTCTGCCGGCACAGAATGAACACCGGCAGAGGGTGGGGGTTGTTGGCGGTGTCTGTCGGGGAAGAGCAGCGATGGACAGAGTTGCAGGAGAAGAACAACTATAGGAAAAAGAAAAGAAAAATGTGGCAAGAAAAATAAAAAGAAAAATGTAAATTCAAATCTAACTCAGAATTCCGACGCCACATGGCAAAAACCCCAAAATTTTGGCCGGCACATGCATTTTCCGGCTTAAATTTGAATTTTGGGACGAAAATTGGATAATCTCAGGACATATGGGAGGAAATTAGAAAAGCAAAAAGTTGTGGGATATTTAATGGACATATGATTTTTTCCCAAAGCCACGTGGCAGAAAACCCCAAAATTTTGACCGGCACGTGTCCGTCACATGCATTTTTGGGCGAAATTTTGAATTTTAGGACGAAAATCGGATAATCTAAAAAGATATGGGACGAAATTAAAAAAAACAGATATATATATACGGGATATTTAGTGGAAGTCACTATAATTATGGGACGATTTATAATTTTTTCCCTTCTATATAGATATTCGGTGTGAGGATAATTAGAGTATAGTGTTGAATGACCTTCGGGAGAAGGGACTTCAAGGCGGGTTCGGGAGAGCTCGTTCGATCTTCGATCGTTTGCCGTGTTAGTGCCAGCTAAGTCGACAGGAGTCGTCGGACGTTATTAGATATAGTAGAGGTTAGGTGTTAGGGAAATCGAGTCTCTTTATAAAACCTATCGTTATACGGAGTATCAACAACAGGTCCGAGGGGTCTGAGTTATTCAGCCCAGTATTTATTTTGGTGTTTGTTTTTCTTCTTCTTCTTCTTTTTTTTTTTTTTTTAATTTTCGCCAAGTTCTGTGTTTCAACATAGCCAGTGCAGAGTATAAAATTTTAAACGATAAGTAACATTTTATAGTTTATATTTATTGAATTCTTTTGGGCTCGCGAGAGGCTTGAATAAGCTTGCAAACTCTTAATATATTCGATAAATTAAGCTCCAGTTCGACTAGATAACTAATAAACTAAACTCAAACTCTTAAATATTCAATTCAACTCAATTCAATTACATTCCTTCATATTCTACAATTCATAATAGAACGATATGAGGATTAGATTAATATTATTGTAGGTGTCAATAATCAGAAAAAATCCGTTTTTGGTCCACTAACTTAGGGCGAGTCTAAAACTGGTCCACTAACTATGATATTATCAATTTTAGTCTAGTAACTTGGGAATGAGTCCAATTTGAGGATAAATTTTGCCGGAATTGACTAAGTTGGCCGGAATTACTCACGTGCAAGGCACGTTCGTTCAATTTGGGGCTTTCCGGCGATTTGTCCTCATATTGGATTCGGCCCCAAGTTACTGGACTAAAATTGATAATATTGTAGTTAGTGGACCAGTTTTAGACTCGCCCTAAGTTAGCGGACCAAAAACGAAAATTTTCCTTGTTTTGTCCCATTATCCAAATTGAACAGAATACATTGGTTCTTTATCATTTGTTTTTACCTAGATTCAAATGGTTCTTGTCTTGATTCAAATCATTGGAGATTTTTAATATACTTATATCGAAACTCAATAATGGCAATCTTTTTTGTTAATCCAACACAAAATAGTGAGGTTCCACTGTTCGATTCTTTAATATAAAATTGGAGATTCATTTGAACCATATCTCTTCTTGGTTTTGCGTGGTTTGATCTTCTTCCAAATCAGCCTCATCGGAATTGTTCAACGGACACTTTCTCGATTTTGCATTGTGATTCACACCACCACGTTTTCTATACTTACTCACGTGCAAGATACGTGGTCGTTTAATTTGGGGTTTTCTGATTCAGGTGTTGAGAAGTGTAGAAAATATGGTGGTGTGGGGCACACCGCAAAATTCAGGAAGTGTCTGATGAATAATTCCGATGAGGCTGATTTGGAAGAAGATCCAACCACACAAAACCAAGAAGAGGTGTGGTTTGACTGAATCTCCAACTTTATATTGAAGAATCGAACAGAGGATCCTTACTATTTTGTGTTGGAGTAACAAAAAAGATTGCCACTGTTGGGTTTTGATATAAGTATCTTACAAAATCTCCAACAATTTGAATAAAGGCAAGAACCATTTGAATCTAGGTAAAAAAAATGGTAAAGAATCAATGTATTCTGTTAAATTTGGATTATGGGACAAAACAAGGAAAATTTTCGTTTTTGGTCCGTTAACTTAGGGCGAGTCCAAAACTGGTCCACTAACTACAATATTATTAATTTTAGTCCAGTAACTTAGGGCCGAGTCCAATATGAGGACAAATCGCCGGAAAGCCCCAAATTAAACGATCACGTGCCTTGCACGTGAGTAATTCCGGCCAACTTAGTCAATTTCGGCGAAATTTGTCCTCAAATTGGATTAGGTCCTGAGTTACTGGACTAAAATTGATAATATCATAGTTAGTGGACCAGTTTTGAATTCGCCCTAAGTTAGTGGACCAAAAAGGGATTTTTCCCGTCAATAATCATTTAGGGTTCTTCTATGGTATAACCACTGTATCAATACAACTTTATTTTAGATCATTAAATATTTTTATCCATTATTAGATCAACAATTACTATATAACTTGTTACTTGCTAAATCATTCATCATAGAAAAAATGTTAAAAATTATGATGGGCGAAGTAACATTAAATTAATTTGCTGCCTGGCCTGTTGCTAATAATTGATTGTCTTTTTCTTTTTATTTTTTGCATAAATAATTTCTTGTCTTCGTACGTGGGTTTCACCTTATTTTTATTACTTTTTCTGTTTTGCAAACAAAAAAAAGGAATTTTATCAAAGTAAACTAACTCGTTCAAAATTAAAAAATTAAAAAAAAAAGAGGAGAAAAGGCAAAATATCATTTCGATTATCTAAACTATGTTGTCAAATTCAAATGTTATGAAAAATAATCTTTAAAGAGATGAATTAAACTCAAATGAGTATAAGTTGTAATTCAAATTCGATTCAAGATGTGTAGCTAAAGATATTCTTGTAAATTTAAATATTTGAATTGATATTGCAAAAGATATTTTTCCACAACCACATAAAACACTACACATATAAATCCAAAGTGTTTTTCTTGTGCATTATTGATAAACCAGTGTGTATAAATGTATGAGGATCCGCTTTGAATTTTTAAATAAAAGTAACGGTTCTTTAAATAATACCCCGTTCCAATATATATATATATATATATATATATATAACATTTTTTTCGAAAACCTTAAGGATGAGTAAAAAAGACAAACATATTCATACAGAATCCATTTAATTGGTATATGTTTTTTTGGAATTAGGAAATAGTCAACTAATTTAATTAGGTTCTTTATGGTTAGATTGAAAGAATTGTTTTTCTAAACTAAAACTACACTTAAAAAAAGAAAAGAAAAAAACTACCTTCTCTAAAGCAGCACTTTTTTTAAAACGAAGGGAGTATATGTTATACTTCAAATTTAAACAAATCAAATATATAGATATTTGTATTGATATCAACTAGTTCTTCACCCGTGCAAAATGCACGGATGGTGAGTTTTTTGTTATTATTTTAAAACTTAATATTGTTATTTTTAATCATATCAACTATAGTCATAATAAAAAGAGGTTGCATATTTATTTTATTGAACGATAAATTATATTTACAATATAATGTCTTTGTATTCTCATGTTACTCGTGAGTCGCAATACTATGCGATAATCCCACAAATAGGACAAAATTATAGTAGGGTGGACCACATACTGTCTTGAACCCTTTGGTATAACGGGAACAATCTGTTTAAACTCTACTCCGAGAACAACTGTATTCTCACCAAAGGGTAGATAGGAATTATGCAATCCACTTAGTTGCATGACATCTTTGAGGATTTTATCCAAGTTTTAAATGCAGTGTCTATGAACTATGAGAGCTTAACCCCAAACAAATCTATATTTAAATGTAGAAAGAATTATATTAATCTAATATCAGCACTGAAGAAATTGATTGAATTTAAAGCACAATAAGATACTAAGTAATTCCCAAAAGAATGAAACTGGTGATAGATTCATTTTGCAAAACTAATCAAGTAATTGAACAATTATAAAATTTCAAATACGTTCAACATAGTCCATATATAAAGAAATAATGAAATATATTCATAAGGTACAAATTCGACTTCAATAAATGATAAGGATAACCCGATCACCTCGGGTCGGGCTAATACCAAAGCCCACTGATCGGCCCAGCACGTGCAGGCCCAGCAAGCACGAAAAAGCCCACCACGCATAGGCCCAGCAGGCCCAGGAATGCGCGTTGGCCCAGCGAGTGGTTTGTTCCGCGAATCAAGGCTGAAGATTCGTTCCCAGCCGCCATGCAGCTGGAAGTGGGCGTGAATATAGGAAGTTTGTTAGGGTTCAGTTAGGGTTGAGGAAAGCTAAGTATAAATACGTGAAAAGAACTCTGAATTAGGGTTCGCACTCTGTATACTGAATTACTACCTATAAACTCAACGTTCTAGTAAAGGAAACACCTCGGCAAGAGTGATTTTCTGCCCGTGGACGTAGATCTCCGGATCGAACCACGTAAATCTTGTGTTTTTTATATTCTGTTTGTGTAGATTATCGTTAGATTTTGTGGTTACCGGATTGCGCATTATCAATTGGCGCCGTCTGTGGGAACGCTTGAACCAACAATTCTTGACGTTTATATCGCATTCAAGAATCATGGTGACAACACGTTTGAATCAACTCGCCACGGTGATCAATCTAATCAGGATCCACCCGTGGATCAAGTTTTGCCACCGAGGCAATTGCCGGCAGGGAATACGTCTAGTCATCAGGGCAATCAAAACCCTCCACCCCCTCAAGACCTGCAAAACCCTAATCTTGCTGCTGCTCAACCACCGGTTAACATTCAAATTACCCCAGAACTGCTCCAGGCTTTCCTGCAAGAGCATGCACATGTTCTTCAAGATTGGGCATTTAATCGCCTACATCCCGCGGGGCCTGCCGCGGGGCCTGCCGGCCATAATGCTAATCCCGTGGTGCCCCCACCTCGCTCGCGTGATCAACAGGATCCGGGGAACCGCGGACGTCAGGATCGGCGACGGGAACGACCCGGTTCTTCCGAGGACCATGGGAGTTCTAACGAATCACGACCTCGTAATGATGAACCTACTGATGTGGATCGCCGCCGTCCACTTAATGCGACTAAGAGAGTTCGCTATGCCAATCTTCATGCTCTAGATCTTCAAGAGTATGAGCAAGTTCAACGCAATGTTGAACTGGACAGAATTCTGGGTCTTGATGCCAATGGAGATATCATCACACCGTTCTCCCGGGAAATCATGGCCACCTCCCTTCCCGAAGGGTTCAAACGGCCAACCATTCCACCTTACAATGGCACCGGAGATCCGGCCAATTTTCTTGGAGCTTTTAGGCACAGCATGCTTAGCCATGATAACATTACATCCCTCCAGTACTGCAAGATTTTCCCTGAGTACTTACAGGATGAAGCTCGGGTTTGGTTTGATTCTCTCCCACGCAACAGCGTATCCTCCTTCAGAGAACTCGCCGAGCACTTTTGGGCACGGTTCGAAGCACGGGCGAAGCCCATGGCCACCCTGGCCGACGTCATGAATATGGAACAGCGGGATGGTGAAACTGTCACCCAATTTCTTGACCGCTTCACAGCGGTAAGTCTCAAGGTGGAAAATTGCCCCGACGACATAGTCATCAACGCATTTATGAATGGACTCCGCCCCGGAGCACTTTACACCGAGTTAGTTCGGAACACACCGGTCACGACTCGAACACTGTTCAAAACAGTGTGCAAATTTGCTAAGGCCGAGGAGCAGACTCGCCAGAAGCGTGAGAAACACGCTAGCAAACGGCAATCCGATAAAACACAGACCGGGCCTAGTACTCGACCTAGTGCATTTTCCCGCTTGACCCCGGGGCGTTCAGAATCCCGAAGTGATATTCCACAATTGACTCCGTTGACGAAGTCACGAGCTGAAATCCTTTCTATCCACAAGAACGATCTGCGACCTTGTCCGCGGATGACTGCGCCTCCTGAGAAGAGGAATCGTGGAAAGTGGTGTGCGTACCACCGAGATCATGGGCACGAGACAGAGGAGTGCCGAGAACTCGGCAAGGAAATCGAGGAGTGCCTGAGGAAAGGATTCTTGCGCCAATACATTGCGCGGACCGATGATAAGCCCCGGACAGGTCAGAATGGGGGGCCATCCAATAATCGCGGATATCATGACTGCAGCACACAGCAAAATCGGCCGCCGTGGCAAAATAATCGGCCGGGGTCCAATAACTACGCACGGCAAGATTCTGGCAATCGCCAGCAACCACGTCTTCCGCCGCCACCTCCTCCTCCGGGAGGACCCGGAGATAACGCGCCTCCTCACGTGATAAACGTGATATATGGGGCCCTTCCCACCGGGGCCTCGCGACATACCTTGAAGGCAGAGGCTCGACGTCCTCCTCCCGAGGAGCCACGTCACAAACGTCTCCATCAAACCGAGACTGTCAGCTTCACTGATAGGGACCCGATTCCGGAGATAACACCTCACACTGACGCTATTGTCATCGACATGACTGTAGCCAACATAACAGTAAGGCGGGTCTTCGTGGATAATGGGGCCGCGGTGAGTGTTATATTTGCCGACTGTTTCCAAAGGATGGGGATTTCACGGGATCAACTTCGACCGGCTCCCGGGCCACTGCAGACTTTCACTCAAGGTGAAGTCCAGCCAGAAGGTGTCATCACTCTCCCAGCATCTTTGGGGACTTATCCGAAGATAAAAACCATCTTCGTGGATTTTTATGTGGTGAATTCCCCGTCACCGTACAACATGATATTGGGCCGGGACTGGCTTACCCCCGCCAAAGCCATTTGCTCCACGTATCACCTCGCACTAAAGTTTCCCACCTCGCATGGCGAAGTGGCTGTCCGCGGGAGTCAGCGGGTTTCAAAAGAATGTATGTATGTGGCACTCAAAAAGACTGCCAAGGTTCAACCCAAACAGCAGCTTCAGGTGGCATCGTCGCATCTCGAACCTCGGGAATGTACCTCGTTAGGGGATGACACTGCACAAGTCCCGCTTGATCCATCCAAGCCGGAACAGACAGTAACCGTAGGAGCCGTGGATGTGCCATGGCTACACCACGCTATAATTCAGACCTTGCGAGAGTATTCCGATGTCTTCGCATGGTCTCCTCTGGATATGCCCGGGGTCTCTCCCGATATAATAACACACAAGCTAAATATCGATCCCAGTGTAAAGCCAATCCAGCAGAAGCAGAGAAAATTCGCTCCGGAGCGAAATGAGGCCATTCGAATCGAGGTAAAGCAACTCTTGGATGCAGACATCCTGTTCGAAGTATATTACCCCTCCTGGTTATCGAATCCAGTAATGGTGGTTAAATCCAGTGGGGCATGGCGGATGTGCGTCGACTTCTCCGACCTCAACAAACATTGTCCGAAGGATTGTTATCCCCTACCTTCCATAGATCAAAAGGCCGAGGCCATCACTGGGTATGAGGCTCTGTGTTTCTTAGATCTGTACAAGGGATACCACCAGATATTTATGGATCCGCAAGATGCCATCAAGACAGCATTCATCACTGCTTTTGGGTGCTATGCTTTTAAGAAAATGCCCTTCGGGCTCAAGAACGCCGGAGCCACATACCAGCGTATCATGGATCGGGTTTTCCACGGCCAGATTGGCCGCAACGTTGAGGTTTACGTGGAGGACCTGGTTATAAAGAGTATCTCCCATTCTTCTTGTGTGCAAGATATCGCCGAAACGTTGTGCACCTTACGCAGCTACAATTTGCGCCTTAACCCGGCGAAATGCACTTTTGGCGTCGGCTCCGGCAAGTTTCTGGGATATATGGTTTCACAACAAGGTTTGCAGGCCAACCCGGCCAAACTTCGGGATGTGCTAGAACTGCAGCCACCCAAGACATTCAGGGATGTTCAGCGCCTCACAGGTGGTTTAGCGGCTTTAAATCGGTTCTTATCTAAAGCGGCCGAGCGCCAGCTCCCATTCTTTAAAATTTTGAGACAGGCGAAGTCCTTTGAGTGGACTCCGGAGTGCACCGAGGCCTTCGAGGCTTTGAAGCGTCACATACAGCAGCTGCCCACTTTGTCAGTTCCTCTCCCCGGAGAGCCGCTTTATTTATATTTAGCTTCCTTCGAGGAAGCTATCAGTGCTGCACTTGTGCGCGAAGTCAATGGGGTCCAACATCCTGTCTACTTCGCAAGTCGTGTTCTCCACGGAGCAGAGACACGGTACTCCGTGTTAGAAAAAACCGCTTTGACAATTGTTATGGCAGCTCGGCGTTTACGGCCATATTTCCAAGGACGTGAAATACGGGTTCTGACCAACCATCCTATCCGCCAGATTCTTGTCAAACCCGATGTGTCTGGGCGCCTCGCAAAGTGGGCCGTCGAGTTAGGCGAATATGATATTCAATATCTTCCCCGACGAGCAATCAAGGGACAAGCACTTGCCGACTTTCTGGCTGAAACCCCGGGAGACGTTCCCCAGTCTCCGACAGACAAGGATACACATCACTCCGCTACCCACGTACCCGCATATATGAAATGGCAGCTATATGTAGATGGAGCCTCCACAACTCGAGGAAGTGGTGCCGGGATACTCCTAATTGACCCCGAGGAGGTTGAAGTAAAATACGTCATCCGTTTCAAGTTCAAGGTGACTAATAATGAAGCGGAGTATGAGGCAGTTCTCGCCGGGCTCCGGCTCGCTCAATCCTTGGGCGTTCGTCATCTTGAACTCTTCACAGACTCCGAGATCGTGTCCAAACAAATTCAGGGGACCTATGTCGCCAAGGATGAGACAATGATCAGGTATCGTGCTCTAACACTCAAGCTCATGTCAACTTTTGATGCAGTTATTATCCAGAAAATACCGCGTGCTCAAAATGCAAGAGCAGACGCACTCAGCAAGTTGGCCTCCGCGGTCCAAACAAATATATCTCCGGATATCATGGTCGAAGACCTATCTCATCCAGCAATTCAGGAGGCCACGGTTTCGGTACTGGCCAATAGTGATCCGAATTGGATGACTCCTATCATCCAATATCTCCGAGATGGAGTCCTGCCCACTGACAAGCTACGAGCTCGGCAGGTTGTCCTCAAAGCTCCCAAATACTCCTTTCATGATGGAGTCTTATACCGGCGGTCATACCTACAACCGAGTCTCCGATGTCTCGCTCCTGCCGAAGCTACCCAAGTTCTGCGGGAGGTTCACGAAGGGGCCTGTGCCAGCCATATCGGCTCCCGGACATTAGCCAAGAAAGTTCTCCGCTGGGGATACTATTGGCCAACCCTGTTCAACGATGCTCACGACTTGGTGACCAAGTGCAGCAAGTGCCAGCTGCACTCCCGTGTAAAGCATCTGCCACAGACCGAGCTCACTGGAATCCAGAGTGCGTGGCCGTTTATTCAATGGGGTATCGACATTGTTGGTCCATTCCCCGTTGCTCCGGGAGGATTGAAGTTCCTGGTTGTTGCCGTAGACTACTTCACTAAGTGGGTCGAAGCCGAACCACTTACAGCCATTGCTGGTCAGAATATCTTGAAATTTGTGTGGCGCAATATTGTTTGTCGCTTCGGCATCCCGAGCACTATTATCTCGGACAACGGTAAACAGTTTGCCAACGATCCATTTCGGTCACGGTGTGAAGAGCTCCACATCAAACAGATTTTTACTTCGGTTGCTCACCCTCAAGCCAACGGGCAGGTTGAAGTAACCAATCGGACACTGCTCACGGGAATAAAGAAGCGCCTGGATAATGCCAAAGGACTCTGGGCTGAAAATCTTCCACAAGTCCTATGGGCTTATCGCACAACACCGCATACTTCTACCGGGGAGACTCCTTACAGCCTTACTTATGGTTCCGAAGCCGTTATCCCCGCTGAAATCGGTGTGCCGAGTCCTCGCCTCCTCACATTGGTTCCAGAGAATAATGACGAGGCTCTCCGGGCAAATTTGGATGAGCTTGAAGACCGCCGTGACCAATCATTCATTCAACAGGCCAGGTGTAAACAACGAGCAGCCCGGTATCATAACCTCCGGGTCCGAGGCACTCAATTCAATGTCGGGGACTTAGTTCTTCGGCTCAACTCAGCCAGCAAAGCTGCCCCCGAAGGGAAACTACACGCTCCTTGGGAAGGTCCCTACCGAGTCGTTGCCGCACACGACTCTGGATCCTATCAGCTTGAACATCTCAACGGGACCCCGATTCCCCGAAGCTGGCATGTCACTAACTTAAGGCGTTTCTATCTGTGAAGGCCACATCTCAAGTATCATCTTACCTTTAATTTCTTTTATAGTTGTTATCTCTCTTTGTACTTTTGAGTTTGCTCCGGCATTTATCATTGAATAAAAATTCTTTCTTTGCATATCTTGCTGTGTTATCCTTTACGTTACGGGGACGCCCTAACGCACTCATATTATCATTACTAGTCTCCGGACAATAAAAACTCTTTCTCTCGGTCCGTCCGAGGAGATTCGCATTTTAGTCCCCGGACTCATATCACTTTCTCGTCTGTTTAACCGGAGAAGTGTTTACTCCCGCCTGATCCGTTCGGGGAGGTTTTACTCCGCCTGATCCGTCCGGGGAGGTGTTGCTCCCGCCTGATCCGTCCGGGGAGATTGGATTTATCCATACTGTGTTCCCGAACACTTAATTAACACAATTAATAATTTTTCCCGTCGTGTTTCCGGACACCCGATTAAAATAGTTTGTAACCTGTTGCTTTCATTAAACTCGTTGGTATACACTACAACAGTTTTATTATCTTTTAAATATTACAAACATCATAAAGTTTTTTACATAAGACTTCAAAAAAAAAAAAAAAAAAAAAAAAACAAAAACACAACAACAAAAAGGAGAAAAGCCATTTATCTCCGGCCCCCGAGCCAATACTCGGCGCTCCGGCGTTGCTGCCTGCTTCTCGATCGTCGTTGCGTCCTCCGGGACCCTGAAGTTCTTCGGCCTCGGGCTCCGGCTCTGTCATCCCCTCGAGCTTCCCTACGCCGAGGACTGGCTCTGGGCTCTTGCCTAGGGACTTCGTTTCTGGTCCGCGCTCGGCTACTTTGTTGTGGCGCGGACCTCGGGGTTTGAGCCCACTGCTCAGGGTCCCACTCCTCCGGAGCCATCACTTCGATTTCCCGGGCCAGCTCTTCGACTACCTCCTCGGCAACCGTCGGGGGTTCTTCTTCAATCATGGTCGCCGGAGCTGGCTCTCGGATAACTATGCCTTTGCTCTGTCCGGAGGGTTTCTTCTTGTCCTTTGTCTTCTTGTCCTTCCGAGGCGCTTCGGGGTACCTTGCCTTTGGCTTGTACTGGCAATAAACTCCTCGGCAGAGGGCCTCCATCTGCCTCAGCCCTTGAGCCCTTCATACATGCTCAGAAGCAGCTCGAGTACTTCTCGCTTCCTTACGAGCTCCGAGGCATCCGCGGGGTTAGTGGCAGTCAGCACCGAGATTTCGCTCTGGATCTCAACGACCCGCTCCTCCACTTCTTCAAAGGTCAGGAGACCGAACTCCGAGAGTATTCGGTCATACTCCCTCTGATGAGCAAGGATGCGGCTCATCTCGGCAGCGGTAGACCGATATTTCATCTCGAAGTCTTTGGCTCTCTCCTCGGCCTCAACCACTTTCCTCTCTGCCGAGGCTATCTTCTTCTCCAGCTTTGGCACTACGTGCATTTGCAGATGATTCTTTTCTCCGCGGAACCACTCAAGTGATTGCATTAGCTTCTTTATTGTTTCGTGTAGCTCCGCGGTGTTCTAAACAGATAATAAGAGTCAACCAGATCGATTACTCTCAGTACAAGTTGGAATTCAGTTCGACAACAGACATAAATTGATCGTGCAAGTAAAAAGAGAAGTGCAAGAGTCTGAGAAACAGAAGTTATATTTCACATTTCAAAAGTACAACTGTTTCAGTCAATACATCATTCCTAACATTCCTAAAAATGTACAACTTTAAATTTGCGGGGATCGACTGACCTCCCGCTCAACGGCCTCGATCGCAGCTGGGGCTTCGACCTCCATCTGTGGAGGGGGCTCAATGCTCCGGGGAGCGGTGACCAGTTCACCTCGGCAGAAGGCTAGGAATTCTTTGTCCTGGTCCACCTCGCAGTTTGCCACTTCCGCGGCCGTCAGGAGTTGCTTTTTCTCCCCGAGAGCTTTCACCAGGGGCTACTCCGGCAGATTTGCTAGCGCAGCATAGTAGGCCTTCTCCACTCCGGCCATCGACTCAAAGTCGTACCCGGATTCTGGACGATATATGTCCACATTCGGGTAGACCGCCTTCACTTGCTCCAGCAGCGCGGATCGAGTGGCCTGGTCCCCGATAGCCACAAACTCCATTTGGAAGTCGAGGAACGTGGTGGTCTTGAAGAGCTTGTCGGCAAAGGCCTTCAGCAAGGCTCCCTGCCCCTCGACTACGGCAGCTTCCTTAGCTTCCATCTCTGCCCGCAGCTGAAACAGTTCGCCTCGGAGAGCATGGTTCTCCGCCTCCACCCCACGCAGACGCGCGACCTCGGTTTCGACCAAGGCAGCCCTCTGGCGTGCCTCGGTCATATCATGGGCCAGCCGGTCGTTGCGCGCCCGCAGTTCCCTGGCCACCTCGGCCAGCTTCTCCTTTCCCTCCTTCTCGCTCTTACGGCCGAGGTCTAGGATACCTCGCGCCAGGCGCAGGAGTTCTTCGGCATCCGCGCCCTCCAACCCCAGAAGACTCGGGGCCACCTGTTCAACCTGGACAGTTACACGACAAATAAGTCATCCGCAGCCTTCATAACAGACACTTTAGGCACATAGAATACGATCAGAATTTTAAGTCTACCTGAGAGCTCCCCCCTACTCGGGGTCTCTTGGATGGCGCTTGTGGAGTCCCAGTAGGCTCCGGCCTCTTCTTTGATACGGGGGGAGACCCCGCCGGCGTCACTTGTTCTTCCGACCCCGTCGACGGTCGGGCACTCGGTGGCATCTTCCCCCGGGGAGACACCTCAGTGGCTTTCCCTTTCTTTTTTGCCGCTACCGACGCTGCAGGGCTCCCAGCAGGCTCCTTTCCGAAGCGTCCCACTGCATACAAAGGTTGTGGTTAGTCTTGCGCAAAAAGACAGTTTAAACAGCAAGAAAAAGAACTCCTACCCTCTTCAGTCCCTGCATTGCCCGAATAATACGGACTCAGCCCTGCCTCCTCCAATTCCTCCTCGGAACAGAGGGTTTTGAAAGTCCCCACTGTCCGGAATGTGTGTATCACTTCGGCCCCCGGGCTCTCCGCAGGAGCGGTGTCAAGAACCTCCTCAGTCCTCCACTTCGGCAGAGCCATTTTATTCCTAATGAATATAAACCTCTCCTTCCAACCCTCTACCTTACTCGGGTTCTGAACCTTGAACCCACCTCGGGCTCGGGGACTAAAGGAATACCACCCCTTGGACTTCCCGAAGTTTTTTAGTTGGAAGAAGAACCTAAAAAGATCTACGGTTGGTTCTAATCCGGCCTGTTTACAGACCACGGTGAATCCCACCACCTGCCTCACCGCGTTCGGCGCTAATTGATAGAGGGCAATACCGTAATATTTCAGCAATTGGATGACAATATCCCACAGCGGCAGTCTCAGGCCTACTCTAAGGGAATCAATATATACACTAATAAACCCCTGCGGTGGGCAACAGGCCCTGTCCTCTGGGTTAGGGATTATATACTCGAGGTTAAAGGGAAGGTAAAATGACGGGAGCTCCCTCTCAATTTGCTCTCGCGACATCCGTAGTGCCACGGAGGACACCTCCCGACCCTCCTCCGCACACGGATAGAAAGCAACCATCATAACGTTGCATTCCCGGCCGTCGATCCTGTCTATGGTCCTAACCTCATTCCTCTCCGGAATGAGATATGATAGGGGGGGATGTCTAACGGGGTACTCGAAGTCCCTAGTTCTTCAATCGAGCCAGAAGATGAGGCAGAAGATGAAGAAGACGAAGAGGAAGACATACTTACTTGGGTGGAATTTGAGAAGGTTGATTTGAGAAGTTTTTGATCTGGGATGAATCACGAATGCAGATTTCCTCTTTTTCCCGCTTTCTAAACTGATGAATCGCAATGAAGAAGATGAAACGTTACTGTGCAATTACTACAATTATATACGCAAAAACCAACGGCTTCGATGCATGCTATTCAAATTCAGTGATGGAGATTTAAGCGTGCTCTTCACGCGCTTTACAGTTCCCGAGGCGCGTGGGGAACAGGTTTCTTAGAAGTTGCAGAGCGTGTCACTTCACATCCCTCTCTCTCATGATGGCGCCGCCAATCACATCAGCCTCACCCTTTGTCAGGAAGATTCAAACTACACCCCGGTGTACACTCCACCTCGGTCATACTACCACACTCCGGTGCTCCCTCCATTTTGGCCAGACAACTCACTCCGGTGTACCCCCACCTCGGCCAGGTTGTTATAAACTCCCAACGCGTTTCTTGCTTCTGGGAAAATCGATATATTGATAAATGTCTTATGCACTTCGGCCTAGTTCAGTCATCCGTAAACACTTCGGCCCGCCAGCGACCGCGGTCCTTCTTGCTTACGGTTCTACTCCGATGACAACGGAAGTTCCTACCTCGCTTCGGCTGGGGGGGGGGGGGCATCTGATAGGGATAACCCGATCACCTCGGGTCGGGCTAATACCAAAGCCCACTGATCGGCCCAGCACGTGCAGGCCCAGCAAGCATGAAAAAGCCCACCACGCATAGGCCCAGCAGGCCCAGGAATGCGCGTTGGCCCAGCGAGTGGTTTGTTCCGCGAATCAAGGCTGAAGATTCGTTCCCAACCGCCATGCAGCTGGAAGTGGGCGTGAATATAGGAAGTTTGTTAGGGTTCAGTTAGGGTTGAGGAAAGCTAAGTATAAATACGTGAAAAGAACTCTGAATTAGGGTTCGCACTCTGTATACTGAATTACTACCTGTAAACTCAACGTTCTAGTAAAGGAAACACTTCGGCAAGAGTGATTTTCTGCCCGTGGACGTAGATCTCCGGATCGAACCACGTAAATCTTGTGTTTTTTATATTCTGTTTGTATAGATTATCGTTAGATTTTGTGGTTACCAGATTGCGCATTATCAATAAAAAAACACATAAATCAAAAAGTATTTCTTCATCTACGACTCTGGAATTGTATTTAGCCACATCATTGAACCCGAATTGTTGACTGAAATCTTCTATTGTTGACTGAAATCTTGTAATTCATTCTTCAACAAAATTCTTTCTGTTTTATTCTTTAAATAGAATTCCTAATTTGGTCTTTAATCTATCATGACTTATCACCATCTTCAGCATTGTCCAAACAACAAATAATATGATACATATTTTTATTTGTTTCAACAGTGCATCTCTTGTTTAACTTTCCAGGCAAAACCTCCACAAATCCAGTAGGAAACTCCTACAAAAATTAAAATATATTGAATTAACAATAAAATTCATTATACACAGTTAAAATGTATAATCAAAACCTAAGAGAGAGAGTTATTTTTTTTTCGCAATGCACCTAAGCGAGAGAGTTGTTTTGTTTTAAAATTTTGTTGGGTGATACATATATATATATATATATATATATATATATATATATATATATATATAGATGAATATTATGCGTTTTTCAAAGATGTTAAAAGATTGGAACTTATATGGTATTTAAATGCTATAAAAAAGGAAACAAATAATTAACAAAATAAAATTCATAGATTGGATCAAATTTTGAAATTTGTAAATTATTTAATAAATAATAATGTTTTTTTCTTGATTTACAACACACATAACCTACATTGAATATATCTTTAGATCTTCTGATTAAACATTATAAATTACAAATTAATGCTTTATGGAGAAAATATCATTATATTTATTATTTTTTCTTAGAGAATGATGTAATATCTATTTCTAAAAGTCAATAAAAAGAACAAAATCTAGGAGTAATTACTAATCAAGACATATAATTGTGTATATAAAGGATTATAGAAAAATTGAAATTTTAACTTAGATATGTATGAATATTGTTTTATTCAGTACAAAATTACTAATAATAACATATTTTTATATAAATATGATTGAATATTAAATGGAAATGGTTGTTAATAGATCCGAACTTAAATGATATATAAGTGAAATAAAAAAGAAAAAACAATAAAGTCAACAAAAAAACTTGATTTGATATGACAATATAATCGTATAACTTACTTAATAACTAAGGATTTACAACACACATAATTTAAATTAAATATATATTCCAATCTTCCACTTAAATGGTTTATGGAGAGGATATAATTATACGATTATTTTTTCTTAGATCAATTTACTACAAAGTCACAATTATACGTTACAAATCAATGATTTATGAAGAACATATAATTATACTATCATTTTTTCCTAGATCAATTTATTTAATATTTATTTCTAAAAGTTAATAAAAAGAAGAATCATCTAGGAAAAATTAATATTCTGAACATATAATTATGTATATCAGGGATTATAGAAAATTTCAAACATTTACTTAAAGATTTTCATTGAATATTCTAAGTTTTATTATTGAACAAAACAACGTGCCTTAAAATTGAAAATACTACCAAACAATCATCACATAAAATGTTAATGCAAACATTAATATTAAAACATAAACATGCAATGATGCTTTAAACAATAAGTTCACAGAATCTAAAACTTTGAACTTAAATTCGACGCCCAAAGTTATTTCATTTGTCATAAGAAAATACTTCAAGTTTTCGCAAAGAACAACTGAATCTCCATCCTTAATAACACCAACCTTGAAAGTAACTTCATCCAAAATGATACTTGAATCTCTTTTTTCAAACCCAAATTAATGAGATTTTTTTGACAAAACTCTTGTGAAGGATTTGTATAGGTAAACAAATCTGATTAAGACTTAATATAATCATTAATAAATTGTATAATATTACAAAAGCAAATATTAGGGTAAGAGTTTCACCATTTTTTAAGTCTGGCCAATATTTTTCAGCATACACATTCTGTAACGAAGTATTTTATTTGTTGACCGAGTCTTCACAATTAAAGGAGTACAAATGATATCATTTCTAAGTAAATGATGAAGCTCTTTTAGCTTGCACATTCCTCGTACAGATTCAACAAAAAAATACAACAAAAAAACTAAATAAACAAACATACTCATCTATATTAAAATAATAATCAAATTATTAAAAATATATGTTTTCCAAATGAGTTTAAAATAAGTTTTTAATTATACCTTCGTTAAAAGTAATTGGAGTGTCATAGTCTTTGTAGATATGCTTCTTTGAATACATAGTAGACGTGAATCACCGCAGAATTCTCAATAGTGAAAGCAATTAAATCATCATATTTTAAATTATTAAATAGAATAAAAGGAGACCATCTCTGTCTAAAATACACTCTACCGTCAGTGTCCATAACAGCTTGAACATAGCATTCGTCGCTATATTCATTTTTCAAAGTGTAACAATTTGGAAGAATCCCTTTTATTATTGGATTGTACGCTCGAGGAATATGCTTCAATAATTTACGAATAAACAACATTACAAATATTAAATAAAAAACGGAAAAAAAAACAAAATTAATAATAATAAATATCTTTAAAATTTACTTGCACATTGGTTTTCGTCACAACCATTTTCCAGAAAGCATGGTTGATACAACCTATAAAACTTTTCTTTTCGAATAAAATTACCGTAAGCAGATATTTTTTTTGTTTATTTTACATATAATATGCATTTGCAGAAAGTTGGATGAGTACTTTTAAATAATAAGTTTTAGGTATTTATTTATGGAAATTACGTTTTATCCTAATTAAGACAAATGAATGATTTCAATTATTACAAAAATTAATGATGATAATAATTCCATATAATATTAAATAATTATGTACATGTTCATTGAATTATTACAAATGATGATGATAATTGTAGAAAACATATCCATCATAATATAATATTGAATTAAATTTGATTTACCAAAAAGTTGGATGATTTAATTTTATTTTAATTTTTGGTATTTTTTCTTTGTTTGAATTTTACGTTTCAGTTAAGTTAACATTTACAATTTTATAACACATAAATAATTAAAACATGTTTATTTATGGTAATGAACCAAGATTCAAAATACATTTTCCTTCATTTAATATAAATTATAAGTATAATTAATAATTTAAAAGGCTAATTGTAGTAAATTATAAAACAAAATGCAATTATGAAATATATATTTAAGTAAAAAAATGGATACAACTATCTTAGGTGCATTGTGTATCATTGTTGAAATCTCATTATTTCTAATGATTTTTTTTTTATGTTTAGATTAAAACGAAAATAATTTCAATTATTACTAAATTAATGATGACAATAATTCCATATAATTTAAATTAATTATGTACTTTTTCATTGACTTACTACAGATGATGATCATAATTATAGAAAATATATTCATCAAAATATAATTTTGACTTAAACTTAATTTACCAAAAAGTTGGATGATTTCTTTTTATTGTATTTTTTGGTATTTTCTCTTTGTTTATCTTTTACGTATCAATTAAGTTAACATTAACAATTTTTATTAACACATAAATAATTGAACATGTTTATTTATGCTAATTAAGCCAGATTCAAAATACATTTCCCTTTATTTAATATAAAATGTAAGTATAATTAATAATTTAAAAGGTTAATTGTAGTAAATTATAAAACAAAATGCAATTATGAAATATATATTTAAGTGAAAAAATAGATACAACTCTAATAGGTGCATTGTGCATATTATTGAAATCTCATTATTTCCACTAATGATTTTTTTATGTTTAAATTAAAATGGAAATAAATCTATTAGTCACATTTATCCATCATTGTTTTCATTACTTTTGACTTTATAATTAAATTAATTCATCACAATCAAAATTTACAAAAAATATGGCAAAAATTAGTAACTATATATTAAATAAAATGGACTGCATCAACGGACGAGATAGACAATACATTTATAAATATGTTCAAAGAACTATTGTAGTTCAACTGAGGATAATTAATAAAATGGCTTCAAAGATCGATTGAAATGGTGATATAAATCTTATCCTCGGAAATTGTCCCTAAAAGGTTGAGCTGAAAAAAAAAAGTTAGTAACAAACATTATAAAGAAATACTATAATTTTAAAAATAAACTTAAACCATTCTCTAACGAAAAAATAAAAAATGCCCGAAACAGGCTAATTCCTAAAATAAACGGTCTTCATCACTAAATCATCAGCAAATTTTGTAATATGGAGATGTTTATTTTCAGCATATGAAACGACAATACAGTCGTGTATTTCAATATCAATGTCACAAACCAACACTTCCCAACCCCTTTCGAAGAACAAATTTCCTTTCTTTTATTTTTAAAAGAACATCCCAAGTTTTTGTTTCTCCATATACAAATATCTTGCAAGTCATATCAGAAATATGATTGATATGTCTCAAAAATCTATTTGGTATTTCCTGCATAGACGATAACCACAAAGTTAGTATTAGTTTTTTTTTTTTTTAAAAACTAAAACTTTACTAATGGGGTAAAAAAAATTTAATAATAAAGAACATGCTTAAATAAAAATATTACCAATTCATGATACTGATTGTACTTCGGGAATTGATATATAAATTTAGGAAAATGATCAAAATCGGGTATACATTCATTTTCAACAATGCAGCTTGATGAACTACATGAATGAATAATCTATCACAATCTATAATACAAAAACGATTTAACTTTATTTTATAGAATGTTAATTTAGATTATAAATGCATAAAGTATAAGAAATGAGTGTTATCTGCTTGCCATTAGAAGCGTGTTCACTATAATACAGGTTGATATTGTTGGAGAGTAATGAGGAGAATTGTGCAATACTTTTAATTTATAAAAAGTAGATTATATTTTTGAAGTTAGATTACTTATAGTTTGATTACAAATCATCTTCCTAATTAGCGTATTTCAATAATACAATTGATGATTAAACTAATTTCTAATGGTAAGCTAATCAGATCATTTATAATAAAACTAAAATTTATTCAAAAACAATAAATTTAAATACAATATTCGATTAAACATATGTAAAAAAAAAAAAAAAAGATAGAAAGCAATATATGAAAATAAAGTGAACGATTTTTATAGAAAAAAATATTTTAAGGATTTGTTGCAAATTTTTTAGAGTATAAAGACTATAGAGGAAAATAATTAACCTTTTTGATCCATTGTAATCAAGATTCCTGGTAATAAAGTTAAAATGATTTTAGTTTAATATATCCATCTCTTCGACTATCAAGTGTCATAAATCCCTAATTTTTTTTTATAAATTAGATGATACCATTTTTTAGTGACAACAATAATCTCTGGAAGAAAATAATTATAAATTATATCAAATGTTTTTATTTGAATGAGTTTAAGTGTTGTTTTAATTTGTTATAAATATTTGGTATGTAAAAAAATATCAAAGGAATAATGATTATAATCAATATTAATTGGCAATCAAGCCTATTTACAATAAGCAAATTATCATTGTAAGTTAAAACAAAATATATGGATTGACTATTAAGATGTGAAAATATCGATTCAATCATTCACAAAATTAGATTATGCTTACCATTTAGGATGATAATAATCCCAGATAACCAAACTAATTATTCCATCGATTAAAAATAATTCATATCTAATTTCATGATAACACAACCTTAAATCCAATATGATAAAATAATTAATAAATAAGAAAATAAAAGATAATAAATTATATAAATGTTTTTATTTGACAAATATGAAAGTTTTATTCTTATTATTTATAAATATATAGTATGTACCGAAATATTTCAAATAGAAAATGATTCAAATCTATATTAATTGGCAATCAAGTTTATTTATAATAAGTAAAATCTCATAGGAAGTAGAAACAAAATATATGAATTCACTATTAAGATGAGAAAAAAATCTATTCAATCATTTTCAAAATTAAATGATACTTACCATTTAAGATGACAATAATCCCAGTTAACCTAAAATAATTTTCTATCATATATCTTTGCTATGTACGAAAACTTCCTAAAAAACTGAGAAATTACATTCATAATGTAATTTTGCATGAAATATAATTACTAATAAACTTTTAACTTAATTACCGAATCAAATATAACCATAAAATTTTAAATTAAAAATATAATTAAATTTAATAGTTCTTAATTATATAATTAGTTGGTACAAAATTTTGAATTACATCGATTTTGAGTCCGTTTTATTTATCAATTGAAAAATACATGAATGGTATATATATATATATATAAGATGTCTAAAATATAATTAGTATAACTATCACCTGTATACTATTTGAAGGGCTTAAATTGACATGTATTTCGATTAGCCTATCAAAATTACATTTTTCAAGTAATCATCTCCCTATGTCACATCAAATCTTAGATGTAATTAATTATATATCGTTTTTTATGTTAAGCATGTTATTGAAAATGTAATTTTGACAAATGAAAATCAGTTTGAAATTCAAATCTCAATTTCAATATCACGCTTCTATTTAAAAGGAAAATTTGTTAATTGCTAATTATGTATTTGACTTTCTACTAATAATTCAGCATAATATTTGATTTATTTACCAATTTAAATTTATATCCAATTTGAATCCGATTTGATTATCACTAAGAATTAGATGAATGAGATACATATTGTAGATTTGTTGTAAAATATTTTATATACATGAACAATTCGTAGAAAAAATTGAATAAGTATTAGATAATCTATGATAATTAGATAAATCAATGTGTAACTCTAACAACATTTAATAGACACATAATAATATCGAAAAATTGTAACGCCCTGTAAATTATTTAATCATTTATCATATTTAATTATTTTATTTTTGTCTTATGATATTTATTCTATTTTATTAATTATTAATTATGTCAATTATTATTTTATTTAAAGCTAAAAGTATATTTTATGTTATTATTATTTTTTAAATATTTAATTTAGACATAAGCCCAATGCATTAGTGAAGTCCAAACCCATGATTTTTACTTAGGGAACAAGAAAACAATTTCCTAGTCTAATTAAGAGTCATAAACCCTACAAATATAATCTATATATAAGTGATTCATGTCATAAATTAAAATCACAATCCAAGTCATCTATTTTTATTAAAAAATTCGTGCATAAGCCCTAGATATCCTTATGAGAGCCGCCATCATCGTCCGAACCTCATTTTCTTCTTTCCCTCTATTTTCAGGTATCTTCTTTATAAAATTCGAAAACTATATCTATACATATTATTTTTCGATGAATTTTAGTGTGTAATTCCATGACATGTTTAAAGCTACAATAAAAATTTCAATCTTATATGAGTCGTAATTTATTTTATATTAATTTTCAATCTCCGCTGATCCAGATTTTTAAATATTCAGTTTTTCCATCTAGGAAATTCGTAATATATATTTATTGATTTACAAATCTTATGATTTTCGGATATGTTTTTCCAAAGTGTGTATTTTATATCTGGTTAAAATTTCAAAATAATCCATCAAGTAATCATTTAATTATGAATATTTTCTCAGAGCTGCACATAATTTGAAAGCTTCTCTATTCTGTATTATAAAATTCGGAATATGTATCCAAAATACTTCAAAAATTTCAATTTTTGGATATGTATTCCATGTACATGTCTTCTATATTATTGTACAATTTCAAAGATATCCATTTTCTAATTTTTGAGTTATAAAGGTTTTCTCATCGCTGCGTAGAATTTACTGCTGCAACTATTCCGTTTTCAAAAATTCAAATTTATATTTTTACTTCTTGAGAATTTATGAAATTTAAATTTGATATTTATATATACTTCAAGTATATACATTAAATTTTTTAGATTTGTCCTCAGTTTATTTTATGAGATATTAAATATTTATTCACTACTACGCACAATATATATAAGTATTAGAAATTTTATTTTTTTTCCAAATAATTTCAGACCTCTTTGAAATCATGTTCAAGCTCTAAAATTCTTATTTATTTATTCCTAAGTCCAACCTATCAAGAAATATATATCATATTAATATTATGGTAACGATGATAAGGAGGCACGAAGGATTAGGATCATAATCTGCATAAGCACATCCACATAAAATCCTCGAAGTTCATTCACGCGTCACATTTCAGGTGGGGTTCTGTGATACCCCGAATCTTTATAACACAATAAAATACACTTTTTGCATTTTTAAATATTTTTATCAGTTTTATTTTAGCTTAAATTGCAAAGTTATTTGATTTTATGATTTTATTTTGGCAAATAAGTGTGAAAGCGGTGTACCAGGTCAACTGCACTCCTAGCACCGAAAGGATGAAAATTAAAAATATATGATAGAAACCTAAAATTAACATCGGGCATGAGAAATAAGAAACATTTTTTAAATTATAACATAATATATATTACATATAGTAACATAATTAAATAAAATACATAATAAGAATAAGCAATAATAAAATAATAATATACCTAACATCTAATTTGTAACAAATTTATAACATATGTATATAAATACATAACCTAATAATAATATAATATGAATATACTAATTTCAGTAAAAAACCTACATATACTAATCATAGTAAATAACTTAACATATGAAGATGAACTAAACTAAATGAATGAAAACTATGATTATTGAATCTTACCATGTCCCACATCGAAACATATTTCATAAAATTTCTACAAATTCACCTATAAAAGAAGTAAAATAACTTCTTTTTAAAGCATAAGAAAACAAGTAAAATAATATAATTAGGAGGTCCTTATCAGTTCAATTTTCGACAACGCTCGGGTCGGTGATTTGGGAATTGTCGTATAGTGTTAAAATATTTTGAGGTATGTCTTCTTTAATAGATTTCTTTTCTTATTGTCATTTATAGTTTATATAGATTTAGGAATTTAATTATTTTCTTGATTTAAGTAGATTTATAAATTTAGCTATTTTCTTAAGTTTGTATTAAATAGTTAATGTTTAAGATGCATGTTAGTTAGTTTAAAATATTTATTAATGTAATTAATAATTTAAATTTAATAAGATAATTAGGCCTTTTAATTTAGGACTATAATTTGTTACGACTTGGCTTATGTGTTAACGATTGTAAAAATAGTTATAATTCAAGGATAATGTACCACACTTAATAATCGTTAAATACTAAGCCCGATAAGTAATAATAATTAATTAAACAACATGTGCTAGGTGTAGTGCAGGTCGGGCCTTGGGACGTACGGGACTTACCTACTGTACAGCAAGCATAAAAGGTGGGTGACTGGGCTATTTGTAAGTACATTATGCCATTGAACATGTATTTTGATAAATATGTTTGCCTTCGGGCTTATTGATATGATACCTCTTAAGTCGTAAGATTGGCTTTTGAGAAAGGCTCTTAAGTCGTAAGATTGGCTTTTGGGTAGGGTTTGGGAGTCGTAAGATTGGCCCCTAAGTCTAGCAATATGGCTTTTGAGTCGTAAGATGGGCTCCTAAGTCAAGGATGTATTTATTATTGTGCATCTTCATTTAGTATAATTGCTTACAAAGTTCCCACTGAGTTTATACTCATGCCCATAATTACAAATCTTCAGGTTAGTTGAGCGAGGTGGCAGGGCTGTTGCGGCAAAGGTCACCGGGTTCCTTCTTCTACCCGCAACTTAAAGATGTTTTTGCCTCTTCTATGTATATAAATAAGTTTGTGTGTCACAAAATCCGGGATTTGCATTTTCTTAGAAACTTTGGAACCACTAGTGTAAATATATTTTGGCAGTGTCTTATTGTCAATAAAATTTCTACTTTTATCCAATAAGTATTTATGTCACACTTTCGCACTTTTTCTGATTTATTACTTAATCAAAAGAAAAGAAAAAATTAGTAGCACTTCAATTCCAAGTTAATGGGATTGGAGCGTTACAGAGTGGTATCAGAGCGGGTCTACAGAAACGGGGTCTAGGTAGGGAGCACATCAGGACATAGAAGAATATATTATCATGTTACAGGGACGCCGCAATAATGCTATACGCGAGGGACACTATATTAGCGAGCATGAGGCAGCAGTGCACCTAAGAGAAACTATCCTGCCATCCCTTAGAGCCATCGCCTGTCGGATTTATGATAATATGCTTACGGTAGACTCTGTTATTGGACCAGTTATTGATTATAAACGCTTTGGACTTCGCCTAGCAGTAGCTGTCAAGAATCGACAAAGGTGTCTCACTACTGCAGATCGAATGGAGAGAGAGACTGAAAACCAGAAACAAAGGGCAAACCGATATAATGAAATTGCAGCTAGCAAGCGTTTAGAGACTGTTGCTAACGAACGTCTTGCTGGGCGTGCTAGAGAACTAGCAGAGTTCTATCGCGAATATGCAAGATTGCAGCGAGAGGAAGCAGGCATAATAGAGGAACATGAGGAGGAAGAGGATCCTTAAGAGGAAAGTGAACCTAATGAGTTTAAAAAGGGTCGAATCCTGGTGAGAGCATACCAACTAGGGGTCGTCGTGTGCGTACCCCACCAGCAGAGAACCAGGCATGCCCAAGTAATTGGTTCTGATATAGTTGGAAACCTAGAGAATGTACATATATATAGTAATAGTTGATAGTTTTGTACAGTGACGTTTAGTACATGATTAGATTGTAAGTACCTTTTTGCTAATAGGGATGTATATAAGTCATCCTTTTGATCATGCTTATCTTTTTGCTCGTAAAAGCATGATAAACCAATCGACATTTTGTATGTACTCAATGCCCTAACCTACTATTTGTAAGGGTTAGAGTACTAAAACCATTGTACTTATTGTATATATTAATAAACTTGTAAACCCAATATCTTCTATGTATATGACTTGCATATAAATTATTCGGTATGTTAAACAAGGGTATATATGCATATAATTAAGTGTTATTTCTTTTCTCCCAAAAGTATGGCAGCGCGAGGAAGACCACGTAAACATGTGCAAAATGAAAATGAGCCATTTGTCGGGCCAGCTGCTGAGAGGCAACCTCCACCTGCTGTTGAAGTACAAGGAGCGGATTTTGCACGGGAGTTCCTGAACTCTCTGCAGGGACTCATACAACAAATTCCAGCTAACCAAAATATACCAAATCCACAGAACCAGGGTATCAATACTAATGTCATTATAGAGCAATTTCGTCGTTTTCCGCCACCAAGATTCCGAGGTAGTGAAGGACCTACGGTCGCTGAGGAGTGGATTCTTGAGCTTGAAAGAATCTTTGATCATATGGAATCAACTGAAAATCAAAACGTTTCATGCGCAATATTTCAACTCGTAAAAGATGCTGGACACTGGTGGAAATCACACGAGCGAACAATGACGAATGAACAAAAGCAAAATATGACCTGGAATGAATTTAAGAACATGATGATGGACCGTTACTTTCCACAGTCTATCTGCACCTATATCTAAAGCACCTTATCGAATGGCGCCTAAGGAATTACAAGAATTAAAAATACAGCTTCAAGAGTTGCTGGACAAGAAGTGCATCAGGCCAAGTGTTTCTCCATGGGGAGCCCCTGTATTGTTTGTCAAGAAGAAAGACGGATCTCTTAGAATGTGCATTGATTATCGGGAACTCAACCGCCTAACAATCAAGAATAAGTATCCCTTGCCTAGAATAGAAGATCTTTTTGACCAACTGAAGGGAGCTAGCGTGTTCTCAAAGATCGATCTCAGATCGGGCTACCACCAATTTAAGGTCAAAGAATGTGATATTCGATATGGTCATTATGAGTTCATAGTAATGCCTTTTGGATTGACAAATGCACCCGCAGTATTCATGGATTTGATGAATAGGGTATTCCATCCTTATTTGGACCAGTTTGTCATAGTTTTCATTGATGATATTCTAGTATACTCAAGAGATAAAGAACAACACGAGAAGCATCTTAGAACTATACTAGGTACCTTACGACAGGAGAAGCTTTATGCTAAATTTAGCAAATGTGAATTTTGGCTAGATCGAGTTGTTTTTCTAGGCCATATTATCACGGCTAATGGAATCGAAGTGGATCCAGCGAAGGTTGAAGCAGTAATGAATTGGAAGCCTCCGAAGAATGTGAATGAGGTCCGAAGTTTTCTGGGTCTAGCTGGTTACTACAGAAGATTCATTCAAGATTTCTCAAAGATTGCTAGGCCTTTGAATCAATTGACAAAGACGAGCAACCAGTTCCACTGGACTGACGAATGCGAAAACAACTTTCAAGAGCTTAAGCAGAGATTCGTAACCGCGCCAGTTCTAACTATCCCTGACGGATCAGCAGGATTTGTCGTTTACACCGATGCCTCAAAGTTAGGACTATGATGCGTTTTGATGCAGCATGGAAAAGTCATCGCTTATGCCTCAAGACAATTGAAACCCCACGAGTTAAATTACCCTACACATGACCTAGAACTAGCTGCTGTTGTTCACGCATTAAAGATATGGCGTCATTACCTCTATGGTGGGAAATGTGAAATCTACACAGACCATAAGAGTTTAAAGTACTTTTTCACACAAAAAGAACCCAACATGCGCCAAAGAAGATGGCTGGAGCTAGTAAAGGATTATGATTGCACCATCCTTTATCATCCGGGCAAGGCAAATGTCGTAGCTGATGCACTTAGTAGGAAAAATGAAAGTCATATGGCCAGTCTCCCAACACAACAAGAGCTATTATTAATAGAATTTGCTAAGATGAATCTAGATTTTGTGAAGTCAGGCCATACTGATGCTATGATCGCAGCATTAACCATACAACCAACTTTGAGAGATCGAATAAAGATAGCACAAAAGACTGACAAATTCCTTCTCAAGATGAAAGACCGGGCAATTGCAGGAACCATCAAGGGGTTCTTTGTAACACCAGACGGGACTTTAACATATAAGGGAAGATTATGTGTACCTAAGGATGATAACGTAAGGAAGGAAATTCTTGAAGAAGCTCATAATACCCCGTACACAGCTCATCCAGGAGGGATGAAAATGTTCAAGGACCTGAAAGAGATCTATTGGTGGAGAAATATGAAACGATCAATAGGGCAATTTGTTGAAAGATGTTTAACGTGTCAACAAGTTAAAGCAGAACACCAGCGGCCTTCAGGACTCTTACACCCTTTAGAGATTCCCGAATGGAAGTGGGAACACATAGCAATGGACTTTGTTACTGGACTGCCACGAACAACAAAAAGGAATGAAGCTATTTGGGTGATCATTGATAGGCTTACAAAGACAGCGCACTTTATACCAGTAAGAATGACGCTTAACATGGATCAACTTGCTCAACGGTACGTAGACGAGATTGTTAGATTACACGGAGTACCAGTTACCATAGTTTCGGATAGAGATACTCGTTTCACCTCCAAATTCTGGAGAAGTCTACAAACGGCCCTTGGGACAAAGCTCAACTTCAGCACATCATATCATCCACAAACTGATGGACAGTCAGAAAGAACAATACAGATACTCGAAGATATGCTTAGAGCTTGTGTAATAGACTTTGGAGGAAGCTGGGAAACATATTTGCCACTAGTAGAATTTTCTTATAATAACAGTTACCAAGCTACCATAAAGATGACACCATATGAAGCACTCTACGGTAGAAGATGTAGATCACCGATTTACTAGGATGAAGTTGGAGAACGAAAAATCTTAGGCCCTGAGATCATCGAAAGAACCATTGGAGTAGTAACTAAGATTCGAGAAAGAATCAAGGCTGCCCAGGATCGACAAAAATCATATGCTGACACGCGAAGGAAGGATCTACAATTCAATACAGGCGATAAGGGTTTTCTCAAAATGGCACCAATGAAAGGAGTAATACGCTTCGGGAAGAGAGGGAAGTTAAAACCCAGATATATTGGCCCATTTAAGATTCTAGATAGAATTGGAGACGTCGCCTATAAGTTAGCTCTACCGCCAGAACTACCAATATCCATAACGTCTTTCATGTATCAGTACTTAGGAAGTATAACCCAGATTCAAATCACGTTATTCATCATGAGAATCTGGAGGTCAATAAAAACCTCACTTATGAAGAGAACTCCATTGCTATCCTAGGAAGAAAAGTTCACACTTTGAGGAATAGAGAAATTCCCTTAGTACTAGTGCAATGGAGTAGACATGGGAAGGAAGAAGCTACCTGGGAACGAGAAGATGAGATCTTAGCAAAATATCCGAATATCCTAAACCAAGTAAGTACAATTTCGAGGACGGAATTTTTAAAAGTAGGGGAGACTGTGATGCCCCGAATCTTTATAACACAATAAAGTACACTTTTTGCATTTTAAAATATTTTTATCAATTTTATTTTAGCTTAAATTGCAAAGTTATTTGATTTTATGATTTTATTTTGCAAATAAGTGTGACCGCGGTGTAACGGGTCAACTGCACTCCTAGCACCGAAAGGATGAAAATTAAAAATATATGATAGAAACCTAAAATTAACATCGGGCATAAGAAATAAGAAACATGTTTAAATTATAACATAATATATATTACATATAGTAACATAATTAAATAAAATAGATAATAAGAATAAGCAATAATAAAATAATAATATACCTAACATCTAATTTGTAACAAATTTATAACATACGTATATAAATACATAACCTAATAATAATATAATATGAATATACTAATTTTAGTAAAAAAACTACATATACTAATCATAGTAAATAACTTAACATGTGAACATGAACTAAACTAAATGAATGAAAACTATGAATATTGAATCTTACCATGTCCCACATCGAAACATATTTCATAAAATTTCTACAAATTCACCTATAAAAGAAGTAAAATAACTTCTTTTTAAAGCATAAGAAAACAAGTAAAATAATATATATTAAATATTGGATTTCCTTTAATTAGGAGGTCCTTATCAGTTTAATTTTCGACAACGCTTGGGTCGATGATTTGGGAATTGTCGTATAGTGTTAAAATATTTTGAGGTATGTCTTCTTTAATAGATTTCTTTTCTTATTGTCATTTATAGTTTATATAGATTTAGGAATTTAATTATTTTCTTGATTTAAGTAGATTTATAGATTTAGCTATTTTCTTAAGTTTGTATTAAATAGTTAATGTTTAAGATGCATGTTAGTTAGTTTAAAATATTTATTAATGTAATTAATAATTTAAATTTAATAAGATAATTAGGCCTTTTAATTTAGGACTATAATTTGTTACGACTTGGCTTATGTGTTAAGGATTGTAAAAATAGATATAATTCAAGGATAATGTACCACACTTAATAATCGTTAAATACTAAGCCCGATAAGTAATAATAATTAATTAAACAACATGTGCTAGGTGTAGTGCAGGTCGGGCCTTTGGACGTACGGGACTTACCTACTGTAAAGCAAGCATAAAAGGTGGGTGACTGGACTATTTGTAAGTACATTATGCCATTGAACATGTATTTTGATAAATATGTTTGCCTTCGGGCTTATTGATATGATACCTCTTAAGTCGTAAGATTGGCTTTTGAGAAAGGCTCTTAAGTCGTAAGATTGGCTTTTGAGTAGGGCTTGGGAGTCGTAAGATTGGCCCCTAAGTCTAGCAATATGGCTTTTGAGTCATAAGATGGGCTCCTAAGTCAAGGATGTATTTATTATTGTGCATCTTCATTTAGTATAATTGCTTACAAAGTTCCCACTGAGTTTATACTCATGCCCATAATTACAAATCTTCAGGTTAGTTGAGCGAGGTGGCAGGGCTGTTGCGGCAAAGGTCACCGGGTTCCTTCTTCTACCCGCAACTTAAAGATGTTTTTGCCTCTTCTATGTATATAAATAAGTTTGTGTGTCACAAAATCCGGGATTTGCATTTTCTTAGAAACTTTGGAACCACTAGTGTAAATATGTTTTGGCAGTGTCTTATTGTCAATAAAATTTCTACTTTTATCCAATAAATATTTTATGTCACGCTTTCGCACTTTTTCTGATTTATTACTTAATCAAAAGAAAAGAAAAATTTAGTAGCACTTCAATTCCGAGTTAATGGGATTGGGGCGTTACAGGTTCTTACTTTCTGTATTGATTTTATATGTTTGTCTCATTTATGTGATATGACTGTTACTTATGTAATTCAAGACCTAAGTTGCATTTATAAGTTTGATTGATCAATTCCTATAAGTTGGTGTGATCCGGCGCAACCTGTGCACACATATGTTATAAGTTGGTGTAATCCGGGGTAGTCTGTGCACACGTACGTTATGTGTAAGTTAACTGTTGTTCATGTTTATGTTTCAATCATGTATTTTTATTAGGGACTTGGAAGAGGCTAGTGGTAGCTTACCCCCCCACAATTAACATTTTCATATTGACTTGGAGTTGCGTGATGGGAGTCGAGGCAGGCGGTAGAGCATATGAAACTTTTAGGGATATTTATGTTTAATAGCATTATTTATTTTTCTTTCTTGTGTTTATTGTTATATTATAAATTGTCTTAGTAGTTATTAGGATTATTTGAAAAGGGCTTATACTTTGATTTGTATAATCCTAGTTACTTTTGAAACTTATGGAGATTTTAATTATTTTAAATTGTTAGTTAATATTTATGAAATAGGATTATATGTTATGTTTTGCATATGAAAAATGATTATTTGAATATTTCTTATGAAATTATTTATGCTCAAAATGTTTTTTAACGGCCTGATTTATGAATAATCTTATATTAAAATTAAGGATTTTCATTGGTAGGAATATTTGTCTCTTTAAAATTCTTTAAAGTAGAATTTATGAAAATCAGGCCGTGACAAAAATCTATCTAAAAAAATAAAAATATCAGAATATGAACATAAAATATATTGATACAATGTGCAAAAAATTCTACGAATGAAGCATAAACAAAAGTATAAAGGCCATCAAGAATAATTATAATGCGACTTTCAATTACAACTTGTCAAAATTTCGAATCCAAGTAAGCTTCAAAAAGTATAATGGTGTAATCTGCAAAAAAAAATTATAAATCTGCAAAAAATATAAAAAATTGTTAATCAATAAACATGCAAACTGGAACTAACGATACTCAAACAAAACATATCTTGTAAATTAATGTTCTCACTACAAGAAAAAATAGTATTTGCCGCTACTCTTTTTGCAACTACAAGAGTGGTTACTAAAAGTAACTCCTTTTGTAACTACTGTAGTTACATAAAATATTTCATACAATTTTAACAAAATTTGCTACAACATGACAAGCTCTATTGCAACTACTTGTAGTTACAAATATATTAGTAACTACAAAGTAGTTGCAAAAAATAGTTACAAAAACATTAGTAACTACAAAGTAGTTGCAAAAAACTTTTTGCATCTTACTATAAGTGGCTACCCTGTAGTACTACGTTTATATATGTAGTTACTAAAAATATTTTTTTGACCACTCTCCCTTTTTTTGTAACTACATTTTGTAGTGGCAAAAAAAGCTTAATTCTTGTAGTGTAAAGCCCTAATGCTAATGTGCAGATTATCATATCAATATATATTAATCGGAAACGGACACTAAAACAATTGTCAAGAGGTAAATTTAGATGAAAATATGAAATTGAACAATTGGATATTGCGCATATATATTTATAGCACCTATTTTGAAACAAATTGATGTAGTACAATGTTGATGAAAAGTTTAGTATGAATTACCAAAAACATCGTACAATGAAGAATTATAAAATCCTAAATAAACCATAACAATATGAAAAAATATATTATCTTTGCCGAAGAATGTACTATTCGATGTTGAAAATTTGAAAACACAAAAACATGAAAGATAAAATTATTCATCCTGCATGATATTATTCACCAAATAGATCCTAACTTTATTATATACTAAACGTGAATGATTAAATTTAAGAAAATGAAAACACTACAATAAAAATGGTTTTTGAGACCACAAAAAGTAGTCTCAAATAATGAGTTTTTGCCACAACTTATGAGAAGTGGTATCGAATAATGAGTATTTGTCACAACTTTATTGTTGTCTCAATAACTCGGACGCAAATAATATATTTGTGACCACAAAAGTGGTCTAAAATGTGTCTAAAATATTTTTTTGCAACATCTAGTTGTCTCTAAAAATAGTTTTAAAGTGGTCTCAAATAATTTATACAGAGATTTGTGACATCAAGTGGTCACAAATAACTTATTATTAATGACCACAAGTGTGGCTTTAAAAAATATTGCACAAAAGACTTCTTTTATTGTAGTGAAAGAAAAGTTCGAATCCCAAAAAATGAGTTGTTCAATAAAATCTGCTTGTTTTCTTTGGCATGTATATTCTTGGTGTTGATACACAAATTCCGTATCCAATTAAAATGCGCCACGTAATAAAATATATGTTGAATGTCAATTTTATATTGATTATTTTTATGTTAGGAATTAATTAAATCTAATTCCTAAGTTAACTAATCAATTTAATTGGTGATTTACTTTATATTTTATTGACCCATGGGAAGCCGCCACATGTCAAGATGATGCAGATATTACTAAATTAAATTAAATTAATTTAGTAATTATCCAAAAAGATGAAGATAAACATCAAGTCATGGTAGACCAATCAGAATGTTCCATGTGTCAAGGTTTTGCAGTAATTATTAAATTAAATACAATTAATTTAATATTTATCTTATGGATAATGATATTATGAAGGACCAATCATATCGCTTCATTCAGACCCAAGCCCATTTGGTTTTCCCATCCTACAACTATAAATAGGGCCTCATTCTCCACCAAAAATAAAAATCAACACAAGTCAAGAAGTAAAGACACAAGTTGAGAGCTTCAAGAATTGGAAGAGCTCCAAGAAATCCAGAAGACTCAAAGTTCTTGAAGATTCGAAGACATTCTTCAAGATTCGAAGACGTTCTTCATCAAATTCATCAAGAAGTAGCGTTCAATCCGGAATCAAGCCGTTCGACCTTCGGACAACGTTATTGAAGAACAACTTAAGCGGCGGAGGAGATCAAGAAGAAAATATCACTCCAAATCATCAAATTCAAAGAAAACATTCGAAGAGAAGAATAAGAGGATTGAAGAATAGAGATTGTAACCGACAAAGTTCTTCATTTGATACAATTTGGATTTAATTTGCACAAGTATTTTGTGTTTATTAATTTATACACGAAATTTGTTATTACACTTGGCACTTAATTTTGGGACTACAAATTAAGACCATTAGTAGTCATTGTGTGGATTAAAGACTGATTAGGCCAAAATCTTCCAGTTGCACTTGATTTGCATATTGAGATGCATGCAGTTATCTTGAGTTATATGTATACATTTATATTTTTTAGAGTGCATCGGCTAGAGTGCATATGCAATAATCAACACCCAAAAGATGCAATAATTCACATCATGTTATAATGTGTTATAATATAGATACGTACCCTAAACTTGGAGATGATGAATGATATTTCTTTACCCGGAGAGATCGCGAGTATCAGTATGGATCTCATCCTCATTGCTTGCTGACAACGACTACTTTTGGCGTAATCATATTACCTTTGGTTTGAAAATCTGCAAAATAAAAAATTATGAAGGATAAAACATTTGAAAGGTTAAACAAATTAACAATTCAACTAAAAAAATCAAAAGGTTTGACGAAGCGAAAAAAGAAAACATCTAGAATGAAAGGAAGGAGGTAGAGGAAGAAAAACATTTCACAAAAACGAATGACGGAACAAATGTCTTGCAACCATATTTATAGGATAAGATGCTTAAGTATAGAACAATTAAATATGTAAAGGTTGCAAAATAATTAAAGGATCTAATATTATTGCCAAAAATAACTGACGAATTTAAATCAATTTAATACTAATTTAACACTAACTATAATAATATAATTAATTGATGATTATTATCTTCCAAATTTAATAACATAATTAATGTTGATAGGATTATAAAGTAATTCGATTGGACGTTTCTCTCACTAATTTGACTTTTAACTCACTAATTGGCCAGATACTTAAATTGTAACAATTATTATTCAAATTTTCCATAATTAGCTTGAATAATTGATGAGTCGGTGTGTGACTGTCCTTCTCGATTGAGTAATGAAAAATGGGCGGGAAAATACAAAACTTGCCAATAATGGCAAGGATTGTGTTATTATATATACTAATAACACTCCCGTGCGTTGCGCGAAAATTTATTTAAAAAATAATAATTTAATTAAATTAAATATTATATAATCTAATATTAAAAAATGGAGTTGTTGCATTCTAAACCAAATAAATATTTGAATAGTTTTGATTAAACATATAAATATTATGGGTCATTCTAGTATGCAATTGTTGCATAGGTGCAACCAAAGGTTATAATAGTCTTTTTCTCATACATAGTGGGACCCTAGGTTAAAATTATGAAAATCTTGTGGCAATATTTACTGGTTTTTCCATCAATTCAAGTTTTCAACCCCAATTCCCTAATTTCTCTATCCTCAAAACACAAATTCTCAAAATTCTCAATAGTAAACTCGAAGATTCTCGCCATTGTTACTATTAAATTTCTCGCCATTCTTACATTATGTAGCAACGGAGGTTGCATCAAGTATCTCTCTCTCTACATATCAATTTTATGTGTTTGCCTATTGTGTATTATAACTCCAATTGAAGTTTTTCTTTTTTCTTTCATTCTTAGGGGTTTGTTGAACCTGATTTAGAAAATTGATCGAACGAGAGTTGTTAATCTTGTAGAAAAAATTGTTCCGTCTCCGTATCTGTAGTTAATTCATGTATTCGTTAGTTGATTATGACGAATTCCTTGTGAAATTTACTAGGGTTTTGGTTTTCGCAAACTAGTTCGTGTTTCGATATTCAGCTTGAATTTTATGTGTAATTTGCATTGAAGACCTGATTGGGGGTCGCAGAGAGAGAGAGAGAGAGAGCAGTTAGAGTTTTGACCAGGTTGTTCATTATTTGATCTGTTTATGTTTTTATGCTACTTTTTCTAGGGCTCTAAATGAGCCGAATTGAGTTGAACTTATTATTCTTCGAGCTTGTTTGAAAAGCAATAAAGCTTCTAATATTATTTTTTAACTTGTTTTATTATCAGTTGAATCGAGCTTTCATTCAGCTGAAAAATGAGTCGAGCTCAAGTAGTTTGATAAATTCACTTATTTTAATGGATTCTACTAACCGAGCTTGAGCTACAATCAGAGATTTCAATTGTATTAGACGTAAAATTATGTTCAAGCTTGTTGTATAATATTTAACCTTCTACTGTTGTAGAAGAGTCGAACTAAGTTGAACATATTATTGTTCAAGCTTATTTGATAAGTAATCAAGATTATAATATTATGTTTAACTTGTTTAATTATTAGTTAAATCAAGCTTTTATAGCGGAACATAAGTTGAGCTCGGGTATTTTGATTCTCACATACTTTAACGAATTCTATGTGTCGAGATTAAGTTAGAGCTAGAATCAAGTTTTAGATTTTATCAAATGTAATATATTCAAACTTGTTTAATTTCTTTAATCAAACATAGGCCAGACTAGTTTTTAAGGAACTATCTCGAATCGAATATCAAGTAGCATACCTTGATTTTCAGCTCTAACTATTTCAAGCAACTTTGGAGGTGGTTTTATTTTCCGTTTATGTATTGGTTTGGGGGAAAGACGTTTCTATGTCAGCAACATAAGCCCGAAAATATAGAAAAATTGTTCATCTTGTACCAGTTGAATGAAAAAGGATTTTTATGAAAATCGCAATTTGAGATTTTATCTCCGAGTTTACTATTACATACGTAAAATTTATAATCATACAGTTAGGATCATTAGAGATACTAGACATTTTAGTTTATTTTGATTATTTGATTTGTTTCAATTTCATGGTATTAAGTCAATATTTTCTCATATTTATCTTGACAATAACTCACTCTAAAAGACTTGTTCGTTTTTCAACGATCAGAACTAAATAACAGAGTTTGTTCACAGTGGAAATTCGATAAGTGAGAGATGAAGGAGGGAGAAGAAGAGTCTATGCCGGTAGATGCAAAGATTGTTAAGGAACTATTGAGATCAATGGGTGTCGATGATTACGAACCTCGAGTTGTGAATCTATTTTTAGAACTTTGGTATAGGTGCGTTGTTGACGTGTTGACGGATGCTCATGTGTATTCGGAGGATGCTGGAAAATCTTCAATAGATTATGCTGATGTAAAGGTTGTAGTCCAATCCGAAGTCAACTTTAACTTCTCACAGCCTCCTCCCTGTGAGGTAATTCAGCTCTATTTTGTGCCGACTGCTGTCTTTGAAATGTTTCTCTGTGAATTGGACTATTTCTTTAGTTTAATTTTTTAGTAATACTACTTTTTCATAAATATGGATTGGGTCATGTAAATGAGCTGCTATATTATGGTGTTGCAACTCAGAGGTGTAATTTAGCTGAGTTATCCAAACCAGGGGTGTTCATCGGTTAGTTTGGTCACTGACCAAACTGAAACCCGAAGTGACCATAAATTAAAAATCGAACCGAACTAATTAGTCTAAAAGCCGAATATGTTAACTGAACCGAAATAAATGGGTTCGGTTCGGTTACAGTAAATTTTATGATAATTGAGATTTTTTATGTTGGGACCCACTTTCTTGATTTTCTTTGTAGTCTTTTCAAATGGGAGATATTCCAGTGATATTAAATTAGTCAATCCAATATTCATGGTATATTGATGCCAGCGGTAGCTTTTCGGTGTTACGAAAATGTTCTGGAGCATTTGTATTATACTCGTTTCTAATGGACATTTATTATGAGATGTTCTCTTTTTGCAAACACAATATTCATAAGAATGGATATATTGTCTTTCGTGTATCTGTTATTCCAATTACTTTTACGTCATTAAAGGAGGATGTCTTGCATGATAATGCAGGCCAGAATAAAAGCTGATATAGCAAAGAGAAACAGAATACCGGCAACATAGAAGCAAATAAGGAAGATGATGAAGAACAAAGAATCTCAACTTGCTGTTGGAACCTTAAATTCTGATCATAAAACGGAGGACGTTCCAAAATAGTTGTTGGGACACAAGTTATTCTTTTGATGGTAAGGTAGAGGTCCTACTATTGGGTTTCCGTGTAACTCCTGGAATTAGTATTGCTACTTGCTGAATTTATTCCTTGTTTTTTATATGGACAACATGAAAGATCGAAGTTTCGCCAAATGCTTTTGAATAGGAAAAGAGAAGGCGGAAAATTTACGATAAATTCTCTGACGAAAGCAAGGTTCTGAAATTGAGTGATACTCTAGTACATCATTTGTTAGTAGAATCATTTTGCAGATACTTTTCACCTTTACTACATGATGGTCATTGTGAACGAGATCGAACATGTTTGTTCTTTCCAGGATTATCGGGGTCAAGGACAAATTTATCCCCGACAAATTAGTTTTGGGTCTCGCTATTCATATATAGAGAATGTTATTTAAGTTTATTATCCATTCTTGCAAGCATATACTGCTTAGCACATCTAAAATTTTACTATACAAGACATCAAATAGTCACAAATACTTAGAGGGGGTTTTCAATATGAATAGTAGTTAGTTGCCTAATTATTTGTGGAATAATTATTGGGAAATAATTGTGGTCCTACATTCTTCATTAAAATAACCAGATTACTATTGAGAATCTTCCTCACTCATGAGAACGTGCTACTATTTTTCTTCCCCCCCAACCCAAGAAAATTTAAGTAAGACTTCAAAGTCCTGTGCTGAGTAACTTTTTGGATAATTTTGGGTATTTACCGGTTCCCTTGTACTTGTAACTATTTTCTTTTACCTGATTTTTTATTCAACCCAAAGACTGATTCCAATTTTGATGTGTTCTTATTCGTCTAGAGAAAAGGATAAAAAAAAACAGGACCATATATGCGACGGTATCTTGTTATCATCCCTCGAACCTCAAAACCTGATGTTGTTAAGCAAACAGATGCAGTTTCCATTGGGAAATGCTTAGAAATCTGTTTTCGTGAACCTTGGTTTTGGCAGTAATTAATTATTGGAGTTAGGTGATCGGGCGACCGAGCTTTAGATAGGGTGAACACAACTATTAGCGAATGATAATTTTGCTTTGTTTTTTGGCCCATTTAGTTGTTCTTCTACACGTGTAACTGGAATACGCAATCACAATTCTATTTATGTTTCTTTTCATTAGTTTAGTGATCTTTAAGGACTTAAGACTTGGTGGTGCATACGGAATTCCTGTTTCTGGATGACTATTTTTAAATTTCATTTTACTCCCATCCGATAGTAACCGGCATATTTTTCTTTATCTTTAGCTCCCTAAATTGAGGTCTATGAACCACGTATTTTAAAAATTGGAGATGTACGATAACCCTATTTATACCTATAAATAGGGTGATGAAGGATATTCAAAATGCTAGACCACCACAACCCTATTAACGACATCCGTCCATTAATGTTCCCAAAAAAAAGAAATATAAACATTAAATTTACATCTCAAATAGAATAGTTCTATAAAAAAAAGGGAAGTATCATAAAAGTAACTGAAAATAGTTTATTTAGAAAAATGAGTTTTCATAAATTTTGAATTTTTATATAATTTTATAGGAATTCGTAATGGCTTATGAACATTATAGAAAAAAATTATTTAAAAAAAAAGTAACTGAAACTATAAAAATTTATATTTTTTTTTATAAAATTATTAAAAAATTACAAAAGAATTAAGTTGTGTTACAAATATTTTAAAATTTTTAATTTTCTGAATTAAAAAAATTCTACTTATTTAATAAAACAGATTTTCTTAAGTAATTATTCTCTAAATTCTAAATAATTTTATATGTCTTTAGCACTATTCTAAAAATTGACAGTCGTTAGTCGGCCAGTTCACTGCGGCCTTGCACCTAGAGTGCCTAAGCGGCCCCTGGACGGTGGCGCGGTGGTACCACCTGACATGAATAACTCAATTATATAATACATAAATAAATATTAAAAATAATAACAGAAACACCACCTCCTTCACATTTCAAAATAATTTACCGTGGGTGGAAGGAAAATTCCGAAATTAGGGTTGTGAGAAGAAATTAAGATTTTAAAGGGCTCACCTAAAGTCAAACACACTTACAAGTTAAAAAAAAATGGTATTTTTTTTTTAAAAAAAAAGTAGTTATAGAATTAAAATTTGGGCAGTTAGGCGGATTAGGCGTCGCTTAATCCTCCGAGTCTATGCTTGCCTACCTGACTGTCAATTGTCGAAAATATATAATAAGTATTATCAAAGATTCGAGAAAATTGGAATTTTTTGTAATTTTCGGAGGAGATTGAACACACCTACTAAATAAGTAATATATATGATTAAAAATTTCGCAAATTGAAAACAATCTCATTTAGTAAATCCAAAATGTATAATTTAAAGACTCCCTACCGCTAGAATCGTCTGTAGTGAATAGACTGTACACCACTCCAATTTTTTTTTTTTTTCTCTAGTTTTCCCGATCCGGTTTAGTTACGAATAAACCATTTCTTTGTGAGGCACCCCGGATCGGATAACAGATCGAGAAAATGGAGCACTGATCCACCTTCATCTACACGAGTAGGTGAATGGTTCTAGTGAGAGTATAGTACTCCTATTCGGCTTGTCATACGCACGAGCTTAAATGAGATTTAATTGCAACCACTTTTACACCGTTAGGAGTTCTCATAATATCATAACTTGGTATGTTCTCGTTCAGCATGCCTTTGAAGATTTTTAATTAATAATTTCAATTCAAATGTATATTCAAATTTTTAATCATTTATTTTTTGTACGCCTTTATTTCGAACCTTTTTTCATGACTGAGTTAAACGAGTTTTAACTAGCCCAACTCAAGGTTGAAAACAATGAACTCGCTGTAGATGGGAACAAGCTCGAACCTCGTCCATAATGGTGTCCCTATAGCGGATGTTCAACATTTGATAATAATGGTGCCCCTAAACCTAATGTCCTAATAAAGATTCAACCAACAAGGATATCGGCCAAAAGATATCAACCTGTAACTCAATTTTTTGGGGAAATAGTTCAAATCATCCCATACAATTTTACTTTTTTGGATTTGGTCCCACGGTTTATTGCTTTTATAATTTAGATCCACATCTCTTGTAATTGCTCAATTTTAGCCATTTTATGACAAGATTACCGGATAAGGGCACGTGTCCCTCGCGCACATTTGGGCCTTCCAACGACATTTGAATTGTATTATCGGAACTACGAGGTGCCTTTATTTATTTTCTTGGTTTTTCTTATTATAAGATACATAAACCTTATTAAATAACATGTAGGGACCTATTTTGCAGAAAAACTTATATTAACTTTTAAAAAAAAGCAATATAAACATTAAATTTGCATCCCAAATAGAATATTTCTATAAAAAGAAAAAGGGAAGTATCATAAAAGTAACTGAAAATAGTTTACGTAGAAAAATAAGTTTTCAAAAAATTAATTTTTTTATATAATTTTATATGAATTTTCATAATGGCTTATGGACTTTAACTCTAAAATTTATTTAAAATATAAAAAAAGTATCTGAACTATAAAATTTATAATTTTTCTATAAAATTATAAAAATTACAAAAATTTGAGATTCTATTTCAAAGATTTTAAAATTTTAAATTTTCTGAATTAAAAATATTCTACTTATTTAATAAAAATAGATTTTCTTAAGTAATTATTTTCTAAATTCTAAAATTTTTTATATGTCTTTAGCAGTGTTCTAAAAACCGGCAGTCGTTAGCTGGTCGGTTCACTGCGGCCTTGCGCCTACATCGCCTAGGCGGCCCTGGACGGTGGCGCGGCGACACCACCTGAGACGAATAACTGAATTATTTAATAAATAAATAGTACGTAAATAAATAGTAAAAATAATAAAACAAACACCATCACCTTCACATCTTAAAATAATTTACCGAGGGTGAAACGGAAATTCCTAAATTAGGGTTGTGAGAAGAAATTAAGATTTAAAAGTGCTCACCTATAGTCAAAATCACTAACAATTTAAAAAAATAAATAAAAATAAAAAATTTAAAATAAAAAAGTAATAATAAAATTAAAATTTGGGTAGTTAGGCACATTAGTCAGCGCCTAAGCGGATTAGGCGCCGCATAATCGTCCTAATCTGTGCTTGCCTACTTGACTGACAATTCTCGAAAATATATAATAGGAGTATTGACCGCACTGTCGCGACACGGTAAAATTAATTAAACCTAGCTACCCTTCTAGCTCGTAGAAGTGGTAAGTAGGGTCGATCCCACAGGGAGCAGGAAGACTCTTAGTGTTTAAGTAAATCCTAATACTAGCAACATATATAAATATATAAATAATGGGGGTTTATGAATTGATGTATATTAACTAAGGAACTAAAACAGAAATTAAGCAAATTAACTATGACTTGTTCTACTTATAAAATAACGAATCCCAGCCCTTAATCTTATCTCCCCCTAGTTATTACTACCTGTGATAGATGCGATTATTAACCAATTTTATCCTTAAAACTCCTACCCCGAGGTTAGCAACAAGCTCTGCTAACCTCGTTATCCCTTATGTTTAACTAACCAAAACAAGCTCTTTGGTTAGTCTATCCAGTTGAGTGACCTCAGAATAAGCTCTCTGGATCTCATTAACCGGACGCCTAAAGAACTAGGATAACGGGATAGACACGGTGTGGACCTCGTAAGCTCGGACCCATACAGACCGAGCTATATACTACCCTAGCGATATCACTCACTATTCGCTACTAAGTGGCTATAGGTTCGTAACAATTACGGATTACGATTATAACCTAGCGTTACTTATGCAATTAAATTCCTAGGTGATCAATCTAGCATATAAACGCACAAGCATTGAAGGATAAACAAATAGTATAACAACGTTTCAAGGAATCAACTGATTAATAACCACTGTAAATATCACAGAATAGCAAAACTAGGGTTCGACTCGATTAAGGACTGAAATAACCTACTAGCCGCTCATGGCGGTGACAAAAGACAAATTAAACTGAAAATACATAATTGTAAAGACTTAAGGACTAGAAAACCCGAGTATTGCCGATCTTGATTGCCCGTCTCCTTCGGAATCTCTCAATCTTGCTCTCTCGTAATGTTCTCGTCCTTTATTTCCGAGCATAAGAATCCCTTTTTATAGAGAAAGTCAATTTAGGTCGATTCTGGGCTTTAAAACGGAACTCTTGTGGCCCAAGGATTAATTAACCGCCTTAATGGGCCGCGACCGCGCTTACGAGCCGCGCCCGCGCCCGCTCCTGATCCAGCACCACGCCGCGGCCGCGCAAGTATGCCTCGGCCGCGCTACTTGTCCAGAGATTTTCTACTTATTTCTTCACTTGGACCGCGGCCGCGCCATTTTGCCGCGGTCGCGGTGCTTTGTTCTTCATTTTCCGGCGATTTTTCCATCTTTTTGACCTCCGGACTTCATTTCCTCGTTGTGCATCCGGCCGAGTACGAATACTTAGCCTTAAATCACCTGTTAAGCTCAAAATGAAAACACAAACGTCAAATAGTCCAAAGGCACTAAAACAATCCAAATACTCTCCATTTTACACGCAATCATCACAATTCATCACTCTAACAGACTTAAAGTGCATAAATAAACGCGTGTACCAAAATCCCCCAAACTTAACCCTTTGTTCGTCCCGAACAAATCTAAATCAAACAACAACCAAGACACGGATTTTAAGGCACTTTAAGTGGCAATTACGAGTTTCAGAAAGGTTTTCCAATAAAACATAGCAACATGATGTAACCGAGCATATTTGACAGAGCAACTTCAACTACTTTCATTGCTTATAATTTTCGACAATTGATCCTCACCGGAATTGTGTATCACTCTTCTCTCAAGTGTTTAAGGTATGCAAAATACTACACTCGCACTGACTTATATGCAACGACCACCATATGCTTGCCTATTATTTAAGTCAGACCTAGTACTCAGCACGTGTGGCAAAGAATCAAAAAGGTCTTTAATTCGGTTGTAATAAAGGCTTAGGTAAGGTAGGATAAAATTTGGATGAAAATGACTAAAATGTGGACTAACCGAGTTATTCCTACTCAACCACCCCTCAAAACAATCACTCCCATCTCACTCTCCCAATCTCAGTACCTCACCCCAAGGGATGACTTCTTCTACCCACGTCCGCATCTTTTACACCCAAGTGCTTTTTTTTTTTGTTTTTTTTTTTTTTTTTTTTTTTTTTTTGTTTTTACATACGTGGGTACCACATTTTCTGGGACTACCCGATTTTTTTTTTTTTTTTTTTTTTTTTTTTTTTTTTTTTTAAGCACTTTTTCTTACTCCTATCCTCATTTCTTTTCTTGCTTTTGCATTGTACCATTAACAAGTCTAAGCTTTTTAGCACATAGGATGGAAACCTTCTTGACTTCTCTATCACCAATTCCCTTTTCATTTCTCATTTCACTCCCCTTTTCAGCCCATAGGAATCCCAAATAACATTCCCGACTACCTCTCCTTTCGCCTCCCTCTAACTAGATTAGTCCAATAAGGTCAAAGGCCAATTGGAAAGGTATTCGGCTTATAATATTCGGCTAACAAGTGATAGGCTCACGGCTCAACTGGGCTAACTAAGGGAAATTACTTTTCAAGTATGCGGTCAAAAAGGTAATTATGTCGAGTGTCTGAAATAGGCTGATCAAGAAATGCCTAAGATCACTTTCTAAGCCACAACACACATTGACTTATTCACGACAGACATGCAAGGCAAGTTCTAGGGTCTATATGCACATAATCAATGAGAATCACACCGAAAGAATTTGTACAAGTTACTCCAAAACTGGAGGTACAAAATAGGCTCAAGTCCTCACAAGGCAATTTTACTGATCAATGTTGCGAATTACAGCTCAATTTCATATCCATTACCCGTCATGCTCTATCATATGCTATTCAAAACAGGTTTCAACAATCATCATGAACTCATTGCCAACTTATCATCACCTTAATGTGTTAATTTTATCTTTACAGCACAATTCAGTTTTTCTTCTACCTTTCTAGACTCAATCTAAACTCTACCAAAATAAACACATAAAGACTCCACAAAACACAATAACGAAATAGATGACTACGGCTCACAGGCCCACACACTATCAATGGCACACAGGCCCAATCCTCAACTAATGGCTCACAGGCCCAACAACAAAATAGAAACGGACAGCATATTTAAGACGCTGCCAAGTCGCCCCACGTTACACCCCCCTCCCCCAAACTTGGTTGAAAACCAAAGTTTGAGGGAAGAAAAAGTGGTGCGGCTTGGTACGTACTTACAGTGTTTTACTGAGGCGGAGGCGGAGGTGAATGACCCCCTTGTCCCCAAAAGGACTGCATGTGGCTCCACTGAGCTGCTTGCTGCCTCTGCCATTCTTGTTGTTGCTCCTGAAATGTCTGCTGCTGCTGCTGCCATAATTGCATTTGGGCCCAACGATTGTCTTCCACATCAACTCCGGATGAGTTTAGTCGAGAGAAATTCGAATTCGTATTTCGCGCCCAAATCGACTTGCCCAAAAGTGTGATAAAAATTCGAAAGTAATCGGTCGAGTTCGTGTGCAGGAGTGTGTGTGTGTGGATTAGTGTGGATTTTTTGTGGTGTGTGAGTGGAAATTGAGATTGTGTGTGCAAAGTGTGTGTTTTCGCGAGGGGGGAGGGGAAGAGAATGAGAAAGATGAAATCTGGCCGCGGCTAGGGTTTTAACCTGCTGTTCTTCAGGCCGCGGCCGCGCAACTCTACCGCGGCCGCGCTCGTTTTAATTGACGCGGTCGCGCATTTGTACCTCGGCCGCGCAAAGTGTCCAGCAATTTCTGGTGTTTCTGGGCACTTAGGCCGCGGCCGCGCGTAATTCCCGCGGCCGAGGGCCCTGTTTTCGAGCCTTAGACTCACTTTCTTCGTTTTCGGACCCCCACCCTGCGTTTATGGCATTCTGGTCCTGTGAACCTGATGTAAAACAAGAAAAACACGAAAATCAAAATGCTCTAACGAAAAAAATCAAAATCAACAAAAAAAAAAAAAAAAAACAAAATAACCGTAAGACATCGGGTTGCCTCCCAACAAGCGCTGTTGGTTAACGTCGTTAGCTCGACGGTGTACTGCTCAAGCGGAAGGGGGGTCTTCGACCTGAGTCACTTCTTCGGGAACTTGCCGAAAGTTCTCGAAGTATGGCTTCAGTAGGTGGCCATTAACCTTGAACACTTTCCCTGTTTTCTCGCTTGTTATTTCGACTGCACCATAGGGAAAAACATTAGCAATGATAAATGGTCCTATCCACCTAGAACGTAACTTACCGGGAAACAACTTTAAACGCGAATGGTATAAGAGCACTTTTTCTCCCACGACAAAATTCTTTCGAGTGATGCGAGAATCATGGAATACTTTGGTCTTCTCCTTGTAAATGAGAGCATTCTCGAACGCTTCATTCCGTATTTCCTCGAGCTCTTGAAGTTGCAATTTCCGGTGGATGCCGGTGGTGTCGAAGTCCATGTTGCACCTTTTTATGGCCCAATATGCCCTGTGCTGAAGTTCTACCGGCAAATGGCAAGGTTTCCCGTAGACTAGTCGGTATGGCGACATGCCGATGGGGGTTTTGTATGCCGTGCGGTACGCCCATAGTGCATCATCAAGGCGTAAGCTCCAGTCTTTCCTGTTGGGTTGCACTGTTTTTTCTAGAATGGCTTTAATTTCTCGGTTGGACGTCTCTGCCTGGCCACTCGTTTGGGGGTGATATGCTGTGGAGACCTTGTGTATAACACAGTATTTCCGTAGCAATGCCTCAATGGTTCGATTGCAGAAATGCGTCCCCCTGTCGCTGATTATGGCTTTTGGGACTCCAAACCTAGAAAATATGTTAGCCTTCACAAAATCTGCGACAACCTGAGAGTCGTTAGTTCGAGTGGCTTTTGCCTCCACCCATTTTGAGACGTAATCGACAGCCAATAAAATGTATGTGTTGCCATAAGATGACGGGAAAGGTCCCATAAAGTCCATGCCCCAAGTGTCAAATATTTCGCAAATCATGATTGGATTTTGAGGCATTTCATTCCTTTGGGAGTTGTTCCCGGTTCTTTGACAGTTATCACAGGTTTTGCAAAATAAATATGCATCCTTAAACAATGATGGCCAATAAAACCCACTCTCTAGAACTTTATGTGCTGTCCTCCTAGACCCAAAGTGCCCCCCACAAGCATAAGTATGACAAAATTTTAAAATGGACTCATGTTCTTCCTCAGGCACACAACGTCTAATTACTTGATCCGCACAATGTTTCCATAAATATGGATCATCCCACACAAAGTATTTAGCATCACTTTTAAGTTTATCTTTCCTAGCTTTAGTAGAGTCAGCGCGCAGATAATGCGAGGCAAGAAAATTTACTAAGTCAGCGTACCATGGTGTATTTGGGAGTGTTGTGGGATAGGGAATATGTGTGACCTGAAGTAATTGCTCGTCGGGAAATTCTTCTCGCAATGGTTGTGCACTCTCTTGTAAGGCTAACCGACTCAAGTGGTCTGCCACCGAATTCTCAGCTCCCTTCTTATCTCTGATTTCGATGTCGAACTCTTGTAGCAGGAGAATCCATCGTATTAGCCTCGGTTTTGCCTCCTTCTTGGATAGTAGATATCGAAGAGCTGCATGATCAGAATAAACAATAATTTTAGTGCCCAATAAATATGAACGAAATTTCTCTAAAGCAAAAACAATTGCTAAAAGCTCTTTTTCCGTCGTGGTGTAGTTGGATTGGGCTGGATTCAATGTTCGGGACGCATAGTAAATCACATGTGACGCTTTCCCCATCTTCTGTCCTAACACCGCCCCTATCGCGTAGTCGCTGGCATCGCACATGATTTCAAATGGGAGGTCCCAATTTGGCGGTTGAATGATAGGCGGTGTGGTAAGTGCTTCTTTCAGTTGATTGAATGCAGCTTTACATTCGTCGGTCATCTCGAATTCCACCTCCTTTTGTAGCAGTTTGCACAAAGGTGCTGAGATCTTGGAGAAATCCTTGATGAATCTTCTGTAGAAACCTGCATGACCAAGGAAGGAACGAATCTCCCGCACACTAGCGGGGTAAGGCAAGGAAGTAATAATATCAATCTTTGACTTATCAACTTCTATACCCCTAGACGATACAATATGACCCAGAACTATCCCTTGTTCGACCATAAAATGACACTTCTCCCAATTTAAAACAAGGTTAGTATCAACACACCTTTTTAAGATAAGTACCAAATTTTCAAGACTTTTCTCAAATGTTTCCCCGTACACACTAAAGTCGTCCATAAAGACTTCTATGATATGGCCCACATACTCAGAAAATATGCTTACCATACAGCGTTGGAATGTTGCTGGCGCGTTGCATAACCCAAATGGCATTCTTCGCCAAGCAAACGTTCCAAAGGGGCACGTGAACGTGGTTTTTTCTTGATCCTCTGGTGCAATCGCTATTTGAAAGTACCCTGAAAAACCATCTAGAAAACAGTAAAATGAATGCCCTGCTAATCGTTCTAGCATTTGATCAATAAATGGTAAAGGAAAATGGTCCTTTCGAGTCATTGCATTCAACTTGCGATAGTCAATGCAAACTCGCCACCCAGTTTGTAACCGAGTAGGGACTAACTCACCATCTTTGTTTTCTACCACTGTTACTCCGGATTTCTTCGGCACTACCTGTGTGGGGCTGATGTACTTACTGTCGGATATGGGGTAGATAATGCCTACGTTCAACAGCTTAATGACCTCCTTCTTGACCACTTCCATCATTGGCGGGTTCAATCGCCTCTGTGGTTCTCGACTCGGTTTGGAGTCTTCTTCAAGGAGTATTCGGTGCATGCACAGTGAAGGACTGATGCCCTGGATATCGGCTATTGTCCATCCAATCGCGCTCTTATGCTCTTTTAGGACTTCTATTAATGCTGCCTCTTGCTGTGGGGTCAGTCGCGATGAAATGATGACAGGTAAAGTTTCACTCTTTCCCAAGTAAACGTACTTGAGGTGCTCTGGCAGAGACTTGAGTTCTAACTTCGGTGCTTCGACTGTAGAGGGAAGTAGCTTTTGGTCAATCTCAGGTAAATCGATGAATTTTTGTTCATACCTTGGTTTGGCGGGTTGAAGGGATTGGAGGGACGCTACGAGCTTGACCAATTCTTTATTGGCCTTCCAAAGTTCAAATGTGTCCTTCTCCAAATCCTGCGTGAGCACAATTTCCAAAGGTTCCCTGCATGTCAACTGAAAAACTTCCTCTACAAGAGGGTCAATGACGCTTACAGAAAAAACATAATTCACATCCTCCGGGTGTCTCATGGCATCATAAATATTAAACTTAACAAGTTCCCCAGCAAATTCCATTGTTAAAGTTCCCTCACTGACATCGATTTTTGTTTGAGCGGTGTTTAGAAACGGCCGCCCTAACAAAATCGGAGGCGGTGTAGGAGAATCTCCTTGCATGTCTAGAACATAAAAGTCAGCAGGAAATACTAGTTCACCTACTTCTACTAAGACATCTTCAATTAAACCATCGGGGTATGTATTACTACGATCTGCTAACTGAATTACTATCCTAGTTTCTTTCAGTGGTCCTAGTTTTAATGCATGAAATATCGCTCTTGGCATTACATTAATGGATGCTCCTAGGTCTAGCATGGCACGTTCAATGTTTATGCCCTCTATTCTACAAGGAATGACAAACATACCTGGGTCCTTACATTTTGGTGGCATCTTCTTTTGGAAGATTGCTGAGACGTTTTCTCCCATCAGGACCTTTTCATCCCCCTTGAGTTTACGTTTGTTGGTGCATAACTCCTTTAGGAACTTGGCGTATCTGGGAATTTGCTTGATAGCATCGATCAAGGGGATGTTGATGTCAACCTTTCGAAACACCTCTAATATCTCCTTCTCTTTGTCAGGTCGTGTCGATCTGATCATGCGACTGGGGAAAGGAAGTGGCAGAGGCGGAATAGGTGCAGAATGTGTTGATTTCTGCTGAACAGGGGCCGCGGCCGCGCTGGTTTGCCGCGGTCGCGCAACTTCTACAGAGATTTTCTCTTCAGAAACGTCGAGTTGGCCGCGGCCGCGTAGGTCTGCCGCGGTCGCGGCTCTGTCTGCGGCTGTTCTTTCCGAAATGTCGTTTTTGTCATCTTCCAATGGTTGCCCGGGCTTCTTAAGCTCTCCAAGCTTGTTACCACTCCTCAATGTGATGGCACTGACATTTCTAGGATTTATTTCAGGTTGTGATGGCAGTTTACCACTCTGCATATTCTCTAGTCGACTTATAGCAGTTGCCATCTGGCTCATCTGTGTCTCGAGATTCTTGATGCTTGATGTTGCATCCTTTTGAAATTGCACAGTGTTTGTTGCTAAAGTCTTCACAATATCCGCCAATGATGAGTCGGGTACTTGTTCGGCTGGCTGCTTTGTATAATACATACCTCTAGGTGGTGGAGGTCTGTTTTGCCCACTTGACTGACCTTGCTGATTACCATAGCTGAAATTCGGATGATCCCTCCATCCTGGGTTGTACGACTGGGAATATGGGTCGTACTTTCGGCCTTGAAAGTTTCCAGTTCCGACAGCATTGGCGTGTGCTTCTAACTCATTACCCAGAACTTCGCAATTATCGGTTGTGTGATCGGTAGTATCACATATTCGGCAGGGTCGGATATTTGAGCTCCCCCCCAAAACAGCCTTCTGGACCATTTTGGTAAGCTGATCAATCTTCGCATCCATTTGAGAATCGTTCACCTCCCTCACTATCCGTGTTGAAACATCCCGTGTCCCGAATTGTTGAGTCTTAGCCGCCATTTTCGAAATGAGTGCTCTAGCAGCTGTCGGGGTTTTGTCACATAGGTCTCCCCCACTGGCAGAGTCCAGCATGTTCCGGTTTGACTGCGTCAGCCCTTCATAGAAGTACTGGATGAGCAACTGTTCTGTGATCTGATGTTGGGGACATCTGGCCACCAGCTTTTCAAAGCGTTCCCAATACTCGTACAAAGTTTCTCCGGGCAGTTGTACCGCTCCACTGATTTCCTTCCGGATGTTCGTGGCCTTAGATGCCGGAAAGTACTTCTCCAAGAATTGGGTCTCCATTTCCTCCCAAGTTTTTATAGATGCTGAGGGGAGGTAGTAGAGCCAATCCTTGGCCATATCCTTCAGAGAAAAAGGAAATGCCCGCAGTTTTATCTGTTCTTCAGTGACTTTCGTCGGCTTCATACTCGAACAGACGATGTGGAACTCCTTCAGATGTTTATGCGGGTCTTCTCCTGCTAACCCATGGAAAGAGGGTAACAGGTGAATTAACCCTGATCGGAGTTCGAAAGTGGTGTCCTCCCCCAAGTCAGGGAAGGTTATGCATAGAGGCTGGTGAGTAGTGCCAGTGGTGGCCAATTCCCGCATAGTCCTTTCGGCTGCCATTGCTTCTTGCTCAGGTTCAGACGTGGAATTTTCAGTGGCGAAGGGTAAGGCTTCAAATTCTTCTATGTTCTCTCTTGCTTGTCTTCTCAGGATGCGATCTCTACGAGTTATTTCAGGGTCGAATAGCAATTCTTTATTTTGGCGTGAACGAGTGATCATTCACTGCTAAAACAAAAAGAAACTTAAGTGAGTCTAAGTGTAACGCAAATAAATAAACACTTAAAATCTTGCACCGCTCCCCGGCAACGGCGCCAAAATTTGACCGCACTGTCGCGACACGGTAAAATTAATTAAACCTAGCTACCCTTCTAGCTCGTAGAAGTGGTAAGTAGGGTCGATCCCACAGGGAGCAGGAAGACTCTTAGTGTTTAAGTAAATCCTAATACTAGCAACATATATAAATATATAAATAATGGGGGTTTATGAATTGATGTATATTAACTAAGGAACTAAAACAGAAATTAAGCAAATTAACTATGACTTGTTCTACTTATAAAATAACGAATCCCAGCCCTTAATCTTATCTCCCCCTAGTTATTACTACCTGTGATAGATGCGATTATTAACCAATTTTATCCTTAAAACTCCTACCCCGAGGTTAGCAACAAGCTCTGCTAACCTCGTTATCCCTTATGTTTAACTAACCAAAACAAGCTCTTTGGTTAGTCTATCCAGTTGAGTGACCTCAGAATAAGCTCTCTGGATCTCATTAACCGGACGCCTAAAGAACTAGGATAACGGGATAGACACGGTGTGGACCTCGTAAGCTCGGACCCATACAGACCGAGCTATATACTACCCTAGCGATATCACTCACTATTCGCTACTAAGTGGCTATAGGTTCGTAACAATTACGGATTACGATTATAACCTAGCGTTACTTATGCAATTAAATTCCTAGGTGATCAATCTAGCATATAAACGCACAAGCATTGAAGGATAAACAAATAGTATAACAACGTTTCAAGGAATCAACTGATTAATAACCACTGTAAATATCACAGAATAGCAAAACTAGGGTTCGACTCGATTAAGGACTGAAATAACCTACTAGCCGCTCATGGCGGTGACAAAAGACAAATTAAACTGAAAATACATAATTGTAAAGACTTAAGGACTAGAAAACCCGAGTATTGCCGATCTTGATTGCCCGTCTCCTTCGGAATCTCTCAATCTTGCTCTCTCGTAATGTTCTCGTCCTTTATTTCCGAGCATAAGAATCCCTTTTTATAGAGAAAGTCAATTTAGGTCGATTCTGGGCTTTAAAACGGAACTCTTGTGGCCCAAGGATTAATTAACCGCCTTAATGGGCCGCGACCGCGCTTACGAGCCGCGCCCGCGCCCGCTCCTGATCCAGCACCACGCCGCGGCCGCGCAAGTATGCCTCGGCCGCGCTACTTGTCCAGAGATTTTCTACTTATTTCTTCACTTGGACCGCGGCCGCGCCATTTTGCCGCGGTCGCGGTGCTTTGTTCTTCATTTTCCGGCGATTTTTCCATCTTTTTGACCTCCGGACTTCATTTCCTCGTTGTGCATCCGGCCGAGTACGAATACTTAGCCTTAAATCACCTGTTAAGCTCAAAATGAAAACACAAACGTCAAATAGTCCAAAGGCACTAAAACAATCCAAATACTCTCCATTTTACACGCAATCATCACAATTCATCACTCTAACAGACTTAAAGTGCATAAATAAACGCGTGTACCAAGTATTATCAAATATTAGAGAAAATGAGGATTTTTGGTAATTCTTGGAGGAGATTGAACACACTTATTTAAAAAATTATATAAATGATTAAAAAATTAAAATATTTGATAAATTTAATATTTATCAAAGATTTAGTCAACCTCTAGAGTGTATTACAAATTACAACTATTTTTGTTTATATTTATTATCATGCATTTACCAAATGTATACTCAATCTCTAGAGTGGAGATTGAGTCTTATTTTCCTAAATGAATAAAAGCGATAATTCAAATGCAGAAAACTTGATAAATTTAATAGCTTAAACGAATTAAATAAACCCTTTACGTGTAGTAAATGTTGCAACCACTATTTTATTATTTAATTTAACAAAATAAATCGTTCTTTTTTTCGAATATTTGTTAAGTATTATTTTGCTTTGTATTTTGGTTTTTGATTACCACCCCTTTGTGAAACCCATACTTACTAATTACCCCGGATCGGAACCTATTGGTTCGATTTTTTTTTTCAAGAACCTAATCTTAACAATAATCTGGTAAAAAGGAGATTCATCTGTAGGAGTTCAGACGTGACACATGAAATAATACTATAGCCTAGAAATTAATTAATCACCTGAAAACATGTGTATCTTACAACATGTATTAGGTCACCGCTGCGAGTGGTTAATAATGTGAAACGATTAAATCCAATTAACAAGTATGAGGCAATCTATGGCTTCTTTAATCTTAAGAAAGAAAATCAATTGAAGTATAACATTGAGGTATAATTGGTACAGATCCACACAAATATAGTAGGAGCAAACCTATTGTGTAGTTTTTTTGGATGGGCCAACACCATTAGCCAATGAATACTAATCTAGAATAGTACTACAAGCCTATTGTAAGCTACAAACTTGGTAATTGGTCCAACAAAGGGCACCAATAACAAAACATGAAATCTAATGATTGCTAACCTAGTAGGTTTATGGTGATTGGACCAAATTGATTTCCCCTACACGCCCTACTCTATTAGCACACAAATATTAAAATCAACTAACCTTGAATGCATATTCGACCTTCCATCTCAACCAATAAGATAATGATTTGAAAGATCTTTGTTGGTGATAGAATATATAAGCTTTGGAAATTGTAAGTAAGGAAATCTAGATTGATCTAATGATTACAGGCCTTAACAACTATTTATTTGTTAATTGTAGTACTCAACTCACTATTCTAAGTTTCACTCCAAATTGTTGCTTTGGTTACCCTTCGTTTTGACTATTTGCTTCCTAAATTTTTCAACTAGTGTTGTGGTGCACATGGTGATATACGGTAAACAACTGAGACAACCCTAATACTCATGCACTACGTTTTATTAATGCCCCCTCGAACAATTTTATGGACAATAGCATTCGTTAAAACTCAATTAAAGGGATTATTTTTTAAACTGGCAAAGTTAAAGTCTGTTATTTATCCATTCATTTTTTTTCGACTCTATTTATTTCCTTTGGGTATGACCATTGGTCTTTTATTGACCCATCCGAATGGTTTAATATGGGGGTGCCTTTCGATAGTGCATTCGATACTAGATGTTGCCTTACCTTAATTACAATAAACACAAGTCGACACATTCAATAGTCAGAAAAGTGTGTAAAATGTTAGCCCCCACATGCCGGTTACAAAATGTGGCTAAAAAATAAAGATCCCAAACAAAATTCATACAAAAAATCTCGCATGCAAGTGATAAAAAATTATGAAAATCATGTCTATCGTGTAGTTTTCTTGTTGCTCCTGAGAACCAGTGCCGAAGCCCATCCTTGTCCTTCCTTCTGGTGTTTTCTCTTTTTCCTTAACTTTCTCTTTAGTGTTCGTTCAAACCATTCTGTAGAGTCATGTTCCACCCTCATTTTCATTGTGTTGCATTCGTGCAACACGATCCACAATAGCACTCTCACTCTCATGTCTTGGCTAGCATCCTACATGTTCACATTGCCACACATATTTTTAATTAATAGAAGTATTAATTTAATATAACCACACATTAAATTGGTAATTATAAATTTCTTCACTGTCACCTCGATCTCCAATTCTCCATGGTCAGCAACCTCGTTTCTTCCTTTACTTGTTATCTTTCTACAAGTCTTCATATTTTTAATTATGTACAAGCAACAATCAGAACTGCATTTAAGTTGTTTAAACCAATATGATGGTTAGTGCTATTAGCAAACTCGCTGCATAGGGAAACAAATAAAGGCAGCATGCTTACGAATTGAATTGCTTTGCCCCACCGACGATAGGACAAACTCTGTAAGTCTAAAATCTACAACTACGTTGTTCTCAATTTCATTTTGGTATTGTTCCTGCAAGACACTCAACTGTGGCCTTTACATGTCAAAATCTATTGAATTACATAACATCGTAACACGAAAGTTAACGAAAATACTGGATTGCTCGCAAAAGTCTCCGCAACTTCCTTCGTTGAGTCGTCCAAGGTGTTGACACCTGGGAACGAATCTTGAACTTGGACTTCTTTCAGAAGAAGGTCAACAACAAAACGTTTAAAATGTCCAGGATTTGAAGAATGCACCGGTATCATGATTTGTGACAAATTTGAAATTACATTCAAATTAAAGGTTATGGAAATTTGATTACTTAAAATCTGAACCATGTTTTCTTGTTAATTGTTTACAACTCCTTAAGCAAATGCCCTACACTAACCTTTGAGGTTGCTCGGATATCACCTGTGACAAATCCCCCCTTTATCTTCATCTTATCGATTTGTGTGCTGATGTCTTCAGCATCTTCAAATTTCTCACCCTACGTGAAAATATGGATAGAAGTATCAGGTTTATCACTAATTACAAACTATGAATTTCGTCAGCTATCGTGTACATAAGATTACGCCATATTTGAAAAACTTATCAGTACAAACACAGGCAAGAACCATATAGGCATACCAGGTTTACGTTCCTCCTCATAGTTGAGTATGTCACAAGCCGTATTTATCACCTGCCAAGCGGTATTGATAATGAATGTTCTTCCATGTACAAAGTACAAATAGTTTATGACAAAATTTCAAGTTTACACGGTTAGGAATTATCACAGACGAAACCCACTTGGACGGTAGCAACGTCATTATTTCTTGACGATCCAAGTATGTGCTTCTAGTCTCAGAAATAATGTCCCTATAATATATGTAATGTGGAAAATAAAAATTATATGTACAAGTCATAAGAATCCGAATTAGAAATGATTTAAAATATTTCCCTACCTTGGTGGTAGATTAGTTTCCACTGCGTACATGACTAGCTTCATCAACATTTCCTCCTTCAGTATCTTCGCCTGTGAGAATGGATTACCCAACAGCACGTAATGCCTCTAGGTCGACATGCTCATGATGTCTGACTCACCTTTTGCCAGCGTGGAAGCATCTTGGTTCGGCGAGACTATATGATTTTTTAAGATTGACTTCAGTCTTTTGTTCCCAAAATCCTCGGCGCTCTATTGGGAAGAAGTAACAAAATTAATCAAACTTTAATATAATTCGGAACAAATTCAAAAGTACACCACAAATTAAGGTTAAATAGAAAAGAAGAATAGGGAGACCTTTGATTGGTGTTGCTTTGGAGTTTCGTATGCCGGTGCTTTTCCACAGCCGTCATCCACAATTATGACTGGTGCTTTTTTCGGACATGTCCGAAGTGCAAACCCTTTTTTTCGAAGCAGAACCATCAGGGGTCGTAAATTGTATATTCTCTTCGGGGATTGGTCCTTCGTCTATGATAATGTTCTTACTTACCTCAACACACCCCTTAGTGCCTTTATCAATCACGCTGTCACTATTGCTCATCTTTCCCATCGTTTGCACTGCCACACTTAGGTCATTCAATGTTCACTCCATGTTTCCTAAAATATTTGCTTGCATATTGCGACATTTCTCTTGTTTATTATTTCTAAGAGACTCTTTCATGCCCGTTAAAACCATTTCCTGTGATTCCCTCAGCGGTCGGAGCTCGTTGACTAACTTAAAAAGTAAAGACTCTCCTTCAGTGTTTAAAGACCTGGATTCTTAAAAACCTCTTCCAGACCCCGGAGGCTCTGTCCTACCGGCGTACGTTGGATTTGCTCTATTACCATTTGCATTTACCCCTACTGATTCTTTCCCCCACCTTCTACCTGATCTCACATTATAAACCCTCTTTGAACCAGGTGTCTCCATTTCTGTCACCTTTTCATGTGTTATGCGAAAAGGATTATTAGAGTTTACAATATAGCTAACACTTTTGCAATAAAATTATTGAGACACAACAATTAAAAATATGCACCATATATAACACAAATGGCGGGAACAGAGTTTGGCAAACATATAAGCTTTTTTACAAATTAATTATGGCGTATGAGACTCTCAATTCAATTGTCCAAATACAAGTTACCAAATCATTAGTGGCTACACCAAACTAATACATGTCAAACTATGCAGTCGACCTCAGATTAAGTTGTTGGAGAGTCACAATGACCGATATATATTAAATAATTTTGGATATTTCTAAAAATATAAAATATTAAAGCAAGCCTACGCAGGACTACAAATCTAAACAAGATAATGAAGAAGAAAAAAAAAAAGTACTAATAATGATTGCCTATCACTTGTTTCAATTTAAATCACTTAAGATTACTTGTAATAATTTTTTTTATTGAATAAATGAAATTGCTCTACTAAAAAACTCATTGATTTCAAAAATACTAATCAACCATTGTGTGGTAGAGCTTATTATAAATTAAGATTTTTAAAATTAACAACAAATGCCAATAGGACTGATCCTAGGTGGTTAATAAGGTTTTGGCACTTTAGTACTTTCTAATTTTAAATTACAGGATTAAAACATTTCATAGCTTTCTTAAAAGGCTTACACTTATATATCAAATTGTGAAAGATGGTTATCCATTTTGTGAGGTCTAATTTCTCTCCAATATTAGTCAAATAAAATCTAACACATTTATTAGTTGTGCGTTCGAAATAATTTAAAGAAATGTAGATTTTTCAAAAACAAAAATTACTTCAATCTTACATACTATATTTTAAAACAATAATTTCCTCTAATTATTACTTTTTTTTTTTATTAAACACTAACTGAATAAAAAGATATAGTGTTCATAATGACTTTTCAGACACTGGAACTTTAGTCATAGTAGGGATGAGGTCATACGTTCAACTAGATAATTGCAAAATAACAGTTGATAAGCACTTTGTTAAAACTATCATTTCAGTTGTAGGTGTAATGATTGTTATGACTAGCAAATTATACTATTAGGGCTAAGAATACAAAAAGTCTCCACGATTATTAATTTGAAATTTTAAATTACCAACAAACATGAACTACAAAATAAGGAGTACATACACTAGTAATAAATCATAAGATTTAATTCGCAAGCATATATAATATATTGTTTGTTCGCATTGACTATCCCGTGAGTTGCTAAAAAAACACAAACAACAGCCCTTACATGTCTTTTAATTAAAAAAATTAACAGTTAGCCTACCTTAAGCAGACACAATAATGAATGATGTTATGCAAGAAATGGACAATATAACTTCACTCACATGAGAAACTACTAAGTAACTAACCAATGTTTTCAGACACCATTTGTTGTTGTTTATCAAAGTAGCAATTTTCCTACAAACATCGTAGTCAGCTACACGGACTCCTCGAAGATCATCCAAAATCACTGGCCCTTGTGGCAAAACCAACCGTAAATAAAAAAACCTGTTAAATTGGAGAGAAGCATATACAGCACATGTAAGTAATACATAACAGCTGAATAAAATTAGTACTCTAGAATATAACATTTAAAATTTAAATCAGAGAACATCCATAGTTAAAGATTATGTAGTCAAAATTTATATTTGATGTTAGCTACATTTTGGAAACTCAATTTACCTGTAGGAAAAAGGAACATCCAGTTAAAAAAGTGTATAGTCTCCGATTTCACTTGTACTTGATTACGCCATCAACAATCTTGTTTAAAAAATGGCTGGCCCAATTTCTATTGTGGATCATTTCTACATCTAACACGCTGTAAATGTAATTTTAGTGTATCTCATTCGCTGTAGTTGTCCCCAGCACAGTAGCGGTCGCGAACAACACGTATGACCGCATAAAATCTAAATTTGATTCTTGGCAAGAACCCAGGAGCTGTTCTAATCGTTGGGTCTTATTACGGTTCTGTCAATTTGATGTGAGATGAACTTTGATCGTATGTCATCCGTGAATCCTAAGTCCCTGTGGAAAACGAGATCCGTACCCAGCTCAGGAACACCCATTAATTTACTAAAAATCTCAACAGTGACATCGTATTGTTTTCCAAAAAGAGTTAATTTTAAAGTCACGGGATCAAAAACTAATATTAGTGCATGTATTAATTCCCTGTATAACTCACAACCCACAAAATCTAGACATCCTCTGAAACTAATCGACACAATTGCCGATTTCTTATGAACACCAAATTGGGATATCTTATCTCCATAATGTCGCAAGGCTATTCGTGTTTTCAACATGGGACTGTCGCTGTCATTGTGTAACTGACTGTTCTAGTTATCTTGATCATCACCAAGAGCATACCCACTAGCATCAAATTCCATCCTCCTCTCCCTGCGCAATGAGTTTTGAAGACCGGGACTTGCATCGGACATAAACAATCCGCGTCTAATACCTCTTCTGGCCCCGTCAACAGTTTCATTTTTCGAATCTGCAGTCAAAGCCTAAAATAAAAAAGGAGACGATTTAAAAGTAAGGTTTACAGCTAAAATTGCCAACAAACAAAAGAAACCATGTACACAAAATTGGTTAAATAGGAAAACTCACCACGCAATCATTAAGTTCTTGAGATTTAGCATCAGGAAACAAATCGAAGAAATTTCTTTGCGAATCATTATCATCTTGGACCACTTAATAGAAAACTGAATTGAACTCTTCCTCCATATTTGTGAAATATTTGTGAATGAACTACAAAGAAGAAAGCAAGGTTGTTTATAAGGTGGGCAAATGCAACTAATACGGGGGTTTGGAGCCATGCAACCCTAGTGGCGGTGAAAAAATAGATATTTTAAAATGCAAGTTGCATCCAATAGTAGCCGCATATGCTAGGAAATTATTTAATTATTATCCTAGGCTACAAATGTCTAGATTAAATATTGTATACTCCTTTAAAAAGTACCATTGAAATGCCATAAATTAAAAAAAAAAAAAATAGTTTTTTTTTTTTTTTTTTTTTTTACCATTGTGGGATAGATACCAATAAGAATAGAATAAATATGTACTTAAATGTGATGGAGCCACTGAAACTGAATTGGTACCACTATTACTTTGGTGTCGTGGATTATGCCTAAATTAAGATAAGCTGAGCATTACTAATTAGAAAATCGAAAATACAGGTTATTAAAGATTTTAAATATCGAAATTTAAATGGTAAGTTTTAACTAAAAAAAAAAAACAGGTTACACTTTTTATGTTCAACCGTATATTTTTGTTGTCCCTAAAACTCTTACTGTCATAAATAACGTTTAAGTTATCGAAATAAATATTTTTTACAGTAAGCACAAGAATTTTGTTGTAACTTTGAATTTTTATTGTCGTGAAGCGTGTCACCATCAGCATTCGCTTAAACTTTATATTAATACAGTTAAATCTATAAAAGGTTAGAACTGATGAGTATACAAATTTGGATTTAGTTAACTCGCATGGGATCTATAAGAGTATGTTCTGTTACGTTGTTCTTGTTGTAAATCATAATGACCTGAACTATTGTCACAACATGGCCAAAATCACAAGTTGGAAATAACCCACTCAATTGAATAGGGAAAAATTCATTTTTATTCCTAGCTCTCAGGGGTTGTCCAGACTAAGTCCTGTATGTTCCAAAATTTCTAATTTGTTCCACTATCCTTTGCAAAATGTCCAATTTAAGGACTCCAGACGCCGTTGACCACGAAATTGTTGCGCGCATGTCCCAATAAATTGGAGATTTCAGGTTAGAAAACTAACGTGTTTATTATGAAAGGAGGTGTACATGCCAAGTAATTAAATAAACACACCAATTCAATAATACAAAAACTAAATCCTCATCAGCGTTAGATTTCATTGCGAGAAATATCTCGTCGTTTTGTGTTTATTAGACTATTGTTCCTATACATTTGGATTCATAACTGAAACAACGATCATCTGACCGAAAACAACAAATTTATTAGGTCCCATGCAACACAATTAGTGGTCAACGGCATCTGGTGTCCTTAAAGTGTTTTTTTTTTATTAACATAGTAGACTAAAATTGAAATTTCGGAACATACAGGACGTTTTATGGACAAGCCCTAATTTATAGGACTAGAAGTGATTTTTTCCCCATTTGAATAATATGTTTACTGTGTAACCCAGACACACCATTTATTTAAGTAGTCCATTACCTGCCACAATCCTAATTATTTCAATGGAACTAAACTTAGGGAATAAAAATAGGAAAGAGGGCATTCCAAGTATTCTAAAAGCTCAAACTAAACATTTTAAAGAACGGTTACCATCTTCGAAATGTTTCAACAATCTAAATTTAAATCTTAAATAATTCAATATTTTGAACGTCAGCAAATGAATATTCGGTTATGGAGTTTAAACATAATCACTTTAAAGTTTCCCAATTTAATCTTTAGCACAACAGTGCCAATACGGATGAGATGAGAAAAAAAAAAAAACCGAACTAAAAAAGACATGCTACAGATGAAATCCCGCAAGAGTTTTCTTTTTTTAAAAAAAAAAATAAAAAACTGTGACAAATACAAACTAAGAATATTTTTACTTCCATATCCAGATTCGATTCTATGTTTTGCCAATATGGTCACAACATTCTCAATAACTGAAAAATGGTAAATAATTTAGTAAACACTCTAGCTGATGTTAGTGGAAATAAGATTAGTGGAAAAAGTGAAAAATCATCAAATAAGTCCGTATTAAATATATATCGACATTATTAACTAAAATATAACCACAAGATTTAACGAGAATTATTTACTAATTGATTTACAAGAAGTTCATACAAGATTTTCTTGAAGAATTACAATTTTCTAGATTTTTTAATTTTTTTTATGATTTTAGTAATAAACAAACGTAATTATACTTGAGTCACCAAACCTACTAATTCTATATTTCATTTATGCTTGAACGCTAACTTTTTACCTGTGGGACTGATAGTTTTGATACTACAACTGTCACATATAGGTAAAGAAGTAAAAGATCGCAACTAATGAAATGTTTTTATTATAAAAGGAGGAATTGTACCAAGAATCGTAACCTTTTTCATTATCAAAATGATTTACAACCCTAAACAAGTGGAAGTCACAGTACAACTAAATAGAAAATAGACTCGGAATATAAAATGGAAGTGACAATCACTGATATTTGAATATAAACCCTTAAAATGAGTGATTCCTCCTGAGGTAAGACATGCTTGCTAAATATTGGATAATCACAGCTCCATAATGTATGAGCAATAAAATTCAGTTAAATCCTTTATTAAAACAAACAATGCATTAAATTTTGTCCTAAATTTAAGTATCACTGTTCTTTTGTTGGGCTATTTTTTCTTTTTTTTCTTATTTTTTGATAACCCCCATTGGAGGAATCAAATATATGGCGAATACTAAGTATTAATATATTAAATATTCCCACCGTACCGGCTTATCTTGCGTACTTTCCATTTTCGGCCGTCTGAGCTTATTTTGCTAGCCCCTAAAGTGGAACCTAATACCCACAATCATCATCCTCAAGAGCTCAACCTTCAATCTACACGTTTGAAACAGTTGGACAAACCTCAACATCCTTGCCCGACCAACAGGGCAAAATTAGCTGAGACGGTCGAAAGTATAACATTTTGCGCCTAACATATTGTGTTTTTTAATACATGTCTGGATTCTTCATAAAAATATTTAGGAAAGCTGTAATTGTAGGAATAGAAATGTAGTTATCAATATATATAATTCATATGTCCTAACCCTGTTCATGAATCCGAACATATATAGGGGGTGATTAATTTAAATAATTATTCGTGTATATATATATATATATGGCAAATTTAATTAACTACAGCACTGTTCATCGCACAATTAAAAAAATAAGCGTTTTTTTTTTATTTACAGAATTAAGAGTTCACAGATTCTGACAAGCCACTATTCAAAGTCGCCCCTGGCAGGGGCGACTTCTAATTAATTTTTTTTTTTTTTTTTTGGGGCGACATACGGTATATACCGTATATATACGCTGAAACATACCTAAAGTCGCCCCTCGCAGGGGCGACATCATAACTTTTTTTTTTTTCTCCAATTAATTTCTTATTGCTACTTTGTGTATATATATAACTTTATGTTATATTGTTTATCTAAAGAACTTTCATTTGTAAAATTTTTCTTTAACTTGGGTCGTATTATTGTTTTTTTCTTTTCTTTAATTTGAGTCGAATTCTTCAATTTTTTTATTATTTAAGATTAAGAATCGAGTATAATTGATTTTTTTATCCTATTACGCAAAAACTAAAATATTTAGATTAATAAAAAATACTTGAAATATGAAGTTCTTTTTATCTAATTATTACAAATAAGTTGAAAAACTAAAATGTCTAATATTCATGACCAGTCCCACATCGCGTTTTTTTCCTGTTCCGTTTAGTTCTCCCTCTCCATTCCTCGATTGGGGCATCGGATTCCGCTTCTTGGGCGCGTTGTGATTGACCATCATCTGGTGTGCCGATATTCAGACTAAACGTAGGGCGACCTGATGAAGATGATGTTTGACCCGAATACGGAATCGGGGACATATTGAACTGTACTGGATGACCCGCCAAATTCGGCTGGTGAGGAAAAATTGCGGCGGTTGTTGTGTAGTTGCCGACTTCCAGGAGAGAGGTGAAGGACTGATCAAACCGCATTGAATCCCGATGAGGAGTGAAAAAATCATTTTCGTTTACCATCGGAGGCACGTAGCAGCTTGACTGCATTTCAACACTAGGGTGCTCTTGAACTGTAGAATGTGAAGACCCGGGGAGATCACCTGACACAGACCTAGATGGATGGGTGTTACGCAAGGTAGTACCACCAGGTCGGTGTCCGAAGTTAGTACGTGTGGACGTACTACGTCTCCGCCCTTGCTGGGGTGCGTCACGTGGCATGGGCATCTCAGCTGCTTGGTGTTGTGCGCCTGGCTGTGGGTGATGGTATGCTGCACGCTGATCTTGAAAATTTTGTTGCGCTGCTTGATATAACTCCTCAATCGACCTTCTCGCCGGCTCTCTAATGTAGTCACTCTCTCTGACAACAACTCGATGCATTCCCTCAACGATCCTTTCCTAAAAGTAAAATTTGTAAATAAACATATGTGAGAATGATTTTTATACGAATTGGTACTATTAATGTGTATTCTATAGGAGGTTGTTTACCCACTAAATTTTCGAGATATGCATAAGTTGACGGCTGAGATCCCTCTTGCACACCTATACCAGGGGTTATTAACCTTCGTGTGACCTCTTGATACCAACCCATGTACCCAACGTCCACTTCATCACCTTGGTTCCCGATTTGAGGGGCAGTCACAATATACTGATTTCGGGTGTTCCATTGCTCCACATACTGAGCGTAGGTTACAACCCAGTTTTGAGTGGAACGTAACGATTTCCAGCATTCGGATCAAAGAAGAACCACAAATCTTCGTCACTATTGATCGGTATTAGTTGTAAAATATCATCTTCGCAAAACGCTGCTGATACTTTCAAAGTATATCGATCGCTATCGATATCCAACATTTGATATAATAGAGAAAGCAGTCCAGAATGGTCAATCAAACGAGGCACCCTACGTCCGCCAATAGGTGGCCCTTCGGTACCACTTCCACGGTGCACGATAATTCCAACCTTTTCCGACAGTGCCATTATCTTCAAATTTAAGTATTTTAGCGTATATTAAACTATTCTATGCCGTAACATGTAACAATAATAATAAAAAAAATAATAAAAATAATAAAAATAAAAATAATAATAGTAATAATAATAATAATAATAATAATAATAATAATAATAATAATAATAATACTAATAATAATAATAATAATAATAATAATAATAATAATAATAATAATAATAATAATAATAATAATAATAATAATAATAATAATAATAATAATAATAATAATAATATAATACGTAATCCAAAAAAATAGCAACACTATTAGTAGATCTTAATATTGATAATAATAATAGTAAGATTAATAATCATATAAATATTAAGATAATAATGATACGAGATTAAAAATAATAATCGTAATATTCATATTAAACGTAATAAAAAAAAAAACACAACAATAATATTATTAAGAATCATAAAACTATTAATGCTAATAATAATAATAATAATAATAATAATAATAATAACAATAATAATAAAATTAATGCTAATAATAATAATAGTAAAAAAGATAACAGTAATAATAATAACAATAATAATAATCATAATAGGCATATTAAACGTAATAAAAAAAAACACAACAATAATATTATTAACAATCATAATAATATTAATGCTAATAATAATAAAGATAGCAATAATAATAATAATAATAATAATAATAATAATAATAATAATAGTTATAATAATAATAATAAAAATAAAAAAATAAACATGGTAAAATAACGAAAAACGAATATATATATATATAAATATCAGTAACGATAAAAATAATAATACTAGTAGTACTAATTCTAGTAATACTCATAATAATAATAATATAATAACATCAAGAGTAGTATTAATAATAATAATAATAATAATAGTAATAGTAAAATTACGAAAAACATATATATATATATATATATATATATATATATATATATATATATATATATATCAGTAACTTTAAAAATAATAAGACTATTAGTACTAATACTAATAATACTGTTAACAATAATGATAAATTAACAGTAATATTAACAATTATAATCATGACAATAATAATAATAATAATAATAATAATAATAATAATAATAATAATAATAATAATAATAATAATAATAATAATAATAATAATAATAATAATAATAATAATAATAATAATAATAATAATAATAATAATAATAATAATAATAATAATAATAATAATAATAATAATAATAATAATAATAATAATAATAATAATAATAATAATAATAATAATAATAATAATAATAATAATAATAATAATAATAAGTAAATTTTCATAAACATACACACTAAAAAGGCAACTACTAGGTACAGTTGAGACAGTCACATTATGGACTACAATAATAAATATAAGAGGCACAGTAAAATATCTTCTTTTTCCAGGGCACATACGTAACAGTTTTTTTTTGTTCAATTCTTTACAGTTTACATTCATAGAAAAGAAAATAAACTAAAATTACATATACAATTTTGATACCTTAATGAAGATGCGATGTAGATGTATTTATAAGCTTTGTTCTAGTCCAGATGAGAACCAGCAATGTGTCCACTAATTTTTGGTCGAACGAGCTTCAAAAACCTTCAAAATGATTAGAAGATAATTACATAAAATATATCACTGGTATAACATACGAAATTTATAAACTAAATTATGAAAAATGTGTAAATATTGTCCGACTATAAACTTAGCAAATACCTCTTCAATTTTAGGCAAGCCGCCTACACCACAAATGTAATGCTCCAACACCTTCTTGTATAATAAAACGAGAGAGAAGGTAAAAGAAAATATTACAAGAGATTGAAGTGGGAGAGAAATGCAAACTGTAGGGTGAGATGAAGAAGGTGATAAAAAAGTATTGCCGGATGATACATATATAACACATCCGGTCAAACTTTTCATTCAAAAAATTCAACCGGATGTGACAACCCCCTGCTGCCTGCAACACAGCACCGCTCCACACCCGCAACCACTGCACCCCTGCACCCCTACTCACTACCACCTACACCCTGCCCCCAACCCCATTGGACGAGACTAAAAACAAAAAAGAAAGTGAGATCAGATGTTGCCCCTGCGCTTTAAGTATGTGTGCGCTATACATACGGACATACCGTATGTCGCCTCCACCGGAGGCGTTTTCATTTAATAAAAAAAAATAAAAATAAAAAATTTTATGCTATACATTGCCTCTCGCAAAGGCGTTTTTACAATTAAAAAAAAAAAAATTTAAACAGAAGTCGCCCCTGCCAGGGGTGACTTTGAACAGTGTATTGTCAGAATTTGTGAACTCGCCTGTGCCACAGGCGAGTTCAATTAATTCTGTTAAAAAAAAAAAAAAAGATCGCTTATTTTTCTAATCATGCGATGAACAGTACCGTAATTAATTAAATTTGCCTATATATGTATATATATAAATTTGTAGCTATATATCTATGCATCTCCTTACTTTATGGATATGGTAGAAAAATTACTATATGAGTCTACGTTTTACAATTTATATACCTGTCGCATGCAATGATATCTGAGTTAACCCTTCAATTTTGATATATTTATTTATCTTATTAAATTAATGATATTAGTAATAATTGTTGAAATAAAAGACAACCATTCCAAAAAATTTCATTAAAAATTCAAATGTTAATATATAGGTTAGACCATGCGAACCAATTGAACCAACTGAATTCAGTAATTTAAATTTTTACATATAAAAAAGATAAAAGTTGCATATTTAAAATTCCAAAAACATATTCGCTACCCAATTTTCTAAGGCTACGACTCATGTCCCATAAATTTAAGTGATTTACAATTGTCCTATTGGTTCAACTATAAATACCTACAAGATAATAAACCAAGTCGCATCAACATATTTTTTCAATCAAGAAGAGAAATCGTCTATGCATTTTTTATTTTTTTTCGTTCGTCCAATTCTTGAAATGGGTACCTTTGTTTGAGGGGATTAAATAAAACCATGCATATTTATTAAACCCATTGTAGGAAAAAGCTCCGCCAAAAATGAAAATTATAAAGCTTCTTGTTCAAGATTGGTAATGTTATGGACAATAAAAAAAAGAAATAGGTTAAAAAGAGGCAATGATTACAAACTAGATTTGCAAGCAAAATATTTAATTATATTTCCTAGGTAGGGTATGTCTCCCTAGGTTATCATAGGTATTGAGTGCTAGTGTATGCAACTTGCACATATTTTATTCTTAATGCCCTCTTAATTTTGGTTTCATTCTAATTTCATTAATGCTATTACACAATAATTTTAATAATTAGCATTCTTATGTTGGGAAGGCCACAAAAGAGGACACTGCAAGGTAGTTATTGGTAATGAAGTTCCATCAAACCATTTCGTTCATTTATGATGATTCATTAATTCCAAAAATTCTGTAAAAACATTAACCAAGTCGATCCAAAAAATTTAATATCACCACTATGATGAGGCAATCAATGCTTTATGATAGGAATTGTAGGGGAAAATAGTTCTAACTAGTGTTTCGATGATGTCCTGATGTTAATAAATACAACCTTAATGGTTTTTAGGTAGTCAATGGCTCATATTTATTTTATTTGTGCATAGTTGTCATCGTGGCGTAATCCATATTTTTTTTTTTTTGAGAGTTTTCTTGTAATTTTGGAAAGGTATAACAATGTATTGATATGAGGAAAAAAACCTACCGATTTTATGGAATTAGGTGAGAGCATATCCTGTCGGCTACAGAAGTACCCTGACGTTCTTATCCGACACTAGAACATCTACTGAATCTAAAACTGAGTTACTACAGTTGTTTTATAAAACCAGCTTCATGGCTAATAGAACACATATAAAATATATTTTTTATTTGGGCCTTCGGATTTTTGTGGACTTATTTTTTTATATTTTATTCTTCGTGCTAATGACACAATGTTTTTCTATGTATTGGTTTTTGCTGGCTTTATAATATGTATTGATTCCAATTTTGGTTTTTATTTTTCAGACATATAAAATGACCGGAAAAAAAATGTCGTAATTGACTTTAGAATCTTTAAAAAAAAAGGTAAATAAAATAATATATATATCAGTCTTCGATTAAATTTTCTCTCGTATTATTTTTTGATCGTAGGTGTATTAATTCCAAAGTTTTATAGGATTGAGAGGAAAGAAATGTTGCTTTTAAATTGGCATGTATACATTTTTATATCAGTTTTCGATCCAATCTTCTCCATTATTATGTTTACTGTCGTAGGAAAATCAATTCCAATATTATACCTAAGGAACAAAAGTTTTGATTTTAAATTTGGCACGTATACATTATTATTCATAACAACACTTAAATAAACAATCAACACTCTGCTTGCATATTTGATATGAAATTACTATTATTATTGTGCCTACACTACAAGAAACAAGGCTTTTTGCCACTACAAAATGTAGTTACAAAAAATGGAGAGTAGTTACAAAAATATTTTTAGTAACTAAATATCTAAAAGTAGTTACTATAGGGTAGTCACTTATAATAAGATGCAAAAAAATTTTTTGCAACTACTTTGTAGTTACAAATATATTAGTAACTACATGTTACTAATATATTTGTAACTACTTTTTGCAACTACTATGTAGTTACTAATATATTTGTAACTACAAGTAGTTGCAAAAGAGTTTGTCATATTGTAGCAAATTTGGTTAAAATTGTATGAAATATTTTATGTAACTATTAGTAGTTACAAAAGGGGTTATTTTTAGTAACTACCTTGTAGTTGCAAAAAACTAGTGGCAAATGCCTTTTTTTTCTTGTAGTGCTAGTATTTGATTCGACATTGTGCTATAAAACTGGAAAATTAAAAATATACAGTAGACTTATAATACTCAACATCCATTGATTGTTAGTAAAAGTATTGGTGTTGTGTAAAGTAAACAAGCTACGTGACAGATGATTATTCTACTCTAGTCAGAATTCAATTGTTCGTTAGAGTTAACGACTACATCCTACAGATGAGTAACTGAGAATCGAATGGTGGATCAAATGTGTAGAAAAAGTGGCTTGGAAAGATTGTCTAAAAAAACATAGTAATAGTATGCAATTGTGATATAAAATTGTTTGCATTCAGTCGAACAAGTCATCGTCATCTTCCGGACTCTTGTTTCGAACCGAGTCATCTGCCCCCATTTCGTCTTTCAGCAGTAGACAGTTGGACTTGTAGTGGCCTGGTTCCTTGCATATACCGCAATAGCGAGTTTTTCCTTTACTTGTAAGAACCTTTTGTGCGGACTACATCCGGATCTTTTATTATGTTTTTGCCATCTACATGCAGGCGTCTGCATTTGAAGTCGCCCCTCAGTGCTTCGTCCAGTATAGTTGTTTCTGCCAACAACTTACATATTGTGCTCTCCACAGTAGTCATTGCACTTCTGTACAGTTCTTCAGTTTTTTATGCTACTTGACAAAGTTGATAAACCTTTGCGTGTAAGGAACCGAATCTCCTTTCCATCGGCTGATGTGTAGTCGAGTACATATATGCACTGTCCTTAGCTCATGCACTGCAGTCCTTTGCCTATCTCTTATTTAGCATAAAATCAGGTATCGACATCATATTTAAAGCTTTCATGGCGCAAAACATATGTCTACATGGCCAGCCGAAAGATTTAAACCTTCTGCAACTGCAAGAAAGAAATTTATCTATATCACGTACGGTGACATTGACTTCCCTTGCCCGTTCCTCCCCGTACTTAAAAATTTCCATGTGACTGTATCCATCATCATGTTCAACGTTCACTGGAGTGTATTTGCTCTCTTTCTGAATTTCGCCACGTACCTGCATATTATTATTTCATAATGGCAACAGCTAAACAATATTATTAACGACTTGAATAATCCCTCCATTTCATTATAAGTGATGGTTTAGAAAACGAACATATATTCAGGTTTTTAAAGTTTCCTACACAATATCCCTACAAGGTGGTCATTAGTCATGTATTGGGTAAGTAAATAAGTGGAGTTATAGGAATTAATCAACAAAAAGCAATAATATTCAACAATGGAATGTGTACAACATCACTTATATTTTACAGCCTCAAATTTCCGAATAAGTCATCCATAATGGTATTTTATATTGTCAGGTATTGCGAAGCAATTGTTGTGAAATGCCATACAGGGGTAATTGTTGTATTTTATTGTTTCTGGAATGTTTAAAAAACATTACAATCACCACAAGTATTTGAAAATGATCTCTAACCAACTGATGATTACCTCAATGAAAACACATCTGATGTAGTAGTTGAATGCCGTTTTCTCAATACCTTTAAGATGCGTAACTGGTTCAATTTCTGTGTGGTTGGTGGTGAAGTCCAGTTGAAGAGTGTCCTGCCTTAGCCGGTTTATAGCTCTACAAAATTGCTTGACAAAACAGTACAAACTGAGGTCTGTATTGAGGAAATGGCTCATATAAGCATGTGTGCTTTCACATCTATGGGTCGTTGTCATGCCAGCACAGAAAACCCCTTTGGAATAGGCCTCTGCCCATTTTTTTTTTTTTTTTATATATAAATCACTCATCCACGCGTTTCCTTCTAGGTTGTGCTTCTCCAAGAATGTCGTCCACCTTATTTCAAATTCCTCAATAGAGTAGCGGCAACGCATGCACTTGACAAGGTTGGTGAGAAAGCCTATTTGGGTCAAGACTACACGTGAGTTCCACATCAGGTGCCATGAGCATAGCCTACGTCTTGCGCGTGGTATACACGTCACCAACGCTGCGCTATTGCCCTATCGCCATCAGTGAGCACACACTTTGGTTGCCTTCCTTCCATACCATGCACAAAAGTGTTGAAAGTCCATGTGTATGCATCAACGGTTTCTTCAAATACCAAGCAACATCCAAAAACTCAACAAGCGGCATCTTGAACGTATTTGTTTTGTATGTTAAGTCGATGACTAACACGTCGCCAAACATACTGTAATCCATTAGTGACTTGGAGTCTGCCCAAAATATTATGCTCAACTTATTTTCTCCATCCAACCCGAACCTTACGTACATACCAAGATCATTATCAACAAGGGCATTGAAATAGCCTATTGTGGATTCTGCATCAGTGCTTATCCTCCTCGTACGTTCTGGATCAGAACTAATGAAATTATATAGATCCTTAACTGTGAAGCCTACCTTGTCATATCCACCCAAAGTCGTAACCATGAAATCCATTATCTGGCAGGTTCTTATCCCGACTTCCTTCATGGTTTGTATCTCCATTGCTTGCCCTGCTTTTATTTCTGTGTTTGATCTAAAGAAATGAACCTGATTACTGTTTGCCAAGTCGTGATTGTGGTCAGGATTAAACGAGGACACCTTGTATGTGTCTGTTGCTCTTTCTATCCTTACAACAAAGCAGCATTACATTTGCATCTTGTGATGAGAACGGGTTCCCTCCTGCGATCCTTCGTGTCGTTACTTTTTTCTTTCTTATCCCTTGACGATTGCAAACCCACGACGCATTGTAATTATTCCGTCCTCGTCAGATACAATGTTGTGAAGGTGGATGCCAAAGCCTAATTTCCTTGAATAAGCTTTGTAGAAGGATTCTGCAATGGCTGTTGTTTGAAAATATTTTCCAATCAAGTCTTTATACGTCCAGCACCTCACATCTTTCGTCCACAATTCATCGTCTTCCTCCAAAGCTAAGAAATGATGCATAAGGTTATCAATTTTACCTTCGTGCTTTATAGCATCTTCCACAGGATTTATGCGTGAATGGTTCGATGAGTTATTGTTGTAACCTATTTCATCACTGGAGTCAATACTAACGAAGGACTTATTGTCGGTGTTGGATATTTGTGTAACATTGTAATCTACGAATAGACTATCCGTATCTTCGTCTGCCATGATCTTATTATTTGCGAGTTAAACTGGAATTTAACACACAAAAAATTGTTATATACACATTGCAATAAACTGTTAAAGGGCAAATAATAATCAGAATTCGTCATACAAAACAAAATTTATAGTACAGGATTAATATGAATAGCGAAATTCAGATGCATAACTGTACAATTGCACGCAGATTTTTAATCTCATTTTGCAAGACAAAACTATGAAATCAGAGTTTAGAATATGCATAATATTAGTATTATTAACCGTTGAATTGATATTTCATAGTAGAGACAAGATTTTGATTACGGATTATACACCACGCCTTTAAGAACAATGTAATCGTAATTACTTGTCGTTGATCTTGTTAACGATCCAAATTTCCGTCGATTTTCTCCTAACGCATGAAGAAATTATTTTTTTGTGCGGTGTGTTAATAAGATTAGGCAGTTTAGCTAGGGTTTAGTGATATTAATTATTGTTTCAAAAAAAGGACTTTCTACACTCAAATCACGCCAAACATCTTTTTTATTTTTTCTTTCATCTTTTTTCCCGGCCTGTGAGTTATTGGTGGATGGTTATGTGTATTACATTATCATTGTCATAGAGATAATACTTTTAATTAGCAAAATAGGAGTCAAAAGGTGTATTATTTCATTAAAAAACATATATATACATATATATTTATTTTTCTTTCTATTTATTAATACACATATATATACTTATAATATATGGAGGGACACACACAAACATATATATTTTTTTGCTAACAAAGAAAAATATATTTCTCGAAGTTATTTTTATAACACATGACATGTATATGACCAAAATACATGTGTTTTACTGTTTCTTATATTTTTTAATTAAAATAATTTTTTTATTGATGTGTAGTTTAGTTTAGATATAGTAACACAATTTAGTCGGGCGAAAATTAATGATTTACAAAGTTCTTTTTATTATATTGATTAATGATTAAGTTATTGAATAAGTTAAAAAATGATTTTTTTTTTATTATTTTAGAATTGAGGATTCCATTTCATTGAAATTACTTTGTTATCCAGGTAGAAAGTTCAGTGTTACCTATGTAACAAGATATCGTGGAATACGTTATTTTTCTAGTTTTTATATTTTTTGTTTAATTAGCAAGTGTTTGTTCTAAATTCATGGAGTAATGAAGGTAGAGGGTATACGTAAGCATCAACATCTTATAAGATGTTTCAAGAGTTTATTAGATGTTAGTACCGAAGACCCTATTAGCTAATAAAGTACTAGGATTAAATAACTTATAAACGAGAAATTGAATGGAGTGTCTAAGCATGAGGGACTAATTGAATAACTTTTTCAAACACACATTGAATAGTTTGGGAGATGTGTGTGGGGTGTGGAGTGTTATTATCGTGTGCCAAAAGTGTGTAGTGTTTGTAGTGTGTGTATTGCATCCAAGGAGTGTGAAGGTTGCCTAATGTGTGTGAGCTAAGTGTAGTGTGTGTGGAATTTCAATTTTGCTTTCATTATCTATATCTTTAAAAATTTGGTGGGACATCGACTTTTTTTCTTTGAATACAATGGTAGTTGTATTGATGGAGTGTCTTTTTGAATCGTATACGACACTGAAGGTAATCTTCTCAAACTTAGTACTTTCTAAACATATTATTTTTTTATAATTTAGCTCTTACCATGGCTGAAATGTAATCAGTAAATTAAAAATATTAAATGGCTTACTGTATGGATGCAAGAGTTGTACTCTTATTAGTAGATTGAATGTCCCTTTCAAGAAATTATGTCAATTGTTTGTGGTAAAGTAACTCACTAGAGATGAAACATAAAAATGGTAGAGTATGCATGGAATTGTTCTCATCTATCTATAGAAAAACTTCCTTGAGTGCATGGTGTGTTGTAGATTAACTAATATGCAATTTCTTTTGTGTTTTTTTTTAGGAAAATTAGACAACGGCTCAATAAAACAATTGTGGATGGTAAGCATATTATTTGTCGAGTATGTTAACTTCATTGTGACTTAGTGACGTCATACAATTTAGAACAGCAACAAAGTTGATAGTAGAGTTAGAATCTACACATTCTAGTCTTACAAAAAGCACATTTGCATTTATCATCTAACACCAATTGGCAAAACATGCGAATTAAAAGTTTGTGAACTGGTGAGAAAAGTTTCCAAGTGCACCATATTAATAAATCACATTTACATAACGCGACAAATGATTATTTTATGGTTCAGGAGGGTTAACATGCACATCAAAGGTCGCGGTTGAAGGATCCGACTCGCTTGGGTTGAATTCGAACATAACATCATCTCCATCATTGAGGCTATTGGTAACGTAAAAATCATGCCACCCCTTGCCCATTCTAAGTCGAGTGTATGGAACATTATTTACCTCCACATGCACCTTGGTAGATGTTCCTCCTCTTCCTCTCAAAATAATCGTCCGAACATTACGGTGAAGGTTATTCGAGCGTACAAACTGTACTGGGATGCTCTGGTATGTATTTGAATTATCAAACAAAAAATGAGGGAGAAGTGTAAATTTAAGTTCGACACAAACTGACGATACTCTAACAAGAAGCTTACCACTCGGTAGTTTTCCCGTGCATGTACACCTTCCATCTTTAGAACAAAATATGGTCTACGGCTGATTGATGAAGCATTAGTTATTTGAGATGATTCCCCTACCAAATAAGAATACATCAATTATTTGGGTTCAACAATGTGGTATATTAAATCACATATCAACCACAGTTACTTCAAGAGCAAAACATACCCCTCTGCAATTCAGCATCATCTTTTGTCTCCATGTCCTGGGCTGTTGCATAATCAATTTCGCATTCATCTGAATCAAACACGGTAGCATCGAACTGCATCCCTCCTTTATGTTGGAACACTACAAAATCTCATGTACTAATGTAGTGACGCTGAAAAAACTGGTTCCAGCCTTCACGAAAAGTGATGTGACCTTCGCGGGTCCTGGTAACCATCACATCAAATGTCCCAAATCGTGTCTTAATTCATGCCCTATCTGAGGTCTCTTATGCCAACGTGGGGCAGAAAGCACGTGGCACATCCTATAAAAAGGCAGATACAAGTGATTTAAATAGCAAGGACACCAATACGAGGAATGATGATAGTGTTAATCGATAAATAATACAACGGAAGCATACTATAGACATTTAAATAAAACTAACCATTAAATCCTCGTACCTGGGTGCCATGACCTTGAAGAAAGATAAGGGTGTAGCAACATATCTAACCATTGTTTCTACTAAAGTAGAGGATACAAAATATGATAATTTTTAATTCAAACATATTGTAAGCATTGTGTACCGCTAAAATATAAGCACTACACAGTACAATTTGTAGATTATTGCAGGAGGATCATAAGTAATTGTTACGTTCCATCATCAACTTGTAAACAACACATGTTACGAAGGCAATATGAATACGATAACATGAAGTTAAATGTACTAACAATTAGCAACCGTAGAACGACAACATACTTAGCAGTTGTTAACCTTACCAATGTTCAACTGCAATAAAGATCAAGGGTTGCACTCCTAGTTTATTTATCGTGATACATCGAAAATGTGGAGGGAAAACCGTACAAATCAAAGTAACGTCGCGAGTATGTTTTGATCAGCATGGGGGAAATTTAATATTTACATGCTATTGCGAAATACATCCTCAAAGTCTTAATTATATATTTCATTGCAGCAATTTTCGTATAACAACTTATCTTGTAGATATACATTTTGACCACACTACTTCTGAAAATTCAAGGTAAGAAACATGTTTAGTATTCTTATTTGTAAGAAACTTTAAGAAGATATTTTTAATTACAAAACTAGAAAACACAACTTAATGACATGTTATTGGCAATAACATATTAAACTAAAAATTAACATTAATTTGGAAATTCAGTAATCATAGGTGAAGCTTATCTCGATTGACATGCTTTACCCCCCACGTTACCGTAGCCCCCTTGTTCAAATTTATACAATTAGATAAACTCTTATGCAGCTCTTCAATGACAGGGTTTAAAATGCCATAATATCTTCACCATTATTTACGAATCTTCCTTAGTTAGTGAAAAAGAGGAATAAATGGTAAGATGTCGCAAATGAGTTCATACCACAAATGAATAGACTAAAATGTGTAAAAATATGAAAATATAAAGTTGACACAATCATACCAATGTTCCACTTCCGACCGAAATGTGTATAACGACACAATCCATAATTTTTTTTCAGGTTTTTCTGAAGTTTAAATAGTTCATGCCATATATATATTAGTACGATACATAGAGTTATACAATGAAATTACATAATGAATTGTGATGTAATTAGTAAAAATCATGGTGAGGGGAAAAAAGAGTATGCAAATTACAATAAATGGACAAACATGTATACCATCTACAACTATCTATTAGGTTATAAAAATTTAGATTGAAATTTGAAACTATAACATATTCAAACCTACTTTCTGCAAGACGGTCACTTTAGATAGAGTAAATGGATACCAGAGAATCTCAACCCTAATCGTTTATTTCATTAGAATCGACAATCTTCAAATCTCATTACATAAATTACGCAAAATTGAAAAAAGCAACCTGATTCTTTCGGAATGATTGAGGCCGATGCAGGTTCGTATACAGTGGACAAAGCCTATAGTGAATGAAATTTCCGGAAAACTTTTGTACCCCGTTTGCCCTAATTGCCTAAAATGGGTAATGACATTGATACATCATAATTAGTGTTATAAGTTGTATATTAGTGTATATCATAGTTTTTTTTTTTTTTTTCCATATTTAGGAAAACAAAAAAAAATTATATTCCTTCCTTTGGCATTATCTTGTTTAGTGTTATTGATATTACGTACACACATGCTAGTCACATTTAGGGCAGTCCGGCCCATTTGGACTTCACAATCTATCCAACTCTTTAAGGGACGGCGGGTTGGATCCGTCCAATATTTAATCGGTCCTACAATTATTTCTCTCATCTCGACCTGTAACCTAATAATATTAAAAAAAATTGACAATCACCACGGACCGTCCATATATGTGGCTCGGTCGAGTCTAATAGTACTTTGTGACATTCTTTTTCAAGGACATGTCAACTTAAAAAAAAAAAGGTTAATGACAATTAAACCGCGAATAATAAATTACAACAATCAATATTATAGAAGGCCAGTCATCAGAGTTTATACCTTATGATGGGATTATTCGAAGATAATCGGTGATTTTTTCACTAAATACATGCATTCATCAAAATGTTCATTTGTTCATTTATTTCCCTCTCTCTTTCTCTGTTGACCGCTCACAGGATCTCTTCAAATCTATTTCGTTCATGAATTTTCTGTCGTTCATAGCTAAGATTTTCTATTTAGTTCACTCACACCCACCATTTTCTACGTGGTTATTCACATCTTCTCTCTACAAAGTTATTCAAACGTATTGAGAGCGATAGCGAGAGAGGGAGAACTAGAGAGAGATAACTATATGCAAAACCCACAAATCCATCTACATTGGATCTGATAGAAGCCCCTCTCTTTCTATCTCCCATGTCCACTCTATGTTAATACCGCTGAAATATTCTGACACTCTCTTCCTCTCTCTCTCTCTCTCTCTCTCTCTCTCTCTCTCTCTCTCTCTCTCTCTCTCTCTCTCTCTCTCTCTCTCTCATGTGATTATCTTCTATATATCTCCCTTATACACCGTACTCGATTTATTATTTATTCTGTATTCTCTCTATATTTCCCTCTCTTTCACTCTCTATCGTTCTCCATAACTCTATCTCTCTCACCAATCCATCCGTCTATATCTCTCGTATTAAATAACTCTCACACAAAATCTCTCTCTCTCTCTCTCTCTCTCTCTCTCTCTCTCTCTCTCCATCTTTCTCCCTCTCTCTAACCCTATCATTTTAGTTCTTTTACTCCTAATGCGCTCCAACTATCACTTATCATATATCTCGTTACCTTTAATTATATTTCGATGTCCCTCTATATCTCGTACTCCATTACTATCCATATCGCTTATTCCTTCTATCGATATGTTTATTTTGGAATGCTAGTGTTGAAGAAAAAAAGTATTTATTAAATATCAATTTTAAAAAAAAAATTAATATTACAATAATTGCCACATGATGTCCTTTCTATATAGCTACATCATATTTTTAAATGATGAAAATTATGGGGTCTACTTTCAAATCGACAATGAGGTCATGTAGAAATGTTGCGATGGTTGTAGTTGATTGACATATTGAAAATATGTTTAATACTACTTGGGATTCATCTTGTATTTTTGGCATTCAAGCTTGTGGATGGTAAAACATAATTTATAGTTTTTTGCATACAAACCAATATAGTAGATAATGTAAAATTTTGCATACATATTCCAGATTCAATAATTATTGTACTACATATGTGGTTATTGGTTTATATCCCAATTTTCTAAGAATGGTTTGTTCTGAATACCAAAAGGGAATATTACAAGAAACGGTTCGAGCATTTCAAATATATAACTGCAATATAGTAAACAGAGAATTAAATGAGGTGTGATGGCAACCTAATTTGTTACAATCAAGTCATGTCAACCCTATTCGATTGGTTTGATTGGATAACATGCTGAAAAGTAGTATAGCAAATTTTTATCTCTATATTCTATTTTGCACTAAGTGCAAAACCATTAAACACTGAATATAAACCATCAATTAACAAAATTAAAGACTAAAACTGATGAGTTTGTTGGCCGCAGGGCTTTGAACAACTGTATATGTAAATGTTAACTACAGAACGTGTTTATCAATCTCAACCGAGTTTCAGAAATTGTCATGAATGTTAACCTTGAATTTGATCGGATTTTGCTCAACTAGAATGAAGAGCAACGTCATGTCAGTCTGGATTTCCACCTATTTTAAGAAAAGGGGAATGCCCCTTTGCAAAATGATATAGTCTGGTAAGTAACTCTTTGCTCCACATTCATAAATTGTCCCTCTCATCTACAGTCTCACATTGCAATCTCTTACAATTTCGTCTGGAAAGAAAATATCGGCGAGTTCGTTAAGAACTCTCTGCGCAAATGGAAGAATAAGTATAGTTAATTTGTTGGTTCCAAACAAAATGAGAAGAGTAATTGAATTCGTGTAGATTCGTTTTCGTATCAGTCTCTTCTTGTGAAGATAGGTGAGCTCAATATAGATTTCAAAGTGGATGGCATTAGGGGGGCCAGCATGAATGTTCTGAAATTTAAATAGAAAAAGTAACTTTACGACATAGCGGTGTTGATAACCCGAAAAATAGATGAATATATTTATGTTAATCAATAATTTCAATTTCGATTCACTAATTATTTTAGCGTATTCTGATAGGTTAATTTGTGTAATACAATTACATGCACAACTCCTACATATCTCTAGTTCTTGCCTGAAGGATAATATAAACTTCGTAGGACAATGTATCCATGTATAGTTTAAGGTATCAATATGTGAGGATGTAAAATGTTATTCATACTAGTATCCTATTAGATACATCAATGTTGTACATTTAAGTTAAATGTTTTCGTGCTGATTTGCAAATTAGATAGGAAGTGGTTGCAATTGTCAGGATAAGTCATTCTGATCACTTACGTGGCTCAAATCAACATGACTTTCCTAATCAATATTGCGTATTAAGTATGGATCACAAATTCAATATGTTTAAGGATTATATTTAGTAATATAAGCGCAGATTTTATATGTTTTTGTAAATTAGTCATTGAGGTTTAATTCAAGTTATGTATGACGCATTCAAATTGGTTAAAAGAACGAGTGTATAAACAGAAACTTACATCCTCTTCAAAGCCACGCATCTGCCAGTAAGTTCCCCACTAGGTGAATAACTTGCACTGGAATATGTTGTGCCCATTGAAATGGAAGAAGATAACATCATCATTTGTAACCCCACTATCTTTGACAAAAAAATACCAGCCAAGTTTAAATATGTATTTTCCCCCATCAATCGGCTCAGCCCGACGGGCCGGCCCAGTAGGCCCGATATTTTAGATGGGCCGAGCTATAGAAATTTAGGCCCGAAGTACTATTTGGCCCGACCAGACCGGTCCGATGGGCCAAAAGCCCGATGGGCCCCGAGCCGACCCGATAATCTTAGTATGTTATAGGGGAATTGCTCGGGCCGGATCGACTAATTTTAGGCCCGACTAAATTTTGGGCCGGCCCAACGGACCCGGCCCGATTGGACCGGGCCGCCCGAATTGCCACCTCTACTTACGGCAACATCCCATTCCATATTTTTTCACCTCTTATCCAACATAAATCTTTGAAGTTTTGTCCAATAGACATCACGAATCGTGCAGGAAATTCCTGTGATTGGTTCAGAAACAACATTTGATTAGACAATGTTTTATGAAAGAAACGAAAGTGAAGTGTGGAAATAATCGTTTTTTGGGAATATCATCAAGTCATGATGTGTTTGGTCGTGAAACACGCAAAAAAATATTTTTGCAGGAATGGCTAGATGAACTACTCTACCATCGCTTAATATTCATAGAGTGGGAGTCGTCATGAATCTTCAAACATATTATTATCACAGTTTTGCAAAAGTAAATCAACCAAGTGAAGCGAATTCCAATACCTGGTTGCGATTGTCCCAACAGGTTTTAAAGCATGGTTAGCGCTTCAGTTTTTGCACAACCATCCCTAGAGAAAATGGACACAAGAAAAACTGAATTCCGACTTAGGCGGAAGATCACGATGTCCCCTGGTTCAATGTAGTTTTCTTTGCAGAATCTTAAATATCCAAACTAGAACATTGTGTTATTTCTTTCTGTCGTAGTCGTGACGACCCAACGACCACTTAGGTGGCCCTTTAGTTCAACCTGTGGTGGGTTAGGGTTGATCAACGAGTCTGTAAATTCATATGGAATCATCTGAAATAATGTTTAAGACACAAAGGGAATAAGCTCATACAGTTAGAAACTATATTTAAAATAAAGAGATAATTAGGTAAAAGTTAACAATAAGGTCGGCTGTTCTTACCTTTCCAAGCATCCCGTAGGGTTGGGTTGTAAGTATGAACTCATTTTGTAAGATCCACTGATCAGCCAATCTGGATTTAGTATGATTCATCTGTACAAACATTCTATAGATTAGTAGATGACAGTTTTTATCATTCCTACCAGATTGTGCAAACGGTCAGCTAATCGACAAGTTTAATTAGAAATATTTCTACTGCCAATTTCATTATTCAAAGTATCTCAAAGATCACAACAACATAAAGATGTCAAATGCGCTGAAGGTCTATAGTGAGATCTTTCACATTGCAGGGTGATCATATCAAATTCTTTTTTTTTTAATACTATTATTTGGCCGCTGATTGAAGGATTACTATATTACTTATTTGAAAATGCATCATGATAATACATATTCATACAGCTACCCAACTAACCATGAATAAGATGAATGTTAGAACACGAAATCAGCGTAACACCAAAATTGACGATGAGTGTCACACATAATGAATGTATTTGTAACAAATCACATATCACTTGGGCGAATTAGAGAGTACATTGATAAAAAAACTAAAGAGTTTATTAGATGCCCAAAAAAAGAGTAAAATTGTAAGGCAAAAATAAAATTGATGGTTGCAAAGTATTCATTCTTCTATCGATCGTACAAAAAACGTATCTATCATCAAACCCATCAACATCATTTAGTATGGAAAAAAAAAAAAAAAAAATTAATGACAAACCCTTTTCAGAAAATGGCATCCAAATCCAAACACAAATCTCCAAAGTTTGCTAAGTCATTACGAACACACATGAAACAGATAGTGATCGATAATGAATTAGTTTTCACTAACCTTTTGATGGAACATTGTTCTTGAAGATTATATGAGCACCAATGTGTTGTTTATGGGAAGAGATTGAGATGGACATATCGGAAGGGTTTACGCTAAATAAAAAAAGAGAGGAATGAATGAAAGTATGTGCGGTTCAGAATTTGTAAAAAATTGGATTGGTTAGAAAAGGTATAACAAGGTTTACTTAAATATGGTAATGGTAATAATTTTTTTGCATATGTTGGACGTTTGGGTTGAGTTTGTACAGAACAAACTATGCAATATTTTTTATTTTATTTTTTTGTAGATTTGTATACAATAGAAACTCGATAAATTAATACTCGATTATTTAATAAACTCTCTAATATAATATTTTTGGCTTGTCCCGATACGGGGATAGAGTGCTAAATTAATAATTCGCTAAAATTATAAGATAATACATTTTTGATAATTTCTGTAGACCCCATATAAAATATAAATTAATAATTCATTATATACTAGTACATATTACATGAATGATTTATGAAGGTTTCTTGAAAAATGACTAATTGTCTTTTGTTTTTTGTTTGAAATCAATTTCACCTTGAATCTCATCTCTAATTTTCCTTATCATTGTATTCTGGTGTTGTTTCTCATAGCTCAACAAGAAATTATTCAATGTGATTGCCGCTTTAATAGCCTCGTTTCGCAAAGGGGGCTCCATGGTAGAACTTTCAGCATCATCTTCATCTTTATCAGTTCCAATAACGCTCTCAATAATTTCTTCATCAGTCAACAACTGTGCAACTACATTTTCTTCTGGGTGGTTCAGGACATCTTCGACATCCATGTTGTGTGTATGATTTGTTTGTGTTAGCATATTTTGATCTTGTATTTATATAGAAAATATTTTTTAATGTCCATAAAGTGATACATTGAACACAAGAAGCATAATAAGGTGGGAGATTGAATGGTTCTTTCAAATTGGGCCCTTACGTACATGCATTGTACAATAATTAAGTGGAAGTTTGATAGATGCTTGTAAATTGAGTATTTCATTATAAATTAATAAAATATTAATTAATATATAAACATTAGTTACGTCTACACACGTTACTTACATGAAATGAGTTCATCACAATAATCACATTATTATTATTATTATTATTATTATTATTATTATTATTATTATTATTATTATTATTATTATTATTATAAATTAGATGTAGTTTGTCAACTAGTACTAGTGGACCTTTATTAAAGTAGATTTTGATATTTTTCTATTAACAACTGTTGAATTATTTTTCTATTAACCGATCTGACCACATTCAAATCGTGTATGGTAGCTTTGCGATGGACATGTTTAGTTTGACATGGTTTGTTTAAATTTTGAGATATTTGTCAACTATTGATTTTTATTATTTTCAATATACCTTTTAAACAATGCTCCAATAAATTCTCATAAGTGGGTGTTTGCAAATAATTGTTATTATGAACACATGATGTATATTGTGGATTGAAGTAAAAATAAAATTATGTATTTTACGCATAATAAGACAATATATAAAAAAAAAATATGTAAAAATAAATAAAATCGATAACATTTCAATTGATTTGGAAAAAAATCCAAAAATATATCGGTATGAATATTACATGTGATTCTAAAAATTATTTCTATGAAATGATCAGATTTTTTAAATAGAATGTGACTAATATATATGCCTGCATATTAAATTATTTTCTAGAAGTAAATTTATTTTCTGATAATGAAATTGCATACACCCTTTTATTCAGGAGGTTCCTGTGATTAAATTGCTTATTCAAGATATACAAATCTTTCCCACAAATAAATCAGTTATCACAAGGAAAAAATAAAAAGGCAGAGGTATGTCTCTTCCCCAACAAACTTCTCTTTCCCTCTGCAACTTATCATTTCTTATTTAATCTCCCACAATCCAAATCACATAAATGATAAATTAGAAGACTAGTGCAAAAGGAAGCCAACACCGTTATTTATAAGGAACAGCCGGCGAAAGGGCGTTTACAAAATCAGACACCATCAATGACAGGCAACATTGTACGTGATCAAGTTATGAACAACATCCATGTAGATGGTGGCCCGTCAGACCCAGACGAGACCTTTCTCGCATTCATACTAAGAATTAAAAGTCGCATCTACCCGCGAGGCCAAATCGTAAGATATGCAGAAATAACGATATTGTTTTAAAACATATTTTTCCCTATCAATATTTGCTAATGCTTTAGTTTTATTTTAGTCAGGCGATACACGATCAGTTTAGTAGTTCGTGTCTGACAGAGGATCATATATTTAGGGGTGATGCTCGGGTTCGGGTAGGCACGCGGTGTTACATGGTGGCAGTCAACCATGGAGACGACGGTGTTGTACGCCTAATACAATGCAGACGGATGCTTAACCTCTTAGGAGTCGGATATCTTGACAAGGTTGTCTTTGAACTGGACACCACAACACCCGATCTTACTTTTAATGCTTATGTCTTATAGGGACATCGAATTTGTATTAATCTATTTTTTATGCCTATGTTTTATGTTACAGGTTTAATGCAATTGTTGAAAATGCTTATTTAATCATTTTCTTAACAATGTGATATACTAAATTTGTTTTCTCAATTTGGTGTTCTTTTAAAATTTGTGAGATCTTTATAAATGCTTGTTCTGCTGGTTTTTTCAAATATTATGCAAAAAAATACCCATTAGTAATTGCAAAGGGAAATAACATAAATGCATTAGAGGTGTAGTTCTACAGATATATGGAAACGTAAGAAAAACAATTGAGGACTAATCTCCCCATATCATTTGGTACTTATTCGTCCAATCATTAGCCAAAACCACAAATAATTAAATACGGAGGTACAAATTAGCAATTGGTCTTTCAAAATATCAGAAGGGTACAATCATAAGTACCAATTCATGGCTAATTCTGGAAATGTATGCAATTGTTATGTTCTTGTAATGGCACTTGGTATCTAGTTGTTGAGATCAATGCGCAAAGTTTGTATTTGTTTTAGTTGATAGCTTTGACAAGTAAATAATTTAGCACACACCATAATAACATTCAACTATCCATACAAATGGTGATAAATGTTTATAAATTTCCCAGCAGGATCTAGTTTTATAAAAACGGATTTATGGCTATTGATGGTTTGACGTATAAAATACTAAAAGGCTAATGTGACATTACAAGCCAGATAAACATTTATGAGACCAACAGAATAGGTATATTAATAGTAGTGTTCTAATCAAGTAGCAAACAAATTATTTGGTCGAACCTTATTTCAAACATAGTAGTAGCTATTCAAATGGAATGCCTAAATTACATAGTGACATATCATTAGTAATATGAAAGATATGGACTAGATTAGGATATGTGGGCTTTATTAATTAATAAGTCAGACTAATTAATTAATTAAGCGGACATGGATATTAGGCCCATAAACCTAGGGTTATATGGTACTATATATATACATATTCTCTATAGTAGAGAATTAAGGGTTTTTATCAGATAAAAATATAGAAGCATGTAGAATTCAATAAGTGATTTCCTAACGATCACTTATGGAATAATTGTTGGGATTGTTCCTGCGGCGGACGGCATACGCGTGGATACCTGAAGTGGTGAATTCAGTCACGTCGTTCCTTCCGATTAATTACGCAACAAGTAAGTATTCGATCTTTTGCGTGATTATAGCTCAATGTTCAATTCAATTACAGATCACGATCATAATTCTCGATCTATTATTTCGCTGCGTAACATTAGATGTAGTCGAGAATTCCTAACAGTGGTATCAGAGCCCGGAATTTGATTTATAATTGTCTTATTTTCTAATCATTTGTGGATTAAATCTTTATCGAAATCAATTTGGAGAAATAGTTTTTCAATTAGATTGTAAAACAAACCGACAAAATTGATTTATTATAAAAATGAAATTCTGGATATTTATGTTTTAATTGTTAAGTTTTAGAAAGACGGCCCTCCTGTTAATAAATTAAATTGGATATACACAATTGTTGAAAAATGGGTTTTGAAACAGTTAGAAATTTTCAAAACCGATGGTTTTCTTTGAAACTAGAATTTACTTGTCGTTTCATGATTGTTCGAAACATGACGCAACAATCCGGGAATAATGGGTGCGCGCCTGCTATCGCAAGCAACAGCGGCGGCGATCGGTCGGCGGCGACCTTGATCGGCCTGCGATGGTGGTCAGTGGCGGCGTCTCGCTGCCGCTGTGCCGCTTCTGCACGAGCCGGTGGCGATCGCGACGCGAGTTTTGCCGCTGTTGCGCGATCCAGTGCGATTCCGACGTCCCCATCTCAAACTCACCGAGGCGGCTGGGCAGCGGCGGCAGGTGGCAGTGGCTAGGGCATGGACAGTTAGATGAGTTCCGAATTGGGCTTTTGGAGCTGGGCCCGTTCTTGTGCTGGGTCATTTAGGCTGGGCCCATTCTAAAAGGCTGGACTTACTAATTAATCTGGGTTGGGCCACAATATTTAAATTAGACCTGCTCATTTAAATGTAATGGGCTACGTCATTATATATTTTGAATGATGGATAATTTAAAAAAAAAAAAACGATTTTATTTAATTAATTAGACTAATTCTTAAGTCCCAATTACTATATTAATTTGTTAGTTAGATTAATGAATCTTATTATTATTGTTTTTGAAATAATAAATAAACTTATACATTTTAAATATATATATATATATATGTTAATTTTGAATTAATATATATATATTTTAATCCACATTTAATTAAAGAATAAAATTTTAATTGGATTAATAATTTTATTCGTTGAGCATTTATTTGATATTATGTGATAAGCTATTGTTTGATTTTATGCTTATTCCATTTACTATGGCAGTTAAGTCCATGTTATGTTTGGGTAGGCAGCGCCCAATACATGTAGTCCGTATATTTACGTATGGGTAGACGGTGCTCAATATGTGTGGTCCGTATTTCTTATGCCTCGGTAGGCGGTACCCAGTAATTGTGTTTTTATTTAATATTAGATATTAAATTTAACAATTAGTATCACATATAAAAATCCCCACTATAAACCAAGTCTTGTTTAGAAACAAAATGTATCGTCCATCATAATTGTTTGAGATTCCTAATCTTTTCGACCACGAGGTTTACACCAAAGTGTTTACTCTAAATCGATAAGACTTGGGCTCATTCATAGATTCATAGTTGGCATCGTGTGATGGAATTGACTTGCTTAAATTATTTTGAGACGCCAAAGCGACCAAAATAGCTTGAGGACGCAATATTAATTGGATTAATAAACCAAGAATTGCAAAATTGTTGTTGTAATTGGCTTAGAGGCCTACCTAGTGATATTATTGTAGTCATCAGCCAAAGCAGAGGCTACAGTAATATAGACTTGGATCTCGGACCACTGAGATTTATAATTGTTATAAATCTGTATTTTGTGTTTGGGGGCGCAAAATATGTTAAAATTAGTGAGAGCTAATCGTTACAATAACCTCTTGTTTTGATTAGTGATACGAATATGATCTTTGTTTACTTTATTCTGATTTATTTTCCAATTTTATTATAATCTTGTCAGATAAAATGTCGTTTTTGGCTTATAAATATTTTATGGAAACAAATAAGTTGACTGGGTCAAACTTTACAGATTGGCTCCGTTGTTTGCTAATGGTGCTAAGGCAAGACAAGATTGATTATGTCTTAGACAAACCAATCAGTGTCATCTCTGACAAGAATTCTCCTGAGTACGCTACGTTTGACGAAGAAGCTTATAAGAAACATGTTGAGGATGCCACATCAGCTCAATGCTTAATGTTGTCCTCTATGGGTATTGAACTGCATAAGCAACATTGGAGCATGCTCTCTTATGAGATGCTGAAACACTTGGAGAGTCTGTACGCTTCAGAAGCTCAGAACATGGAGTAAGAGATACTCAGAAATCTCTTCAAGTGTAAGCTTCATGATGGGGGGCCAGGTTTCTGAACATATACTGAAGATGATCGGATTGATTGAGAGGTTAGAATCGATTGGAACGATGCTACCCTCAAGTGTCTCACTAATCTGATCTTGCAGTCACTTCCAAGTTCATTTGAAAATTTCATAGTGAATTTCAACATGAGCAATACGAAGACGACACTGCCAAAGTTTCACAACATGCTCAAGACCTATGAATTATGTACTTCTAAAGGCAACTCTTTACTCATGGTGAGATCTTCTGCATATTCTTCCAAGCAGAAGAAAGGGGAGAAAGCATTTAAGGATGCAGTTTTGAAGCCAAAGAGTGGAGGAGTTTAAAAGAAGCCGAGAATACCATAAGATGAGTGTCTGTTCTGCAATGAGAAGGGGCACTGGAAGAGAGACTGTCCAAAGTTCAAAGCACATGGTGCATTTGATGAGAGCTTAGGTAGTTTGTTTTGTACATTGAAAATAGACTAGATTAGATCTTCCTTCGGGATATAAATTACATTTATATAATTGTTATTTTGTTCTTTAGATTTCAAAGAATATTATTTCCATTCGAATATTAGACATTTATGACTTTTTCTTTCTATTTTACAAACAGTGGATGCTTGTTTTACTTAATGGATTGTTTTAAGGAAGTGTCTTTCTTTCGAATGGATTATATATGCTCGAATGTGAACAAAACATTCTCAATGTACAAGAACAAACGACTTAAGCTAAGTAATGCGGATAATAAACCCTACCTGTGGAATTGTAGACTTGGTCATATCATTGAGAAAATAATAGCAAGATTGAGAAAGTTAGACTATCTCACATCATTTGATTTCAAATCATATGGTGCTTACGAATCTTGTCTTAAAGAAAAGATGACAAGTTAACCACTTTCTGGGGAAAGGGTTATGTGCCAAAGTTGTGCTCGAGTAGATCCACACAAAAGTGTGCAGACCGTTCCAATTTAAGCAAAGGGTGAATATGCGTACTTCATAACTTTCACTGATGATTTTTCAAGGTATGGATATGTGTATCTCATGAAACACAAATCCGAGGCCTTCGAGAAATTTAAGGAATTTAATTTAGAAGTTCAGAAACAACTTAGGAAAAGTATTAAGACTCTCCGATCAGATTGAGGAGGGGAATACTTAAGCTGAGATTTTCTTGATTACTTGAAATCACATGGAATCCGGTCAGACTGGACACCTCCGGTTACACCACAGATGAATGGAGTATCTGAACGGAGAAATCGAACTTTATTGGATATGGTTCGATCCATGATGAGTTTCACCAGTCTCCCCTTATTCCTTTGGGCTTATGCCTTACTAACCACTAGTTATGTTTTGAATAGAGTTCCTCTTAAATCGGTCATGCAAAAACCATATAAGTTATGGTGTGGCAAGAAGTCGAGTCTTAACCATATGCGGACCTGGGGTTGTTCTGCTTTTGTTAAGAAAATGACGACTGGTAAATTGGAGACTAAAAGTGAGAAATGCTATTTTGTGGATATCCTCAGGAAACTAAGGATATGAATTCTATTGCCTGGAGATTACAAGGTGATAGTTTTCAAGAATGTGGCGTTTCTTGAAGATATTTATATCTCCGAGGAACAAGATCACAACAAGGTAGATCTTGAAAACACTCAAGAACCAGAAAATAACACAGAGGACGAGGTCTTGTCCAATGGAGTGGACACGAACTCAGTGGGAGTTTTGATGATCTATTGGGAGGGAAAACAACTCTTAGAGTATCACCTCAAGACTATGAGATGCATCAAAACAAGATATTGTATCAAACCCGCAAGATAACATAAAGGATGATATATTGTCCAAAGGAGTGGACAAGAACTCAGTGGGAGTTATTGATGATCTATTGGGAGGGGAAACAACTCTTAGAGGGTCACTTCAAGACAATAAGATGCATAAAAAACAAGATATTGTATTAGTCCCACCTCAAGAGAATCATAGTGAAATTCTTGAGAATATCCCAAAATGTTGAAAACCAACTCACGATCAAAATAAACCGCATGTACCAATGCAAAACCAACTCAATAGGCCTCAAAGGAATCGTCGTGGACCCGAAAGACTAAATCCATTGGTTGAGAACCAAGATGATGAAGTTGTTTCAAAAAACGACGAACCTAAGACCTATATCGAAGCGGTGTCGGGCACCGATTCAAAGATGTGGCTGGCTGCTTTAACATCTGAAATGGACTCGATGTACCTCAATCTAGTCTGGGAACTAGTTGATTTGTCAGATGGGGCTCGCCCCATAGGCTGCAAATGGATCTTCAAAAAGAAGAGAGATGCAGATGGCAAGGTACAAACCTATAAGGCTAGGTTGGTGGCAAAGGGTTATAGGCAGCGAGAGGGCATTGACTATGATGAGACCTTTTCGCCAGCCACTAAGATCAAGTCCATTAGGATATTACTTGCAATAGCTGCATACTATGACTTTGACATTTGGCAAATGGATGTTAAAATCGCGTTTCTCAATGGAAAACTCGACAACCTGAAGGTTTTGTATCTAAAGAAAAGCCGAATGGAGTATGCAAGTTAAAGAAGTCCATTTATGGACTCAGGCAAGCATCTAGGAGTTGGAATATTTACTTTGACAGAGCTATCAAATTGTGTGATTTTGTCAGAAGCAAAGAGGATCCATGCGTTTATTGAAAACGTAAGAATGGAAATGTTGTCTTCCTTATCATATGTGTCAACGATATACTGATAATGGGGGCAATCGTTCCATGTTGCAATCCGTGAAAGAGCAGATTTCAGCAAAATCTCGGTGAGGAACAATGGAGAACTGTCAAGACTATTCTTAAGTACCTTAGAAGGACTAAAAACTATTTCTTAAAGTCTATGGTGAGCAGCTAGAGTCATCAGTTACTGGGTATATTGATGCTAGCTTCCAAACGGACCATGATGACTTCAAATCTTTGTCTAGATATGTTTTCATTCTCAATAGTGGTACAGTGAATCGGAATAGTTCCAAACAAAGTAGAACTGTCGGTTCCACCACTGAAGCCGAATATATTGCTACATCTGAAGCTGCCAAAAGGGGTTGTTGCTTTGTTAAAGTTCGTAAAAGAACTAGGTGTCGTTCCAGGTGCCAGCAGTGCAATACCGCTGTATTGTGACAACGGTAAGTGCGGTTGCGCTAGCAAAAGGAACCGAGAGCCACGAACAAAAACAAACATATTCCCTGGAGATATAATCTGATTGAAGAAATAATAGATAGGGAGATGTGAAGTTAGATAGAGTATCCACTGATGATAACTTGGCTAATCCTTCAACCAAACAATCGTGTATAGCAAGGCACAACAAGCACTTTGAGAGCTTGGCACGTTGGTAGTTGGCTTTAATTCAGTGGGAGTTTATAGTTTGTATGTCTTAGAAACCTTTCGTTTGAGACATTCATTCTTGATCGCGTTCTATGACATTTGATTGTCTTTTGGATTTATGTATTTATTAGAATAATTATTTTGATGGTTTGTTATTATTCTTATAACTGTTCCCTTGAATCATAACTGTCATTTATGGCGTGAGACATAAATGATATAGTATGATTCTAAAATTTCCATAATCGATGGTCATCAAGCATGGGATATTGATGACACGCTATAGGTTAGCATGTGGTCTGCATCACATTCTTAGAGAATGTAGTAGGTCACACTACTACGAGATATTAGATATCCGTGATGGATACATAGGTACTTTGGAGAGTATTGGTATACCCTACTATTAAACCTTTTGTTTCAGTGTCTAGGGTTTATTAGTGTGTGGAGTATGTAATGATCCTTTGACCTGAGGTCAATACTCATTTTGTTTGTTAAGTGATGAACTTTGACCAAGTACAACGCTTGCCTCCCAAAGGAGGACAAGACACATCTTGTGTTTGGTTCATCATGAGGCAAATGGAAATGGTAGTTGAGTCAAGATTGAGATTCATTCCTCGATTGAAACTCGAGAGAACACTCATATCTCTCTATATTATTTGACAATAAAGTCATTGGCCAATGCAAAAGATGTATTCAATTAAAGTAATTTAATATGATCGAATGTGTCATATAATAAATATGAGAAAAGTGATTGAGCTATTTGGATAGACACATGGCAAATCCTAGGCTCAATCGGGTGGTTCGTGAATGAAGGGATATTACATAAACTTCATATAAAGGTTGTTTTACGAATTCACGTAAACGTCCTTCATATATCGATTTCGTTGCGCAACGCAGTCTAGGAGTTTTGTGCAGACTTTAATTAGATTATCGTCGATAATGGGGCCCTGAAGGGTCACACTTTATGTGTATTGTTGTTTCGCTCAAGGGTACATTGTTAGTGCTTCGAATTATATCTAATGCTAGGCCAAGTGGGAGATTGAAAGATATGGACTAGATTAGGATATGTGGGCTTTATTAATTAATAAGTCAGACTAATTAATTAATTAAGAGGACATGGATATTAGGCCCATAAACCTAGGTGATAAAGCGCAATCCGGTAACTACAAAATCCAACGATAATCTACACAAACAGGATATAAAAACACAAGATTTACGTGGTTCGATCCGAAGATCTACGTCCACGGGCAGAAAATCACTCTTGCCGAGGTGTTTTCCTTTACTAGAACGTTGAGTTCACTGGTAGTAATTCAGTATACAGAGTGCGAACCCTAATTCAGAGTTCTTTTCACGTATTTATACTTAGCTTTCCTAAACCCTAACTGAACCCTAACAAACTTCCTATATTCACGCCCACTTCCAGCTGCATGGCGGTTGGGAACGAATCTTCAGCCTTGATTCGCGGAACAAACCACTCGCTGGGCCAACGCGCGTTCCTGGGCCTGCTGGGCCTACGCGTGGTGGGCCTGCACGTGCTGGGCCGATCAGTGGGCTTTGGTATTAGCCCGACCCGAGGTGATCGGGTTATCCCTATCAGATGCCCCCCCCAGCCGAAACGAGGTAGGAGCTTCGGTTGTCATCGGAGTGGAACCGTAAGCAAGAAGGACGGGGGTCGCTGGCGGGCCGAAGTGTTTACGGATGACTGAACTAGGCCGAAGTGCATAAGACATTTATCGAGATATCGAGTTTCCCAGAAGCAAGAAACGCGTTGGGAGTTTATAACAACCTGGCCGAGGTGGGGGTACACCGGAGTGAGTTGCCTGGCCAACATGAAGGGAACACCGGAGTGTGGTAGTATGACCGAGGTGGAGTGTACACCGGGGTGTAGTTTGAATCTTCCTGATGAAGGGTGAGGCTGATGTGATTGGCGGCGCCATCATGAGAGAGAGGGATGTGAAGTGACACGCTCTGCAACTTCCAAGAAACCTGTTCCCCACGCGCCTCGGGAACTGTAAAGCGCGTGAAGAGCACGCTTAAATCCCCATCACTGAATTTGAATAGCCTGCATCGAAGCCGTTGGTTTTTGCGTATATAATTGTAGTAACTGCACAGTAACCTTTCATCTTCTTCATTGCGATTCATCAGTTTAGAAAGCGGGAAAAAGAGGAAATCTGCATTCGTGATTCATCTCAGATCAAAAACTTCTCAAATCAACCTTCTCAAATTCCACCCAAGTAAGTATGTCTTCCTCTTCGTCTTCTTCATCTTCTGCCTCATCTTCTGGCTCGATTGAAGAATTAGGGACTTCGAATACCCCGTTAGACATCCCCCCCCCATCATATCTCATTCCGGAGAGGAATGAGGTTAGGACCATAGACAGGGTCGACGGCCGGGAATGCAACGTTATGATGGTTGCTTTCTATCCGTGTGCGGAGGAGGGTCGAGAGGTGTCCTCCGTGGCACTACGGATGTCGCGAGAGCAAATTGAGAGGGAGCTCCCGTCATTTTACCTTCCCTTCAACCTCGAGTATATAATCCCTAACCCCGAGGATAGGGCCTGTTGCCCACCGCAGGGGTTTATTAGTGTATATATTGATTCCCTTAGAGTAGGCCTGAGACTGTCGCTGTGGGACATTGTCATCCAATTGCTGAAATATTACGGTATTGCCCTCTGTCAATTAGCGCCGAACGCGGTGAGGCAGGTGGTGGGATTCACCGTGGTCTGTAAACAGGCCGGATTAGAACCAACTGTAGAGCTTTTTAGGTTCTTCTTCCAACTAAAAAACTTCGGGAAGTCCAAGGGGTGGTATTCCTTTAGTCCCCGAGCCCGAGGTGGGTTCAAGGTTCAGAACCCGAGTAAGGTAGAGGGTTGGAAGGAAAGGTTTATATTCATTAGGAATAAAGTAGCTCTGCCGAAGTGGAGGACTGATGAGGTTCTTGACACCGCTCCTGTGGAGAGCCCGGGGGCCGAAGTGATACACACATTCCGGACAGTGGGGACTTTCAAAACCCTCTGTTCCGAGGAGGAATTGGAGGAGGCAGGGCTGAGTCCGTATTATTCGGGCAATGCAGGGACTGAAGAGGGTAGGAGTTCTTTTTCTTGCTGTTTAAACTGTAGTTTTGCGCAGGACTAACCACAACCTTTGTATGCAGTGGGACGCTTCGGAAAGGAGCCTGCTGGGAGCCCTGCAGCGTCGGCGGCGGCAAAAAAGAAAGGGAAAGCCACTGAGGTGTCTCCCCGGGGGAAGATGCCACCGAGCGCACGACCGTCGGCGGGGTCGGAAGAACGGGTGACGCCGGCGGGGTCTCCTCCCGTATCAAAGAAGAGGCCGGAGCCTACTGGGACTCCGCAAGCGCCATCCAAAAGACCCCGGGTAGGGGAGAGCTCGCAGGTAAACTTAAAATGCTGATCGTATTCTATGTGCCTGAAGTGTCTGTTATGAAGGCTGCGGATGACCTTATTTGTCGTGTAACTGTCCAGGTTGAACAGGTGGCCCCGAGTCTTCTAGGGTTGGAGGGCGCGGATGCTGAAGAACTCCTGCGCCTGGCGCGAGGTATCCTAGACCTCGGCCGTAGGAGCGAGAAGGAGGGAAAGGAGAAGCTGGCTGAGGTGGCCAGGGAACTGCGGGCGCGCAACGACCGGCTGGCCCACGATATGACCGAGGCACGCCAGAGGGCTTCCTTGGTCGAAACCGAGGTCGCGCGTCTGCGTGGGGTGGAGGCGGAGAACCACGCTCTCCGAGGTGAACTGTTTCAGCTGCGGGCAGAAATGGAAGCTAAGGAAGCTGCCGTAGTCGAGGGGCAGGGAGCATTGCTGAAGGCCTTCGCCGACAAGCTCTTCAAAACCACCACGTTCCTCGACTTCCAGACGGAGTTTGTGGCTATTGGGGACCAGGCCACTCGATCCGCGCTGCTGGAGCAAGTGAAGGAGGTCTACCCGAATGTGGACGTATATCGTCCAGAATTCGGGTATGACTTTGAGTCAGTGGCCGGAGTGGAGAAGGCCTACTATGCGGTGCTAGCAAATCTGCCGGAGTGGCCCCTGGTGAAGGCTCTCGGGGAGAAAAAGCAACTTCTGACGGCCGCGGAAGTGGCAAACTGCGAGGTGGACCAGGACAAAGAATTCCTGGGATTCTGCCGAGGTGAGCTGGTCACCACTCCCCGGAGCATTGAGCCCCCTCCACGGATGGAGGTCGAAGCCCCAGCTGCGATCGAGGCCGTCGCAGCAACTGAAGAGACTGAGGGGTTGCCCGAAGAGACCGAGGCAACTGAGCGGGAGGTCAGTCGATCCCCGCAAATTTAAAGTTGTACATTTTTAGGAATGTTAGGAATGATGTACTGATTGAAACAGTTGTACTTTTGAGATGTGAAATATAATTTCTGTTTCTCAGACTCTTGCACTTCTCTTTTTACTTGCATGATCAATTTATGTCTGTTGTCGAACTGAATTCCAACTTGTACATGCTTGAGAGTAATCAATCTGGTTGACTCTTATTATCTGTTTAGAACACCGCGGAGCTACACGAAACAATAAAGAAGCTAATGCAATCACTTGAGTGGTTCCGCGGAGAAAAGAATCATCTGCAAATGCACGTAGTGCCAAAGCTGGAGAAGAAGGTAGCCTCGGCAGAGAGGAAAGTAGTTGAGGCCGAGGAGAAAGCCAAAGACTTCGAGATGAAATATCGGTCTACCGCTGCCGAGATGAGCCGCGTCCTTGTTCATCAGAGGGAGTATGACCGGATACTCTCGGAGTTCGGTCTTCTGACCTTTGAAGAAGTGGAGGAGCGGGTCGTTGAGATCCAGAGCGAAATCTCGGCGCTGACAGCCACTAACCCCGCGGATGCCTCAGAGCTCGTAAGGAAGCGAGAAGTACTCGAGCTGCTTCTGAGCATGTATGAAGGGCTCAAGGGCCGAGGCAGATGGAGGCCCTCTGCCGAGGAGTTTATTGCCAGTACAAGCCAGAGGCAAGGTACCCCGAAAGCGCCTCGGAAGGACAAGAAGACAAAGGACAAGAAGAAACCCTCCGGACAGAGTAAAGGCATAGTTATCCGAGAGCCAGCTCCGGTGACCATGATTGAAGAAGAACCCCCGGCGGTTGCCGAGGAGGTAGTCAAGGAGCTGGCCCGGGAAATCGAAGTGATGGCTCCGGAGGAGTGGGACCCTGAGCAGTGGGCTCAAACCCCGAGGTCCGCGCCACAACAAAGTAGCCGTGCGCGGACCAGAAACGAAGTCCCTAGGCAAGCGCCCAGAGCCAGTCCTCGGCGTAAGGAAGCTCGAGGGGATGACAGAGCCGGAGCCCGAGGCCGAAGAACTTCAGGGTCCCGGAGGACGCAACGAAGATCAAGAAGCAGGCAGCAACGCCGGAGCGCCGAGTATTGGCTCGGGGACCGGAGATTTTATGGCTTTCCTCCTTTATGTTGTTGTGTGTTTGTTTTGTTTTTTTTTTTTTTTTTTTTTTATGTTTGAAGTCTTATGTAAAAAACTTTATGATGTTTGTAATATTCAAAAGATAATAAAACTGTTGTAGTGCGTACAAACGGGTTTAATGAAAGCAACAGGTTACAAACTATTTTAATCGGGTGTCCGGGAACACGACAGGAAAAATTATTAATTATGTTAATTGAGTGTTCGGGAACACAGTATGGATAAATCCAATCTCCCCGGACGGATCAGGCGGGAGTAACACCTCCCCGGACGGATCAGGCGGGAGTAAACACTTCTCCGGTTAAACAGACGAGAAAGTGATATGAGTCCGGGGACTAAAATGCGAATATCCTCGGACGGACCGAGAGAAAGAGTTTTAATTGTCCGGAGACTAGTAATGATAATATGAGTGCGTTAGGGCGTCCCCGTAACGTAAAGGATAACACAGCAAGATATGCAAAGAAAGAATTTTTATTTAATGATAAGTGCCGGAGCAAACTCAAAAGTACAAAGAGAGATAACAACTATAAAAGAAATTAAAGGTAAGATGGTACTTGAGATGTGGCCTTCACAGATAGAAACGCCTTAAGTTAGTGACGTGCCAGCTTCGGGGAATCAGGGTCCCGTTGAGATGTTCAAGCTGATAGGATCCAGAGTCGTGTGCGGCAACGACTCGGTAGGGACCTTCCCAAGAAGCGTGTAATTCCCCTTCGGGGGCAGCTTTGCTGGCTGAGTTGAGCCGAAGAACTAAGTCCCCAACATTGAATTGAGTGCCTCGGACCCGGAGGTCATGATACCGGGCTGCTCGTTGTTTACATCTGGCCTGTTGAATGAATGATTGGTCACGGCGATCTTCAAGCTCATCCAAATTTGTCCGGAGAGCCTCGTCATTATTCTCTGGAACCAATGCGAGGAGGCGAGGACTCGGCACACTGATTTCAGCAGGGATAACGGCTTCGGAACCGTAAGTAAGGCTGTAAGGAGTCTCCTCGGTAGAAGTATGCGGTGTTGTGCGATAAGCCCATAGGACTTGTGGAAGATTTTCAGCCCAGAGTCCTTTGGCATTATCCAGGCGCTTCTTTATTCCCGTGAGCAGTGTCCGATTGGTTACTTCAACCTGCCCGTTGGCTTGAGGGTGAGCAACCGAAGTAAAAATCTGTTTGATGTGGAGCTCGTCACACCATGACCGGAATGGATCGTTGGCAAACTGTTTACCATTGTCCGAGATGATAGTGCTCGGGATGCCGAAGCGACAAACAATATTACGCCACACAAATTTCAAGATATTCTGACCAGTAATGGCTGTAAGTGGTTCGGCTTCGACCCACTTAGTGAAGTAGTCTATGGCAACAACCAGGAACTTCAATCCTCCCGGAGCAACGGGGAATGGACCAACAATGTCGATACCCCACTGAATAAATGGCCACGCACTCTAGATTCCAGTGAGCTCGGTCTGTGGCAGATGCTTTACACGGGAGTGCAGCTGGCACTTGCTGCATTTGGTCACCAAATCGTGAGCATCGTTGAACAGGGTTGGCCAATAGTATCCCCAGCGGAGAACTTTCTTGGCTAATGTCCGGGAGCCGATATGGCTGGCACAGGCCCCTTCGTGAACCTCCCGCAGAACTTGGGTAGCTTCGGCCGGAGCGAGACATCGGAGACTCGGTTGTAGGTATGACCGTCGGTATAAGACTCCATCATGAAAGGAGTATTTGGGAGCTTTGAGGACAACCTGCCGAGCTCGTAGCTTGTCAGTGGGCAGGACTCCATCTCGGAGATATTGGATGATAGGAGTCATCCAACTCGGATCACTATTGGCCAGTACCGAAACTGTGGCCTCCTGAATTGCTGGATGAGATAGGTCTTCGACCATGATATTCGGAGATATATTTGTTTGGACCGCGGAGGCCAGTTTTGCTGAGTGCGTCTGCTCTTGTATTTTGAGCACGTTGTATTTTCTGGATAATAACTGCATCAAAAGTTGACATGAGCTTGAGTGTTAGAGCACGGTACCTGATCATTGTCTCATCCTTGGCGACATAGGTCCCCTGAATTTGTTTGGACACGATCTCGGAGTCTGTGAAGAGTTCAAGATGACGAACGCCCAAGGATTGAGCGAGCCGGAGCCCGGCGAGAACTGCCTCATACTCCGCTTCATTATTAGTCACCTTGAACTTGAAACGGATGACGTATTTTACTTCAACCTCCTCGGGGTCAATGAGGAGTATCCCGGCACCACTTCCCCGAGTTGTGGAGGCTCCATCTACATATAGCTGCCATTTCATATGTGCGGGTACGTGGGTAGCGGAGTGATGTGTATCACTGTCTGTCGGAGACTGGGGGACGTCTCCCGGGGTTTCAGCTAGAAAGTCGGCAAGTGCTTGTCCCTTGATTGCTCGTCGGGGAAGATATTGAATATCATATTCGCCTAACTCGACGGCCCACTTTGCGAGGCGCCCAGACACCTCGGGTTTGACAAGAATCTGGCGGATAGGATGATTGGTCAGAACCCGTATTTCACGTCCTTGGAAATATGGCCGTAGACGCCGGGCTGCCATAACAATTGCCAAAGCAGTTTTTTCTAACACGGAGTATCGTGTCTCTGCTCCGTGGAGAACACGACTTGCAAAATACACGGGATGCTGAACCCCATTGACTTCTCGTACAAGTGCAGCGCTAATGGCTTTCTCGGAGGAAGCCAAATATAAGTAAAGCGGCTCTCCGGGGAGAGGAACTGACAAAGTAGGCAGCTGTTGTATGTGACATTTCAAAGCCTCGAAGGCCTCGGTGCACTCCGGTGTCCACTCAAAGGACTTCGCCTGTCTCAAGACTTTGAAGAATGGGAGCTGTCGCTCCGCCGCTTTAGATAAGAACCGATTCAAGGCCGCCAAACCACCTGTGAGGCGCTGAACATCCCTGAATGTCTTGGGTGGCTGCAGTTCTAGCACATCCCGAAGTTTGGCCGGGTTGGCCTGCAAACCTTGTTGTGAAACCATATATCCCAGAAACTTGCCGGAGCCGACGCCAAAAGTGCATTTCGCCGGGTTAAGGCGCAAATTGTAGCTGTGTAGGGTGCACAACGTTTCGGCGATATCTTGCACACAAGAAGAATGGGAGATACTCTTTATAACAAGGTCATCCACGTAAACCTCAACGTTGCGGCCAATCTGGCCGTGGAAAACCCGATCCATGAGGCGCTGGTATGTGGCTCCGGCGTTCTAGAGCCCGAAGGGCATTTTCTTAAAAGCATAGCACCCAAAAGCAGTGATGAATGCTGTCTTGATGGCATCTTGCGGATCCATAAATATCTGGTGGTATCCCTTGTACAGATCTAAGAAACACAGGGCCTCATACCCAGTGATGGCCTCGGCCTTTTGATCTATGGAAGGTAGGGGATAACAATCCTTCGGACAGTGTTTGTTGAGGTCGGAGAAGTCGACGCACATCCGCCATGCCCCACTGGATTTAACCACCATTACTGGATTCGATAACCAGGAGGGGTAATATACTTCGAACAGGATGTCTGCATCCAAGAGTTGCTTTACCTCGACTCGAATGGCCTCATTTCGCTCCGGAGCGAATTTCCTCTGCTTCTGCTGGATTGGCTTTATGCTGGGATCAATATTTAGCTTGTGCGTTATTATATCGGGAGAGACCCCGGGCATATCCAGAGGAGACCATGCGAAGACATCGGAATACCCTCGCAAGGTCTGAATTATAGCCTGGTGTAGCCATGGCACATCCACGGCTCCTACGGTTACTGTCTGTTCCGGCTTGGACGGATCAAGTGGGACTTGTGCAGTGGCATCCCCCAACGAGGTACATTCCCGAGGTTCCAGAACCGACGATGCCACCTGAAGCTGCTGTTTGGGTGGAACCTTGGCAGTCTTTTTGAGTGCCACATACATACATTCTTTTGAAACCCGCTGACTCCCGCGGATAGCCACTTCGCCATGCGAGGTGGGAAACTTTAGTGCGAGGTGATACGTGGAGCAAATGGCTTTGGCGGGGGTAAGCCAGTCTCGGCCCAATATCATGTTGTACGGTGACGGGGAATTCACCACATAAAAATCCACGAAGATGGTTTTTATCTTCGGATAAGTCCCCAAAGATGCTGGGAGAGTGATGACACCTTCTGGCTGGACTTCACCTTGAGTGAAAGTCTGCAGTGGCCCGGGAGCCGGTCGAAGTTGATCCCGTGAAATCCCCATCCTTTGGAAGCAGTCGGCAAATATAACACTCACCGCGGCTCCATTATCCACGAAGACTCGCCTTATTGTTATATTGGCTACAGTCATGTCGATGACAATATCGTCAGTATGAGGTGTTATCTCCGGAACCGGGTCTCTATCCGTGAAGCTGATAGTCTCGGATTGATGGAGGCGTTTATGACGTGGCTCCTCGGGAGGAGGACGTCGAGCCTCTGCCTTCAAGGCATGTCGCGAGGCCCCGGTGGGAAGGGCCCCATATATCACGTTTATCACGTGAGGAGGCGCGTTGTCTCCGGGTCCTCCCGGAGGAGGAGGTGGCGGCGGAAGACGTGGTTGCTGGCGATTGCCAGAATCTTGCCGTGCGTAGTTATTGGGCCCCGGCCGATTATTCTGCCACGGCGGCCGATTTTGTTGTGTGCTGCGGTCATGATATCCGCGATTATTGGATGACCCCCCATTCTGACCTGTCCGGGGCTTATCATCGGTCCGCGCAATGTATTGGCGCAAGAATCCTTTCCTCAGGCACTCCTCGATTTCCTTGCCGAGTTCTCGGCACTCCTCTGTCTCGTGCCCATGATCTCGGTGGTACGCTTTCCACGATTCCTCTTCTCAGGAGGCGCAGTCATCCGCGGACAAGGTCGCAGATCGTTCTTGTGGATAGAAAGGATTTCAGCTCGTGACTTCGTCAACGGAGTCAATTGTGGAATATCACTTCGGGATTCTGAACGCCCCGGGGTCAGGCGGGAAAATGCACTAGGTCGAGTACTAGGCCCGGTCTGTGTTTTGTATGATTGCCGCTTGCTAGCGTGTTTCTCACGCTTCTGGCGAGTCTGCTCCTTGGCCTTAGCAAATTTGCACACTGTTTTGAACAGTGCTCGAGTCGTGACCGGTGTGTTCCGAACTAACTCGGTGTAAAGTGCTCCGGGGCGGAGTCCATTCATGAATGCGTTGATGACTACGTCGTCGGGGCAATTTCCCACCTTGAGACTTACCGCTGTGAAGCGGTCAAGAAATTGGGTGACAGTTTCACCGTCCCGCTGTTCCATATTCATGACATCGACCAGGGTGGCCATGGGCTTCGCCCGTGCTTCGAACCGTGCCCAAAAGTGCTCGGCGAGTTCTCTGAAGGAGGATACGCTGTTGCGTGGGAGAGAATCAAACCAAACCCGAGCTTCATCCTGTAAGTACTCAGGGAAAATCTTGCAGTACTGGAGGGATGTAATGTTATCATGGCTAAGCATGCTGTGCCTAAAAGCTCCAAGAAAATTGGCCGGATCTCCGGTGCCATTGTAAGGTGGTATGGCTGGCCGTTTGAACCCTTCGGGAAGGGAGGTGGCCATGATTTCCTGGGAGAACGGTGTGATGATATCTCCATTGGCATCAAGACCCAGAATTCTGTCCAGTTCAACATTGCGTTGAACTTGCTCATACTCTTGAAGATCTAGAGCATGAGGATTGGCATAGCGAACTCTCTTAGACGCATTAAGTGGACGGCGGCGATCCACATCAGTAGGTTCATCATTGCGAGGTCGTGATTCGTTAGAACTCCCATGGTCCTCGGAAGAACCAGGTCGTTCCCGTCGCCGATCCTGACGTCCGCGATGCCCCGGGTCCTGTTGATCACGCGAGCGAGGTGGGGGCACCACGGGATTAGCATTATGGCCGGCAGGCCCCGCGGGATGTAGGCGATTAAATGCCCAATCTTGAAGAACATGTGCATGCTCTTGTAGGAAAGCCTGGAGCAGTTCTGGGGTAATTTGAATGTTAACCGGTGGTTGAGCAGCAGCAAGATTAGGGTTTTGCAGGTCTTGAGGGGGTGGAGGGTTTTGATTGCCCTGATGACTAGACGTATTCCCTGCCGGCAATTGCCTCGGCGGCAAAACTTGATCCACGGGTGGATCCTGGTTAGATTGATCACCGTGGCGAGATTGATTCAAACGTGTTGTCACCATGATTCTTGAATGCGATGTAAACGTAAAAAATTGTTGGTTAAAGCGTTCCCACAGACGGCGCCAATTGATAAAGCGCAATCCGGTAACCACAAAATCCAACGATAATCTACACAAACAGGATATAAAAACACAAGATTTACGTGGTTCGATCCGGAGATCTACGTCCACGGGCAGAAAATCACTCTTGCCGAGGTGTTTTCCTTTACTAGAACGTTGAGTTCACAGGTAGTAATTCAGTATACAGAGTGCGAACCCTAATTCAGAGTTCTTTTCACGTATTTATACTTAGCTTTCCTAAACCCTAACTGAACCCTAACAAACTTCCTATATTCACGCCCACTTCCAGCTGCATGGCGGTTGGGAACGAATCTTCAGCCTTGATTCGCGGAACAAACCACTCGCTGGGCCAACGCGCGTTCCTGGGCTTGCTGGGCCTACGCGTGGTGGGCCTTCACGTGCTTGCTGGGCCTGCACGTGCTGGGCCGATCAGTGGGCTTTGGTATTAGCCTGACCCGAGGTGATCGGGTTATCCCTATCACTAGGGTTATATGGTACTATATATATACATATTCTCTATAGTAGAGAATTAAGGGTTTTTTATCAGATAAAAATATAGAAGCACGTAGAATTCAATAAGTGATTTCCTAGCGATCACTTATGGAATAATTGTACCGGGGAATTGTTCCTGCGGCGGACGGCATACGCATGGATACCTGAAGTGGTGAATTCAGTCACATCGTTCCTTCCGATTAATTACGTAACAAGTAAGTATTCGATCTTTTGCGTGATTATAGCTCCATGTTCAATTTAATTATAGATCACAATCATAATTCTCGATCTATTATTCCGTTGCGTAACAGTAGATGTAGTCGAGAATTCCTAACATAATATTCTATCTGAAATGCGTATTTCTTATTGTTAATGCATTTGTTGAAAAGCTATATATATTACTAATGAACCAAGTGATATATTGCATCCGTTTTTTTTTTAAAGTTGTGCTTTAAGGTGTTCATATATCTTCACAGAAAACTTGTTCAGGTAGTATTTCTCAATATATATTACAATAGCACCCACTTAGTAATTAGAAAAAAATACAAAATATATATGTAATAAGGGTGTAATTATATGAATTGGAGGAATTGTAGGATTAATAATTGATGACTTATTTGTGCATTTTAGTACCAACTTAATTATATAATCCTAGTCCAAAAGCGCAATTAATCCTAAATAACGGATGTAGTACATAGTATGGGTCTATCCGATTATCAACATATATTAAATAGTTATTTTATGTCATGCCAATCTGCAAAAGGTGCAGTTAAAAGGTTCATGTAACGGCTTTAGGTATCTGGGCAGCCACTTTCAAACCATTCAACAATGTACAAATCTAGTGAAACAAATGAGATTTAAAATACTGAAGGGTTGATGATATATAACATGCAAAGTGTACATTGTCTCAAGTCCAACGAAAAAGATACGGGAATACTAATGTACAAATCAACTAGAGAAATGTATGATACAAAATAGTTCAAACATGTTAGCAGCGATTTACCCGGAACGTATTGCGTGTTTGGTCACGATCAAGTGAAGCAGCCATTCATCGTCCATTTCAAATAGAAGAGTGTCCCCCCTGCTGAATGTTCTCATGTTGTACAACCGCACTCCACCCGGTCGTGAAACGGCATATCGAGTGGTTACTAAGCTCGACAATCGTACTCACATACGTAACTTTTGCCGATATATCCAATATCCACTTCGACAAAATCAGCCTTGGGAATATTCTTCAGCAGGGATAAGAAAATTTGTCATTAAATTTTGTTGTACAAACCAATGCTATGTACCAAATTTCAATTTTAGAAGCAATAAACATCATAATTGCGTCATAATCTTATTGAATTTTCAACAATACAATCATTTGAAATAACAAACCACCCAATTTAAAGTATAATTCATTCAAAATATATAGTATTTGTATATTGAAACTATTTACAATGTGTTATGCAACAATAAAAAACTTATACATTACATGAGTCGACACTTCAGTCACAGAATTTGTAGTATTCCAATAAATATCATGGATCTAAAAATCCATAATCAAATGGGAGACTTTAAAGATATCCCAAAACGAACAAATCAAGCCAAACTATGTTGTGCATAATTTCGAATGGAGCCCTAATACTTTAGGGTTTGACATAAATATATTAAACAGCATAACAGAGTGATTAAGTCGTTGAGGATATGAACCAGACTACTGTAAAATTCGTTCATTTTGCATTTCACTGTGAATGATCCTTGCACTTGCGCACCAAAATCGTGCTTAACATCCCACAGTCGTGCTGATATGAGATCCCCACGGGGGTGTTTAGACGGTTGTTCCTGATTTCTCAACCTCATTTCAAGCAATCTCTTACTGAGTTTGGAGTGCTACAGCAATACAAGATAATTTCAAAATAAATTGAAAGAAATCGTGTCGAGGAAGATATACGAATGTTTTTGTGGATAAAACTTTTAGTAAACTGAACTGTGTGTGGCATAAGAGAGAAGATGTTTTCACAGCCCAATTCAATATGTCTTCGATAAAACCGCTCTGTAAAGTAAAACAGTGAATTAATGCATGGTTTTTAAGGAATAAAAAAAATCAAAATTACCAACACCAAATGTACTCTGCACCCCTATCAAACCCTAAACCCTAAAAAATAACTCATCATTAACAAAGAAATTTAATTGAAATTTCGTAGCTTACCGACATCCAATTTACACTTTGAACAATGGTGTATATAACCTATACGCTGTTATAAATATTCGGGTTAGTCCCTATATTAATTTTAGACATCGGTCAGCTAATAGACAAGATTCCTTTGATATGATAACAGTTTTCTCAGATTCTAAGTATTAATAAAATATTTTAAAAAGGTTTATTCACGATCATCTAATTAGTCAACAATCGATATACACTTAGATATATAAATTGGTGCATCTACGTCAAGCTAGTGTTCACAGACTCGTTATGTAAACTCCATTTCATCATCGTATAAATAGTGTATTCGATGTATTTTCGGAACTAGCCATGTATACAGGATTCTTGTTGACTATCAGAAGCTATAGGTATTTATTAATAAATAAGTGAACAAATAATTAAAACAAAAAGATTAAAAAATTACACTAGTACGTATATGATTTAATATTCGCGTAAGCTTATTTCCTGTTTATGAAGTACTCCCTCCGTCCCAGTTAAATTGTCATACCTTCCATTTCGGTCCTTACCATTTTACTCTTCACACCCTTAAAAAGGAAATTCCTCTCACAATCTCCACCCTTAAAATATCCACAGTCAAATATACGCATTTAAAAAGGTAAAAGAAAAACTAAAAACTACTTCTTCTTAACATCTGTGACTGGCCAACTGTGACAAGTTAGCTGGGACGGAGGGAGTAGATGATAGGTCAAAACAATTACTATGGCTCCTAAATTATGTGCTTTTGCTAAAAAATATCCTTAAAGGATTATTTTGTTTTAAAAGGCTCTTGAAATAATGTTCTCCGTTTTACTCAGTCCACCAACGGTCATTCATGAGTATTTGTTATAACTTTAGTGAAACGGTCCTAAGTAGCAAGTATTTGTCACAACTCATGAGTATTTGTTACATTTATTTGTCATTATTTGCGATGAAAAAAAATGAAAAAAAAAATGATTGACACAACATACTTATTTTTTTTTTTTTTTAGAAACAATTGACACAACATACTTGATTTGTGGTTTAGTTTGTTTGTTTGGTTGATCAAATTTTTTTTTTAATTTTTTTTTTTTTTTTTGGGAATGTGTCTATAAAATAAAGTAATTTAATGATGTGACATGATATCTACAATAAATAATGGACACATAAGGTTGAATTATATAAAGTCCCAATTTTATTAGTCTAATTTCGTCCACGCTGAAGGATTACGTTTGTCAATGTCCTTAAAATTACGCAACATTTAAAAATTACATGAATAGAATAGAGAGTTTCTTACATACACGATTTCACTTGGACAAGACATAATTAATATACCTGACCAATTCAATGAAATTTACCCCAACGTAGTTCGACAAAGTGATATACAAAGGGCATTTTCTAGTTTTAGTTTGTTAGTATCATAATCGTGGATAATAATAAATACACATAAACATTATTAGTAATATTGAAGTTTTATTTATATATTTTTTTGTTTTTGTTTTTTTTTCCCAAAAATGTTTTTTATAATTTAATATTCACTACAAGAAAAAGGGTCTTTTGAGACCACATAAAATGGTCTCAAATAATGAGTATTTGTTACAATTTAAGTGAAGTTGTCTCAAATAATGAGTATTTGTCACAACTTATGAGTATTTGTCATAACTTTATTGTCGTCTCAATAAATCGGACACAAATAATATATTTGTGACCACAAAAGTGGTCTCAAATGTGTCTCAAATATTTTTTGCAACAACTAGCTGTCTCTAAAAATAGAATTAAAATGGTCTCAAATGATTTGTAGAGATATTTGTGGCAACAAGTGGTCACAAATAACTTATTATTCGTGACCACAATTGTGGTATCAAAAAGTGTTATACAAAAGACCTCTTTAGTTGTAGTGATTCAAATAATAATCCATCTGTCATATAATAAGTGTCACTTTAGACACTATGAAAAATCTCAGTTTAACTATGAATTTTTTAAAAAGAAAACCACGGTTCTTCCAATAATACCCCTTAAAAAGTTATTTGGATTAGTTGAAAACTTCATAATTCCACAAAATTTATCCCAAATAAGTAGAGAATCTATGAATTTATTTGTCATTTTTACTCATTCTAATTTTCCCACAAAAAATCTGAACAACGCTAATTTTGAAACGGATGGAACACTAAATATTACTGACATTACGATTCCATATTTTTTTACTTTTACTACTCTTGTTACGTAATATTATTAACATTGAAATTATATATGTAATACAATTTCTAAATTCATTAATTTTTGAAGATGTAGTAACTTGAGGACAATAATGGCTAGGGCGTCATTATTCATATCGATTTTTGAGGATGTGTTATTATTAATAAATTCGGCTAACTTATGTATATTAATACATAGTTAGTTACCGGACCTTTATTATAGTAAAGGATTCCAATTTGTATTATCTATATTAGATTAAGATCCAACAACTAAATCTATTAACCACAACATTACATTATCGCTTGAAACTTGCCATATAATCATCAGTTTCGCATTAAAAGCAACAAATCTTCCAAATTCTGTAGATTATATGAATCTGTCTATTGATAATTAATATACTAATCAATTTGCATGTTTCACACACCATTTAATACAAAATTCTTATGTCATATATAAGAAACCCCCATGTTATAGTGTTTCCATCATAAGATTTACAGGTTAGTATTACTTAAATTCTTGTATACGAATTACGGTTGTCGTTTCATAATTAAAAAATAATGGCTCCGATGTGTGAAGAAGAGAGGGAAGGACATCGGACTTGGTCTGCTGATGAGGAGGTCTACTTAGTCAAATAGTTGGTCGACTTAGGTCATAGAGTTCACAGGTTGGAGGATTCAGTTACGTTTCAAGATCAACACTTAAGGAGACTTTCTGAAAAATTGTATACTCGGTTTGGGACTGAAATTGATCCAGAGTCGATTATGAAAAAGATGCAAACTTTTCCAGATGAGTTCAAATATTACTACTGGACTAACGTCATAGAGCAAGATACACGTATTTCAGTCCGAATTCTATTGTAGAACGATGATGTAAGAGTTGAAATTTCTTTAATGTCTGTCTTTTTTATAAGGTTTTGCCTACACCAACATACGCACACATAAAAAGATACATCACGGATATATGTTTTTATATATATAAAAATATAAATGATTATGTATATTTTTTTTTTAGAAAAATTATTTTATTAATATGGATGGTTTTAACATGTTTGATGTAGGAAGCACGATGTTTCCTGATCCAATTCGCATACCTTTACAATTGCAAATTTATGGATCGACTTGATCTCCTGTGGATACTGCAAACTGTAAATCGGCCCCTGTATAGTGGAGGGCGGGAAGAGTCGTATAGGGAACCAAGACCAGGCACATGCTTGCATGATTGGGATATTTTAGTTTTTTATTATGTGGATATGAGGGCATAGTCTCAAATTGCAATTTCATAGCATATTTTAATTCCTATTATTTTAATTCTTGTTTAATTACTTGTTAGGGATTAGTTTGTTTACTTATTTTTCAAGCTATCAAGTAATTTAACATGTTGATATGTACACAACTCTATTACTCAGTATTGTGTATAACATATCTGGGTATAAGTTAGCCCCAAATTTGTGCATAATTTAGGAATTCACCATCAATGTTGGAAGTGTGGGGAATTTTTTTCTTTTTTTTTTTTTTGTGTATTCCATTATATTTCACCTTACAATACTGTAATAAACGGATAAGATTATCAATCAATTCCCAATTGTAAAGACATGCAATTTAAAATCGTAAATGAATAGTGTATATATATTAAAAAGGGAACGGTTCCATTAGAAATATGTGTAATGTGATTGATTATGTCAATTTATAAATGATATATAGAACATGTACGTATTACATATTATTTATGGTTAATTACCCAAAAAAAAAAAATAATGACCTATGGTCCAAGTCTAAATTGCAACATGACTTATAAAACTTATCAATGTTGGTCACCAACTATAATTCAGTTTCAATTACAGCATCGGCTAAATGTTTAGACACCTGATTGTGTTTCCGTCACCACCATTGGTTGTGGCTGGTCAAAACCTTCATTTACCCTCGATCAATTTCACAATCCGTCAAATCCTACAATGGATTTTTAAATATACGTTAGCTATCTCGACTTAGAAGAATTATATCCTACATTTGATTTATGTGTGAATTTTCCATTATATTTTTCTACAACTTTAATTAATTATCTATAAATATCAAAGACCCTAGAATTCTAACCGGGGTTTAGAATCAAACCTATCTCAGATCAATCTATTTTTTTCAAATTGGTGTATATAGAAGCACTGATTAATTTGTGTCTCCTAACAAATAAATAATTGACTAAGGATAACATAGAATTCAAGACTACAAATGTTATACTTCAAATAAAGTTTATCATACTATATAAATTTTAATTTCGAATTCTTACCATTACTAGGAAAAATCAAATTACATGAGGAAAAAATCCGTCTCTAATTACATGATATCGGTTTCGAATCTAAAATAATGACGGAGTATAGATGAAGTGGTTGGTGTTTATATTGTTGGCCTCTAAAATTTAGAGACCGGTTTTATCTCGTCTCTAAATTGGAGACGGAATTTCCCTCTCTATAATGAAATTAGAGACTAAATTACCTATCGAATAGAGACAAGTTAGGTATGTCTCTAATATTAAAGTGTTAATTCGTCACTAATCGGATACTAATGAATTTTTGTCACTTTCCGTCACTATTCAATTTCTATTATGTTTTTATTTTGTAACCGATTTTATCCGTTAGTAATTTCCGTCTCCAATATTAATTTTTCTTGTAGTGTATTTTTTTATATATATAAATTTAAATTGTAAACTACACAATAGACACTTTAAAATACTATTATTTCATTTGAAATCAAATTAATGAATTGCTAAACATATGTATGGAACATTATCAGTTTTTAATTTTTGAAATAAAATTTGTTGTATCATGAAATTTTAAAAAATATTTGTCATCATTATATCGAGAATCTAAATTTATTTTGACAGCACGCTATTTATACATCATTCAAATTTACTCTTCGTCTCCAAATCCACTATACTAGCATCCTCTCACTTCACTCATTCAAAGACTAACTTCATCTCACACTTCCTCAAAACCTCTCTCTGTTACAGACTCACGCCCTCTTCTAAAATGGCAAGATATGAATTATCAGAAGGTCACGAGCCCAGGATATTCTCACTATTAGAGGACCCTACTCTATTGATCGCTACAGTCTGTTACGCCATGCAGACAGAGGACATGACGGCGCAAAATTTTAGATAATTTGTGCTGGACATCGCAGCCCGAATGTCCATGAATTTTGGGAAAAATATAATTACTTCAGCGATTGTTGGAAGGATCTGGAGATGGAAGGACTTGTTCGTCCACCACTGTTGGGAAAAGGCACAGGATCGGCACCATCGTGAAATTTACGGAAGGGGGACTGGATTAGGAAGTGTTCCAGAAGTGGTATAACTTATTTATTTTGGGTGTTTTACGATTGATTGATGGAATCATCGGATTGTTATGTCTTTGTACTAAATTTTACATGTTATTGTAAAAGCAACTTGAAATTATCTCGCATAATGTGACTAAATTGGCAGATTGAGAGGTATTTGGAGGAGTCCAGATACCTCTTTGTGGAAAAAGAGCTGGACACGGTCGATCTTTGGTGGACCATGCAATCGTTCGAGGAAAATGGTGGCTGGATAGTTGGTCATTTCCTTGTGAGACTGGAGCAATTCTGGAGGTGGTGATTTGGTAAGTTGGTATGTTTTCATTTTATGTAAATAGTAGTATTTATGTAGATGGATTGTTGTTTGGATGAACATCTAGCAATTGTTTACTTTGTAAATGTGTTTGGTTTTTATGGAAGAATTATCGATTGTTCCAAGTTTGTGCATAAGTAAATGCATGTTTTGTTGTCATAATATTATGATGTTTTGTGTTTATTGCTTTGGTTTGATTGAATTTATGGAAACTGCAATTAACTTGATTTGAGCCACTTTGATGATTAGAATGTTAGTAATTTTGGTTGTTTTGTTTTCTTTATTATTATTTTTTTTTCTTTTCTTTTTTGTATAAACTTGAACATTAGTTTTAATTGTTAGATGTGTGTTATTGATTCAAGAGGAAGGCTTAAAAATAGTGTGAGTAGTGGATGGTTTTCATTATGTCCATGTTTTTTATTTCAACCATTGTGTGTCTTGTTGTTGTTATGTGTAGGACATGTTCAATTTTACCTTACAACTGTTACCCTGGGGGTTTAATTTGATTAGTAGTCCTTTGCTAATTTACTTGTCAATTGGTGAAGGATGCTAAGTATACGGGTCCATTTAATTTAGGTATTTTTAAACCTTCAAAAATTGATATATGTTTCAAAGTACTAATGTGATATCCATAATGGGTTTTGTTTGCATTGAGGTCCGAAGTTTTAACACACCAATCTCATTGACAAATGTTATCTAGTAATCTCAATGCGGTGGATGGAGTAAGTTATAGTCTATTGGTGGTATTATTTGTGAATTTAGTCTTTTTTATTTGTAGCCTGGCTTGTTCAATGTTACCTTTGTATCTTTTATTTGGTGATTATATCTGTGGGTTATCCATTGTTAATTTCCCTGTCAATAGTTTAAGGATGCTAAGTATATGGACTTCCTTAATTTTAGTGTTTTAACCTTTTAAGAATCGATATGTTTTATAGCACAAATTTGAGACCCATAATGTGTTTTGTTTGCATATGAGGTGTGAAATTTTGTATCACGCCAACATTCCTTGATAAATGTTTTCAAGTATCATTGATGAGGTAGACTAAATAATTATTACTTTATCTTCGTTATTACTTATGGATTTAATCATATATGATGTACCTGTAATGATCAATATTTATTTATTAGTGATTTATATTTTTTTTTTTACTCTAGAGATTCTCTTAGACTATATTTTGTCTTATTTTTAACATGTAATCGTGATCGAATCATGAAACATCGTGTCCGAATGTGATTTTAATAAAATTTACCAACACACATTGTTTTAGATTATCTTATAATTGCTCAAAAGATTATCTTGTACTTCCCTTAGTTAATCACAGTTGCAGCTTATTGAAATCATTGAAATGCTCATGAAATGTTCAACTGTTTTTTTCAAAATCTAAACTCCTTAAAAATTAAGAGGTTTGGAAAATGGACGAATAAGTCGTCAATTAGAGTATATATGCATGGTAGTTAAGATAATCGGAGTTTTTTAAGGAATAATATTCGGGTACTTTTCTGCAAAAAAAAATAAAAAATAAAAAATAATGTATAAAGGCTAAGAGAACAACTGTTTATAAACAAAATAAAAAATCTAACAAGACATCTACCCAAAAAAAAAAAAACTAGTACTAAATATATCATCGCCTAAAGTAATAAGTGGAAAGAAGAGTATTAAACATTATGAACATGTATTAAGATGCAATTATCTAACTATACAACTTGGAGTAAATGTATAATTTGCTATATCGGATTTTTTGTTTTCCTTGCATTTACTTTACTGGCAGAAATTATATGCTTATTCATAGTAGAAATGTAAAGTTAACATAAATAAAGAAAAAAAAAATAGTCATAAATATTTTCAATTAACCTAATTAAGAGTTTTAGCATATTACAATATATGATTATAAATATAACACTTTGCTTGGAGAATTCTACTCCTTAGGTGTAGCAAATCAAATTAGCAAACATTATCAATATGCTTGCTTAAGTGCGATCGCAATGCCCAAACGACGACGCTCATTTCCTTGATCAAAAATCAATTCATCAGGTTTCAATCTACGGAATATCAGCTCATATTCGATCAAAATTTATTCAGTACTAATGGAAAAACAACCTAGTTATTATAATCTACTTATGATATTTGTCTGTAATAATCATTTACCAGCCGATAACATTGGCTTCCTCCTGTTATCATCAGATCTGATTTGGTGTTTTGGGCGAGGCTTTATTGTTTTGTGGTTTAAATTATCTGTTTTTATTTTTCTGGACAACGTGATATCTCCTAGCAGATCTATGTTCTTCGTTTACAAGTGTAGCCAATGGGACTATTGGACTCGAATGGTGATTTCCTAATTCACGATGATTTTTTGTTTTCTTAATTTGTGTTTAATATTTATCTTGAGGATTTAACTGTGCTAGGTTATATGTGTTTTATATCCGCAGATATTACCGGGTTGTGCAATAGACGTCATTGGTACCCAAGAGAAATACATTCAATTAGAGATTGGAGTTTCTGGAAAAAAATTCAACATGTTGTATGAGTATAAAGTTGTAAATGGCGTTCCAAGCTGTCGGTTTTCGGACGGGTGGAGTATGTTGGTGAAAGAAATGCTAGAGGATGGGAATATGTGCTTATTCAAACAATGTGGAAGTGATTCAAATAAGTTCCACATTTCAGTGTTTGGTTGTTAAGCTTGATCATTTTATAGTATTCCAAGTTATCATCTTGTTAAGCAAGTAGTCGTGAGTCGGAAATAATACATTCAACATTCTTTATTTCAATTTTTTTTTCTTTTTTCCTTTTTTTGGGTTAAACATAACTGAACAAATATTAATCTTTAACTAAAAGATTTAAATGAGTAAAATATATTATCACACATGTAACCTTCTGACTCCTGAAAATATCGACTTTAATAAATAAAACTACTAATATTTATAAACTTCAAGAAAAAAATGCATAATATAAGAGAATGTCGTTGATATATAAAGAGCGTAAAAATTTTACTTTGACACTACAAGGGCCAGTCTGGAAAATTAATTTTCGGATGTTGTATATCTGATAACTTCTTATCTCAACGCCTGTGTCATGCTATAGGCGTAGGCACCTTACCTTGTATCTCGGTGTAGTTTATGAACCTGACTTTATTTCCGCTGTTGGGTCTAACTTTGCATAGCATTTTTCTGCGATCAGTATCACTGTTCATTGGTGCACTGTTAGACTTATTCAATTCAAGAGCGTATTTTTTCATACATTCATTGAAGATCGCGCACGTCCGTAGCACTTTCAAGCATGCATCCTCTCTTTGCCTTCTGAATACTCCAAAGTAATCATTATTCGTATTGACATTGGAGTTTGGTAGTACCATTTTTTTCACAAATTTTAAAATGACAATATAATCAAATTGTGTGAAATATTTATAGTATGGGATGACAGCCTTATACATGTATATATGTTGTTGCAATTGGTTTGATTAGGAAAAAATTACTATCCCATAATTAAATGTGGATAATGATGTATATGTGGTGTAAAAAATAATAATTAACAGACAAGGTAAGTATTGGTGTGTAATTTATTTGCAATGAATATTTAGCAAATATAATTTTGTTTTATCCTACTTTAAAAATAAAAGAAAAATCATACACCATACGTAGGTTACTCGAATTATGACTGCAAAATTTACAAGAGGATTGACAACATTGAGATTAATTAAAAAACACTTACTATCACAACTCTTAGTGTCATGTACTATTAGATTATATAATAATAAAAACTATGTTATTAATTAAGTGAATGGTGGTTATTGATTACCAATAGTGAAAGAAAAGGGCAGTGATTCACATATCTTAATCAAATATCTTGCTAAGATATATTTTTGAATAAGATTATGGTTAATCTCAATGATTTATGTATATAGATGGTTATTTATGTATTTTTTAATAAGTTTTTTTTTATATAAAAAAGAAAAGAAGATTTATAGATGTGTGTATATATATCTCATTCCTGATTTTTAGGACCACAAAATTACATAATTCTTATTCCTGAACTTCAATTTTTAATAATTAACCGGTGTAATATTCAAAATTGATCGACTTCCCATTTTATTGAACCAAAACCTTCTCTTGAAGTGTCGCCTTTCATCTATATAGCGCTAACCCTCCTTCAAATGTTGCTATCTCTGCCAACAGACATGGATTGGTTCATCTTCTTAAACGCGACGTTAATATCCCTATAAATCTATAACAATCAGCCTTAGATTTTGAGTGTGTATAAGCCAGTATTGCTATTCGTACATTCTCCGTCATCGTTGCTCTTCATATTTCTAATTGTTAAGAAGAAGTAGGGGATATGGATGTTCAAGTAAATTGAGGAAATAATTCAAAAGATGGGAAAGGCATGAAGCTGCCCCAATTGGTAAGTTATTAAGCACCTAAAAATCTCGCGTATATTGTATCTTCGATAGAAATCAAATTAATTCTAGTTATTTTCATGGCCCTTTTGCAGATGGATCTTGCAGAAACTATCCACAGGAATAGTGTGGAACTTAGTCATTTCATAGTATACAAGATTAGGGTAAGCAGATGAGCACATCATCAAAACTTAGCTCATTATATTTTTTTTTTCTAATTACAAAAGTCTTTAGGGAGATTTTATTGACATTCCAATTGTTTGGTCATTTTGAAAACTAATGTTAGCCGTAGATTGAAGACTTGTGCACTGTCTGGAGGTTGATCAAGGGAAGAAGGATCTAGAAGAAGATTTGAAGATGTTGAATAATTCACATAGTGGTCAATTGGCGAGCATGGTTGATCTGAGGGGTATGTACGAGAACGAAGATCGGGCCCTGATGGAGTCATGAAAAAAGTGGACTCTGATTTTCAATATGTAATCGACTTCGTTTAATAAACATAAAAGCATAAAATTTACGTTATTAAAATAATTTTCTTTTTTAATATGTTGTTATTGGTGGTATATTGGTTTACCAACATATAAGTGGCACAAATTTACATGTAAACTGAAGAGAGAGAAAAAAAAAAAAAAACACTAATACTAAGACAATATGTTTCTAAACCCCCCCCCCCCCTCCCCACCCCACCCCCAACAAAAAAAAAAAAAAGATTTTAGTTTTCATGAAATTAATGAATTGAGCCGGATTACCTAAGAAATTCAAGGCAACCCTAAATTTACAACATTTGAGAGTAATGGATTTACGAGTGCTAATTGATCAAATAATATATCATGAGTATATCGAGCCTTAACAATGAATATTTGTTCTCAGTAAATGAAATCAACAACTTAACATTTTAGCTCAATATAGATATCAAACTGACAATGTCGTATGTTAATGAATATTATTCCATTTTCCTCGTTTCTTGAAGTGTCACAAGGATTTGTAGCAATTATTTTAGTATTCAATGGAATTGTCATCTACACTGTACATTATATTTTAATGACACTTTTATCCAAGCCAATTTGAATTCATACATGACTTTTAACATTGATATCTAGTTTGAATAATTTGGTGATTGGATATCCAATGAGATCTAATTATGAGAAACACAAGTCTAGCTCATTTAGTTAGTTGATTTTAACTTCCTTGAGTTAGCTTCATTATTATTTTTTAATTGAGCGGGTGTCTTGTTATACATTTTAACAAACGAATATGTACGTCCACTATTGGGTAGAAAGTTACATGAAACTAATTTCTTACTGACAGCTAACAATCTCAAATTAAGTACACGTGTATATTTTTTAATTTCAGACAGAGTCCTTAACAAATTTTCTAGGCCTTACAAAACTCGGCAGGGCCCGATATCGCGACAAGAACCCGCACGTTGTTTTTAGGTTGCAATGATAAATATCGAGTTTGTGTCGTTAGTGGAACAACCAGATAAGATAATATAAAATTCTTATCACATTAGGCCAACTCGGTAATACCCAATAGGGACCCGATAACATCTTATAATTAGTATTAGTACTACTACTACTTCTACCACTGCTACTTCTTCTAACAACAACAACAACAACAACAACAACAACAACAACAACAACAACAATAATAATAAAATAATAATATTTTATTTTATTTTTTTGGGAAATTTTGAAGTTTGTTGATCTAGTGGATCAAATATTAGTTTAATAATGAGTTAGTTGATATAAGACCTAGCCGGCTAGAATGGATATGTTGATTGCTAATAAAAATAAAAATCAATTGCTCAATAACTATGTTTAATGTTAAAACCACAAATTGCCACACATACAATTTTTTTTTTTTTTTTTTTTTGTTTCGAGGATGACTTAGTATTACCAATGATTTTAATTGAACACTTTACATGTCTTTTTAATTAATTTTATTTCACCATGATTTGTTTTTTTAGGATAGTCCCAAAAAAAAAATTACTAATGTAAATATTTAAACAATGCCATGGAATTATTCTCCATTACTATGCACTATCATTCTACCCACAGGTTGAGCACGTTCAACTTAGTGGGGAAAATAGTGGTAATGTGTCTATTATTGTAATATTGGCTATTAAATATTATGAAACCTTTTTTTAAAAAAAAAAATTAGCTCATAATATTTTTGAACATTAGCCAACCAAACAATCTAGTTTTCAAATTTAAAATTTTGAATTCTGAAAATAAACGCATAATTGGGGAAATCAATACCAAAAAATATCCCTTACTACTTTACTTGATTTTCTGTTATTCCTAATAAGAAACTTTGATTTTTCCTCAAATTTTACACGTTCCTTATTTGTAAATAATTTCGTTAATAATAGTTGCATGCATTTTTTTATTGTCAGTAATATTTTAGATAATCTAAATGTTATATACGTCTGTGATTTACAATTTTTTCTTATAAACTATATTTTTTAGAACAAAAATAGAGAATTTTGCACTGTTGGTCCCACAAGACATGCATCTGTTTCAAAATGGTCTCAGCCCTGGCACTTTTGACCCCATTGGATTCAAACGTTGCAAATTCAGTCCCAAACGTCAATTTTTTACATAAATGGTCCCAAAATTTTGGCAAAAGTGGTCCCAAAATTTTTTAGCCATTAGTGTGACGTCATAACTTCAAGATTTTTGCAGTTTTGGTCCCACTGGACACACTTTATTGCGTTTTGTTCCCAACTCTCTCACTTTTGACCCCATTAAACTTAAAAAATAATTTTAAAAATCAGAAATTAATGTAAAAATAAAAATAAAATTTAATTGTAAAATTTATGTAAAATATCATAAAGTAACTGAAAATATTAAATTTAAAAAAATTAGTTTTCAAAAATTTAATTTTTATAAAATTTTAAAAAATGAAAATTTTTTTGAATTAAAAAAATCTACTTATTTTATAAAATTAGATTTTCTTAAAAATTTATTTTCTAAATTCTAAATAATTTTGTATGTTTCATAAATTTCTAATTTGGATTCTACTGTGTGTAACATTTAATACTCTACTCGTGCGAAGAATTCTGGCGAGCAGATTAAGAAAATATTTAAAAATCATAAACTTATATACAGAATCTATAAATTGAAATATTTTTAAAATTATAAAGATTGAAAAATTGAAATTGTCTTAAAAGGGGTTTTAAAATTTTAAAATTTCTAAACTAAAAAACTTATTTTATAAAATTAGATTTTCTTAAAAAAATTATTTTCGAATTATTTTCTGAGTTCTAAAATAATTTTTTTTATATGTTTCATAAGTTACTTTAAATTCTTTTAAGAAAACTCATTTATTTTTATAAAAAATACTTCCGAAATTTCATAGATACTTTTACATATTTTAAATGATTTTTTTAGATTTCAAAATAATTTACAGATTTATCAACCTATTTGGATGATCCTTTTATAAGTCCCTAAAATGTTATGCATTGTCCTAGAATTTGAAAAATTTACATAACAATAATTCAAATAAACCATACTTTGTCTATGGACGGCGCCGTGATAAAGAACAGGGTTATATTTGTGCCCCAGGAGCAATTGATTATTAATGTGCGTATATCACAAATACTTAATAGCATTTGTAGACAACTTAGTTTTTTAATGAATACCCCGTAACATATCGTCAACGTGAGAGTTTTCTCCCTAATCGAAAGATAGATTGATAAATAATTAAAAAAAATAGTTTGAAATCTAAAAATGTTCAGTTAAGATATGTAAAAGTATCTATGAAATGTCAGAGGTAGTTTTAGGAAGAAATTAATTTTCTTAAAAGAGTTTAAGGTAATTTATAAAGCATACAAAATGATTTAGAATTTAGAAAATAAGTTTTTAAGAAAATCTAATTTTATAAAATAAGTAGATTTTTTTTAATTCAAAAAATTAAAATTTTAAAACAACTTAAAAATTTCATTTTTTAAATTTAATAAAAAATTCAATTTTTCGAAAACTAATTTTTCTAAATTTAATATTTCAGTTACTTCATGATATTTTAAATAAATTTTAGAAAAATTTTGTTTTTTTTTTTACATTAATTTCTGATTTTTTAAATTATTTTATAGTTTTTAAATATTTTTTAAGTTTAATGGGGTCAAAAGTGAGAGAGTTGAGACTAAAACGCAACAAAGTGTCCAGTGGGACCAAAACTGCAAAAATCTTGAAGTTATGACGTCACACTAACAGCTATAAAAATTTGGGATCACTTTTGCCAAAATTTGGGGACCATTTATGCAAAAAATTGACATTTGGGACTGAACTTGCAACGTTTGAATCCAATAGGGTCAAATGTGCAAGGGCTGGGACCATTTTGAAATAAGTGCGTGTCCTGTGGGACCAAAAGTGCAAAATTCTCAACAAAAATATGCCTTCTAAATTGAAATATATAATAACACCACAAAATCAAAATTCGGATATGTTTCAAATGTACCTATTTCATCTAAATATTTTCGATAAAACAGCAAAATGATTTAAGGAAAAAAGCGTTTGACCCCAATGCAACCACTAGTAATCTAGGTTTACCTAAAGCAAAGCACATTAGTTTTAAAAGAAAAATCAGAGTAATTTTTTTTCCAGAAGCCATGTCATCTCCTTGCAGCAAGAGATACCCAAACATGGATGAAGAGTTCAAAGCAGAAATGGCGAAGATTAGAGAATTCAACAGAATGAGTAGCTTGTTAAATGGATTTGATTTGGTAAACGATGAATCAAATGACTCACTAGCAAATTTGACGGTATGATTCAAATATTACTTTATAACACATCTTCCAATTATATGTAGTTAAGAGGTTTAGTAGTTGTGTTACTATTGTTTAAATTTGTTTTACTGTTCATCATTGCGAAGGTTAATACAAAGAGACAATTAATCACCATATTGTCATGAAATTGATCAATATTCCGTCAAACGTATGATTCATAATGACAGATTTATTACATGACAAAAAAGATTAATCTGTATTTTTCTAAAATATGATTATGTTTCACAAATGAACTCACATGTAACTTATGTTAATTAAAATGTTAAGCTACAGAACAATGTACTTGTTTTTTAAAGTGCTTCTCCTGCCGATTAATAGTGGTATACATTGATGATTTTAGAATTTCGTTGGCGGGTTACTTGTGTCTCAATTTTCAATAACACTGTTTTGAGATTTATTACCAGTTAGTAAAAAACCAAAAAAATCGAATTGGATTATAATGGAAATATGTGAGTCAGTTGATTTTTAATTTAAAGGCATAGGTTTCTCACAAATGTTAAACTCAATAAGACTTGTAACTTAATCATATTGTTACCTGATACATTCTATTCATACTGAATAACTTAATCATATTTCTTACTAATACTTTTTACCATCGTGATTGCATCGGCAGACCTATTTAGTACATCTGTAATTATGAATTGAAAGGTTATAAATGAAATCACATGTACCTCTCGTTAATTCCTGATACGTAAATCGTTGACAAAATACTAGTTTATTTTTTTAAGAATACTTTAAAAGTTTCAAAATTAAATGTAAGGTTTTTGTGGAAATTTAGTGTTCTTGTCCTGCGATTAACTCACGTTGCCCAATTTTGTTTATACAGAACGACGTAGAATCGGTTGATACCGATGGATTAGTCGACATCAATGACAATCCAGTTGGGCGTTGCGAGCAGAATAGCGATGAAGAATACATTTCTGAGTTCTTGACCCAACCGTTGAAAAACCCTTACAAGCAAACTACATATCAAACGCCGAACAGAGAATCCAACCTCAAAAGAGAAAACGAGGTCGTCGTCACAGTATCGTTAGTAATAATACTCTCATGCTTACTAAGATATCGGTTGAAAAAATTTGCGAGGATATAAAACTCCTAAGTGACAAAGATAAGCATTATATTCGGCCGCTCGGTTTTGGAGGGTTGCTGGAGTTAGATAATTGTTTCTTCTGCAAAGACCTTGTGAATTCCCTAATTTTAGCGTATGATGCGAATACAGGAGCCCTACGTGTGGGAGACAGAGAGTACCAACCTACTGCTGAAGATTTCAGCAGTATAATGGGTGTCCCAGAGGGTGGACGAGCTATGAAAATGCATGGGAAATTTCAGAATATACAGGAGCTAGCGGTAGGTTCATTAACAAAAAACCGAAGCGGCAAATATTGAAGGCTAGTTTCCTCCACGGACTATTAGCGGCCAATGACACGTCGGTTTCTAACCTAGTGTTCCGCAAGTGCACGGATGTAGGTGTAGTACTATTGTCAAGGTCGATCCCACAAGGAATAGTTTTAGGTAGTTTGATACCCTAATACTCTAGGAATGTCCTAACTAGATACTAAGTTTCAAAGGTTGATTTTAATACGACTTAAGGAATTTAACTAATACTTGACAAACAAATAAAACTAACAATTAATGAGAAAAGGTATCCTAGGGCTTCGATTTCAGGATATTAATTCAATGTGGAATATGATTAACCTATTAATTTACCAATTCTAGTGTTTATTAGGCGGCACGACAATAATCTAATCCTTCTCTCGAAGCGATTAAACCGTTGATTAATTAAGCTAATTACCCTCTCGAGTCAATTAAACCTAATAACTCCCAAACGATCTTAAGCCACGGCCTACACAGTCATAGACAACTGCGCTCTATGTTCTAAGTCTGATAACAATGCCCTCCTCTCGAAGCGGAATTGTTAAACTAAATTACTAAATCTAGGTGATCAATCTAAATTTAGTTTTACGCACAAACATAGAGATAAAACACATAAAGAATGGAATTAATAGATTAAAACATAAATCAAAACATTGTTATAAAAATCCCTACTTTCTAACCCTAGGACACGAATAGCTTAGCTACTCATGCCTAGTAATAATCCAATACAAAAGTCTAATAAAAACATTGTAAGAATTAAAACTAAGAAAGAACAATTAAACCCGGATAACTCCGTCTCGATGATCTTCGTCTTCCTTGTCTTCCAAGGTGATGTAAATTATGTTCTTGATGATTCCTCCGTGATTGATTCTTTTTTCTAGAGCTTGGGGTCCTTTTTATAGAGTTGGGGACGAATCTTGGGGAAGATAGGCTCAAAATCCTATTAAAATATGAAATCCTCGCATAAAAACCCTTCTGACACGGCCGTGTTGCTTAAGTGACACGGCCGTGTTGCTTTGCAAAAATCCACTTTTACAGCAACAATTTGACACGGCCGTGTTGCTTGAGTGACACGGCCGTGTTCTGTTCCAGAACCCACAGCGCGTTATGGACCACTTTTGACACGGCCGTGTTACAAGTCTGACGCGGCCGTGTCGGTTCCTGCCCGGTTTTGCTCCTGGACCGGTTCAGGCCGGTTCGGACCGGTTTGGACCGGTTCTTCGACGGTTCTCACTCTTTTGGGCCGGTTTTCACTCTTTTCCAACTTGTTTCCTCGTCCGGTAGCCTGAAAATGCTCAAAATACCTTAAAACAAGTCAAAACACATCAAATGACCCAAATATTATTAATATAACTAAATGCCGGTCAAATATGCACGTAAATGATATAAAATATGATCCTAAATCGACCTAAATACATGCATAAATAACGTGTTATCAGCCAAAACGTTGATTGCGGATGACGTTGTCCATTGTTTCGTGCTTCTTGCTATTGCAATAATGCTATAGACAACGTCCACTGGAGAGATAAAGCAGTCATACCTCTTCTCGGTTAGGAACGTAGGCAACATTGCGAATGCAAAATGGGGATCAGTGTACTTTAACTACATGGTTAAAGGTATCCAAAAGTACACAGAATCAGGCCATACCAGCTTGCCGATAACGGGATGTATTATATTCCTCCAGATAAACAATTTATATTGGTAAGCATTCGGGTAGCCAAAACGTATTCGTCATTACCCTCACGTCCTATGATGAATGAACATATAATATATATCATACGTCCAAAACAAATAGAAGTTAAAGTCATGTTACGTTATTTACACTTTTCTTTCCCTTATATATTGTTTGGCGGAAATATAATGGTTAAAGTCCTAGAATGTTCTGATTGAATTGGATGAAGTGGATTAATTGATAACAGTGCATAAAATTAATTTGGAAATTGCACAATTACATTTACAAACCTATTACATTTGTGAATAAAAAATACAATAACCAAGATAACAAATAAAAATATCACATGGTTCAAAATATTATAAAACAATATGGGTAGGATACTCTGTCTTATTCTAAAGTGTTCCATATGTTTGGTTATTTTTTCTTCCGGAAACTGAAATAGCTATTATTTATTTTGCAGTTGTACTATTTGAGGATGGTCATTCCGCGTGGACCCGTCAACCCATATGGACTAGCAGAAGTAGGAATCGTGGACGCAACTAAGCAGAATGATGTTGTCAATATGATTAATACAAATCAATTGTTTATGGAGATGGTAAGATTTTTAATTCATTGTGGTTATGAAGCAGTTATTAGCATTATTGTAATTTTTAAAGATGATTTTTATATTTGATTATTGTTCAAGTATCTTTAAAAAAATTAACATATGTTTGGTACTCCCCCTATTTTAACCTCCAGAATTGTTGCAAAGAGGAAACGTCGGCCAAAAGTGAAAGAAATGATGAGGTCATTGGAGAGGGGAATGATGAAAAAAATGCACCTACAATGGATCCGAACATATCAACCCACATAAAATTTCTTGTTAATCGGGTTGATCATTGCATGAAAACCACGGTTGAAGAGATTAGGCGGGTACGTAATGACTAGGACATAGCAATCTCGTTGATAAAGGATAGCATCAACCAGTTGATGCGACTTTTAAAACAATGAGTTCAAATTGGACAAAGCAGGGAAGCAGTAGCGTCTCTGGCCAGCGGCAGCACGAGCAGGTTAATAACACTTGAAGGAATGACGATGGTGTACCTTCCAATAGTGAACCTCCTGTGAAAAATGGCGGACCTCTAAATGAACCGGTTAATACGGAGGCTCCACACAATGTTGTCATTTTGGACGAAACCATTGATAAGGCAGATGCTGGGAGCAAGATGAGCACCGAGAATATGAAGGTAAATAGTATGTATTTTGGTTAACATATTTATGACATCTAATTATAACATTAAAACACTAAGTTTAGTAGAGAACATCGCAATATATTACTAATATATAAATTGTAAACGCAGAGCAATATTGACTTTGCCACTCCAAAATCTATCCTGAAAAAGCCTTATCAAACACCCCAAGTTTAAGCAGCTTCATGACAGATGTTCAAGACGCGAAAACGATCAAATTATGGAGAAAGTGTCAGTCTATGGGATTTCCTTTCACAAAGAAGATGCTGAAGTCTGAAAAAAAAAACATGAAGCTTGCAATGTTTGTAACAGACAAAATTTTGCCATCAAGGTTAGTAATAGTAAATTAACAGATGTACTATACATTGAACCTATTTATAAAATTTGCAATATATGGTTTAACGTATTTATGTAAGTTGACGCAATATGTCTATCCGACACCCCGTTGTTAAACTTATTTATCCAAAAACAACGTAGTGATGTACTTAGCGCGTCGGCTAGGAGAGATCTGACGAGGCATGAAGCTAGGACATTGATACCGCCGAGGTGTCTATCGGATGCGGTATGGCCCTGAACATTCATATATGCAACACTTGTAATAGTTATAATATGAATAATTTACATTAATGTTTCATCTATTGACATAGAGCTTTTCTATTTCCATCAACCAGGTGTTGAACATTGTATCAGAGCTACTGAACTACGAGGAGATGACATACAACAATTTTCAGCTTAAGATTTGCTACCTACCAGTTTTGAATGTGGTAAGAAATTAGTAATGACATCATCTTTAAGTTTTTTAAATTCATTGTTTCAGTCTTAATAAATTTCCTATACCTACGCACAATATAGGTTAGATCAATGAAGGATGTAGTGCAATTCACCGCATGCTTCAATATGATGAACCTCAAGGAAAGCATACATTGTACAATCAGTGTGTGTGACAAGGTTCTTATGCTTAAATCATTTCATTAAACTGTAATTGATTTCGTATTCTTATATATCTGAAACAAATACAACGTCCAAATGGATCGATATAAACAGATTTGCGTACCGATACGCACCGCTGCTCCATACCATTACAGACTGATTGTCTTGGACACGGTCATGCGTCGGGTGGAGCTAATGGATCCCTCTCTCGATTCTCACGAGATGGACGAGGAAATGGCTACAGCCATATGGGTTATGGTAAGATGTGTTGTGGTTGACAATGAACAAATGATTGGATGTCATATATAATGTATTGATCAATCTTTAATGCCTACTTCTACTATTCAAAGCTGTCAGGACTTCAAGAAATATACGACCTCGACCTAGGTCGGCACGCATGGGACCGTTCACCTTATTTGAGATAAGATGTGACGTCCTTGGGGAAAACCAGAAGAATTCGTACGATAATATGGAGGCTCAGCTAACATTTTATTTTGCCATTATTTTCTTTACTTTTGAGAAACTCAACTCTACCCAAAATTATTGTGTACTAACATCTTGGACGCTTACTATTAATGTCTGTGTAGGACGGATTGTGGGGTATATGTTATACAAAACATGCTAGCTACACGAAGCGAAGCGCAGAACATGAGAAATTTCACACTTGATGATCCAGAGGTACTGTAACCACGCCTCGATAGAGCACATTTAGAAAAAAGTGTGTTATGGTTAATACTAAATGCTAATGTATAAGTGCCACTACATAAAGAATGCTCGTTTATTTCAAATTCAGGAACTAAGCCAGGAACCGTGCCTTCGAGTTTTGATATGGATTATGAAACATGATAGGAACATGCACAAAAGAAAAGTGATGGAGGATGTGATTGCCTGGTTTGACCAACCAGGCAAATCCAAGGCGAAACACGATTCTGCACCAACCACCAAACATGGCAGCTGTGACATTCAATGCAGATCCGCACCTGGTACAAAAATAAAAAAATTATGTTTTGATACGGTTGAAGTTGGGAATGAGATACAATATTAATATTAACACTTAATTATTTGGGATAATTTGTTACTTGTTATATTGTGTTTTGGGTCATGGATAATTTTTAACATGGCTAACTTTAACAGTTGGTTATTTGTTCACAAATGTTTTATGGTGTTACTAAATGAGCTTTTCACTTTCAAATTTCGATACGTTTTTTGTTTGTCATTACGGTATATAATGTTTTCATGCATTACATACAATATTCTTTGGTATGTTATACATTTTTATTACTTTCCTTTCAAACCGGTCAGGATTTTTTGTTATTTGCAAGGTTCTGGAAAATCAGGAATGATATAGAAACAAAGAAAACCGAGACGTGGAATCCCACTGTCCTTAAGATAAATTACTTCCCGGCTAGTGCTCACGGAAAGAAGTAATATACCCCAAAGATATAACGGTTTACCTCCTTTTCTGTAGTAGCACCACTAACAGAAAAGGCTCCGGCGAACTTCAGATGTTCGAGTTAAGAAGCTGGAGAAAATGAAAATGCAGAGAATAAAGTTCAGGTGAAAATGTTGTGTGTTTGTTTGCATGCAGGGAGCATGTATTTATAGGGAAAACAGAATTAATTCTGTCATTGAATTGTTGGCAGTTACAGGCTTAGTAACAGCCCAATGTTTAATACTCTTTAACAGCCCAATGTTTAATATTCTTTAACAGCCCAATGTTTAATACTCTTTAACAGCCCATGCTGTTACAAGTTTGAATTTAAATTCAAACCCATGGGCTCCTGAAAGCTCATCCGTCAGCCCAAATCCAATTTGGACCCAAGTTGATTTTGGGCTTTCAAAAAGTTACTTGGGCCTCGGCCGAGGCATTCCCCAAAGCCCAAAGCCCGAGCCCGAGCCCGAGGCGAGGCGTGGCGTGGCCGTGGCCGTGCCGTGCCGTGCCGAGCCGAGCGAGCGAGCGAGCGCGCGTGTGGGTTTCCTTTGGATTCCCTCACATGTATAATTGATATACCTTAATAATGAGCTTTCATATATATATACTTACTTAAAGAGCATTTAAACCAATGTGGGATAATAACTACTCTTAGTTATTAATCCTACACTTAATACATAATCAAGTGGTAAACTTTATGTATTAATTTCTCACTCACCACATATCGGTTTTGAGTAAATTAAAATCCTACGATCATCTACTTTCTCCATAGATTAATCGTGTGAAGTTTAATTCCTACAAAATTAAACTTCCGACCACTTAATTATTTAATTAAAGTGTCTTATCTACACTTTAATTAATAACTAATTCCAACAATCCCCCACATGAGTGAAAATTAATGCATGTATGAATGCAATCTCCAGTCTAAACTCTTAGTGATCAGTACTGCCTAAGGAAAAGTAGTTTTTGACTTTGAACCTTCCATAGTATTTCATTTGTCGGATACACCGGTGGTTTGGTAGATTTCTTAATCTTTGAACCAATCCTCCTTAGTGTGCACCTAGTCAACAATGAATACACAATACTGACCAGAACATCTTTGTTCTCATGTTTTGGTCCGTTTCGGCCATGGACTCTCTTTGGATTCATAAGTGTTTTCAATTGAAGCGGCCCTTTACTTCACACTTACATAGGTGACTTCTTTATCGAATATCCTGTACTATTCTACCTCATAAAGGTTTTCTCGAAGTCATTAAAAGTCATAAGACTTATCCTCTACCACCGTTTACAGGCTTTACGCACTTATCTTGCGTTCTAGGGATGGATTTTGAAGACATATTCTTCCAAGTGCCTCCTCTGAACTTTCAAAACTTAGTTGTCCCATTGAACCAAGTTTGTGGGATCTCCACTCATCAAGGTTGGGTATCCATTTTGATTGTTCTTTAGTTGGTGGATTTTACTCCCATTCCCTCTCGCAATTTTAACAACTGATCTCGGTTTAAACCTTTGGTCAACGGATCCGCCAAGTTATCTTTAGACTTTATATAGTCTATTGTGATAACCCCACTAGAGATCAACTGTCTTACGGTGTTGTGTCTACGGCATATATGCCTAGACTTACCGTTATACATATTGTTCAATGCTCTTCCTATAGCGGCTTGACAGTCACAATGAACCATTATTGCCGGTACAGGTTTGCTCCAACATGGAATGTCTTCTAAAAAGTTTCGAAGCCATTCTGCTTCCTCACCAGCTTTATCCAAAGCTATGAATTCCGATTCCATGGTGGATCTGGCTATACACGTTTGTTTCGTAGATTTCCATGACACTGCTCCACCTCCAATAGTGAATACGTATCCACTAGTGGAAAAGGAGTCTTTTGTGTCCGAAATCCAATTCGCATCACTGTATCCTTCAATAACTGGAGGATATCTCGTGTAATGAAGCCCATAATTAAGAGTATACTTTAAGTATCTCAAAATCCTTGTCAATGCTTTCCAATGCTCTTGGCTTGGATTGCTTGTAAACCTGCTCATTTTGTTAACCGAACATGCAAGATCCGGTCTAGTACAGTTTGTTATGTACATAAGACTCCCTATCACTTTTGCATATTCAACTTGAGCTACAGGTTCACCCATGTTCTTCTTAAGATGAACATTTAATTCTAATGGTGTCTTGGCAGGTGGTCCATCATAAGCATTGAATTTTCTGAGTACTTTCTCTACATAGTGAGATTGTGTCAGAACAATTCCCTCTGATGTCCTAACTATTTTGATTCCTAGAATCACATCAGCCAAACCCATATCCTTCATGTCGAAATTCCTTTTCAACATTCTTTTAGTATCCATGATTATCTCATGATTACTACCCAAGATTAACATATCGTCTACGTATAGACATACTATGACATATGATTCTGATGTACCTTTTATGTACACACATTTGTCACATTCGTTGTTCCTGAAACCATTTGACAACATTGTAGTGTCAAATTTTAAATGCCATTGTTTTGGCGCTTGTTTGAGACCATATAACGACTTTACTAGTCTACATACCTTATTTTCTTGTCCCGGTACCACAAACCCTTCAGGTTGGTGCATATAGATCTCTTCTTCTAACTCTCCATTTAAAAATGCAGTCTTCACATCCATTTGATGAATCTCAAGATTATGTATTGCAGCAATCGAGAGAAGCACTCGAATGGATGTGATCCTTGTCACAGGAGAGTAAGTATCAAAGAAGTCATCACCTTCTTTCTGTTTGAAGCCTTTAGCTACCAAACGAGCTTTGTATTTATCTATTGAACCATCTGCTTTGTACTTTTTCTTTAGGATCCATTTGCATCCTAAAGGTTTACACCCTGACGGAAGGTCAGTTAATTCCCACGTGTGATTTTGCATGATGGATTCAATTTCACTGTTGATTGCTTCTTTCCAGTATGGTGCATCTGGACTAGACAGAGCTTCTTTTATCGATCTCGGTTCATCATCTAACATATATATGATAAAATCAGGACCGAATGACTTTGCAGTCTTTGCTCTTTTGCTACGTCTCGTTTCTTCTTCTTCTAAGATCCGAGAACTACTTGTAGCTTCAACAGTTCTTTTTAGATTTGAACTACTTCCTTTTTCCAAAGTAACTCCTTGGTTTTCATTTTCTATCAATCTTTCTCTACAAGGAAAGATATTTTCAAAGAATACTGCGTTCCTTGATTCCATGACTGTTCCAACAGTCATATCTGGTATTTCAGATTTATAAATCTGAAATCTATACGCACTGCTATTGAGTGCATACCCAACAAATATACAATCAACCATTTTTGGGCCAATTCTCACTTGTTTAGGTAACGGCACTTCAACCTTAGCCAAACACCCCCACACTTTGAGATATTTGTAAGATGGTTTATGCCCTTTCCACATTTCATAAGGAGTTTTGTCAACTCTTTTTAGTGGAATTTTATTCAATATATAATTAGCTGTAAGAACAGCTTCCCCCCACATGTTCTGGGGTAATCCTGAACTAATCAACAAAGCGTTCATCATCTCCTTAAGAGTACGATTTTTGCGTTCTGCAACACCGTTTGATTGTGGAGAATACGGAGCTGTAGTTTGATGAACTATACCATTTTGAGCACATAATTCTTCAAACGGAGCCACATATTCACCACCTCTATCACTTCGGATTATCTTTATCCTAGTGCTTAGTTGATTTTCAGCTTCAGCTTTGTAGTGTTTAAACGCATCTATTGCTTCATCTTTACTTCTAAGAAGATAAAGATAGCAATATCTTGTGCAATCATCTATAAAAGTTATGAAAAACTTTTTACCCCCTCTAGTCTGCACAAATTTCAAGTCACACACATCAGTGTGTATTAATTCTAGAGGTATTGTGCTCCTTTCTACTGAATGAAAAGGTAATTTAGTCATCTTAGCTTCAACACATACCTCACATTTTCCATGTGATTTAATTTCATTCAGTTTTAGTAAATCTAAATTTACTAAGCGTTTTATAGCATTGAGATTAACATGTCCTAATCTAGAATGCCATAAAGAGGAACACTCAAGCAAGTAAGAAGAAGTTGATGCTTTTTCATTCATAGCAGAAGTTACATTATTCATCTGGCGCTTGGCCATTACATTCATTTTGAATAATCCATTCACTACAAAGCCCTTCCCTATGAACACTCCTTGCTTGCTTAGTATGAACTTGTCAGCTTCAAAAACTAGACGAAACCCATGCTTTACCAGCAAAGAACCAGAAACCAAATTTTTCCGGATGTTTGGGACATGCAGCACATCCTTCAGAGTGAGCTCTTTTCCAGAAGTTAACTTCAGAATTACGTTGCCCACTCCGGCCACCTCTGAAGAGGCTTGGTTTCCCATATGAAGCTTCCTCCCGGAAGAAGCTTTATAACTCGAGAAGACCTCTCTGTCAGAACACACATGACAAGAGGCTCCTGTATCTACAAACCATTCTCTTGGATTGTCCACAACATTGGCCTCAAAGATTACTGCAGTGAGATCCAACTCATTCTCTTCAACCACGTTAGCAGTCACTTTCTTCTTCTTCTGCTTCGGCAGATTGCAGTTTTTCGCCATGTGGTTAGGCTTCCCACAGTTGTAACAATTACCTGCAAATCTAGTCATGTTAGCAGGTTGTTTACCTTTGTTATTTGGTGCACGGTTTGCTTGACTGTTGTTGTCATTGGGGCGTTTCCTCTTGTTATCACTAGAAGAACCCCTCTCCATCAGATTTGCCCTTGCATCAACATGAGCCCGAAATCTGGACTCATTCTTACGGTTGTCCTCTTCAATCCTCAGCTTAAGGATTAAATCTTCTACCGTCATTTCCTTTCGTTTATGCTTCAAATAGTTCTTGAAGTCACTCCAACTCTGAGGTAGCTTTTCTATCAAACTTGCCACTACAAATGGCACTGGAAGTTTCATATCTTCAGCCGAAGCATCATGAACTATGAGCTGAAAGTCTTGGGCTTGTTCCACAACCGAACGGTTGTCAACCATTTTGAAGTCTAAAAACCGAGCCACCACAAATTTCTTTGTGCCAGCATCATCTGTCTTATACTTCTTTTCCAAAGCATCCCACAGCTCTTTCGTAGACTTGATATCTTGATACACGTTGTATAACGGATCAGCAAGTCCGTTCATCACATAGTTTCTACAAAGGTAGTCACCATGTGACCACGAATCAAAGGCAACTCGCCTTTGTTGATCAGTGTCTTCTTCTGCAGGAGCAGCCGGAGGATCTTCCTTCAGAAACGAAGCAAACCCTAAGGTAGTGATGTAAAACAGCATCTTTTGCTGCCACCTCTTGAAATTGTCACCAGAAAATTTTTCCGGTTTTTCAACTGAGTTAGCCGGTGGAGTAGGGATAACTCTTGCTGGAACAGGAGGAACATTCTGATTGTTTGACATTTTCCAGAAATCGAAAAAAAAAAATAATTTATCTTAAGATTGTTATTTGCAAGGTTCTGGAAAATCAGGAATGATATAGAAACAAAGAAAACCGAGACGTGGAATCCCACTGTCCTTAAGATAAATTACTTCCCGGCTAGTGCTCACGGAAAGAAGTAATATACCCCAAAGATATAACGGTTTACCTCCTTTTCTGTAGTAGCACCACTAACAGAAAAGGCTCCGGCGAACTTCAGATGTTCGAGTTCAGAAGCTGGAGAAAATGAAAATGCAGAGAATAAAGTTCAGGTGAAAATGTTGTGTGTTTGTTTGCATGCAGGGAGCATGTATTTATAGGGAAAACAGAATTAATTCTGTCATTGAATTGTTGGCAGTTACAGGCTTAGTAACAGCCCAATGTTTAATACTCTTTAACAGCCCAATGTTTAATATTCTTTAACAGCCCAATGTTTAATACTCTTTAACAGCCCATGCTGTTACAAGTTTGAATTTAAATTCAAACCCATGGGCTCCTGAAAGCTCATCCGTCAGCCCAAATCCAATTTGGACCCAAGTTGATTTTGGGCTTTCAAAAAGTTACTTGGGCCTCGACCGAGGCATTCCCCAAAGCCCAAAGCCCAAAGCCCGAGCCCGAGCCCGAGGCGAGGCGTGGCGTGGCCGTGGCCGTGCCGTGCCGAGCCGAGCGAGCGAGCGCACGTGTGGGTTTCCTTTGGATTCCCTCACATGTATAATTGATATACCTTAATAATGAGCTTTCATATATATATACTTACTTAAAGAGCATTTAAACCAATGTGGGATAATAACTACTCTTAGTTATTAATCCTACACAAGTGGTAAACTTTATGTATTAATTTCTCACTCACCACATATCGGTTTTGAGTAAATTAAAATCCTACGATCATCTACTTTCTCCATAGATTAATCGTGTGAAGTTTAATTCCTACAAAATTAAACTTCCGACCACTTAATTATTTAATTAAAGTGTCTTATCTACACTTTAATTAATAACTAATTCCAACATTTTTCACGTTATACCATCAATTCGTTCCGTCCACTTAAACATTGTCTTATACTGTACTATTATGTTTTGAAATAATACTGACGTACAGCGTTATTGCATCTTACAGCTACATAAAGAAACTCCTAAAATCATAAATTGTTATATTATTTATTATGTGATATCGGTAAAGTTAGTAAAAATCTTCATAAGTAAAGTCAAGCCGGGGGGACTAACAAGGTTGTGGCGAGCTCGAATAATAGAATCAAGGCTCGATCTGCACCAACATTACGTTTTCAAACACCAAATTAGTTATGTAAATCTCGTTTAGCTCGGGATCAAGACGGCTCGATTAGAACACAATAAAATATTAAAATATTATTTATCAATGCGCAATTAAGCCAAACGAGACTACTGATCCAAAAAAAATTCCACTCAGAATCGATACCTGCTCGATCTCGACTACTTTATGCTGCGTTGTTTTAAATCTTGTTTATTGTTTTATTATTCGATTCCGCATGACCTACGAGTAGTCTCGACTCAGTGTCACGCCTAAATGGAACTCACAAATGGCATTCAAAAAATTCTAACATATCATATTTGGCTCATTAATTAACTCTATAAATAAGACAATGGGCTTTTATATTATCATAAAGTATATCTAGTTGTTGGCCCATAAATCAGATCATTATGAAAAATGGTGGGCTTTCAAGTGAACGCTTGTATTAATTCATAATTATGTAGAAATTTTTCCATAAAACCAACCGCTCTGCTAGGGTTCTTTAATTCTTCACGTTAAATTTTCCTCAAGAACTTATGCATTATTTTTTATTATTACTCTCTATATTTTCAATACTAACTTCTTTGTATTTGTTTGTCATATATCAATAAGCATATTCAATATGATTGATCTATAACCTTTTATGTTCGAAAGATAATGAATACAAAATTATATAAAAAAAAAAAATCTTCTTGATTAGTGTTTTTGGTTACATACAGCATAACGAAATGAGGAGATTGGTTGTCACTACAATCGGAAGAAATCTACGGGTTACTGCAAGGTATTCTTGTTTAATTGCTTGAAAACCTAAATCTGTTTATTAGCCATTGGTTACTTAATTCCTGGTAAATTATTCTTTCCTCCATCGTATCTCAGTACAGTGTTGTCACAATAGGACTCTACAAATTCTTTTACGGTATACTTGATAACATGTTACTTATGCATGTATTTAGGTCGATTTAGGATCATATTTTATATCATTTACGTGCATATTTGATCGGCATTTATTTATATTAATAATATTTGGGTCATTTGACGTGTTTCGACTTGTTTTGAAGTTAATTAGGTATTTTTATTCCATTTGGATGAAGTTCGAAGAAGAAACAAGTCAAATAGGGTAAAAACGGATGAAAATGGAGTTAAAGGAGTCAAAGGGCCAACACGGCCGAGTCAAATATGGACACGGCCGTGTCAAAAGTGGCCTAGAACATGTAAAAACGCACTGCCAACCAACACGGCCGCGTCAATAAACAACACGGCCGCGTCATAATGTGTCCCGAAAGTCAAGTTTTCTGTCAGCTTGACACCCCTCTAGTATTTTGGATATATCTTGAGATTTACAACTCCTATTGAGGTAAAATTGGTGGCGTTAGAAAGCTGATTCAAAGGTCTACAACTTTGCCTGAAATAGACAAAACCCAAAAACGACCGGAAGACCCTCAAAAATGGCTTGGAAGTCAGACCTAAAAATCTGCCCGGGAAAAGCAGACGCGGCAGCGTCGCAAGGCCAACACGGCCGTGTCAGAAAAGCTTTTCTGCGAGAATTCCTAATTTTAATAGGATTTTGATCCTATCTTCCCCAAGATTCGTCCTCAACTCTATAAAAAGGACCCCAAGATCTAGGAATCAAATAGAAAACATCAAAGAACATCAATTACATCATCATTCTACCTAGAAGAAGTCTTGGAGGACAAAGAAGACGAAGATCATCGAGACGGATTCATCCGGGTTTAGTCGTTCTTTTTTAGTTTAATCTTTTACAATGTTTTTCGTAGAATTTTGTATTGGATTATTGCTAGGCATAAGTAGCTAAGCTATTCGTGTCCTAGGGTTAGAGAGTAAGGATTATTATGACAATGTTTTGATTTATGGTTTGATTTATTGATTCCGTTCTTTACGTGTTTATCTCTATGTTTGTGCTTATAACTGAATTTAGCTTGATCACCTAGATTTAGTAATTTAGTTTAGCAATTCCGCTTCGAGAGGAGGGAGTCGTTATCAGACTTAGAACATAGAGCGCAGTTGTCTATGACTGTGTAGGTCGTGGCTTAGGATCGTTTGGGAGTTATTAGGTTTAATTGACTCGAGAGGATAATTAGCTTAATTAATCAACAGTTTAATCGCTTCTAGAGAAGGGTTAGATTATTGTCGTGCCGCCTAATAAACACTAGAATTGGTAAATCTATAGGTTAATCATATTCAACATTGAAGTAATATCCTGAAATCGAGGCCCTAGGATACCCTTTTTCATTGATTGTTAGTTCTTTTTGTTTGCCAAGTCATAAGTAACATAGTTATTCGTTAAATTCCTCAGTTTTTGGTTAAAATCAACCTTTTACAACTTAGTATCTAGTTAGGACATTCCTAGAGTATTGAGGTATCAAACTACCTAAACTATTCCTTGTGGGATCGATCTTGATAATCGTTACTACACCTACATCCGTACACTTGCGGAACACTAGGTTAGAAACTGACGTGTCAAGTTTTTGGCGCCGTTGCCGGGGAATAGGATTTAGCGCTTAGTTTTTATCTTGAAAAATAGGAGGAAACTAGACTAGATTTTATTTTTTGTAATTTTAATTTAATTTTCGTTTTTATTTTTTGGTTAATTTTTTTGTTACGCGGTAGTTCTTGTTTTTGGTGCTTTCAGGCTTCGCATGCACACCAGATCAAAAGGGAAAGAAACTCTTCTTCCTTTCGATCCAGAAATTGAAGCGACAGCTCGTAGACACCGAACTAGAAGGAATTTCGCGTCTGAGATGGAGAACCCACCACAGCATCCGAATTCGGATGACGCTCTTAACAGAGTACTGACAGCTCTGGCACGCTTGGATGATCGAGTCACTAATATACAGCAGCAGCTACCTCTACAAGGGCCACAGCTGCAACAACAGCACGGCCCAATTCAGATAGAACCAGCTGCAGGCGATGAAGATGATACTCCTATTAGTGGCTGCCTGAAGCCTAGTCCAAATCAGCAGGCAGGAGGAGTACAACCTTCACCACTCAATGCCAGCAATTTCGAGCTGAAGCCTGCACTAATCAACATAGTGCAGCAAAACCAGTATGGGGGAAGTGCTTTGGAGGATCCGAATGTGCATCTGATCAAGTTTCGCAGACTGGCCGGCACTATTAAGATAAACCATGTGCCACATGAACAAGTCAAATTGAGACTATTTCCCTTTTCGCTGAAAGATAGAGCCCTACAATGGTTCAATTCATTGGAGGATATTACAGGCTGGGAGGACTTGAGTACTTCTTTTCTGTTGAAGTATTTTCCACCGAGCAAGATGCTCGACCTGCAGAATCAGATCAACCAGTTCAAGCAATTGGACCAAGAGCCATTCGGAGAGGCTTGGGAGCGATTCCGGGATCTTATCCGGAGTTGCCCTCAACATGGTTTCACGAAGAAGCAGCAAGTGTGCAAGTTCTACAATGGTCTACTTGCTCCAACTAGAAATCAGGTAGATGCAGCTGCAGGTGGAAGCTTGATGGAGAAGTCAGTGAGGATGGTATTCTCAATCCTGGACGCTATGGCCAGAACGAGCTACCAATGGTCGAATGAGAGAAACATGCCAAAGAGGGTAGCAAGTATCCAAAAAGTAGAGCCCGTCAATAATGAGCCAATTGAAAAGCTCACATCACAGTTAACAGCATTGACGAGTCAGGTAAATTTGCTAACTAATCTGACGTTAGCACAACAGCCAGGGGGTCAGGAAGAAGTTGAAGATGTAAATTTTGTGAATCAACGAAACTTCAACAATTTCCAGAACAATCAGCCTAGGTACAATCAGTACCCTCAGAATCAGAATCATCAGAACTTCTCGTATGGTAACTCACAAAATACACTTAATCCGCCACCCGGATTTGCTGTTACAAATGGTATGATCCATGACGGTAAGAAGCCATCACAAGAAGATATTGCGCAGTCACAATTTGAAAAGTAAAATGATAAGTTAGCTCAGTTGGAGAAGAAAGTAGATGGGAAATTTATCGAGCTAAATAAGCATATCACTGGGCAAGGGGCAGACATCAAGAGGCTCGAGAATAGATTGGTTCAGACTCAAGCAAGCATTGGTGAATTGTTCATAAACATGAGCCAATTGATAAAGATAGTAGGGGCTCAACACAAGCAGGGCCAATATCCGAGTGATACAGTGGTTAATCCGAGGGAGCACTATAATGTTGTGAAGCTAGAGGAGCATGTAGAGAGCATGAAGGACCATGAAGCGAAGAAATCAAGCGAGGAAGTCAAAAACATTGAGAAGGAGGAAGTCAATATAATCATAGATAAGAAAATTTCATCTCCTATTCTTGATGAATCTTTTGATTTTTGTTTTAAAAATTCATTCTTTGCTAACCTTGATCCTTTAGAGCGATCTAGCGTTGTTGTTGTGAAACAGGAACCATTAAAGGAGAGAATCCAAGATAGGGAGGTAACCAGGAAGAGGAAGGATGAAAAAGAGACAACAAAGAAGAAACCGAGCAGTCCCAAAAAGAGCGCAAACACAAGCATGAAACCAAAAAGAGCAACAAAGGCAAAAGATCCAGGGAGTTTTACTATTTCTTGCTCAATTGGTAGTCATAAGTTTCAAAATGTCATGTGTGATTTGGGGTCTAGCATAAATCTGATGTCTCTTAAGCAGTATAGACAATTAGGATTAAGAGAGATTAAACGATCCTTTACTACTATCCAATTGGTTGATGGATCTTCATTAACGCTGTTGGGAGTAGCAGAGGATGTAGTGGTGTGAGTGCTGAATTTTGAATTCCCTAGTGATTTCTTAGTTGTCGATATGAAAGGGAATGATGAATTTCCTTTTATCTTAGGACGACCTTTCTTGGCAACTAGCCAAGCACTTATAGATGTGCCTAAAAGGGAGTTGATTTTTCGTGTTCAAAACGAAACCATCACACTCAAAATACATAAGTCGGGTCTAAGGGGTAGACATAATTGTGGCATTGTTTACACTACCCAAGCTGTTGTAGAAAATCCTCATGTCCCAAATAGCTCTTTAATTGGTCAGAAAACATCCGACTCGGGGTGGCTAGAAAATGGTTGATAGGAAAAGGACGTCCGGCTGATGACGTAAAACAAAGCGCTTGTCGGGAGGCAACCCGATGTTTACCGTTTTATTTTTATTTTATTTATTTCTTTAATTTTTATGTTTTTACTTATGTTTTAGTGTTTTATGTTTTTAGGAATCAACATGGACGAGTGTTGCAAGAAACGGGGGTCGAAGAGACGAAAAACTCGAGCTACAGGAGGAGGAAGTAACAGGGCCGTGTCGCACTATGGACACGGCCGCGTCAAAAAGTACCTAAAAAGTGTTCTTAGAACTGGGAAGTAACACGGCCGTGTCGAAAGACGGACGCGGCCGCGTCAATCAGCGCTGTAAAGCAACACGGCCGCGTCAATACTCATTGAAAATAAAATGGAAATGCATATTCCTTTGATAGTCTTGTTCGAAAGCGTATGTCTTACTTGCCACTAAAAATCTATGTACAGTGTTAAGTCCGTTTGTTGTGGTTTTTTCGCAATCTATCAGAGATTAGTGGTTTTGATTTGAAGAATTTTATGGTATGTATATGAAACTGAAATGTGGCTTAGCATTGAAATGAAAAAAATACAGAGCAAGTCTTCAGTTCGCGTATTTTGTGTTTTGGAGATTAAATCATATACTGCCATTTTTAGGAATATTAGACCAGGTGTAAATATATTGTAGGACTCTGTTTGGCTCTGATATGGTGAATGTGTGATGTCGTCTCTGTATTTAAACAATTACAATGATATCGACGTTATGAGATGCTCCCAACAATTATGCGATCGAATATGTTATTTAATTATGCTAACCATCATGTAGTAAAATCAACAATCCCATACGGACAACAGTTTCGGTAAATTAATGACGTCTTTTTCCGAGTTTTATTACTAGGTTCGTCAGTGGTTTTTATCGAAACATTTATAGTATCCAATTAACAACTGCCTATAATTTGCATCTCTTTGTTTCTCTCAGGTATCTTCCTATTAAGGGATCAACAAAGACTACGGCTTTGATAACTTTAACACGGTGAATCTGTCTAACATTCAAGGAAACAATGTGCAACATTAATAAGTGGGGAACATGAATAATGTGATGGGGGACCTTTGAAGCCAAATTAGTTTACGCATTTGCTTTAAAAAAAAAAAAAAAAAAAAGGGCCTATAAAATTATATTTTAGTATGTTCTTACCAACATGGAAGACAACGTTGTACTACATTTTTTGTTTTAGACTATTTGTTATAAAAAATAAAAAATAAAAAATAAAAATAAAAATAAAATTGTATTCCAAAGGCATTTGAAAATTTATCAGGATTTATGTTTGGCACATCACATTATTCATGGTTCCCCATATATTATTTTGTATAACATCTCTTGAATTGTTTGTCAGCTTCACCATGGTAAAGTTAGCAAATACGTAGTTTATTGTTCTTGTCAAGATCGTCCATAATGTATAAGATGTGTGTGTGTTAGTTCAAGACGTAACTTCTTAAAGTGTAGACTCTGGGCAACACAGTAAGTTGCTTGTAATTGTACTATTCTTCTACTTCTATTTACTTCGATAGCCTGCTTTCCGGTGATGCCCCTAAGGTCTCTTTTGCCTAACAGTAAGTCAATTAGTTTTTGGTAGTTGTATGTTGAATAGTTACGCTTTGTGCTTTCAATCTTAATGTTTCCTTCAAACATTAAGGCAATTAGTTATTACTACATGTCTTCGTTGTGGTTTGCATAGTAAGCAGCATTGTTCTTATATCGCTACTGGCAAGACATTGAGAGTATCTTATGAATGATAATTTACAATTCTTGGTTGATATATGATAATACACCATTTTTATGTAAAATGTGTCACCGGCCTGATTACTCTACCAATCTGTATTGTCATACAATCTCTGACTTCATATCTTCCTTTGAAGAAAAATTAGTTAGATATGGAGCTAGAAACAAAGAGACGTTGATGGCATGCAATGACCATGCTGCCAGAATTAACTGCTTGGACAATGAGTAGATTAGAGAGGTCGGATAATTCATGTCGAACCTTGTTTTGAATGAAAGTTTATTTACTTACTAATGAAAATTAGTGAAATGGATTAATGTTATGTTACATAATTCAGCATAGTTGTTTTACATTGTTGTCAACCACCGGATTGTAGTAAGTATGTGACATTCTGATATGCGATCAATTTTTCCTTTTCTAGCTATGTTTTCCATTGTGATAAGTCCATATTATAAGAAGCAATCTACAATCATACATAACGTCAAACTACGTCTCCATTATACCATATTCAACAAACGAAGCCCAAAAAAAAAAAAAAAAAAAAAAAAAAACAGAAGCCAAAACATTAATTCAATTATTGCGACAATATACAATATTTGACAATTCCAGAAAATCATGTGCCATTAAAAAATATACTACATATAAAACGTAGTATTCCAACTAAACTATTCATTGTTAGGCCATCTGACAATTTTGTTATGATTCTTTTTCAAATAATTTTCGCAATTCATGTACAAATGTTGCTTATTGCATATTATATACATATCAAGTTTTCTTGAAGACGTCTTAATGAATTCTCGATGATGCTATTTGTTAATGAATTGCTATATCTTCATGGTTGATATATATAAAAAAATAGATGTTCGAATACATTATGATAATTGTTTTAAGAATTAGTTAGACCGTCTGAAACCTAATATTTGGAGTTTAGCCCATATTTGGTCGTTCAACATGATCATATTGTAGCACCCATACCTATTACCTAGCTAATTGAAATAAGGTCATTATTTATTTACATAATGACATTTAATAAAATCAGAGCCAGTGTTATATAATGTAAACGTTTTGATGCCACAAAAAAAAATCCCATTTCGTGTTACGTAACAAAAATAAATGGCAAGAAACTAAACTTAAGAAAATAACTCTCGATTTCACAATAAATCAAGTGCCTATGTTTGAAATTGCATTTTTTCCAACTAAACCTTCAACAAAAGCCTCGTATACACCCACTTTATCCAAATACATTTCTAGGTGAACAAAACATACCATTTGCATACGTGTGAACTAACTTTATACGTTAAATTGAATAGACTCTATAAGTGAGTTCCTGTTACATAAATGAGATAAGACAAATGAAAAAATGCAACGAGAAAAATAAATATATGCAAACCGTTTGCAACGAAGAATATACCGATTATCTTCACAAATTAAAATTATGGAAACCGTTGAAAGTCCATTCATTTGCATTAGCAACCGTGAGAATGTACCAAAATATAACAACCATAACTAGAAGCTAGTTTAGATAAAACAAACGGTACCAACAGAGAAAGAAACGGATACAGATCACACTCAATGAATACGTAGGAGCAACGTTGAACATGAAAGTATTAAATATCCATTCAATAACATATAGCATAAAACGACAGTTGTATCAACCGCTCAAAAAACAACACTGTTACTCTACTTTAACATTATCTTATGAATTTGTACCCCACTATATGACAACCAACAAAATATAGCGAAAAATACGATCAAAAACAAAAACACCAAACATACCAGTCTAATCTCAAATATATCTAACTCCTTTCTGCAAACAAGTTCCTCAATTTCAGCAATTTTCTCCATTTTTAGTAATTTGACAAAGTGTCGGAGCTCCACAATTTTACAAGATAGCCCAATGTTTTGTTCAATAATTTCTTCTATTTTAATAATCTTCTTATCCAATTATTCCATAAGCAACTTATCTACCTCATTCTTGTTCACCAAATGATTTTCGAGCAATTCTCTTTCACCTTTCAACTTCAAAAAACACTCCTTCTGGAATGGCATAAGAGGAGGATCAATTCATTCCCAAAATTCACAATCATCAACCTACATCAAAATAAGACTACACAAATCTAATAAACTGACAATAAATTGAGAACAAATAACTTTAAAGAAATAAAAAAATGAATAATCACGAATCATGTAGATAAGCAAAATAAAAAATATTTGCGGCATATTTAAATCGAAACGGCCTACTAAACTATGAATAAACAAGGAACTCGATTCACTACACTAGAAGACCAAGACAACAATTCAATTGTGTTCCAGTGATTTATTTAACTACAGTTTCGATGACTACTCACCAAGTAGAACGGGCAACGAGCAAACCTCTGTGCCAGATTGACGTCGGTTGTGGAGAGAAACTCAACAGCCTTCGCCTTGTAGTTGCATAGAACAAATGGATGGCTTCCAATCGACTTCGAATAAGATCCATTCGACATGTTGTTTGGAATAAAAATTTAAACTGTATAGAAAGCTATAATCGAAGTATTTTCTTGGAAGAAAAAAGAACTAAAATCTGGAATATCGAAGGAATGAAAAAGAATGAATTTAATCGAATGAAGATGTGAAAAAATGGAATGATGAATTAAGGGAAAAAAAATTGTAACGGGTTGAATTTGATCGAATGAAGATGTGAAAAATGGAATGACGAAGGAAAAAAAATTGTAACGGATTGAATTTGCAGACGGAAAAGAATGGGAAGAGGAAAACGTTGATGAAGATAACAATAAGTCATGATTTGGGAGATATTATTGTAATTCATAATTGCCAATTAATTCTTTAATGTTAATAATTTTATGTGAAACATGTTGAATAGGTAACAAGTACAAGGAGAGGGAGTATTATTTTGATCTAACAGTTGGATTATAATTTGACCAAATCTAATGGTTTAAAATAGCTCAGGCGCACCATGTCCCAGGTGCACCAAAGTTGGACTCCTATTTTATAGATTTAATATATACTCAAATACGTTTTAGGTTTAAATAATTCTTGATACTAACAAAATAAATTCAAAAATCATTAAATAGTTAGAATAACAAAATAAAATATATGAGTTTTGCAATATATTTTAAGAATTTCATATATGCTGAAGTTTATTCAAATAAATTCTATATTTTTATTATAAATATTATATTTATTCAAAGATACAAATTTATTAATTTAAATTAATTAATTGATTTGGTTGAAAATGTGGAAAATAGACATAATTGAGGTTAATTAATGCGATAAAGTAATGTTTAGGTTGCAAAATCTAAAAAAATTATAAAGATCAGGCATACTAATTTTATATTATTTAAAAAAATATTAGATTGCAACACATATAAAATCTCACAGTTTAGGTTGCAAAGTGTAAATTTTTTTAAAAAAATAACATAATAAATATAAAATATGAAAAAATGAATAAGTAATAAAAAAATTCAATATTAATTTTCATATATAAATATATAAATATGTGTGGAAGTCGTAGTCCTGCGATTAACCAAACAAAATTATTATTATTATAACAAACTATAAATTAATATTTGCAAATATTAATTTATACTTAACTTTTATTTTAAATTTAAGAATTTACATGCTTAATTTAAATAATGAAATTTATCTCGACAAATAAATGAAGAAAACTTTTGGTCAAATTAAATAAATTAATTAGTTTTGCTTTTAATAAAATAATCAAGATAGTCATTTTTTTATTAGAGAACTATATTTTTAGTTGTATTATGGTCCTAGGCTATAGTACAAACCACCTTAAACGATCAAATCTTATTCAAATAATCAACGAACAAATAATACAATATTTCTAAATGAAATATCTAATTACAATATATGTGATATAGATATCAAATTTTCCTAAAAAATATGAATATCAAATTAAAGATCTTCAAATGTGCTTTAATTTGATATATTATACATAATTAAAAATAGGTTCGAAATGAAAAAGTTATTTGTGGTTTAAAAGATCAAAACAAAGTTTGATTTTTACTAAATGTAGCAATAACATACTACATCCGTTGTTTTTATGTGCAATTTTAATTTTGGATTAGAGAATCAAAATACAGGAGAAATGGTATATCCACAACAAAATTTCCTATCTCCCCACAAATCACTTAAATTTATCTTAGCAGAATTTCAGTTGAAGACTCGAATTTTGGAAACGTGCCAATTAGGGGCCTGAATATTGAAGGTTCTCAATTCAATGCCTGAATTTTGATTTTTTCTCAATTAGCGGGCCAGATTCTCAATTCAGGATTATGTATTCAAAAGTAGGATATATTATTCGATGTGCGAAAGATTAAGTACGGAGTAGATTGAAAGTTCCATTACAGAGTATATTGAAATTTTCAATATATATATATATATATATATATAATGAACATTCTATATATCAGATAATGTATCCTATTTTTCAAGATGTAAGAGTGAGAATAAAATTCAAAATCTAGACATCTAATAAGAAAAAACTCAAAATTCAGGCTCCGAATTGAAAACTCCTAAAACTCAGGTCTCGAATTGATTTTGTGAAACCTTCTAGTGGAATTTCCCAATTTATCATCATATTTTCTTTATATTATCTTCCTTCCCATTTATATATGATACTGGATATGGTAAATTAGAAAATTAGAGTTTTTTAGAGATAATGGTACAGACAGTATTGGAAAAATTAGAAAAAACACTAAACAAACATCTATTTAAAAATAATTGACAAAACTTAAAACTATATCTTATAATAAAAAAAAAAAAAAAAAAAATCTTCTAATAAAAATTAGAAAAATGACACGGATAGTAATGAGAAAAATAGTAAAAAAAGGAAAAAAAAAAATATTTATTTAAAAATAATTAACAAAACCTAAAACTACATCTAATAAAAACAGAGGTATAAAGTACCAATTATGGTCCAAAATTTCAGACGAAATACAAAAAGAAAAAACAATGTTTAACTAATCTTGTTTTGCAGGCCAATAAACAATATTTAATACATATAATAAGCAAAGAAAATAATATTACTTTTCAACTCATTATAATATATGTGATATGGATGTCAAATTAAAGCTCGTGAAAAGACCATTTAAATGATATATCCTACATAAAAATCGAATTAAAAATGAAAAAGTTATTAGTATTTAAAAAAATTTAAATAAAATTTTAAACTTACTAAAGGTACAACAACTTACCAAATTGTGGAGTGAAAATTAGGAGAGGAAGTAAAATTACAAAAGTAACCATCATTTTACTTTTATTTATACATATATATATATATATATATGCGACTACTAAAATTGATCCTTAAGCTCGTTTTGTATATATCTCTAGCAGTGTAGTGAATAACAATTTCCATTTTTTGTTATAAATATGGTCAATTGAAATTAAGATTTTTTTTTTCGTGTTACTAAATCATGCAAGTTAACATTAAAAAAATGTCAAAACTTCTTTTCGTATGATTAGTTGACCGTTGCAATTTATTTAGCTAATGTTAGTAGAAAAATTGCATTATTAAAAATTCATTTTTATATCTCATTTTAGTAAACCAACATTTTTCCCCAAAGAACATGGAAAAAGAAAAAAGTATGGAAGACTAAATTGTTAGAAGGATTGTTCAAACTAAAAAGGATATAGGAGTAAAATGACATCAAACTAATTAAACAAGAGATGGGCCCACACAATCTATATCTATATATATATAAAAGTAAAATGAGGGTTATTATTGTAAATTACATTTTCCCGCCTAAAATATATCTTTAATGTATCCTTAATTTCTTCTAAGACATTAATTATATTTTTTTCTTCAAATTAATACAATATTAAGTATTACCTTCCTTAATAAATGAATATATATTTTATTAAATTGAAAGTAAAAGTTAATGTATAATTTAATGATTGACTAATTAAATTATTATATCTACAAATATTAATATAGTATAATTAATCATGGGACTACGACTTTCACATATATTTATATATGATAATTAATCTTGAAATTATTCTTTATTACATATTCATATTTTTTATTTATTAATATTATTTCGTTATAAATAATAATTACACTTTGCAATCTAAACTATCAGTTACATGTGCTACAATATATATTTCTATTTTAAAAAAAATTAATATGCTTGAGCTAACTAGGTTTTTTAGAGTTATCAATATAAATAATACTTTGTCGCATTTTTTCATATTTTGCAACCTAAGCAAAATATACAGATATATATATATATATATATATATATATATATATATATATATATATATATATATTAATTGTATCTTTAAATAAATTTCAACATATACATATATTATTAAGATATATTGAAGAATTCATATGCTTTATTGTGTTAGTCCAACAACAGAATAATCATTGAATTTTATTTTATTAATATCAAGATTTATTTAAAATCTAAAAAATATTTGAGTATATAAACCACCATGTAAAATATTAAACCCTGAAAAATAATTTTTCTTAAAATAAAGTAAATAGTTATAGTTAAAATTTGAAAAATTATTTGGATAAATCAAAATATTTAAAAAAATTGAAAAAAAATAAAAGAAAACACTAATTTTCTTATAATACAATTCAATTTATTTTATTTGATATATTTTGGTGTGTCATGTGATATTTATGTATTTGTGTTCGTTTCAATATTCATTTTCAATTAAGCTATTGCGGATACGCATAGGTTAAGGTGGATACACACACACACACTAAATATATGTTTGGGTTTCAATATTAGGAAATATTTATTCTTAAAAGTAGATATAATTTATTTTTTACAATGAATATTTTATCTTAATGTAAATTTATAAAATAATATATTTATAATATGTAAGTTATATTAAATCCATATATCATAGGAGAAATTGATATTTACATTATTTAGATTTTGAGTTTATATCATTTTACACATGTAATATGCGCGTTTTTCATTTTTTTTTTTCCTCAATCACAACCTGAACGATACGTTTTTCACGTTTGCAATGTTTGCTAGCAATTTAAGTGCGAAAAATAAAAGAATATTAGAAAATATTTAAATAACAAAATATTTTTTAAAAAATCTAAAAAATATGTTTTAAATTCTAAACCTCATTTAAAATACCATAAAATGAACTTAAACATGTTAAAAATATATTAAAAAGTTGAGTAGTTTTATAAAAAAGTTCAAATCAAATCACTTTAAGCAAGACAAATAAAAAAGTTATTATTTTTTTGAAATCATAAAACTGCTATAAATTTCTGAAAATTATCTTTTAAACTCTAAAAATTTATTTGAACTATTTGAAAGTCATCTTGAAAAATTATTTTAAAATCTATAAAAATTCATTTAAGACATGTGGAAGTATCTATGAAAAGTCAAATTTTATGATATAAGTATCTTTTTAACTAATTTAAAATAAATTCTTTTAAAAATATTTAAAGTTATTTGAAGTAATATAAAAATATTCGATCTTTTTTTATGAAAATTGATTTTTTTATTAAATAATTTCTACATTTTTCTCAGTTAAATTTATGATATTTTAAATATTTTTTTAGAATTTAAAAATAAATATTGTATTTTCTAAACATTTTTATCATTTTTAAATAGTTTCTTTTCTCTCCGAAAATTGCTACCAAAGGTTGCAAAGGTAGAAAAGCGCAAAGTTCAGATTGATCGTAAAAAAAGAAAAAAATGATTATTCAAATATTCATTTAGTTACAATATAATAATTCTATTTTTTTATATTATATAATATTATATTTAATTTAATAAGATAATTACTTTTTAAATAAATTTCCGTGCATCGCACGGGAGCGATACTAGTATATATAAAAGCTAAATGAGGGGTATTTCTGTAATTCTCTTTTTCCCGCCTAAAAGTTATCTTAAATGCATTCTTCACATTCTACCTTAAACATTAATTAATTATTATTTTTCCTTCAAATAATGCTACATCTTACTTTCCTTGATTAAACTAATTAGAATGCAATTTTAAGTTTTATTTTTCTTAATTTATTTTTTTCTTAATTTATTTGAGTAATTCCTCAACTACGTGTCCAAACTTGCAGAATTTTAGCTTTGGGTCTATATAATTACATCTTTATACATAACAATTGTAACTATATATTGATTTTACATTATATATTGTATTCTGGAAAATTATATTATATATTTAGAATATCAATTAAATTTGTGGGCCTATTAACACCCAACTATGTGAAATTGAAAATTCATGCTTGCATTATTATTATTTTTTTTTTCTTTTTACTACAACCATCTTACTTAGCGTATTCATATTTCATGGTTCCAACATTCAATTTAATACTACTTCGATTTTTTTATATGCACTTCTATCTATGGATAAGAGGAGATTAAGAGATAGGAAAAATAACAATAAACCCTCAACTATATTTTATAATTATATCCCTTCATTTCCTCTGTATTATATCTATATCCATTAATTATAGTAGTTTAGAAAATTAGAAAACTTTTAAGGTTAGTGATAGGTGTAGTTTTGGAATAAATGGGGGGGGGAGGGGTTTCAAAAAACTTAAAAGAGATCTCTTATAAACATTTTACAAAACCTAAAATTGCATCAAAAGAAGATGAAGGAATTATGAAGAGATAAAAAATTGGTTTGTTTTTCCACTATAGTAGGATATCTAAGGCCCTGTTTGTTTAAGGCTGTGGGAGGCTGGAGTACTGCAGGCTGTGAGGAATAAAGGGGAATATTTAGGTTGGGGTAAATAAGTGAGTGTTTGTTTATGTTGGTTGGAGATTGGGTTGTGAGGTGATTATAATATAAAAGGTGGTAAATATGATTTGATGTGTGTAAGAGTTAGTTAGTAGATTGATGGTTGATGTTTGTTGTTTGGTGGTTTAAATATTTTGAATTGTAAACATTTTTATTATTCTAATTTTGGAAAATAATTTATTAATTTTTAAATTATATTAAAAAATAAATAGTTTTTTTAAACCATTATTTACCAGAGTTCATTCCTCTCTACAAGCAAAATTCAAAATTAATTTTTTTTATCATTGCTAACATGTCTAGAAAATTATTATAATATTATAATTAAACATAATTCAAAAATAATTTAGGACACTGTCTACCGACTAATAAAAACTAAATCAAGGGCTAGATCAACACGTCAATCAAAGTTTGGGTTAATGTGTCTTTCCCACATAGCTTGGGCCATCCCGTCCCTTGTTGCATTTTGCGCATGAATAGCTGCTGGTGTTGGGTATGATGGCCCTGAGAAAATTAGTTCATCCGAATGGTAGTGCTGCGCATCCAGCTCCAATATAGGGTCTGGTATGCCAGATGCCTTTACAAAATTGTGTAGGACACAACAAGGTACAACAATCCTAGGCTGATTCCCAATTCTGTAACAGGGCATTCCGTGTGCCAATATCGGAAAACGGCTCTTCAAGCATCCAAATGCACGCTCAATCACATTTCTCAGCTGCGAGTGTCTGTGATTAAATAACTCTTTCCTGTCCAGAGGGTTTGGGTTACCATGAAACTCGGGTAGATTATAACGCGTTTGTCTGTATGGTGCCAAGAATGCCTCGTGGTTTGTGTAGCCAGCATCAGCCAAATAATACCTACCTAAATGTAGAATGTAGAATTGATGGTTAGTCGCCTCAACAAATATAATAAATTTTCCGTATAATTAGGTAAATATGGAGAATGTCCAAGAATTTCTTATTGACCATCTGGTGGCCAGCTGAAGGACTCGTCCAGTTCCAGAGCTTTCATCAATACTCGTGCATCGTGAGTGCTCCCTTCCCAACTGGCATATATATATGTAAAAGACATATCAAAGTCAACTATAGCACAAACATTCTGACACTTTGTCCCCTTACGCGTTATCCATGTCGTGTCTCGATCTGAGGGCACTCTCGCAGGAATTAAAGTGCCATCAATGGCACCCACTGCACCCTGTAGCAAAATGAAAATGTGAAAAGAATCGAATTGTTTGCTGATATTTTTAGGGGTTCAATTTATTTTGAACATGATTTACATTTTTTAGTAAAAAACATTAGTAGTACCTCGAAGAATGGGAAAAAACGATCGTCCATCAGAATCTTATGCGGGACTCTTGTATAGTCAGGGGTTTTTATCCAATCACCACCTAGAGCAATCAGTGCCTCCATTACGCGATGAAAATGCACGTTAATCGTCTGTGTCTGCACACACTCCTCCTCGTCCCGATGGCGGTGATGCATACAAACCATACGTACAAAGATCATTACCGACTCAATGGGCGAGACATGTGCCCTGCTAGAGTTAGGCAAGAGCCCGCAGTTCACTAGAGTGTTGACCAGGGCAAAGAAGCAGTCCTTGGTCATGCGGGCCAGGTCGTAAAACCTGCCTGGGTGCCCATATAACAACTCTGCAACCCAATCGGCACCCTGGAGTATAGACGTGTTTTTGGGTTGACGAACAATGGGTGGATTTTGCAGAAGGACGTTCAACGCGAAATGTGAAACCCTTTCATCCTCGGAATTGTCCGAACACGAGCGAGATTCTTCAGTGTTTGATTCAGAAGCATCAGAGTTGGATTGCGACATGATGTCTGGAAGTAACAATTTTGACATTAAGTTAATGACCGATTAAGTGGAAGGATATGATTTAGGGTCGTATTGAGTTAGAGCAGAGGTTTAGCGGTATAACATGAAACAATTAAAAAGACATTGATAAAAATAATTACACCCGACATCCAGGTGCCAAATAATTGTCTCACGAAAAATAAATAGTCGAATAATAAGCATAAACAGTCAGAATGTGAACCACAATAACTAGCCAGTCATAGACAATGTTTGCCTAAAGTGCCATCAACCATTGCATCTTCTCGTCGTCATCCATATGCATCCACACAAAACGAGTAGACTCATCACGGATTTCTCTGTACCCGGCCAATCGGATAGCCTGTGTGGGAGCTATCAATTTGATCTCGGCCATGCATGCCTTGATATCGGCCTTCCTCCCGGCTGACCCACACTTGCCGGACGACCATGAAGAGAAGCTACCGCACGCGTCAACATATGCGACACGCGCATCTACAGCAATGGGTGTTCGGCCACGTCCTTGTGACGTACCGGCTTCATCGGCCGGCCCTTGAGCTCCCATAAAGTTGAAGGCATTGTAGTTAGCCCTTTCAGGACCCGTTTCAGCGGGCTCGTTCTCGGCATTAACACCCGCGCCAGATGAAAAGGCCTCCTCCCCTAAAGCAGTTGAAGTATGCCACATGTCCTCACACTTGTCCCAGTTGGGACAACCATTCTGGATGAATCCCCGATAGTCATCAACTTGCTGCATTCAATTAAATTCGACTCTCAATTAATGTTGATTATGAAACCATTTTAATAGCACAATTTTGGTTGAACGAATGAAAATTCATGGTCTAATGAAAGAATAATTAAATTACTTTGGCAAGGTCGTCCAAATACTCCTCCTCAGCAATAATCGTCTCCTTGACGGGGTCCCACTCAACACCAGATTTGTTCCTGTTCTCTCGCATCATGCGCCAACAACGCTTGTAATTCTTCAACTTGTTTTCAATGTTTGTGAGGGTGTACGTTAGCCCTTCATACCGGCCATTTAGACGATTCATTATGCGCTCTAGGGTATTATTCGTGAATCGACCAATCATTAAACCACCTTTTTCCCACTCCAGATGGCACAAACGAATTAACTCAGCCTCCGAGTTCCGAGTCCACACGGCCTTTGCGGCGGCCGGTGCTGACCTATGCCTACCCTGTCCACCGGAACGGCCACCCCGAGGCATCTAAACAAGTAATTGTTTAGATTTTTAATCGCAAAACTCTGATTTATCCACCCATTCATCGGTGTGTCTATTTTAGTCCTTTGTCTATAAATCAATTGAAATGTCCGAAATTTTTGTCCTTTGTCTTTAACTATTAACATAAAATCAAGCTGGATAATACCGTTTTGGATTATTTAGCATTAATTTCCCTTTTAAATGATAAGCGCCTAAACTAATATAACTTCCCTACTAAAAAAAGAATATTTAAATTTTTTTTAGATATTTTTTAGAAATTGAAAAAGAACTAGTTTTAGATATTTTGAATAATTTTTAATTTTAAAATTAATTTTAGAGATTTTTTGAAATTGTAAGATAGTTTAAACATTTTTAGAATTTTAAAATGATTTTATAAAATAATTTAACATATAATTTTATTGATGTTCCTAATCTATTGCTAGTATTATTTTTATTTTTTTAAAGAAAAATTCTGATTCTTATAATAAATTTTAAAAAATGTTAAAGAAATAAAATTTTGAGTTATAACTAAATTTTTAGATTTTAAATAATTTCAGGATTTTCCAAATATTTTTATATATTTAAACACAATTGTAATTAGGTTGAAATATCAGTGTTCAATTTTTAATATCGATATCGATAGTAGAGGCACCTGTATCATTCTACAAAAATTATTCCGGTTGTACGAGTTACTAATTGATTACAATTTTTAACTGTTTTGGTCCATCACCCTTTTTACGCGATTGTAACAAACATGGCCTATATTTGTGGTAAATTTTATTTTTTTGTAAGTAAAATGACCTAAAGAGAAGTTTTTTCCCACTTAATCTTTAATATTAACTGACCAAAATTAATACCCAGTTAAATATTAGATCGATGTTTACTTTTCCACATGAAATTTGTTAACCCATTAACAAATTTTTTGTAATATAAAATTCATCAATTCTCAATTTATCTTGCATAGTCGAATAATTGGATTTCTTGTTTTGGATCCTAATCATATGTACAGTTTTGAAGATGCCTACGAAACGCAATTGTGGTTGATAATTTTATTAACTACACAAGTAAAATAAAAAGGTAAAAAATTAAAAAGTACAACAGTTACAAATACAAGTTTCTTCTCATCCAACGGAAATACAGAAATATTCCATATCACAATTTCGTAGTAAGCTTTGTCCCAAGGGTTGCCAAAATTCAAGCCCATGAACTGAAGGAGATGAATGTATTGTCATCTGAAATGTTGTAATGCTCGTGATTTGTTAAGCAATTAATTTGCTTAACAAGTATCTATTGAGCATTACTTTTATGTTAAGCACCTTACTAGTCAATCCCCCTATTGCCTAATCATATAAGCAAACAACAGAAATTTACACCGAATTTGGGACATAATAGACACAACATCTGCATAGACAGAAACAAGCAATACAGAAACGCACAAAAACAGAGCAGAAAATAAAGGGGGTTTGTTCTGTCATAAGGTGCTTTTAACTGAGGCAATGGACCTCTTCAGTGTCCCAAATTCAAGGGAAAAATACAGAAATATAAAAATCTTTCCAATCTAAACATCAAGGGGGATTGACTTACGCCTCCACTCAAAGGGTGGAGGCACCCCATCAAGATGCTAAACCTAATCCAACAAACAAGAACATATGATAAAAATAGGTAAGCTATTGCCAACACAGAAGCAAGATTCAAACAGAACATAAAAGCAGGGAAAAACCAGTCTAACCATATAAAAAAAGATGCAATATCTGAACATGCAGCAACAGTTAACCCAGAAATAAAAAACCAAACAGAACAATTAAATTAGGCACCTTTTTCCCAGAAAAATTATCAGGTGAATGACTTCCAACAGATTCCTCACAAACGCACACAAATCAACAACAACTTCTTTGGATCTTCCGGGAACGCAAAAAATATGAATGCAAAACTGATTTCGTGCAAAGTGTGTGCTGTGTAAAAGGCCTAAACTGTTTTTTCTTCACGGAACGATGCAAATAAGGGCCATTGTGGGGTGTGTGCTTAGTGAAAGAGAAGAGAGAATCCATGGCAAGCACCTAACAGTGAGGTTTAAATAGACATGCAACAAGAAATACAAAAAAACTTTCCAGGTACACAAACAGTCACGGGTCGATCTTCGTTCCCAGACGAAGATCTAAGACCTCACAGTAAATTTATAAAAAAAAAAGCACTTTCCAGCTTTTGAGACAGAGAATCTCTGTCAAAAGAGGGAGAGTAATTTCAAACGCGCCATTAATCGGAGCTCGCGAGGGGTGGGAGGTGACAGAGGCAATAACACCCCCTGCCACCGCGAAGCCTACGGCCTTCCCAAACCCAAGATCTACACAGTCAAAATAAATAGGAGCAACAAAATCTTTCCAAATCCCACTGAAAATGGGAGTATAAACGAGAGCAGAAATATTCCATAGAAGAGAGTAAAGTGTGTGTGTGTGCAGAAATGTGTGTGTGCAGAAGAAAGAGAAGAGAGAGGGGGAGGGGACGTATCAGGGAACATAACAGAGGAGAGAGAAGGGGAGGGGACATATCAGAGAAGATGTAAGGGAGAATGAATGCGGCTGGTGAGAAAAACTAGGGTTGTCCACAATATTGTGGACAACCTCTCCCCAAACACGCTACAAGTTGGGCTGAATCCAGAACGGATCATCCCAACGTCAAACAAGCAGGCTTTAAGTCTTTTTCTTCAATGCAGGCATGTATTTTTCGGTAAAAATCTATTTGATTTTGAATAACTGTTTTTTTAAACAATTTAAAAGGATTATGATGGTGTTCTCAATTTATGGATGTTGTTTCTTTGTTATTGATAATTGCTATTGTTATTCCATCATAATGTGCGAACACTGAATAAGTTATAACTTTAAAAAATAAAGAAATTGGTGATAAAACATTCAATGTTAGAAATTCTAATGAATCATTTATATTTTATTATAATGCATATAGCTTTTAAGGTTGAATGAGAGGGTTTTTTATGCTTCAATTCTTTATTTGAGCTTCTTTCTAATGTGTATCTATTCATACTATTCATATAGTTTATTACAATTATTTTTTGACATATTATTATTTCTAACATATATATAATCAATATTAAGTTGATTTCTGAAAAAAAAAATATATATATATATATATATATATATATATATATGTATATATATGATCAAAATCTTTTACAGGTTAGTAACTTTAATTATTTAAAATATACGTAAATCATAATCATGGTTTAAACTTTTAAGTTTAACAAGTCCACATTATCAATCCTCATTAATAATATAAAATAATTATTATTTTAAAGTGGTATAATTATATATTGTTATTTAAATTTATAAGATAATATGCCGCGTATCGTGTGGGAGTATAACTAGTTTATTAAAAAATAAAAAAAATACTTACTAGTTACCTGATATAGCAGGTGAAAAGTTAGTTGCATTAATATACTCGATCATTTATTATGAATTAGGAACCATCAAACCGGCCCATATTCCTTTCCCTTTTATTTACTATTAAAGAGAGAGGCTGAATAAGGTTTAGTGATGTGTCGCGACCGTATTCATTCTGGAGAAAAGACACGTGTCCGTTTCCTGTCAATCTCATTCTTATAACTGCTTTTTTGGATAATCCCAATTCCCAAATATCCCGCTTTTCCCTACTTTTTTTAAAAATAAAACTGCTTTTATCGCCTTAATCACTGCTTTGTTTTTTCCTTTCTTTTTACCCCCACGAATCTTTGCACCAATCAACTTCCTGCTCATTGAAAAAATAAAACAAAATTGTCCGCTATAATTCTGCAAAAATGTTTCCCAATTTTTTCTCCATTTTCAATCTGAAACTCGTGCTAATCTATCTAAAATTCTCTCTCCCCGTAAACCCTAGAGATATGCAGCAATAACAAGAAGGAGAATCCATAATCTCCTCATTTATTTTGATGTGCACATTAGGTGTTTGAAAAAATTGTTAAAACCGCTAAAGAAGACGTGTCATTAACTCTTAGACCCTTCCCCCTTTATCTCTCTTCTTTCCTTTTTCATTTTCTTTGATCTTTCTTTTCAAATTCTGCCAACCTGAGACTACATCTCTGAAGTAATAATCCTTCTGCCAGTCCAATCCCGAGGCAGCGGCGAAGAAGGCCAGCATCGGCAAGCGCGATGGTAGCGGAGATTTGTTTAACGATGCATTCTCGGGCAAGGGATTTCAAATTTGGTGTGAATAAGGGTGGGATCAGGAATCTATAGCATCTTTATACAGAAATTGTGCTTTATAGAACAACAAATTTCCAGTGTAATGTAGATTTCTTTTTTCATTTGTGAAGAGTATTGTTTAATTTTATCGATTGCGGTGTCATCGGTTGTTGTTGGGGATTTCGGACTGTCGGTGGTTTTTGTTTGTGAATAGTGAATTCACCATCTAGGGGGTTGGGTGTTTGAATTAATTACTGCGGGATTCATTGGTTACTTTGAATTTATGGTGATGGAGTCGCCGGAGAGCAATGAGATTTTGTGGTGCTCACCACCTACTATTCCGACGTGGCCCCGGAGACCAAGACGCCGCCGCCTTTTACTGTCGAGGAACTCCAAGCTAAATTATATTCTTATTTTCTTTTCTCTTTGTCTCTCTTTCTTCTATAAACTGGCTAGAGGGATTTTATATTGATTTTGATCAAGTTTTGTAATTTTCTTTATCATTAATTTATAATACTATTTGCAACTACTATTAAAACCAATTATTTAGTTCTTTAATCATACATAGATGTTACTTTGTTTTACATTACAACAATATTATTTAATTAGTTGTGGGAAAATTGAGCCGGTCTGTCCAACATTTGATGTTAGTTGGGCTATCCGAATCATATCCCAAAATATTATTAAATTATTGTGTTCAACTTAATGGGTCAATAACCTAACGGGTTTGGTAACTGCGGGTCAATTACATAAATCATAGTGTATCTTAGAGGAATTAGTGGATGAATCGGGCTCTATTTTCAAACCAATAAGATTTTTATCATGTCCTGGCCACCATACGACGTTGACCAAGTGGGGTCAGGCCAAGCCCGACGCTAATGTGATACAAATAGAGTTGTCAGGACGGGTTAGCGGGAGGGGACGGTGCGGTGCAAGGTAGGCTACTAAAATCTCAGCCCAGCCCAACCCACCACGGGCCATGGATTTTCAACATTTTTAATATTCATCAAACATAAATACATAGTATACGACAAGATGACATATAGAGTTGTCAACGAGCCTAGTAAGGTGGGGCGCAAAAATACTGTGCCACTTAGTCCAACCCACCTATTATGCAGGGCGGACACGGGCGGTCAACCCACAAGTTAAAACCCATTTTGACACCTCTAGATGTAAGAGGTTGGATGTTAATATACGTCTAAAATAAACTTTACATGAGTTAATACATGTTATGCTTTTTCATGGTATTGTAGAACCTACGCGGGGTAGTTAGGGCTATCTGGGACGACTCAAAATTCTGTAAGATAGGAAAAACTTATGAGTCAATGCACCCCATCTCCTTAAAAATAGTAAAGTTGTCAGAGTTATTGTTTTATTAAATTAGGTATATTGAACTCAATAATATTTTTAACTAAGATTTTTATGATACAGTCCAAATAAAAGGTCGAACGGACCGACTTTGCGAACTCTATTCCGACACCGTATCTCAGCCAGGTTAGTAGTCAGGGCATTGTGCAAGCAAAGGCCCAACAAAGAAGCAACCGAACAATTTAATGGGTTATATACCCAATGTAATAGGCCCATAATAAGCCCTTATATACCCGAGCAAATGGGCTTTGAGGGTGAAGATGATGCGGCCCACTTGTTGGTGAAGAACAATAATACTAATAATATTTAGAGGTGTCAAAACGGATTGGCAGGACGGATCGGCCTACAATCCACCTTAACCTATCATTGGCCGGGGCGAGACTGGACGGAGCTGGCATTTTATATGGCGGGTCTTCAAATTCCAACCCAACCCATCGGTGGGTTATGGGTTGGGTGGGCCAACTCACTTTTTTTTTTTACTTTTTTCTTTTTGGAACCATTTGTCCATTATATACTAACTATTAAATAATGTAAAATGTTCACAAACAATCATCACATCAATCATAGGTGATAGGTCCATAATCAATAATTTGAGGTCCAACATAAAAATAAAAAGTTCATAAAATGATGTCGACCGTCGAAGTGTGTGGTGGTGTTAGGTGTGAGTGGTGGTGTCGACCGTCGACGTGTGTGTGAATTGTGATGAGAATTGAGATAAGAGGGAGAGTGAGTTGAGAACTTCAAACTTGGTCCACTGATCGCTTCATGGGGCAACTTATTGAATTAAACCTTAGTAGTAGTACTATTATTTCCTTAATTTTTTATTTTTTTTTTAATGCGAGCTATTCTGCCCCGCCCCCGTCCCGTCTAGCCCGCGGTCCAAATGGGCCAGCCTCTTTGGGTCTGCTTTTTAACGGACCTTTAAATATCCAATCCAAAACACCTATTATGTATTGGGTGGGGGGGGGGGGTGGGGTTGGCACAACGAGCTCGACCCATTTGACACCTCTAATAATATTAATAATAATTTCTCCGTTCTACAGTAAAAGTACTATGTAAAAATTTACAAATTTTTATTTCTACTTAATTCGATGAAAGTACAGGTCTCCAAAATCTACAATATACATCCAGACAACTTATTCCATTGTTAGTTGATTTCGTCGATTATATCTAATTAATTCTCCCCCGTTCTTTTAAAAGAAAATCGCGCTCAAAAAAATATTTTGTCCCAAAGTAAGAGTTTTGTCTTCAAAATCATGGTCTCATTTTACTAGTTAAAGTAAAAATATAATTTTTTTAATTCCACAAATTAGTTGGATATAATTGAATAAGTCTAATAAAAAATAAAATAAGTCATGTAAGTACGTACCGATTATTTTTCTAGAATTGCACATTCATTAAATTGATAAAAAAATATAAAGTTGTATATTTTCACACAAGATTATTTTGTATGTAATATTTTTTAAAAAAATACTTAAATTAGTGAAACGAGACGTTGATTTTTTAAAGTAGGGCTAGGAGATCTTTATTATTGTAACGAAATTTTCGGCATGCCAAAAATCCATATTGTTATTGTACTGAAAATTCCAGTATACCGAAAATTCTGTACAATATCAGTAAATATTAATACTGTACCAAAATTTTGGTATATCGAATTTTCTATCGGCACCGCAGTATATAGATTCATATCGTTAATTTTAATATACAGAAAAATACCGAAGTTTTTTCGGTATATCGATATATATCGAAGAATTTCAGTACAGAGTATCGAAAATTTGATATACTGAAATTTCGACATCTTCGATAATTTTTTGATGCGATACGTGCGGTATTTCGATATTTGTAATTTTCCCCACTATAATCTCCCTTACTCTTAAAAGTAGAATCGTGGAAAAGTCTTTTGGAGTGATGTGTCTTTTTCTGTTGATTTTGAATTATTTTTAAATTAAAATATGTGAGTATTTTTTTAACTTCTAGCGGAAAACAAAAATAAGAATGAAGAAATAAATTGTTGTAATGTAACTCCCTCCTACAATTAAGGAGAGTGGACCAATCAATTTTTTTTTTTTTTTTTTTGCTTTTTTTTCTTCTTTTCTTCTAAATATTTGAAAGTCGTATAATTTTTTCTTCTCAACTCCGTTTTTTATGAAAAATATATTGAATTAATCTTCTTTTCACGATCTTCGATTTGACATCCATTATGCATATATTAAATATTAATTTTTAGGTGTAGTTTACTTTTTGATGATTATTATGATATATTTTTATTTTAAATTTTTTGTATATAAAATAAAAAGTGTCATATATTATTATAAATGATTTTTTATTTGAAAAAATGGTCTACTCTTTTTTAGAAGATTAATTTTTTTTACTTTTCATTAAAAAAATAATTCCTTTTGATTTAGTTTCGCCTTTTCATAATAATTTTGGATTGACTAAATCATTGTGTTTTTAAAGAAATATGATATAAAAAATGAGCCGATTTGTTAGAGGTACAATTTACAATAGAAAGTTTAGATTTAATAGTTAAAATGATTTGTTGATTGAATTAGTGATTTTTTTTTTTAAATAGAAAAATTATGATAACTAACAGATATAATCAGTTGATTATTTTTAAATTTAAATACGTGACAATAATATACCTTAACTCCCCTTGCTTAATGAACTAATACCATTGCGAGATTTCATGCTAATATTACTAAATCCTAAATATAATATGCCACTTTTGATATTATTTCACCTTTACGAATTTGTAGCAATATTAGTATATTATTCAAATGTTACAAATATACAGTTATCTTTATAGACCAGTGTTATGCTATATATATTTTATATCGAATTTTTACATATTACAGTACAACATTTCATACAAATCCTTTATAATATACCTTATTCATTACTTATTTCGTTTTCATTATTATACATATTTACCTTTATATTTTAATAATAATGTAATAAATAAATTTTACCCCGTGCATCGCGCGGGTGGACAACTAATGACTCAAAAAGGAACAAGTATAGCGCAGCTTGTATACCAAGGTCAATAGCGTCATTTGATCTGGAATCCTCTGGAACTATCCACACCAACCTTACAGTGGACCTTCACTCTCGAGTCTTTGCATCACACCTCATTTCTTTCCGAAGATTTTATACAAAACCCACTCTTCAAAACCCTAATACAGAAACTGCCCTAAATCTCGCCTGGAAACCCTCCAAAACCCTAATTTTCTGCTGCCGCAACGAAATCCAGTTATCCAGTATCCAAATTCAGAGATCAACAACGCACAGCTGTATTAATTAATTCTCGTACGGACATCAATCACTACAAATTTCATTTTTGGATTGTAAATTTTGGGGAAAATGTCAACGAGGCGGCGAATAGGGGAGGAAAGACAGTATTACAGTCCACCGCATCTGAGAAGGCAGCAGGAGGAGCAATTGAAGCTGAAGACTTCGTCCGCGTCAGTACCGGAAAGGAAAGGATTCGGGTCGGATTCGTATTTGGATCGGTTTTTGGAGCACACTACTCCTGTTGTCGCTGCCCAGCACTTTCCGAGGGTAAAGTTGTGTGTGTTTGTGTATGTATGTGTGTGTATTTGAGCTGCTTATATCATTGACGCCTGATTAGTATAGTAGTTTCAATGAAGTTGGCTAGTTTAAAAATGAATCATTTATTAGTTGAATCTTCATTTTAGGATAATGTGCGCATAAAGATCTTGTGGAACTTCTGTATTTGTTTTTATTGAAACTTTAGTTTGCTAATAGAAAGAAAAATTTAGTTGGGGGCAATGTAATTGATAGTTTTCCTTTATTTTCGACGAAATTTCCCACTGGCTAAATTAATCATTCTTTAGGGTGTAAAGCTTAGTTTTTGGTGTTATTGCTGATACTTTAGCTAACTTGATGAAGGGTAGTAAAACAAAAGAATTCATGCAGTGAAAACAGAAAGCCGAAGATTACCCGTTATTCTTTTAACGAAGTAATGGAGTGATAATGTTGTCAAGACGAACTGTCGAAGTAAACCAAATCAGTTTAAGTTTGTGAATGTTAACCATCTACATCAATAATGCAGTAAGATTAATGTAAATTTATTTCTCGTGTTTTCCGGATAAGACATTATTGAAGCAGATCTTAATGGTCTAACTTAGTTCATTTGGATGCAGACAAGTATGAGGGCATGGCGAAATCGTGGTAGTGAGTTCCATCCGTATTTCATCCTCGGAGATCTTTGGGAATCTTTTAGAGAGTGGAGTGTTTATGGAGTTGGAGTTCCCCTTCTCTGGAGTGGGAGTGATTCGGTTGTTCAATATTATGTACCATCCCTGTCCGGTATTCAACTGTATATAGACCCCACCCGCCATGTCGCTGAGCAAAGGTGATTTCTTTCTTCTTTGCTGGATGTTTGAATACCCTAAACATGACCATCTTCATATATTGTTATGTAATGTTTCTAGCTTCGATTGCCAGCTAGAAGTGGGCAGGCTTAGTATTTTTATACTTGATAAAGCCTCAAGTTGCGCGGTATTGTGATGAGTGACCTAAGGTCATGTTATTAGATGTTGGAGTTGGTTGCATAGATAAATAGATGCAATAACTACTAGTAGATACTTTCATATAGTTACTTGCAATAATTTTTATGGCTATTTGTGCTCTTTAATAGTGAAATAAAGGCAAACACTTAACCGTACAATGAGAGTTACTTTTATAATATGAATATTTTGAGTGTTAAATTTTAAACAAAAGCAATCATTTTTAATAATAACAAACTTTTTGTGATAGAAGTAACTTTTTCTTTTTATGTGAAAAGCGATGCTTTTTAAGATAAAGACAACTCCCATCTTACGGAAGATAGTCTTACGAAAGTGTTACTCTAAGATAAAACCCTGCTTTGAAGTTATCAGTCTATGAAGACAGTCAATGAGAAGTAGCAATTTCTTGCAAGCCATTTACATCATTTGTGGGGTTGGATTGAGTATGAAAATGATGAGGAAATTGCTTGATACGCAAAGTGAACTTATAATGAAGTAGCAATGTTTTGCTAGCCATTTACATCATTTGTAGGGTTGGATTGAATATGAAAATGATGAGGAAATTGCTTGATATGAAAAGTGAAGGTATAATGAAAAATGCTGAAAATGATGTTGATATCCTTTACAGCAATATGTTCACATGCATTAACCATATAGGTCCTTTTGTACTAGCCGGGTTATCATCGGAGATGTGAGGGTTGGGTGTCCATAACTCAGTTTTCTGTATCGATTTTATCATTTTCAACAGGAGACCTGGTGAGGAAAGCGATGCTAACTCATCTAGGGAGACAAGTACTGATAATGACAGTGAACCTGGAACTGATAGAGTGGCCAATAACGCCCAGGGATCTTGGAACCAGAAGACAGCAATTGGCCAAGGATACAGAAGACATGCAGGTCGAAACAATACTTCGATCGGATCATCTGTTGATGGGGATGATATTAGCAATCCTCCTGGTCTCCTTATTTACGAGTACTTTGAGAGAGAGCTTCCGTTTCATCGTGAACCATTAGCTGATAAGGCAAGCAATATCGTCTTTAGACCAACTCTTGGAGATAGTATAAGAATTCTCACATTTATCTTAACTTTGTCTTTTTTTGTGTTGAGCAGATGTCGATTCTTGCGTCCCAATGTCCTGAACTAAAAACATACAGAAGTTGTGACCTGACTCCATCAAGTTGGATATCTGTTGCTTGGTAAGCTATTCACAGACACGGTATCGGAAATGGTTTAGTATTGATCTTTTCTAATACTCATACCAAAAGAGTTGGTATTTTTGTTTTGCAGGTACCCGATATACAGGATACCGGTAGGCCCCACTCTGCAAAACGTTGATGCCTGCTTCTTAACTTTCCACTCACTAGCAAAACCTGTTAAGAGTAAGTTCTTTTCTTGTTTCACCATATTTTCTTCGGATAATTCAGAAACCACCCGTAAGGTTTAGCCTAATTTCAAAAGAACCATTCAAGATTGTTCACACAAATACTCCTTTAGGGCATTACAAACATGCCCCGACCCCCGTAGAATTTGATACGAATTTCATGTGGACAGATGGTGAAGGGATGCTCGATTCTAGCAGCAAGCTCTCGCTACCGACGTTTGGGTTAGTTTCTTACAAGTTCAAACCATCGGACTGGAACTGTAATGGAGTCTATGAGGGCCAAAAAGTAACTTCACTCTCACGAGCTGCTGACAACTGGCTCCGATCATTGCAAGTTATTCATCCTGATTACAACTTTTTTATGTCACACAACACATACTGGAGATAGAAGTCGAAACCTAAACTCTCTCTCACCGGAAGGTACCCCTCCTTCACCGTTACATCCTCTCTGCGTCAGGGACAAATGTGTGATTGCGGAGATGATCGAGTTGTGAAATGCAGATAGAGGTGGGTGGGTGGGTTTGTTTGAACTTTGAATGAATGTGTTATTGTGGCACTTTTTTCTGGGTGGGCTTTGATGAAGTTATTTTTATTTTCATGCCACCTGATGACACATATAGTATGGTATGTGTATACAACCTCTTGGCTGTGTATATCATATAGATTGTATATTAATGACTTAATTCAAAATGTGATGTGTGGTCTCCTGTGTTTCAATTTTTTCTTCTTGGTTACCGGATCGGCCTGGGCCGAGTTGATCTGACCAATGCTATATGTCGAGCCTAAGTGGGATGTACTGAATTTCGTTGGGCTGAAAATTGGAATGCCTAGTCGCTGCATGTCTTGTGAAACATGGAGGCAAGATTTATATAGCCTAGCCCATTGTCGGGCATGGTAGCTTGTCCATCGAGTTAGATCAATTTTACCACCTCTAATTATTACATAGTGAAGGCGAATTAAGCAGTCCTAGGTAGACGAAGTTTTGGAGCTTCAAATATGAGGAGGCTTTAGTAGTTTTATAAAGTGTATAATGGCTTTAGTAGTTTTATAAAGTGTATAATTCTTTCTTCTGAAAGAGTCTCAGAAAGAGTACATCTTGCAAGTTGCTAGGTACTAGTCGAGCGACAGATTAAGGACTAGTGTCTTGGTGTAATTGGATCGGGAGAGAGGAGGGATCGAAAAGGAAACGGTAAGCCATAGAAATCTAGTGTCCAGACAGTAACTTTGCAGCAAAGTAACCTACAAGGAAAATAATTAAAGCTAGTTGAAATTTTTTGCTAACCCTTAATAAATATAAGGAGATTGCTAAAGAACAAATCACTAAAAGTATGCTTGTTTATAGTGGGAGAGGACATATCTTGAATAGAAACATAATAGTGTCAATTCTAAATCTTATGTTTATTTTAGGAAGAAATATGACTTTGCAAACAGATTTCTAAAAAGTGAAAAGATTGTTAAAAGTTATTACCTTTCTTCCGTTCTAATTCGTCTATTTTTCTTTTTTATTTGTTCCAACTTAATTTGTTAGTCCATAAATGGTAAATTTTTCTCATAATTTCCATCCTCAGAATATTCATCCTCAATGATTCCAAAAAATCTATTTTTTTTTTAATCTCCATGCTCAGTCAAAGTAGGAAAGTTAAATCGAGACGGAGGAAGTATTTTAAATAAATGGATGATTAGATCATGCTAGTTTCTTAAGTCTTTAATATTTGATAAACACAAAAGAGAAGATAAGAAAACTTTTTGGAGGAAGAGATGGTTATATATGAATGTAGAAATCAACCCAAGCGACGACTTAGTCCTCGACTAGCTTAATTTTGTGATAAACAACACCTCTAGACATTCTCATCCTAGAGAGGCTAGTTGGGAAAGGTCCGGAGGCCTAGGCGGCCTATATAATTTATTTCTTTATTTTCTATTTAATTTTTTTCACAATTTAAATTTTGTGCATTATGATATATTAATTTACATATTAAATGGCACGATAATTCAAAACTTAGAAGTAGAATATAAGCAATAAAGAAAAAAAAAAATTGAAAAAAAATTTTAAATCTAGGCAGTCTCCTAGTCGCGCCTAAACTACCCGACTACCGATTTTCGATTTCCGCAACCTTTCACTTCACTCGTTTGATATTACTCCCTAGTCTCTGCCTCTATCCAGATTCAAAATCACTCAACTCCATTCCTTAATCATATTCTTTTCACTCCCTCCTACAATCCAGAACATTTCACAACATGTCAAACTGTAGAGAGAGAGAGACTTATATACTAGGGTTATACATACTACTACATTAATAACTTATTACACACAATATAAGTTTTCACATACATCACATACAAAGTTGTAAAACAAAACAACTCAGCTAGCTCTATTTCCTTCCCTGACATCCTTAATTTCTCCAAATTAGATCTTCATCTTCGTCTCCGAATCACCAGAACCCCGACGCTTATAAGTTATCATCGAGAAAAGTCGACAGCAGAAGCCCTTGCACAAATTCGCATCTCTGCGCCTTCTCTTTTAGGTCCTCGTCAGACATTGCACACTTTTGAGTCATTCTGCATCGCACAACAGATATCAATAACAATGTACAATATATGTAGTTAATAAGAATTACAAAAAGGTTCAATTTTTCGACTTTTTAGTCCCTCTAAAGGGAGAATAACACATGTATAAGCTGTCTTCCGTAAGAATGGAGATTATTAAAATGCTACTTTAATGTAATGAAAAAGTTACGTTCATCACAAAAAACTGATACTTCTTATAAGCATACCACTTAAAGTAAACTTTTACATCAAAAGTAAAACAAAAGTAACTTTTTTAGATAGAAGTAACTACCGTCTTACGGAAAGGGCATCCGTAAGACGTTTTACTTAAGTGTTTGCCTTCAAGGGAACATCAACGGATTCTATTGCCAACAATTTCAGTTAGGAGACAATGAGGAAAAAGCTAAACTTTTTTGCTAGTGCATTAGTCTCTTTTGTCGAAAATTGCTGTGGCAAGTCAGCAATTTCCGGAGCTGCGCAAAGTTCTGGTTGGTTGGCCAACAATTCCAAACAAGGACAAAATGAGCAAATAATTGGAATCCAGTGTTACTATTCCCACAATCCGTGCATTAAATGCAAACATACTCATACTTAGAGAACCAAAATTGCATGAAAAATGATCTTACCTATCAGCCGAATCCTCAATAATGTTGTCGGACATCGAAGAAGCCTCGATTGAAGACAAAGGTTTATCAGTGGAAGGTTCATCAGGCCCAGGTGGATTGTATATAAACGAACTTAGTAAAGGATCAGGTTCCGTATGCTGGGAAGATACCGGAAATGATGATCCGCCACCGAGAATGGAATGCAGATTTCCATCTCTCAATTCTTTTCGGAAAATGGAAAATGGAAAATTAGATCCAGCTTTGCGTAATCTTCTCCTTCGCTGCACGTGGGATTTGGTTAAGGACTAACATGATTAGCGTACATTTTACAACCTATGCATCAATGCACTAGGTCTTCAATCCACCACAATCACACACACACGCACACCACACATGGTGTGCGTGTGCATGTATAGATGTAGTGGATGTGTACCAAGAGTAAGATGGAATCGATCACACATAAAATATGGCATTTCAATAGGTAATAAATTCGGTAATCTAAAAAGGATATCTTAAGAAGACTTCCATGCTGCACCGTCAAATGGCGAACCAAATCTGACCCAACTCTTTTGGCACAGACCGGACACACCTGCACGAAAGAAAGAGTACCATCCAACATGAGTTCAACATTATACAAAAGCAACAATTTTTGTAATAAATGTAACATTTTTTACGTCAAAAGTAACACCTTTTATGATAAAAGTGACCCTTGTCATACAGAAAACGATCTTACAAAAGTGTTACTTTACTCAAAGGCAATTATTATTTGATTGAAAGCGCCAAAATGGCATATCCTTCCAAACAAGTTCCCATTTATTTCTCCAACTTTATACAGCACCTATAAGCCTCGGAAAATATTTTAAAAGACAGTCATGGCAAAACGATAGTAGTTCACCATAGTTATATACTTCACACTCAAAGACTTTATAACTAATCGCCTGCAAAAAAAAACTTCATGAAATCACAACCTTTACCACATCCAGAAGACAACATTTAGATTGTTACCATATAGCTAGAGTACCATTGTTTCTACCTTCTAACTAATTCAGCATAATCAATAGATTATCACACAACGGCTCGACTAAACCTCAGAGCAAAAGTGCCAATATCATCATTCACACATAGACACACACAAATTAAACGACATGAAGGTGGTGAAGTGGGTGGTACCCCGTTCTTGGCTTCAACTGCATGGTCTTCATCAATGTGACAACAGAGCCCAACCATATCAAAATCCTCGGTGCAAAACGGGCATAAATACTCAGGCTTCTGCTCGTCTTCCCCTTCGCACTCTTCTCCGTTGTATACATCTGTAACACAACATTTTCCTCTTTATATTATGCTTAAAACAAAATCATAATTACATATATTCAAGAAAACACAAAAAAAGAAGTAAAAGGTTTGCATCTTTATCACATTCACATATAAATTATCATAACCTAAAATCTATTAGTAAAAGGTGATCAATTTTTTCTTCTCAATTCTCTCCTCTGTTCTAAAAGAACCCGTCTACCCCAACTATGCCCTGCCTAGGCGATGGACTGCCCTCATCCGCCTATGCTCTCCCCAGTCCTCCCGCTTAACCCCGAATAGATACTAGACCCTAGTTTGCCACCGACTACTGTCTAAGCATCTTTTAGAACGTTGATTATCCCAAAAACCTAAAAAGAAATTCAAATCAAGAACCCTAACGTAATAACATTGCATTTCTTTTACAACAAATCCAATATCTCCACCAAAATCCCAACTTGGTAAAGCAGCAATATTTCTATTCCAATTTTTCCTTCCTAAAAATAATTAAAGAAACCCAAAATTAAAGTTTCCAAAAGCACAAGCTGTCAAAAATTAACCAAAAGAAACAGTAAAAGAATCCCCAGAAAGCATAATTTCTTGATTTCTCAGGATCAACGAAGAACCCTAGATCCTTTTTCCCGATTACCCTAAAAATTAAACAAATTTCCACCGAAAACCTAATTAAACAAACCTGGTCGAGATCGATAACGCCTAGAATAACTCGAGAATCGAGTCCATGAATCCGAGTCCATTTTTTACCCGATTATGTGTTTTCTCCACTGCAAAACCCACTGGTTACACACAGTGAGTGTAAGAAATGAATATGTTTCAGCGTATTTATTTAATATTAAGATAAAAATTGGAAAACGGTGAAGAAGGGAAGCTTCGGAGAAATTAATGACGAACGAGAGCCAGAAATGAAGCTCTCACCAAATTTCTATGGTGTGTACACTTTCTGTATTTATATATATATGCTGGCTGTGTTTTGTGGAACAGGGCTCGCATTTGGCTGCATTTACGTGATTGCCATTAGGTGGAATGGTGGATGTACAACCTTTTTTGCGTGGTGTACAGCTGGAGGTTAAGGGTAGTTAAGAAATTAATTAAGTGTTTCATTTTGTTAATTTGCTTTCTATTTTGGTAGCCATGGTATTTTGGGTGTTCTTTTCTGCTTTAACTTAGGAATAAGTAATTAAAATTACAGATTGTGGTAAAATTGTTTAAAATTAAAAGTTAATAGTTTAATCATAATAATTTATGTCAAATATAAAAATTAGAATATTTGATACTTAAGAAGTTTTTAGCTTATAAGATAAGATAATAAAACTTCTATTCATTTACCAAAAATAGAAAAAGTTCGAAAAAAATAACTACTTCTACTTATAATTTTTTACCTAAAGTCAATTTTTTTAAGCTAAAGTATTTTTTTTCCAAACATTCTAAAACAGATTTGTCCAAGTTATAAATTGAAAAGCAATTAGGAAAAATAATTACAAACACCCCCTTAAACTACATACAATTAGTTTTGAGCAAATAGTTTTTTATTTCACTTAATTTCACCATTTTTTAGTTAAGTATGTTGTCTTTGGTTATTTTGATTTTGATCATTTATTTTTAAAATTCAATAAATTAGTCCTTTAACTTTTGAAATTCACCAAATTTGATAAATAGGACATTACCTGCGGCGACAGAACTAATTTGTCGCATTTAAAAGTTAAAAGAACAAATTTATTGAATTTCAAAAATTAAAGGACTAAAATCAAAATGATCAAATATAATGTCCTTAAAAAAATGATGAGATTTAATCAACTTGAAATTTTGGGAGGCTATGTGAATCTTAAAGGTGGCACAATCGGTTTGGCAGTATTGGCTAGCCAAGCTCAGCTGATATTTCTGACAGATTGGACTATATAAATTTTAACTAAAGTATCATTCGTTCCAATTTATCTAACAAATTGTAGACGTCTAATAATTTTAATATATCTAGAATAATTGACTAGGCTAGATTGGATTCTCTAATTTACAACTTAACGGAAATTTAATTTGACTCAACCTTACATATAACATTGATCTGGCTGACTGAAAGAGTTTAAAAGTCTGGGAAGTACAAATGAGGAAAATAAACAACCTCTAACTACAATTTAGAGAATTAATACGTCAATAATTGAAATCATAGTCATTTTGGAGTATTCAAAAATACAAGATGTTTTACCATATGTTTTATGGCTTTTTTTAGAAAATTCAAATTTAACATTAAGTTTAATCATTTATATTTATTTCGTTACTATAATGTCAAGTCTCATTATAGGTCCATGAGATCCCCTGTTACATTATAGGTATTGATGATGATTAGTTTCTCCTACGGGAGGAAGTTACAAGTTCACACACCCTTCTATAGGTTTACATATATTTATTAAATAATTTCAATTAGATCAATTTGTATCATTCAAAATATTATATATTTGTTTATTGTTATATATAGATATAAATAAAAAGTTGTTTTGTTAATTTCATAATTAGTTAACACATGTTTTAGCAAGTCCTTTAATCGATGAGTGAGTCTTGTGTGTGACGGTTTCACATGCAACGAAATATATTTTTACAAGAAAATGTGATACTTTTATAGGTAATAATGATACTTTTACATATAAAAGTGATACTTTTGCTACAAACAGTGATATTTTTTTTTTTCAAAAAAATAATAATTTTACAGATAAAAGTGATTTTTTTTTCCGTCACAACTGTTAGGATTGTCCAACAAAGTCCCACATCGGATATAATGGGAAGATCATGGGGTTTAATAGGATTAAAGTATCTCTATTGGTATGAGTCCTTTTGGGAAGTAGCCCAAGAACAAAAACGGTGCGGGCTTTGCCCAAAACGGACAATATCATACCAATATGGAGATGGGCCCGGTTAAGGCCCAACAAGTGATATCAGAGCCATGGTCCCAGACTGAACCGATGTGGTGGAGATCCTCGGAGTGCCAAACAAAGGCGCAGAGATCACGACAAGGCTCCCCAGCAGAGACGAGGTGAGGTACACCTGGGTAAAGCTGCTCAGCAGAGACGAAGGCTCACCAAGGTAGAGCAGGCTCCCCAGTAAAGACGAAAAAGTCCGACTCTATGAACCAGGTGTTGAAACCAGGCTAGGTGCACCTGGGCAGGGGATGGCTCTCCAGCGGCGGTAAACCATGGACTCCACGTAAGACGTGTGCCCAAATGCGGTGGAGTTGGCTAGTCGACTGAATGGAGCAGACATAGCTCGATGGTTCGTTTGAGGGGAGGCTCGGTGATTCGTTTGAAGGGAGGTTCGGTGGTCCTTTGTTTGAAGGGGAGGATTGTTATGATTGTCCAACAAAGTCCCACATCGGATATGCATGGGAAGATCTAGGGGTTTAATAGGATTGAAGTATTTCTATTGGTATGAGGTCTTTTGGGAGTTAGCTCAAGAACAAAAACCGTGCGGGCTTCGCCCAAAGCGGATAATATCATATCAATGTGAAAATGGGACCCAGTTAAGGCCCAACAACAACGTGTGACAGCTGTGTGACGATCACATACAAGTTTTTGTCTTAACCAATTTCATCGGTTTGAATATTTTAACCCATAAACTCACCAAACTTCGATCCAAATACACTCCACGTGGTAGGAATGTCCATGAAACTTGTCATGTACCGAATTATATCGAAAATTAAATCGAAAGTAGACTGAATAAAAAAAGAAACGTTGACTTTTAAATTTTTCTAAAACGAATTTATCAAAAAAAATTATAGTATGATTCTAAATATTCAATATATATTCGTATAAAAAATTTGTACCAAACTTTCTTGAAACGTTCCACACCGAAAACCAAGAATTACAAATATATATAAATATATGAATAATTTCATACATAGAGTTTTTGTGCATAATTTTCATGCATTGCTACGTTTGGACGACGTTATTTAAAATATTTACTTATGACTTGATGTCCGGGCAAATATTAATTTGAATTTCAGATGCAATATGAGTATCTTCATTTTCTTTTTTATTTTAACTTTGACATTAAAAATTTAAAAACCTAAATGAATTACTCCTTTTGTTCCCGTTAACTTTTCCTACTTTCCCTTTCGGTCCGTTACACTTAACTTTTCACACCCTTAAAAAATAAATTTCTTTTAAAATCTCCACCCTCAAAATGTTCACACTCAATCTCAACATTTAAAAAGGTCAAAGACAAAAAAAAAAAAAAAAAAAAACTGTTTTTTCTTAACATTCATGTTCGATTAACTGTGAAAAATTAATCGGGATGGAGAGAGTAGTTAAGTAGATCAGTCAGATTTGATTATTGCATCTAACTTTCTTGAATCGACGCAATTCAATACGATTTTTTATTAATTTTACTTCAGGTCAAATTCATAAGTTTCAAGAATGCTGAACTTTGATACGATAATGTATTTTTGAAATTTTCGAACCGTACTGTCTACAGTGTTTGTGTTGAGTTTCCGTACTGGGTAAAAAAATTGACGGTGATAAAAGATATTTAGGAGTTGAATTTGATTGGTGGAGTGGTTGAAATTTACTGCATTATCACGTGACAGTTACGTCATTAGTATTTACACTGCACGTGACGAAGTACGACTATGTTTATGTTCTTCAACGACGTCGTTTCACCAGCTGGAAAGTGTCAGAGCCACTGGAAACTGACCATGCCTCAGTCAGATTGTGACACTTGACTTGGTGAAATAAATTGGGCCGTTGAGAGAAAACAATTGGGCCGGAAATGTTGGCTTGGGAGAAATGGGCCCAGTTCACAAAAAGTGAGGCTAGAATTTATTCACTAACTAGTGGGCCCTATGCCTTTACAAAAAGTGTTGTTTGTTGCTACTTTATAATCCATGGACTTGCTTTGTGATACTTTATGGATATTAATATGTTTCAACTTTAAAATCATATTCTGAAATTGGTTCCTCAACATGTTTAATAGTATGGCTGTGCAACCACTTTTAAAAACCGCCCAAACCGCACCGAATTATACCACCATACATGTTTTTTTAAGATAAATCGTGATAATTATTTCAAGATAAACCGCACCGCAAAGGCGGTGCAATTGAAAATTTGGTGCATAACCGCACCGATCAAACCGCCAAACCGTCATGGTCACATAGTACTTACTAGTATAAGTTATAGTAATCGACATAATATCACTAAATTATGTTATTCCACTTAATTAGTTATAATATTTTTTTCCAAGTTTTGAGTGGTGAATTATATAATTTCTATCCAAGTGAGAATTCGGGCTACTAGTTTTCATTTTTTGGACACTAAATTTATTTTATTAGGTTGGTGTTTTGTGAAAATAAAATTGAATTTTGTTAACATTTACTTAAACCGCCAAACCGTCCTAAACCGCCCCGAACCGTTTCAAACCGTACAATTAATTTTCTTTGATAAATCGCGGTTGAAAATATAGATAATTAACCGACCGCAAAAGGCAATGCAATTAAAATTTTGTGAAAAAAATCGCATAACCACACCGTCAGCACCCCTATTTAATAGGAGAGGTGGGAAATTGGTACAGCTCAATGGGCTAGCCGGCCCAGACGGTCTGATTTTCAGACGGATTGAGTTATAGGAGTATCTGATTGAATTATCGCCAGGTGCAACAAATCCGGTCCAATGGCCCAGTGACCCAGTGTATCGCATGTTAGCACGAAAATCTTGAACTGGTTTGAGCTCAACAATTTTCGGTTCGATAAATTTTTTAAAAGGCCCAATATATAGAGTATTTAGAGGCGTATCGCAAGCTCTGTTGCGAAAATCTCCGACTAGCTTCGATTAATCCACTTAGACACTAGGTTCTCATTGACCGTCTATGTTCGTTTCTCGATTCTTCTCCTCTAACCACGTCTATATCCCGATTAGTCTCGTCTAGATCTCAATTAGTCGTTAGGCTCGGTCCACCGCCTAACTAGCGTTTTACGACTTCTACAACCTTGATCACAAGTTAGCTCGAGAATCTTGAGCTAGTCAAACTCAACAATGTTTCTCCCCTATAAAATTGGATCGGCCTGACATATAGTGTTTAGAGGCGGCAATGCATTTGGTCCGGCCCGACCTAGCTGTCAGTCCAATATTATGTATCGAACTGGCTCAAGTTTCATCGCGTAAAAAATTAGTGAGCAAAATTCGATCAAATATAATATAATTTAGTCTACGGGCTTTTTTGTTTGTCAAATCACGTCTAGTGAATTCGATGATAATTCAAACCGAAATTCTTACAACCCGATCCGTCTAGAATGTCAAACTTTATTGAAGCAAAGGAGGTTCCCCAAAGCCCAAACTCATTATTGAATGTCAATTTAATCATCTCACTTTCATTGAATTAGACATTGCCAAATGTGAGGTTTGTATGAATTCCTTGAAGGGCATATTTTTATCCAAATACTTTTCAACTCTAACTAATATTTCAATGTCACAAGGAATCATTTTGAGGTTGGGTGTGGGGAGGCAAAATTCCACTGCTACCCTTCATTATCAATCCCTTTCTTGTCTACTATTTTCGCTTAAATTTTGATTTTTATGCTATAAATAGGCATCAAATCCGAAAGCAACCTTTCCCAAAAATGAGTTGAAATTTGATCTATATTTGATAATGGTGTTTTTTTCTCTCTCTCTTGTTGAAATTTGAGTAATCGGATTGGGTTGAGTTAACTCATATTTTATCGAGCAAAAAATTAGTAAGAAATATTTGATTTAAATATAATATGATTTTTGAATCGGTCGGCATTTCTTCGAACTTCTGTATGTTGAGTCCGATAGTATATTGGGCCAACATTTATATGGTTCGTCCATCTAAAATATTGGGTAGGCTAGACCGATCAACCTGACTGAGCCAATGTTGCAACTTGTATTGATAAAATGCACCAACTTACTACTGGATTTGAGTCCTCTAGAATCCCCTGTCGTGAATTTTGTATTAATAATGACACATTTTATGTGGGTTCCTTCTAATAAAATGTATCACTCTCTATACAAAATCACGGTAAAGGATTTTAATTCAATTATTGCTGGTTTTTTTCTTCACTATTTCATTTGATGATTTATATGTTTATTTATTAACCATTAGTGGATGAGACAGAAAGTGGTATGTGCCAGTGCTAACATGAAACAATTTGGATTATATGTTAAATTACATATTTCATCTTTTATTACATTATCTTTAATACATGATAATATTAATTAGTGAAATTATTTAATATATGTTTGTATTTGGTAAACATTGTGAATTATAAGGTAAAACATACAAATATAATTATATGATTTTGAACGTCTAAATAACTAGTTTACATGACAATTGTGTATAAAAATAAAAGAAAAACAAATATTTATCTAAGGGCGCGATTGGTTCGGATTTTTCGGGTAGGGTGCCCGATAAAAATTCTCAATCTTCAACCTCAATTTTTCTGATCCCGTTGGACTTTTTTTAAAGTTACTTTTCTCTTGAATGAATTTTTTTTACTTTTTCTAAATTACTAAAATATGTGTAAAATTATGATTGATTTCGTAAAATGGGAAATCCGGAAAAACTAGATCCAACTGAACCCTATATTTGATGGACTAAAAATCACCCAATCGAATCGAGTAAAACTCCGCATGGTTCAGGTCGGGTACACGAACCCGCGGGTAGAAAACCACCCCTATATTTATCCACTGACAAGGATTATGGACCATTGAAATAATTTACCTAATAAATGTTATTAATTGGGCCCCAGCCCAAGTACTTTCCCCGCGTTGGCCCAATAATCCCATACCCTATGGGGCTCTAGTCAAATGGCTACCATGGGCTACTGGTTTATGGGGGCCAACCACGGTATCATTTTACATGTTTAACCTTGGCGAGAGTCGGTGGCAGGATGGCCGTCGGCCGTAGTGGTGGTAACTCGGGCGGCTCAGTCTAGTCGACCCTACCTATTAGTGCAACACTACATATCGAATTGGATCGGGCCGACATAAATTTTATCGGGTGAAAAATTATCGAGTCCATCACAACCTATCTTTCTTAAGTATACTAAAATTTTCGGGTCGATTTGTTATTCGTTGAACTTTTACTTAATCGAGTATGGCTTTTTGTGTTCGATTGTATTTTGGGCTTATATTACTTTAGCCCAATCCATCTAAAATGTAAGGTGAACTGAACTGAGCCAATTTTATTTGCTTTATCGGCTGAGACGTGGCAAAATAGATTAGATGAGTCAGGTGGTTTGAATTTTAACTTGAAATATCATTGAATTTATTAACCCAATTCGATTTCCAAAATGATTGGTTGGGTAGTATGTTATCTCAGTAAAATTCGGAGCGGTCCAGCATATGGTTAGGCGGCCGACGACTCAAGTTGTTATCTACCGCTCTACGTTTACGTTACAAGCAGCTATAATATTGTGCAGGGAATTTTTTATAAGAAAACCTATTTTATAAAATATTTTAATATAAGGTCAGAATGAAAATTTTCAAAGTAAGATCTGAATTTAAGTTTTTCAGTATAGAGGCTTAAATGTAAAATTCTACTCTCAAAAAAAAAAAAAACATTATTTCATGTACAAAAGGTTTAGTACGATATATTGAAATTTTTAATATGCACCAAATCTTCATGTAGTTTTGAAATGTTGCATAAAATTTACTCGTGCTTTTATAATTGAGCGAAACCTCAATATATGGTTAAATAAATTATGCACGAAATTTCCAATTCCGTTAAAGATGATGGATGTGTGTAGCACCCGAGTTTAGTTTTTTGGTGGTAAATTGTTTTTATCGCCCTAATTTATCTCTATCAAAGTGCCCTTTTATTTTCTTGGTATTCTTAAAATTTATTTTATCTTTGTTCTAGATTTAATTTGTACTATATTTACCACAAGAAAATAAAAGGACAATTTGATAGAGCTAAATTAGGGCGATAAAGATAATTTACACCCCAAAAACTAAAAAAATTGGAACTATCATTGCATCAAATACACATGCTACACACATTTTTCATCTTTAACAGAATTGAGGATTTCGTGCATAATTTATTTAACCATGTGGGGATGTCGTGCAAGTATAAAAGCACGAGAATATTTTATGCAACATTTAAAAAATATAAGAAGATTCGATGCAATAAACCCCAAATTTCACTCATATACTTTTTCAAATCAATCATTAAGTCTAAATTGAATATCATAAGTTAGCTCACATCACTACTCATTTGTTTAATATAATATAATATATTTCAATCATAATTATTTGACGGAGCTTTAAGTATCAATTCATCTAATATAATAAAATAAAGTTCAATCAATATTGTTAATGAATCCCACTATTTACTACTATGCTAATAAAATATTTATATCTAACCATAATATCTATAAATATATCACATTTATTTAAAATCAAATGACATTCATATAGTCGTATTAAATCAAATCACGTAAATAATACTAAAAATTAAAAAATGAAAATAAGAAATATAACCACATCTTCGAGTCTGGAATTGAGAACTTCCAAATTTTACGCGCAGAGTGAAATTTAAGGGGTGTTTGGCTGAACTTATAAACTCCTAAAAACATCTTATAAGATGTTTAGGAGCTTATAAGCTCTTGCAAAGTGTTTGACAAAAAAAAGATGTTTAGGAGCTTATAAGACACAAAAATAAGCTCTAAGAGCTTATAAGATCTATAATAAATAAGTTTGTATACCCCATCTTATTTTCATCTTATTTTTTAAGATCTTAATTATTACACTCAAATTTCACACACAATTCACACTTACACATACAACACACATACTACACACATTTCACACACTAATCAAAATGTGTGTTTAATATTAACTTTAAATTAGACCTCAAATTTATAGGTAAATCACTATATTCAATTTATCCAAACACTTTGTTAACTTATAAACTCCTTAAAAATTACATCTTATAAACTCTTAAACAACTTATAAGATGTTGAAGTTTATAAGATGTTTAAAATAAGTTTAACGGAATACCCTCCTGCTCTACTACCCGTCTCTATAAGTATCTAAACGAGGCCGCCACGTGTATTGCGCCTAGGTATGTTAGAAGTCATTCTCAAAGAGACGTTCATAAATGATATATATATTTAGTGGGCGTCTATCAATATTAATTAAATAATTATGTTTGATGTACTATTCAATCATTTTCAGAAGAGTTAATTAGTGGACATATACATTTTAAAAATCAATAAAACTAATTATCAACATCACCCCATGAACATTCACTCTCAACCCAATAATATAATTTATTGAACTTTCACTTCCAACCTAATAAAATTATCAGTTGTGTAACATCGTATTTTGTAAGACGGAGTCATTTTTATTATAAATTGTGTTATTGTTTTAATAATAAAGACATGTTGTTTTATTGTAAAAAATATTACTTTTTATATAAATGTTAACATATTCGAAGTATCACTTTTCACCTTTGAAGTTCAAAACAATCGTATGATAAAATAACTCCGATCTTATGAAAAGGAACTCATAAAACAGTAAAGTATTTTTCTAAATTAAGTATAAAACTTTATGCCACTTTTAAATCCTACTACCTCCGTTCCGATTTAATTTGCCTATTCTGATCTGATACGGAAGTTTAGGGGAAAAAAAAAAGATTTTGTGGATTTTTTGACTTTTTCTAAGGTGGAGATTGAGGGTGGAGATTTTGAGGGTAGAAATTATGAGAATTTTTTTTTTTTTTTTTTTTTTTTTTTTTTGAACTGACAAAGTTATTTGGGACAAACTAAAACAGCAAGTGGACAAATTAAGTCGGGACGGAGTAAATATTTCTCAAATCAGGTCGGTCGAATGTTTGTCTGAGATACTAAAAATAATATTAAACAACAAATAATTATAAGATCAAAAAGGAAAGGAAAAAAAGAGTCGAAAAAATATTCTCCCAAGATTTCATGTAGTAAAATGACGTAGACAAATATGCTAGGAATCTGCAAATGGGAACTAAATTACGTTGGTATTATTTTTATAATCTCGCTTTTGGAAATAGTTTTCATTTATATTATTTTTTTATCATTTATTATTTGCAGTTCTTTTAGTATTGGTACTTTGGGCCAACATAATCGGCTTTACTAAATACCGATTATAATCACAGTACTTTGAGATTCGTCTAAAGTAGATATCTCGGAAGCACTATAAAACTACTAACAATATATGTGCAAAATATCAAGAGTAGTCTGAAAACGACGTCTCAAAGGGGATAATTGTGCTGGGATATAGTGGAATGTGCCCCGTAAGCTATGGCACGTCTCGAAATAGTACATCCACTTAAATAGTGAAAAAGTATTCTTGTTTAAGAGATGTGTAGGGTAGAATATAACATCAGTAGGTTTTAGGATGATTGATAGTATTAAAATATTATGATATGTGATGTGGCTAATTATTGGTTAATTGAGAAATGTTATAACTTTATAGGAAGGAATATGGATGGATGTGCTTCATCCGCCTGAAATGATATTATTTAAGGATGAATCATCCCACATCCGCCAATTTCAGTCCAATTATACCCTGTGTAAAACCTCAAAACTATGGAAGTTTATAATCTTTTTCTGCAGAGTGCCAACTACAATGTCAAGGATGATTTCATTTTTCGTGCTCCAAATAATATAGTTAATTTACTCAGGAACGGAGTTAGAAAGTGGACGGACATTAGTGGCCGCCACCTCCAAAATTTATGGGAACATTCGCTCCATTCCTGACTTAATTTCTCTATTTGTCCTTTTTATTTGTCTCAAATAATTTTGTTAGTCCAAAACAAAAAAATTACGTCACAATTCTTACTCTCAAAATATCTACTCTCAATCATCACCTTTAAGAAAAATCAAAGATTTTATCAAATCTAATTTTCTTTAACATTTGTGTCCAGTCATAGTAGGCAAATTAAGTTGGGTGGAGGAAATATGTTATATGCATACTTGCACAACATAATTGTACTTACATAGGTAATTTTTGTCCTTTGAATTGCAAGAAACTTGATAGTTAATTATTCGTAATAAACGAATTTTCTGCATCCTCCTCCTAATAAAATATTCTGACCCCGTCTCTGAATTTAACACGGGTGATTGTGAAATTAGACTGCATCACAAACTTTCCGAAACATTTATTAAAAAAGTATGAGTTCAACCCAATAGAAAAGACAGAAGGAAAATTAATTAATCAAATCATTTTCACTTGATATACATTGAACCCCATCAATTTATGATCTTAATCACTTATCAATCATATACATGCAAACCATGACTTCCATTTTAAATTTAAAATTATAGTAAGTATGACTCGATGTAGTCATATTGCAACATATGTGGTTGTGTTCACATAGGTTTTATTAATTTAATCTCTTAAAAAATTAATTTTAGTTGTCCATCTATCCATACATTCGTGATTTCAAGTTCGTAAGTCATAGTTAAACCTCTGTTTTAAAAATTCTCGTCGAACTTTGACTAGACCTCATTTAGGCGCTAGATTCTTATCGATCGATTATGTTTTTTTACCTAATTCTTCTCGCTTAATTCCACCTAGATCTCACTTGACCCTTAATTAAATTCTAGACCTCAGTAAATCTGTTGCCCGACTGATGCTTAATATCTTTTAGAACATGATTTAAACTGTTAGCTAGGGTCCTTTATGCCCGCTACATTCTACAATGTGCTTCATTATGAAGTAAACAATTTAGACTTGATAAAACTGAGCTGGTCAGTTTGGCGGGCTAGAGATTTGTGGTTTAAAGTAGCATTGGACCCACCAGACGAGTAATGGGTTAGTAATCCGACGAGCTTGACAGGACATAGGTTGGCCCAATTTTTTTAAATATATTTTAGGAGGATTGATTGCATAGAACTTATTATTTTTCAGTGCAATGAACTTTCAGACTAGCTTAATCAAACGAATGGTATTGACCTAGTAACTCTAACCAAAACCGATTGTGTAGCCAGAATCGTCACCTATTCAATTTATAGTTTAATTCAAAAAAAAAAAAAAAAAATTGATTAGGTGACATAGCCAAATTAATCTTTCCTAATAAGGAATTAAATTTAAAAAAAAAATTGTATTTTCGTAGACATTTTACCAAATTTAGAAATAGATCTATCTATTGATTGAACAATGATATTATTCCGATTTTTGACGGCGCAAATTTAAGAATATAGCTTTATTCTTTTCAACAAACAGAGATATTATATTTCTAAAAAAATTAGCCATAAAAGAGCAAATTACGTGTGAGAAGTAAAGGTTAAAAAATTAGGTAATAATAAAATTATGCTATACTCCCTCCGTTTCAAAATAAGTATTTTTTTAGACAAAATGTAAATTTTCTAATAAGCTGTCGTTTTAGCACAAAAAAACCACAATTCTTCCGATATTATCATAAACAACCTACTTAATTTATTGATTATTTTCTTATTCAATAAAATGAATTATGCATAGAAAAATTTGTCTTTTATATCTATCCTTCTTTTAAAAAAAAAAAAATAGAAAGACACTTATTTCAAAACAAAGGGGATAATATTTTTCTTGGCGAGACGGTGGATATAATTTAGAGCTTCTGATTGTAACATGGTTTTGTTATCTATGGTGGAAAAAAATTAAAAAAATTAAAATATTGATGTATCGTACTTATTGTGAAAAGTTTTGATAATACTAAAAAAAATTATTTATAGAAATTTTCAGTACGTTGTGCATGGTATGAGAATTCAAAATTCTCGAAAATTAATTATAACTCAACTAATAAAATATTTTATAACTCAAATAGATTATACTAAAAAAAAAAAAACTATCAGTATTCCTGCATATATCTAAATGTTGTATTTTTCCTTTTTAGTATTTCTAATAGTTTGGTAGTTTAGTGATGAGGTCATATGGTATTTTGGTATACTGAAACTTTTTAACGATGTAGAGAATATGCCAAAAATTTTGTATTTTCGTATCAATACCGATATAAAATTTGAAATATCGAAATTTTGTGATGAGGGTTGAAAACAAAGAAAGAGAAATAAAATAAGAGGGAATGCTAAATTCAACTTGCAAATTGGGAACAATAAGAAAATGAGAACTATGTTATTAATCTTGATAAACAATTCATACGATTTTTAAATCTACCTACAGTCCACAAGACACCGAGGACTATATGATACTAAGGCAAAGTGATTCAATGGATAAAGAGAAAACAACTTTTAATCTTTGATAATGCGCAATATGGTGTCCAGGAAACTTAACGGAAATTTACGTAAACAATATGAAAACACACAAGATTTACGTGGTTCGATCCGGAGATCTACGTCCACAGGCAGGAAATAACACTTGCCGAGGTGTTTCTTTTACTCGAGCTTTGAGTTTACACGTAGTAATTCAGAATACAGAATGCGAACCCTAATTCAGAGTTCTTTTCCCATATTTATACTCAACTTTTCTAAACCCTAACTGAACCCTAACTAACTCCCTATTCTCACGCCTATTTCCCGCTGCATGGCGGTTGGGAACGGATCGTGCCTTGATTCGCGGAACAAACCATCTGTTGGGCCGACGCGTGTTTCTGGACCTACTGGGCCTACGCGTGCTGGGCCTGCACGTGCTTGCTGGACCTACGCGTGCTGGGCCGGTCAGTGGGCTCAGGTATTAACCCGACCCAAAGTGATCGGGCCATCCCTATCAATCTTCCAAATAGACTTCTTGATTTCTGGTCGTGACTTTAAATTATCATAACTCTCTGAATACTTTGAATCTGACAGTCCATATTATAAAGATAATTTAGTTGGTTGCGTAATGCCGCAAACGGTGCATGAATCGGAATTTTCAGGACAAAATTATAACAAAAATACCAAATTACATTATTTTACTATGTACTAAAATTTACCAATACATGCTGAAAATTTAAAACGATAATAATATAATTATTTTATACAATACATTGTACCGAACCATCCTAATTGCATGCTCAATTTCATTGCATTTTGACTTATTATATAAAAAGGTACTTAATTTTGAATTTTGAATAATTAGAAAGCTGACCAATTGGGAGTGGGATGGCACTAATCATTTAAGGGGCAAACTGCAAAAAGGACAAATTTGCAGGGGGCAGAAAAGAAAGTTAACAAAGTTGCACGTACTTTCAGTTAAACTCCCATGTATGCCACGTGGCAACTTTCCATTGGACGTAGATTAAATTTATCCCTCGCGTGAAACTCTGCGCTCTTACTCACACACCTTAAAAGCATATCTTCTTCATAAAAAGCTAAACAAAATCATAATTATATTATTATTATTATCCCAATTTGCTGCTTTTTATTAAAAGATGAAAGCAGGCATTTATTTTATTATAACAAAAAAGTAAGAAAAAATTATAATTTATTCAGTTAAAAGTAAAAGTCACGATTTTACTCATTATGGTAAAATAAATTTTGATACTAATCAAGTGGGAGTTGACACTTGATTTTTTAAGTAATTAAACTATTTTGTTAGCAATTATATTTTCTTTTTTTCTCATGGATTTTAAGTAGACATGACAAAATCAGTCCGATTTAATGGATTAGTTGAATATGTTCAACATTTTAAGAAAGTTGTGTTATAGAAATATCGGGTTAACATATCATCGAGTCCAATTTTTATACAGCAACCTCATTTTATGGAATGGGCTGGCTTCTCGAGCTTCCAGCTGATGAAATTTTGAGCCGACCCGTAGGTTATTCAACCAAGTCGAACGGATCAAAATTACCACCTAAAATATGGATAGGAAAGAAAAGTTATTTTATCAACTAATGGATCTCCGACTATACCTCGTCCAAACGCTAGATTGTCATCGGCCGTCTATGTTATATTTTTTTATTTCTCCTCACTTACCCCGCTTAGATCCGATAATCCCGTCTAAACCTCAATCAGACGCTAGACTCTAATTTGCCGCCCGACTAGTGCCTAACGGTTTTTAGGACATTGCTTCTAGGTGATAACACAAAATGCTTTAAAATAATATCTTCTACATTTTCATCATCTATTTAATTCATAAAAGTATCTAAATTACCAATATCGTTTCCTATGCAAAATTTATTTTCTTAAGAGAAAAAAATAACATTTTTGTTAATTATTCTTTTAAGGAATTCATGGGAAACAACAAAGTTGGCATCCTCATGTTCTTTTGACCATCAAAGAAAGTGAAATTACAGTAAGCTTTTTCAGAGGATATATAATAACCAAATTTGTATATTTATTAATTAATTAATCTAAGCACCCATTTTTTTTTTATCAAAATTATTTGTAATTATTTAAATTTAATGGGACAAGTGGGAAATGAGTGGTACAAAATAAATTAATTGAAAATTGAAGTTACCACTACTGAATTTGCCGTAAAGCATTTTCAAGTTTCTACTGTCTTTTGAGTTTGATGTAACTCTAAAATATTACTATAATTTAGTGCTCTCCCTTATATTATATTTCATAAATACACTTCCACATTATTGTAAATTAAAATACTTTAAATTAGTGCTGTACTTCACATCATATTTAAATAAAATATTTTAATTTAGTTCTACCCTTTATATTTGATGAATACACTTCGACTTTATATATAAAATAATAGTATATTTTAATCTAGTGGTAATATATCAATATACTGCACTTTTTTCGGTGTCTCGATATATACTAACGTATCGATAATTTTAAGTTTTCATATTATTGTTGTTTCGAAAAATTTACTATATTGCATCAAAAAGTTTAGAATAACAAAAAATTGACATTTTTCCAAATGTTTTTCGATAATATAAGTGCAGTAAATTGATATTTCGATATTCTTTCTTATCCTGATCTGAGTAAAAATATCTATTAATCCTACAATCTTTGTCCCTCCATCTAAAAAGAAGTGGGTGGGTTGATTAATCTAGGAAGTTGTATAATAAATGCACATACCATACAAGATATTTGAAGAATTAAATTTAACATGGATGATAACCTGGTTTGTGCATATGCTAAATGTGGTAAGGTCGATCTGGCTTGATTGCCGAATTTAGATGGACTAGATTATAAATATTTTTGTTCGAAGTACTATTGGACTTGACAAGCCTGGCCTGATGAGTCATGGACTGTCCTGAAAATCTAGTATATTACATAGGGATCGAGTTGGGTGATTAATTTTAAGTCCGACAAAATTTTGGTCCGCCCCAACATATATACTGTTGGCCCGATGAGCTGGGCTGGTCCGGAATATTTGAATTGCCACCTCTAATATATGGATATTGATGCAAGAGACATCGATCTAGTCTCTGAAAAGTTAGAAAGAAGGACTTTCGTTGACTGATAAGCCTAAAAAGGCTCGGTGGCTAGTAAACCTAACGAAATTGTTCCGCATCAGGTTATAATGCAATACTGGGCTTGGATAAATGGTCTAGAGCAGAGCTTGAGCATGGTTCGGGTTGAGTTAGACTCGCGCCCCCCTCCCTTCCCCCATCCACGCTGCATCCGAGATGACCGATTTATTTATATCCTATACCAGTGGGTAATACCAAATGAGTTATACACGCTGATTCAATAGTGTAAAATACATTCGGTATTACTTACGAGTAGGGTAGAATTTATCAAATATATTCTTGGGTCCTTGAAATGCTACATCTGAAGGCGTGCGCAATGTACAATGTCTACCTTTAATTTTGTAAAAATCCACGTACATATTCACATAGGTATACATCAAATTAAGGTATGATGCTACACATGTTACACTATTTCAAATATCGTATTGAAATAACTATAGTATTGACACGTCATCAATAAATATATTAATAAATTAATGTATATAGTGAATCATTCCTGTCAATTTTAAGAGTAATCTCTCTCCTCCCGTCCCAAAAAGTGTCCAATTTTAGAAGTAAATGTCTCATCTACTTAAAAAGTTAATTTTTTTTTTTTTTTTTTTTTTTGAATAAGTTAACATGGTCCAATAAAACCATATAAAAGCAAAACAAAATCGCATAAATAAGAATACAAAATTTGTAGAAAGTTATGGGGAGGTTTGGTTATTTCAGTTCCTAGCGTTGTTTACGAAATTTTACTTCATATGACTAGATGAGTGTGATTTGATTTTAAATTAATGTGAAATATTTATGAGTATTATTGTTAGAATTAAATATTTTAGTAGAATAGTAGTAAATGATGGTGGCCCCGTTAAACGACGTTGATTGAAATCTATTTTATTATATTAGATGAGTTGATAGTTATGAGTCGCATCACTGATTATGGTTGAAATAAATTATAAATAATATGACCTAGTTTAAATATTTAATTTAATTGTAAAAATTAAATTGATTAGATGGAGTACTAATTAAGTTTTACTAGTCTAATAAATTACAACGAATTTATACGTCTTGTCGAAAGAAGTAAGACCATCTATCCTTGTATTCAATAGCATGATTTTTTTTTTTTTTAAATGCAAAACTACAATTATAACATTACTACAATAGGAATGATTGATTTAAAATGTTATTAATAACTAGTTATTCAATTTAGGGTCCAAAAGTTAGAAAATGTGAAGAGCCCAATTAATTTCATTTAATTTGAAATCCTCTCATTGTTTTGCTATTTTAATTTTTTTAGAAATGACACTTATTCAGTCGAAAAATTTATTTAAATATTACATTGTTTATCAACATATTAATAAAAATTAAGTGTGTTCGCAGGGGTATTAATATATTAAGTTAAGTCGCTCGACTCTCAATTTTTTTCGGTTTTTTTTTTCAAAGTCGTCCCTGACAGAAGCGATATTCACTATTTTTTTCTTTCTTTAAATGAAAGTCGCCTCCAGTAGAGGCAACATTAATAATATATTTTACTTTTTTTTATAGTGGCCTCCAGGGTAGGTGAATTTTTTTTTTTTTATATTATATAGTTATATGTTGTAGTTTATTAATAATAATAACAACAACAATAATAATAATAAATAACAAAAGTAAATACGGTAACAATTAAGGGTGTGCACGGTATGATGTGGATCGGATATTTGAAAATATTCAAATTCATACCAAACTTTGGTTAAAAGTGAGTATCCATTATCGATCCAAAAAACTGGGACGGTACGGTGCCATTATTTATTTTCTCGGGACAGTTTCAAAATTTCGGATCTAATGGAACGGTTCAATTTGATTCGGTTCAATTCGAATAATTGGAGATCTTTTTTATCTTTTGAATAATAAATACAATTTGAACATAATATATTGATGTCTAGCTAACATAAATAATTTAGACATCAATATATTATGTTCAAATTGTATTTATTATTCAAAAGATAAAAAAGATCTCCAATTATCCGAACTGAACCAAACCGAATTGAGTCGTTCCGTTAGATCTGAAATTTTGAACTGAACCGTCCCCAAAAAAAAATAAAAAAACTACACCGTACCGTCTCGATTTTTTGGATAGGTAATGGATACTCACTTTTTAAATATCCGAACTTTGATATGGATCTGGATATTTTCAAATATTCAATCTACACTGTACCGTGCACACCTCTAATTGTTATACGATGTTTTTTTTTTTAATTATTATTATTATTATTATTATTATTATTATTAAACTGCAACATATAACAAAAAAAATAAAAATAAATAAATAAACAAAGTCGCCTACCATGGAGGTGACGATAAAAACTTAAATAAATTATTATTGTCGCCTCTTTCGGAAGCGACTTTCATTTAAAAATAAATAAAAAATAAATGTCGCCCCTGCCAGGAGCGACTAAAAAAATCGAAAAAAATTGAAAGTCGTTCATGGCATGGGCGACTTAACATAATTTATTTATACCTCCACAAACACACTTTATTTATTAATATGTCGATGAACAGTGGAATATTTAGTTAAATTTGCCTATTCACTCACCATAGTGAGAAGTACTACCTCCGTCCCACTCTAACTTTCCTACTTTTCTTTTTGGTTTGTTCCAACTTAACTTTTCAGCCCATAAATGACAAATTCCTCTCACAATCTCCACCCTCAATCTCCACTTTTAAAAAAGTCAAAGATTTCACAAAATCTATTTTTTCTTAGCCTTCGTGTCCGGCCAAAGTAGGAAAATTAAGCCGGGCCGGAAGAAGTATAATTTATATTCTTCAAATTGACCTTATAATCATTCTAATAAAGTTACTATTATCATCTGTTACAGAAATTGAAACATAACAAGGATCGAATTAACAATCAACGGGTCAATTAATCACCGATCCAATTCCGATTTGGCGGTTTGGCTTCAACTTCACTCCATATACCAAACTATGAATCATGTTGCACCGCCGATTTTAACCGCATAAACTTTCTACTTACCATGCGTATGTTTGGATCAAATCACTATTTAAAACGGGCAATCGCAACCCTAATATATATGCTATTAGAAACCAAAACTCCTATGATATATATGGTTTGGTTTTAATTAGGAAGGATGATTTGTTAACCACCAATTCTAAATCGAAAATAGCGATTCTAACCAGATGAACACTTGTACTTTTCATCACAAGAAATGTAGAATGTCATTTCTCACGCTTTTATGGTCATTCTTTATATGAGCAACTAATGCTTTTATTGTTGTTACTGCTACTATTATTACTAATAATAATATCTTTGATTAGAAGTGATAATTCAAACTATCTGACTCAATCTATGAGTATCAGATCGATCAAAATTTTTATTAGATCGTAAAATGGTGAGAATGATTCGACCGACTCCTAAAATACACTATAATATTTGAGTCGACCAATAACCCATCAAAAACTCAAAATTCTTATAATTCAGCCCGTCTAAGCTATTGGACGGATTGACCGGGCCATCGGGCCAATCAATTTGCCACCTCCACTTTTGGCTGGCTTGAGGTTAGTTAAGGCTCCATATGTGAGCTGGATCCAAACTAAAGGGAGTGACCCACAGTACTAACCACCCCCTCCCCTCCCCACCCCACCAATTTAATCCCAATAAAAAACTCACAGGAAAGAGAAGAACTTCAAGAGGAGCACACAAACAGAGCCCACAATCTCTCCAATCTCACACACAACTACACACGCACAAACACGTATATAAAGAGTAAAGATTTACTCCCAATTTTCCACTTTCGGATATTGCAGCTAAAACCCTTATAGGGAACAAATTAAATTTCCAAGATTGCATTTTTCCATTTTCTCTCACTTGATTCTCTGGTCAATTGGATTTCCGGGTCCTGTAGAATTCTTAATTTCAGAGCTATTTCCCATCTGGGATTTGTTTTTTACATGTTTTCTTGGTGAATTTGGAGGGCGGAAATGAATTCAAACGGTTCTTGGAAGTCCGCCGGCGATGGAGTTTCCGGCCAGTTTCCGGCGGGTCTCAGAGTTCTTGTTGTTGATGATGACCCCACTTGTTTGAGGATCTTGGAGAAGATGCTGAAAAATTGTCTGTATGAAGGTAATTTTCACACACAGACACACGTGTGTGTGTGTGTTCTTCATGTTCAATTATTTTACCTTGGTTTTGTTGTATGTAGGTAATATTTCAACACACACACATGTGTGTGTGTTTTCATTCATCTTCAGTTAGCTATGATTTTCCTTACTTTTGTTGTATGAAGGTAACTTGTGTGTGTGTTCATTCATGAGTATGTAGGTAATGTTTCAGCACACACACACGTGTGTGTGTGTGTGTGTTCATTCATGTTCAATTAGCTGTCTATGATTTTCCTTTGGTTTTGTTGTATGAAGGTAATATGTCAACACACATACACACGTTTGTGTATGTGTTCATTCATGTGCAGTAAGCTGCTCTCTATGATTTTTCCTTGATTTTGTTGTATGAAGGTAATATGTCAACAACACACACATAAACGTGTGTGTGTGCGCGCGCGTGTCCATTCATGTGCAATTGGCAGTTTATGGCTATCACTTGGTTTTTTTGTAGTAAAGATGTGTGTGTGTTTTTTCATGTGCAATTAACTCTTTCTTTGATTTCCCCTTGATTTTGTTGTATGAAGGTGTTATGTCAACAACACACATGTGCAATTAGCTGTCTATGGCTATCTCTTGATTTTGTTGTGGTAGAAATTTGTGTGTGTTTTCTTGATGGGATTTACTTGTTAGCATATGTAATAGATCTTACAGTAGGGAACTATGTTCTGAAAATCCCCGTTTAGCTTCGACTAGGCCTTATCAAGGTGCTAGATTGTTCTTGACAATATATGTTTCCCCCTGACTCTCCTGTTTTCTCCCATCTAAACCCCACTTAATCCGACTAAGCCCTAACTAGGCGCTACAGTCAGCCCTGATTAGCGTGTAGGGTGTTTTAAACATTGGTTGGGAATTAAATTTTATGATATATGATGACTAAATTAGGTAAGTTGAAATAGTTGACTTTAAATCTTTTTCCATCCTTAACCTTGAATGTTGAATCTTGATACTACCCTACTACTACTAACAATTTCCTTTCCCTACCACCCGTTCCTTGTAAATGTCGACCAGCTAATGTGTCAAAATTTACATAACAAGAAATCGATTACCTTATCCAAATTTTATGATATGATCTTTACATATCAACGATTGCTCTAATCATTTTCCGACATTTTTTTCCTTCAGTTACTACATCCAATCGTGCAGAACTCGCCCTGCAGTTTCTCCGAGACAACAGAAATGGCTATGACGTTGTCATTAGCGACGTGCACATGCCCGACATGGACGGTTTCAAGCTTCTAGAACACGTTGGACTCGAGATGGATCTTCCCGTTATCAGTAAGTCCTAATCTCCTCATAAAATCACACTTAAAACCGTCTGACAGTAAGACGAATAATCAAATAAGCTCAATTATTAGTCTTACCGTACGACAGTCTTTCAAAGATCACGTCTTTAAAGTTTTTAACCGTGATTCTGTAGTGATGTCAGCGGACGACAGCAAGAACGTAGTGATGAAAGGCGTGACACATGGCGCTTGCGACTATCTGATAAAACCAGTCCGAATGGAGGCACTGAAGAACATATGGCAACACGTGGTTCGGAGAAAGAAGCACGAGTGGAAAGACAGGGATTTTGAGCAGTCGGGAAGTGCAGACGAGCAGCAAAAACTGGCTACTGAAGATGTGGAGTATTCATCTTCGGCTAACGAAGGAAGCTGGAGAAGCTCTAGGAAACGCAAGGAGGAGGAAGACGACGCAGAAGAAAGGGATGATACGTCGGCGTTGAAGAAACCGAGGGTCGTTTGGTCAGTCGAACTTCATCAGCAGTTTGTCACGGCTGTTAATCAACTCGGAATCGATAGTACGAATTCTTTTCGAACTTCATTAATGATTGATGGAATCAGCCAGTACTGATTGTAGTAATAATGATTTTCGACTCTATTTGTTATTGCAGAGGCTGTGCCGAAGAAGATTCTGGAACTAATGAACGTCCCTGGCCTTACAAGAGAGAACGTTGCTAGCCATCTTCAGGTAATTGCATAACTGCCCCCGAGATTTAGCCTAATGACAAAGAAACCCCAGCTCTTTTTGGAAATAACTGCACCCGAGATTTAGCCTAAGTACCAAGTCAGCAAAATCTGGCCTAAATTGGACTAAATCATAAGTCAAGTGTCATTTTTAAAAACTTGGGTATAAATTGGACAAAATCAAAAGTTACAGGCCATTTTTAAAAACTCGTAAACTTTTGATTTTGGCCAATTTATTCCCAATTTTAAGAACTCATTGGGATTTGCTGATGTGGTGGTCGGGCTGCCTATATGGCAAGTTAAATTAGGAGAGCCCGAGTCAGCAAATTTGGACAAATTGGACATTGTCAAAAGTTATGGGCCCCTTCTAAAATACTCGTCAACTTAACGATCATAAATTGAACAAAAATCGAAAGGTAATGGCAAAACCCGTAAACTTAGCGGGCCTAAAGTGGACATGAACAAAATTAAGGGGTATAAATTGAAAATTTCCCTTTTTCCCTAGCAAAGTTTTTTCTTTTTTGGGATCAAAACATAGTATTTTTTTACAAACTTAAATATTTTTTTAGTCCATTAAGTTTTATCATTTTATGTTTAAGGACATTACTTTTGGTTATTTGATTTCAGTCTTTTAACTTTTGAAATTTGACAAATTGGTCCGTTAACTTTCGATTTTATGTTCACATATATAATCCACTTCCTTTGTGTCTTAACATTAAGAAACTTCTGCAGAAGTATCGCCTCTACCTAAGAAGGTTAAGTGGGGTACCACACCAGAACGGCCCGTTCATGGGGCCCGCAGATTCGCCATTCGGGCAGCTGGCTTCCCTGACCGGCGTCGACCTGCAAGCCCTCGCTGCTTCCGGTCAACTCCCGCCCCATAGTCTCGCCACAATCCAGGCAGCTGCACTTGGCCGAGCGACTCCCCGGCCAACCTTACCCGATCAAAGAATTATCTTCGGCTACGAAAATAAAAAATCAAGACTTGTAGAAGGGCAGCAACGTCAACCCGATAACGCCAAGTTTCTCCACGGCATTCCAACGAACATGGATTCGAAGCATTTAGCCACGTTGCGCCAAAACGGGCTTGGTGGAATGAGTTCAGATCAAGCGCGGAGAAGAATCGACAATGTTTGTGTAGACTTTTCGAGTCAGAGCACAGATTTTTCGGGGAATAACTATTCATTTGTTGGAACATCAAGTGTCACTTCCAAGCTTCGAGACGAAGGTAATGCAGAGACGAAAGCAAATAGAGGATACGTCCCAAACTATGACGTTTTCAATGAGCTGAACCGGGATAGGATCGCCCCAGAGTGGCGTTGTGCAAACGTCGGTTCTACAGTCGAACAGAATGTACGAAGAGGGCTGGATGTTTCACCATCGGTTTCAGTTCAGAACCGGTTTTCTTCTACCCAGAAGCCCGGACAAAACTCGTCAATTAAGGCTGAAAGCTTCCCCGATAGAAGCTTCCGGAATAGCCTCTTTCCGCAACGCTTTGGGCAAGACGACCTCATGAGTGTCATTCTCAAACAGGTTCTCTTCTTTTCACCCACTTGATAGAGGTGGCAAAATCGGCCTGGCCCGGTCCACACAATGTTTTAGATGGGCTGTTCATAGCCCAAAGAATCATCAGGCCTGATGGAATTTTCGGCTCAGCCCAACATGTAGCATTGCCCTAGGGGATCTGGCCGGGCTGTGAATTGCCACCTCTACCCTTGATCTTGTTTATCTTGCATCATTATGGTTAAATGTGAATAGAAACTCTACATGTTTCATCTTTTAACCCGGCCCAATATAGCATTGGCCCTATGTGTTCGGGCCGGGTCGCCCCATCTACTCTTAATCTTGTTTATCTTGCATCATTAGGTTAGACGTGAATTGAAACTCTACATGATTCATCTTTTAACACGATTTTTTTTCGGCAGCAAGAAGGCGTGGGGTCCGTTGAGAACGAGTTTGGATTTGACGGTTACTATCCGGATAATCTTCCGGTGTAACATTCCGGTAGCTCTAAGTATTTTGTACATATTTTGAGCTCAAAACCTACACTACATTTTCAAGAAAAGCTAGGATCTTGGCTTTATTATTCGACTGTGAATAATAGGTTTCCGGGCATAAATCAGAGCTCAAAACGCGATTATGTGATTGAAGATGAACGGGAAATGCGCATGATATGCAAAGCATAACGCGCGAAATTTTGGTTCGATTTAGGTTAGTTGATCGTAGCACGACCGGATGGCGATGGCTAGTGTGGTTTAGATGTGGGATAATTGTGTTGTGTATCTGCAAACGTTTGAGCCTTTTGTAAATGTATAATACAGATTCATCTGATTTGAAAGGTCATTTTGATCCTACACACGGATCCGGGTGTGTTTTTAACCACATATTTGATACACGTACACATGGGTGTGTGTATTGTGTGGTTAAAAACACCTCCAAAGCAATGCTCCGAGTGTAGGATAGAAATTACCAATTTTCAAGCCCTGCAAATCTTGTTATTCTTGTACTTTGCGTTTTGATTTTTCTCGTACTTTTTTTTTCTGTATTGTCTTTGCATAAGTGGTCGACCTATCCGCCATTTAAGGCGGGTTTGATTGGAGGAATTGTAGCTCAAAGTGTCCGATGGACAATTGCCCTATGGGCTATGAGATGGTCCAACAAATTTTAGTATATTTTAGAACAATGAGTTAGACCTAGCTACCATTTGTAGCTGACCCGGTGGGCTTGACTTGACCATCACATATTATGGAGTTCGGTTTCTCTGATCTTATTGGTTTTCTCGCGGGTATTTTCGCATACTTTTAATAGATTGTTATGTAGTAATTATAAAATAAGAAATGAACTAAAGCATCTTATTTTCCTGTCACCGATGTTTTAAATGATATCATTATTTAATATGTGAAATATGAAATTAAAGAATCCAAAAATCTTGACTCATCTGCACATTTAAAGAGACCTTATATTGATGGAGGAATATTAACACATTTATTATTCTTAAAAAAAACAGTGCTATAACTGATGAAATTAAATAAAGGAGTTTTGCAATTTTATTAATAAGTGAGACAAAAATGTAAGAAAGTGAATCAAATCGTTCGTTGAAAGTTGTTTAAACTATGTTCGAATAAAATATCAAATAAGCTTGAACCTTTGACATTTAGTAAAATCTAAATTTCGACACGAGTTCGACCAATAAAAATGTTAAGACAAGTGTAAAATTGGCAAACTACTCGGGGCTTGACTCATTCAGCTTGATTAAAACTTTTTTAAGCTCGGTTCGATTAATAATTAAACAAACTCAAACATAAAATTTAAAATTAAACAAGATTTTCGGCTCGTTCACAATCCTAGTCATCACTAAGTAGAAAAATTAAATTTCAATTAAACAAACTCAGAAAACTTTGCTCAACAATGTATATCAGTCAAGTCTTTGAAACTAATATCTATATATATGTTACAAAATCTTGATACTGCCCTGAAAAATAGCCACAAACACCAAGATTTAAATACAAACTTCTAAATCTGTAAATCCCTCAAGAAAGAGGAACAATTGTTTTGATCATCAAACAACCAAAAAGAATGAACAAATAAGTCCTCATCTTGCCTCCTTCCCCTACCGTTGCACAAACAAGAAAACAAGAAAAACGACAATGAATGACAACGAAACAGACGATCCAAACCTCTCGGCCGCGCTCACTGGAAGCACCTTTGGCAATGCACACTCCTCCCCATTGAAGTAGACCTTCGTCGGGAACCCATCGCCACGCGGGATATCTATACCCGGCGTCAACTTCTTCGTGAACGAGATCACAGATTGTTGCTTCCCGGGCACCCTCGGGTCCTTCTTCGGGTTGGGCCCGTCAGTCTCCCCGACTAAATAGTTCAGGCCCGTAAGACCCTGCATGAAAATGGTGTTGTTGTTCACACCATTCAATACAGTCCCATTGAAAGAGTACACTGCTTCGAATCCAGGCGCCGCATTTTTTAGCTCGATCGCGGTGAACCAGTCGGCAAATGAGAAGTCGTCCCAGTTGAAAATCGTGATCCTCGCCGACCACCCGCCTCGGTAGTCGGTGAACAAGTGCCAGTTAAGGCTGACACCGCAGTTGTCGCCACACGGCATAGGGTTCGGTACTGGAAAACGGTGAAGATCAGCCCATGCTCGAGCCAAAGTCGACCGGTTTTCAAATGGTAACAGAAGCGCTTGCGACGGAAGAAACATCGCCGGGGATGTTGCACTACACGTCCGGTCAGCACGATCAGCCCGGCAACCACACGCGCAAGTCGGGCAGGGGATGATCGACTCATTATAGTAAGCTGAAAACGACACACAACATCTTGGGCTCGCCTCTTTCGGCTGCGTTATATTACACACCACTTGCCAGCTCGCCATCGCAGCAGAGTCAGGTAACGCAACACCCGGGTCAGGGAACCGGGTGTCACTTACCCTAACCGGAGCCCCACATTTGTAATCCGGGTTTAACCGTCCTTTAATCGCCCAATTCTGAGGTGGGGCGAGGTTGGACCGGTTCAAATTCGGCGGCATTTTAAACACGTTTATCTGAAATGCCGATTTCGCCTTGCTAGGGTCCATCTCCGGAGGCAAAATCGTCCCATTCCGACAACAAAATGGAATCATTCCTAAATTCGTATCATTCGTCTTCGACAAAGGCAAGTCGACTAAAGTAGGTCTCCGTGCACAGCTCAACGCATTGGCAAAGTCGAGCGACTGATAGTACTGTCCCTGTCTCCCGAAAACACAATCCGATGTATCGACGACAGAAGGATAAGCGCCTTTCATGGCGAAGATGAACTCGTCCTCCATCCAGTCCCAGCTCAGCTGCCAGTTATCAAGCCGGCCTAACGGGTTGTGGTTTTCGATCGTGACCTGTGCCCAGTAGTTCGACTCGTAGGTACGGAGGACGTCATACATGATCGTGAGGTCACCGGTTCGACGCGGTAAGAACTCTTCGTCTAGGGTTACGTTGGATTTGAAGTTTGGGTCTTTGGTGCAGCATACTTCCATTGTTGCATTGCCTGGTAAGAAAGATGAGGATTAGCTTAGTTGAGTTGTACTTTTCGGTATCAGAGTTGTACTTTTCTCAGTTTCAAATTAGTAAACAAGCAGCAATGTGAGAAACATATAAAGATGATATTTTGCTAAAGATTATAACCTAAAAAAATAGTTCGTTTTATTTTTTGAAATCTTATAAGTCACGTTCAAATTAAACATACTTCACACACTACAAGTACTAAACACTTTCTTTACAAATACTACACAAACACTAAACACACTATAAACACTAACCAGATTGTGTGCTGATGATTCAGATCAAATTTATTCGTCAAATTCATAGCTAAATCCTTTAATTTAGTTGCAAGCTCATAAGCTTCCTCAAACACTATATTAATTTATCAGCTATTCGGAATTTACATGTTATAAACTCTAGAAATAACTTACAAGATATTAGAGTTCATAAGATGTTCAAAATAACTTACAAGATATTAGACTTCATAAGATGTTCAACATAAGTTTAGCCAAATACCCTCTAAGTCTACATTCGAAGCATAAAGGAATTTCAAAATTATCAGTATAATCCCCAATTTTTTAGCTAATTAATAAAAACCCTAAAGAACTAATAAACCTAAAATCTTTAATCATTACAACTAATCCATTCCAGCAAAACTAGCCAAAGTCAAGAACCCACAATGGGCTTTTGTTTACGGACAAATTTTGGATATTAAAATACTAAATTCGATTTTGAAATTATGAAATAGAAACTGGGTTTCTCAAGATTTCAAATATATGATTTCCTCAACTCATTTAAGCCTAAATCAAACATCAAGCAATATCTAGTTTTCAATTTTACACTATACCATCTCAAAACAAATATATAATTTCAAATTCTCACTTTATTGCTTTTCCAACATCAATGTGACACCTACAACATAATTTTATCATGTACTCCTACAATCTAGCAACAAACAAACAGTTTCACTATTTAACTTTATTTGTCAATTTACGATTTCAAACACAGTATTTCCTCAGACTCACCTAAGCGTAAGTCAAACGCCCAAACAGACCCGACCCAACATAACACAATTTTACAGAGATAAACCTGAACCCGACACCAATTGACTGACCCAATTTCAATTAGGGGTAACAATCCTTAATTCGGCACAACAAACCCGACTTGATTTTACTGAGGAAAACCGGCAATCAATCCCGTACGAATAGATTAACCCGATTTTAACTCAAATCGACCAGAAATCAATTATTTATCTTAAAATAAAACAACTATATATTTCAAATCAAATTTTAGTATATCACTCAAATCTATCCGAAATCAAACCGACCCGACAATCAAATTACCACCTTAATCTTAACCCGAAGCAACCAAAATCAATAATTCGTCTTTAAATGTAACATTATAAATTTCAAATCACTTTTAATATATAAACCAAATTAAACATAAAATCAAATACGAAACCAACTCAATGATCCAATTGTCAATCCTACTAGAGAGAGAAACTGACCTTGCATAGACCCCCGGGGGCAAACCCACCCATCATTAACCAACGAAACATTCCTCGGCATAGGCACACTCCTCAACCCGACTCCAAACTGGGTCCCCACAAACCCGACCCGAACACTCATCTGGTTCATATCCCCCGCCGTCTCAATCCCCGTTTTCAGATCCGGATTCGGGTACCCTGCAAAAACCGATCCATTTCCGACACTCCCCGGAATCATCCCCCCGTCGGCGAGCACCGCATTGGTGGCCGAAACGAGATACTCATCGTGCTGAAACCCTACGAAAACCCGCCATTGCTTCAGTTCTGTGTCATCGTTGTTGAGGATGAGTAACGAGGATTCGAACCGGTAGGCTTGGCGGGTCGGGTTGGATTGAATTGGGGGGAGGAGTTTGCCGGTGGTGTAGGAGTAGGAGAGGAAGATGCCGTTACAGGCGTCGGAGGTGGGGGCTGGGGCGGGTCGGGTTTGGGCGAGGGTTTGGGATAGGGTTAGGAAGAGGGGGAGGAGGAAGAGGGTGGGAGACATGTTTGGGATTCAATTCAAATGCATCGAGTGAATGAAGAGAGAGAAATGTATGTTTATATATGTGTATGTAAAAGTGTGTGAATATGCAGAGAGAGAGGAAAGTGGCAGACGCGGAGAGGAAAGGGTGTTTTTTTAAGACAGCTGAGAACATGCTGTAGTGAGTAGTTCTTACAAGCAATTATATATTTATTTATTTATATCTTTTTTGAAAAGATGAGGATTAGGGAATATTGCCTATATAAATATTTTACTTGAAAGAGGGAAGATTAGTGTTGGCAAAATGGGGTGTTCAACCCGCCCCATATTTAAACGGGCTAGATCATAGAAATTTAGATATATAGGACCATTAGGCTCAATAAATTCATCTCGATGGTCAAAAAGTAAATAGGTTGGTGCTAAGACGAAAATCTTTATATATTTAAGGGAATACGCTGGGTGTGCTCAATAATTATAACCAAATGGAATTTCGGAGCTGCTCGGTCTGGCCATATATTCTTGGCCCGATGGGGTGGATTCAATAATTGTTGATCCGATAAAAATTTTAGCCTGCTCGATCGGTCATACAATTGGCCCAATAGGCTGTGCTCAATAATTGTTGAACCGACTTAATTTCGAGTTTAGCTGACCCGACCTGATATATGATTTTGACTCGATAGACTAGGTTAAGCTCAATAATTATTGACTAGGTCAATAACTTTAGATATGTTCGACTTAGCTCGATATATGATCTTGAATTGATGAATTGAGTTGTGGGCAGAATCAAATGGGTCAAATTGTCTTTTTTGTAAGTGAAAAAAATCGAGAAAAAAAAGGATATAGACAATCAAGAAAAATTTAAAATGTGGGCATGCACTAATTGAAAATTTGCAATATAAGTATTCGGTATATAAAAAAGAAAATGATAGGTTAGAAATGGTCCCTATCAAATATCTTCTCATATTGAAAGTTTTTTTTTTTTTTTTTTAATTGGTTTTTAAACTATTAAAATTGGTCAATTAAGCCCTTAAACTACTAAATATAAGTTAGTAGTAGCCTCCTAAATATTATAATAACTAAAACAAATTCAAAAAATTAAATATAAATTAACCAAGTCTTTTACGAATTTGACCTCTAATCGCAAATTACATACCATAACATGTGTTTTCGATTTGATTACAAATGGTATGATCACTACAAATAATTGCCATAAATTACAAGAAAATCCGCATTTATTAACAAGGGATAATGCTACTAAAATAATACTCCCTCCGTTTTAAAAAGAATGTCATTTTAGACATTTTGAAAAATTTCATTATAAATGTCACTTTACAGGAAAACTAAAATTCTTCCAATATTATCTTAAATAATCTACTTAATTAGTTGATTATTTCCTTATTGCACAAAACATACATTAAATATCAATCCTCAATTTCTCCAGAAATAGTTAATATAATATTCTTTTTGAAACGGAGGGAGTATATTAAGACTGAAAAAATGCATAAAATAAACCTTTTTTTAATTTTAAATAAGACTAGGTTGCAACTTCGTCCAATGAAACTCTCATAAAATCTTACTACGATAACAATATAAATAATTTAATATGATATACCGTATAGTACCACCTAACTTTCGTATAATATGTAATTAAAAATTATGGGCTGATAGAGATGTATATGATGTCTAGTACGATACATGAGGCTATAGGATTATTTAGCACATAAACTAGATTTAATTACATATATATGAAAAAATTATTAACACTTACTATGATAATAAGCATAAAAAATGCCACATATTCACCGTTTGGTGCATTCAAACTGATGATATGTCATGCATATTTTTTTATATATTGGGGTTGCAAATTAAACCAAACTATTAGATATTCGTTCATTTCTTCGTTAAATATAACGAATAAATTTCAACATAATTTTACATTTGATAAAAAATTAAAGTTCGACTTGAGCTCAAGTTCGATAAGTAAAAAATATTGAAATAAATGTGAAAATGTCAAATTACTCGAACCTCACTCGTGTTTTAACTCGATTAAAATATGTTCAAGCTCGAATTAATTAATAATCGAACAAATTTTCAAACAAAGTTGAACAACAATAAGCTCAACTTTAACTCAACCCATCCACAACTCTAGTCATATGCTCCCATAGTGCACATGTGAGAGTTTCTGTAGCAATTATAAGCTATGTTCTAAAAACGCTATTCCGGCAGTAAACTATGATTTAGCACTAATTGAGATGTAGGTGAGATTAATCGGAGCTAAGTAGAGTTAAATATGAAGGAATCGGGAAATATAAGCAATCAATGATATCTGATGCCTAATCGGGTATAGTTGAATGTAGAAGGGATTTTTTCAACATAGATTATAATTTATAAGACCATCCCCAATCACACACAAAAACTCTATTTCCGGGGGAGATTTTAGAGTTTATCCCCCCAACCACACTCTAAAACAGCCCTCTATATTTGAGGGATGAACAGTGTCCCCCAATAAATAAGGGGACACTGTTCATCCACACAAAAACTGTATTTATACATTATATGCTCAAAATACCCCTAAATTTCAGTTTAACTACATAAATGTTATATTTGTATTATTATTTGTATTTAATAATTTATCTAATTCAATTAAATTTAGTTACGAAAAAAAATTGATTAGCTTTTTTTATTAATCTCGCATATTTAAACATAATTAAACAATAATAAGATAAATTACTAGTTACATCAAATTGCAAGATAATTAGCACAAATTGAAAAAGATAACAATGTTGGAAATACTAATTACCATTTCTCCACTACCTTTTTTGTGGGATCAACATGGCAATGCTAGCTAGCATATAAATTTGTTTGTTATGTAGATTTATTAATATTAATGTTTCATGTAATTTTTTTATTTTCATGGTGTTGAATGCAATGTTTTATCTTTAAGTATGAAATTATTAATAAATTTTAACTAAAATAAATAGTGTTGATTTTGTTATAATAAGTAAAATGTAAATAATTATTTATAAATAAAATTAGAAGTAAGTAATCTTATTGTGTAGAATTTAGTGGAATAGAGTTGGGTAGAGATAGTTTACACAAAACTGTAAATTTAGTTAGATAGAGTTATATTGAAGATAATGTACACAAAAATTATATTTTTAGTGCGAAATTCACTTTATTAATAAAGGATGGATTGAAGATGTTCCAAGAGATGAACTTTTCTTTAAAAAAAATAAAATAAATAAATAAAGGAATGTAAGAGAAATGGGCTTCCATTCTTTTGATGATTATTATATCACTTTTGGTTGTGGGCCATAGCAAATGGGGATCCGTTAGATTCCGGACAAAGTTTGAATTTTGAATGTAAAAATTCTAGGGGCAAAACTGTAATTACAGAAAACATTGCACAATTCAAAATGTACTAGTATCTATTTTAAAGTAGGAACACTTTCTATTATGATAATTCCTCTCATTTTTATTTTGAAAATATAATTAAATGAGAATTATAGGGATGGTAAACGATATTTCTCGTTTTTTATTTTTATTTTTATGAAAAATAATTTTAGTTGTGAATAAATCATTTATAAGCAGAAAAATAAACACAACTACTCATAAAATCGATTGTTAATACGGTCAGATCATATATGTGAATTTTGAAAAATTCTATGTTACCTTTTAATGCACTACCTGCACCCTATTCTATGTGTGCATGTGGATAATTAATGAAAAAAAAAGAAAAAGTTAATCATTAATTTTAAGTGACATTTCACATGACATACATCTAATAAAATGTAGGTATTATATGTAAAGGTAGTATAAAATGTCCTATAAATTTTAGACAAGAGAATTCATTTTCCTTGTGAAATAATTACAAAACGATTGACAAACTTACTAACTCGTGTCCACAGTTGGATGATGGTGATTTCCATGAATTAATTAGACGAGTTGGGTTGTAGAAATCATAGTCCTACTATCATCCTCAATAAACTCGATTCGATGAGCAGATAGATTGATCGCGAATTAAGCTAACAAACTTAGTGTATTTTAGGAAATTGAGTAAGACTAGACTTTTCAGTGTTCAGTCAAATAAAAATTATGATTGATCTAGCACAACCCAGACACATAGCAGGGTTCAGTCGAACTATGATCGAATTAGACGGTTCGAATTGCAAACTCTACCCCAGCAGTATAATAGAATATTTCAAATCTAAATATTAAAAAAGACCAGAACCCAAAATTAGGTGGAGTTCCTTTGACTAAAAACATAAATAAATTATAATTAATTAGTATGGATGACACAAACGTCGGCGTTTCGTCTTGTGCACGTTGTTATGTTCCGTTGATTATGCAAAAGATTGAAGATTTATCTATACGGCTATACCATGTGCCACTTCCTACTTTAGTACTTATGGATTTATAATTTTGCCCCTAATAGCTCAAATTGTATTTATCTAATTATTAATGAATATAAAGTTTATGATTGAGAAAATGGAGAAAATTAAATCTAATTTAATTGACAAGGTCCTGTTGGATCTTCTATATTCTACTGGTTCATATATTAATAGATACACGAAACATGTGTAAGACTGTCTAATAGTAATATCATTCCTGTGGTAGGTCAAGTTGTGTTGAATATTTATATAATTAAAGTGTGAGTAGTCACTTTAATTAAATAAATAAGTGGTTGAAAATTTAATTTTGTAGGAATTAAATTCTACAAGATTAATCTACGTTTGGAGTAGATAATCGTATCATTTTGAATTTCTCAAAATCGTCTTTCGGTGAGTGAGAAAATAATTATCAAAGTTGGCCACTTGATTATGTAATGTGGTGATAGAGAATGTGCATTTACTACTATCTCACATGTATAAATAAAACATTAATGATTTGTATAAATATGGAAGCACAATATAGCATATTAAGTATGTTTGTGAGAGAATCCTCTTGAAAGCCCACACGCGCGTGCGCGGGGCTCGGCTCGGCATGACCACAACCATGCCACGCGCACAGGCTCGGGGCTTGGTCCTTGGGAAGGCCTCGGACCTTGGTGCTTGGACTCTTATCTTTTTGGAGGCCTGAAATGAAGCCTTGCTCGAATAAGTGCTCATGACCTGTAACCTTCATCTTAATTGTTGGTTTATGGCCTATAACCTTTAACATTTGTTATAATTTATATACATTGAAGTGTGGTTAAGGCACTTTAATGTTATAATTAAGTGGTCGAAAGTTTAATTTTGTAAGAATTAAACTTCACACGATTAATCTACGTACGGAGTAGATAATTGTAGGTTTTTTAATTTCTCAAAACCGATTCTCGGTGAGTGAGAAATTAATCCATAAAAGTAGCCACTTAGTTATGTAATAATATGAGAGTTAATAAAGTATTAATATCCCACATCGAAACTAATGTAACATTTAAACCACTATAAATATAAGAGTACATCATTAAAGCATATCAAGTATACTTGTGAGGGAGTCCTCTTGGAAGCTCACACGCGCTCGCTCGCTCGGCACGGCCTCGCCACAGACACGAGATTGGGCCGTGGGCCTTGGGGAAGGCCTCGGCCTCGGGCTTTGGTAAAGTGGTTGGGTTTGAAACCTGTAACATCCAACTTTAATTCAGGTTTATGGTGGTAATTAATGTGAATTAGTGGGGCTGTTACTCAGCCCATAACAGCCGAATTTATGGCCTGTAACAGTCAGCTTAACAGTTGATTAAAGCCCATAGACAGGGATGTTCCCCAGATACCTATATAAAGTTGTTCCCTGCATGTAAACAACAACATTTTTTCACCTGAAGCATATCCTATACTTCTCATTCTGAATTCTGCATTTTAGCTTTAGGAGCTCCAATCTAGACGAACATTACTTAGTTCGTTGGTACATCTAGCCAGGAAGTTTTTCGTCTTAAGGAAAGTGTTCTACACGACTCGACTTTGGTGTTCCAGTTTCTACCTTTTTCCTAATTTCATTTTTCAGATTTTACCAAATAATATCCTACAATCTTAAGACGAAATATCTACCATCTTTTCTGGAAAATGACGTCTGGAACTAACACTACTGTTACTCCCACCGGCAATGCTACATCAAGGACCATTCCTACCCCTTCGGCTAATACTGTGAAAAAATCGAATAAGTCTTCCGGTAATAACTTCAAGAGGTGGCAGCAGAAGGTGCTCTTCTATTTGACCACTCTTGGGATAGCTTCCTTTTTGAAGGAAGATCCTCCAGCTATCCCAGCTGAGGATGATATTGACCTGGAAAGGCCTATTGCCTTCGATTCATGGACACATGGGGACTACCTGTATCGTAACTATGTGCTTAACGGGTTAGCTGATTCGTTGTACAATGTGTATGCCGACATGAAGACGACAAATGAGCTGTGGGAGGCTCTTGACAAGAAATGCAAGACAGACGATGCAGGATCGAAAAAATTCATGGTGGCTCATTTTCTTGATTTCAAGATATTGGACAATCGCTCGGTTGTGGAGCAAGCTCAGGAGTTTCAGCTAATTTTCCATGATGCTTCAGCTGAAGACATGAAGCTGCCAGTTCCATTCGTGGTGGCAAGCTTGATCGAGAAGTTGCCTCATGGGTGGAGTGACTTCAAGAATTACTTGAAGCACAAGCGAAAGGAGATGACAGTCGAAGACTTGATCCTCAAGCTACGAATTGAAGAAGACAATAGGAAAAATGAGTCCAGGTATCGGGCTCAGATTGATGCAAAGGCTAACTTGTTGGAGAGGGGATCCTCTAGTAATAAGAGGAAACGCCCAACCGATAACAACATTCAGGGCAGCAGTCAGCCGAACAACAATGGCAAGGAAAAGCAACCTGCAAATGCTCCCAAGTTTGCAGGAAATTGACATAATTGTTGTAGACCAAACCATATGGCAAAGAATTGTCATCTGCCGAATCAGAAGAAGAAAAAGACGACTACCAATGTTGTAGAGCAAGATGAATTGGACCTTACTGCTGTAGTTTTCGAGGACAATATTGTGGACAATCCAAGATAGTGATTTCTTGACACAGGAGCTACCTGTCATGTCTGCTATGACAGGGAGGTGTTCTCCAGTTACAAGGCTTCTTCCAGGAGGAAGCTACACATGGGAAACAAAGCCTCATCAGAGGTGGCTGGAGTAGGCAATGTGGTTCTCAAGCTGACTTCTGGCGAGAAGCTCACTTTGAAGGATGTGCTGCATGTCCCAGACATCCCGAAAAACTTGGTTTCTGGATCTTTGCTAGTGAAGCATGAGTTTCGACTGGTCTTCGAAGCCGACAAATTCATCCTGAGCAAACAAGGAGTGTTCATAGGGAAGGGCTTTATAGTGAATGGTTTGTTCAAGATGAATGTAATGGCTAAACGCCAAGTCAATAATGTAACTTCCTCTATGAATGAAAAAGCTTCGACTTCTTCTTACTTGCTTGAGTATTCCTCTTTATGGTATTCTAAATTAGGACATGTAAATCTTAATGCTATAAAACGTCTAGTAAATTTAGATTTGCTAAAACTGAATGAAATAAAATTACATAACAAATGTGAAGTGTGTGTAGAAGCAAAAATGACTAAATTACCTTTTTATTCAGTAGAAAAGAGCACTACACCTCTAGAGTTAATACACACTAATGTGTGTGATCTAAAATTTGTGCAGACTAGAGGTGGGAAAAAAGTTTTTTATAACTTTTATAGATGATTGCACAAGGTATTGCTATCTTATCTTCTAAAAACTAAAGATGAAGTATTTAAAAATTATAAAGCTGAAGCTGAAAATCAACTTGGCACTCAGATCAAAATAATCCGAAGTGATCGAGATGGTGAGTATGTAGCTCCGTTTGAAGAGTTGTGCTCCTAGAGTGGCATAATTCATCAAACTAGAGCTCCTTACTCTCCTCAATCAAATGGCGTTGCAGAACGTAAGAATCATACTCTTAAGGAGATGATGAATGCCTTGTTGATTAGCTCAGGTTACCCCAGAACATGTGAGGGGAAAGCTGTACTTACAACTAATTATATATTGAATAAAATTTCACTAAAAGGGAAAGATAAAACCCCTAACGAATTATGGAAAGAAAGCAAGCCGTCATACAAATACCTCAAAGTGTGGGGGTGTTTGGCAAAAGTTGAGGTGCCATTACCGAAACAAATTAGAATTGGCCCTAAAACAGTTGATTGTATATTTGTTGGGTATGCGCTCAACAGCAACGCTTATCGATATCAGATCCACAAGTCTGAAATTCTAGATATGACTGTGGGTACAGTTATAAAATCAAGGAATGTTGTATTCTTTGAAAACATCTTTCCATGTAGAGAATGATTGCAAGAAAGTTCGAATAAAGAAAGCACTTTTGAGAAAGGAAATAGTTCGAACTTAAAAAGAATTGTTGAAGCTACTAGTAGTTCTCGATCTTTGGAAGAAAAGGAAACGAGACGTAGCAAAAGAGATAAGACTGCTAAGACATTTGGTTATGATGTTATCATTTATATGCTAGATGATGAACCAAAGTCACTCAAAGAAGCTCTGTCTAGACCAGATGCTCCATTCTGGGAGGAAGCAATCAACAGTGAAATTGAATCTATCATGCAAAACCATACATGGGAGTTAACCGAACTTCCTCCAGGTTGTAAACCTTTAGGATGCAAATGGATCCTAAAGAAGAAGTACAAGGTAGATGGTTCAATAGATAAGTATAAAGCTCGTTTGGTAGCCAAAGGCTTCAAACAGAAAGAAGGTGATGACTTCTTTGATACTTACTCCCCTGTGATCAGAATTACTTCCATTCGAGTGCTTCAAGATTGTGTATTCATCAAATGAATGTGAAAAATGTGTTCTTAAATGGAGAGTTGGAAGAGGAGATCTATATGAATCAACCTGAAGGGTTTGTAGTAGCTGGACAAGAAAAGAAGGTATGCAGATTAGTTAGGTCTTTATATGGTCTCAAACAAGCGCCAAAACAGTGGCACATGAAATTTGACACCACCATGTTGTCAAATGATTTCAGAAATAATGAATGTGACAAGTGTGTGTACGTAAAAGGTACATCTGAAGCATTTGTCATAGTATGTCTATACGTAGACGATATGTTAATCATGGGTAGTACCCATGAGATCATAATGGAAACAAAAACGATGTTGAAAAGAAACTTCGACATGAAAGATATGAGCTTGGCTGATGTAATTATAGGAATCAAGATTATTAGGACATCTAAGGAAATTGTTCTGACTCAATCTCACTCTGTGGAGAAAGTACTCTGAAAATTTAACGCTTATGATGATCCACCCGCCAAGACACCATTGGAACTTAATGTTCATCTAAAGAAGAACATGGGTGAACCTGTAGCTCAAGTTAAGTATACAAAAGTGATAGGAATTCTGATGTTCATAACAAATTGTACTAGACTAGATCTTGCATGTTCTGTAAACAAAATGAGCAGGTTTACAAATAATCCAAGTCAAGAACATTGGAAAACTTTGACTAGGATTCTAAGATACTTAAAGTATACTCTGAATCATGTGCTACACTATACGAGATATCCTCCTGTACTTGAAGGGTACAGTGATGCAAATTGGATTTCTGACACGAAGGATTCATTCTCCACGAGTGGATATGTTTTCACGATTGGAGGTGGAGTAGTCTCGTGGAAATCAACTAAACAAACTTGTATAGCCTGATCCACCATGGAATCAGAGTTCATCGCTTTAGATAAAGCTAGTGAAGAAGCTAAATGGCTTCGTAACTTCTTAGAAGATATTCCATGCTGGAGTAAGCCAGTGCCATCAGTTATGGTCCATTGTGACTGTCAAGCCACAATTGGTAGGGCACTGAATAACATGTATAATGGTAAGTCTAGGCACATACACCGTAGACATAATATCGTGAGGCAATTGATCTCTACTGAGATTATCTCAATAGACTATATAATTTCTAAAGATAACTTGGCGGATCTATTAACTAAAGGTTCAAACAGAGATCAATTGGTTAAGTTGCGAGAGGGAATGGGAGTAAAATCCAAAAATTAGAGAACGATAAAAAACGGACGCCCAACCATGATGAGTAGAGATCCTACAAACTTGGTTCAATAAGAAAACTAAGTTTTGAAAGTTCGGGAGAAGCACTTGGAAGACTATGTCTTAAAATTCCTTTCCTAGAACGCAAGATAAGTGCATAAGACCTGTAACAGTGGGTTCAAATATTAACATCTAAGGGGGAATGGTTCAAATATTAACATCTACCAAGCCATGGGTATATCCGACAGTGGGTTGCTATGGACGGTTCAAAGTCACAAACTAAGGGGGAATGGTTCAAAGTGGATGGGTTTGAATTTCAAAATTCAAACCTGTAACATCCAACTTTAATTCAGGTTTATGGTGGTACTTAATGTGAATTAGTGGGGTTGTTACTCAGCCCATAACAGCCGAATTTATGGCCTGTAACAGTCAGCTTAATAGCTGATTAAAGCCCATAAACAGGGTTGTTCCCCAAATGTCTATATAAAGGTGTTCCCTGCATGTAAACAACAACATTTTTTTCGCTTGAAGCATATCCTATACTTCTCATTCTGAATTCTGCATTTTTGCTTTAGGAGCTCCAATCTAGACGAACATCACTTAGTTCGTTGGAACATTTTCTAATAGTGGTGCTACTTCTGAAAAGGGGGAAAATGGTTTCATCTTTGGAGTCGAATGCTTCAATCCGTGAGCACTAGCCGGAAAGTATTTCGTCTTAAGGAGAGTGTTCTACAGGACTCGAATTTGGTGTTCCAGTTTCTACCTTTTTCCTAATTTTATTTTCCAGATTTTACCAAATAATATCCTACAACATTAAGGTTGGTTAATGGCCTGTAACGTCTGTCATCATTGCTAGGCTATTAAATGGCATATAATCTTCATCATCAAGGCTAGTTAAGGCTTTTATGATATATGTTCCCTGCATGGCTAGAATCACCATATATAGGTGCACTTCCTAAGCTGTAAGACACACAGAAACAATATCATCTCTCTGCATACATACATACTAGCATCAACTATCCAGTTCAGAAGAATATACTCAGTTCGCCGGAGCTCTTCAAATTGCGGTGCTGCTTCTGAAGAAACAAAATCATTTTATCTTTGGAGATAGTCACGTCGTTCTGTGAGCACTAGCTGAGACGCATTTTGTCTTAAGGCCAGTGGGGATTTCCACGACTCGGTTTATTTTCTGAAATTTCTCCACTGTAACAGATAGGAGTTTCTATTGTCATTGTCCATTTTTCTAACAGGTTATAATTGTCTACAATGGCGTGACAGGATTATGGTGTCGACCAATCAATGAATGACATGTGCCAGATTTCGGAAGGTCACTGATTGTTGGAGGAACATAAGTCACATGGTCCAACTTGATAATTAAGAGTAGCCTTGAAGACTTAGGTTACATTGTATAGTCGTAGAGACCTGGTAGAAGCGATCTTGCATAAGGCTACAAGTGCCTTACTATTAGATTATGTAAATGTACTGTAAATAAAAGTCAAATGCAAATGAAATGCATAAGCTAGGGGTTAGCTTGTTAGACAGTTAACAAATCAGTAGCAACTAACTGTGGTGAATATCTGTATAAATGTAACATCATCTCAAATAGAATACAACTGAATTTATTTCTCTCTCATCTAACACTTACACGTGTCAATTTTCTGGAGGGACCCGGGTTGAGGATGACAGATAAGAAATAGTGCCTCTGACACAACAATTGTATGAACAACACGTATACAACATGCATGTCAACATGAGCTCAGATTGGACATTATACTAAATGTCTTATTAGAGGGCCATGATTGTGTCAACATGTCAGCAATAACTTCATTTTATAGTTAGTGAAATTATCATAAATAAGAATGACAATAGAGAAATTTAGAGTTAGAAAAACTATAAGAGACAGGAAGTGTCCAACTCGTTAATATAGCAACTCGCTAGTTTATACAGTTCGTGATGAGCTCATTCCCCAATGTATCTCTTTGTATTTGTGTAAATTTATGGGGACAGAGTCCTTGGTGTATATCTCTACCTGTAACGTCTCAAAAACCTTGTTATTATTACATTTACAAACCACATTTGGTTGTGTAGTGCATTATTTTAGGTACTTAATCTAGCCATATTATTTGTATAGAGTGAGTCTTGTGTTTGACGATCACACGTGTGACGGAATATACTTTTACAGAAAAAATTGATACTTTTACAGGAAAAAGTGATATTTTTACAGATAAAAGTGATACTTTTACTACATTGATACTTTTACAGATAAAGGTAATATATTTGTTACAAAAAGTGATACTAAAAAAATGATACTTTTACAGATAAACGTGATACTTTTACAACAAAAAATAATATTTTTTTTCCGTCACACCGTGTGACGGTTTCATATAAGGCTTTATCATTTGTATATTAGTTGTTCCAAGATATTATGCATATCCGCAACCCGTAAAAGATGATACCATTTTAAAAGAAAATAATTCTGTTTTCTGAAAATATAATTTATAAAATATTAATATTTATTGACATGACAAAAGAAGATTTTTTTTTTTTTTTAATATTAGCAGTTCGTCTAACTAGACAACATCTTGTATATATGGTATAATTACTCAAAAAAATTATCAAATGATATATATTACTGCTCTTCTACTTATTTAGTGTGCAACGTGGCACAATTGGCCCGATTCGATGGATAGTTCATCCTATTGGTATTTTTTAAGTTGAATGGACTACAAGAATTTAGGTCAAAGTACTATCGAACCCAATTTGCCTGATTTGATTAAGCAAGTGCTTGATGGGCACAGACCATGCGTCGACCCGAAAATTTTTAGTGTATTTTATGATGATGGACCGAGCATGACTCTCCAACTTAGGTCGATCAAATTTCAGGGTCCAAAATATTTGAGACTGGCCCTACAATCTTGGGCTGGGTGCTCAAGTGGCTAGCTTGAGTTTGAAAGTTGATAATTGCAATGTAGTATATAGGCGGCCCATTAAGATAAATTATTTGAGAGCCTAAAATCAGCCCAATAAACTGGAACTACAGCCCAACAGTCTTTTGGGAACCTTTTACAATTGAACCATTTCGTTAAATGACCCGAAGGTCTTCGTTTCTTAGGTTGGTATTGGATATTAACCTCTAAAATAATCGAAGCTTGGTATGAATCTGAAGATTTTCGAATTTTCAAGTCACATTGTCCCGACCTATTGTGCTAGATCTTTTTATCCTCATTGTCCCGACCTATTGTGCTAGATCTTTTTATCCTTGTTTTTTTTATTCAGTTTAGTTTAATTTAATTTATTTAGTTTAGTTTAGTTTAATTTAATTTAGTTTAGTTTAGTTTAGATTTAGTTTAATTTAATTTGGTTTAATTTAGTTTAGGGTTCAACTAAACTAAACTAAATTAAACCCAATCCTAAACTCAACTAAACTAAAACTGAAAAAAACTAAACTAAACTTGTTTTCTTCTTTTCAAACAACTGTGAGCATCCTCTCTGTTTTTCACCAACGGGGGACTGGATTTCCGGCGGTAGAGAGTTTCCGGCAATGAAAGCATAAACAACTTTCTCTTATTTCGAACTTTGAGATTAGTCTAAAACTGGATAACATCTTACTGTAAGATGGAGAGATCAACCCCAAACACACCAAGTAGAAGATTTTTTCCAATTTATTCCTCCGAATCAGCTACGTTAACCAAATTCAAACAAAAATAATTTATGCAGAGGCTTAGATCATATGGGAAATGGGAATTTATGATTTAAGGGTAGTTTTGACATTCATCATATTTATTTTTGTTTAATCCTTTTTAGTGGTGTGAACAAAGTAATTTGTGGTGTAAATAGAAATGTCCTTTACAATATTTTATTTTAATCCTTTTTAGTCAAAATTTGATATGATCACATATAACTGCACGTATTCCTCGAACAACTAGGTTAAGTTGAGATTTTTTCATGTTTCCAGCATTGAACATAAAATAAACGAGCTATTTTGATTAAAAACAAAAAGTGACGTAAACATACTAAATCTGATTATAGAACCGAAAATTTACTCGTAAAACGTAAATTTCTAATTTGGCGAGTTAATATACAGTGGAATGCAATTATCCAACGAGAACCTTAACATCCGGCTAGAATAAGAACCAAAATCGATCAATTAAGAAGATAAATAACTAGTTTTGAACCACCTATAATAGTAACTTTTGCAATTTCCCCATCACAATCACTATATAGTTAACAACTTAACATGGTATTAAGGCATTGTAAGTTTGCATTGAAGCTTTTAATTGAACTCTTTTCCAAAAGTTCAACAATTGGCTAAGAGTATTTAAAACAAGCCAATATGTGAATTGCTAATACGTATATGTCATATCTATGAGTTCTGCTGCAAAAGTTTTCGACTGGGAACGATTAATCCTTGCGTAGGCGTTAGACTCTAATCGACCATCTACATTTTTCTTAATTTTTTCCTGTCTAACTACGTCTATACCCGTTTAATTTCGATTAGGCTCTGATCTGCCTAGCTCCTAACAATTTTGATAATATTAGCTAAGAGTAAGCATCAAAATACTGAAGCTTAACTAATTAAAAGAAACATAATAAAAAAAACATAGTCCAATAAAGTGCAATTGAAAAGTTTCTTGAATTGGGGCTTGTCATGTTTAGTGCCCACTACCAACCAAACAAGGACCATGTCCACTCCAATGTTGTCTTGCTGAAAATCATTGAAATAGTTACCTCTCTCCATTATTAAGCAAATGATATGTATAGGTGGCAAAGTTGGACGGGCTGGTTCAGTCCATCCGACATTTTAGATAAATTGATCATAAAATTTTTGGTCTAAAGTATCATCGAAATCAACATATCCGACTCAATACACTAGAAGCTCGACGAGTCATGGGACGATCGAAAATCATAGTATATCTTATGGGGATGATTTAGGCTTCTGCTTGCTAATTTCTGACATGATGAAATTTTGAATCGGCCTAATTCAATCTAATATATAATGTTAGGTCGACCAACTGGACTAAATCATCCGTCCAAATCACCACCACTCTATATGTATATTTGTAATAATTAGAAGACGAGATTGCAATTTTATCATTGTAAAGAAAAGAAAAACAATTATAAGTTTGGATTTTATTGTTAGAGTGAATCAAATAGGTCATCAATCAATCTTCTGTTAATTTCTTTTATCTTATTTAGTATTTGCTTGAAAGTGATTGGACAACCAAAAGCAGCCTATAATTGAAAGTGAGGGGACTAGAACCCACCATTGCCTGCTTAAACATAATAATCAAAGTGTTATTTGGAGATTAATGACAAAAATGGTGAATAATTGGGAAATGGTTGTTTGTGGGTGGAGGTTGCAGTTCGGGTCGCCCAACCAGGTCCAACGGGTTATTGAGGCATGTCCATCTTTTTACTTTTTTTAGTACAAATCATGATTGGTGTAAGGTTAGTGGTAATCGATCTCAAGCCTATTGATTGGTTATAGAATGCTTTACCAACTAAGTTACAATTAATTTTCTACCCTATTTTGCTTAAATGTTTTAAAATTAGTAGGCCGGCTACCGGAATATATAACTATGGAGGAGGGTTATTTTATACTAAAGTTCATACAGTTCAATCCATCTAAAATATCGAATAAGTTGTCAACTCGGTTGGGCCAATGCTTCTACTTTGGATCATAAAAAAGAGAGGTCATGCGTGTATACTCCCTTTTTTCCTAATTAGTGTGACTTATAAAGAAATATTTCAATTCTCTCAATTAAAACAATATGACAATTTCCATAGTTTTTTAGAAAATTGAATTAAACCCCACGTTTTTATATTCTAGATTATACTAGTAGTTTCTTGGACAGTAGTTACTTGTTTTGAGAAAAGGCATTATACTAAATATGTAATAGTGTTTATGTTGAAAGTTATTACATATTCTGAATAAATGTATTATGCTGCAGTGATACATTTTCATGGATCCGTCTTTTAACCTGAGTTGTACGGACTTAAAAATAGGAACGAACTTTCTACATGCAGGTTCAGGATACCCCACCCGACCCGTTCGGGTTTTATTAGGTTGGATATTTATCAGGTTTATGTCAGGTCGGGTTATGTCGTGTCAGATTTTTTTCGGGCACTCAATTTTAACAAAATCAACTATAATTCTACACCCTTTCAACAAGCTTGAAGAGCAAAAAAAGATTTAATAATAGAAAAATAACTTTGCAAAAAATATGGGTAGCCGTCAAGTCGAGTACTTGCAAAATTGCACAAAATATCAAATATTTTTATCGAGTACCCGAGCCTACTCCTACCCAAGAAAAATGCACGTTGCATACGTGAGAATTAGAGGGTGTTTGGCTGAGCTTTAAGCTCCTAAAAACATCTTATAAGATGTTTAGGAGCTTATAAGCTCTTGCAAAGTGTTTGGCAAAAAATATGTTTAGGAGCTTAAAAGACCAAAAAATAAGCTCTAAGAGCTTATAAAATCTAAAAAAAATAAGTTGTTATACCCCATCTTATTTCCATCTTATTTTTTAAGATCTTAATTATTACACTCAAATTTCACACACAATTCCCACACTTACACACACTTCCCTCACTTCGCACAGTACACACACTTCGCACACTATACACACTTCACACACTACATACATTTCACAAACTAATTAAAATGTGTATTTAATGTTAATTTTTAAATTAGACCCCAAATTTATAGTTAAATCACTATATTTAATTGCAAGTTTATAAGTTCTTTTATTCAAATACTTGATTAACTTATAAGCTCCTTAAAAGTTACATCTTATAAACTCTTGAAACGACTTATAATATGTTTTAAATAAGTTTAGCCAAACACCCTGTCAGTATTTGGATTATTGTCATTGTTACTGTTATTGTATATTTCATCATTTTTCCTAACGGCACATAGAATCAATTTGTGGCCAGGCTGGATGAGAAAAAAGGTTGATTTGGTCGGTGTTTAAATTTGTCAAAAGGTTCTTTTAGTAACTTAATAATTTCCTCATCTGAAAAAAATTAATAATTTCCTAATTGATAAAAATAAAATTTAGCATCATATGATCCATTTTTTTGTCAATAAAGGCACCAAATTGTTTCAATCTCTTCTATATGAGTCACTCAAAAGTAAATGCTGTCGGTGCTAACTCTTTTCAGTTTTCCCACACAAATGCCAAATGGAACCAGCTAATTAGTAATCAAATTTTTTTTTATTCATATAAATTATACATATATTATATATACACACATCTGAATGATACTATTATTTATAATAGATATGAACCACAATATGTTATTCATACTAAAATACAATAAAATCAACGTTAATTGCATTATTTTTCAAATATTGTATTCAGCGCGCCGTGTGACCTTTATTCATGACATATTTCCTAGAGTTTGAACCTGCCGTCACTGTGGATGTAAAATAAATCCAAATATTTTGCAGTTACTCAGGGGAGATTTGTTTTTTATGTCCCCATTCAGATAGGACATGACCTCCCCAACGTATTTTACTTTACAGTCGGATGACTCATTCCTTTATATCTGCACTTTATTAATTACCTACAATACATTTTACAATTCTCGACACATTTTTTGTAATTTTCAATACGCCTTTACAATTTTCAATGCACATTATACCCTACAAATTCGTTAAACAAAAATATATTTACAATATTTAAGTAAATGTACCAGTACCACAACGGACGTGACACATACCACTACATCCAACACAAGTATCCCTTTAATAAATTTATGTATATTTTTATGTAGTATTGTCGAGGATGCCAGTGTCAAAATTATCAAAACCTCATCGAAGTTTATATTACAATATTATTTTTATGGAACGAACGGAGTATTTCTTTATAATTAGCTTTTAAATATTGTTTTATTCCAAAAAATTTCATTTAATTCTGCTTAGGCATCGCCTAGTCACGAGCCTGTCTTCAACGTCTAATTTTTTCTTCAACTTTTCCTGTTTATCCCTCCTAAACCTCCGATTGGCTCTGTGTAAGTGTCAATTAAGCGCTAGATCTTAATCTGTCGTCCGATATTTTTAGAACATTGAATTTGTGAACTTAAAAGACAAAGAAAAAAAAAAACTTTAAAATTTATAACTGCCAATCAAAAGTGAAAAGAGAGAGAATATGATAACCCACTATATTCCACTTTAATAACTTTATTAATGCAATCATAAAGACACAATAGTGTAGCTTCTAAACTACTCAAATTACTCTATTCTCTATACTCCATTTTTCCCTTCCAATTTCTTCTATTTTCATAACATAATCAAAAAATTTCACCCAATTTTGCTCAAAAATGTTTCAAAAATTTCATCACCAACTCAAATTATTGTTACTAACAATAATTTTTTCGAACATGGAATGTACATGGGAAGGATCAAAGTACCAGATCGAATGCACAATGTGCTCCGGTTGCGATAATCCGTGCAACACTCCGTCGTCGCCGCCGCCACCGTCGCCTCCTCCGCCATCACCCACCGCCAACATCTGCCCTCCGCCGCCGTCTCCTCCTAGCTCCGGCAACTACTACAACTCACCACCACCGCCAACGCCTCCATCATCTTACTCAAACTCTCCGCCGCCGCCGTCCCCGCCGTCCGGCGGCAGCGGCGGAGGAGGAGGGTACTATGTACCGCCACCACAGTTTTACGGACCGGCGCCGCCGCCGCCGAATCCAATTGTGCCGTACTTTCCTTATTACTATTATAACCCTCCGCCGCCGTCATCGTCTTCCTCACCACCGTTCCAGAAAGTTCCACTAACTTTCTCTCTCATCACTATGCTTTTTAGTATTTTTTTGGCTAAAATAAATTAATGTTTTTGCAAAAAAAAATTAAGAAATGTGACAATAAAATGTCAGATTCACAGATCTTGAGCAGCTAAAAAGTGGAATGCCGGAAGTGCCCTCATGTTTTTGCTTGTTGATGATGATCAAGAGAAGATTTGTGAGGGGCAGTGAAGTAATCTGTAATTACTGACTATTTAGGTATTTTGTTTTTCTTTTAATTTCTTTTCAGTTAGTTTCGCGAAAAATTATAGAGCTTTGTAAGAAAATCAGTCAATTTTGCATGATCTATGAATTGTTAATTTTAAGTAGTATTTAAATATCACTTTTTTTTTTTTTTTTTTAATCTTGATTAAGATTATCTAAATTATGCTCATTGAATTAAGATTCTCTGATGCTAGCACTAATATTTGTTTTAAGAAGTTTTTGAGTATCTCCGATTAGGCCTGTCTAGATTCTAGAGTGCTTTCATCTAGTTACATTTTTTCTCCTACTCTTTTTTGTTTCCCTTCGTCTATATTTCAACTAGATCCTACGTCCTAATTCACTATTCGACTAGTGTCTATAATATCTTTAAAAAAATTGGGAATATCTAAACCACTAATTCCAGAGGAGTAATTTACAACAGTTAAATGCTATTTTTAGTAATAGAAAACTACTTTTAATTAGAGCTGATAAAATTGATTAGGACTGATGGATCGAGCCAGCCCAATCAGCCCGACATTTAGGCTGGGCTAGACTGGGCTGGACCATAGATATATAAGTTCTAAGTACTATTAGGCTCAACGGGTCATATTCGATGGACTAAAAGTCTAACAAGTCACGAATTACTAAAAACTATTGGTATATTTAAGAGGGATAGACCGGAATAGACTAAATAAATTTAGGTTCAATAAAATTTTGAACTGACCCAACCCAAATACATATATGATACTGGCATAATGAGTTGGGCCCAATCAAATCAAATCGAACCGCCTGAATTACCACCTCTCTACGGGGCTAGATTAATATGTATGTTGGGATGTCAGTGCAAGTTCACTCGAGATGAAGGGAGTGTTAATTAAATACCAACAACCTGGATAGATAGAGCGACAAGTGTCAATGCTATATAATTGTGTTGTCTGTGCTTTTTAATTTGCTCATGTTGGTTGGATGGCCAGATTTCTTTATTGTAAATAAATATTGATCTGTTATTTCATTACACTATTTTTATCCCATAAAAATAGACGTTAGAATATTTTCACACAAATTAAAAAATAATAGTTTTTCTAAATAAATAAAAAAATTATAGTTAATATATTTAAAATATTCAATTTCAATTCTTTCTTTTCATACCCCTTATCTACAGTTATTAACAAACATAACAGTTCAATGAAAAGCTCGTGCTTGAACTTAGTAAGCGCCCGTTCAAACTCGAATATACGTATTTGTCTAATAGACGAACAAAGCTTTAACTTAAAGAATCAGTTCGTTAACAGCTCATGACCATCTTTTAGACTCATATAAAATAATAACGATAAAATTATTTATAATAGTAATTGTTCAATATTATTTATGTAACTCAAAGTGCCCCGGAATTTGTTATTAAAGGATAAAACCTAAGTCTTTTATGCTAAACTAAGATAATATATAATATTCATGTTCACGAACAATTTTTTTTAACAAACCTTGATATTTGTTAATGTTCGTGAACAGTTGAGGACATTAACAAACACTAATTTTAAAGCACAATTCGCTTTAAAATTTAACAAATATTATACCAACAATTCAAAGTTCACTCGAAGTTCATTAACGATCCTAACTATATCTCATCCATAAAGCAATTTAAACTGGAGAATAGTTTTTATTTAAATTTAACTCATTGATTCGATTTTATTGATCACTTAATATTTTTTTTTAGATATTGTTACAAGAAATCAGATTTGATACTACATTTATTTGTCCAGACCAGAGTAAAGTTGTTTTTCTTGGATCAAGCAGCCTTTATTGCCTTTATTGCTATTAATAAAATGACCAGACAACCCTTTCCAGCTTGTCTATATTTGCATTGCTCTCTAGATTTCTCTACATAATTCATTTCTAGCCCAAAATCAAGTCATTTTACAGAAAATTAATTGTAGTTCAATTGATTCTACCGACATCTTATAACTTAAATCACTAATAAGGGTTTAAGGAAGGTTTGATGCAACTATCATACCGAAATTATTGATTTATGGATAATCTATATATATATAAAAGTAAAATGGAGGGCATTAATGTAATTTTAACTTTCCCTCCAAAAAATTTAGACTAAAATTGGTATATTTTTTCTTATTTTTGGTAAGTTCATAACTTTCTTTTACTTTTCTAAAACACAAATAACTTTTTCATTTTTAATCCGATTTTTATGCATAATATACCAAATTATTCATCTTTTCACGATCTTCGATTCGACATCCATATCACATATATTATATTGAGATATTTGATTTGAATAAACAAATTGTTTGTTGGTTAATTATTTGTGCTAGAATTGATATTTATTGTGAGTTGAACTTATAATATTTTGGTTTTAGTTGCAACTATAATTTGTAAAATAATTTCTTTACAGAAAAATATGAGTATTTTTTTTATAAAAATACAACTAATCAATTTATTTTATTTGACATGAATTTTTCAATATTTTTTTTATTTAAGTCAGGGAGAAAACCAATCGTTTAAATAATGAAAGTCTTACTTTATTAAATCAAAAACTAAACAACAATATCTATTTTATAATCAACTTATTAAATCATCAAATCTGCTAAAATATCTTCTTATCACGACTTTGAGCATATATATAATTATGTATTAAAATAGTTACTGAAATTATTTTTAATTACCTATTTATATTTTTAATAATGAGTATTTTGTTAAAATTACTCTTTTAAGAAAATTTACTCTTTGTAGCCTAAATTATGACTTTTATTACGTTTGGCAATCTTTTAAATTTTCTACTTTTACTAAAACTTCAATTATATGTCTTTACACTTTCTAAGCTAAAAAATACTTGGTCGCACAAATTAACATCGAATGCCTTTTTTACTCTTAACAATCTAAGTAAATTTGTTCGCATTAATCAATTTTTATCTTCAAATAAATAAATTATTTATGAGAAGGATATAACATTTATATAAATAATTTACAATACTAAATAAAATAAGGAAATATTCAAATATTTTGAAGAAACCAAAGACTTTAATTTGTTATTCGAATCAATAAATAAATTTTGAATTCTATTTTGTTAAAATAAGATTTTATTAAATAAAATTATTTAAGTATGTTTGAAATCACCAAATGAAATGTTAAAAGTTGTAAATGAAAATCCAATGTTATAAAAAAAAAAAAAATATTTATAATTAGAACTTGAAAGTTTATTTAGATAAATTAAAAGTTAAATATAAAATAAAAGCACAGACATAATGAGAAAATTATTAAACTTTACATTACATATGATACGAAAAAAATATCATTGTTCATTTTATTATATATTTATGGTTATTTTTAATTATTTATAGTTAGAATTTAATTACTTTATAAATTAGAAAAATCTATATATATATATATAAAACATAGTTGTGACAATTCTGTAAGTAACATTTTTCAGCCTAAAATTTAGACTGTGATTGGTAAGTTGTTGTCACATTTGGTATGAATCAAAATTTATTTACTTTCTAAAGTTGCAAATATCTTTTTTTTTTTTTTTTTCATTTCTAATATATTTATTATGTATACTATATCACATTAATCATCTTTTGACGATGTTTGATTTGATATCCATATGATATATATATATAATAATTATACGATATTATATTTAAAATATTATATTATTTGTTCGTTGATTATTTACGTAAGATTTCAGTGTTTATTGTGGGTTGTACAAAAAATATACTATTGATTTGGAATACAATTAAAAATCATTCAAATAATTCTATTTTACAAATTATTTTACTTGATTATTTCATTAAAACCACACCTAATCAGTTTGTTTTATCTGACATGAATTATCTCAAATTAATATTTGATTTATAATCAGCTTATTAAATTATTAAATTTGCTAATGCTTATTTGATATACTAATTATTTTTGTTGATAAATCACAAAACTATGATCTTTTCGCTCATATATATAACTTTATATATGATAATTAATCTTAGAAATTTTTTTTATTAATTTTTTATATTGTAGATATGTTAATTTTATTTTTCTATAAATAATTACAATTTGAAACCTATACTATAATATTATAAAGTTGCAACTACACTTCTTTTAAATAAGCAAAATTAACCAACTAGAACTATATGTTTTTTAGACTTTGCAACCTAAATAATACTGAGTCACATTAACCAATCTCAATTATGTCTTCTTTTCTTTTCTTTTATCACATTTGGCAACCTAGGCATTTTTCTTTACATTAACCAATGTATATCTTTAAATGAATCTACTACAATATAAATTTATAATTTAATTGAAACTTTTCAACATATATATGAAAGTATTAAGAAATATTGGAGCACTCATATGTTTTATTTTGTTATTCCAACTATTGAATTATTTTGTTATTCAAACTATTGAATAACTTTTGAATTTTATTTTGTTAATTTGTTATTTTTTGTCTATCGAAACCATATAAAGTACTAAAACTTGCAAATAAGATTTTTTAAAAGGAAATAGTTATAGTTAAAATTTTAAACTTTATTTAGATAACTTAAAATATTTAAAGTAAAATGGAAAATATTAAAGAAAAATAAATTTCTTATAACATTATCCAGTTTATTTTATTTAATAATATGAGTTGATAGTTAGATATTTATGTTTGTTTTAACATTCATAATAATTAATTAAGAGATTATGAACATATGTGAAGAATGCTGCAGACACACTAAATGTATGTTTGGATTTCAAAGATAAGAAATGATCATTTTGAAAAAGATTTTTTTTATATTAAATATTTATCTTAATCATAATCTATAATATATATATATATATACCTATATATAAAGTAAGTTATATTAAATTCATATTTAACATGCGAGAAACTTATATTTACATTACTTGTAATTTTATTTATGCTTTATCCTATATTTTAAAAAAAATATATATTTTATTAGGATAAAACGATCTCATATTTAAATATTAGATTAATCATATTTCATTATAATTATTAGTTTTTAAATAAACTTCCGTGCATCGCACGGGAATATTACTAGTACATATCAATACCATAAAAAAATTCGGCATATCGAAATAATATATATGCAGTTGAACGAGGTGGATTTGTTTGACACTGTTTTCCAACTCATTTATACTCTCCATTTTAAAATAGTCGTTTAGAAAAATAATGATCTAGCAAAAAAAATTACTCTTCTTTCAGTATTTACCTTGGGTTTATTCAAACAAATCATCTTAAAAACCTCCTTGTTTCATCATTATCTTAAATAATAAAAATTATAGATAAATAAATAATTTTTCAGAGGAAAAAAATGAATTAAAGATAATAAAGATAGATTATGTATTTGTCTGCTCCAAAACTCTTAATTTTTTTTATAAAATTTAAAACGATGCTTATTTAGGGATGGAGATGATCTATTTATGTAATGGTTCCTACCAATTGATTAAAAAAATTAAATATTTTTAAAGAAATGTAAGATTGCAACCAAAATTTAATACTTCACCAGCCTCATTTTTATGGTTGATGGATTTCATGCTCCGCTCCCTACGGAGACCATAATATACTTTAAGAGATGTTTTTTTTATTTTATTTATATTACACGTTCTATCTGGTGAATTATACTGGATATAAGTCATGCGTAGAGTTGACAATATCGGTGATGAGCCAGTGTGCCCGATATTTTAATGGATTGGGTTATATGAATGTATGCTCGAAGTACTATTAGACCCAACAAACCTGACTCGATGGACAAAAAGCTCGACAGACCATGGACTGATTCGAAAATCTTAGTATATTTGAGGAGATAGACATGGCTCAATAGTTTTTTGTAGCTGGAATTTTGGCACAGCCCAACATATGGTGAACTGAGCCCGACCCCGCCAGAATTGGCACAATCATGATTTTGATCACTCCGATCTCTCATTTAGTATGTAGGTATTTTTAAAAAGAAATATTAATAAGAAGATTGGATATTTGCTAAATCCCTTTGTTTTAAGTCTACATATGGGATTCTGAATGGAGTTGATACGAGGACTGCTGGAGCTGGTGTAATCCAACCTCGAAATCATATTACACTGCGAAAACCTAAAAGAGAAACGTAGAGATATAATCAACGTAAAGAAGACTAGCTACCTTGCCCGTCTTTATTCTTCTTATTAAGTAGCAATGTGTCACCAGCTCTTTCACCTGCTTTATTATGAGATACATCAACGACTCCTCCTTCAACAAGATTTTTGGGCTCTAGATTTTGTGTTCTGCCCTCGAATTAAGAGTTATGGCTAGATATTGATTATGGCTATCCACAAAATAACTAGCTACCTGGAAAATACTAAATAAATACGGATTAATTAATTGCTACACCAAGGCAATGTTTGGTTGGGGCTGGGGTGGCTGGGCTGGGGGAAGTAGTTGGAGTTAGTGGCTGGGGCATGTAGCTGGAGATGTTTGGTTGGGTGGCTGGGGTTGTGGTCGGAGTGTGATATTTAACTATTAATTGTAAAATGTGATGTGATATGCGCAAGAGGTAGTTATTAATGATTGATAGAATGATTAAAGTAGTGTTTGGATTTGTGATTGATGTTCCCCCATCAAACCCTAATACCCCCGGCTTGGCCAAACTAGCCCAAACAAACATGAGGTTGGGTTGGCCCAACTGATGAGAGCTTGGGCCAACCCCAACCAAACATCCCCCAAGTATAAAGTGTCACACCTTTATCAACTTCTTCTTCATAATAACACTTAATTGCACCAAAACTAAGCTCTTAACAGGTCCCCACCCTAATTATCTCTGACCTGGCCCATATGTCATTCTGCATCTCGGCTCAATTCTCAGTATTTGAGCCCAAAAACCAACATTAAGCTCAACTTTGTTCTAAGCCCAAATTATTTTTTTCTACAATAAAAGAAGTTCAATTTTATTTTTTTTAAAAATACACTAATAATTGAGAAATATGCATATAAAACAAATCATGTATATTCATTAAATATACTTACTAGGAAGTTGTATTTGCCTTAGATAACTCCATATGATCAAACTTTTTTAATAAAAAAAATCAAATGCATGTCTTAACTTCGGCACAACAAACATAAAATCATGATTCATAGATAAAAAAATAACACCAGCAATTCTATCAGTACAAGATTTATTTATTTTTTGGTTGTTTCAAAGTTAGTGAATTGCTTCAAAATATTTGTAATTTTAACAAATATCCACAAATTTTGCAACATAACCCTCTCAGTATTCCATGTCAGTTTTTCAGCTTACTATTTTCAATTGATTATCTTTCACTTCCACGTATGAGTAAATAGAATAAATTATATGGGAAAATAGGTAAAAAAAAATAAAGAAACAGAAAAATAATTGCGAAAGGAAGCAATAAGGGAATCATATTATAACAAACATATTAAATTGTTGCAATTATGTTGGTATTTGGGTGACATGTTACACACTAAATTGATTTTCTTTTTTCTTTCTTTTCTAATAGCTCACTATGAATTTGTTGCAATTAACACGATGTACGCACGAAAAACTAGTTTTTAGCTCCAGTTTTTGTGTTGTCTCCTGCCCTGAAATTAAGAGTTACGCCTACATAATTTGGTCATATTAAGTATGGCTGTTCACAGAATAACTAGTTAGCTGGAACATACCTTATTATCCATATGCTCCTGCAGTGAAGTGAGTAAGCAAATGCATGTGCTCAAACTGCTGAAAATACCAACAAATATGGATAATCACATTATTAGTAATTACTACACCAAATATAAGTATATATATATATATATATATATATATATATATATATATATATATAAATGTTTAGTCACAATCGAGCTTTAATTCTCTAAGAAGTTGCAACTCATTCATCAAGCATCCATAATTTCTTCTATAAAGTGTCATGACTTTATCAGTTGCTTCTTCATAGTAACACTTAATTGCACCAACACTAAGCTCTTTAAATAACTATTGCAATAAAATTCTTAACATGCCCACTTTAATTAACTCTAATATGCTAACTAATCTGTCATTCTCCATCCCGAATCAATTCTCCATAATTGAGCCCAACTATTAACATTAAACCAAATGCATACGATCAAACAACCTCCATACAATCGTGTATAAAATTAGTCCAATTAAAACATAAAAGTAGACTAATAATTGAGGAATATGCATATAAAGTTCATAATAATAAAGATACATCATGTATATTCATTAAATAAACTTACTAGGAAGTTTTATTGCCTCAAATAACCTCCACACCATCGAACTTTTTAACAAAAAAATCAAATGCATGTCTTAATTTCGGCGCAACAAACATATCATGATTCCATAGGAAAAGACAATACCACGAGCAATTATATTGGTACAACATTCCTTTTTTGTTTTAAAGCTAGTGAATTGCTTCACAATATTTGTATAGCAATATATCCACAAAATTTGCAATCAGGAGCGGTCCAATGTTTTAAAGGGTCCGGTGCAAAAAAAAAAAGAGTTCCTTGCACAAAAAATTAACAAGAACATATGTATAGGGGAACCTAAAAAAATGAAAATGAACATAAATACAAAAAAAACTAACAAAATCTAAAAAAAAATATGAAAATGAATATAAATACAAAAAAATTAACAAGGAGGTTCGATCTCATGACCTTTCAATTCCTAATAGTGTGGTAATCAAAACAAAGGCCACTTAAGTTATTCACCAATAATAATATATTTAGTAATATTTGTATAAATTTATTAACTAGATATACATATACCATATATGTATTGATACACAAACTTAGTTTTGCAACTAAAATTGAGCAACCGCAAGTGTACAGCGTCAATAGTAGTACTAAGCAAGTACAAGGTCGGTCCCACGAGGAATCGGCTCGATATCGAATAGACAAATCGAAATAAGCATTTTGATGGTTAACTAGACAATCGAGTGGTTGATTTTTTTATAATTTAAGAACTAGTTAAAATAAACAAGTAATTAAAGCTAATAAGATAGACTAGAGAACAAATTATAGGGATTAAACAATCAATAAAGATAATCTAGGATTAGATTTCAATTGAGGGTAGTTAACAATTATTATCCCGATCAATTCAACCTTTAAACCGAATGCTATGTATTAGGAAACGATCACGAACATATGTAAAACCCCCTCTCGGAGCGAATTACGTGTTGATTGTATATGAATAATCGTGTTCTCCGGTCGATCAATGAAATACAACTCCCAATCGATCCTGAGACCAAAGTTCCCACAATTAGCTCAAACCTTTCGGTTCTATTTTTTAATCATGTCAATTAATGTGATCTTGAATCAAATCTCCCCTCTTCGTTCCAATTTAATCCCCAATAAATTGCTAAACAATTGGTCAAATCATTTAACAAACATAATAAACCATTAATCAATTAATAGCATAACACGGGATTAAATTAATCGAGTAAAAATCACTAACACCCATAATTTACTTTCTAAACCTAGATTAAGGAAATTTAGCCAACCATGATAATAATAAGAGATAAACACAAATATATAGACATAATCATGTTCATACAAATATTAAATGAAAATGGAAAGATAAAACCTATTTTAATGTTGATCTTGATCTTCAAGTTCAATTTCCCTTCTTTTCTCTCTCTAGAAACTATACAAATGATGAATGATTACTCAAAAACTGAAGTGGTAGGGTTTCTATACACATTTGGGGGCTTTTATAAGGTTTTCGGCTAAAAAATCACATAAATGAGCTAAAGCTCATCCAATTCCGGAGGTCTTGCACGGTCCGTGCAAGGGTGCACGGTGATGACCGTGTAAGATCCCAAAATTAGTGGATTTTCTGGTCTATTGCACGGGTCGTCCAAGGTTGCACGGTCATGGTCGTGCATGGCCAAAACTGCACCGGTAATCCAATTTCAAAGCTATTTTTCGAGGTCTTCGGGTCCGAATTCGGATTTTCCTCTCTCACACAAAGTTGTAGCCCTTTGAGTTGGCTTTCCAATTACACTAATTTCAACTCCATTGGATATGCATATCTAGAGATATGCCCAAAATACCAAAGGTGTGTCAGTTTAGCATTCTACACTTTCGCCTCTTTTCGCCCGACATTTTTGTCCTTTGCTCTTCCACCCTCGTTTCTTCCACTCCTTTACATTATTCGTACTTTTGGCCTATTTTACCTACAAAAATGCTTGAAAACGAGATTTTTCGACAAGAGAAAGGAAATGCGAAGAATATAACAAACGGGTGCTTAGAATCTACAAATGTATGTTAAAAACACATATTCTGAGCTTGTTTTTCACCCTAAAAACCCCGTTTGTCACCCCCCTCAAACTAGAACCTTGCTCGTCGTCGAGCAAATAAGAACGAAACACTGAGGAGTTTCATTCTCAATTGGAGAAAAACATATAGGTTTCATCGATTTTACTTGGAAATGTAAGTCTCAGACCAAAAACACATTCTAATTATGCAACATCACAAGTTAAGGAACTTTTGGAATCATCACAATATCCTCACAGATAAGTGTATCACTCAAACATTCAAGTGTATACAACAGGGTTGTGTATCGCTCGAGTTGTATACATATGCATTCCTACCATATGCTTTGCTTATTGTCTCATCTTTCTGTCACTTTTGATAGATACGAGCAAAAAATCAGAAAGGTCTTTTGTTTTGGTTGTAACGTAGGCTTTTTGGACTAAAAGATTGTATTTAAGCTCCCAGATCCATCTCTACTGTTGGCTCAACCGCAACTCTTTCCACCATTGGTATGTTTGGAAACCATTGATAACACAAAGAACTTGTAACCTTCTGCAATGATTGATCATGAGTATACATCCATTTTTTAAGAGAATGAATCTGTTGTTGTTGTTGTTGTTCTATAATCTTCATCATCTGCTGCAACTTTTCATTTCCCAAACTCATTATGTCTTTCTCCAATGATCTCGCAAAATAACACAAGTTTTAGCTCTAACAACGAGATTCAAAGATCAAAAGAAAAGAATACACAATTTTTTTTTTATTTTATATATATATATATATATATGATAAAATAAAAATATCTAGAATATCATAAAATGCTTATAACAACACTATCCGGCTATCATTTCCGATTCCCCGGCAACGTCGCCAAAAACTTGATACACAAACTTAGTTTTGCAACTAAAATTGAGCAACCACAAGTGTACGACGTCAATAGTAGTACTAAGCAAGTACAAGGTCGATCCCACGAGGAATCGGTCGATATCAGATAGACAAATCTAAATAAGCATTTTGATGGCTAACTAGACAATCGAGTGGTTGGTTTTTTGATATTTTAAGATCTAGTTAAAATAAACAAGTAACTAAAGCTAATAAGATAGACTAAAGAACAAATTATAGGGATTAAACAATTAATAATGATAATTTAGGATTAGATTTCAATTAAGGATAGTTAACAATTATTATCCCGATCAATTCAACCTTTAAACCGAATGCTATGTATTAGGAATGATCACAAACATATGTAAAATCCCCTCTCGGAGCGAATTACGTGTTGATTGTATAGGATTAATCGTCGTCTCTGGTCGATTAATCAAATACAACTCCCAATCGATCCTAAGACCAAAGTTCCTACAATTAGCTCAAACCTCTCAGTTCTATTGTTTAATCATGTCATGTGATCTCGAATAAAATCTCCCCTCTCGGTTCCAATTTAATCCCCAATAAATTGCTAAACAATTTGTCAAATCATTTAACAAGCATAATAAACCATTAATCAACTAATAGCATAACACGGGATTAAATTAATCGAGTAAAAATCACTAACACCCATAATTTACTTTCTAAACCTAGATTAAGGAAATTTAGCCAACCATGATCATAATAAGAGATAAACACAAATATATAGACATAATCATGCTCATACAAATATTAAATGAAAATGGAAAGATAAAACCTATTTTAATGTTGATCTTGATCTTCAAGTTCAATTCCCCTTCTTTGCTCTCTAATTTCTCTCTCTAGAAACTATATAAATGATGAATGATTGCTAAAAAACTGAAGTGGTAAGGTTTCTATACATTTGGGGGCTTTTTTAAGATATTAGGCTCAAAAATCACATAATTGAGCCAAAGCTCATCCAATTCGGGAGGTCTTGAACGTTTAGTGCAAGGGTGCACGGTCATGACCATGCAAGACCCCAAAATTAGTGGATTTTCTGGTCTATTGCACGGGTCGTGCAAGGTTGCACGGTCATGGTCGTGCAAAGCCAAAACTGCACCTATAGTCCAACTTCAAAGCCATTTTTCGAGGTTTTTGGGGCCGAATTCAGATTTTTCTCTCTCACACAAAGTTGTAGCCCTTTGAGTTGGCTTTCCAATGCCACTAATTTCACCTCCATTGGATATGTATATCTATAGATATGCCCAAAATACCAAAGATGTGTTAGTTTAGCATTCTACACTTCCACCTCTTTTCGCCCGACATTTTTGTTCCTTGCTCTTTCACCCTCGTTTCTTCCACTCCTTTACATTCTTCGTACTTTTGGCCTATTTTACCTACAAAAATGCTTGAAAACGAGATTTTTCGACAAGAGAAAGGAAATGCGAAGAATATAACAAACGGGTGCTTAGAATCTATAAATGTATGTTAAATACACATATTCTAAGCTTGTTTTTAATCTAAAAACCCCGTTTGTCATATATATATACACATATTAACAAAGGGAAAAAATGGAGTCCTAATCGATGGGAGGCCTGGTGCAGTGGCACCCGGTTAACAGCCCCAGAGCCGCCCCTGTTTGCAACATAACCCTATCATTATTCCATTAAAGTTTTTCAGCTTGTTTAAATTGATTCTTTTTTTCTTTTCTCATGTATATTAAATTGTTGCAATTTTGTTTCTATTTGGTTAATATGTTATATACTAACTTGAATTTTATTTTTCTTTTCCTGATTACCTTTTTTTTCCAGAGTCTTGTCATGCATTTGTTACAATTAACACGATTTGTGTAGAATAGTTTGTTAATAGAAAACACCTTCCTAAAAAATTGGAGGAAGAGTTTGCGGATTGAATACAACTGAATTTTCCTAGAGGAGGAATTTGCGGATCGCATGCACCTGCATTACCCTCCTCGTGGTTGTTATGACCATTTAAAAGAAGTGTTGAGGGACTACTACTCGAATCATTTTAAAAAGCATTTAAATAGGTATAGAAGCTCCCCATGTATTTGAAGTTGCAATAAGTTTAAGGACACTTGGTTGATCACATAAGTTTAATTTTTCTTTCTAATTTATTCAAGTTTTAAATTGTAGGTCCTGAATATATATCGTCGTTGAAATTTATAAACATTTGCATAACAACCACACAATCAAAATATTATGGTAATTATTCCACTCTACCATCAGTACAATCAAAATTCTCGAAATTAGAGTTTGGGAGGAATAAAAGTTATTCCACTCTACTATCAAAACCATCACATTCCTCATTTTAAAAGCACTCTCTTTAGAGTTTAGGTGGTCCCAATAAGATCGTCTTATGATAAACGGAAGGTCAAATAATCAAATATTAGATAAATATGATCATCACGTTCAACACAACTAGTCATGATTAAGTTGTTTAAATATTCATATTAGACTATTCTCTTTTACAGAAGTTTTTGCCCTTACAATTTTATATCAGCACTAATTTATTACTTTTTCTCATTAAAATGAGATGTTACGGCAATATTATAAAGACTGCAACAGATTGGTTATTTCTATACTAACCACGTTAACTAAGTAAGTAATTCTCCATACACTTATCAAGTATATGGTAGATTACCTAAGCTAGTACTTATTTAGAGGCTATGTTACAAAAATTTTCGACTAACTTTGATTAATCCCCGTCTAGGTGTTAGATTCTCATTGACCGCCTATGTTTATTTCACGATTCCTCCCCTCTAACCAAGCTTATGCCCCGACTAGCCTCATCCAGACCTTGGCTAGTCGATAGGCTATAGTCTACCGCCTAACTAGCGCCTAGCGACTTTTACAACCTTGCTTAGAGGTGACAAAATCGACTCAGCACAATGTGTTATATGGGCTGAGCCATAGAAATCTTGACTCCAATTACTAATTGGCCCGACAGGCCCCACGGGCCGTGAACCGGCTGGATAGTCTTAGAAGGTGTTTGGCTAAGCTTATTTTAAATATCTTATAAGCTCCAACATCTTATAAGTTGTTTCAAGATGTTAGATGTATAATAAATATAGTTTCGGATATTAAGTATAGTTAGTTAAGGGGAAAGGCAGTTAGAGGAGCTGAAAGTCAGCTGTAACAGACTCCCCCTCCTAACCTCTATATATTGTAATTAAAGCCACTCTTAGAATTAATGAAAAGTATTGAAGTATCTTAACACAAGAGCCTATAAGATGTAACTTTTAAAGAATTTATAAGTTAACAAAGTGTTTAGATAAAAGCAAGGACGAAAATATCGGTATTCGCGGAGATATCGGTCTTTCAATTTACGGAGATATCGGTGAGATATCGATTAATATCGGAATATCGGTGAATTTTTTTTAAAAATGCCGAAAAATGTATTAAAACACTTAATTTAACACGATATTTTATAGATTGTTATAAACCTACTTAAATCCAAATATTTAATCTAAAAATTGAGCTCAATTCACGCATATACAACTAATGGTAAATAAAAAACAATACATACGTTCGATTTATCCTTTTCTCTTAGAATATTTAACATGAATTTTTAGTTATTATCTAAAATGTATTGTAAACAAAGTTTGATTTATTGTTTTCTTTTTTTATTTAAAAAAATTATCTATTTATGAAAGAAAATTAAAGCCTTTATTAAAATTATTTCAACATTATGTAAGTTAAAAGCATTGAGAATATTTACAATATATAAAACTTTTCTTGATTGGCCTATAACATTTTTTATACAAAGGCAACACTAATTAAAAATTAAACACAAATAAATTAGGAAATATAACATTTTTTAACTCTAATTTAACATAATATTTTTAAAATTGTTATAACAAATTTAAATATTACAACATTTTTTCATCATAAGATTATAAAGAAAACAAAATATTTACAAAAATGCCCAATTATTATTTTATACTTAGTTTTTATTTTTCTAATTTTCATTTTAATAACTAATTATGGTACATATTATTGTAAGTAGATTTTACTAAATAGGTTATATAAATGCTATGTAGATATAATAACAAGTTGTTGACTTGGTCTAGTGGTTAAAGCTTGGAGCCTCATTCAAGAGGTCTCAAGTTTGAATCCAAGTCTGGGCAAAATTTAAAAAAAATTGTTGAGGGGCGATTCACGATATTTTGACGAGAAATCGCCGATATCTCGCCGATTTCTCGCCACAAGCCGGCAGAACAAGCGCGCGAGATTTCAGCCAGTGATATTCGCCGAGATTCTCGCGATTTATCGCGAGATCACGGCGATAAATTGACAGAACATGATAACAGCTAAATATCGTCTCGGTGACTTGATTTTCGCGAGAAATCGGCGAGATTTCGCCGATTTCTCGCGAGATTTACATCCTTGGATAAAAGAGCTTATAAGCTTGAAATTGATATAGTGATTTAGCTATAAATTTGGGGTCTAATTTAAAAGTTAATATTAAACACAAATTTTGATAGTGTGTGAAATGTATGTACTGTGTGAAATGTGTGTAGTGTGTAGTGTAAGTGGTGTATGTAGTGTGTGAAATGTGTGTAGTGTGTGAAGTGCGTGAAGTGCGTGTAGTGTGTGACATGTGTGTTGTGTGTGTAGTGTGTGTAGTGTGAATTGTGTGTGAGTTGTGTGTAGTATGTGAAAATGTATGAATTGTGTGTGAAATTTGAGTGTAATAATTAAGATCTTAAAAAATAAGATGAGGTATAACAACTTATTGTTTTTAGACCTTATAAGCTCTTAGAGCTTATTTTTTTGTCTTATAAGCTCCTAAACATTTTTTTTTGTCAAACATTTTGCAAGAGCTTATAAGCTCCTAAATATCTTATAAGATATTTCTAGGAGTTTATAAGTTCAGCCAAACACCCTCTTAGTATATTATAGGGGGAAGGTTGGGCTTGACTGACTAATTTTAGGTCCGATCAAATTTTGACCCTGCCCGACTTGAAATGTGGTGCTTGACCCGATCCAGCCTGTCGAATTAACATTATATGTCTGGTTGGTGTTTCCAAATATCCACGGAAAAGTTGTCAGGTTATGGCGCAATGCTGGTCCCGAAAGTGTTTCTTTGATTTTAAATTAATTTACGTTTTAGCTTGTCAATTATATTTTAAATTAATTATTATTTTTTATGATTTTTCTTAATTTGGTCTTTGTTACAATCTTAAAATATTCGAGGAACGTGGTTTTAGAGATTAATAAGTGAGGGAAAGGGAAATAGTTGAGGGATATGTTTGTCAATTTATTAGATTCTTCATTCTTCCCCTTCATTTTAAAACGTCTAATAATTTGAAAAGGAAAGAGTAATATTTAAGCCCAAAGTCAAGGATTGAATTATAGATGGTCGAATATAATGTCATATGTAATGAACTATGTTTTGTTTTGTTTTTCTTCCCCTTTCTTTAGATTTGTCTAAATGAAGTTTCCTTGCTATAATATTTCGTCCACGCTGTAATATTGCGTCCACGCTTTGTGTTGGATGGTCTCCGTATTTTGTATTTCTTGTGTGATTTTTATGCCATATTCAGCTTCAAACCTTCTATGCCTTGTGAGCAGTGACAAATATAAGGGGACAAGTAGGGGCCATTGTCCCTTCCCAACCCCACTTGTCTCCCCCCCCCCCCTCCAACTAAATCTTTTAATATTTTTTCCTCTATATTAATTATGATCATTTATGTGTTTTTGTGAATGTATAGGTATGGATATAGAGAATTGTTAACCCAATATCTATAACAATTTTTTAGATGTATTTATTATTTGTATATATGTGTATGTGCGCGTAATACTGTTGGTAATGAAATATAAAATTGTTGAAATATATCAAAATATCGAGTATGATAATATTAAAAATGTACGTTTCTTTAAAAAATTCTTGTTACGTGTGCGATTCAACCCCCTTCCCCGCAAAGTTAATATCATGTGTCCACCTCTGCTTGTGTGGCCTCCGACCTTCATTTTTTTATAGAACTTCCAAGTTTTTCTTCCTGTTATTCGAGTTTCTATATATTCTCTAGTAATGTGCAAGTAGTCACGATTGAATGAGTAATATGATTTCTTGCTATTTAAGTCTCCATATTTTATCCAGTGATACGCAAGCAGTCACGATCTGAATGAGAAATATGATTTCCTTTCAGATGGATCTTATGAGTTTCTTTTTTTACTGTCAAGACTCCATATTATCTCTAATAATTGTGTAAACGCTCATGGTCTCTAATTGATGGTAGCTGAGCAAGCAATCGCGATCTCTAATTGATAGTTTGCAGGAAGTTAATTATGATTTTATCTTCGCCTTCATATGCTAGTTGCAAGTGAGTGTAGTATTTTTTTCTTTCGTCCGTCTCCTTTCATCATGCTAAAAAAGTTATTAGTATTTATACTTGAAGGTATTGTTCGTTTAGGGTAAATGTATTATACGTTAACCCGGAATCCATAAACAATAATATCTTATCTAATTGCATCGTGCAATTAATGTACATGAGATTTTGCCTTTCGAAAAACTTGTATCCTCCATGTACGACTCATTAAAATAGGGTTGACTTTTGTTGGTGAGTATGGTCTTTAAGTGACTTAGGCATTTGGTTAAAAATTTAATGAAACCGTCTCTAATATGGGCCTTTTGGTAATGACAATGGGCTTTTGATAATGACAATGGGCCTTTTCAGGAAAGTGGATAGGACTAACTAATTTGTATACCTCTACAACAACAACATATTTAATGTCTTCCTTTTTCTATTATAATGTTGGTAGCTGGGCCATTAATAAGCCCAACAACAAAATTCTTAAATTACTTAAACTTTTTAATTTCACTTTATTTCACTTGCAATGTGGTTAATTGTGAGTAGAAGATGTGACATAAGAAATTTAATCCTCGATTTACTATAACCGCAGCAAATAGATAATAGAGTGGGTTACAAATAGTAGACAATCTCATAACGATGTACCAAATAGTGGTGGTGGTGGTGGTGGTGGTGATTATCCAATAAGATGTCAAGAAGTAAAGGTGATACTGTAATTGAATTAAAATAAAGTATAGTTGATTACTAATTATTAATAAATTTTAATAATTGAAAATTAGACCAAGGATCATTATTTTTTTGCTAACAATCATTGTAATAATCATTAGCAAATGAATTGAAATGTTTATTTAGTTAAGATACTACCTCCGTCCCGCTTTGCCTATTTTCCTTTTCGATTTATCCCAACTTAACTTGACAGCCCATAAATGACAAATTTCTCTCACAATATTCACCCTCAAAATCTTCACCCTCAATCTCCATCATTAATCTCCACCTTTAAAAAAATCAAAGATTCCACAAAATTTGTTTTTTTCTCAACCTTTGTATCCGATCAAAGTAGGCAAATTAGGCCGAGACGGAGGGAGTATTAGCTAAAACCGTGACAAGGACAAAATAAAAACTATAAAAAATAAACATTCGCATTTAAAAATTATGTGGGGATTATTTATTCTGAAATGGTTGGTGGATTTTGGACAAAGAATATTGGGAAATTTTAATGAAAATGAAGGAATCAACTTTATGTTACACAATTATCAGTTTTGTTCCTTTCATCAATCGGAATGTCATTATAACAAATTATATACACATGTATAAAAATATATTTTGTAAAAATACTAAATGCTATCCATGTAATTTATAAAATACTCAGAAATACTTAAAATGTTAAACTGTATAGTTAGGATTAATGTCAAAAGTTATGGTGTTGGCCAATGAAAATGATTATAGTCTCATTTCTATTGAAATTTTACCATGTAATAAAGGAGAGCCGTCTATAAAAGAAAATTATATGCATTTTCCCGACTATTTTACTTGCTAAAAATAAATATTTATTAAATTACTATAAATGGTTTGTCGATTGTTTATGTTAGATTTGTGCATGTAGTATTACTTTGATTATCTGTATTGGATTTGACTGCAGACAAAAAATAATTGAACATTTAGAAAAAAATATTGATTTTTGTAGAAGAATACTCAATTTTATTTATTTTGAAAAACTTTAATTTTATTGTGTAAATAAATCCATATAATATTATATTTATTAATATAATATATTAGAAATAGTAAAAATTAACCATTTTTAAAGTTTCTATCTCTCTTAAATATTTTAAAGTATATCTCTAACATCCTAAAGACGTGCATAAAATTTTTATTATTTCTTTTTACTTATAATAGATAAAACCAAATCACGGTTTCTTAAAATTTAATTTTTCACTAATATTGAATATTGAATATAATATATTTGAAATAAACAATGTTTTATTCGTTCGTTATTGGGATTATAATTGAAATATTCATTGTGGATTGAATTGCTTATATTAATTTTGAGTTGTAAATAAAAATAAATTAAATAATATTTGTAATGAAATAAATATATTTCAAATCGTGCATTGCACAATGGAGAAATTCTAGTATTTTGAAAAATGCAATGTCTCATGCGCACCATAAACTATTAGCAGGAGTAGAAACTGCAGCTGTTAAGAAATTACAATATTCGAGTTAGGTATCTCGATTTATACTTAAAGATATTACTTGTTCTGAGTAAACGTACAAGTAATACCAGTAAGCATAAATCGTGATACATTTCACCATGATACGTTTATCCAATACATTTAGACATAATACTAATACCATTAACCCATGACCCGAATTGTATGAATGTAAAATTCATGCAACCGGTGCACAAAGATATCATCTTTAAAAAATAGTCACCTTTTTCTTTTGTGAGTGTATTAAATGTTGTTTTTATTAATATACGCACACTAAATAATTAATTAAAGTTACTATTTATATATAAAACTATTTTATTCATCGTATTATATAAAGGAATAATTTGCATGTACAATAAATAAGTTTTAAAATCGTATAAAATTTAGAAGGAGCTATCTCTTTTAAACGAGGAAAGGAGTAATATTGATGTTCCATTTTATGGCAATCGATCAATACCCTCGAAATTAGGATTTAGGAGGAATATAAGTTATTCCACTGTACTATCAACATCATCACAATTATGACTTTAAACTAATCACACTCTTTAAGATTTCGATGATTTCCTGTAAGGCTGTCTTACGATAAACGATTGATTAAATTTGGATAAACATAATCAACACGATCGACATAATTGATCATAACTAACTTGTTTAACGATTCAAAAAGGACTATTTTACAGAAATTTTTGCCTTTAGAATTTTACATGAACACTAATTTATATAGGTTGTTTCGGGCTAAAATTATTTACGGTTCCGTAATACTTTGCTCGTACAACTTTGACTACAAAAAAAAGGTTAAAATTTTAATTTAGTCCTGTATTTTTAGAACTTGCCCGCACTTAATCCTTTTTTCACTGGTAGTGATCAATTTAACCAGAAAATCACACGTATTAGTCACTTGTTGCTGCCATGTATTAAAAAATTGGCCGGGAAATTTGTCACGTAATTGACATGTGAAATTTTCTAGCCAAATTAGTCACCGATGACAAATAAGAACTAAATACGGATAAATTCTAAAAATACGAGCCAAAATCAACCCAAGGGTGGCCATCCCCCCTCCCCCTCCCCAACAAAAAAAATATATATTTAATTTTTAATAATACTCTATTAATCTTTACTTTCATTATACATTTGTGTTGAAGTGTGAAGATTTGGCCCCCCTTAAAATATTTTCTATTACTTTCTCCTAATAAAAAAAATGTTCAAACTAAATTTTTGAGTGTCTAAGGTTGTAATATATTTGGGATATTAAATAAAAAGTATTAATATATTAATTTATTGTAAAGATAATATTTTTATTTTTATTTTATATATAATAATTATTTAATATTTATATATCTTTACTATTTGACCCCTCTCAACTTTCAATTTTGGTTCCGTTCCTGTTTAGATCATTATGTACAATCCCAAGATAAAACATAAACTAAATAGGAATATTCCAATTTCAATTTGGGAGGGAAGAATTGGGATCAAATGTGTGAGGACCAAAACATTTCCAACTCACCACCATGAAATTTTTTGGACCAAACATCTTTCCCTCCAATCATGCCACTAGATAAAACAAGTACACCACACTAAGTCCACATATCATCTTATTTTAAGATTTTATTTGATTGTCCACATTTAGACAAATAACACTTCATATAAATTCAAATTAATAATCCTTTTTACTTTAGATGTCATCTTTTTTCTTCTTTTTCTCTTAGAATGATGTCAAATTTTCCACAATTGAGGAAAAAGATCGATTTAGTCATTGAAACGATGTAAGTTGCAATAACCAATCAAAAAACTTATAATCGAATTGAAGCAAATTATCACTAACTGAATTTCAACTAAATCGAATAAAATCATTTCAGTTCAATTTAAAATTTGATTGACCAAAGTACATTTCAGTTCAATGAACTATTTGATCAAACATAATATACTAAAATTTGACAAAATAAAGACAAATATAACATAATACATTACATATGCAACATAAAATCAAAGTGATGTGGACTATATATATGCACATCTATAATAGAGAATTTATAATTTAAAACCGCTTATCACCACATTTTTTATTGAAATCATAACAAACCAACCAAATCAAATAGTGAATTTTAACTTTGTTCTAAACCTTCTCATCCCCCACTTAGACCTAATTAATCCCAATAGACAAGATCGCTTAAACCCAATTAATCCCAATAAACATAACCACTTAAACTTGATTGATTGATCACAATGGACCCAATTCCTTAAACTCAATTAATCTCGATAGACCAAATTATTTAGACCCGATTAATCTAGATAAAACTTGTTGAATTTTAGTTTGTTTGATCGGTTTATTCAATTGGCTCGATTTTGCTCACCCAAATCATATATAAATCAAATATTTTAGTAAGCAAATTATATTGAAACAAATTTCATTATGCTCTCACAAGGTACAATTCTGAAAAACCAGCCCATTTGAGCCCTCTTCATTTCATGAAAGTACAACCGCTAAAGCATCTAGTACAACTCTACTAAGCATAAACAGAGCCACATGACAACGCCATCAAAAGAAAAGCAGCTTGTTCTTCCTCTCCCAATTTTCTCCTTCTGTTAGTGTTTGATCTTGGTCTCTGCAAATTTACAGCCCAGAATTTCTTCTTGAATGAGGTACTATCCCCAATGCTGCCGGTACTACTGTTACTGCTGTTGCTTTGATGGCTTTTTGGTGATTTCTTTGTTTTCTTTTCCTCTTTTGTTATTCCCATTAGTGCCCTTCTCTTCTTCCTGCTTCTGATCCCACATGCATTGCACAGTGACTGCAGGCAAAAGGACAAAATCGTCATTTCATAATTCAATTTATTCAAAATAAAAAAATTGACACACACAGAGAGCACATGCAGAGACCACACCTAACACCAGACATTTGTCAACACACGTGCGGCACGTGAGAACACAGAAGATAGGGAGAGAAAGTACCTTGGGTCCAGCTGGACCGCCTCGCCATAGGGGGGTTTTCGAGGTACCACAATCAACACATGTCTTCACATTTGAGCCGTCCGATGAAACCCTATCTGGAGTAGGTGTTTGGCTACTCATTTCTTCACACTCTGAGCCCTAAAACAATCAAACAACCGCCATTAGCGACTCCATTAACAACTACAGATGAATTGATCGAGTACAGTAATCAACCTTAACTCGATCATGTAATTAAAATAACTAGAAATCAATTAAAACTAATTACAAGTAGTGATCACTTACTTTATCACTTAGATCCATCATCACTAGGCCTTAATCAACGAACTGAACCGATCGCAGATGAAATTGTTCCCCAAATCAACTCTAAACACAACTTTTGAGCGCCTAAACACACGATCAGAGACGATCACACCGCGGGAAGTGATTCGATTCAACAAAACCAGTAAACCGAAGAGATTTTAACTCCAAAACAGCTGAAAACTCCGAATTGAAGTTCTAAACTGCGATCATGCGTAACTAAGCAACACAATCACCATACACAGATGATTTCTCTCTCTAAACATACACACGAAAACGAAGAGAGAGAGAAAGGGTAGAGATAGGGTTTAGTGAGTGAGGAAGGAAAAAACAGGATTCTAGAGAGAGAAAGTGTGGTTTGGGGGCGATTGTGAGAATAATTTTGTTGGGGGGTTTATATATAAGTTTATGAAAACCCTAAGGCGCGCGGGAGCATGAAAAGACGGAAATAGCCTTCGTGATACAAAAATTTTCCAACCCGCCAAATTATTGGGAAAACGGCGCCATGGCAAATTTATTAGTGTTTGGAACAGGGATGTTTTGGGGAATTTAAGGAATAATATTTGGTGTTTGCCGCCTTTAGGAAGTTTTTTCTTTTAGGGTTTTAAACACACATATACACACACTTTAGTGTGTGACGAAATTTGAATGCTGTCGGAATTAAGATGCATCATACAAGAGGCTATCTATTTGGTCAATTTTAATTAATAATGGGGTGTTTCTGGGACCAGTCCTATCGATTTTGGGCTAAACATAGTGATTTTTGGGTTAATTATTCATCGATTTAGTCTGACATTTTTTACCGAATTGATAATATTACGAACCTAATCTTGGGGCTTTATTGGTTTTCTGGCTAGTTGAGCAACTATCAGATTATGAGATTAAAAAAATTAAAATTTATATTTAATTTTATAATTTACATAACATTTGATTTTTGTCTTCTAGCTTATTCACGGTTCGGCGAGTTCGCAAGACTATGGCACATATTATTACTAAGAATATGAACACGCCAAAAATTAGAAGATCTAGATTTTGAAGCATCAACGTTGTCACCAATTAATTGAAAATTCATAGTTGTAAAAAATATATATTTACAGATCTCCTAAAAGTTAAAATATCCTCCTCATCCTCCAATCATAGGAGGATGGGAAATACTTATAACATATTATTGGATATTTATTTATTTATTTTGTTTTTCTTTTTTCATCTCCTCGGGTTTGCCTTTGTGAGATTTTTCTACTTTTATTTATGCGTCTTTCCACGCCTTGTGCGCCTTTCGACCTTTGTTTTAGGTGGATTTTCGGGGTCTACCAAACCTTATGCGGCATTCGATCCCTGGTTTTCTATAGATCTTTCAGCTTTAAATGTTGTTGTGATTGACAAGCATTCGAGACGAAGTCTGATGGAGATTGATGATCTTGATTTAGAGGCGGATTCAGTTTTATTATTATTTCGGAGTCGAAGATAGTTGTTCATGCTCTTTTCGATTCGTTGTTTGAGGCACGAATCAGGTATATTGCTTTGAGCTTCTTGTCCATGATATTCAGGGTATGTTTTTTATGGATTATTTAGGGTAGTTGCCCATAGGCTTTCGCATTCCTTCCCCCACCCACCCCCCACCAACCCCCATCTTCTTAAGCCGATCCGATTATCTGAATGAGTCCTGATTTTCTTAATTGGATTGAGAGTCTTGTACTTGAGATTGACTAAAGGGATTCTCGACTTAAAAAAAAATAAAATATATATATATATATATATATATATATATATATGTTTACAAATAATAATAACAAAGTATAAAAAGAGGATATAATCAAAACATAAATATTATTACCGCATAGATTTCATGAAAATTAAAAAAACACTTTAATCCATGAAAATTATTATAGCGTATCATCAATCTACAACAAATGCATATAAATATAATATTAATTGATAAAAACTGTAATTCAAAATATTACAAACAAATCAAAATATTATAATGGAGGTTACTCTCGTTCAACTTATTGAATATATATGTGTTAAGCCAGTTGTGTAGGAGGTTAAATTGACACCATAGGTCTCTTTTACAATATTTTCTAGACCATAATTATGATCACTAATATTACGTTATTTATGGCTGTTTGTTGTCATAAATCTCTCTACAAATTATTTGAGATTATTTTAAAATTATATTTAGAGACTCGTTGTTGCAAAAAATATTTGAAACGCATTTGAGATCACTTTTGTCGTCACAAATATAGGTGGGAACGGGCTTCCCAAAAAGCCGGCCCGGGGATTTTTCAGAGATCCTTACGCGGTGGCCCCATTTCGCCTTACCAACCCCAAGGAACCTTTGAAGTTCTCCCTTAAGTCTAACTCAATACAGTTGACCTAGTTCCGATAAGACAGGAATCTCTGATCGGCCAATGGATCAAATGAGACCGAATCCCGCAATTCCATTCGTCCTGAGCTACCAAAAGAAGAAGCGAGGTTTCGGTACCACCTGGTTTTGATTCTTCTTTGGCAATAAGTTCCATGTGTATTCAGGTTCGCATTTGCCTCTCTTCAATTGGCACTACAGCCGTTGGCGTTGGAGAAGATTCATTCCTCCTTGCAATATTGTATTATAGATCTATCATCTGTAACAAAAAGTGCAATAAGAGGGGCCCATAGCACTGCGAAGACCCTTTGGAGTGGAGTGGAGTTCGTTGTCCCTTAGGGCGTATGTTGATGATTGCTACCACTTCATCTGGCATAGCCGTCGGAATCAAACGAAGGTCGAAGGACCGGGCAGACCAGATGAGCGAGATTGATTTGCGTCCGAGTTATTGAGACCATAATAAAATTGTGAAAATACTAATAAGTTGTGACAAATACTCATTCTTTAATACTACCTCCGTCCCGCTCAGATTTGCACGTAGGGACGGGCACGGAGGTTAAGAAAAAGCTGCTTTTTGCTTTTTGGTTGACTTTTTTAAAGGTGGAGATTGAAAATGGAGATTTTAAAGATAGAGATTATTTGAGAAATTTCCTTTTTAAGAGTGTGCAAATCTGAGTGGGACGGACCGAAAAGGAAAGTGTGCAAATCTGAGCGGGACGGAGGAAGTATCACTTTATTTAAGTTGTGTCAAATACTCATTATTTTTAAATTACTTTTTTGCAGTCGGTTTCAAAAGATTCATTTTCTTGTAGTGTGAGTAAGTGGATCTTGTGAGTAGTTTCAAATAAATCACAATCGAAAAAAGAAAGAATTTAAAGATTGATAGTTTTTTTTTTTTTTTTGATTGAAATTTCACAAAAAGTGCGTGTTTTATTATTATTATTTTTTTTTTCTTTTCCAATGACACCTCGTAGATTATCGTGGCAAGAACATCTATACTATATAATACAACAAAATCCGCCAAGAATAGTAATATCAACATTTTCCCGCCCAAAACAAACACTGCTAATTTTGGAAAACTTTAATATTAGCTACATTAATTGGTTAAGCCTTATATATGGTATAATTGGCTGCATTAACTGATATTATCTTATATATGTTAAAACATTCAAACCATTTAATTTCGGAATTACATTTAAAGTTGGTAATAAGTTAGAATTGATTTACACAAATCTCGCAACATAACCTTTTCAACTCAAACTCAAGGCAATATATCATATTATAATTTTCAAAGATTATGATTGATAAGTATTCATATTATGGGCTCGGTAATGAAGCCCAATTGATTTTTCTCCAGGAAGGTGTTTATATATTGAGGAACTATTGATTTTTCTCCAAGAACCATTGTATTTCAATCTGTGTAGTTTTGAGTGTCAGAGTTTAATAATAAACCTCTCGGTAGTAAAAAATGAATCCTAAAAAATATCATAAGTAGCTAAGAACAAACCAATTAAAAAGATATAACTGAATGTTTCTTACTCTTGAATTCTTGAACTCTTCCTTGAATCCCTTGCTTGACACTCCAAATTATGGCAGAAGATGTATAAAATTTTATCTTTAGGTCCCCCTTTATAGTTGGAGAATTAAGATATGAGTTGAAGGGTGAAAATCCTCAAAAAATTAGGAAAAAATGCGTGTAAGACTCGACTCATATCGCATGGGCCGTGTAATAGGCTGGGTAACCCAAAGCTGCATTCTTCTCCAACTTCAATGGCGTCATATTTGGAGGTCTTATGGTTAGAATTTGGAAACAACTTTCTATACTTAATATAATAACAAAATTCACTGAAATTGGTAACTTTGAAGTTTTCCCGCCCAAAATCTATTACCAATTCTGGAAATCACAATTTTTGGGATATAAAATTTAACCCAATATAAAACACAATTATTGGCAATAACTTGTCATATATTAGCCTAAATAAATATGATAAAGCTATTTGGGCTGATTTTGTCTGGGCCGAAAAAAACATATTTTCTTAAAATTATTTTCTTTTTATAAATTTATTGACTATTATTAATGAAAAATTATTTATGAAGACGGTAACTAATTTTTAACATTACAAATATATCCTCTGTCAACCGCATATTGCAATTCCAGCCTCAATCATCAACATGATTTCTATGGAAGGATGCTAGAGATATTCATACATTAAGAAAAATAAATATTCATTCTAATATATATTTTAGTCTTTAATACTTTTCACTGCACTCTTTTTCCATTAACATATAATTTTTCATATATTATTATTTATTGATTGTAATATTTTATTATATTAAAATTATATAAAAATATAAAAAAAATATTAATTTATTCATTTGCACGTACAAACCATGCATCGCACGGGGATACTACTAGTGAGTTTATATAATGTGTCAGCATATTTAATTAAAACAATTATAATTATTTAAAATTGGTTCAGAATTTATACTGCAATATGAAAATCTGAACCAAATGAACATTAACTATTTTATGTTACATATTTAGATAAAAACCAGATTCAACTCAAGATTATTATTTGAAACTTTTAATTCAAAGAGTTCTAAATCCAATTTCAAATTTTACACAAATTAAGCCATTCATTTAATACCTTTATTTAATATGATCAATTATGGTATGTTAAATACACATGGTAATTTTAGTGAATTGTTTATTACAAATATTAAAAAATAAACATTTAATACACCTCAAAATAAGAAAAAATGAACCACCTTTCTTAAACATCTAAAAAACTTTATTTTTAGTAATAAATTTAATCTTTCTCTGGTACTCTATTTCTTAATTTTTTTTATATTATCTTTATTTTTATTTTATCTATGATATTGGATATGGTATATTATAAAATTAGAGATTTTTAAGGAGGGTGATAGGCATAATATTGAAAGAACTAAGGGAAAAAATTAAAACAAGATCGCTATTTAAAAGTAATTACCGAAATCTAAAACTCCATCTAATAAAAAATGAAGGTAGTCATTGAAAATATAATTTATAGTCAACATCATTTACTCTATCACTAGTGCGGTAGCCATGAAAAAAATTAACGGGTCTATTAAGATACTCCCTCCGTCCCAGCTTAACCTGTCTACTTGTCATTTCGATCCGTCCCACCTTAACCTGCCAGCCCATAAATGGCAAAAAAAGTCAATGTTTATTATCCCTACTTTTTCATTTTATTACAGGATTGTCATTCACTTATCACCTTTTAAGTAACTAATGAGATTACTTTAATTAAACCAAACAATTCAATTACTGTTAATTAGTAATGACCCACTGTATACCCCCCACCCCACAATCTAACCTAAATTATTTCTGGGATTCTCACATTCACTGCCCCCTCTCTCTCTATGCCTCTTCGTTCCCCACCTCCCTCTCTCTCTCAAGAAACCCTAAAATCTTGCTAGCCTAAATCCTCCTTTTCCAGTAACTAACTGTGATCTAAACCCTAAATCCGTATGAATCGTTGTAGATCGATGCTCGATCTACAAAGCTGATTCCATTTTTTATTCCGTCTTTCACTTTTTGGATCTGGTATTGTACTGGGTTGCGAAGGTTTTTTTTATGCGATAGAGGAGGGGGATCTTGTGGATCCAGAATCTTCGGAGTCAGAGGGAGGTTCGTGTGGGATTCAGAGGAGTCTTTCATTCCAGAAAGTCAGCTAGATTCAAACGGGAATGCTCTCCCTTCTGGGATTGAGGGATCCCTGCCCAGATCTCCAATCTTGGACGATCCAGAGCTGCTCCGGTTCTTCTACCGAATTTTGGCTATGTGGGTGCCCTTGGTGCGAAGGTTAATGTTTCTGAGCCCAAATCTTCTTGCATGTTTGATTTTTTGGTGTTAGATTTGAGTATTAGGGCCTGTGATGCCCTTTATCTTGTTTGTTCCGTCTTTCATTTGCTTGATATCTCTGATGGGCGTGTGTACCTAGTTGCTTTCTGCGAATGGTTGATTTGAATGTATGCTTGCTGATTTCTGGGCCTATGCGCCGATTATACAGTTTATGCTGCAATTATTGAAATGAAATTGATATTTCGGGCGTGTGGGCCTAGTTGCGTACTGTTACTGGAAAAATTGAACATGTTATCGCTGTGTTTGGGCCTGTGAGCCCATAAATGATGTTGTCCAACAGTTTTTTGATGAAGCATTTATGTGATTACATTGAGTGTTAATGATTCTATGAGGAAAAAATTGGATGTGGTGGCTTAAAATGATCAGTTATGTTTCATTTTAAGCTACCATTCAATTTTGTAGGGGCCCTTAGACAGTTTCCCTATGATGAATATTTTTCTGAGGGACCTTAGGTCAAGTAAACAATGAAAAAACAGAGGCTGTTGTGGCTTAAAATGATGCTGTCCAATAGTTTTTTGATGAAGCATTTATATGATTACATTGAGTGTTAATGATTCTACGAGGAAAAAATTGGATGTGGTGGCTTAAAATGATCAGTTATGTTTCATTTTAAGCTGCCATTCAATTTTTTATGGGCCCTTAGACAGTTTTCCTATGATGAATATTTTTCTGAGGGACCTTAGGTCAAGTAAAAAATGAAAAAACAGAGGCTGTTGTGGCTTAAAATGATCAGTTATGTTTCATTTTAAGCTGTCATTCAAGTGTGTTTGGGCCCTTAAACAGTTTATATATGATGAATATTTTTCTAATAGACCATAAGTCAAGTTAAAAAGGAAAAAACAGCGGTTGTTGTGTTAAAATGATGCTGTCCAACAGTTTTTTGATGAGGCATTTATGTGAATACATTGAGTGTTATTGATGCTATGAGGAAAAAATTGGATGTGGTGGCTTAAAATAATCAGTTATGTTTCATTTTAAGCTGCCATTCAATTTTTTATAGGCCCTTAGACAGTTTCCCTATGATGAATATTTTTCTGAGGGATAACTTAAAAAAAAATATTCCAAAACTGAATTTGGTAAAACAAATGCTTTTAATATTATCAACTGTTTACAGTTTAAGCAAAATGACCACATCAAGTGTGTTTACATTGTAAACAATTTCACAAAATGGCTTTTAGACAGGGAAAAAGAACTTTCCATATACCCCAAGTCATCAAGAATGGTCCCAATTTCTTCATCTTCTATGACATCTTCATTTGCAATTAGAAACTCAATTGCATCTCTCACTAATTGCTCATCAACTTGAATTGTTTGTGGTAGTGAACCCGTTCTTGCTAAAGCATCTTTCCCAATGTGTGGCACTTTGTAGTTGTTTCCTCCTTTCACTTTGAGTATTTTTGTCATGCAAGTCTGAAGTGTAAGGAATATGTTGTTTAACTTTGGATGCTGAAGTTCTTCAAAAGATTGAAGAACGTTTGCAACCAAGTCATCAACATTGTAGCTGCGGGTTTCAATCTGCAAAGATTGAATTGTCCGAAAATACCCTAAATCCAACACATTGGTGTCGGGGGAGTTTGGTGGTTGACATACAAGATTGATGTCAAACCCATCTTCAGTGGCAGCTCTCCTGAAATCTGAATCTAAGTTTAGTAAATGCGGTCTCGCATTATCTTGTTGAATGATGATTTGCTTGCTTGCGTATCTTGGCCATTTTGCCTTTATAGCTGGTAGTATCTAGTTTAACCATGTGATGAAATAAAACAGCAAACAATTCACCATCAAATGTGTTAGTAATGTCACCAAATTAGCCCACATGTTAAACATAAACAAAAAGGCTGTTTTAGGAGACTTACTTCACACACTTAATAAATGATGAATATTTTTATGATATTGAGTGCAAATACCTGCTGTAATATGCAGTTTTTGATAACTTCTTTGTTTATAGACTCTATTGGTTTTGTAAACATAGAGCCTCTTGGCCTGTTTGCTGAATTTCTGATGGCTGGAACCTGCTGTGTGAATGGGAAAATGCCAATTTTCCCATCAAACAGCAGCTCCCCTACGGCGGTATAGTGCGGTCTTGCAACGTCTGCCATAAACATTACCTTTGGAATAAATCGCTTACTCTTGCAAGCACGGTAGTGATCATCTTCTGTTGGCAGTTTGTAAACCCTTTCACTTGATCGTTGCATGTAAAACCATTTTTCGTCTATATGGATGATATTATGCATGCTTCCAAAACTGATGTTGTTGCTGATACTATCTTTAGCTAAAAAACTGAGGTTGTATTTGATCCTATGAAGCTTATTTGCATCAGTCAAAGCTGGTTTGATTGCATTTGTGTGTGCTTTTAAGCTGCCAGCCTTTATCCATCTTCCAACTTGTGATTTACTGACCTCTAGTTCCTTAGTTAATCTCCTTACAGAGCATCTACTTGAGAAAGGGATGGCTATAATGGCTTCTTCATCCAGCTTTAAGAGTTGTGATGAAGGTGGTCTTGGCCTAACCTGTGGAAATGAAATCGGCAGCCCCTCTGAATTTTGTTGCCTCGCAGTTTGCCAAATGGAACGGACCGTCCGGACGGAAACTCCGAATGATGTAGCGACTTCTAGAGTGATGCCGTCGTTTAGCTTGCCATCAATGTTGTGGCCGAGAAGCCGCTGTGCAATATGAAGTCGATCTGACGGAGATGTATTTTTTCCCTTTTTGTTCCCCACCATTTTTTCTATAAAATTGTTGTAAATGCTGTAACCTAAGCTGTTAGCAGCATTAAATGGATGTATTTATAGCTGAAAGTGTGTGAAGTTGCCTGAGTTTAAGTTTGAAATTTTAGTGTAATTCTAATGTTCTATTTTGGTGGGAATATGTAAATATTTTGATTTTGGTGGAAAAAATTCCCACCAAAAATTTCAGTTTTTTGGCCTTTAATTTGTGTTCAGTTTTTTTTTCTATTTTTTTTTTTTATTTCAGTTCATTTTCTGCATTTTTTGAACAAGAATTTTTTTTTTTGGATTAAAAAAAGTGGAGGGAAGTGTTAACACACTAATCCCTCTACTTAAAAAAATTCAAAAAATAAAAAAGTCAGCATTTTCTCTCAGTCAACTGCTTTTTCTTAATCTCCGTGCCCGGTCAACTTAGGCAGGTTAAGCCGGGACGGAGGGAGTATCTTTTTCTCATAGGTAAAAGTGACTAAGTTAGTAATGTAGAAGTTTATTATTCCCTCCGTTCCATATTAATTGACGTTTTAGAATGAAATGGAAGAATTAAGGATGAAATATTTTGACAGACATACCCTCGCTAAAAATTTGACCAAATCAAAATATCTCTAATAGATTGAAAAATAGAGATATTTTTGGATTGAATCTAGAGAAAAAATTGATAGAATTGATGAAAAATATGTAAAACGTCAATTAATTGAAACGTCCTAAAACGTCAATTAATATGAAACGGAGGGAGTATTTTTTAAGTATACTATAATAACACCAAAGAGTTGTAAGGTATATTAGGGATATTGTAGTTTAAATCAACTATATTCGTACGGTCGAAAACAGAATAAAAATATCCTCTCTAACTAACAGACATAAACAATTTCATTTGATGACCCTTTTCAGGTAGTTGATCGATGAATAGGCAACAGTAAAGTAATGTAAAAAAGAAAATAACATGATTGTAAATTGGTGTTGTGTAGAGCATAAGGAGACAAAGGATGTTCTAATCAGTAAAACGAGCAATAACACGGTAGTATATAAAAAGTAAATAATTATTTTCCCAGTTTTTATTGTAAATATGATCATTGGATGAAATATAAAGGACTACCCATGATAAAAAAATGGAATATATTGATTGGATATGTGGTTATAGAATTCGTGCATATTTATCAAAGAAGATATGAGAGGCAAAGAGAAATATCAAACACTAACAACAACAACAACAACAATAATAATTACAATAAACAGATACGATAATTGTTCATTTGTATTAATTAGGATCGATCATATATTCCAGATGATGATCAACTAGAAAGTATGAAGGGGGAGAAGTGCAGAGATTTAAAATGATGATAGTATAATGATTTGAAATTATTTTTCTTATATTTTTTTTTAATTGATTAATTAAGAGAGTTTCACATTACATATTTCAAGTGGATTCTCTTTTAAGTTATAAAAATTATCAAATTAGAGTGTAACTGAAATTTTCTTGACTTTTAAATAAATTTCTTAATCCCTGTAAATTTAAAGAGAATACTATCTTTATAAAATGGACGGAGTAGTAAGATACAAATTTATATGAGGTGGTCACATAAATCTCATTTCACGTGACGGTTCACACAAAAGGAAAATGGGTATATAGGGCATTAGGTGTAATACCCCATATCATTTACAACTTATTTATTTATAATTAATTTATTTGTCTATCATCTACTTATAAACTATTAGTAGTATTATTTTATTATTTTTATTGGGTCAAAAAGATCTTTATAGTCGTTTTTATTTTCCTATCCCATCTTGTTTAATACAATATCTAAGCCCATAAGACTCTATTTATTTGTCAAAATCCATCAGATTAGAATTTTATTAATTCTTAATGAGACTGATTAGGTATCTTTCTCAAACCCTAAATCTCAACGTAACTACAAATACCAATTCTTTGATCAGCCAAAAGTTATTTCGTTTGTCGTACGCCGAAATTTAGAAATAAAGGTGACGAGACAAGTAAAAGCTAAGGACTTTAGGACACCTGCATCTACATTACATTTCTGCTTATTCCAGATGGGGACTATTTCTAAACTACTGGGTTGTTTGTCTATTTTAAATGTTGTACTCCCTCCGTCCCGGTTAACTTGACACATATGTTAAGAAAAAATAGATTTTGTGGAATGTTTGACTTTTTTAAAAGTGGAGATTGAACGTGGATATTTTGAGGGCAATTTTAATTAAATACGGTACTGTTCACGCACGTTTTAAAATAATAAGTGTGCTTTTTCTCTATTTATCAGTTTAAGTGAACTCGCCTGTGGCACAGGCGAGTTCACTTAAATCTGACAATGCCTGTTCAATCTCGCCCCTGCGAGGGGCGAGTTCTTAAATATATATATTTTTTTTTTGATGAGATTGATCTCGCCTGTGCCATAGGCGAGATCAATAAAACATACGTAAACTCGCCCCTGCCAGGGGCGAGTTCTATTATTCAATTCTTTCCTCCTTTCTGATTTTGGATTATATATATATATATATATATATATATATATATATATTATCTATTATTTTATTTTTTTAAGATTTTATATATATACTAGTAAATTGTAAAAATTAATGTATCAAACTATATATAGATTATTGTATATTAATAATGATATGATATTGTATATATAGATTATTGTATATCAATAATTATATGATATTGTATATCAATAATGATATGGAACCACCAGTAGGTTTTCTTATAGAGCCAACCCATAATGTGTTCGGCCAGCTAATACACTCCACCAAAAAACACGCTAAATATATTTTTTATTTCTTCCCCGCCTCTTATTCCACGAATCAGTTTTCTTAGTATTTTTCACTGTACAATATTTTTTTTCCCAAAATTATTTTATCTCTAAATATTTTATCCGTTTTATTTCTTCTCTCAAAAATAATTTCATTTGTTTTTTTTCTTCTCTCACTCTTCCAAAATCTTAATATTAAATTATAATAAATTTTGAAATAGATCATATAGATTAATAATAATAAACAAACAAAGAAGATATATAATCCAAAATTGCAATACAATTTAATAAAACTGAGAAAAGAATATTCTTATTATATAAAGATTCATTTTATCCTAAAATAAAATTGTATTTTCTATATCTTTCTTAAAATTTATTTCCAATAGAGGATATTTTGTAGGTAAACTAATAAAATATTTTATATACGAATAATCCTTAAAATTTTTTGTTTCAAATAGAAGATGTTTTGTACGTAAACTAATAAAATATTTTATATAAGAATAATTCTTTAGATTATTTGTTTCTCAATTCTATTAACTGATATCGAATTCTGGATTACATATATTCGCTTTATTTATTATTATCAATCAGTGTAATCTATTCAAAATTTATCATAATTTAATATGAATGTTTTGATAGAGATAAGATAAAAAAAAATATGTGGAATAAAATATAATATATATAATCCTAAAAGAAAATTAAATAATAGATAATATATATATATATAATCAGAAAGAAGGAAAGAATTGAAATAATAGAACTCGCCCATGGCAGGGGCGAGTTTACGTATGGTTTCTCTATATACTTGATCTCGCCTATGGCACAGGCGAGATCAATCTCATCAAAAAAAAAAAAAAAAAAATATTTAAGAACTCGCCCCTCGCAGGGGCGAGATTGAACATGCATTGTCAGGTTTAAGTGAACTCGCCTGTGCCACAGGCGAGTTCACTTAAACTGATAAATAGAGAAAAAACACACTTATTATTTTGTAACGTGCGTGAACAATACCGTATTTAATTAAAATTGCCATATTTTGAGGGTGGAGATTGTTGTCTTTAATTGTCATTTATGGGTGTGACAAGTTAAGTGAGACGGACCGAAATGGAAAGTAGGACAAGTTAACTGGGACGGAGGGAGTATATGTTATTTTGATGTTTAAGCGCAACATTCCATAGGATATAGACAACATGTTATATACTATGTTATGCTATGCTTTGTGCTGTGTTGTGCTAGTCAACAAGCAAAAGTGTTTTCTATGTTGATCAACATCCATTTACAGTGTGTTATATGCTTTCATTATTATTGCATCTATTATATTTAGGATCGACAAACTTATCCCATTGAGCTTGTGACTTGCTCACTCCAATTACATTTCAGTGTCTACACGTCAACTAGAGCTTGGTGATGGTACGAGGTGGTGGATGCAAGAAAAGTCTAGCTTTTTGGGTCTGCTTATCTTCTAGTATTTTTATGCTATTTATTTCAAGGACTTTATTAGGAAAAGTAGAGTTTTGAAAATACTTGAATTTTTGGGTTATTTTGTTAGTTACTTTGAATGATTTAGGAAGTCTAGTTTGTTTTATTTATTTATTGAAAGTTAGTATGGTGTATCAATTTTTTTTTTTTTAAATCAAATACTATTCCTAACCTTTATATACAAGTTATTTACGCTTCCGCTTAGTTAAAGGGTAAAATTACTTTTAATTTATTTATAAATTATGATTGAAAATGTAAATTATCTACCAAAAGAGTGTCTATGAATATTTTAGAAAAATCGGGGTGTTACATTGGAGCTCTGTCTTTTTCTCCTTGCTTTGAGCAAATGAAATTACGCCACATAAAATAAAATCCGTATAACAATCATACACAAGACTTACTCGAGTAATAATTATTTTTGGGGGTTGACAACAATATTTTAAGGGTTTTACACTGTTACTTAAAAAAATCAGAAAAGGAAGGTGTGAAGTCTACTTTTCAAAGTACACATCCTAATTTGGCTGAACCACACCTGCATATTTTGTAATATAATTTATGGCTTTTACTGTTTGGGCCTGTGGAAAAACCAATAAAGCAATAAATGTTTCTACTTGGGCGGGGAAAATTATCGAAATGCCGAAATATTATATTTAGCATATTGAAAAGTTATTAAAAACATCCAAAAATTTAGCATATCGGATTTTCGGTACGTTGCAATATCGTGCCAAAAATTTTCGTTAAGGTAAAGTATAGGAATTAGGTATTTCGCTATATACAGAAACTATCGAAACAATTCGTTATTTTGGTAGTTCGCTATTTAGTATGTTGAGTATATAGATTTTCTTTTTCCAATATTTTATTATTTCGATATATATCAGATTTCAAACAGTATAAGCAAAATTTAATAAGTAACAATATATATCGATATCGACACAAAATTAGGCATATTGAAATTACTCTTTTTTTAATCAAACGCTCCTATTTCTTTTTGCATTTTACTTATAACCCTAATACTACCACTTTTGCTTAAAACTTTTCAAAAATTTAAATTATTTTTAAAAAATAAAATCAATTGCAAACACATAATTTCCACACTAACAAATGAAATTATACTTTCAAATATGTATCCAAAAAATCTTAGTGTTCGGGGATAGTAATATATGCTCATGAAAAATCTCAATGTAGTTAGAAAAGAAAAAACAAAATCATTTCAAATGTAATCCCTCTTCCTTCAAAATAATAACAATAATAATAACAACAATAATAATAATACCTATAAAGGATATTTCAAATATATGATTTCCAGCCAAATGAAAATTAAAAATCAGATAAGGGGTGCCACTTAAAATAATTTGGAAATTTAAAAGATAGTTCAACTTAGTAAATACTTATATACGATGTCCGAAAATTACGTTAATTTTGTGTTGTCTATTCGTCTAGACTATAAATTGCTCGATTGATTGAGTTATAATTAATTTTCAAAGGGTACTATTATTACATTCAAAGAATAAGTTTTGAATTATAAGTCGAGTAAATGTACTATAAAGTAAAAAAAAAATTACCATTACACGGTGAGTAATTCATCAGGCTAAAATTATTTTCGCATACATAATTTTTGCTCATTTGATTTTCATCTTAATCTCTAATTTCATTCCCTAATAAAAAAATTGCTCGTATTTGAACCAATTGTCGCCGCCAATAAGCGAACTCGATCAAGAAAGACTGTCATGTCAAATCACTTTTCGTCCCATAACTTACTACTGATTCCATTTTCGTCCCACGAAAAATGTCAACATCGATGCCACATCAACTAAAATTATCTGGAGGTTGGTTCAGGTGAGAGATATGTGTGTTTTTTTCGACTGATTTACTTATCGACAGCGGAAATTGGTCTAAACACGAGTAATTTTTCTAATTATGAGACGAAATTACAAAAATAATAAATTTTAGAATGAAAATTGAACGTGTAAAAAATTATTAGATGAAAAGTGATTTTATCCCGTAACCAGTGAGATTCTATCAGATATTGTTGCGTACTTTAGGTCGTAAATGCTACAAAATTTTAGCAACTAGAACTATAAAAATACAAAATAAATAAATGTTCATAAGATCAGCAAAATCTCTTAGTCATGCTATTTACTTTGTTTTTACTCCAAATTTTGAAATAAAAATAGCCAACTAAAATTGACATATTATGTGAACTAAAATATAAAAAATCCACCTCAAGTTAACGAGTGGTATTCAATTAACCAAGTAGATCACTACATAACCACAAGGAGAAGATAAAATTATGTAAACTTATCCTGTTACTAATTATGCTTAGAGATCGCGATTCGGGCCGTTTCGGTCCAACCCGGCTTGACCTAGTTCAATTTCATATGGCAGGTCGGATATGGAAAAAATTCGGTTGATAAAGAATTGGAAAGCTCGGTCTATCTTTTTAAAATAAGGTATAATTTATCGGATCGCTCTACGATGTGTCGGACTATTTGGCCATTGATCTATCGGGTAAAGTTGGGCTAAAATCATTTTTGGTCCCGTAACTTTTCACTTGTACAATTTTAGTCCCAAAAAAAGTTAAAAATTTAATTTAGTCCTGTAACTTTGGAATTGGTCCAAATTTAGTCCCTTTTTTCGCCGTCGGTGATCAATTTGACCGAAAAAATTGCACGTGCTGGTAGGGCTGTGCATCGGTCGGTTTCGGTAACCGAACCGACCGAAATTACAAAACCGACCATTACCGACCGCTATTGAAACAATAACCGAACCGCCCGAAATTTTTTGAACAACCGACTCTAACCGAACCGACGAAATCGGTCGGTTTTTCGGTTATAATCGAAACTGACGTAAATAAATAAAATTCCTGTTTTTGGGTCTATGTAACCGAATTTTTCGGATAAAATCGAAAATCGACCAAAACCAAAACCGACCGATTACTAAAAAAACCGACGAAAACCGACAGAAACAAAGCAAAATACCTGTTTTCAAGCATTATCATAATGCAACATTCCAACCGACCGACCGACCGACTTAACCGATTTTTTAGGGCTTGGTTTATATATGGGTAAAATTTTCGGTCGGTTTCGGTTAATTCGGTTTTTAATTTTTCAAAATCGAAACCGATCGACTTAACCGATTTTTTTATAACACATGACCGATGACCGAACCGAGCACAATAATAACCGAACCGATCCACAATTTTCGGTCGGTTTTTTTCGTTTTTTTTTGTTATAATCGAATTTTGCACACCCCTACGTGCTGGCCACCAGACTCATTTTTCCATCCAATTTTTTAATGCCTGGTATCGACAAAGTGATTTTGACGTAAAAATAACATTAAAAATTAAAAGAAAGAGGATTTTTTTTTCTTTTTTGTATTTTTTCTCGTTTCTCATCACTTGTTGGTGCTACATATAAAAAAATATGTTGGAAAAATGAGTCATGTGAATGATATATGCAATTTTTCAGTCAGATTGGTCACTTTCGGAAAGAAAAGGGACTAAATTTGAACCAATTCCAAAGTTACAGAACTAAATTGAATTTTTAACTTTTTTTGGGACCAAAATTGTACAAGTAAAGAATTACGGGACAAAAAATGATTTTAGCCCGATAAAATTTGTTGGGGCTGATAATACTTTGAGCTAATATTGATATAGCTTAGCGTTTTGGATAGGACGGACATTATCATCTCTAATTATGGACGATGATTAGAGGAAATTAGGGTCACAATATTGGATCCTATATGGTAACTCCATGCAAAAATTGTACAGAGAAACCTAAAGTTGATGTAGTACGAACATGATTAACTCGATTTTATCAATTTATTCGAAATATAAGTCATTTATTCCAAACCTTAAAGTATACTTACTTATAATTAAAAATTGTGTTAATTTAAAATATGAATTATGATGCCTCATCATGATCTTTGTGGCGTTTTCTCTAACAAATGAAAAATATGTTAATATATTATTTTTACTTATTGATATTACAATGATGGTGTTGAAATGCAAGGGTACGTAAGATATGATTTACAAAAAGGTTATTGAAAATATATATGCGTGCAAGTGTTATTATGAATTATGATGCAGAGAAATATAATACAATCAATGAGAGAGTAAATACTTTCTCCGTCTCGTCACGAGAGTTCTATTTAAATGGTACAATATTTTATATTTGATCAATTTTACTAAGGTACAATTCTTTTTAAAACTACCAATTCGTACTTAAATGATGTGAAAATGAAAAAATTAAACTTCTTACATAGACTACTAAAATAAAAACATTGACATTTGAAACAGGATATTCAGAATAATTATATTTTTGAATGTGACTCTCATTAGAATATTAGAGAAAGGTACCAATCTTATTTTAAATAATTAGTAGAAATTTGTGATTTTACGATTCAATATTACTAACCAATTAATCATTTTACATTACTAAGTTTAACGCTTTGTTGCAAAACTCCTTCTTAGGGTTCCTTCGTCCAGAGAGGATGATGAGAATAACAGTTCATTTCAGATTTGGTCAAGATCATCAACTAACTCCGACTAATACCTACACATGTAGATATTAGACTTTCATTGATCACCAATATTGTTTTTCCGTTTTCTTTTCTCCTAATCACGAATCACGCCTCAGCTCTATTCACCCCACCTATGCTCCAAATAATGGCTCAACTTCAGTCTATTGTTCGATTAACGTCTAACTACTTATACCACCTTAATTTAATTACAGGCATTGGGATAGACAAATATTTGCTAGATATTAAAATGACAGCAAATGAAAAGGATGGGTCATGAAACCAGTTTGTTCCTTACTGAGACACAGACAAAAAGTACAAGGACCACACACTTCAATATCTGTATATATATATAATTAACTTCATAACTCCAGTAAAATTAAATGCATAATTAAATTAAATGGCTAACATTAAATAAACAATGACAAACTTAAGATTTAGGGTTGGTCTGTGACGACATACCGTACCAAATAATCTATACCTTCACTATAACGAATTTTTTGTATACCGAAATTTATTGATATACCATTCAAAATTTGGTGTAATCACCAAAAGAAAAAATCAAATTAGAGATGAAAAAATACGTCTCTAATTATATGATATCTGTCTCTAATCACATGATATCCGTCTCTAAACTAAAGATGTGACGAACTTGAGATAAAATGTTTGATCTTTATAATGTCTGTCTCTGAAATTTAGAGACAGGTTTAGTCCTTCTCTAAATTTAATAACGGAATTTCAGCATCTATTATAAAATTAGAGAAAAAAATTAACTACATAATAGAGATGGATTATATCCGTCTCTTATATTCGGTTGCTATTTCGTTAGTATGATATTTTATGATTTATTGTTACTTTCCGTCAATATTCTATTTCTATTTCGTTTTTATTTAGTGACCGATATTACCTGTTACTAATTTCATCTCTAATATGAAAATATATTGCAGTGACCGAAATAATGAGCTACTAATATATCGAAACACATTAAGTATTCCGACATATATAAAAACATCGAACTACCAAAATATAAAAAAGAATCGATATACCAATATATATCGAAATACTAAAAAAATATATATATATAGAAATACCAACATGACTATTCTCATACCGTTAGCCACCGAAAATCTGATATACAACGAAAATTGGTATTTTCGGTACTGTAAATACGTATTTCGACATTTTCATATTTTTCCTCTTATTCTTTACTTAAAATTTGTATCTATTTCCAACAGGACAAATAAAAAGGATGAAATCAACGGAACCAAAAAGTTTATTACAATTGTTCTAGTCCTGAAAAGGAAAAGTCTATGATATATAACTTTCATCAACAAATTTATATTTATATATATATACACACACTATAAAAAATTGCAAAATAATATGTTCTAGATAATTAATATATTTTACACAGATGTTTGAACTCATTAATTTTATTATTTTTATATTCAAGTGACTTAGCATACACACATAAAAGAATCATAAATCAATCTACAGATTATTTATTAGTATTATTAATTACTAGAATATCTATATCTAACATACGTGGTGTATATAATTAGAGTGAAGTAAAAAAAGAAAAAGAAATGGATTGTGGTAAATATTTATTCTATTATAAGAAAATTGAGATTAAACTATAGGTTTAATTTAAAGTTGTAGAAGTCGCTAAGTGCTATTCATATGGTAGACTGAAATCTAGCGATTAGTCAACTGATTGGAATATTCACATAATAAGAGGGAAAGAAATCGAAAAATAAATATAAGCAGAAAATTAGAGCCTAATGCATTTGGAGTTATTGGAAATTTTTTGAAACAACGTTTTAATTATCATAATTTTTGCGCAAATAATAAGAGTCAATTTTGGGATCAAATATGCCCTATCAATCATGCCATATTCAATTCCCTAAAAGCTTCTTACAAGCATAAAATATTACAGAAAAAAAACAAATAAAAGACATTGGAAATTTGTAAATTGATCATATAATTTATGGGCAGTTCAAAATCAAATCATTTATCCTTTTGATTGATCGATTTTGGTCCATTTTCTAGCCGAATTCAAAATTCTCACTAGATAATTTAACACGCATCACATATAATAGTTATCAAATTAATGATTTATTTATTTATATTTTCCAAGTAATCTTGTCATTGTAGATCAATTTCAATATTTTTTAATGTAATCATCAATTATCCAGTGAGGATTTCAAATTTCCAGCCAGAAAATGATAAATTAAAAAAATAAAAAAAATAAAGGACGGAAATGTAAAAATGAAACAGTAAATAACTCATTTCGAAACCACACATAAGTTACAAAACCATTTCTACAATAAGGCCTAAAAAGCATAGCATAATTCGAGTTTCAAGAGCCACTTAAGCTAGAATACGACACAAACTAATAACAAATTTTAAATTATACGTCACCAACTCAATTTTTTTGTGTTTTTATACTTTATCAATTTTTTTTTTATTTTTTTTGTTATAATTTACCATCTCAACTTATAATTTGTTGCAAATTGTCATCTAGAAAAAATTTCAGTCGTTCACGCGTGGAGACATATATATCAATTCATGGTTGAGATTTTCTCGAAATGACTATCTACAACAAATTGCAAGTTCAGACGGTAAATTATAACAAAAAACATTTATATGACAAAATATAAAAACATGTAAAGGATGGCAAACATGGCAAAACGAAGTCGTTATAGTACTCACTTTACATTCTAAGTTTCTTCTTTTGATGTCCAAATTTAGCAAAGAAATTTGCAAGGCCTGCAAAAAAGGAAGCAATGCACCACATAATCCATGACAAGACCAAGATTATGTTGTCCTTAAATTTCCTCTTTGGGATGTGGGCCCTATCTGCTTGAAGCAAAGCCCGGTAAACCACTTCGGTTAAGGCGAATGCGGTTACTGGGTCGGATTCTTCAGCTAGAATTCCTTGCTCCGTCAAACATGGTATATCGTATGCTCTACTGGTCTCAGGAATGCCCAAGTATTCGCATATTTTTATCCTCCCATTGATCCTATCATCGGCGTTTAGGGTGTCGCCATGCGTTAGGATCAAGATTGGATTCTCATCTGATCATAAAATACATCACATTTAATATAAAGAATAAGTACGTTTGTAACGTGTCCTACGGATAAAGACATACACGTAAATAAGACCATATCACGAATCTCTTCCATGATACTTTTGTTATAAAAAAGTTAATTTTGATGTAAAAGATGTTATTTGGAGTGTTTACTTTTATGTTTAAGTAATACGATAAAGAGGCCCATTTTAAAAGTCAAAGGTAACAATTTCATGACAAAATTAACGATGTCTTATGAAAAGTGAATTGTGAGATTGTCTTACACAAATATTGCTCTGACATAAAATAGTATAATAACTAAAAAAAATACTATAAAGAGTAAGACGTAACGCTTTCATAATTAACACTCTTTAGGAAGAAAGTAACAACAGTCTTATTGAAAGTAATTTGTAAGATAATCATAGACTTTTGCTCATTAACAAAAAAACAACTGTAGAGATTAAGTCATTTTTGAGAAACATATGGTAGGTTTTGTAAATGCGCACTGGACGTAGAGACAACACATGCCATCTAACAAAATAATCCCAAATAATTTATATGTAAAGTATTAAAGATGTTATTCTCTGTATATATGCTATATAGTGGGCCAAGTAATTAAAATAACCCCTAATACAAAGTGTGAATTCTACCATGGGCCAGCCCGAAAATCTTCTTTTTGAGACTGGCCCATCACATTATAGAACGGTAACACTCATGTTCTTTTTTCGCTTTTCTTTTTTGGAGGTATCAACATTCATGCTCACCATTATAATTAATACTCATGTTCTAATCGGATGATCCGAATTGTGACTCCTATATTTTTCTTCCCAACAGATGACTTTTTGGAATGTCCAACCAAACTAATAAACACTATATGTTGGGTCAAACTAGCTCTAAATTTCAACATGTCAAAAATTTGAGATTAATTCCAAACTATTCCGACCTGATGATTCGAATCGCCACCCATATGTAAATATACTAAGATTTTTGTTGAAATAATTCGTTTGTCCATCAGTCTATAGGGTTGGACCAATAATATTGTGGATTAAAAGTCTAACCTATCTAAAATGTCAAATAGTCGGGGTAGACCGATTTTGGCACTCCATCCCCTAGCTTAATTTAATCAATTATTCAATACATACTAAGGGGTGTTTGCAATTGATTTTCGCAAGTATTTTTAAGCTTATAACTTTAAAAAAATTGTTTTGAAGTGTTCAAGAAAAAATAATTTCAGGTTTAATAAAAGTAATTTTAGACCAAAAGCTAAAAGTAGAAAATAGTTGTTTTTTCCAACTATTTGGTATTTTAATAAATAAAAAAGATTTTTTTTTCACTTATAAGCTAAAAGCTACTTAGTATCAAACACTCAAAATTTAATATTTGACCAAAATCAATTTACTATATTATTTACATTTAATTTTAAGTAATTTTACTACAACTTCTATCCTAAAAATCAACTATCACACAATTTAAACTTATAGCAATTAAGAAAATAAATTATTAAATACTTACTAGAGTTTTTAATAGAGGAGAGATGGAAAATGGCCCTCAAAGCCTCCAAATGCTTCAAATCACCAGATTCAAAAGCTGTATGAATTTGTGACAAATTAGCCACAACCATCACACAATTGACCTTTCTCTTTATGTACCTCGAGCTACTTCCTCGACCAATTTCTGACGACCGAAAACACGGCGCATTGTGTCGAACGCCGGACATCCACGTTGCAACGTCGTCAAGACCTTTTCCGATTCGGGTCGGGTCCAACCCCCTTGTGTCATAGACGCAGAGGCCGGTTCTGGCTGATCTTAGCACGTTGTGCTCTTCAAGGTACATTGTGGTGGTGTTTGAGGATTCACCTGCTGTGATTTTTTTAATACATAAATAAAAATAAATTTATACATAAATTTACAAGTTACAAGGTTCGAACCACAACTTCAAAATCAGGCCATAACCATCTGATTGTTTTTCGATTTCTCTTCACCTAATCAAACCTATACCCGATTAATCTCACTTAGATCCCAACTAGTTGCTAGGCGCCGATCTCTTGCTTGACTAGCGTCTAACGACTTCCATAACCTTAATCATCGGTATAAATTAGGCATTAATTCTTGTTAATCTATTAATATACATACACATGTGTACATTTTTTTTTTTTTTGAGAAATGAAAGGCGATTTCATAGATTAAGTGTTGGGCGAATGCCCTACATCAGATGCCACAATGGCATGAATAGGAGGGGGAATAACCCCATTCCAAATTACAGTTTCATTAACCACTAACTGTAAATGAGCAACAAAGTGAGCTACACGATTTGCTACGCGAGGGACGAAAAGGTACTCGTTGCAAGTAATCATTTGTGCCAACTGCCAAATATCAAAAAGAATGATGCCCTCATAGCCATCGGAGCTATCCTCGTTAGAGAGTAGGAGCATGAGAGACTGATTATCTCCTTCGACACTAATTTCTCGGATTCCGGCTTCAAGTGTATGCTTTAAAGCAAAGCGAAGAGCAAGGCCTTCGAGAAGGGTGGTTGGCCCTGATCCTCTGGTGCGGCTTGCCCCGGCTAGTAAGACATCTCCGTTATGATCCCGAATGACAAAGCCGAAACCAACAATTCCATCTGGGTATGTTGCAACATCAAAGTTCAGTTTTTTTGCTCCGATAGCCGGTTTAGTCCACCCTCTAATCGAGCAAGCCAGTGGAGATGAGTGTCCCGCTGAGTGCAAAGAAGCTGTCGTGGTTCCCTTAAGCTGCATGAGTTCGAGCCAGAGGCGCGTTGCTTTTCGCATGATCTCCTTCGGTTCAGTGAGTTCGCCATCAAAACACCTTTTGTTCCTTGCCAACCACAGCTGCCACCAGATATGTGTAGCAAGTTGGAAGCTTTCTTCATCAGTCTTTTCAATCAATTCCCAGCATATCATCCTGAAAGGCCATTCCTCATTAATCACTCTTTCAATTCGAATTGGGCTGAGGCGCCAAACATGACGGGCGAGTGTACATTTCAGCAAAATGTGTTCCACGGTTTCATCTTCATTTCCACAAAGTGTACAAGCAGCTACAGCCATCATATTTCTGTGAGCAAGATTGGCACAAGAGGGAAGGGCATTACGACATGCTCTCCATATGAAGTGGCGAATCTTTGGCAGTGTATAAGCGTTCCAGATTTTAATCCAATGTTTGCCGTCAATACTTAGTACAGGAAGGTCATTCGCCAATTTTGAAAATTGTCGAATGGCCAGATGGTAGGCGGTTCGGACACTAAATTTGCCAGAGCTTGTTAGTGTCCAAACCCTGCGGTCCCGAGGGAGGCGCGGGCTGATCGGGATGGTTAGGATGGAATTGGCATCATCGTCTGAGAAATAACGTCGGACCTTGGATTCATCCCATGTACATCTACCTGTGTCAAGAAAGAAAGAAACACTTGTGTTAGGATCCAAAGTGTGTACCAATGCATTCGGAGGTCTGGGGTTTTTAATGTTTATCCATTTGTCCGAAAAGGCTCTAATAGCAGTGCCATTTCCAACTCTCCAGGCGCTTCCAAGGTTCACTAGGTCCCGGGCTGCTAGAATGCTTCGCCAGATATAGCTCGGTCGATGTCCCACCTGCGCAAGTTCAAGAGGTGAGTTAGGAAAGTACCGTGCTTTAAAGATTTGGGAGGGTAAGGTAGTAGGGTTGGAGAGGAGTCGCCAATATTGTTTGTCTATCATGGCCAAATTGAAGTAATAGATCTCGCGAAAGCCAAGTCCACCCAATGCCTTTGGTCGAGTCGCTTTAGCCCAGCTAACCCAGTGATACTTTCGGCCAGTTTCGGTTGACCCCCAGTAAGAGCGAGCGATTGCCTGCTCCAGGTCTTTGCAGATCGAAATGGGGAAAAGGAAACAGCTCATGGCGTAATTCGGGATCGCCTGGAGCACAGTTTTGATAAGGATTTCTCGACCGGCATTGGTCAAGGTCCGTTCTTTCCAAGCCTTGATTCGACAAAGTACCCTTTCGACAATTGCCTTGAATACCTGTGTTCGTGATCTCCCAATGATTGTTGGCAAGCCCAGGTATTTCTCAAAGTTTTGTGTCCCTCTGACTCCGAGGATTTCTGAGAAGCGATCTTTTGCAGATTCCTCTACATTTCCACTTGATATCAATTCCGATTTTTCCAGGTTAATTTTCTGACCCGAGGCGCCTTCATACTGGCGGATTATGTCACGGATATTCTCGCACTCTCCCCTATCAGCTCGGAAGAAAAGAACACTGTCGTCAGCAAAGAAGAGATGGGAGATTGAGGGTGCTGATCGTGCCACTTGAATACCATGTATGCGTCCTTCCCTTTCGGCTTTCGTCAGTAGACCTGAAAATCCTTCTGCGCAACACAAAAAAAGGTAAGGGGATAGTGGGTCCCCTTGCCGAAGCCCTCTTCCCGGGGAGAAGGTTTCGGTAGGAGATCCATTCACAAGAACAGAGTATGTAACCGAGGTGACACATCTCATAACCAAGGAAACCCATCGATGGTCGAAGCCTAACTTAAGGAGAGTTGATTGGAGAAAAGGCCATTCGACTCGATCGTAGGCTTTACTCATATCGAGTTTGAGAGATAGTATCCCTTTGTTACCACTTTTTTTGGTCCGCATGTAATGAAAGAGCTCGAAAGCTACCATGGCATTATCAGTAATAAGCCGGTTAGGAATAAAAGCGCTCTGGGCAATACTGATAATGTGGGGTAGTAAAGACTTTAGTCTATTAGCTATCACCTTCGTAATGATACGAAATATTACATTGCAAAGGCTAATAGGTCTAAAGTCCTTAGGAGTTTCGGGTTTTTTTATTTTCGGAATTAGGACAATAAAAGTGTGATTCAAAGTACCCGGGTCAGAGCCATGATTAAGAATGTTCAAACAAGTTGTGATCACATCATCACCAATAATGTGCCAGAATTTTTGGTAAAAAAGGGGAGGCATACCGTCCGGTCCGGGTGCTTTAATTGGATGCATTTGCTTGAGTGCTCTTTGAATTTCAGCCCCTGTGTATTGGCAAAGGAGCCTTTGGTTCATTTCAGGTTTTACCTTGTGATCAATGGTGTGGATAACTTCTGCCATGGAGAGGTGATCTTCAGGAGAGAAAATCGAGATAAAGTAGTCCCTCATGGTCTCGGCAATCAAGCGATCTTCTTCAACCCAAACTCCTTCCCTATTTCTGATCCTCGAAACTGTGTTTCTTGATCTGCGATTTGAGGCTTTTTTCCCCACATGTGTACATAATATAAAACAGTTGTTAAGAATTCATTGAAAGGCCAAATGGATAATAAATACTCATGTGATTTTTTTTCCTCGCTTCAAATCACTTAATTTTCTCATTCTTTCATTTATATTATCTTTTCTGCTAATTTAAAGAAATAATATTGCAAAAAATATGAAAAAAAATATTAGAAAAACATCTATTTATAAACAAGTCAGAAAATTAGAACCGCATTTAAAAAGGGCATAGATAGCATTATGTTTGAATATAAAAACAGGATAAACCTATATATATATATATATATAATATATGGCAAAAACTCGTATGTGACCGTCACACGATGTGACGGGAAAAATGATCACTTTTTGTGGGAAAAGTATCACATTTATCTGTAAAAGTATCACGTTTTTTTAACAAAAAAAAGCATAACTTATTGTAACAAAAGTATCACATTTATCTGTAAAAGTATCAATGTTGTAAAAGTATCATCTTTTCCTGTAAAAGTATCAATGTTTTCTATATAAGTGTATTCCTTCACACGTATAACCGTTCACACATAAGACCCACTCATAATATATACGGAACCAAGCCTATTAAAATTTAATTAGATCTAATATTAATCAGTTCAATATTTTCAAGTTCCCTATATAATACTAAACCTTTTAGTCCGATATATAGTGTATTGGGCTTTTAGTCCATCAAATTGAGTTTATCGAACCAAATAATACTTTAAATGAAAATCTCTATAATCTAGCTCATCTATATATCGAGCCTATAAAAAACAGGTTAATTTTACCACATCTACCTCTATTCAATATTTATAACAAGAAAATACACAAAAACTATTTAGTGGAGGTGGTAATTCGACCGATTCGATCCGGTGCAACCTATTGGGCCAAGATCATAAGTCGGCCCAAGTTTGTTGGGCCCAATGATCCTGTGAGCCAACACCAAGTCCAGCCCATTCTCATAAATGTACAAAAACATTTAGGTCAGTCCATTGAACTTTTGACCATCAAGAGTCGGTTGGGAAAAATAATTCTACGGACCTAGAGGCTAATAGCGTGATCCATCTAAAATATCGAACGAGTTCAATTAGTTCATTGAGCCGAATCGATTTTGTCAACTCTAATTTAAAAACAATAATAAAACTAAAACTAAATTTTAGACTGCCAAACTAACATTTAAGAAAGGTAAATTTCAGTCCGATAGTACTCGAGTGGGTAGCATAGAATTTACGAGAGAAAGGCACACACCTGAAGTCTGAGCAAAAGGGACAAGTCCAGATCTAGCAAGAACACTATACATCAAATTAACCAAAGAGCTCTTCCCACTTCCCACTAATCCCACCAACAAAACAGTGATAACATCCGGGATATCCATATCCTGCTTTTTAATCCCACCAACTGGGACCCACAAATCACCACTTCTATAACTCAAAAGCTTCTGTCTTAACTCATCAACGCCTTCTCCACCAATCAAACCTAACCTCTCCATCTCTCTTACCACTCTAATCCTTGGATTGTTGTCTGAAATCTTGAAATTGCCATCCTTGTCAAATTCCGAAATTGCCCTCCACCAAAAGATTGGATTTTGAACCTCATTTGGATCTTCTTCGGTTAAGAAAACTGGGTTCTTCATGGCTTCTTCATCTGGGATTTTGATTTGGCTTGTGGGTTTTTGTGGTTGATTGAAATAAATTGTTTTTTTTTTTTTTTCAAGATTATTTTATTGGGAATTGTTTATTTTATTGCAGTGTGGTTGGGGGAGTGGATGTTATTATATGTAGGATTAGAAGTTGGAACGCCTGATTATTGTCTGAAATCTTGATTATTATATGTAGGATTAGAAGTTTGAAACTCATTTCGGTGTGCTTTTGGACTTTTAGTTTAAAATAAGTTTAAAAATGTTTATAAGTAACATCATCTGCTTAAATTTGAGTTGATTTAAGCTAAAGTTAGCAATTTTGAAATTATTACTTTTAAAATCACTTATTTAATCACTTCTTCAAAGACATCGGCCAAGAAAAATGGGTTTTTCATGATTTCTTGATCTGGGATTTTCATGGGTCTTGTGGGTTTTTATGGGTTTTTTAATAGGAAATCAAGAACCATCTTTGTCAAATTCCGAAGTTGCCCTCCACTAAAAGCTTGTGGGTTTTTTTTGTTTGAATTGAAATAAATTTGTTTTTTTTTTTTCAAGATTATTTTATTGGGAGTTGTTTCATTTAATGCAATATAGTTGAGGAGGAGTGCATGTTATTATATGTGGGATTAGAAGTTGGAAAGCCATCATGCCAGCAAGTTCTGAATTTAAAATTGTTTGACCATTTAAGGATGTGATTCATGTAAGTAATCATGATGATGATGGTGGTGTTATCATTTTAGGAAATACTAATCATATATTTGTAAGGGTGGTAATTCTGGTCCTCGGTTCAGTTCGGTGTTGCGGTGAGCCATGTTTAAACGTTTTTATTCGGTTAGGAAAGTCATTAATCGGGTCGGTTCAAATCGGCACTCTAGTTACGGTTACAAATTGACGTAAATCTTTTGATTCAGTTATGGTTTATGGTATTTTTGAACGGTAAATAGCGATTCAACCGTTGATTTTTAGTTGACGATTAAACCGACAGTTTAGCGATAATTATTTCTTAAACAAGACATGTATATGGCTCAGATAAAATGGTCATTTGAATTCGATGGTCAAGATGTATTAGCTATTGTGATTAACCGACGGTTCAGAATGAAATTGTAATTCAATATTTATGTTGTAAGCTAGTTTTTATATTTAGAATTTTATTGTTTTAGTTAGTGTGATATTTTAGACTTCAGTATTAGTATAATATTTTTTTGTAATTTATGTTAGTAGTTTTACAAATGGTAACTTGTAATGATGATTTATTTTAATGAATTTTATGTTAATTGTAATTGCAATTTTCATAAAATTATTATTTAAATTATCGTAATTTTTTTTTTTTTTTAAAAGATAATACCCGATTACCTATCAGAAACCGTTAGTTTTCAATTGGAACTGTCGATTTTTAATCGGTTCTGTTAGAGATGAATGAGTGTCAATGCATTTCATCTCAATTGAATTTGAACCTTGCTGAGCTGAAAGAAGACAGGTGTTTAGCTGGAGAATGAAGCTGGAACAGGCAGAAGCAGTTGGAAGGAGAAAACAGTTATAGCTGAATAACTGTTTTCTCAAAACGGTTGCTTGAGCTGTGGGAGTCAGTTTTGTTTTCAGTTTTCTGTTTCTGTAAACTTCATTCTCTTTGTATTATATATCTCATACGAATACTTTGAGAAGAGAGTGAGAGAGATAAAAACAGTCCAAGGAGAATCAAGAAAAGAGATCAGAAACTTGAGAGAAAGAGGTCAATATTCTCTTGATAGTTTTAGGTGATCATTCTTTGTAATCCAGATTTTCTTGTGATTAGTGAATTCGTTTTCGACTGCCCGTGGATGTAGGTGCTTGAGCACTAAACCACGTATATCTTGTTCCATATTTTACATTCCGGTTTGTCTTTCATAAAATCACTCACACACACACAACTTGAGTGACACACATTCAAGAGTTTGGTTGTGTTTCTTGGTTGAAGTCTGCAACAGGTTCCAAATCATAACTGAAACTATAGTATTTACGGTTCGATTTCATTTAGTGCCTCCCACAGTTTTTTAACCGCCAATTTGTAACCGAAACCGACGGTTTTAACCAGTTGGACACTTCTAGCCAAAACTATATATCAAGTAGGTCTGAAACTTCATCGAATCGGAAGTTAGTAAGTCTATCCTATTCTTTAAAATATATTCAAACTATCGGGTCGAGTCATTATCCATTGTCAGGTCGTGGTTCATCGAGTTGGACCTGTTCGAATGTATGATATTTTAAACTAGAATCCCTAGGTCCTAATCTCGATTAAAATGTTAGCACAGTCTATGTCGGCCTATCAACTAAGCCACCCATTGTTTTTGTTGTAATTACCGATCTTTGTTGTAATTACCGAATTATATATATATATGTGTGTGTGTATGTATCTCGTCTGCTCATTTCCCACGAGAATCAGGGTCGGACCTAGTCATTTCCGGGCCCGAGTCGAGTTTTTTCATAATGGGTGCCTAAATTATAAATGGATAAATAGAAAAGAAAACACACAAAAAAATGAAGCATTTTCATAATGCTAAAAATATTTATATCGAAACATAAAAAATAAAAGACAAACAAGTTGAAAATGACTATCTAAATACAACTCGCCTCACAGTTTTGACGGCAAAAGTATTAACCAAGGGGTAAAGCAGTAATTTATATATATATATATATATATATATATATATATGCATATTCATGTAGGTCCAAGACTCCAAATCATAATCAAATTGAAATATATATTTAAAATTAACTCGAGGCCCATGAAGGCTGCAGTAGGCCCAGTTGTCAAGGAAATATTATAATAAAATTGAGGCTCACAGGGCAGTCCAGGCGTCCCAGGCCCAACGCCCAGCAGTTTACAGCAAAAAGAAGGCGCAATGACAAACCCGCGTTTGCACAACCCACCTGCTGTTTCCTTACCGCTGGACCACTTAACTATTTCAGGCAATGTTTTGAACATATTAATATATATAATATGTGTATATATATAAATATGTGTAAAAATTATTTCGAGCCCGTAAAAAATTATAATGTTTTTGGATTCGAGTCGACGGACTCTTCCGCTGACGGAAGGTCTGGCCCTGACGAGAATTACTAGTACCTAGATATTGATTTGGAAAATAATTAGATACATGAAATAAAGGGCAAAGATGGAATGAAAAATTACTGATATTTACCAATTTTAGGCAATTCTAGTGTGATTTTTCACCATACATTTTATATTTATAGCTGATTAACATATTAAATAAAATGTCAATATTTGAAATTACAAATATAAGTTACTAATCTTAATATGTTTATAAGTTAGAAGACAAGTTTTACCATTTGCCCATGTCAATATATAGTACGCATTTTCTAAGATAAAATTGAATATACAACGGAAAAATCCTCCTCCTCCTCCTCCTCCTCCTTCTTCTTCTTCTTATTATTATTATTATGGTAACACCCAATTTTCAAAACATTAAATAAATCATTTTTTTAAGAGATATGAACTTAAGATAAAGCTTTATTAATGAATTGAAACGACATATTTGAAAGTAAAATAACATAACTTTTAAACTAACCAATTTCATACATGAGCTCAATATAAAAAAAATCATAATATAATATTTTACTAAAAGAGTAATAGGAATACGACTCTATAACTTGACCCAAAATATGAATATTTGAATATCGATAAAAGTAATATTTTTTTATGTAAATGATCTGCTAAAATAGGAATGGAAGTGAATTTGATAAGCCATAATATTAAGCGTGGGGCTCACAAATTGGATCACTGAATTGGATTCGTGTTCGATTTCGAGTCGATTTAGATTATATATTAAAAAATATTTGAAACATATAATTATTATATTTTAAAATAAATTATTAATTTCGAATTGATTCGAGTTAAATTCTGATTAATCGATTCGTATCGGATTGGTTAAAAATTTCTCTCAATAAATTTACGTCGAATTAAGTCGATTTTATCGGGACCGATTTTGAATTTGATATCCTTAATTTAAGAGTCCAATGACTACACCTCAAGGCCCAAGAAGGATGAACCAAGCCCATGATTGCACCTTCCGGCCCCACCTACGGCCCATTTGAGCAACTCGTGTTCTTTTGTTGCTTATATTATATGTAGGGTTAACTAATCGTGCATAATTTTGAGACGTTGCAAAATTGATCCTGTCTCAATAAGCCCGTCCAGTCCGTTTACTATTTTAGATGAATTGAAGTATAGAAATTTTAATCCCGAGTATTGTCTTTTGAACAAGCCCAATTTAATGAGATAATGGGGCAACAATTTTTTATATTTTTAAGAGATGGATCGGACTCACTAATTTTTTACCTGCTAAAATTTCAGACCAACCGAACCTGACAGATGATATTGACTTTGCAGGTTGGTCTGGCTAGACAACTTGAATTGCAACCTCTAATTTTCTCGACTAAGATTTATGCACTTTCATGTAGGCTTACGTGGATCTGAATCTATATAAACCCGATCTTTGGCGCAAGAGGAGACATCTCTCAAATTTTAATGAGTTTAATGATTGTCCAACACAAAAGAATATATATAAAAATAAAGTATTGCTCCTAAATTATAAATTCTGTCTCTTACCCTAATATAACAATGATGATATTAATTACTATCACAGATTCTTAATAATTGTCGTAGTTTATTATGTTTGAGGTTTGATTTTTATTTAATTATTCTTATCAATGAATTTTCTAAATTGTTATTAATTATATTAGTATTACTCTCGTGTAATGCACGAAAGTATGTTAACATTATAGTATATTTTAACAAAACTAATTACTATATGATGTTATCTTTCAAATTCTGAACCTTGTACACAAGATAAAATAAATAATTCAAAATTTGTATTATCATACAGTAAAATTTTAAATAGCGTAAATATCCGTTTCTCCCGTGAAATTTATGGATTGAATATATACTTATTATTTATAAAATATTACAAAATAAAATTAAAACAAATAGTAAATATGACAATTAAAATACATATATTAAAATTATTTTTTTAACTCAAATGTTACTTTAGGCAGTATGTATCCTTCCTAATCTATGGGAATAACCACAAATAATCTCATTAATTATATATGTTAAAATAAACATCCCCCTTAATACTAAAAGAGAGTCGCCTATAATTCAGCTTTAAATACGTGTCGCTCTCTGAATTAACTGCGCAAATTTTTTTTTTCCTTCTGTGTGACGGTTTCCAGTCTTAACGCAATAAAATAGGAGGCAGTTACAAACGTTATCAAATTTTAATTGTACATGTGCATTGTACATTACTAGTAATATTCCCGTGCGATGCACGGAAGTTTAGTTAAGAAGTAATAATTTTAATAAAACTAAATATGATATAATCGAATATTTAAATATGTGATCGTTTTATCATAATAAAATATACTCCCTCCGTCCCGAATGAACTTGCACTGACCCCCGGCACACATATTAAGAAAAATTATTTTTTGATAAATGTTGACTTAGTCAAATCTGTTTTTACCTTTATGGGATGACATATTTGTAATTATGTGATTAATGTAGGGTAGAGATGTAAAGTTTTATTTTCTGAAATGGAAAGTGTGCAAAAGGGGTGGGACACCCCGATTAGGGAAGTATGCAAGTTCATTCGGGACGGAGGGAGTATATTTTTAAAATATAAGATAAGACATAAATAAAATTATAGGTAATGTAAATATAAGTTTCTCGGACGTCATATATGAATTTAATATAACTTACTTTATATAGATTAACATTAAGATAAATATTCAATATTAAAAAAAAAAAAAAGATATCTTTTTCAAAATGATCATTTCTTATCTTTGAAATCCAAACACACATTTAGTGTGTCTGCATCATTCTTCACCTATGTGCATAATATCTTAATTAATTATGAATGTTAAAACAAACATAAATATCTAACTATCAACTCATATTATTAAATAAAATAAACTGGATAATATTATAAGAAATTTAATTTTCTTTAATTCTTTCCGTTTTACTTTAAATATTTAAAGTTATCTAGGTAAAGTTTTAAATTCTAATTATAACTATCCCCTTTTAAAAAATCTCATTTGCAAGTTTTAGTACTTTACTTGGTATTTTCGATATACAAAGAATAACAAATTAACAAAATAACATTCAAAAGTTATTCAATAGTTTGAATAACAAAATAATTCAATAGTTGGAACAACAAAATAAAACATATGAGTGCTCCAATATTTCTTAATACTTTCGTATATATGTCCAAAAGTTTCAATTATATTGTTAATAGTAGATTCATTTAAAGATATACATTGGTTAAAGTAAAAAAAGAAAGAAAAAAATATTGCTTAGGTTGTAAAATGTGAAAAAAGAAAAGAAAAGAAGACATAATTGAGATTGGTTAATGTGACTTAGTATTGTTTAGGTTGCAAAGTCTAAAAAACATATAGTTCTAGTTGGTTAATTTTGCTTATTTAAAAGAAGTTTAGTTGCAACTTGTATAATATCATAGTATAGGTTTCAAATTGTAATTATTTATAGAAAAATAATATTAATATATCTAAAATATAAAAAATTAATAAAAAAAATTCTAAGATTAATTATCATATATAAAGTTATATATATGAGCGAAAATCATAGTTTTGTGATTTATCAACATAAATAATTATTATATCAAATAAGCATTAGCAAATTCAATAATTCAATAAGCTGATTATAAATCAAATATTAACTTGAAAATAAACTGATTAGTTATGGCTTTAATGAAATAATCAAGTAAAATAATTTGTAAAAGAGAATTATTTGAATGGATCTTAATTGTATTCTAAACCAATACTATATCTTTTGTACAACCCACATTAAACACTGAAATCTTACGTAAATAATCAACGAATAAAAAATATAATATTTTAAATAGAATATCTTATTATTATATATATCATATGGATATCAAATCAAACATCGTCAAAAGATGATTAATTTGATATAGTATACATAATAAATAGATTAGAAATGAAAAAAAGATATTTGCAACTTTAGAAAGTAAATAAATTTTGATTTGTACCAAATATGGCAACAACTTACCAATCACAGTCTAAAATTTTAGGCTGAAAAGTGTCACCTACTGTGGCTTATATATATATAGATTTTTTTAATTTATAAAATAATTTTTAAATTCTAACAATAAATAATTAAAAATAACCATAAAATATATAATAAAAGGAACAATGCTATTTTACTTGGATCATATGTAATGTAAAGTTCAATACTTTTCTCATTATGTCCATGCTTTTATTTTATATTTAACTCTTACTTTATCTAAATAAACTTTCAAGTTCTAACTATAAATATTTAATTTTTTCTTTATAACGTTGAATTTTCATTTGCGACTTTTAACATTTCATTTGGTGATATCAATTTTTATTTAATAAAATCTTATTCTAACAAAATAAAATTCAAAATTTATTCAATCATTCGAACAACAAATTAAAGTCTTTGATTTCTTCAAAATATTTGAATATTTCCGTATTTTATTTGGTATTGTAAATTATTTATATAAATGTTATAGTCTTCTTATAAATAGTTTATTTATTTGAAGATAAAAATTGATTAATGCGAACAAATTTATTTAGATTGTTAAGAGTAAAAAAGGCATTTGATGTTAATTTGTGCGACGAAGTATTATTTAGCTTAGAAAGTGTAAAAACATATAATTGAAGTTTTAGTAAAAGTAAAAAATTAAAAAGATTGCCAAATGTAATAAAAGTCAGAATTTAGGCTACAAAGAGTAAATTTCCTTAAAAGAGTAATTTTAACAAAATACTCTTTATTAAAAATATAAATAGGTAATTAAAAATAATTTCAGTAACTATTTTAATACATAATTATATATATGCTCAAAGTCGTGATAAGAAGATATTTTAGCAAATTTGATGATTTAATAAGTTGATTATAAAATAGATATTGTTGTTTTTGCCTTTGATTTGATAAAGTAGGACTTTCAATATTTAAATAATGGATTTTCTCCCTGACTTAAATAAAAAAAATATTGAAATTTCATGTCAAGTAAAATAAATTGATTAGTTGTATTTTTATAAAAAAAATACTCAATTTTTTTTATAAAGAAATTATTTTGCTGATTTTAGTTGCAACTAAACTAAAATATTATAGTCCAATTCACAATAAACATTAATTCTAGCACAAATAATTAACCAACAAACAATTTATTTATTCAAATCAAATATCTCATTATAATATATGTGATATGGATGTCGAATCGAAGGTCGTGAAAAGATAAATAATTTGGTATGTTATGCATAAAAATCGGATTGAAAATGAAAATGTTATTTGTATTTTAGAAAAGTAAAAGAAAGTTATGAACTTACAAAAAATAAGGAAAAGTTACCAATTTTTGTCTAAAATTTTTGGAGGGAAAGCCAAAATTACATGAATGCCCTTCATTTTGCTTTTATATATATATAGATACATAACTTAAATTAATATATATTAAAAAAATTTCTTACTATTTCATTTGTAAATATATTAAATTAAATATTAAATATATGTATGACCTACACAAAAATTTGTAATTAAAAATTAACTATAACTATTTTAGCCACAAAATCATATGTTTTCTTCAGTGGCATATGTAATCCAATTGAACATATATGACATAATAAATTAAATTAAATTACATAATATTACCATTATATACTTAATAAATAATAAACTAAATTACACAACAATTACCAGTATCAATATCTATTCAATAATATTTTTAATGATATACAATCTACAACATATCAAATCTACAATATATATAATATATAATAATATATTATAAATAAGAAAGAACCAAGCGTAGATATGATTATGCCTTTCGTAGTTTCTTTCGGTTATCTTTATTTTGCAGAGTCTATAAACCTACGATGTTCTCATCCTATAAAGGTAAACCGCTGTAATTCCTCCATGATCCGACAGTTTCTACATGAACACCGCTGGATAAACCGTTGTAATTCCTCCATGATCGGGCAGTTTGTACATGAACAGGCTACCATCGATAATATCTGTCTAACTTCTCTGTTCCATTACATCCACTACAATGGAACTGTCCACCCAAAAGAACTGCCACTTTTGTTCCCTATATAAACTAGCCTTATCATTCAAGTTTTTCACGTACCTTGCTTCATCTTTCGGGTTCACAGAATCACAGAAAAATGGCTCCCTTCTTTACTCTCATCAATGACCTCAACCCCTCAACCACCCTATGGGCCATGCGTATCCGGGTTGTTCGCTCATATGAAGTATCTGCATACGACAATAAAGATCAAATATCCAGCATTGAATGTGTTTTCCACGATAAAGAAGAGCAGCGCATACATGCTTCTGTCAAAGGTTATGCTATCAACAATATCAAGTCAAAACTGATCGAAGGCCATCTGTATGCCTTGAAAGACTTTCTCATTGTTGAAGATCGCTTGAAGTACAAAACAACATCAAATCATATACAAGATTGTTTTCCTGCCTAAAACAAAATTTGAAGAAATCGAGGATGACAAATTTCCGATGTCACTGTTCCGGTTTAGGCCATTTACGGATTTCTCAGCAGAAAAGGAGATTCCGCAGTTTGAGTTGTTTGGTAATATAATCTAACTAATTATTTTTCCAATTAAGTTATTACATTGTCACATTTCATAAATTGTATTTTTACTAATATTGCACTTTTTTGTTCAAATTACAGATGTTATGGGAAGGGTTGTTTCCTATCAGATGGAACCTTCTTACACTGCAAAGGGAAGGAGGATGGAATTCAAACTGGAAGATATTGAGTACTTCAAAATATTTAAATTTCTAACGTATTATTATGTTTTTACACTACAAACTGTTCTAACTTTATCTATGTTTTATGCACGTAAAAGTGAAAATGTTATATCATGCACTCTCTGGGATGATTATATTGATGCGCTCATGCCTTACCTGAAGGAGAGAAGCTAAAACTGTTATTGTGATAATACAGTTTGCACGGGTTTCCATTTTTGGAAGTACATTACCAAATTATAAATCTATAACCTACTGATTTCATATTTGCAATCACTACACTGACCTTGATGTTTTTTATTTTGTTTTGCAGATGACGTGAAACTCTCAAACACATACAATGTCACAAAAATAATTGTCAATGGAGAAGGCCATGAATTTGTTGATTTCGCTCAGAAGTATTTTATCTCTTCCTGAAAATTTACTCCACTTATCTGGAAAAAAAATATATTTCAGTAAGTTTCACAAAATTATTCACATTTTGTAATATACCATATTGTAGGTTGGTTGAGGCAGGTTTTCAAGATACCTCCCTAAGTACTTTTAAGAGTACAGATGTCGTATCAGTTGTTGACGATTTAAGAAGCAATGATTCTATTGTTAAAAAGTTGGCTGAAATCCTCTGCTCTAACGAGGTCATTTTGTTTACAAATTTCTACTATACTTATACTTATACTTATTAATTAATGAACTGTTTCGTATTTTCTTACCCCATTATTTTACTTATAGGATGCTGCATTTTGGGTCACTGGCACAATCGTGGAGGTTGAGGCTTTGCGAGACTGGTGCTATCTCGCCTGCAAGAGGTGCTCCAAAAAACTTATTCCGTTTAACACCCAATTCAGTTGTGGAAAGTGTGGTACTACAGAGAAAACAGGGAATTACAGGTTAGCAAAAGACTAAATTATTTATTCTGTACACTACACACTATTAATACCTTAAATTTCTATACAATTAATACTCTACTTATATAAAAAAAAAGGTACAAGATTGAGGTCACTATTGGGGACGAAAGTGGTGCTGCCCAGTTCCTCCTTTGGGATAAAGAGTGTATAGAACTCATTGGAAAACTGCTGCAGAAGTTAAGAAGTCCAATGTAAGTACTTAACTATTTATTATTTACCACTTCAATTTCTGTCTAATTACCTAATACTAAAACAGAATTACTCAATGTAAAATAGGTCGAAGCTTTTGATTTTATCCCCAAGGTAATTGAAGAGGCTCTGACGGATCGAGTTGGGCTTTTTAAGATTCAAGTGAAGAAAGCTGACCAGAAAAAGGTCTTCGTAACCTACAGTGTACTTAAGATGACTGCAAATATACTAGGATCTTCAAAGAGTACTGTAAGACGAAATTTGTTGATAAGGTATTTTCTATACAAATTTATTGATGAAATTCAGAGTGTCCATTTTACAATTTTTCAAGTTAAATTTTACAATTTATTTTCAATTTTTATGTATATTGATTGTTCATTATAATAGGAATCCAGCACAAGTATTGTTCCATGTGAACCAGTGAATGAAGCATTTGGACATGATGAAATAGACAAGGGGTATGAGGCAGATGGCGATGAGGATGATGATATACCAATCAACAAATTTGTGAAAGCGGACACTGGTGACTGTGGTCTCGCAAAAAGGAAGAAAAGAGCTTCGAAGAAGTGAAAAAAGAACTTTCTCTCACACATTTATCAAGTTTATTTTATCTAAATTAAGTCTATGTCTTTCTCGCTTTAGTTTATTTTTCTAAGTCTTTCCATATTGTGTCAGCTATGTCTATGTTGTAAATATTGTTTTACTTTGGTTTTCGTTCACGTACCTTTCCATGTTATTACAGAATTTTAAGTTTAATTAATGCAACTTTTCCTATTTTCGGTTAATTATGTATTTATTTCTTTTATGCAACAGCAACACACATGCACATTGTACAGTGAAAACCTATGCATCTTCAATTTCACTCATAGTTAGAAACTTACTTACAAAAAATAAATTTTTTATTTTTTATTTTTTACCTAAAATTCATAAAACGAGTTACACTACCTAACAACCTATTTGTCAATGTCTAAGGTTTAATCAAACTATCATAATATTAATTATCATAATATTAACTAGATGTGAACCCGTGCGATGCACGGGATGAATTCTTTTTATATTATTATAAGAAATCATAAATATATTAGTCACTTAAGTATATTTTTTATAAACTATATTATCATGTCATATTCAAATAAAAAATAATCGACCTATCATAATTTTTTTTCACATAATAGAAATAAATAATTAAAAAACAAACTAATTTAATCAACAAACTATTTTAACAAATATAGCTGAGGTTTTTCTACGGTAAGTATAAATCTAACTAATTTATGTTTTTTTAATCATTTTTAAGCAAAATATTTCAAACTATCCAAAAATTGTTAAGGTTTTAAAAAGATAAAATTAAATTAAATAATTTTAATATTCTTAAAAAAGTAATATCACATTTTTATTTTATACGCAAATATTTAAAAAAAAATATCATAATCATCCTAAAAATATATTTTACAATTAAAATTAATATTTTAATTATATATATTCATCATGGATGTTAAATCCAAGATCGTGAAAAATTTATTAATTTGGTATATTTTTCATCGAAAATCGAGTTAAGATGAAAAAGTTATAAAACAGTTAAACTTCGTAGGAAAAATACGAAAAAAGAAAAAGAAAAGAAAAAAAAAAACTTGATTGGGTGAGAACCCAATAAATTTAATTCTCTTAAAAAAGTAATATCACAGTTTTATTTTATACGCAAATATTTAAAAATAAAAACATATCATAATCATCCTAAAAATATATTTTATAATTAAAATTAATATTTTAATTATATATATGCGTCATGGATGTTAAATCGAAGATCGTGAAAAGTTTATTAATTTGGTATATTTTTCATCGAAAATCGAGTTGAGACGAAAAAGTTATAAAACATTTAAACTTCATAGGAAAAATACGAAAAAAAAAGAAAAAAAAAAAACTTGATTGGGTGAGAACCCAATAAATTTAATTCTCTTAAAAAAGTAATATCACATTTTTATTTTATACGCAAATATTTAAAAATAAAAACATATCATAATCATCCTAAAAATATCTTTTACAATTAAAATTAATATTTTAATTATATATATGCATCATGGATGTTAAATCGAAGACAAAAAAATCGAGTTGAGACAAAAAAATTATAAATCATTTAAACTTCGTAGGAAAAATACAAAAAGAAAAAAAAAACTTGATTGGGTGAGAACCCAACAAATAAGGAGAATGCAACACCTCAGCGGGACACTTGTCAGAACTTGAATTATCACGCTTCTCCTTTAGTATTAAGTATTGATAAGGTAAAGACGCAAAACAAAAGAAAATTGGAGATGGAATTAAAAAAAAAAAAATGTCCAACTATAAATGATGATCACAAACAGGATTTCATATTTGTTTTTTCTCATTTTTTAAAAACTCAAGAACAAGAACGTGGTGCTAATTTTTTATGTATAAATACCATGCTGTTTTGAATTAATAAACATGGAGCCTCATTTTGCACTTTTTCTTTTCTACCAATAATGGGTCATACCTATTTATTCAATTAATAAGGCCCACAGTCACTAACATCGGTCATACATATTTAAATGTAAAGTGTCAACAATAAATAAACACCAAAATCATATAACTAATTAAATTATAACCAGTACAGTTACTACTTTAACTTCATATATTAAAAATACAAATGAAATTTTAAAAAAAAAAACCAATTTTTTTAAAAAAAACCAACACAATCTGTATGATGACATTTATTAACTATAAATATTAAATGATAAAATTTCACTAATATTTATTTTATTTTTCGTAAAATAAATATATTTTGTTTCTTCATTTAAAAAAAATAAAATTGCTTCTATAACATGTTTAATGGTGCTAGCTGAATATTAATACTGGATATAAAAGATAATAAAAAATGGCTAAAATAACTTCCCACTAACCCATTATCCCACTTTCACATGTTGCCCATTATACTCTATTCCATAAACTACTTCTACAATTTTATGTACTATATATATGTTGAATGTCTAAGTTGTACACGTACTAAAGATTTTTTTAATAGAAAATATGAATCCTTCTTTTTCCCTCATCCGTGATATCACTTCATTAAAAACAGATTGGTTTATTTATGTTAGGCTGGTCCATTGCTACCATATGCCGGTCAGACGTAATCCTCGGTTTATTTTAACTATTGAGTGTCTTTTTAAAGACAAAGAGGTATAATCTACAAACTTTTCTACTGCATGCAAGTATTTTTTTATTTCGTTTTCTGTCTTTCCTCTAAACGTCGTTGGTGTACTAAATATTGTGCAGGGCGACCGAATTCATTGTACATTGAAGGTTCGGCTCTACACAACTTGAGATGCTCACCTATCGAAGGCTATATCTATGCAATCAGGGAGTTTTTGGTTGTTGAGGACACAAGTCCCTACAAAAACATCAACTAATCGAAACAAAATTTTGTTTACTAATAACACAAAAATGGTTGAGATTGTAGCAGCACAACCTGTTTCACACATTCGACAGGTCCTTGATGAATAATAAAGTATCAATTATTTATTACTAATTTCAGACTATATTTACTATCTTCCTAACATCCCTTTTGTAGGATACGAGGTTTTCTATGCCAACAATTGTGAGTTCAGTTGAATCACTTCGACTTTGGTTGGATGTTGCATGCATTCAGTGCATGCAGTATTTCAACAGTTCTGGTATTTTCATTGCATGTACTAAATGTGGTCCTAGGAACCTTGCTTTTATTTTCAGGTTTACAAACTTAACTAACTGTTTATACCAGAGTATTTATAAAACAATTAATAATTGTATATTAAATTTCATTTTTTCTTTCAGAGCAAAACTCGGAGTCATACTAATGGATGAGTTTGGCATTATAAGGCTGACGTTCTGGGAAAAAGAATGTATGCAGCTTATTAGATACTACGACACATGGAAGATGAGTTCTCAAAAAAAAAAAAAAAAACACATGGAAGATGCAAGTGAATATGAAATTTATAGAAGTTCCATTGTATTTGTTGAATTATTTTATTTTCCTATTTTTCCTATCATTTGTCTATTCCGTATTTGTACATAAAGTTGTTCGCTATTTACAGTTTCAAGGATATCACTACGTTTCCTTACATAATTCACACATTTATTCAAATCAAAATAATAGAAATACAAGATAAAATTGACATTCAGATTCACATACAAAATGATAACATGGTTTGAAACATACAAAAAATAATATCATACTTATTCAATAATCTTATATTGATACATCAATTCGATTTTTAAGAATGCAATTAGTACATATGTGAAGAAAAAAAAAAACATAAAGTAGGAAAACTTTAATATACGTCGATAAACCGTCTATATGGATAATTTTCTTTTGACATTTCAATGTCAATTAGTGAATAAAAACACACATGTTTTAAAAGAGAATTTCGTTACACTAATTTTTTTTACAAACAATATATATACATAAATAATAAATTAAATTATGTACTTTGTGTTCATTTGTAATAAAATAAGTCCTTTATAGTATTGCAAATTTTAATATGCAACTTAGAGAATTTTTTTTTTCTACAGTAAATCAGTGTGGATTAGTATTATTTATAAATTAAAAAAAAAATCTCCAAATTTTATTATATCAATAGTTCTTTCTGTAAATTGAAAATCTCAATTTATGCAAAAATAATAAAAAAATAATTTTGTTTACGATTCAATTTAAAAACATTTTTTATTTAGGTCTGTGACCCAACTGCTCCACGTTAAAAAAAAAAAAAAAAACTATTTTCATCCCATTTATTATTTTCCGTGCTCTAAATCCACAAACAATCAAAAGACAACAAAAATTATATTTCTGAAAAAGGACAGTTACAAATTGCAAACATCGGGAAACAGAGTCCATGAAGTCTTAGAAAGTTCATTACGTGAAAGGTGAAGTTTCAACTTTTTACCAGACGAAAATACAAGCTTTTTCATTGATATCGCTATAAGCATATAACCATTAATTTGTTATTATGCAAATAACAGGAATCATAAGGTATACAATCAGAATACAGATTATTAAATATAACAGGTTAGTTTAATTTTATTTTTTCATAGTTCTATGTCATAATGTTGCACATCATATAGTTTACAACTAAACAAGTTATCAAATTCACAGATCAAGACTACGAGAATTACCTTCAATAAGACAAGATTTTGTTTATCCCTCTTTCCAGTTGCTTTATATGTCTCCTATAAATAATATCAAATAATAACTTTTTAAAAAAATTAAGAAAAACAAAGGAAAAAAAAAGAATAATATAAGTTTATAAAAATATATATTTATTAGTTTAAACACTGTAGAGGCTTATTCAAGTTGTGGACTTAGTACCGAATTAGATTTCGATACAAGTTCATTAAAAAGCCTACTTTAACAGTGCATATCATTAACATGAGAAATCTGAAGTTACTTAACAGATATTGTATAAAAAATGGTTATGTCTAAAAAAATAAAAAATAGCTATAACATATTTTTTCCCAGAAGAAACAAAATATGCGCATTTTGAACAAAAACTCATCACCAAATTAGATGTCGGTATAAGTAATTAGAAATGCGTTTTTAATTTACTACTTAACGCCTAACCCAAAAATCGGATACAAAAAATTTAAAAATAAATTGCGTTATATATAGGTATAACATATTTTTCTCCCAGAAGAAATAAAATATGCGCATTTTGAACATAAACTCATCACCGAATTTGATTTCGGTGTAAGTTTTAAGAAATGCATATTTAATTTACCACTTAACGCCTAACCCAAATATCGGATACAAAAAAATCGAAAAAGAGATAGAGTCCAGATTTTCCGAAAATGAACATGAACTGCAATTTTCAAACTTCAGATTTACCATTTAAAGATGAAGCTACCAATTTACCTTACACAAAAAATTGAAGAGGGTATAGGTAAATGAGCTTCAATCTGTACATGCACAATAACAGATGCGAAATAAAATCCAAAAAAGTATTGGATTTTACATCTGATTCAACAGATCTGTGAGAAAATAAGTAGATGAACGGTGGGTTCATCTTTAGGACACATACACTACCATTTGGGTTAGACGATGTGAGTTTTACAGAGAGATTTGAAGAGAACGAGTAGCATATACATTTTGTGGATTCTAGAGAGAGAAATGAGGTATGGCATTTTCAGAGTTGGGACAGACAAGTTTGTGGAAGAGTGTAGAATATCAAGAACTCTTCCACCGCCTTTAGGAATAGGAAAGATTGGTGACAGCTGTAGCTATTCTTGACAGTAATAAGGACACTAATAATTCTTAATTGACACGCAATGTATGGGCTGGAATCAATGAACGTAATATAAATAAAATTAAGACATAATGGGCCGAATCTTTACCCACTTCATCCTATTTATATATATCAGCAAATGCCCAACTATGTTGGTATATGGGCTAATTAATAAAATGGTGATTGTTATAAACCTAATTAGCCCAATTAGCCCAATAAGTAAAATAAATATTATTTTATTTGTGCATCATTTTGTGGCTGTCAAATTTGATAGACATTTACTCATTGTATATCAAATTTGATGTGTTAATTATCAATATTCATATATTATTAGACGGTCACATGAAATTATATATGTATTAATTTAAATATATATATATATATATATATATGACTTTTTTTTCTTATCCCTTCCCAAAGATATAGTTTTAATATATGTTAAAATTTTATTTGTATACCTATTAATTTAATGTACTAAATGTGCACCCGTGTAATGCACGGGATGAGTACGTTTTCAATAATAATAATAACAATAATAATAATGAAATTATCGGCTTATATATTATTTGAGAATATAAAAGCGTCAGTTGATATTTTTTTGTCCAGTAATCTTTCTTCCTCCTTACTTGTGGGTTTTTTTTACATGTAATATCTTGCATTATTACAAATTGAAACTACCAGTTAGATTTTCATAATTTTTTTACTATTCAATTTTTTATATTTTTACTTTAATACATTGCATTATCACAAATAGAAACTACTGGTTATATTTTCATAAATTTTGTTTATTCAATTATTTGAATGCATGATCTGATTATGTTGAATATTTTAAGTAAAATTATAAATACACACTTGAAATTCAATTCATTTCCCTCCCTGTTATTTCAATGTGCATTACACATGTTGTAAAAATTACATATGCATATAATGACAAAACCATGTCATATATTTTGAATAATTATTGTTTGAAAGCCACATATATCAAAAAAAATATAATATTAGTATATGAAGCCACAAACATATTAGTTAATTAAGTATATGAGTGGTAAACTATATTATCATGTCATGTTCAAATAAAAATAATCGACTTATTATTTTGTAGTTAACAAAATTTGTCTTTTCACAAAATATAAGAAAATAATAAGCAAACTAATTCAATCAACAAATAATTGTAGCAAATATATGTTATTTTTTATTTCTATTGTAAAGTTAAACCTATTATTAAGATAAAAAAAGGTAAAATTTAATTAAATAGTTTTAATCTTCAAAAAATTTCAGTTGGTTAAAAAAAATTATTTTTGGAATTCTATCACATTTTATTTTTATATAAAAATGTTTAGAAATCAAAATATATCATTACTATTCTGGAAAGGTATTTTACACTTAAAAATTAATATTTTAATTATAATATATGCATTATGTATGTCAAATCGAAGATCGTCAAAAGAGAAATAATTTGATACATTTCTTATGAAAAATCAAGTTGAGACGAAAAAGTTAAAAGACTTTTAAATTTCGAAAGCAAAAGAAAAAAAATGAAAAGAAAAAAAATGATTGGAGGAGAACCCACAAAAGAAGGTGGATACTCCCCTTCTTTAGAGACTCTCTATGTATTTAAGAATATTTTTTAAACATTAAAATAAAATAAAAAAATCGGCGAAAAATTGAGGAATCGACATGTGTTTTTTTCTATTTTTATGCAATCTTCTTTTAGTAGAATAGGTTGATTAACTTTTGATATTATTCTATATTGAGCTACTTTTAGATTGAGGTTATGGATAACGAACAACCAATGGACGCAAGGACTTGCCGAAAAAATAGAATGATACAAAAAAGATCGTCCGAATTCAACAGTAAGTCAATTTGTTATATTATGGATGTTGTTGTACATGTAATACAAACACACACACATGTACATCGTTTATTGTAAATCAACATTAACATATATTTAAATTTTTCCAGGTTTGTCAAATCCGGCAACTACAAAACACCGAAAATTGAATGAATGTACTTCATCAAATTCTTCCACATCTAAACCATCTCAACCATTACCATTTAATTATGATACACGTAAGATATTTTATTCTGTTACTCTTATTTACAAACTATGAATTAATGTTTTTCTTTTATTATTTTTTATATTTCGTAATTGGCTAATATATCTAAATTCATTAATTAATTACCAAAATTCAATTAAGTCCAAATTGTGAACGTAATATAGATTAATTTTTTTTTTCCTGTATAACTACAGTTAGGTTGAATGCACCAAGGTTGAAGAGAGGTCGGCCACCAAGTAATAATTCAAATGGTACAATGTTGTACTCATAATATGCATTTCCTTTATTTTATTTTTAGAGAATATGATTGATAAATTCGCTTTATATTGTACACTGCAAATGTCATAATATTTTTTTATGCAGTTGCGACTGACAGATATATTAGAAGGGGACTAACCAATATTCACTCATTGGTCCAAACACCACTTAACATTAACATTGGTAACTCATACAATCCTTTGCTACAAAAAAAAAAAAAAATCATAGTTATATTTTTTTAAATTAATGCTTATTTGTTGTGATACGTGTAATACAATTTTAACATATGGGTTTCTATTGCAGATGAGGCAATAGGGGTACCATCTATAACATATTCATCAAGTTCAGAAATCACAGGTATTGATTAAATTTTTCATGTTTTCATATTTTCTTTATCACCATAACAATTATATTAAATTTGTATTACTAATTTTATTTGGAAAAATTACCAATGTTGTTTCCGAAAACATCACGCCCTCTGTTAATCTGAGGTATTTTTCCTTCTATTATGTTATTTATTATTAATGTTGTCACATAAATAAACTTCTCTCCTTTCATCTTTGTTTTTCTCTTTATTTGTTTTTAATATTTTTTATTTCAATTTGCAGTCAATTACGTATTACACCTATCGAACCTCTTCAGGGTGATACTTTGAAAAGAGCAAATAAGAAGAAGACAATCAATGACAACATTAACTCGATAGGTTTGCATACGTTATTCCTTTTTATTTTGAAATTTAATTTAAAAGTAAAAAATTCCCTGATAAAAAATATGCCACAAAAATAATATCTAATAATTAGTACACAACTATATCATAGTTTTTTCTTAAATTACCATTTTTAAAATTCCAGAGTACTAGGATCTTGGGAATGCCGATCATAAATGTGAATTTTGTGGAGCTTTCTTCTGGTTCGGTGAAAGATTGAGAGCAACATACGGATCTAGAAAACCAAAGTATTCTACATGTTGCTTACAAGGAAAAGTACAATTGCCTAAGATGAAAAAACCTCCTCAGCTGTTTCAAGACCTCCTCCATGACAAAAGTCCTAGGAGTACTCATTTTATCAAAAACATTAGGTCATACAACAGTATGTTTGCATTTACATCTATGGGAGGAAAGGTGGACAACACACGAAACACTAGAAACTCTCCACCTATTTTCAAACTGCATGGACAAAATTATCATATGATTGGAAGTTTGCTACCAACCAACGAACGTACTCCAAAGTTTGCTCAGCTATACATATACGACACTGAAAATAAAATAGCAAATCGAATAAAGTCTGTTAGGAAAATTCATTTATATTATTCTTCCATAATATTATTTCATAAATGATATCAATTGTTATCTGCATTTTTAATATACACTAAAAGTGAAAGGTCCTCCACAGATCTCGCAACAATTCAAATCCTCTTGACAGTGAAATAGTAAAAGATTTGAAAGAAGTCCTTGATCAGAACAACATATTAGTTCAATCATTTAGAATGGCTAAGGACAAAATTGAACAAGCTGGTGATGCCAATGTTAAGCTAAAGCTTTTAGGAAAAAGAGAGAAGGATGGAAGGATGTATAATCTTCCAACTGTTTCTGAGGTAGCAACTTTAATTGTTGGTGATTTCGACGAAGCACTCGGAGATAGGGATATTGTTGTTCAGACAATCAATAGTCACTTGCAGCGTATAACAGACCTTCATGCTTCTTATCTTGGATTACAATATTCTCTCATATTCCCATATGGTAAAGATGGCTATAGAGATGATATACCATTAGCAAGCACTTCAAGTACATCTGAGAAAAAGAGGAAGAGAGTCAGTGTTAGAGAGTTCTTCGCTTACAATTTTCATGATAAAGACGGAGAAGAATGTCTGATCCTATGTTGCCGGTGATAAAGCGCAATCCGGTATCCAATAAACTCAGCGAAAATCAATGCAAGAAATATGAAAAAACACAAGATGTACGTGGTTTGATCCGGAGATCTACGTCCACGGGCTGAAAATGGCACCTGCCGAGGTGTTTCTTTTTTCTCGTTTTGAAATTACACACTCCTGTTTTAGAATACAAAGAGCCAACCCTAATTCCGAGTACAATTCTCCTACTTATACTACCCAATTGCAAACCCTAACTGACTCCCTATAATCGCGCCTATTTCCGTTGCATGGAAGTTGGGATTAGATCGTGGGCCAAGAGCGTGGGGTACGCTGCAATTGGGCCACGCTAATTGGGCCACGCTATTTGGGGCACATGTTTCTGGGCCGGCTGCTGGGCTTATTCTTTGTAGGCTCAGTTCTTCGGGTAGGGTTGATTTGGTCCGGTGCGTCAACCCGATCCGAAGTTACTGGGCCATACCTATCAGATGCCCCCCCCCCAGCCGGTGTTTTCGGCTCACAAGTGACCACAGCTCATCTTGCTTACAGCTCCACCCTGATCATAACCGTAGCTCCTTCCTCGCTCCGGCTGGGGGGAGGGGGCATCTGATAGGTATGGCCCAGTAACTTCGGATCGGGTTGACGCACCGGACCAAATCAACCCTACCCGAAGAACTGAGCCTAGAAGGATGAGCCCAGCAGCCGGCCCAGAAACATGCGCCCCAAATAGCGTGGCCCAATTGGCGTGGCCCAATTGCGGCGTACCCCACGCTCTTGGCCCCGATCTAATCCCAACTTCCATGCAACGGAAATAGGCGCGATTATAGGGAGTCAGTTAGGGTTTGGAATTGGGTAGTATAAGTAGGAGAATTGTACTCGGAATTAGGGTTGGCTCTTTGTATTCTAAAACAGGAGTGTGTAATTTCAAAACGAGAAAAAAGAAACATCTCGGCAGGTGCCATTTTTAGCTCGTGAACGTAGATCTCCGGATCGAACCACGTACATCTTGTGTCTTTTCATATTTCTTGCATTGATTTTCGTGGTCTTGCCGTGCATAATTGTTTGACCCCGACCTATTATTCTGCCATTGCGGCCTGTTTTGACGTGAACCACGGTCATGATAACTTCCACGGTTTTGGGATGAACCCCCATTCTGGCTTGACCGAGGCTTGTCGTCGGTCCGAGCAATATATTGTCGCAAGAAACCTTTCTTTAGACAATCTTCAATTTCCTTACCCAGCTCTCGACACTCCTCTGTCTCATGTCCATGATCATGGTGGTACGTGCACCACTTCTCGCGGTTTCGCTTTTCAGGTGGAGCAGTCATCCGCGGACACGGCCGTAAATTATTCTTGTGGACAGAAAGAATTTTGGCTCGCGATTTTGTAAGCGGGGTAAGTTGTGGAATATCCCCTCGAGACTCTGCACGTCCCCGGTTCAGACGAGAGAAAGCACTGGGTCGCGCACTGGGCCCAGCTGGTGCCTTATCGGACTGCCGTTTGCTGGCATGCTTCTCACGCTTACGCCGAGTCTGCTCCTCGGCCTTAGCATATCTGCACACAGTATTAAACAAAGCCCGGGTTGTGACCGGAGGGTTTCGAGCCAACTCGGTGTAGAGCGGTCCGGAACGAAGGCCATTTATGAAGGCATTAATGGTTACATCATCCGAGCAGTTTCCTACTTTAAGACTCTCCGCCGTAAAGCGGTCAAGAAATTGGGTAACGGTTTCGCCATCCCGTTGTTCCATATTCATCAGATCGGCCAAAGTGGACATGGGCTTTGCACGTGCTTCAAAACGTGCCCAAAAGTGTTCAGCCAGCTCTCTAAAAGAGGATATACTATTACGGGGGAGAGAGTCAAACCAAACTCGAGCCTCGTCCTGAAGATACTCGGGGAAGATCTTACAATAGTGAAGAGATGTGGTATGATCTCGACTTAGCATGTTGTGCCTGAAAGCTCCAAGAAAATTGGCCGGATCTCCAGTGCCGTCATAAGGTGGTATGGCAGGTCTCTTAAACCCTTCGGGAAGGGGCGTAGCCAGTATTTCTTGGGAGAATGGGGTGATTATGTCTCCATTGGCGTCAAGGCATAGGATTCTATCTAGTTCAACGTTGCGCTGTACTCGCTCATACTCCTGAAGATCTAGAGTATGGGGATTGGCATAACGAACTTTCTTAGTCGCGTTAAGTGGACGGCGACGATCAGCGTCGGCAAGTTCGTCATTGCGCTGTCTTGACCCATTAGAACTCCCATGGTCCTCGGGAGAACCGGGTCATTCTCGTCGTCGGTCCTGACGCCCATGGTGCACTGGATCTTGTTGGTTGGGCAGGTTCCGACGAGGTGGATGCACTGCGGGGTTGGTAGCGTGCCCAACAGGTCCATCAGGATTTAGGCGATTGGCTGCCCAGTCATGGAGAACATGAGCATGTTCTTGTAGGAAAGCCTGGAGCAGTTCCGGAGTCACCTGAATATTAACCTGCGGCTGGGTAGCAGCAGGGTTGGGATGTTGTATATCTTGTGGTGGTAGAGGTAAGAATTGGTCGTCCGGATTCACAGCCGAACCTTGATTGCCCTGATGCTGAGATGTATCCCGCATCGGCGATTGCCTCGGCGGCAAAGTTTGATCCACGGGTGGATCTTGATGATCACCTTGGCGAGATTGATTTAAACGAGTGGTTACCATGGTATAGCAAGATCAGTATCAATGTTAAAACCAGTTACTGTTCCCACAGACGGCGCCAATTGATAAAGCGCAATCCGGTATCCAATAAACTCAGCGAAAATCAATGCAAGAAATATGAAAAAACACAAGATGTACGTGGTTCGATCCGGAGATCTACGTCCACGGGCTGAAAATGGCACCTGCCGAGGTGTTTCTTTTTTCTCGTTTTGAAATTACATACTCCTGTTTTAGAATACAAAGAGCCAACCCTAATTCCAAGTACAATTCTCCTACTTATACTACCCAATTCCAAACCCTAACTGACTCCCTATAATCGCGCCTATTTCCGTTGCATGGAAGTTGGGATTAGATCGTGGCCCAAGAGCGTGGGGTACGCCGCAATTGGGCCACGCCAATTGGGCCACGCTATTTGGGGCGCATGTTTCTGGGCCGGCTGCTGGGCTTATTCTTTGTAGGCTCAGTTCTTCGGGTAGGGTTGATTTGGTCCGGGACGTCAACCCGACCCGAAGTTACTGGGCCATACCTATCAGCCGGAGATTGACGCAACAAGTAATTGTTGATGCATACACCATAATTGAATCTGGCAGACTAACATGGGTCAAGAACAATAAAAAAAACTCTTCGATGTGAGATGTACAAGAGTCTTACTAATGCATTGTTTCGAGGTCATACAGATTTATCTACACAAGGTCAACCAATTGTTCTACCTTCGTCTTACACTGGAGGCCCGCGTTACATGATACAGAATTTTCAAGATGCAATGACATATGTGGATGGGCTGGGTATCCTGATTTATTTATTACACTTACGTGTATTCCCAAATGGCCTGAAATCACTAGATATTTGGATGGAAGAGGATTAAATCCAGAAGATAGGCCAGATATTGTATGTAGAGTATTTAAAATGAAGCTTGATGGATTGATCAAAGATCTACGAAAGAATCGTGTTTTTGGTCGTGTAAAAGCAGGTATTTAATTGCATTCAAATTTGTATCAATAATTAATTATTTTTTACATATTTATGACTCACATAATTACACACACACACACACACACAAACCAAGCCTCAAATTTGACTAAGATATTATGAAGCTGTCTCCACATTCATGATAAATATTTCAGTTGTCTCCACACGAACCAAGCCTCAATTTTTATTTTTTTGCAGTTGTCTATACTGTTGAATTCCAAAAACGTGGTCTTCCCCATGCACATATTTTGTTGTTTCTAGCCGGAGAAGATCGTTACCCTACTGTAGTTGACATAGACAAAATAATATCAGCTGAAATTCCAGATGTAAATATTTCACCAAGATATTATGAAGCTGTCTCCACATTCATGATACACGGACCATGTGGAGACGCAAACAAGAAGTCCCCGTGTATGTCAGGAAAAGGTTGTACCAAGTATTTTCCAAAGGAGTTTATAGATAACACATCTTTTAGTGATGACGGATTTCCTATCTACAAGAGACGTGATACTGGAAGAATAATTGTGAGGAATGGAATTCCAATTAATAACCGGTTCGTTGTCCCTCACAACCCTTATCTTTTGGTTAAATATGGAGCACATATGAACATGGAATGGTGCAACCAATCAAGATCAATTAAGTATTTATTCAAATACATAAATAAGGGATGCAATCGTGCAACTGCACAATTTCTAAAAAGCAAAAAAGATGTAGAAACTGGAAAAGTTGTTGATGAGGTGCAAATGTACTATGGTTGTCGGTATCTTTCACCCTGTGAATCTATGTGGAGGATATTTGGATACGAAATAGCATATCGAGATCCGCCGGTTGAAAGATTAAGCTTCCATCTTCCAGAAGAGCAAAACATCATTTTTTCTGAGGATGAAAACATAGAAAACGTTGTTGATCGGCAACCTTTTATGACAATCAAATTTGAGGCTTGGTTCAGGGCCAACATAGAATACCCTGAAGGAAATAAACTCACCTATCCAGAATACCCTCAACATTTTGTTTGGAAAGCTGATGCAAAGAAATGGTCACCTAGATTACTGGGTTTTGCTCTAGGAAGGCCATACTATGTACCACCTGGTGCAGGAGACTCCTACTACTTGAGACTGCTAATTAATGTCATTCGTGGAGCAACATGTCACGCTGATATGAAGGTAGCACATCATATTAGAGATGGCAAGCCAAGGGAAAGTTCGGGCCGGGCCGGGCCGGGCTCGATTTATTTCGGCCCTAGAAATACTAGGCCCGGCCCGGAGGACCTCGGGCCGGGTCGGGCCATCGGGCCAAAAAGCCTACCAATGAGTTTTTTTATTTTCTTTTTTATTACTTTAACCATGAAGTAGAATTATATATTAAGGCGAACTTTAGTTTAATTCTCTTAAGAAAAAACTTGATCGGAAGATAATATATTACTATTCGTTGCAGTATGGAATGATATCTATTAATTTATAGGCATGTCTCAAATCTCAGATATAACAATAATAATAATAATAAAAAAGAAGGAATGGATGAGTGATACATAGTTATATACTACACGTCACAAGTTATTTAATTTTTGTGTATGTACTATACTACATGTTAATCAATTTTTCATTTTTCGACACATAATAAATAATGAGCATGCTTGGATCCAATTCATTTTCCATCTTCGGGCTAATAAAACTGAAGAAATAGAGTATTAAATTAGTCAAATGTTTTAATTTCTCGGTAAATAGATACATTTATGCTCTACTAGAAAAAAAAAAAAAAAAAACATGGTTCAAATAATACACAAAATATTACCTAATTCCTAAATTTTTCTTATTGGATTAGTGAGGGGAAAAAAATTCAATTCCATCGGGCCGCCCGCGGGCTTTCGGGCCGGGCCGGGCCGGGCTTGGTCCGCTAAAAGAAAAGCCCGTTCGGGCCGGGCCAAAAAAGCCCGAATTTTTTCGAGCCTCTAATATTCCGGCCCAGCCCACTCTATAGTTCGGGTTAAACGGGCCGGCCCGTCGGGCCGGGCTAATTTTGCCAGCTCTACATCATATACAGTACGATTCATATAGGGATGCATGTTACACATTTGGGCTTTTAGAGGATGATAGCGAGTACATCGTCGGAATTACTGAGGCAAGTTTTTGGGCTTCTGCACATTCTTTGCGTACTATGTTTGCCACTTTGTTAACAAAAAATTGTATGAGTCGACCTGAATTTGTTTGGGATAAATGCTGGGAGTACTTATCTGACGACATCATGTATCGCCAAAGAAAGTTTTACCACCACCCTGGTATGTTAAAATAGGTTTGTTATATTTTCTGTATTGTATTTGTTTACAAGTTATTATGAATTGTTACTATCTGCTATCATTTTTATTAAATTATTCATACTACACAGACATGCAGTTTTCTGAAGCACAAACAAACAACCTTGCTCTTATTGAAATTGAGAATCTACTTCGACGGTGCGGACTCAGCCTTAAGAACTTTGACACCATGGCGGTTCCTAACTTCGATGAACTTTCAACCTGCTATAACAGATTAGTGCATGATGAATTGCAGTATGACAAGTCTCTACTAGAAGCTGAACTGGATCAGTTACTGCCAAAGCAAACCAATGAGCAACGCATTGTATTTGATAAAGTTATTGATTCATCAAAAGCAGATAAGGGAAAAGTGTTCTTCCTTTACGGCAACGGAGGTACTGGAAAAACATTTCTGCAGTACTAAGATCCAAGGGCGAAATTGTACCGAATGTTGCTTCATGTGGGATTGCATCCTTACTTCTACCGGGAGGGCGAACAACACACTCAAGATTCAAGATTCCTCTAACTCTACATGAAAATTCACTGTGCAGTATCAAGCTAGGAAGTTAGTTAGATGAGTTAATTGTTAAAGCGAAGCTCATTATATGGGATGAAGCTCCAATGATGCATAAGTTTTGCTACCAAGCTTTGGATAAGAGTTTGAAGGATGTAATGAAATGTGTCAATATAGGAAATGCTGCTAAACCTTTTGGAGGAAAAACAATAGTGTTTGGAGGCAACTTTCGTCAAATTCTACCGGTTATTCCAAAAGGACGCAGGCAAGACATTGTCAATGCAACAATTAATGCGTCTTACATATGGAATTCATGCGAAGTTCTTCATCTAACTAAGAATATGAGGTTGCAAAGTGTTGGATCTGAAACTGAAGGAACTTCATTAGCCGAGTTCTCTGAATGGTTACAGAAAATTGGAGATGGAACAATCAGCGAAGGTGATGATGGATCGTCTGTGATCTAAATTCCAGATGATATGTTGCTTGAAAATGGTACTGATCCAATTGCAACCATTGTTCAAAGCACATATCCAAATCTGAATGAAAGAATCCACGATCCTCATTATCTACAAGAACGAGCTATTTTAGCACCAACTTTGGATGTTGTAGATTCCATAAACCAGTATATGATTTCAAAAAATACTTGTGACAGTCGTTCATATTTTAGCTCAGATAGTGCAAGCAAATCTGATCAGAATGTGGATTCAGCGACAAATGTTCATACACCTGAATTCCTGAACTCCATCAAATGCTTCGGTGTACCAAATCATGAGTTACATTTGAAAGTTAGAACTCCTGTCATGTTACTAAGGAACATTGATGCACGTCGAGGTCTTTGCAATGGAACAAGGTTACTTCTTACTAGACTTGCAGACAATATATTAGAAGCGAAGATAATGACTGGATCAAGTGCAGGACAAATAGTTTTGATACAAAGATTATCTATGACTCCATCAGATTCAAAAGTGTCATTCAAATTTCAACGTCGACAGTTTCCTATTACTGTTTCATATGCCATGACTATCAACAAAAGTCAAGGCCAATCTTTACAAATGTTGGACTTTTCTTAAGCAAACCAATGTTCAGTCATGGCCAACTTTATGTTGCTTTTTCTAGAGTCACAAATCGAAAAGGATTGAAAGTTCTTATATGTGATGATGAAAAAAACACATACAAATACAACAGTAAATGTTGTATATAGGGAAGTCTTTAGAAATCTGTAAATTTCGTTTGGCTCAATATTAGATAAGGATGTGTATAGTGTTTAGTTCTTTCATAATTCTGTTTGTTCCATAGTTAATCTGTAATAATTGTTAATATAAAAAATTATGAATCAAATATCCAAGTATTAATGTGTTAATAAAATGCTTTTGAATTTATATTGTCAATAAAATTAGATTTTACTTTTACACAATTATTATTATTTATATACATATACATGTGTATTGTACATATTGTCAATTTGAATCGCCATAATAGTTAACAATAGCTATGCATAAAAATAAGGTAATATATCTTAATCTACACGTACATTATAAGATTACTATAAATAAATGCAGATATGTAATGTTATTGTGGAGAAATAAAGAAATACATAACGCCACCAACTTTTATCTAATAATATTATAATATTATATGTGATTTGAAAAAAAATAAAAAATTAAGCCTCATTTATAAATTTATACATATTAAAATATTAACATTAGGAAAAAAAAAACAAAATTTTTTGCCCACTAACACGCCTCCATCTATTGCCCACTAACACACGTTCCATCAATTGTAACTAATTAATCTTGGTTATAAATATAATCATTACATTTCAATACGCAGAACAAACATTTACTCAGCAGATCAATACTTACCCAGAAACATCATATACATTTTTATAGGATTTCTTAAAGAGTCTAAAAAATAAAAAAAGCCATATGGACTCATTCTGCTATGTAGTCCGTGATGTAACACCTCAGAACACGCCTTCCGCCCTATTTGTTCGGCTTGCTTGATGCTACCATGTACCTGTCAGGGGAAACACATTACGCATAAAAAGCATAGAATGTGTTTTTGAAGATGCAGAGGTATTTACTTCAATTTCCCTTTGTATTTAAAACTTTACTTCATCAATACCTAAATAAAATCATAGATATAAATCACTATGTTATTTTTGCAGGGAGATAAGATCCATGCCACAATTCAGGGGCCTCCAATGTAAAATCTGCAAGGTCTTCCTAAAGTAGGGTTTGTGTATGCGATAAATGATTTTTCAATGGTTCAGGATCAGAATCGTTACAAAACAATAACAAACGAATTTATGATCATGTTCATAGACAACACAAAGATGGCCGAACTTTTCGAAACGGATTATGTTCCTCCCGTCCAGCATGTCAGTCTTAATAAATTCAAAATTACTATAATTCAGTTATGTCTACATTACTATTAATACAAGTACATATGAACAATATTCACAGCCTGAGACGCTATTTACGCGTTGTATGCCAACTTTGTTCCCAAAGACTGACAAATGAAGGGCTTTTTTTTGTATGCAACAAGTGTGGACCAACATACCATGTCGGCACTTTCAGGTACAATAAATAATAATTAACGTTTCTTTATGATTAAATAAACATATTTAAATAAATTATTAATACTTGCTTTATTAGAGCAAAGGCCGAGATTCTCTACAGGATGAAATGGGAGGCATATATCAAACATTTTGGGAGAAAGAATGTGAAAGACTCATTGGATACTGAAAGACACCATATTTTCGGCAATATTTACAATATAATTCTACTGTTTTTAAATCTTATTAGAATTAAACAGGGTTTCCTTTCGAAACTGAAGTTGTTATTTCTACTAATTTTAAGTTTATTAGTTTCATGTAAATATGGTTACAATCTTGCTGCTTGCAAAAGCTATAGATGCATGTAGCAATTTTAAAATAGTTTTGCATAAATATTAACATATTAGAAGTTTACAACAGGAAGGATGAAAATTACTGTTGATTAATTACAGTAATCAAACTTAACAAATTTATATATTAACATATTCAGTAATGGAAAAGGATGGGCCACAGAGACTTATCTGTATATTACTATGTCCTCAATTTATGCATGTTCCAAATCTTCTGATGTGGATTTCGCTCAAATCAACATGAACTGCAATTTTCAAAACCGTTCTTTGCAAGTTACCCATTAATCGTTTTACATTTCAGTAATAGTAATAACAACATGCAACAAGAAATATGTTCTGCCCATAGAAATCACAACTCTCATGCTATCCACTACATACTATAATAATGAAATCTGTTTCGAGATTTAGACCTCTAACTGTCAAAGAAAATAATGGATGAAGATCTGGAAATACCTTTTCTTTTTATTAGTTAAAAAACATTTCAGATCTAAAAAATAAATAAATAAATTCACCTTATAATTTGTTAAAAGCATTCAAGATTAATATTATGTGATCTGTTATAAACCAAATATATTTACAAACTTGAAATAAAAAATATTGGAAACAATAAAACTAAAAATAAAAAGAACAAATAAAACAGATATTCAAACCCGATTTATACTGAGGTCAGTCATTATTACAGACTGCCTCACATAAACGAGTTCTCTTTCTATTTACCACTATAATTTTTCAAGATCCAAAAATTGTTTTCAACGATTTCAACCGAATTATCGATCGGTTAAAATTTTCACAGGATTCCTTCATGTTGCATCAACATTACAAGTCTACATTCCATGTAAAAATCAAGTAACAAAGATAAATCAAGAAAAAATAAAGTTACATACACAATCGGAGTTATCCGACATAAAAGAAAGTTTGGATCTGATAAACGATTCATCAAAAATAGTGGACTTACATAAAAAAATCAGAATAAGATAAGAACATTAAACCCACGACCACAGAGATCCAACTTCTAAGACATTAGAGCGATAAGCTTAAACGCCTCCAATCCCCGGATCTTAAAACAAAGAATAAGCCACAAAAATTGACGCGTATAGTTTATATAAATACACGTGTCTTTAACCTAATTTTACACACAAAATATGTAATCATGGGTTGCGGCCATTTACTTTAATTTTTTAAGGCCCAATCTGCACAATATATAATGGAAATGAAATGGTCCATTGACATGTAAATATTATTTTAATTGGGCAGAAAGCCCATTTACCAATTATTAGTATATCCACTTTATTACTCTTTTAAAATGATAATATATATATATATATATATATAAAACATGAAAACATAAATAATGTGAAAAAACGTTATGTAAATTAAATAAACATTGGAAATAATAAAAACAAATTTGCACTAATTATTTCCCTGCATTAGTGTACAAATTTTTAATATCCAATTTTAATTTATTGAACCATAAGTATCATTTATATTTATAACATATTATCATTTTATATAATTTATAGTTAGAACGAATCTAACCTGTGCATCGCACGGGTGAACAACTAGTAAATATAATAACATGCCAACTTATTAAAATAATAATTGCAAGATAATAAAAAATAAATTGAATAATTTATAAGAAAATTATATTTTTCTTTTAAGTAATCTCATATTTGTTATTGTTAAAAATAAACAATTGATTCATTTTTTATAATTTAATTCTCATTCTAAATAGTCTAATCCACCATAAAAAGTCAAAACTTACTTCAACTTAAAGTAGGTGAAAAAATTATTAATTTCATATACTATATGTAAAAATAGATTAGAAACAAAAAACTTGTTATTATTTTTTAAAAAAGTTGTTGAGAAAGAAACAAACTGACAGAATGATGATAGTACACCAACAACTCTTTAGGAGAAATACATGAATAATACACTTGAAAATGTCCAACTTGCAATTGAAGGGGAAAATAATTTTCTTTATTATATATTTGGCTCCATTTTATTTAATTAGACAAAAACGCATATTTATATGTATATAAGTATATATATAGATTAATTTACCGAATAAAACTAAGATAGAAAGATACATACAATAAATTAATTAATTGAAGTATTTATAAAAAAAAAAAGATTTTTTAATAAAAAATAAACTAATTCTTACAGCCTAAATTTGACACCAATAAACATGCACAATACGCACTGAGATCTATCCAAATAACCAATCAATATAAATTTTCTTTTATTTTAATAAATATCACACTTTTATATATATATATGTTAAATTAAAGATAATGAAAAGATATTTAATTTTATATATAATATGTAAAAAATGTTTATGATACAAAATACTATTTGTATTTAAAATTTGGGAAAAATACTTCTTTAGAAAGATGGAAAAAAAAAATCAAAAGTTTGCATTTGTACAAATCTATATCTATATCTATATATATATATAAGCAAAATGGAGGCCATTAATGTAATTTTAGCTTTCCCTCCAAAACTTTTAGACCATAATTAGTAACTTTCTCTTATTTTTGGTAAGTTCATAACTTTCTTTTACATTTCTAAAATACAATTAACTTTTTCATTTTTAATCTGATTTTTATGCATAATATACCAAATTATTCATCTTCTCACGATCTTCGATTTGACATCCATATCATATACTCCCTCAAAATAGATAATGTTTTAGAAAAAAAGTGGAATAATTAAGAAACAAATATATTATCAAATTTATCCCCTAAAATTTGTGGAGATAAGATTTAATCAAATCAAATGTGAGTGGGAGGTTGAAAAGTCAAAGATATTTTTAGATTTACATAGGGGCAAAAAAGAGAGAAATGGTAAAAAAACCCTAAAACATCAATTATTTTGGAAAATGATTAAGAAGCTAAAACATCATCTATTTTGGAATAGAGGGAGTATATTATAATGAGATATTTAATTTGAATAAACAAATTGTTTGTTGGTTAATTAGTTGTGCTAGAATTGATGTTTATTGTGAATTGAACTATAACATTTTGGTTTTATTTGCAACTAAAATTAGTAAAATAAATTCTTTATAAAAAATATAACTACTTTTTTTTTTAATAAAAATACAATTAATCAATTTATTTTATTTGACATGAATTTTTCAATTTTTTTTTTTTTTAAGTCAGGGAAGAAATCAATTGTTTAAATAATGAAAGTCCTACTTTATTAAATCAAAGGCAAAAACAACAATATCTATTTTATAATCAACATATTAAATCATCAAATCTGCTAAAATATCTATTTTATAATTATCTATTAAAATAGGTATTGAAATTATTTTTAATTACCTATTTATATTAATAACGAGTATTTTGTTAAATTACTCTTCTCAGGAAATTTATTCTTTGTAGCCTAAATTATGACTTTTATTACTTTGGCAATCTTTTTAATTTTTTACTTTTACTAAAATTTCAATTATATGTTTTTACACTTTCTAAACTAAATAATACTTGGTCGCACAAATCAACAACGAATACCATTTTTACTTTTAACACTCTAAATAAATTTGTTCGCATTAATCAATTTTTATCTTCTAATAAATAAACCATTTCTAAGACGGCTATAACATTTATATAAATAATTTACAATACCAAATAAAATACGAAAATATTCAAATATTTTGAAGAAATCAAAAACTTTAATTTGTTATTCGAATCATTAAAAAAAAATTGAATTTTATTTTGTTAAAATAAGATTTTATTAAATAAAAATTATTTAAGTATATTTGAAATCACCAAATGAAATATTAAAAGTTGCAAATGAAAATTCAATGTTATAAAGAAAAAATTAAATATTTATAATTAGAATTTGAAAGTTTATTTAGATAATTAAAAGTTAAATATAAAATAAAAGCAGGGACATAATGAGAAAATTATTAAACTTTACATTACATATGATCCAAATAAAATATCACTGTTCCTTTTATTATACTCCCTCCGTCCCGGTTAAAGCTTCCACTTTGACCGGGCACGAATGTTAAGAAAAAACAGTTATTTGACTTTTTTAAAGGTGGAGATTGAGTGGTTGAGATTTTGAGGGTGAGGATTGTGGGATTAGTTTCCTTTTTTGGGGTGGCAACTTTAGTTGGGACGGACCGAAAAGGCAAGTAGACAGCTTTAAGCGGGACGGAGGGAGTATATTTTATGGTTATTTTTAATTATTTATAGTTAGAAGTAATATTATTTTATAAATTAAAAAAATCTATATATGTATATATATATATATATGTAAAAACTACAGTAGTGACAATTCTGTAAGTAACGCTTTCTAGTCTAAAATTTTAGATTGTGATTGGTAAATTGTCACATTTGGTAAGAATCAAAATTTATTTTACTTTCTAAAGTTGCAAATATCTTTTTTTTTTTTTTTCATTTCTGATCTATTTATTATGTATACTATATCAAATTAATCATCTTTTAACGATGTTTGATTTGACATTCATATGATATATATAATAATAAGATATTCTATTTTAAAATTTTATATTTTTTGTTCGTTGATTATTTAAGTAAGATTTCAGTGTTTATTGTGGGTTGTACAAAAAATATAGTATTGATTTGGAATACAATTAAAAATCATTCAAATAATTCTCTTTTACAAATTATTTTACTTGATTATTTCATTAAAACCACAACTAATCAGTTTGTTTTATCTGACATGAATTGTCTCAAGTTAATATTTGATTATAATCATCTTATTAAATTATGCTTATTTGATATAATAATTATTTTTATTAATAAATCACAAAACTATGATTTTCGCTCATATATATACAACTTTATATATGATAATTAATCTTAGAAATTTTTTTATTATTTTTTTATGTTTTAGATATATTAATGCTATTTTTCTATAAATAGATACAATTTGCAACCTATACTATGATATTTACAAGTTGCAACTAAACTTCTTTTAAATAAGCAAAATTAACCAACTAGAACTATATGTTTTTTTGACTTTGCAACCTAAACAATACTAGGTCACATTAACCAATCTCAATTATGTATTTTTATTTTTATTTTCGCATTTTGCAACCTAAGCAAAAAAAAAAATTTGCCTTAACCAATGTACATCTTTAGATGAATCTACTATTTACAATATAAATGTATAATTTAATTGAAACTTTTCAACATATATATGAAAGTGTTAAGAAATATTGGAGCACTCATATGATTTATTCCAACTATTGAATAACTTTTGAATTTTATTTTGTTAATTTTTTATTCTTTGTATATCGGAAGTACCAAGTAAATTACCAAAACTTGCAAATAAGATTTTTTAAAAGGAGATAGTTATATTTAGAATTTAAAATTTTATTTAGATAAATTTAAATATTTAAAGTAAAATGAAAAAAATTAAAGAAAAATAAATTTCTTATAATATTATCCAGTTTATTTTATTTAATAATATGAGTTTGATTGTTAGATATTTATATTTGTTTTAACATTCATAATTAATTAAGCTATTATGCACATAGGTGAAGAATGATGCAGACACACTATATGTGTGTTTGGATTTTAAAAATTAGAAATGATCATTTTGAAAAAGATTTTATATATATATTGAATATTTATCTTAATGTTAATCTATAATATATATATACATATATAAAGTAAGTTATATTAAATTCATATATGACGTGCGAGAAATTTATGTTTACATTACTTATAATTTTATTTATGTTTTATCCTATATTTTTAAAAATATATATTGTATTAGAATAAAATGATCACATATTTAAATATTAAATTATATCATATTTAGTTTTATTAAAATTATTATTTTCTAAATAAACTTCCGTGCATCGCACGGGAATATTACTAGTATATATAAAAGCTAAATGGAGGGCCTAATTGTCATTTTAGCTTTCCCTCCAAATTTTTTTACACTAATTTGGTAAGTTTTTGTCAATTTTGATATATTTATAATGTTCTTTCAATTTTTAAAATGCAAATAACATTTATATTATTAATCCATTTTTTATGCATGATATATCAAATTATTTATCTTTTCACAATCTTCAATTTGACATCCATATCACATATATTATAATGAGCTAGATATTTAATTTTACCACAATAAATTCTTTATTGAATCATTATTATATTTAAGTGATTATTATAAAAATTAATAAAATGATTCCCCTTACAAAAATATTAGTTGAGTATTTTCTCAAAGTTCAACAAATTTATTATATTTCACATGAATTTTCAAATATATTCTTTACTTCAGTTACGATCAGAATGAAAAATATTCTTTAAATAATTAAACTCATATTTCATTAAATTAAAGGCAAGAAGTCAATAATTAATTTTACAAATAATTTATTAAATCATTACATCTGCTAATATATATATATATATATATATATATATATATAATACCACTGTTTGTTTTATTAGACGTGTACCTTTGAGCATATGCATATTTATATATTATAATTAATATCGAGTTTGTCGTTTTATTACTTATTCATATTTTTATATAATGTATATTGTGTTAATATTATTTTATATATAGTAACGTAAATTTTATGACATTTGTTATACTTTTCAATATTTTTTTTTGTAAATCAATCTCAACCATATATTTTGTACACTTTGCAACCTAAAAAATATTTTGTCGCACTAACGAACGTCAATTATATCTTTTTTTATTCTTTGCAACCTTTTTTTTTTTTTTTTTTTTTGCATTAATCAATTTTTACCTTAAATAATATAATATTTACAATAAAAGTATAAAATTTAATTGAATTACAAAACGAAATAAAATATGAAAATATTTAAATATTTTAAAGAACTCACATACTTTAAATTGTCTTCGAATTATTGAATAACTTTTAATTTTATTTTGTTAATGTTAGTAGTTATTTAAAAATAAAAAGTATTTCAATATATCTGAAATTACCAAGTGAAATGTTCAAAGTTGCAAAGGGAATATAATTCTAGAAAGAAACAATTAAATATTTATAGTTCTAAAATTGAAAATTTATTTAGATTTATTAAAAATCCATATATATATAAACATTATAAGAGTGTTAAAATTGTTAAAGTTGTATTTTCCCACCAAAATATTTTATGTTATTTATGGTTATTTGTAGAAGTGTCAACTTTTGACGTGTTTTTTTTTCCCCCTTCTTTCAAAAGAATTAGTCAATTCCCAAATTTTAAATAAACATAATTTTTATATCTCAAATTCTTTTACATTTTATATATCAAATTAATCATCATTCTATGATCTTTTTTCTAACATCCATATCACATATATAAAAGTGTGATATTATATAAAATAAATACAAATGATTTATTGGTTGATTATTTGGTTAAATCTGAGTATCTATTGCAGATGTTTATTGGTGTAATGTTTAGGCCGCAATACGAATTAGTTGAAGAATTTTTCTAAATTTTTTTTTACAATTTTAATTAATTAATTGAAGTATCTATTGCAGATGTTTATTTAATTAGTTGAAGTATCTATTGCAGATGTTTATTTAATTTTTTAAAATACTTTAATTAATTAATCTATTGTATTTACTTTTCCATCTTAATTTTATTCTATAAATTAATCCATATATAAATATGTGTGTGTATAATAAAATAAAATGGAGCCAAATATGTAAAGAACAAAAAATCATCCAATTGCAAATCAGACATTTTCAAGAAAAAATATTCATGTATGTATCCCTAAAAGATATTATAGTTTCAGCATTTTGTTAGTATGTTTCTTTGTCAAAAACTCTTTAGGAATTTTATAATACTAACAAGTTTTTTGTTTTTAATATATTTTCATATATAATATATTAATTTAATCATCTTCTCACCTTCTTTAAGTTAAATTATGTTTTAATTTTTTATCATGCATTGATTCATTTATATTGTGAATTAAAATATATAAAAATGAAGCAGTAGAGTATTTATATATATATATATATATATAGGATTATTTGAAAAGAAAATTTATTTTCCTTATAAATTATTTAATTTAATTTATTATTATCTTATCTTATCTTTTTAATAAGTAGTGTGTTATTATATTTTTATTTGCTTTAACATACGTAATTATACATATCGACTAACGTTATGTCAGAGTTTTATAAAAAAATAATTTTAACATAGGAATTTTTATTTTTTATTTATTATATATTTTGATATTTATTTTAATTTTATTATGTAACAATGATTTATTTATAAATACCCCACACACACACACACATATATATATTTAATTCAAGAAGTACACGGGAGAAACGGAGATTTACACTATTTAAAATTTTACTATATGTTAAAAAAATAAAATATTTATTTATTAAGTATACAATATTCAGATTTTTAAATAATATAACCATATATTATTTAATTTAGTGGAAAACTTTACTTTATTAACAGGCTTCCGTGCATCTCACGGGAGTAATGCTAGTAACCATAAATAGCAAAAAAATATAATGGTTGGGAAATGCAATTTGCAATCTTAACTTTCTTATAACTTTTATATATGTGTAGGCGTTGTAATATATCTACATAAACTTTCAAATACCAACTATAAATATTTACTTGTTCCTTTCTAAAATTAGATTCTCATTTGCAGCTTATAATATTTTACTTGATGATATTAGATTTACTCAAAATATTTCCAAATAAATCCTAATGTTAACAAAATAAAATTCAAAAGTTATTCATAATTCGAATAACAATTTAAAGTGTGTGAATTCTAAAAAATACTTAAATATATTTACATTTTATTTGGTACTGTAATTTATTCAAATAAGTTTTATATTTATAATGCAAATATTATATCTATCTAAATATAAAATCGATTAAGTTAGTGCGACAAAATATTTTATAGTTTAAAAAGTGTTAGAAAAAAATTAGTTGAGGTTAGTCACGTAAAAAAACCAACTAAAAAAAGATTGAAAGATGTACCAAATATCATAATTTAGGTTGCAAAGTGTAACTTACTTAACAAAATAACTATTATGAAAATATGTATTAGTAATAAAAGAATAACCAGAATAATAATTATGATATATAAATATGCATTTGCTCTAAGTTCCCATACTTCCGTGACTAATCAAACAAACATTGTTATCATAAAAAATATACTCCCTCCGTTCCTTTTTATTTGGTCTTTTAGTTTCTTAATGATTTTTCGAATTAATTGACATTTTAGTTATTTTTTACAATTTCTCTCAATTTTGCCCTCGGTCAATCCTAAAATATTTCTTACTTTTCAACCTAGATTTGAGATAGACGTGAGAGAGAAAGGAGATTACTGGAGATATTTGGAAAAAAATTGAATTCTTAATTCTTCCACTTTTTTTCTAAAACATCAATTGAAAAGAAATGGAGGGAGTATATTAGTAGATGTAAGTAATTATTTAATAAATTGTTTGTAAAATATTAAATTTTCCTTAACTTAATAAAATAAGAGTTTCATTATTTAAACAATGATTTTTATCCCTGGCGTAACTCAGGTAAAGAAAATATATTAAAAATTCTTGTCATATAAAATAGGGTTAATTTCAAAATGCAACTTGTACTATGCGCGATTTTATACTTTGCAACCTAAACTAAATATTTTTTTCGATCACAACCTGTATTGTACGTTTTTTTTCACTTTACAACCTCCGGCTATATATTCCGGCATGTATAAGCCATGTGCCCAGCACATGCCAAAAGAGCCAATAAGATTGTGACACGTGTCAATCTTATTTAAAAATTTAAAAATGACTTATTAAAAATATAAAAATGATTAAAATGCCTAAATAAATTTTATATAAAAATTTCAGAAACATTAAAAAATCAGAAAATAAAAATAAATTAAAAAAAAAAAAGAATTTTAATTTTTTAAAAATTCATTTCGAATTTAGAATATTAAAAATTTATATCTAAAATTATTTTAAAAATCCTAAATTCATATAAAATTAAAAAAATTAAAAAAAAAATCTTGAAAATTATTTTCAAAATTCTAAAATACATTTGAAATCCAGAATATATAGAAGAAATATATTTTCAGGAAATTAAAAAATAGAGGAAATTGAATTTATATTTTAAAAATAAAAATAAAATTACAGAAAAATAGTAAAAAGTAGAAGATAATTTGAAAATATTATATAAAAAAGTTTTAGAAAACTAGAAAAAGAAGAAATTTTTGAAAATTTCTTATTTCAGAAAAAAAAAAAAAAAAAGAACTGATTTCTTATTTGATTTTTAAAATTAAAATCAGTTCTTTTTTTTTTTTCTGAAATAAGAAATTTCAAAAATTTCTTCTTTTTTCTAGTTTTCTGAATTTTTTTTATATAATATTTTCAAATTATCTTCTATTTTTTTACTATTTTTCTGTAATTTTATTTTTATTTTTAAAATATAAATTCAATTTCCTTTTTTTTTAATTTCCTGAAAATATATTTCTTCTATATATTCTGGATTTCAAATGCATTTAAGAATTTTAAAAATAATTTTTAGGATTTTTTTTAATTTTATATGAATTTTAGGATTTTTAAAATAATTTTAGATATAAATTTTTAATATTCTAAATTCTAAATGAATTTAAAAAAAATTAAAACTCTTTTTTTTTTTAATTTATTTTTATTTTATGATTTTTTAATGTTTCTAAAATTTTTATATAAAATTTATTTAGGTATTTTAATCATTTTTATATTTTTAATAAGTTATTTTTAAATTTTTAAATAAGATTGACACGTGTCACAATCTTATTGGCTCTTTTGGTATGTGCTGAGCACATGGCTTATACATGCCGGAATATATAGCCGGAGGTTGCAAAGTAAAAAAAAACGTACAATACAGGTTGTGATCGGAAAAAATATTTAGTTTAGGTTGCAAAGTATAAAATCGCGCATAGTACAGGTTGCATTTTGAAATTAACCCTATAAAATAAATAAATTTCTTGTGGTTTAAAAGAACTCAACTAACCATAATCTAACCAAAATAATTAATCAATAAATAATTTATTTTTAAATCTAATATAGTATGTGATATAGATGTCAAATTGAAGATCGTGAAAAGATGAATAATTTGATATATTATGTATAAGAAACGGATTAAAAATTAAAAAGTGATTTGCATTTACAAAATAAAAAAGAAAATTATTACTTACCAAAATTGACAAAACATTACTAAATTAATGTTAAACTTTTAGGCGAAAAAAGTAAAATGACATAAAAGTCCTTAATTTTACTTTTATATATACTAGTAATATTCCCGTGCGATGCACGGAAGTTTCTTTAAAAAGTAATGATTTTAATAAAACTAAATATAATAATCTATTTAAATATGAGATTGTTTGATCCTAATAATTTATTTTTTCTAATAATGTAGGATAAAATATAAATTAAATTATAAGTAATGTAAATATAAGTTTCTCACACGTTATATATGAATTTAATATAACTTACTTTATATACATGTATATATATATATATATTGTTAACATTGAGATAAATATTAAATATATATATTTTTTTTCAAAATGATTATTGCTTATCTTTGAAATTCAAACATACATTTAGTGTATTTGTCACTTTGTCTCATTCTTCACCTATTAATTATGAATGTTAAAACAAACATAAATATTTAAATATCAACTCATATTATTAAATAAAATAAACTGAATAATGTTATAAGAAAATTATTTTTTCTTTATTTTTATCATTTTACTTTAAAATATTTAAATTTATCTAAATAAAGTTTTGAATTATAACTATAACTATTTAATTTTAAAAAATCTTATTTGCAAGTTTTAATACTTTACTTGATATTTCAAAGATACAAAGAATAACAAAATAATAAATAAAATTCAAAAGTCGTTGTTCAGTAGTTGGAATAACAAAATAAAACACATGAGTTCTTCAATATTTCTTAATAATTTTATCTATATGTTGAAAAGTTTTGATTAAATTATACATTTATATTGTGAATAGTAGATTAATTTAAAGATACACATTGGTTAATATAAAAAATATATATATATATATATATATATTGCTTAGGCTGCAAAATGTGAAAAAAAGACATAATTGAGATTAGTTAATGTGACCAAGTATTGTTTAGGTTGCAAAGTCTAAAAAACATGTAGTCAAGTTTGTTAATTTCTCTTATTCAAAAGAAGATTAGTTGCAACTTGTATAATATTATATTTTAGGTTGCAAAGTGTAATTATTTATAGAAAAATAGCATTAATATTTAATATATTTAAAATATAAAAAGTAATAAAAATTAAGATTAATGATCATATAAAGTTATACATATGAGCAAAAGTCATAGTTTTGTGATTTATCAACAAAAATAATTATTATAACAAAGAAACATTAGCAAATTTAATAATTTATTACGCTGATTATAAATTAAATATTAATTATCGCTTGTGATTCGATAAAGGATGTGCTCAATTATATGTACATTGATTTTTCTCTCAATGTAATAAATGAAGAAAATTTGAGACGATACTTAGATAAAACAAACTAATTAGTTGTGGTTTTCATGAAATAATTAAGTAAAAATAATTTGTGAAAGAGAATTATTTGAATGATTTTTAATTGTATTTCGAACCAATACTATATTTTTTTGTACAACCCATAATAAACACCGGAATCTTACTCAAATAATCAACGAACAAATAATATAATATTTTAAATGGAATATCTTCTTCTTCTTCTTCTTCTTCTTCTTCTTCTTCTTCTTATTATTATTATTATTATTATTATTATTATTATTATTATTATTATTATTATTATTGTTGTTATTGTTGTTGTTGTTGTTGTTGTTGTTATTATTATGTATGTCAAATCAAACATCGTCAAATGATGATTAATTTGATATAGTATACATAATAAATAGATTAGAAATGGAAAAAGATATTTGCAACGTTAGACAGTAAAATAAATGTGACAACAACTTACCAATCACAGTCTAAAATTTTACGTTAGAAAGTTTTACTTATAGAGTTGTCCATATTGTGGCTTATATATATAAATATATATAGATTTTTTAATTTATAAAATAATTTTAAAATTCTAACTATAAATGACTAAAAATAGCCATGAAATATATAATAAAAGGAAAAATAATATTTTATTTGGATATTTCATATGTAGTGTAAAGTTTAATATTTTTTTCTTTATGCCCCTGCTTATATTTTATATTTTTTTAATTTATCTAAATAAACTTTCAAGTTCTAATTATATATATTATTTTTTTTCTTTCTAAGGGTAGATCTTCATTTGCAACTTTTAACATTTCATTTAGAGATTTAAAATATACTTAAATATTTTTTATTTAGTACATTCATATTTTAAAAAAATAAATTCAAAAGTTATTTAATAATTTGAATAAGAAATTAAATTCCGTGAATTCTTCAAAACATTTGAATATTTCTGTATTTTATTTGGTATTGTAAATTATTTATATAAATGTAATATTTTTCTTAGTTTATTTATTTGAAGATAAAAATTAACTATTGGGAACAAAGTTATTTAGATTGTTAAGAGTAAAAAAGATATTTGATGTTAATTAGTGCGACAAAGTATTATTTAGCTTACAAACTGTAAAAACATATAATTGAAGTTCTAGTAAAAGTTAAAATTAAAAAAGATTGCAAAATGTAACAAATTTCATAATTTAGGATGCAAAGAATAAATTTTCTTAAAAGAGTAATTTTAACAAAATACACATTATTAAAAATATAAATAAGTAACTAAAAATAATTGCAATAACAATTTTAATACAAAATTATACATATGCTCAATGCTTCTGTATTTTTGTGATAAAAAAAAAATATATATAGAAAATTTGATGATATATTAAGTTGATTATAAAATAGATATTGATTTTTTTGCCTTTGATTTAATAAAGTAGGACTTTCATTATTTAAACAATGGTGTTTCTCCCTGCATAACTTAAATAACAAAAATACTTGAAAATTCATATAAAATAAAATAAATTGATTAGTTGTATTTTTATAAAAAAAAAATCATACTTTTTATAAAAGAAATTATTTTACTAATTTTAATTGCAATTAATATCAAAATATTATAATCCAATTCACAATAAACATCAATTATAGAACAAATAATTAACCAACGAATAATCCATTTATTCAAATTAAGTATCTCATTATAATATATGTGATATGGATGTTAAATCGAAGATCGTTATAAAATGAATAATTTGGTATATTATGCATGAAAGTCAGATTAAAAATGAAAAAATTATTTGCGTCTAAAAAAAACAAAAAATAGTTATGAATTCACCAAAAATAAAAAAAGTTACCAATTATATGGTATAGAATATTTGGAGGGAAAGTTAGAATGACATTAACACCCTCCATTTTACTTTTATATATGTATAGATATAGATTATTAGCATACACATGTATAGGTTGTCTCTTGTAATACTTTCGCATTGTGTTATTTTGAATGATGAAATTTACGTAGACATAATAAAATCGGCCCAACCCAACGTAGACAATAGAAATCATAATCTAAAGTATCGTGGATCCGATAAATTTTAGCGTATTTTAATATGATTAATCGAAACAAGATGGACCCAAATGACCGTAGACGTACCTAACTCGATAAATTTTAGTGCATTTTAGTATGATGGATAGAAACAAGATGGGCCTAAATGACGAGTCCATGATTAATGATTTTTGGAATTCGAGGTTTGTTGGAATTAGGGTGTAATTATTGAGGATTTAATAGGACGAAGAATGAAGAACACAAAATGTTAACTCAGTGTCTTCAAGAATAACTACGTCTGGAGCCACTCCTAAGCCAGAAGATTTACTAAATTGTCGCTAATAACAAATTCAAAGAATTAGATGGTTATTTAATTAACACAAAACTGGACTGCAACTCTAAAAGCTCATTCAACTCGTCATGATCGTGGAACGTGAAGTAGTCGAGGTTTTTAATTTTGACGTGGAACACATAACAGAAACATCGAAAATTAAAACGGATGATTTGATCCGCTTATTACAAGTTTCATGGAAAAGTGATTGTTCTGATAACCTCAACAATCCTGATGGATTCCTTTGAAGAGTTTTGCAGAATTTGGGTGAGAAATACACCTATGTATAATATAGTGTGTGTAGGGTAAATAATTTTAGTGCATTAAATTTCTATCACTTTTTATTTAAGGAATCATTTTAATTTTGGTCATTAAACTTTCGAGCGCCGCAGATAATATAACCAGTTCTCTATGAGTTCATATTTTCGAATTTCAAATTAAGGAAACAATATATCGAAATTTAAAAGTTAAAGGACCAAAATCAAAATGAAAAAAGATAACATCCCTAAATAAAAAATGGTAAAACTTAATGGACTAAAAAAAAGAAATTAGAAAAATTATTTTCACTCGTAACTCGTAAGCATATAGGAGTATAATATATGCAGTTGTATGTGCATATATAGTGGGAATTTATAAGAATGTAGTACTCCCTATGTCCTATAAAAATGTCATGTTTGAAAAAAATACTTGTCCCAAAATAAAAATCACATCTAAAAATTAATGTCTCGTTTCTATTTCACCAAAAGGTTAAAGTTTTGATTTGTAAGTGCGTATTGATAGATTAAGGGAAGTTTTAATTTTATCAAATTAATTAAAAATAAAAATTTGTACTAATTTTTTTTTACTCAATTAGGAGGAAGTTAAAATTATTACACAAAAAGGAAACAGGGAAGAATATTTTGTGATGTCACACTGAAAAAATTGAAATTGATGTGTCATAACTCATGAGACCATTTTGTTTGTAAATTAGAAAGAAACAAAAAGTACTAGGTATACACTCACATGCAAAGTTCCATCATCTTTTTTCTAGACCCAATATATTATTTTTAACTTTTTCCTTATCCATGTCAAAATCGACATCTAGTGCTAGTGCTAGTGCTACATGGAGAAATACCGATATTTTACCAAATAATTTTTGAATAATGATGTCTGAATCAGATTTTTTGTAAATATTAATATATGGTAAATGTTGTGTATAGTGTAATACACCTATTATAGCATGTTCATGTTATAATGCTGTAAAAATCGTTTGTCGAACAACAACTTAGTGTCTTGTGCCTAGACGAAATAAGTCGAATTTTTTTACAGCTGAGTCACGTTATCATTTGATCATTTTCCATATCCTACTTTTTTCTCTTTTTTTCTTGAATGGTTTTTATATACTCAACTTATCCAGGTAACACGTAGTGGACTTTTGGTATACCAATTAAGCAAACACTTAAATTAATTCCTCTTTGTACGACGTAAATTATTTTTATAATAAAAAGTGTTACTTTAAGTAATAGCTTTTTAAAGTATAAAATTTTAAAAAATTAATGACTCTATAAAAAAAAATTAACATTTTTGCATAAAAAAATAACTGGCGTCCTACGAAAGATAATCTTACATAAGAAGCACAAACAAATAATTCCTACGTATAAGAAAATCATTACAAGAAAACAGTGAGAATGAATGATCAAGAAATTACACAAACAATTAACATTTCTTCTTACACAAATTACCCAAAAAAATAAATAATAACAACAATCTAAAAACTACATCTCCTACATACATTACATCTAAGAGTTACACATACCCACTTTCCCGAAAGTCTCCGCCCACCTTCGATTTGTAAGGCGAGACACTAAACTGTTCTTAACTGCCTACATTATTTCTCTCCGATGCTTCCCCTCCTAATCCCATGAAAACCCGTGTAACCCGCCTGCTCCCTGATTAGGCGCTACATCCCACTCTATTATCCGACTAGCTTCTAAATCTACCATCAGGATGTCCAAATCTTGACAAGATATGTGCAAGAAAAGCAAAGAGTGAAGCAAGGCACCACATTATCCATGAAAACAAGAAAATGATCCACTCCTTGAATTTCCACTTAGGAAGATGAGTTCTATCAGATTGCAATAAAGCCCTGTAAACTGCTTCTGTTAGAGCGTAAGCAGAAACTGGGTCGGATTCTTCAGCCAGAATCCATTGCTCGGCCAAACATGGTATGTCATACGCTCCACTTGTTTCGGGTATTCCCAAGTACTCGCATATTCGTAGCCTCCCGTTTATCCTGTCCTCGGCGTTCAGAGTATCACCGTGTGTAAGAATCAACATTGGATTCTCATCTGAAAAAGATCACATCTTTAGACGAAAGGTAGACATTATATACAGATTTGTGTAAATTCCCATGTAAAGTTTCTAATGTTGATCAAAGATTAATGTTTATAGTTCTAAATTTTTTCATAATTCATGTAAAAGTTTAACCTGATCAATTCTTGAGATTGTTAATATGCTAGAATTAAGTCAATTCTGCAGATCATACCATTTTAATAGAAATTGTTAGTTCTTGAGAAAACATTGTAAAGAATCAAGTTCGTACCTGGATCACAATCACAACTAGAGCTGAATTTAAACTTAACTACTCGATACTAGATTCAAAATCGTTCCTTAAAAAATCGTTTGAACTATATTCAGTTTAAAATATCAAACAATCTTAAACATACTATCACATTTGATAAAATCTAAAGCTGGACTTGAGTTTAGCTCGATTAAAAGCTTGTTCAAGCTTGATTCTGTTAATAATCAAACAACCTCAAATACAATACTCGAAGCGTGATAATTTTTTAAGCAAACTTGAATAACAATATGTTCGGCTTGACTCCACTCATTTACAGACCTAATCACAACTCTACTAGAGTTTCAAATGTTGGCATGTTAACTTAAACTTGTACTACTTTTCAAATTTCATGTTTCTGTCCAATTTAACCTGATCAAATGCTAAAATCAAGTCAAATCTTGAAAATCATACAATTTCAATAAGAAAATACAGGAGATATAAACAAATAAAATAAAAAACTTACTTGAATTTTTAATTGCTGACAGATGAAACAGGGCTTTCAAAGCTTCCACTGACTTCAAATCCCCACATTTGAAGGCATTGTGGATCTGAGACAGATCAGCAACAACCATCACAGAGTTGACCTTTCTCTTAACATATCTTGAATTAGTTAACCCCATTGACTCTTCCTTAACTTTCTCATCATCTTCTGATCTGTAACAAGGCTGGTTATGCCGAACACCGTCCGAGATCCACATAGAAACCTCGTGTAATCCTTCCTCCATTTGGATCGGGTCTAGACCCCGTGTATCGTACACGCAAAATCCGGTCTTGGGTGATCTCAAAACGTTGTGTTCTTCAAGGTACATTGTGGTGAAATTTGAAGATTCACCTAGTTACATTACAACGAAAAATGATCCATTTCAGTAAAGAAGGCATATCAAGAGAATTAAGGATGCAAACAAACCAAATCGAGCCATTTTAGGGCTTAAGTTTGGCTCGTTTGAAGACCTCGAGTTCGGGTTGAGGGGTTTTAGCTATGTTCGAGTTTGGTTCCTCTTACAATTACTGAGTTTGTGAATAATTCGACCTCGATTTGCCAGAAACTTGATAACAAACTAAACAAGCATATTCGAACTCGATTTGCCAGAAACTTGATAACAAGCTAAACAAACATAGTTCGAGCTCGAGTTAGTTATGCGTAAAATTGACCTCTGAGCTCGATTCTCGAAATCGTTTGCTCGTGAAGCTTATTGTATGGAAGCAGAAATATAGCTAAGAAAATTCAGTATAACATGTTGATTACAAAAAATATAAATTATCTTATATTAATACCGAAAAAGTAAAACACTAATTCAAATTTTAGAAACTATATATAATCCGAGCTAGCTCGTTGATTCGCAAATGATCGCAAAAAGAATACTTTTTCGACTAAGATCTGAATCATTCGGTTTGGTTGCATCCCTAATCAGAAAAGTATCCTTCTCACCAAAACTTTAACTGAGGCATTGTATAGAACACTTTATGTGCTATGTGCAAACTTTAACTCAGACATCCTATCGAACACTTTATGCGCCATGTGAAAACTTTAACTGAGGCCTTCTATCGAACACTTTATGCGCTATATGCAAATTATAACTGAGGCATTCTATCGAACACTTTATGTGCTATGTGCATATTATGTCTCTGCCATTTAGCTTACACACAGAGAGATTGAGAGAGATAGAGAGAGGGAGAGAGAGAGTACCTGATGTTTGAGCAAACGAAACAACCCCGAATCTCCCAACAACGCTATACATCAAATTAACAAAAGAACTCTTGCCAGAACCAGTAAGTCCAGTCAACAGAATGGTGACAACAGGCGGAATATCCATGTCTTCCTTGTTGATTCCACCGATGGGCAGCCAGAAATCACCAGCTCTGTAACTCAAAAGCTTGCGCCTAATATCGTTGATCCCATCCGCAGCAACGAAACCCAATCTCTCCATTTCTCGAACAAGCTTGAGCCGTGGAGAGTCGGATACATGATCCAGCTTAATGTGGCCATCTTCGTCGAAATCGGAGGAAGTTCTCCACCAGTAAAATGGGGGTTTTGCGTCTCCGGTTTGCTCTTCGTCGCTCAAGAAGTTATGGTTCCTCATTTCTATGGAGTCTTTGTTTCCGCGCGTGAGCTAACGGTTCTTATGGTGGAGGAATCGAGAAAATTGCAAAATAGTCCCTTTATAATGATAAAATACATTTTTAGGTTCGTAAGTTATTTACAAATATCTAAAAATTGTAATCAATATCCTTTAGTTGTTTAAAAATATTTGTAAAGTTTCCTTAATTATTAAAAGAGTTGATTACAACAATTCTATCAAACTATCGTCATTTTTTCACATAACTTATTAAAAAAATTCGGCATCGATGTATATAAATTATACGAATTTAACAGATAAACTGTCAAACTAATATACGATTATTTTTTGCCGAAATTATACATGTGGTTTGGGAGTGATAAATTTTAAGATTTTTTTTATTGCAAACAACTTTTTTTAGCAGGTAGAAGCACAGGCTGATACAAGGGGGGCAAGAGGGGACCACTCCCCCCTCCAAATTAATAACAAATCCTTTTATATTAATTTTTATAATGTATATATGTAAATGTGGGGTATCGTTATAGAAAAGTTTGAATATATCAAAATTTAGCATATAACAATAGTATAAGTATACGTGATTTAAAAAAAAAAAATCATTACGTATACTTGTAACTGTGCGATCGGCCCCTTAAAGTTAAAATCATGTATGTAGAAGAGTTACTCATCTTCAACAATCAAGGTTCTAAATTCTGAAGAGAGAACCGTCGGTGATTCAACAATATTGTTAGGAAAAAGTAGTGTGTTACTTTGCCTACTAAAAATATTGTTTGGGAAAAAAAAGGTTTTTAAAAGTTTATCACGCGCAAGTTACATGCGGGATTCCGGCGAAAAATGACTATAAAATGAATTTGGTGATTTATTTGCCACACTCGTATAGCTTGTGTGTATCAGTGTAAAAAATTAATCATTATATGCAAATATATTAATAGTTTGGTGGGTTATTGCAATTAACTCTTATTCAAAATATTTACAAGGTTCAATTATTACAAATATAACCTTACAAATATTCGTAAAAGTCCATAGTTACTAAAATTAACTTCTTAGGAATCTCATTACAGAAAAAATTATATAAATATATATTTTTATAATGGAGGGATCTTTATAAATATTTTTATAACTGAGGGACCTTTTGCTATCTTTTTGGATAACACATTAACTTTTACAATTACTAGAATTATCATGTTGTGCGATGCATGGTTTAAAATATATTTATTTGTAAAAAAATAGAAAGAAATAGTGGAATAAAAATTATGTTAAGTATTTTAATAAAGAACATAATAACTTTTATTTTATAAAATGAATTTAATTTTATTTTATTCGCATCCCAAATATCACACAAATAATTCAATGCGCAATATATTCAAATCTAACCTCAATGACTAACAAACAGACAATTGTTTATTTCAAATTTTATATTTTATCCGTCTCACAGTGATGTTTAAATCTAATCTCAATGATCAACCAACAAACAAAGATTTATTTCAAATTTAATATTTTATACTCCATCTGTCTCAAAAAGATAGTAACCTTTTAATTTTTGGTGTCTCACAAAGATACTACATACACAATCTAACCTAGACAATCCACAAACAATTATATTTTTCTTAATGTAAATTCTCTTAAAATATGTAATATAGATGTTAAACTAAAACCTTGAAAGAAAATAAGATTACTTTGATACATTAAAATTCTATTGGTGTGAAAATAAATAAATCATAAAGTGCCAACTATAAATTATTTAAAATAACAACTTGCCGAGAATTCCAAATTTAGTTTGCCATTATTTTACTATATGTACACATCTCTTATTATATTTGTACTAATTAAACTTAATTACATATTTTTAGCAGGAAAAATAAACGGCAAACACCCCTACTAAATGATTGTCTTTTATTATATAACAAGAATTTTGCATTATTTTACTATATAGTAGTATATACATATCTCTTATTATATTGAAATAATTGAACTTGTCTATTTTTAGCAGGTAAAATGAGCGGCGCACCCCTAATTTCCTCTTATTGAGGATTACCTTTTGTTATATAGTAAGATATCTAAACAATACTAAAAATATTTTTGTGATATCAATTTTATATTAAAACTTATAAAATTAAAGATAATTACTTGATTTACTTGTTTTCCTATGTAATGAATTAATTGCTTGTTCTAATACAATTATATCCATTGCAAAAATGAATTTAACTGAATTTAATTTTTATACACAATTACTCGATTTGTTTATTTGAATATGCCAATATTGAAATTAATTTTCATATAACATATTTACACCTTGAAATATACAATTTACATAATATATATACCGACAAATTAAATTTTGTTATTTATTAATTACACCATAAATTTGATATTCAGTTATATATTATTTATTATAGATTTTGATCCTTGTTGATTTTGTGAGACGAATATGGACGGGATAATGATAATGATATTTGCAAATTATATGTAGATTTTATATACCAGTTCATACTTGTATTATGTAATTTATTTATTTTATTTTATTTTATTATTGTTATTTTATTACGTGAAGAATTACATAATTTAAGGTAATAAAATAGCAGAATATTGTGGCAACAAATATATTCCATAAATTGTTACAATTATTGGCATTAAAAGGGAAACATAAAGAGAAATTTATGGCAACAAATTTTCTCCATAAATTATTGTAATTATCTTAATCAATTAGAACCCACAATTTATTTTTAGCATCTGTAAATAAGCGGAAAAATGAAAATATTTCATGATTTAGAGGGTTTCACTTTTATATATTGTAAGATTTTTCATAAGGCAAAAACTTGTGTGCACCCAACACACAATAGGCTTATTGTGCACTTCTCTATTTAATTTGGAATTAAGGATATATATATATATAAGGGCCGCGTTTGGATAGATTGACAACAACACCATGTGGTGTAATGGTTTCACATTATGTTTAGAAGTTCTGACGCGCGTGGAGGTCAGGGGTTCGAACCCTACCCTTGCATTGTTTATACATTTTTTTATGTTATTTAATAGTATACGTTATATTGCGTGATAGTATACGTTATAGTTATATATATTTTTACTTCTTTTTATATTGCGTAATAGTATATATTATATTGCATAATAGTATATGTTATGTTGTGTAATAGTATATATTATGTTACAGGTATACACATTTTTTTTAATAATTTTTTAAATAATATGTTATGTTGTTTAAAAAAATATAAGAAACATTTAATAGAACGTGGCACAATGTATTAATATTAATAATAATACACGCACATATACAGAAAAAAAATTGAGAAGAATAAGGGACTAGAGCAAGTTTTGAACCCGTGTCCTAAAGGACAAGAGCACATGCCTTTACCACCTAGGCCAACGCCTCTTATTTGCCATGAAACATACCTTAATATATATTATTAGTTACTGAATTAAAAGAAAAATAAAATTAAAACTTGCGCTGAGTGAGGCTCGAACACGAGACCTCACAGCGCACGCACAAGGTCTCAACTGCTGGGCCACCCAAAATTAAATTGAGGAGTGCAACCCTTAATATATATCTAATTACAAAATTAAATTGGGGAGTGCACAATAAGGCTATTGTGTATTGTGTGCACCCAAGACCTACTATTTTCATAATTTATAGATCTTTAGAAATAGACATTACATTTATATGGTGGTATCCTACCCTATTTAGGAGTGTTCATTGGTTTGAAACCGAACCGAACCGAATCGAATTAACAAAACCAAAAACTGAAATTCTTCAAAACTGCTAATCGAACCCGAATCGAAAATGATAAAAAACCCGAAATCAACCGACCCGAAATATTTCGTTCGGTTACGGTCAAAACTGAAACCGAATTTTTACACCAATTTTTAAGTTTTTCACTAAAATAAAACTTTGAATATTAACTGCATTTGAAAAAAAAAAATCTTGATATGAAAATGAGTTGATCAAAGAGTCAACTTTTCTTGTTATCCAAGAGAGTACAAGAGGCTAACCAGAATGGATGTGAGAAAACAGCAAACTACGGTGCTGCAGATTTGATTTTATTTGCCCTTAAATTGTTACTTGTTAGATAGAAAATAAAATTTAAATGAAATGAAATTAAAATGTAAATGAAAGACAAATGAGGAGGGGAGTTTTATTTTGAGGGGTACCTAATTTGATTTTTTTATTTTTAATGTGATTTTTATTTAAAAAAATCGAACCGACCGAAATCGAAATATTGTTATATATAAAATCGAAACCGAACTGACCAAAAGAAAAATCGAACCGAATTTTATATTGTTATATATAAAATCGAAACCGAACTGACCAAAAGAAAAATCGAACCGAATTTTACATTTCGACTCGGTTCGGGCGATTTTTTCGGTTTCAACCAAATAGTGAACACACCTAACCCTATTCAATTGAGTATTACCTGAACTAACATATACATTATTAGATTAATGTGTATATATGAATTAAAATAATATTAATCTTTAATTATTATCTACGAACCAATCCAATATTATATAATTCGTTCAGGCAAAGTTTCATGCACACCAATAGTAAGGTGCAATCCAAAGTGAATATCAAGACGTATGCTTATATGTATAATTTGTTATGGGAAAAAAACATATGGTACACGCAATTATGCGTACATAATAGGTCGAATTAAGTGTCTAATTAGTGATATTTGCATGTATAAGTGGTCCTGTATTTCTCATATTTGTATTATTGGACGATTTAATGTCTATGATTTGTTTTGAAGCTATTTGGGTAAGAGTAGTCCAAAAAGTCGAACTCGACCAAGGAAGGATATGAGAACAAGTCCCGCAAGTCAAAAATCGAGAAAAATCGAGCCAAAAGCTAAAGGAACTGAGCTGGCCGAGTTAGAAGGTTAGGGAGTCCGAATTTTGGCCATAAAAGATTCTCGGCCGAGCTCAACTTTCTCGGCCGAGAAAGATTTACACAAGGCTCGGCCGAGCTAGTGAGTCTCGGCCGAGACAGATGGTGGCCCAGCCCAGTTTTGCGCGCTAATTAATCATTTTCCAACCCAAATTGAACCAAATCCATCCCGTCTATAAATAGAAGATCCAAAAAGTCCGAAAAAGAGACTTGGACATTAATTGAAGAGCTCGGACTTGGAGATTCTGAAGAATACGACGACTCAAGATTCGGCAATTCGGGTTTTATAGTTTTAATGTTTTCTTTTTATAATTTGTTTTTAGCAATCACTATGATCAGCTAAGTTTTATATTTCCCGTCTTTGACTGTGTTGAACCCTAGACTGGTGTTTACATAAATAATCCGGTAACTGTTTGATTTAATTATTTCTGAGATTACTTATGTTATTGGTTTACTCTATCTTTTATATGGTTGCTATTGTAGATTGATCACCCTGTTAATAGGCATATAGATGTAGGTAGGTCATAAATACATAATCCGTAATTGTTATGCGTTTGTGTCCGAAAGTAGCAAAAAGTGGTTACTCGCTAGGATAACATAAGTCGTGGTCACTTGTACCGACCTTATGAGTACAACACCGTACCTACTCCATTACCTTAGGTCGTTAAGCATTTTATTAATGGTATTCTAGCGATCGTATCCTAGGACTACTTAATTGAATATGATTAATTACTAAGCGAATCTGTAGTTAATTATTCTTAAGGGGTAACAAGAGTTAGCCAAGTGTACCTGTTAATTCTTGGAGTAGGGGTTTCAGAACTAATTAGTCAAGCAATTGCATTAGTTACATGAATATTAGGACTAGGGGGATACTAGGTTAAAGGCGGGAATACATTTTATTCATATTTTAATTCATCTTAATTTGCTAGTTTAATCATTTAGTGTTTAGTTAATTTCCATCAAACAAAATTCCCCCTTATTATAGTGATATTTATATTATTATAAGTACTTATATAAATTTGATTAGTACAATAATTCGATTAGTTTCTGTTCCCTGTGGGATCGACCCTGATTTACCCTGTCTATTATTAGGAAAAAAAGTTAGGAAATAATAATCTAATTTGACTGCACCCGACAGTGCGGGTCAGTATACCATACATTTACCCAGCACAAGTGATACCTTTAAACATGAACATTGATATATTTTCACCATGATACCTTTATCCGAAACATGTAATACATTTAAATATAAATATTAATATTTTTTCCTATAATTCAGATTACAAGAATTTTAAATCCGTACAATTGATGTAAAAGAGATCTCCCGGTTTAAATATTACCTAAGGGGAATTTGAAAATGACTTTTATATAAGTTATCCAAGGCTGATCTCAGGATTCCATTTTCAACCATCTATTTTTTCCCCTTTTTCACTTTTCCTAATTCTGCCTTATTAATCGGTTTGTGACATGGAAAATGTTTAGTTACATTTTCACATATTTTTGTTGCTTTGTGACTGTCCTATAGTTATGCTTACATAATATTCAGCTTTTCTTCTTATTTTTTGTTTTCTTTTTAATGAAAGTATTTACATAGGGGTGTTTGTAATTATTTTTTCAAATGATTTTCAACTTATAATTTGAGAGATACTATTTTGCAGTATTTGAAAAAAATATCTTTAGCTTTGATATATGTGATTAATAGTTTTTTTTTTCAAATTTTTTAAATTTTGGTAAATGAGTAAGAGTTTTTTCTCTCATTCATAAGCTAAAAGCTATTTAAGGTATCAAATACTTCAGCTTTTACATTTGACCAAAATCACTTTGATTCTCAAATAATGTCTACTTTTAATTTAAGCAATTTTACCGCAATCTTTTAATCACTTTTCCAAGAATTAAGCAAAGAAAATCACCCCATGGTCATTCTTGGCGAAACCAGATGTGTGTGAAGTAGGTCTAGTGCGTATTGGTGTGTACTTGTGTATAGTTCAATTAATTTGAGTATGCTTCTAAAAAAATAAAAGAAATAACTTAATATATATAAAAAAAATCTTCCTGAGTTATATAGTCGTCGTAAGAACTTATTTTTACTATCTTCCAAAGATCTGAATTCTTGTTATTTATTTATTTATTTATTGTTTTATGGGCGTGTTGGGCTAAAATAAGATTTGATCTCCATGTCCATCTGTACTAGCACAATATATGAAAGTCGTGTACAAATCACAACAGAGAATCCTAACTGCCAGACGATTTATATCCGTTGCATATATTAGACAAGAACATCGAAAAAACACACACTAAAATATACTCATTCCTCTGTGTGCGTGTGTGATATTTTAGATCCATTCTCACTATACCCACAAATTTCGAATACATGAGGGCCCAACACAACTTTTACCCAAAAACTATTTCCAATTTCGAATCAGCGAGGATTGCAAAATTGGGTTAATTATATATCCCTGGTGTAGTTTTTGACCACATATTTTATACACACCCACATGCGTATGGACGTGTGGCCAAAACTACACCAGGAGCAACTGATGTAGGACAGAATACACCGCAAAATTGAGTCAGCCGGAAGCACTATTGAGCCAAACAGGCTACGGACTTGCTCAACAATCTAAGAGGGTGTTTGGCTGAGCTTATAAGCTCCTAAAAACATCTTATAAGCTATTTAGGAGCTTATAAGCTCTTGCAAAGTGTTTGGCAAAATAAGATGTTTAGGAGCTTATAAGATCAAAAAATAAGCTCTAAGAGCTTATAAGATCTAAAAAAAATAAGTTGTTATACCCCAACTTATTTCCATCTTATTTTTTAAGATCTTAATTATTACACTCAAATTTCACACACATTTCACACACTTACACACACTGCACACTCTACACACATTTCACACATTTCACACACTACACACACAACACACACTTCACACACTACACACACAACACACACTACACACATTTCACACACTATTTACACTTCACACACTACATACATTTCACACACTAATCAAAATGTGCGTTTAATATTAATTTTTAAATTAAGCCCCAAATTTATAGCTAAATCACTATATTCAATTGCAAACTTATAAGCTCTTTTATCCAAACACTTTGTTAACTTACAAGCTCCTTAAAATGACATCTTATAAGCTCTTGAAACAACTTATAAGATGTTGGAGCTTATAAGATGTTTAAAATAAGCTTAGCCAAACACCCTCTAAGTGTATCTTAGGAGAATTAGTTAAGCTCACAAATTTTCATCCGATGAAATTTAGAGCCAGCCAGGTCCGACATATGAAATTAACCTGGCAAACTGGCTATGCTGGGCAACCCGAATTGCCACCTCTAACCTCATCTCATGGAAAAGTGGCAACAAAATTAAAAGCTTTACAAAGTAAAAAGAGAAGATCAAAATATGAAACGGATAGTCTCTAAATTCACTCTTCAGTATGCAAAATAAGGTCATACAGACAAGCAAAATAGGTAAGCCATTACACTGCAATAGCCAAATCCCATGTTTAAATTCTTTCTGTTGGATTCCCCTATACAACCACACCTGGGGACACGACTGAACAAGACCCGACACGACCCAACATTCCCGACCCAACCCGACCCGACATTCCCGACCCGCTGTTGATGTTGAAACTCCCGACTCTTCTTATTGACCAGCACAGCAGAGAGTGACCATACTAAGAACCACATTCTTTGACCACCGACTCTGGACTCGACTCACCAAACCCACCAAGGCGCTGCTGAATAACCCGACCCAAACTTGACCCCCCGACCATAACTTGACCCACCCGACCCTGACCATATAATCAGCACCATCACTGACCCAAGAAACTGCTTCACCCACCAGATTGAACAACCTGAAATATATACATGTACTTTTAGCGTCAATGATCGTGGAATAGCAGTTGTCGAGTCAAGCTAACTCGATTGACTCAACTTGAAAAGACTCTTCACCCAGCTCAGGATAGAACTCGAGTTGCAGCCTCTGCTTGAGCTTAAAAATGTCGATTCGATAGGAGTTATTGAACCTATCGAGTTACTATTTAATCTTTCACATATATTCAATTGTCTAAATGTGCTTGCGCGGGAGTGTACAGGTATTGTTCAATCTCAACTCGAGCTTAAGCATCTAGTCTGAGTGAATATCGATTTCAAGCCTGGTAGTGTATCAGCAAAGACTAGACTCGACTACACACTTTTAGATGGAAAAAAGTGAGGTCACCAAAATCAGACCAAGCCCGATATTTGAAACGGGCTGGACAATAGGAATCTTGTCCACAATGCCCTACAAGCCCAGCCAAATGGGCCAATGGCCTGACCAGCCAGCCCGACAATTAGAGGGCTGGGCAGGAATCGCCAATTTTCAGCCTGATGAAATTTTGGGTCAGCCCGACCCGGTCCACCATATGGAGTTGCCTAGGCGGGCTGGACCGAGCCACACCAGCCGGCCCCAATTGACACCTCTACTAAAAAGTGGTGAACCAATCATAGATATTAAGGAACCATATTGTTCGAGTTACCTCGTGCTTAAAAAAAGACAGGAGGAATAAAAAAGGCGAAACTACATACCTTAGTTAAAATTGAATCCACCAGGCGGAAGTTGAACACCGTTTCCTCCAAAGTTAAATTGCTGGTTCTCATCGCCAGCAGGCAAGGTCTCATCCTCATCCTCAAGCCAATATGTCTCCAGTATTTTCACAGCCTTCTCGTAAATTTCATTGTTGTCATGACTCTGCAAGTTCTCGATTTTCTCTAACCCCTCTGCTTCGTCAATTAACTGGGCAAAATAGTTGATTCCTCCAGTATTTCCCTTCTCCGCTTCCCCAACTTTCAGTATGTTTTCTAGCCCCTCCAAACACACAGTTACGATTCTTGGATCGGGGCAAACTAGAAGATCACACAGAGGCTTTATGCTATTCTGATTCACTAAGTACCTACGAGAGAAAGTGTATAAGTTTAGTCGGGAGGAATACGAGATCTATTGGTCCACAAAATATAAACAATGAAATATACAGGATTTGTTCGTTGGTTCCTCCAGACGTAGCGTTCGAAATAGACCAAGCAGCCTCTTTCTTTATATCGAATTCAGCAGTTTGGAGCAGAGTGACCAGGGGACCTATCAAGCCAGCATCAATTACAGCCTGCCATTCAAAAGCATCTTCGATTACTGCATCCCAAAAAGATATATATATATAACGTAAAAGAACGTAAAAGGGAGGAGGGAAAGGACAATCATATCGTTGACGATCAATAATCCAACTAAATCGAACAATACAAGCTTCCGAGAGTTCACTTTAGGTCTGTAACATATCATCGCTCTCTCTCTCTATATATGTGTGTGTGTATGTGTGTGTGTATGCATACAGAAGAACACAAAAGGGAGGAGCGAAGGACAGTTATATAATGGACGATCAATAATCCAACTAAATCGAACAATGCAAGCTTTCGAGCACAAACTATCTAACTTCATTGTAGGTAAAGAATCAAAATAGAAAACACATATGTAAAAAGTGGAACACTTGGTAAGTTGAAGGAATAGAAGAACTTAATAGACTTAAGACATCAACTGGGTCTAAATTCAGAGATACAATGACACGTCTCTACAAAAACGAAGAACAATACCTAGACGAGATAATAATCGATACTGGAGCTATCAATTGCAAAACATACCTGTATTTGTTCTTTGTTTCCAGCAGTGATGTTTGAAATTGTCCAGCATGCTTCTTTCTTGATGCTCTTTTTGTGATGGTGAGTCAACATGCTTAATAGGCACGGAAGTGCGCCCTCGTTGATGATACACTGGACGACAAAAAAAGGAACTCAAGAGGAAATATAGATATTCTTTATAGGCAGTGTTTGCCTTTGCTTATATTAAGCACTTCTCCAATTTTTTGCTCAGCTAAATGGAGTTTTTGCGGAATATTGCATCTACTATAATCAATCACTTAAAAGTTAAAAGTCAGAGAGTGTTTGCAAGAGCTATTTTTAACCACTTTTCAGCTTTTTGACTAAAGTTATGTTAATCGTGAGTGTTTGCATTTCATAGTTTCTGCTTCCCATCTCCTAAATTAAGCAGTTCTTAGCTAAAAGAAGAAAGCAACTATCCACTGCTTATGCTCATTTTAAGAGACTAAAACTTCTAAAAGTGCTTATTTATCAAACACTACAATTTCAAAAGTTTAGTCAAAATTATTTAATTCTCAAACACTACTTACTTTTAATTATAAGTGACTTTTTCACAAATACTAATATCTCAAAAGCAAAGGAAAAAACTCCCATAAGCAACAACAATGTTGCTTTTCTTTGCTGCCTAAAAAGTTGATGTTTTGACACACTTTTTAAGAGATTGGAAGTACTTATTTCTCAAACCCTTGAAGTTTTAAAATTTAGTCAAAATTACTTTTTCTTCAAATACTACTCACTTTTATTTGCAAGTGATTTTTACACAATTTTCTAATTTTAATCACACTTTTTCAAAAGCAAAAGCAAACGGAAACACTCCCGTAGATGCATACTAGACTCCCAACAGGCACGCTAACTAGCATTAAAACAAGAAACATTTTTCAGACACTAATAGCAAGATCAAAGGAGGAAGTTTCGTACCTGAGTTTGAACATCGTCACCAGTTACAATATTTCCGACTGTACGAAGTGCAGGGATAAGCACTGAAGGAGAAGGATGACTGGAAAACAGAAAATGTAAATACACAATGCATCTACAGAGTATAGTAGCAAAATAATTATGTAATATAATTATGTAATGCCACTTACAGGAGGAGCTGAACAAGTCGTTTGCAAACACCTGTCTCGATGACAGCGTCAATTTTGTCATTTGTACCATCAGAAAGGTACGAGAGAGCCCAACACGCATCTGTAAGCACCTCTTCATCGTTTGAATAAACAAGATGCTGAAGGGCTGGAAGTGCAGGCCTTACCTAAGGTTCACGGCATATAAGAAATAACATTCTTCATCGATAGAAACAACTCGACTTGAACAGAAAATAAAAACAAAAAATCAATACCTGCTCAAATGGAGGTTGCGGCTTGCCTCTGCAGAAGTTCGACAGAGTCCACGTGGCATTTCTCAGCATTGACAGTTTTGCATTCTCGTTCAGCTGAGCCAGCAGAGGGATCAACGCCCCGTTACTTAGGACCAGGTCACGGCATTTAGGAGAGTCGCCAGCAACATTTCCCAATGCCCAGATAGCCTATTTATTCAAATGAAAAATAAATCATTTTCGTTAGAAGAATATCTACACATTGCATCGGAAAAATCCATATCCTGCTATCACAGAATGTCTTGTACCTGCTCACGAACATCATCACTGGGGGAACCAAGAAGCTTTACAAAAATCGGGACTGCTCCATGATCAATAACCACCCTAGTATTCTCCGATGTACCGGAAGCAATGTTAGTCAGCGCCCAGGCAGCCTCAAACTGCAGAAGTCCACAGAATTAAGAAAACATTCTAAAAGAAAAAAAATACACACACGTGGACTTTAACATACTAAACCCTGACAGAACTTCAAACCTGAAGCTGAGGGAAGTCCTCTCTCACAAGGAACTCCACAAATCGCGGAACGACACCTGACTGTATTACTTCTTCAATAGGAGGACTTCTTTCTGGTAATTTAGTTCGAGGAGACCATCCATCACGAAAGAAGAAGCCACTCTCAGAAACCGTCACGGAATGGACATAAAGAGGAAACCAAATAATCAAACGAGATACGAAACTCTTACCAATTGAAAGCAATTTGCGGAATTGTGTAGTTGCCTCCAGCTGCAGGTTGCTATCAGTTGACCAAATACCATTCACCAAAGAAGGAAGGTTCTCCAACTGCATATAAATGAACGACATCATTCTCCAGAAAAACGGGGGAAGAAAAAGAACCAGTAAACTACGAAAAATCAACTAGAACCAGGAAAGGGAGAATCACAGTTAGAGCTTTTCGAAAGGAATTGGCAATGCATCTATACAGTCAATTTCTCCAAATTAAAAAGTAAAGCAATATTAGATTCCAAAAAGAACTTTAAATTCACCTACAAACATCCAAACCCATATTCATACTGTTATCTTACACATACCAGTTATCACCTTCTGCACAAGGACGGAGAAAATGCCGGTAACTCATAAGAGGAGTATTTTTAATAAGCCATACAACACCGGTAAGGGTACACAAAACTAACAAAAAAGACAAATACTATACTTAATCAACAGTTATGTATAACTTAAATAGCAAACAGTCAAAATTCTATCAAATAAAGACGAGACTAGCATGTCTCATAATCAGGTTCGTGCTACATTGGGGGTTTTTGCTTAAGTTTTTCTCAAGTGCTTATCAGCTTATAACTTGGACAAGTTGTTTTGGAGTGTGTGGTAACATAGCTTCAGCTTTAAAAAAAGTGATTCGTATCCAAAAGGTGCAAGCAGAAATTTGATCTTTTTTTCTAGAAACCACTTTTTCCCACAAACACCACCCACTTCTTACACAAGTACTTTTTCCAAATCGTTAATTTCAATCACTCTTTTAAAAGACAAAGTAATCGCAAACACCCCATTGTGCATTCCAGCAGATTGAATATAATACAATATCTACGACAAGAAAAAGTATACATCCAATAAGCTAAAAACAAGTGTGGCAGATACAAGAGAATCGCGACAATCATTATGTTTGAAAATAAAATCCCTAACTATTAATAGAAGATTTAAAGAGCTCTAATGCTATTAACAAAAGAATCCAGAAAACAACTGAAATACAAGAAAAATTACTGACATAAATAGAACAGCAAATAATAAATTAAACCTTATTCTCGATCAAAGAGGGAAGTGACGCTGAGAATTGCTGTTGCTGAAGTCCTTCTCTTCGCTTTTTAAGTAAGCTCTCCTCGCGCTTATTCTTACGAATCTCAACCATGTTATCCTCCCTGCGTCTCCGCCCTTCATCGGCATCCACCGCCACCTTGTAGCGGCTCCGCCGCACCTCCGCCCTAGCACCTGGCCTCAGCGACATTATCCTGCAGAAACTTTAAACAACACTCCAGCCTATCAATACAAAATTAGAGTAAACATACACATACGCCTATAGATACATCAAACAGATACACATAACAAACACTCCAAATTGATAAATATACAAACAGATACACACTGAAAGATAGTTCTGTAGAAACCCTAACGAACACTCATCAAATACTGATTAAATTGAAAACATATACATCCAACTATAGATTCTCCAAATGGATTCACACACTGAAAGCACTCCAACTGATGAATTGATGAATATAGATTAAAGTGAAAACATATACATACAACTATATATACACTAAACAGATACACATAACGAACACTCCATATTGATAAATATACAAACAGATACACACTCAAAGATCGTGCTACAGAAACCCTATCCAACTCCAATTGATGAGTATTGATTAAAGTGAAAATATATACATATTTAGATTCAACAAATGGATATACACGCTGAAAGCACTCCAATTGATGAACTGATGAATATAGATTAAAGTGAAAACATATACGTACAACTATAGATACACGATACCTGTGAAAACATACAACTATAGATTCACCAAATGGATACACACACTGAAAGTACTCCAATTGATTAACTGATTAATATAGATTAAAGTGAAAACATATACATACAACTATAGATACACCATACCCGAGAGAGAAGAAGAAACGAGGACGAGGGTTTGAAATTGGGCGAATTTTTGTTAATCAATTTTAGCCGCAAATGGGAATATGGTGGGAACCGGCAACCTGTACATTCAGGGTGCCCAAATTTAATTATAATTCTAATTTCAACCACAATGAATCTATTATTTGGATTTTAGGCCCTCAATTACGGCTAATTACACGGTACCCAACTCTTTTTCCAAATTCCTGGTTGAAATTTGAAGGGTGTTTATAAATAACCGTGTTTTTTTGAAAAATGATTTAAATTGATTTTTATGGTGAGATGAGAGTTTGATAGCGTTTAAGAAAAAAAGTAATTTTAAACAAAAAAAAAGTTCCAAAAGTCAAATCCATCCAAAAGCATCTCAAAGGTGGATTCTCAAAAGCTGTTTGTAAGCACTTTAGGCCTCGTCTCCTTTGGGGTTAGGACAAGTTTAGGATGGGACAAACTATGGGACAAAATGGGGGTTGGGACTAAAGGGGGATTGTTTATACCATGTCTCCTTTCAAGTATTTAGCTGGGATATGTATTCTATCACCATCTCACTTTTGTTAGTAAATGACATTTATACCCTCTTTAATTGAAACAAACTGAGATTCCAAGTGAAATCTGCATCACGCCATTCCATCTTCTTCTTTACAAGCAACTCTTTTCTCCATCTCCATGGCAGCCGCACGAAGCAAGAGTGCACCGACGCCCATACCGCAACAACTGTTCGTTCCGTCATTATCTCAATTTTCTCAACAAACTGATTTAACATATAAGTTCCATAAGCGACAATTTTTGATTGACTGGAAAAAAAAGCTTAACCTGCAAAATCTACAAAGATTGAGGACGTCTGAAGCTAACAACGACCCGGACAAAAAATCTCCTAATCGTGAACTACCTGCTCCGGATCCGGAAAATAATGAGGACGGCTCGCAAAATCTGTTCCGACTAATTAGGAATATACGACAATCGCCAGGCTATGGTTTGGGAAGTGAGAGCTGCGCGAGCAGAGGCTGTTGAGAGCTGAAGACGTGCCTCGTGCGAAAAAGATGATAACAAGAAAAGAGTAATTTCAGCCTTTCAATTAGCAACAATCACCAGGACAAGTTGAATCCCTCCTATAGAGGAGGGATAGGAGTCCCTCATTTTATCCTCAGTTGACCATTTTTTACCCGGGCCCGGGTATAAGTCGGGTAACTTATCAGACGTAGTAGACAGTGGATTAGGGGTGATGAATTTGTCCTATCACCCCCAATCCCCCAAAGGAGACGAGGCCTTAGAAATTTGATTTTGGATTCCAAAAATGGGTTTGCAAACAGTGAAAAGTGATTGTGGAAATTAATTTTGGGTGTGGTGTTAGTTTTTGCAAACACCCCCTTAGAGATACTAAATCAAAGAGTATATAGATTTTCTTTTCATTAAATTTTACCATTTCTTTATTTAAGGATATTATTTTTAATTGTTTCGAATTTTATCGCCTAAATTTTGAAATTCGACAAGTTCTTTAACTTTCGAAATTTTAACAAATTGATCATGTAGTCTACGATCACTCATGTCCAATTTATCAAATTTGTCAAATTTCGAAAATTAAAGAACCAATTTATTAAATTTTAAAAGTTAAAAGACAAAAATTAAAATTGCAAAAAATGATGTCCTTAACCAAAACCTTTTTATGAAACTTACTCGATTAAAAAATAATTTACCCTAAAATGAAACTATTGCTATTTATACAAATCCTAATTTAAAAATGTATTTGTTCATGATCATTTTTAATCTAAATCGAGTCTAGTTAGGCGCTCGAATTCTTTTTCGATCTGAAGTCAAGCTTATTAATATTTGACCCGTAAGCTTGGGAACGCGGACTCGCAAGCCACTCAGCTATATATAATAGTATAATATTTTAAATTTGAATTAGATTCTTAGAATTGCCGGTTCATTTAAATTGCCGCTATGTCAAGGAGGCCCAAGATTAGAGCCCGCTATTCTAACATTAAGTTGGGCCGCTTCTATTATGTTTAGTGGCCCAAATAACGTCGACCCTACCATGCTCAATCTCCGAATTGGCCTTTAACATATATAAATGATGAGTAGTTACTTATACATCAGTTGCATAGATTTTAAATTCGTACAATTCGCATTATAAACAAAAAATATTACTACCTCCGTCCCAACATAACCTGCCTACTTGTCATTTTAGTTTATTCCACCTTAACCTACCTACCCCATAAATAGCAACTTTCTCTCAAAATCTTTATTTTCAATCTCCACCTTTAAAAAAGTCAAAGATTCCACAAAATCTGTTTTTTCTTAATCCCCGTGCCCAATCAACCTAGGCATGTTAAGCCGGGACGGAGGAAGTATATATTTCGGATAAATATATCATGATAAAAAAGTATTAATGTATGCTTAAGAATATGTTTGTTTATGAATTTGCTCGTCCGGATGGACGATGGATCAATCATAACTTGCGTTTGGACTGGAACTTAAAATTAGGATCCTTTAATTCACTTAAATCTAATCATATTCTATATTTTTACTCTCTTTCCATTACTCTCTCTATTTACAGCATAATAATTGCACATTTTTATAAATTCTGTCATATTTCATCCTTAACAAACACAAGATCTGCACCATCATTTGGATTCACACGCTAGGTTTCCTATGCTCCACTCAGTCCATAAACAAACATATAATACATTTATCAAGAGAAGTAATACCTTAATTCAACCGTGCACCTAATGTACATAAGACTGCCATAAATAATTTATGACATATATATAAATTCATGTTATTTTGATCAATTACAACATATAATAGAAAAAGTAAAAAATTTCCAAATCGATGCCGGTCGATCATTTTGTGCTTCAATTACTGACACGGAGCTTGAGACACATATTTTAACCCATCTTTCCCTCTCCATCCTTCCCCTTATCTAATAAATAATGTTATATAGTGAAGTTTCTAACAAAGTGAAACGTGGGTGATGAATTAATTATTCACACTATGGTGTAAGTCGTTATCGATCGATATGAACACTTTTCGCATAATTGAAAGGTTGCGCTCCTTGAAATATTTCGAGCAAAAATTAGAAGGTTTATTTAAAACAAAAATAATATTAAAGAAATTGAGAGATCTCAAGTTTCTGCCGAGGGATTTAATACTAGCTCCCCATTTTGTTTGATTGATGAGTATATATACGTTTTGTAGAGTTTTTTTTAGACGTGTATGTTTTGTAGAGTTACTAGTACAGTACCCGTGAATAATACTTACGGGTCTGTTTAATTTTTATTTTATTTATAGGATAAATGTTAATTTATGAATATATTTATGTTTTTAAGAGGTTGTACATAATATAATCAAACTGATCAAACCAAACCACATACATCCAATTCAATCCGAAATCGTGATTTATATTATTTTATGGATGGTTACGAATTATAATATTTTACAAACCAAATATTTAGTTTGATAATAGATTAATAAAATAAAATTAGTTCCCGAAAGAATTAGAATTCCAATTGGGAGATATTACTCACCCAAAATGTACTGTAGAAAAATGTAGGTTTTCTAATGAATTTTAGTCACTCAAAGAGAATATTGATTGAAAATAGAATTTCGAATGGATAAATACTCACTTGTGAATAAATCATAAATAAGTTGTTCCTTTAGAGATATGCAATGCACTTTAAATAGTTGATATTCACGGTACTGTATCATATGAGTGGTAAATTTAGTAAATCATGTGAATTATTTTTAGTTTCCTACTTTGATAATTAAAAACCACTAATTTAAACTTAAACTAACCCCAACAATAATAAGGGAATTAAGTATCCGACAAACATGAAGAATCTTATTTAAGATCCCATATATCTAAAAATTTGTGATAAAATATTGAAGATATTTATATATTACATCCATATCTTAATAGACTCTTTAATACATTTGTTGATTTTATAAAATAGTACAAAATAAATTATAAATAAAGGAAAAAAAATATATTGATAAATATAGAATGTTTAATATCCTAAATTGTTTTTAAGAATTCGTTAAATATTTATGGTTTTTACAGTTTTTATAGTTTAATTATATACCTATATAAATATAGCACACATGCAATGATATATTTGTGAATTAGCGCATCACCACCACCATAAGGAATGATTTCTTAAAAAATTATATTCAGGGGATCATGCAGGCAACGAAATGTTATGATATTGATAAAAAAACGTTTTAAATCATGCATGCAATGATATCAATCTTTGACTATCTGCGTTTTGATAAATTAATTTAAGGTAAATAAATTTTTTTAGTTCATTAAATTTCACAATTTTTTATTTAAGAACATCATCTTTGGTCATTTCGATTTTGGTCCTTTGACTTTCGAATTCAACAAATTGATCCTTTAACTTTTGAAATTCGACAAATTAGATATTACTTGTTGTACGCAGTGACATGGCCAATTTGTCAAATTTTGAAAGTTAAGGGCCAAAAAATCTAATTTCAAAAATTAAAGGACCAAAAATCTAATTGAACGAAGAGCATGTCCTTAAATAAGAAAGATGAAACTTAATGGACTAAAAAAATATTTACCCACTAATTTATCTTATAAAAATGTTAGATATTAGAAAAAAAAGTTAAATTAATAAATCATTCGTAAAATTGGACAACGAAAAATCATATCAAGTCGAAGACATATTATGTAAATCATGAAAATTTTCAAATTTGAATATTTAAATATTAAAAAATATATATATTGAATATTTAAATATTAAAAATTATTTTTATTCTAAAAATTCTAGGAGAGTGCCACTTGTTTCAGAGTTCTAAGAGGGTGTCACTTGTTCAAGTGGTTTCTCTTTTAGTATGTAAGAGAAGAGATAAGAGATAAGAGATAAGAAATACTCCCTCCGTCCTGCTCTAATTTACCTACTTTTCTTTTTGGTTTGTCCCAATTTAATTTGTCAGCCCATAAATGACAAATTTATCTCATAATCTATACCCTCAAAATCTCCACATTCAATCTCCACCTTTGAAAAAGTCAAAGATACCACAAAATCTGTTTTTTCTTAATCTCCGTGTCCGGCCAAGGTAGGCAAATTAAGCCGAGACGGAGAGAGTAAGAGATAAGAGAAAAGAGATTTTAACTAAACACGTTCACAATAAATAGGCGTGTCTTTGAAAATTATTGCAATATTGCATATATTTATTTACACACCTATTTACTTACAGTTTCATCCTTAGAGATTGTGTCTCTTGCTCACTCGTCTTCAATTCTATTTTTTATTACACTGTATCTCTCAGATATAGAATATGATGTAATGTAATATATTTTTTAAGCTATGTAATGTAATATATTTATTATGGTATATGAGAAATGTCATGCATAAAATGTGTGACAATATACTCTATATGTAACACTTCTATCATATACAATGTGTAAAAATATAGTTTCAAGTGATGGAAAATGTAAATATGTTGAAGTACAATGTAACCGAAGGGCTGAAAATTAAGTCAAATTATTTGATATTTGATTTGAAATCTTTCGTTAAAAGTTTACTTAAACTGTATTTGATTAAAAATATCAAACAAATTTAAACATAGTTTTACGTTTGATAACATCTAAAACTCGACTTGAGCTCAAATTCGATAAGTAAAAAATACTAAAACAAGTGTAAAAATGTCAAACTACTCAAACTCGACTTCTATTTGGCTCGATTAAAACTCGTTCGTGTTCGATTCGATTAATAATCAAACAAGTTCAAGCATAATATTAAAAACTCGATAATATTTTATATAAGCTTGAATAATAATATGTTAGATTCGACTCGATTCGTTTTACATTTGTATTGGTGTGATAGCTGTACGAAAGTGAAGACACTGAAAATGGGAAATTTCACAAAACCACTTTGACAAAGTTATCTGACAAATCTCACATGGAAGTGTTGTGTACTTCATCTAACCATCCATGATGAAATGCTACCACTATTTGCTTTTTTTTTTTTTTTTTTTCCATCTTTTGTGAGGGCTAAATATTCTTTATTTTAGTACTCTTTTTATCTTAAAAAATTTGGCTACACTAAAATAATATTGAAAGTTACATTAAGTTCAAAAAAATCACTCAAAAAATTAAATATGATATTAATAAGGTATAAATCAATTTTAAATTAATTTATTTTAAATAGCACATTAATTAATATAGATATATTTATTAATCAATATAGAGTTATATATTAAAATGTGAAAATATGTAAAGAAATACAAATTAACAAAACAAAATGGCATATTTACCAAATATTCTTTCAGTGCATCAAATTGGGGTTGTTTGGTTGGGGATGACTTTGCATTTGTAGCAACGTTTTTAGTTGTGCCACAAAGGATGGAAGTTACATTCATCATATAAAATATTATTTTTAGCATTAAAATGTTATTTTTGTCAGAAAAAAAACTGTACTTTCTGAAAAATGTTGATTCCGTATAAAAGTTAACATCTAAAGTAACATCTTTTACATTAAAGTAAAATTGTGATAAAAATAACTCGATTAAAAAAAAAAAAAAAAACTCAAAAAACCGTCGTATTTAAGTGTTTGCAAAAGATATTATCGGTATAAGAAAGTAAGATAGCGCTAGATGTGGCAAATTTAATTAAATACAGTACTATTCATCCCACAATTAAAAAAATAAGCGCCTTTTTTTCTTATTTACAGAAATAAGTGAACTCGCCTCTGCCAGAGGCGAGTTCACAAATTCTGACAATGTCCATTTGAAGTCCCCCTGCCAGGGGCGACTTCTGTTTAAATTTTTTTTTTTTTTTTTTTGGGTTGAAAACGCCTCTTGTAGAGGCGACATACGGTATTACCGTATACGTATACAAGAAGATACACAAAGTCGCCCCTGCGAGGGGCGACATCTTTACTTTTCTTTTTTTTTTTTTTTCTTTCTCCAACTACTTTGTTTATTTATATATATATATATATATATATATATATATATATATATATATATATTTATCTAAATAATGATTGTTACTTCTATCCCGGTGTAATTGGTCCACCTTGGTCTATCTTTAAGATTTTAATTAAATTTGCCAAAAAAAACGAACGAAAGTTATTTAAATAAACAAGGCAATTTTAATTGAATACGGTACTGTTCACGCACGTATTAAAATAATAAGTGTGTTTTTTTTCTATTTATCAGTTTAAGTGAACTCGCCTGTGCCACAGGCGAGTTCACTTAAATCTGACAATCACTGTTCAATCTCGCCCCTGCGAGGGGCTGAGTTCTAAAAAAATATATATATTTTTTTTGGGAGGGGACTGATCTCGCCTGTGCCATGGGCGAGATCAAGTCTCTGTTATTTAAATTCTTTTCTTCTTTATGGCATATTTAAGATTTTATATATATATATCTATATATATATATATTATCTATTATTTAATAATTTTTTTTAAGGATTATTCGTATATAAAATATTTTATTAGTTTACCTACAAAATATTCTCTATTGGAAATAAATTTTAAGAAAGACATAGAAAATACAATTTTATTTTAGGATAAACTGAATCTTCATAGTCCATATCATGAGCTCATTCATATAAATAGAGTTGGATTTGGATTTAGAATTTTAAAAGATATAGATAATATATATATATATATGAAATCCTAAAAAAATAAAATAATATAATATATATATATATATATATATATATATATAATCTAATTGATCTCGCCCATGGCACAGGCGAGATCAGTCTCATCCAAAAAAAAAAACAAAAATTTTAAGAACTCGCCCCTGCGCGAGATTGAACAGTCATTGTCAGATTTAAGTGAACTCACCTGTGGCACAGGCGAGTTCACTTAAACTGATAAATAGAAAAAAAGCACACTTATTAACTGATAAATAGAAAAAAAAGCACACTTATTATTTTAATACGTGCGTGAGCAGTACCGTATTCAATTAAAATTGCCTTGTTTATTTAAATAACTTTCGTTCGTTTTTTTTGGCAAATTTAATTAAAATCTTAAAGATAGACCAAGGTGGACCAATTACACCGGGATAGAAGTAACAATCATTATTTAGATATATATATATATATATATATATAAATAAACAAAGTAGTTGGAGAAAGAAAAAAAAAAAAAAGAAAAGTAAAGATGTCGCCCCTCGCAGGGGCGACTTTGTGTATACGGTAATACCGTATGTCGCCTCTACAAGAGGCGTTTTCAACCCAAAAAAAAAAAAAAAAAAAAAATTTAAACAGAAGTCGCCCCTGGCAGGGCGACTTCAAAATGGACATTGTCAGAATTTGTGAACTCGCCTCTGGCAGAGGCGAAAAAAAGGCACTTATTTTTTTAATTGTGGGATGAATAGTACTGTATTTAATTAAATTTGCCGGTAGATGTTGTAATTTGTCATAAGGCCCCCCAATAATGCAATGAATCATGTTAGTTCATCCCCACATGTACACAAACTCAAACATGACAATGTGAGAAGTGATCTCAAAAGCATTAAACAATCCACAAAAGTGAGAGGAAATAAAAAGATAAAAAGGGCCCCTTCACTCGTGTGAGTACAACGTTAGGTGTTAGTCGGTCGTTAAATTTAAAAATTTAATGTTTAATTGGAATTTAAGCAGGATTTAATAGGATTTAGGTGGCATAAAATCGAGAGGAGATTGGGGGAAGCATAGGCAGACAATAACAGTTTATCGCCTAAATGGAGCCTTGAGGTGTAAACGAGTCGAATCAAGCCAAGTACTGGCAAACACAAGTTCGATCGAGTTTTTATTTTTCAAACTCGAGCTCAGCTAGGTTGGAACTTGTTGAACTCGAGATCAACTCGGGTCTGCTCGATTGAAACAAAATAAGATTTAAAAAGTATAAAAATGGTATATTAAAATTGAAAATGGTGAATATACTACAAAGGGTTGCTAATGGAGATCTTAGGTTTCACAATATTTAATTTAGAACTAGGTTATATTTATAAATTATAATTATGTCAACTATAATTGATAAACTAGTAATTTAACACAAGTCCGATTAAGCTCGCGAGCCTGCCGAGCCGAGTATCAATATCCTCGAACTCGACACCTATTCAAATCTCGAGCCGATTTTGAGTGGTTCGCAAGTTGTCTCGACTCGCTTACACCAACAACGAATCTAATTGGAGGTAGACGAGGACTTTTAAAACAATAGTGAGTCCCTGTCTAACTCCGATGAGGCCTCGCGTAGCCGTTAAACTCTCAAATCTTATCGACCATCTACATTTTCTGCACGACTACCTCCGCTTAAATCCTATTTCACCCCACTTAAATTCTAACTCAACGTTATATTTACAGTCGGACTAGCGGTTATCCTCTATTATGATATTGGTGGTGAATACTTGTTATAAATATCAACAATTATTTTTTGATGTCACTTCTGGTGCTTTAGTTGTTAAGGTAAAAGACCTCAAAAGGTATCGAGGTCTTATCTTGTTATGCAAAATGGAGGTACAATTTTGGAGTCATCTTTAAGGCATCTATCTTCTATTGCCTCGGAACAAAGCAACAAAATTTACCATTAACACGTTCAAAATGATTGGCTTAACATCATATCATCTTTTAATTGACAAAACTAACCTCTTATTTTACCGTACGAAAAAAGCATTAATTTATCTAACGCTTCACGAGATATGCACATATATAACTACGTGTATAATTACGCAGACAATAGATACACATACTTATACACGAGCATGTAAATACGTAAGGGTGGATTTAAGAGGGCAAGTGGGGGCCAACACCCCCCCTCCCCTTTGCCCATGCATTTATTATGAAGGTATATGTCATATGTAAATGTAAGATTACTCATAGGATCCGTTTGCTTAAAATTGGACTTAGTAGAATTAGAGGACGAATCTCAATAAAACACACTCATTAACTCAGATTTGGCCCAGCACTCCTCAGTCTTAAGCAAACGGACCCATATAAAATTGACCTTTCCTCCTAAAATAAATTTACCAAATGTTATTATATGTACTTATTATACATACATATATATATATGTGTGTATAAGTCGGTGAATATCGATAAAAAAAGAAAAAAACGAAAACATATCACAATTTAGGGTATTAATAATGAGTAAAACGTAAATCTTTTTGAAAAAGTGAATACATACACTTATATTCGTGTGCTCGTTAAAGTGAAATTTTTGTATCAATTACTACATATGTATAGCGTCGAGCTAGCCATTAATAGAGGCGGCAAAATTAGGTCGGCCAACCTGACCAAACCCGACAAATCATATTATAATTTTGTGGATCGATCAGGTTGAACTTATTATTTTTTGGCTTAATAAAATTTTGAACCCACTCAACCCGACATATGACATTGGAATGCCGGGCCGGATGACACAGTTGACCACACTAGCTCCAACCAACAAACCAATAAACTAAATCTGAGATGACAAGATATGCTTAGGTGGACCATCACTTTGATTCTGTAATCTTATGATGTTACTTGTATGAAATTGCAGTATCTATGTGCTGACAAAAGCAAACATATTTTTTCTCTGGTGTCATCATAATTTATTCCAAAACAAAAAACGACGAGGTTTTTCGATTTTCGAGGTTAACAACATAAGATGTTCTTGGTGAAATAAATAGAAGAAACAAGATAGAATTGAAAGCACTATGTATGAATCAATGGCTAAGGTTCGTCAACCTTAAGGTCACATCTTGTAAAACTATTCATAGGATTATGCCTTTGGCCACGACTGATCGTCTCTGTTTCGTCGTATTTAAGCAAGGTTATGTCTTCTTGTCTTCGGTCCGGTCCGGCCCGGCCCGAATTAAAACTTTATCGAATTTGAAAATTGATGAGCTTGCATAACACATTCCTCTTAGAATATACTAAAATTATTAACAGGTAAGGCCCGTCAAGCATTCGAATCATCGGATGGTGCGTGTTGGCCTGACTGTACATCGGATAAGATTTTATTGTCTAAAATGTTGGTTGTATTGAGCTGACCCATTGAGGTACAACACTATACGTGAGTCCGGGCCAGACTGAAATTTCATCGGATTGGGAATAGGTGAGTGGTGTCCAACTCAATCCTCTAGAATACACTAAATTATTGGGTTAGCCTAAGGCCCGCAGGGTATTTGGCTCATTGGGTGGTGTTTGTTGGACCTGATTATTTATCGGGCTAAGATTTATGGTCTAAACGTGGAATGGATTGGGTTGAACCATTGGGCACAACACTATATATGAGTGGCCCAGACCAAAATTTCATCGGAATAGAAAATAGGTGAGTCATGTCCAACTTATTCCTCATAGAATAAACTAAGATTATTGGGCTGGTCCGCTGAGCATTTGGCTCATCAGATGGTGTCTGTTGGGCCTGATTGTATATCGGGCTAAGATTTTATAGTCTAAAATATCGGATGGATTGGGCTGAACCATTGGGCCCAACACTATATGTGAGCTCGGGTCAGAGTGAAATTTCATCGGACTGGAAATAATGAGTCCTGCCCAATCCATTTCTTCTAGAATACATTAAGATTATTGGGCCGGTCCGCTGGGCATTTGGCTTGTCAGATGATGTCTGTTGGGCCTGATTGTATATCTGGCTACGATTTTATGGTCTAAAATATCGGATAAATTGGACTGACCCATTGGGCTCAGCACTATATGTGAGCTCGGGTTATGTCGAAATTTAATCGGACTGAAAATTGGTGGGCGGAGCTAGCATTGCAAGAGTGTATTATGAACAAAAAACCACAAACACAAATAGTTATTTGCTAGAATACTAATGACTATTGAATATTTGGGAGAAATTCATTCTCATATAAAAATCAACCACGTAAAACAATAAAGAAAACTACTCCCTCCGTCCCGGCTTATCTTGCACAGGAGGGGTCGGCACGGGTATTAAGAAAAGTTGCTTTTTGGTTGTTTGTTGACTTTTCAAAGGTAAATTGAGGGTGGAGATTGAGGGTGAAGATTTTGAGGGTGGAGATTATGTTATAACTTTCCTTTTTTAGGCTGTGCAAGATAAGGTGGGACGGCCGTTTAAGGAAAGTGTGCAAGATAAGGTGGGACGGAGGGAGTACTATTTATATTGACATTTCTACCTCTAACCCTAATCCAAATAAAATAAGTTATAAATTAATAACTATAAATAAAATGAAATAAATCAAACATATAAAAACAAATAAAAGGATAAAACTAAAAATATCTAAATAATTTATCTTTATTAACATCACCATCCATCTCTCTAATATTTTTTGATCGGATTTGTTGGACTTAATAATACTTCAAACTAAAATTTATATTGTTCAATTCATTTAAAATATCGAAAATATTGAATAAACTGAATCAATCATCGGACCATGCCGATTTTACCATATTTTGGATAGACAAGATATATCTATATACCCTACTATATATTCTCAATCTTAACTTAGTGGGACAACTTGAGTGCACACATGCACTTATAAAAGCTTTGGTGGTGGGTGGGTATAGGGGGGTGGTGTTTGTTTGTGTGGAATTATTTGTACTTGAAACAAGGTACATGGATAAAATGTTGAAACAACAAAAGAATGTACTAACTTTGATGCTTATCTATAGCCCAATAAGAATAATGTGTACTTTACTATATTGGGCCACATGGAGGACAATTCTACGTGGGCCGGGCCCATTCACATGCACTCATCACACACTCTCAAATATACAGTCAATATCTATCATATATCTATATGCTAGAGTTGAGTCATATATATCTATATGCATGTTTATGTACATGAAAGAACTAAGGGCATGTTTCATGCTTCAACACTTTTAAATCATCGAATATAGGAATTAGACAAATATCAATTGTAAAAATTTCCGACTAGGATTTAAAAGCGACTTTTACAACCTTACTTCTTATTCTGCAGTGAAATTTGTTACCGAATTGAACCACGAGTGTTTCCGTACTAAGTCTTAATGGTAATTACGAACATAAATTCATCTCGTATCACAATTTAATTGTTGATTCGTTTAAGTAGAAATCCTATATATTTCATTATTAGGTATCTTCTATTGTAGTTTTCACTCTCTCACCATTTCGATAAGGTCAACTCATTTGAACAATCCATAACTGATCCAGTAACACGGCTAGTCCAACTAAATCAACATATGTTTGGTCATTTTGTACAGCTATCTACAAAAACTTGCTTTGTCAATGATTATAGAACAAATTAAAATGTATACACATATGATTTTAATATTAAACGTACAAATCACTATACTTATTATTAAAAAAATTGGAATTCAGAATATTTATGAAGAACAATATTCTTCGTAAATGTTTAGCCGTGAATATTTAGACAGAAAAAAGTCGAATTACATGACGAAACATTCGTCGCCACGTGCATTTTTTCGGGTCACGTTATAGAAAAAACTATCAATTCTTCGAAAGTTTGTTCAAATATAGCCTTACACTTTTTTGACAGGTAAATTTAGGGCTTAATTTAGCATTTTACAAAATGTATTGCTTTATCATGTGGGGTTGATAGTGCCTGTCCCATTCTACTATTCTTTATTTTTCTTCATTTAATTCATTAATTTTCTCATATATATATCCCCTCAATGCTTAAAGAACATTATCTTCCAATGTGACATCAAAAATACTATTTTTTCCATTTTTTTGCTCCCCTTATAATGGAAGATAATGCATCACCTGTGATGAAGATCTTCGGGTTTTCGGTGGAAAATGTCGAAAAACCTCCTTCGTTACAACATGACTTGGATAATAAGAGGTTCGAATGCCAACATTGTCAAAGAAAATTTGCGAATTCCCAAGCATTAGGAGGGCATCAAAATGCACACAAAAAGGAGCGGCAGAGGGCAAAGCGGGCCCACTTCGTGGGTGATCATCGACGGCTAGGATCAGCGGTTCACATGATCGGTCCGCACGGGATTCGGTCAGGCTCCCCTAGTAGTGCCTATGGTGGTGCAAGATTCCTCTTGCCACCCGGTGATTATCATCAGAATGTTGTACCTCAAGTTTTGTCAGGAGTACCTTTAAGCTATCCCGATGGATTCCAGGTGGCGATGCACGATGGCCGAGGTGACGTGGGACCGTCGGTGGGGATGACAGATGTCGGAGAGGGATTGGATGTTGATCTTCATCTATGACTTGCTTTATATATGTGTGTGTTTTGTCGTGCTTTTATTTCATTCCTACGAGTTAAAGATTAGTTTTTTCCAAGAAGTAATAAATTCATCTTATTTAGTTTTCCGTACTTAGATTTTGTCACATGAGATTACATATTACATTTGTTTATTCTATTTTGTATTTCATGACCTTCATCAAGCATCACTTTTTAAATTTATATCACTATTTAACAGTGTGTCGTGTATTAAAGATAGTGTAATTATTTGAAAACACATGACAGAACAATACAAATTTACTACAAAAGTCACATTTTTATTTAAATTTCCATTAATACACGTGTAACTAGTGATCATATGATTTGATATTCAGGCATGGATTTAGTTTCCTAAACGAAAAAAAAAAAAAGAAAAAAAAAAGGATATTGGAGAATTAATAATATTGTTGAAAATTAAATAGGTATATATTGTAGGACTAATAGCCAAAAAAAAAAAAAAAATCTACTTTCTCCGTTCCATATTAATTAACGTTTTAGAATAAAAGGGAAGAATTAAGGATTGAATATTTTGACAGAAATATCATCTGCTAAAGATTTGACCAAATCAAAATATCTCTGATAGATTGAAAATTAGAGATATTTTAAAATTAAGTTCAATGAGACCATTGGTAGAATTGAAAAATATGTAAAACGTGAATTAATTGAAAAAAAGAAAAATATTCTAAACCGTTAATTAATATGGAACCAGGGGAGTAGACGTTAAATTTTAATTATAATATGACCTTTAAATTAACTTACCAATATATTCATCACAAACTATAACTTTGTTGGGCTCTTTACAGAATTGGATGGATTAAAATTAAAACTTTACATACTTTCGTAGAAAAATAAAATTGCATGTCAGCAATTTGATTTTGTTGCAATTCGTATCGTGTTTTCTGGAAATAATTTAGTGCTGTTTTAGCATTGTTTCTCTATAGTTTTTTTTGTCCTTTAATTTTTATAATTTTGTAATTTCTATAATTTTCACATTATAATATCTAACATATCGTCATGGCCCAATGAATGTCATGAAATGATGTGGCAGCCACTCCCTATCTCGACGGTTCATAGAGTTACTCTAAATCTAAGACGGTAAGATTGACACGGTTCGATATGTCGGTCCAATCCAATCAATATTTTAAACGGACTAAGACATAAATTCCAGCATAATGTATCATTGGGCCTAATAGGCCTTACTGGATCAGCTAATGGTCCAACAAGCTGGTGATCAGCCCAATAATTTTAGTGTGCTTTAAGGGATGAGTCAATATTAAAATCTCGTAATTAAATATTCTTGGTCAAGTTTCATGGTAGAGAAATTTACGGTTGGCCTCCCTCTCTTTCCATCTCTCTCAAAAATCTTGAGATTATTTTTAGCATTCTAACCCTAATAACCCAAAAATGCTTATGTATTATTGCTAACATTTTCTAATTATCGATTTTCTACGTTCATTCTCTCCTTCTCTCTCATCAATAGAAAAACAAGATGAGAGAGATGGATGAGTATCGATCCACCACTAACCAATCGTACATCTCAACCCAACGATTAGGGCCGACGGGGACCACCTTCGCCACCCCTACCCCCGCCACGGCCTACAAAGCTTATCCTAACCCTAATCTTATTTATCGCAGGCGTCGTGTTTCGATTGCCACGTCATCATCGACACCTACCTACGTGTTATCGACCGGGCAAATTTGCAAAGGTACGGAAAAGCAAAGAAAGGAAAGAGTTATGGCTTACAATGCATATAGTATGGAGAGCAGAATGAAGGCCTCAATTCGTAGCACATTTCGTTGGGTGAAGGACAAATTTATACGAATATAAATATCCTCGAAAGGTGGTTCTTTTTCGTTTTCCTCCTTTTTAAAATTCTCTCGGGATCGTGTCTAAGCTCTCGGTTCCGTTTGGATTGTTTTGGTAGTTCAGATGAACCATTTGACTCGTTAGTCATGTCGTTTTTGGGAGAAAAAAAAAATTGTATAACATGTCAATTGTGAAATATGATTTGTTCCTTCGTTTGGGCTCAATGATCATCGAATTTAGTGGGCCGGTCCAGTCATCAAATCTTTGGTGGGCCAGGCCGGTCATCAAATCAATTTGGGCTTTACTAAGTGTTTTGATGTATTTATTGGAGTCGGCCTCGAATTCGCAGATGAGCCCAATAAAAAGCTCGGCCCAATCTAGACACAAAATTGGTCTACATGGAATGGGCCTTATGGGTCCAAAAGGAGGAGGTTATGATTGTAAAATAGCATAGATTTTGGTATTGAAAATATTTTTGTCATTTTCAGTATTTATTCTGGAATAATTTGTTTTAGGTTATTGTTATTTCTTTATGTTTTTAATGTTATCATTTTTCCAGAAAAATTCTCATAAATGTGTATTAAAATTCTTATTTATTGCATTAATTTTTTTGATAATATTTTTAGGGCATTCTTAGTTCTGTTTATTTATTTTTTCACCATATTGAAGTGGTATCATTATAGTAATTGTGATGATAAAATTAAATTACATGTGCTTGAATTAGTTAAAGCTAAAACGAAAGAAGTCGTATAAGTAAGAATTTATAATTTTAGAGTGTTATATATATGCCTTCAACTCCTCTTTTTGACAGAAGGAGTATCTGAACTAGAGATGGTAAAATTGATCCGGTCCGATGGGTCGGCATGAGAGGTCCGACATTTTAGATGGGCTGGATCATAAAATATTGGCTAGAAGCACTATTTGGCCCGACCAAACTGGTCCGATGAACCAAAAGCCCGACGAGCTATATCTTGACTCGATAATCTTTGTGTATTATAGGAGAATAGACCATGGCGGGGCCAACTAATTTAGGGCCGACCAAATTTTGATCCAATCCTACAAGTCCAAAATATTATATTAATATAAAATTTGAATGTCCATCATAACCCGACGCACATTATATTATATCTATATATATATATATATATATAAATACAACCTAAATAAAAATCAAATATTTTGTTGAGAGTAAATAACACTGGTAGTTTGTTAAATTTGTTATTAAATCAAATAAAAACAAATAGTAGGACCGCTATATCTCGAAATCATATTTTTAAAAAAAATTCTCACAAATTTTAATATTTAATTTTTTTTATGGTATTCACTTTTCTTTGTTTTGACAATCACCTGGTAAATAAAACCCAAACTATAAATAAAAAGGGTTGGGGGATTTATCCAACAATTTTATTTCATGGTTAGTAGCAATATCAAATAGGGCCAATTTCCTGCCAACTAACAATTGAGAAATCTAATGGCCAGGGCTTTAAACGAACAACATTTTCGTTGAACAACTCATTTATTCGAATATATGAATAACTTTTGAGCTCATTTTATAGATGAATAAAGTGGGACTATTAATCGACTCGTTCATTAATGAGAACAAGCCTTTTCAAATTCCAAATAATAATAACAATTTAAATAATAAAAAATAACAATATTCTGATTACATATAACATAATTTTCTTATATTACCTCTTATATAGTAAATGTTTGTTTAAATAATTTTTTTATTTTAGGACAATAATTTTTTTTAAACATAATTTTTGTTTGACGGAGAGAGTATAAAATAATTATTAATTATTAAAAATTATTATGAGGTGGATCAAAAGTCATGGTCAATTTATTCTTAAAGATACACTTGAAATGGTAGACCATGCATATCTTGTTATAGAAAAAACAAGCTGGCTCACTTGCATGCTAAGTTGTATCTATTGATAACAGGATTATATTTACTTTTGCAAACAGCATTAAATTTATTTTGCAGTTTTCATTTCACTTTTAATTTCCTTCCTAAGTAAATATTAGAGGTGGGAAAACTGATTCGATCCATGACCCCTATTTGAGTTGGGTCATAAAAATCTTAACTCAAAATATCATCGGGTTTATTAGGGATATAAACGAATCGAATCAAGTAGAACAATACAAGACTCGAGTTCAAATCATTTGATTTTTTAGTGTGTTCGATTTCTGCTCGAACTTCTAAAATTATGTTTCAGTTTGATTCATTTCGTAATTATTAAGCACACGAATAATTTAAGCTCGGTTTGGGAAAAACTCGTAATAAATGAACGTAGTTCGAGTTCGTTAAAAGTATAATTACTAAGCTTGCATATAGTTTGAGGTGGGTTTGGAAAAGCACGATAACATAATTTGAGCTCAAGTTCGTGAAAGACATTGGTCCTTATTGGTCTAGTGTTCGAATCACACTAAACACAAGTATATATACATATTTTTTGAAATTAATATATATCACCGAGTTGGGCTCGCGAGGTCGGCTCGCAGGCCTGATTTCATGAACAAGCTCGCTATCTTACGACCCAAATACTCACAAGCTCGAGTTCGGCTCAAAAATTTACCGAGCTCGAAATTGAGCGCAAGCTTGGTTCGTTTAGACCAACAAACGATTCAAAACAAATATTTTTTCAAAATCAGAATAATTTCCGAATAGTTTGATTTGATTACATCCCAGGGTTCAAGAGGTCCGATCCAATGGCCAATAACATTGCATGCCGATAGCTTTGCTAGACCTAACCCAATATATATTATTGTCCCGACAGAGTGAACAGGGAGGCCAAATTGCCACATTTAGTAAAAAAAATGCAGGAACATTCATATATATTAGCATGAAAGTTCTTACAAGAGTCAAGTGTCAGAAATTAAAAAAATACTACTTTCTCAGTTTCAAAAGAGAGTCTTGTATCAGAAAAGTTCTTATCGCAAAATAAGAATTTTGTTCTATAAATTAAAGGCTTGTTTACTAGTTTAAATAAAAAATAAAATTTTAATTTCACATGTTAGTTAAATATGATTAAATAAGTCAATTTAAAAATTAAAACAAGTCGAGTGAGTGAGTGTTATTGATGATTTTTGTAGAGTTGCACTTTCATCAAATTAGGTAAAAATAAAAGTTGTAAACTTTTAAACAACACTCTTATTATGGAACAGAGAATGTACTGAATATCTCCATAATTCAAAATAGTGAAATGTGTATGTACCATGATCAAATACTTCTTCGTTTTTTTATTATAGTTTTAGTTTGCGGTAAAAAAATTAAAGAGTCGTGTAAAATGAACAATCAATTAATTTTGCTCTCATCCACAAATTCCTAATTTTTTTTATCATAGTTTCCTTTATATTACACCTCTTTCAATTATATGAAGAGCACTATTTAATAGAATGAATAAGTTGAGCCGAATATATTGTTCGAGTCATCAAATTTGTCCTAAATTAAATGATGCCACATGTAAATAGTATATTAAATATCAATTCAGATGCAATATCTATATTTTAGGAATTTAATCAAACTAATTCCTAAATTGAAATAGATAAATAATTAATATTTTTTATATTAATATTTTCCATCAAATCAAATATTGACAAGCATCCAAATTGTATATTGACAATCAATATGCAAACCTGCATACAAGGAAGATAATTATCAATGTTTTGGTAATAAAATAAAATAAAATCGTATCTATTTGTAGGCACATAAATTTTGTATTCCAATAAAATAGCCAATCGGATATTGCCAAGTATCAAAATCTTCATTTTTTGACAATCAGGAAAAAATCTTGCAAATATAAAATAGACTTACTAATGTTATGGTAACAAGATCAAATCAAATCAGATCCTTCTATCAACGACAAGACGATACGATTTAATTTGATTTTATTACAAAAAAATTGATAATTCTCTTCCTTGAATGCAAGATTGCATATTGAGTGCCAAGATATAATTTGAATGCTTGCCAATATTTGAGTTTGTGAAAAATATTAATATAAAAAAAATCAATTATTTATTTATTTCACGTCGATCAAAATTCACAAAATATAAATATGATATTTATATATTATTTCCATGTGACATCATTTAACTGGGATAAATTTGATTTGTCTAACACTGTTCAAGTTAGTTTGATATATGATGGAGCTTCTAATATTATGGTTGAGTGTGTTTATGTTTGATTATTAAGCGAATCGAGTTCGAACAAGTTTTACTCGAGTCCAATACGAATCGAGCTTGAGCAGCTTGATATTTTTAGATATATTTTAACATCTTTTACTAATTGAGCTCGGATAGAACTTTAGATTTTGTTAGTTTACAAGAGCGCTTTCAAACTTGTTTTATATTTTTAATTGAACATAATTTACGAGTTATAAAGTAATTTCATTTGATTTTCACCCAAATATTTAAGAAATGTAAAAAAAGATAATTATATATACATTTCATAGAACGGTAAACTACCACTAGAATCATTTAAATAAAAACATTATAAAAACTAATGTTCTAAAAGACATTGGGCGCTAGTCGGACGGTAAATTAAGGTCTAGCGTCTAATTAAGGTTTAGATGAGATTAATCGAATCTAAATGAAATTAAACGAATAAGAGTTAAGGAAAACATATAGACGATCAATGACCATCAAATATCTAGACACATATATAATTATAGGTAGACGAAGACTTTTATAATCGAGATAAAAACTAAAAACCAACTCCTTGCCGTAGACTACAAAATAGCCAATCAAAACCCTCAAACCTCAAGTGGGCCCCCTTTCTCTCTCTCTCTCTTATTTGGAATTTGAAATCTCTCCCTCTCACCAAAAAGAGACGTTACAAGCCTTTTTAACCTTTTGCTGCATATAAATACACTTTGCGTTTCCAAAAACAATTCCAACAATTAAAAAAATTAAATCTGTTTCCAATATATATAAATATGAAAATAATATATTTGTCTTTACTTTTCTTTTCTTTTAAATTACTCAATATCCATTTCCCACTGTCTCATTTATTGCTCTACTTCACTGCTACCTGACAAAAAACTCTACCGTTTATCAAAAGCTCTCAAATTTCACACATTTTCTCACTCCACTGTGTGCATTTCTTGAGAATAAATTCAGAATTTGGCATAAAATAAATAAAAATTGAATCTTGGCACATAAAGTTTGCTGCTTCGCAACAGAGGAAGCTCACAAGATCGTCATTTCAAGTACGTTTTCTTGATTTAACGTTGTTTTAATGTTTGTTTCTTATGAATATCACAAGGGTCTTTCCTTTTTTGGATTCTTTTGATGTTTGTAAATTTTTAAGACTGAATTCTGTAATTTTGGCTGTTCTTTTGCTGTGTTTCTTGTTTCAGTGAGTGTTATTGTTCTTGGAATGGACTGTTCCTGATGATCATGTGCTTGATTTTGTTATATCTCGTACTGTATAATTAGCGGTGACAAAATCGGCCCGACTCGATAGTTCAGACATTCTAGACGAGCTAGGCCATTGAAATATTAGCTTGAAGTATCATCGGGCCCGATGGGCCCGACCCGATATGCCAATAGCTGAATGAGCAACGGGCGGGCCCGAAAATGTTAGTGTATTGTAGGGGCTGGGTCGGGCCGGGTTTTATGTCTGAATTTTGTAAATTTGGCCATTTTTTTTTTTTTTTTTTTCTGCTGTGTTTCTTGTTTCAGTGATTGTTACTATTTTTCGAATGGGGATTCTTGATGATCATTTACTTGATTTTGTAAGTTTTCAGTCCTTGGAGGTGCCAAAAATGACCCGACAGCCGAGCCATTTTAGACTAGTTAGACAATAGATATATTAGCTTGAAGTATTATCGGCCCAACAAACCTCGCCTGATATCATAATAGCTCAAAGAACAACGAGCTGACCCGACAATGTTTGAAGATATTAGTATTGTTGAGTGTATTCTAATAGATTTCTTATCATTGGTCGGATGACAGATTGGGGTCTAGCGCCTAGTCGCGTCTAGGAGAGATTAAGTGGAAAATTCGGGGACTGAGGACAATCTGGCGACCTAGTCGAACTTACACGATAACTTTTAGAATAGAGGCCTTATCTGTGCCAAAACCATCACTTTTGACAGCATGTTTTCCATTATTCTGATTTGGAAGAAAATGATAAATAGGTATTTTTGACACATGCATTTAGTTTTTTAAGCTTGAGAAATCGGGGAAGAAATGTAGGCGAATTAGGAGAGTCTAGAGACTAGGCAAGGCCTAGTCGAACTTACATGAGAACTTTTAGAATAGAGGCATTATCATTCTGTGCCAAAAACATCAGTTTTGACAGCAGGTTTGCTCCATGATTCTGATTTGGAAAAAATGGTATGTAGGTATTTTCAACACATTCATGTAGTTTTGGTTCGTTAGAAGCGTGATGATACCTAGACAGGGCCTAGTCGAACTTACACGAGAACTTTTAGAATCGAGGCATTATCTGTGTCAAAAGCATCACTTGTGACAGCATGTTTTCTATGATTCCGATTTGGAAGAAAATGGTAGTTTTGGTTCGTTAGAAGCGTGATGTTACCTGGACAGGGCCTAGTCGAACTTACACAAGAACTTTTAGAATAATGGTAGTATCTGTGCCAAAAGCATCACTTTTGACAGAATGTGTCCATGATTCTGATTTGGACGAATATGGTAGTTTTGGTTCGTTAAAATCGTGATGTTACCTAGCAAGGGCCTTGTCGAACTTACACGAGAAATGTTTAGAAATTAATCAAGTGTTAAATTGGGTGATTTTCGTGTTAATATTCGTGCACAACAAATGCAATGAAGTTGTTTCGGGTTAAATTGGGTGATTTTCGTGTTAATATTCGCTTCGTGTTAATCTTTTATTTCTCCAATCTTTCTTGCAGAAGATAGCATTAGTGCAAATCACCTTGAACATTCTATCGCAGATGAATAGTATGATGTTCTTTCTCTTGTTTAAGTTGTGAAAAAATCGAAATTGGAGTTATACCGGGTCGAAAATATGGGGATCGAAAAACAAGGATCGAAAGGTGTTGGTGGCTTTCTTCAACTATTCGACTGGAATGCAAAATCGCGAAAGAAGTTGTTTTCAAGCAAGTCACCCGGTATGCGAATATAGTTGCTACTTTATCGCAAAAATCATTACTTTTAATGTAAAAAGTGTTACTTTGAGCGTAGTTTTAAGAAAGTAACAGTGTTTTGTGATAAAGTAACGTTTTTCACGTCAGAAGTAATACTTTTTATGATGAAAGTAACTTCCGTCTTATAGAAGACTGTCTTACAACAATGTGACTTGAAAAACGGTTGTTCTGTTTTCATTGTGCAGAGAAATCGAAGCAGAAGAAAAAATTCGACGGAACTTTGCCAACAACACGCCTTAGACTTGTCGACGAGGATGAAATGTCAGCTGGATCGAGTGTAAAAGGAAGCAACGACTATAGCCGTGCTTCGTCTGTAACTGATGAAGAACTTTCCGGAAGCAAAGGCCCCGGAGTTGTTGCAAGACTAATGGGATTGCATTCATTGCCTAAATCCAACACCTTTGATCACTACTCTACCCCACTTTTCGACTGTCAATCTCTCCCCGATTCTTATTACAAAACCGATAACCTTGACTACAGTCGAGATCCTCAGATCATGCGTAAAACGATTCAAAGGCCAATCGAGAAGTTTCAAACGGAAGTTTTGCCGCCAAAATCAGCTAAGTCGATTCCCATTACTCATCACAAGCTTCTGTCTCCTATAAAAAGTGGGAATTTCATCCCGTCTAAGGATGCTGCTGAGATAATGGAAGCAGCTGCAAGGATTATTGAGCCGGGGCCTCAGGCGGCTAGTAGAAAGACAAAACTGCCCTTGACTGGTGCCTCCTCTTCAGGGCCTATGAAAGTGAAGGATTTGAAAGAGAAGGTGCAAGCAGCTCAAAAACCGATAAAAATGTCTGTCGAATCCAAATCGAGGAATAGAAGCTCTTCGGTGGATGCGAAACCAGTGAGGATTTTTCAAGATTCGGAAGAATCTTCGACTGGTGTGAGAAATAAAGGAAAGTCGGTTTCTCTTGCATTGCAGGCGAAGGCGAACGTTCAGAAACGTGAAGCTCTAAACTCAAATAACAACAAAACAAGCCTCAGTCATTCACAAAAGGATGAGCTTAGTCCAAAGATGAAGTTTACAAGTCAGTCGGGCCCACAAAAAACTGCAGTCAAGAAAGCATCTACGCAGAACAGTTCGAATGTACTTAGACAGAATAATCAGAAGCAGAATTGCAGTGTCGATAGAGGGACGTCGCCATTGAAGTCAAGTAAACTTGTAAGCAACAACACTAAAGATGACAAGAGACACGTGCCATCTTCTAGCACAGAAAGAACTCGTAAGAAAAGATCCCTTGATGGGAACTACCGGACGGAAAAAAATCAGAAAGAAAAAAACGGGACGCTTATCCAGTCTAGTGCTACCAAGTATAGTTGGGAAAAAGACGGCGGCAAGAAGGGTACGGATGTCATTTCGTTTACATTCACTGCTCCAATGAGGTCTACTGATGTTCGAGAAAACTGCAACAACTTCCCAGCCGATTCTCCGAGTAAAAGGATGATGCTGGATTTGGACAGTACACCTTTCTTGGGACGCAGTGTTAAACGAGGCGAAAATTTAAGCTCGTTTTTGGAGCAACAGCTTAAAGAATTGGCTCATACGGTAGAGCTTTCTCGACAGAAATCGAATGCTGCTTCGAAAATGGAAGAACATAGTACGAAAGATGGAAGTTACTCAATTAATCTAGATCACCACCAGCTGGGGTCGAATTTATACTCCTTACGAGATGCTAAGGGATCCGTAGCAGGTCGAAAGTTTAAGGTACATTATCCATTTTATTTTCTTAACTGCATTAGTTCATTGATATTAGTCCTTATTCGGTAGATTTGTGAATGTGAAATTCTTTTTCGGAAGCTGAAAAATGAACTTTGCTTGTGCGTATAGGGCCCGGTCGAAGAAAAGAGCATTCTTGGAAGAAACATCATATCTGCAGACAGAACGGGTCTTAGTTTTCGGCTTCCAAGTCCAGTTTCAGTTTTCGATCATTCTTCGTTCACAGAGAGTTGCAATTCGTCCGATAGCGCAGACAGTAATCATAGTACACGAGGTAAGAACTGTGATCAATAAACACACTTTCACTATTTTTCGTGTTGTCTTCACTAACCGCTACCGTTTACAGATGGCAACAAGTGTTCAACCAACACATTCGAAGGAGAGGCCGAGGTATCAGACTCGGGTTCTTCTTCAACTTCTTCTAGAACATGCCAAAAAACCGGCTTTTCAAGAAGTTGGGAGCTTCACTATGTGAAGAAGATACTACACAACGTCGATCACATGTTCGATGATTACACAACGGGGAAAACAGACAAGATCATCGACCCCCGTCTCTTTGATCAGCTGGAAAAAACTTGCAAGCAGAGCTTCAATGATTGTGGGCCTGTTTCAAGAAGGCTTCTGTTCGACTGCGTGGGCGAATGCTTGGACTTGAGATGCAGAAAACACGGACGCGAAATGTGGGCTAAGAGTGTGAGGATGGTTAAACAGAAGGAAAGATTAGCTGAAGATGTGTATAGGGAGATTTCGGGTTGGAGTGCCATGGGAGACTTCATGGTCGACGAGCTTGTTGACAGCGACATGAGCAACGGCTCGTATGGGAGGTGGCTCGACTATGATGCCGAACAGTACGAGCTCGGGTTGAAGATCGAGGCTCGGGTTCTTAGTTCATTGATAGATGAAGTCGTTGCTGATCTTTTGGTGCTTTGATCTTCAAGTCAAATCATATTTTGCCTCCATTTTGAGTTACTTTCTTCCGCTTTCCCTCCTTCTCGATTCAAAATTATTTTGACACATGTAATTATTACGTTTTAAGATAAATTATTGCTTTCGGGTCAATTCGATCAGAACTGGGTTCATCGAGTTTGTGTCGAGTTGGTTTTAAGTTTCTCTCGATAAATTCAGGTCGGTTAGAATTCGTGTTCTAGTATCCTGAAATATGTCTTTTCTCTGGGACAAATTTTGAAGTGCGTTGAATCAATCCACATCATAATTAAACGTGATATGTATGTTACTTGCAGTAGAATTTTCCACTTACAATGATGCTTCCCATAATTAGCATCAAATTGGATTACATCCAAGTTTTCGAGCAAGATTTTTATTTTATTTTTAATTTTTTTAAGGCAATTTTAAAGGTGAAAAGCTTTCATTCTTCTGTAATTGCATGTAGAATTTTATAGATGGAATGGTATTTACATAATTACATGCTCAAACAAGTGCGTACGTGATTAGGATGGTAAACAAACAGTATTTTCGTTGAATAGCGTAACTTCGTATATTTAAATAAAAGAATAAACTTTTGAACTTGTTTTTTAAATGAAGAGAACTTGAATATTAATTATCTAGTTCATTGAGACCCGCAAACAAGCTTGTTCAAGACTTAGTTTATAATAATAGTAACAATAATAAGAACGACGATGAAAACTACGGGTGTGTTTGCTTAATGTTTTCCTCAGTAGATTTTGAGGACCAAATCCCAATAAAACACACTTATTAACTCCATCAATCAGGTTTGGCTCAGCACTCCCCAACCTTAAGTAAACACACCTGTACTATATTCATATTTCATACTATATGCTACCTTTGTCCCGATTAAATTTGCACACTTGCTTTATCGATCCGTCCCACTTAACTTTGAACACTCCTAAAATAGAAACTAATTCCAACAATCTCCACCCTCAAAATCTCAACCAACAATCTCCATCCCTAAAATCTCAACCATCAATTTCCATCTTTAAAAAAGTCAAAGAAAATGCAAAATCTGATTTTTCTTAACATTCATGCCCGACCAACCCTGCAAATTTAACCGGGAGGGAGGGAGTATAACCTAATATTTTCTAGTTAGCATTTGGTTAAATTCCTTTATTTACATGGAGACAGAAAATGATGTCTTTATTTAAAAATTTTGAAACGTAATTAATTATTTGCGAGTACAAATATTTACAAAACATAGTCAAACACGTTCATGGACACATTTATAAACAAAATAAAACACTTTCAAACACCAATCTGCTTAGCTCAAGTTCGATAAGAAAAAGAAACCGAACACCTATAAGTTTTACTCGGTTTGTTTACAGCCCTACCTACAGCAGTACAATACGTTTAAAAAAGAATTATTCAGACAGTGCAAACACAAATCATTCACAAATGCATTTGGAATCCATGTAGCAAGATAAAAGTCAAGATAATTACAGTAAGATCATTGTCATTGAAATTAAATATACAAGGACTAATTCCTTAATCAAGATAACTGTCATAATACTGTACAGTCCTTTTCTCAAATGCTCCTTTTCATCGAAGATCAACCACATCAAACTGCAGTTTGGAATTCATATAAACATGGGAACAATGCTCGTAAATCGGGCTTCCATCTTCGGGCTCTTCGTGAGGATGGAAGCCCCGTTGCTGACAGTTCCGAATGACCGACACACCTCCGGGATCAGAAAGGTGAAAGATGCCGTGTGGACTGCAACAGATTTACGGAACATTAGCTGGGATGGACTCGATAAATATTTAATGGTTTCAACGAGGCACTATTTGCATCCCCGGCTCCTCTAAATACACACCTCAAATCATATGACATGTTCGACCAAGAGTGGTAGAGCAAACTAATTGGGGTGTAGTTAGAAAGTAGGGGGTGCAATAAAAAACAAAAAAAGGTGTCGAAAGAGTTCCACCTTGATGTGTCTGTCGGAGCCATGACAATAGCAACTGCTTCTGGCAACATGACCTACATGAAGTCGGAGATTTGTCAACATGAAAGGATAAACAAGTAATTTTGGAAAGGTAAATCTCATAGACAAACTCGTGTTCTAAAAGGCGAGTACAGCACATCTGCATAATTCTGTTTAAAAGTACTTTTGGCTGGCCAATTTAATGGGAAAATTATTCGCAGGACTAGAAGCATCAATGATCAAGTTTACTTAATAAGAGATCAAATAGGTGCACACCACATCTACGTTTTATGATTGAGTAGTAGAAAATGCGGATAAAATGAAGCCTAATCCTGATCAGCATCTTTATATGAGTCTACAAGTTTTGTATTGACCTTTAATTGTCGATTCAAACACCAAGTAGACCAATGTAAAAGGCAGGGGCTAAAAGAGTCGTAAAAAACTTGATTCCCTCACTTCATCTTGTGACGCTTTCTAAGTGTCGCTCCATTACCAAAAACGTGAAACTTAAGTAGATTGCACAAATGAGATCAAACGCCATAAATATGCATTTATTACCTGATACGAATAATGAGTGTGCAGATCAACAGAAGACATAAAGCACGTCTGTGTCGGATGTGTCTGCAAATCAACAATAAGTTAGTAAAAACAAAATCTAACATCTTTATGCTGCTTACAAAAGCAATATAAATTTAATCTCATATGCTTATGCATGATTTCAATCAATTTCTCTCGTATTGGGACTGAAGTACATCAAAACATAACCCAAAGGCATACATTTCAAGCAAAAGATGACATTCTATTGGAAACAAAATACGGAGCAGTTCCATGAAACATGCTAATCGTAAAAACAAAACAAGCATCCGTGAGTGCACTTTTACTTGTTTAAGGATACGGAGAGTTATCCTCGTCACAGACCACAGGAATTAACTTCAAGAAGTTACAGAATTGGCCTCTTCAAACAATGGGCATGAGTCTTATAAAAGAATGGTTAGATTGCCAACAATCAGAATTCAGCACTCCTGGCACAGTAAATAAAGAAGGGAAACCGTGCCACTCACGTAAATTAGATAAAAACATAATGATGCTAAAAGATCAAAAGAGAAACATGACTGACAGTCACATGACTCTCAACAGTTAACTTTACCATTTTATTCAAGTGCAAAGCATCAAAATCAGGAAAATAAAGGTATTTATGAATTCAACAGCTAAACATTGGCAAAAGCACATGATGCATTGCTGAGCAATCTCATTGTTATAGGAGTTGCTAGAATGCCAGTAGTCTAATTATGCTAACTATGTAAGTGCAATGAATTAAAGTGAAAGAAAAAGAGGCCCAAGAAAAAGCGAAATCATGTCGACCCAAGCAAGTCCAACACTTACATGAATCCATCCAAGAGGGAAAAGAGAACGTTTGTCTTGGACATCAAAAATCTCCTCTTCATTCAAAGTTTGACACTGAACATACATACAGAGAAACCTCAGTCAGATAATATCCAAGCTGTTGGTTATTCAAGAGTTGACAATTCGCAATCATGAAATAGAGAACCATTAGACGCATATTATAATATTATAAACTAAGCATGGGTAACACATAGATGAATGGTCAAGAGTCTCTTTTTCCACCAGAATGCAAAAATAACTCATTGTGGTGAAAGTATTTATCAACAAAAAACCCTAATATTAAAACACTTGCACAAATTTCCTTTCAATTTGGAAGCAAATTATCATTATAATCATTTCAGAAAAGATGGTTTGCAGCTGAAAGCAAACTGCCAAAAGCGAGACATGCCAGAAGGATAAGGACGAGAAGCCTTAGATATAAAAGGTTGAAATTACAGATGAAGATACTAAGTTGTGTACAATACCGAATCTGAAGTCGACTCCTGCTTGGGAATTATGAGAGTAGTAATATGAAATACTCTGTTACGCTGCAAATCAATGACATGAAGCATCAGTTTCATGTTCATATTAGTTCACTAATAAAAGCAGTAACGCAAACTGAAGACTTACAAGTGAACCTGCCAGAACACCACAAGTTTCCAAATTTTTGGCTGTATTTTGTCGTGCCAATCTCAAAAATTCATCCATTATCTTCACTGGCTACAACATAAACAAACAAATGGGCATTGCATCCACCCAAACAGAACACCAAACATAAGATTATTTTAGAAAGAACAAATAAAGATTCCATCTAACTTACAACTAAGCGAAAAGGACTGCATTTATCATTTGACATTAAGCAGTTAACGGCAATAGGGACAACAGACTTACAATATGAAGATCTTGGTAAGAATTGGAACTAGGCAGCCCATCCTGAGAAAGTTGTGCCGGTCCAGGCCTTGGGTCAGCAACTCTTGTTGGAGAAATGGGACGCGGTTCTGAAAGCACTTGTGCCAGGACAGGAGGTGGAGAAGGTTGCCTGATATTACTCAACTGAAAATCATTGTTCTCTATATGCCCTTGGGGAGGACCACATTCTTCAGGAAGCCAGCTACCATCGTCTAAAGAGAGAACAGATTCCATGGTTGACTGCTCCAACTTAGAATCATCATCTTTTGTTGCCATAAGTTCTTGTTGGCCAACCTGATTCAAGCTATAAAAGTAGTGAAACAAGATTGTAATGTTACAAGCAATTAATTACAGCATTCCTGCGAGTGCTTTTGTGCATGAATCTGGACTTGCCTACATATATAAATTTAAGACAAGAATGATTTAGTGCAAGCAGAATCCATACCTTGAGAATTCACTTGAATCCATGACAATGTTTGTTGGATAATTAACCTGTGAACAGAAAGTATTAAAGCAAACGAGAACCCAAATCAACTGAAGTTTGAATATGATGGAATGAAATATTTTTTTCGTTGGAAAAAATAAAACAAAGAAGGAAATTGATCTTCAGATGGCTCACCTTAACCTCAGCACTGGGCCCAAGCCATTGACCACGAAGACCAGTGGGTCCTAAAAGTGAATGCCTGGACAATGTTTCTTGCTTTGGCAGAGGTAAACTAAGAGACCTGTAAAAATAATATTGATCAGTAAATATAACTAACTGATTTCATGCTATATAAGAAAATCTTTCCTAAAAAGCTATATATTCAAACTGAACTTAGCATGCGATCTTTGATAGATCTTGCAGACATAGTAAATAATATGGAGCAAACTGAAAAGGAGAACACCATAACAAATAAATAAAAGCATGCACAACTGCAAATGGCTGGTCCGCTAAGTAAAAGTAATATAAAGCAACAGGAAAAACCTTGTCGATTCTTAAAGAAATCCACAAGTAATGAGTCAGCCAGACAATACGTGTAGAAGTATTACCATAGACATACTTAAGTTGTGAATGATAGTTAGAGATAATGTCCACAGGAATATAATTGACACCGACCCATTATTTATGTCATTCAATCCTTAATTCCTATGGTAACTAAGACGAATTACACATCAATATCTAGAGCATAACCAACTTTGAATCAAGATAATAATGAATCAAATAGGATAGTTGGCAATGAATGAGAAGAATTCTACAGCTCTATTTGGTCAATTGGACTTGGCTACATGTTTTAAATTCATAATAAACTGATAGCTTCAAGTTATGATGGATTTCCAAAACCTTTGGAGCCATTTTGGTGGATTTGGAAATTCACACCGCGTGGAATCATTTTAATTGAACTCCTGATGTTAAATTCAAATGCAACATAAAGAGACAAACTAGACAGGATTGTATCAAGAAAACTTTTTCATACCCTATACACATGATCGAAAAATCAACAAAAGCTCTAAGTAGCCAAATAAAAGATAAAGTTGTAGTCTAGCAAATGAAACGAAAAGGGCATTGATGAGAGGTACTATAAAAGAAGAGTACTTAATTTGCTGTGTTAGCTAGCAGATCAGGAGAACACTTCAGATTTTTAAATAAAGAGGCAACTATACAGATTTAAATATATAAGGTATAGAATCAGTATAGTGCACTCACATCCTCTGGAATTGAGATTCAACAGGGTTCAAAGATGAAAATCGAGGATACTCATTGTTCTGCTTTAATGAAGATGAAGGTGCTGCAATGGGTTGCACCTGAGAAAAAGTACAAGTTAAGACAAAAGTAACAGAATGAAGCAACATTTCATCATAGTCTATACCTTCTTGCTACTGTAGCTCAAGGAAGCTTTGTTATTCATAGGAGATGTGTACGAAATCTTATTTGGGCCATCAAACTTGTTCACTTGAGCTGTGATGCTAACATTTTGCAGTTCATCTAGCTGACGGCGTACTTGTGGCTTTAAAGTCTCCAGCTCATCAAGCACAGCAAGCAATTTCTGCAACAATGAGGCATGATGCAAATTTATCCAGAACCTTCAGCAACTGAAAACCTGGCATGAGCATGCAGCTATGGGATACTAAGCTTACCTTCCGATAGAAAACTCTTTCTTTGGAACATAAAGCTTGGTAATCTCGGTGGTACGGTATAGTTTCAGACACCAAACTGTTATAATTCAGAGCATATCTCGAAGAATCAGATACTGCTAAATATCCAGAATTTAAAACAGAATGCACTTAGATGCGTAAGCAAGTAAGCATTTACCTTGAATATCTTAGCAGTATTACATACAAGTCTACCAAATTCTTCTCCTCCCTATAAATATCTGCCTGTAAAAACAATAATTTAAGAATCAATCATCTAAAAACAAAGTTCGATTCTCTTCAGAAAATAACAAACCTCAACAAAAATTCTCGGAGTACCACATAATGTAAACCAAATTAAGCAAAAACTGCACATAACTAATTACTTAAAGAGAAATCACCGCACTCAAATTTAGCTGAAAAAGGAGAGAAAAATAAATTCCAACGAATAAGAGAATGCAATTTTCACATATTTATCAGCTAAATATACAACAAAAAAGAAAAAAAAAAAAAGAAGGAACAACTTCATCAAACTTAAAAAGTAAAATCAACAACTATTTAGGTTCTTAATTGAAAATTCTCCACACAGCTCGATTGTAAAAATTGATTCCAACAGTTCAAAATAATCCAAGTTAGCCAAACCAATGCGCGATTTCGAGTACAGACCTGTTTGAGGAGATTATCAGCGATGCGATAGTAATTGCGGAGAGAGATCCGGTTATCAACGTCGATCTTCCGTGTCATGGCACTGAAATTGATGGAAGATGAAGAGTACGCCGGCCGCCTCATTTTCCGGCGAGAAATAACAAGGTTCCGACGGCGATTGATTCTCCGGCGGGGGTGAGAAAACAAAGTTGGGTTCAAAAGATAAAACTGGGTCGTTTTGAGGTCAGGTGTGGTTAAATAGGGTATGCGGTTAATGTCGACATGGTGTCTACTTGGGTTGACAAGCTTGTTTCACAAGTATACTTGTATTTTGGACTAATTTCATAATATAAATATGTTTTTTCCTTTTCCTAATTTGATTGATAGTTTGAACTCTTTTTTTTTTGGGAAATTTGGTAAAAATATCCCGTAAGTTTGCTATATTTAAGAAAATATCCTCTAAATTTGGCCATTTTTAAAAATGCCTCATAACTTACAAAAAATTGTCAAAAATGCCCTGCAACCGGATATAGCAAGTCACTCATCCGGTCACAGGCTGAGGTGCCATTAAATTTTTATTTTAAGCAGCTGATGTGGATTTTTGTATGATGTGGTATTAATATTTTTTTATTTTTCTTTTGTCTTATTATTATTCTTTTTCTTTTAAATTAATTAGAATAACAAAAATCAAATATTGATGCACAAAATTTAGAATTAAAAAATAAGAAATTAGGCAAAAAAAAAGTTAATAAATTTAAATCTGATTTCTTTAAAAAAATTACATCTGATTTTTGTAAAAAATATTAGTTTCAAGTTTTTTCTCTTTCGTTAGTAATTTTTTTTTTATTGTTAAATTAAATTAGTTTGATTTCAAGTTTTTTTTTCTTTCAGTTATTAATTATTTTTTCTAAAATATTAAATTAAATTAGTCCATTTCTTTTTTTAGGAAGAGGAAGGTCAATTGTTACACAGTCCGGCCAATCTTGTGCCACCACCGTCGACCGCTCCTACAATCTCCTCCGTCACTCACCTATCACCGCCACTCAACTTTTTCTGTGACCCACCTCACCGCCGCGCGGATTCCAGCCCATAGTGGCGAATTAAAAAAAAAAAAAATGTCACCCACCCCCAGATCTAATTTCAGATCTGTTTCACATAGCCCAGAGACACAAATCGCACACAGATGGAGGTCAATTTTTCAGATTTGTTTATAATTTCAATATGTTTCAAGGCAATATGTTTCAGATCTGTTTACGTGAGGGGAGGTTGTAAAACGGGGTGGAGGAACACCGGAAGAAGTTGGGGAGGGGGAGGGGGAGGGGGAGGAGGAAGGAGAGGGGGGGTCGGGGTGTGGAGGATGGGCTTAGCTTATTTTCAGGCGAGAGAAACTGAGTTTCATGCCATAAGTACCAAGAGGGTGAGAAGGAAGAAGAACAATACGAGAGTGTGAGAGGCGGTGACGGCGGAGCGGCGGTGTGGAGCGGCGGTTGATACATACATATACGTGTGTATATATTTATCAGTTTAGTGTCATATATATATGTGTGGAACTGTGTTGATATATACATATATATGTGTATACATGTGTGTATATATATATCACTAATATATAAGAAAATCTTGTGGAAGAAAATAAGAATTTCTGGTGGAAAAAAAATGTGGCAATTAAGATGCCACGTCAACGAAATTGTCCACCTCAGCCTGTGACCGGATGAGTGACTTGCTATATCCGGTTGCAGGGCATTTTTGACAATTTTTTGTAAGTTATGAGGCATTTTTAAAAATGGCCAAATTTAGAGGATATTTTCTTAAATATGGCAAACTTACGGGATATTTTTACCAATTTTCCCTTTTTTTTTTTAAAGGATGCTTATGTAGGAGTGGGTGTAAGTGAGGTGAAACAACTCGTGAATTTTCGGGATTGACTTGTAAGAAAAGTCGAAATTGAAATCGAAATAGATTCATTATTTACTAAAAAAGTCTCTTCCCTTCTTTAGTTATCTATTCCAAATCTCATCCCATCTCATACTAAGGGGATATTTGGACTAGGCTGTTGCTAGTCGGATGTGGGATGACCCAACTTAAAGGTATTTTACTTTATGGATCGCTCAGCCAATTTTCATCCAACTCTAACACAGTTTCATCATTACACAATCATCCAATCATTATCTACATCACCTTTTACAATTTTCAATACATTTTTTTTATCATTACCTATCACCCTACACAACCTTTTACAATTTCCAATACATTTTTTTATCATTACCTATCATCTCAATACCTATTGATTTGACATCACTTTACACATCCTACCCTACCACATTCTTAAACAAAAATACATTTTTACTATTTAAATGGATGTACCAGTCGTGGATGTGCCCCACGGACGTGGCACATTCCACTACATCCCAATCCAAATATCCCTGAGGGAAGGGACTTTTTTAGTCACGATGATTCTGTTGACCACTTTGGGATATTATTTACGACTGGAATTTTCCCTTATTACCTTTAAAAGGGAAGTTACACAATTACCCTTTAATTTTGTTTAAAAGAAATAATCTTAGCCAGATTATTTAAAAAAGAATGAAGAAAACCTGAAGCAACAATACCTGAACCAGATTAGAAAAAGAAGAAAATTTGAACCAGCAAATTAGGGCACTTGTGTTTTCATGGATACTTCTATGTCATCACCGCCTTCCTCTTCTTCACTTTCCACAAAAAAATGCCCTTTCTCTTCATTTTTGAAACTACTGTTCGAATCCGAAATACATCTTCCGACCAAAATGAAGACAATATTTACTGAAGATGGGGAAATGTTGAGTTGATCGAGAAGCCTTTTTAAACATTGCAGTCGGCCCTCCTGTTCTTTTGGTTCTCTACAAAATGAGAATCTATAATCTTTTTTTATTTTTATTGGGTCCTAATTTTTATTTTTATTTTTAAATCGAATAATGCATTCATTTTGTTGCAAATGTTTTGTTGTGGAAGCAAAAATGATGTGCTACAGTGCACGGATTATGTATATCCCTTCTCAAGAGGAGGGATAGAATGTCACCCCTTTTATCAATTTTTTCAAAATAACTCCGGGCTCAAGTAGTGCGGTGTTTTTGTCACCTACAATAGTCATTGAATTAGGGAGAATTATTTTGTCCTATCAATCCCAATAAACCCAAGTAGCTGAGCCATATTTGTAAAATTACATTATAATGCTACCAGTTACTGAAGGTCAAAAATTATTTTTAAACCCGTAAATATTTGTTTTTATGATTTTAGTCCCATAAGTATCTACTTTTTCAATTTAGTATCGCAAGTGTTAAAATTGTCCAATTTAAGGACAATTTTCGCCCCAAAAAATCAAATCAGCCGGAAATAGCCGCGTTATCCAAATAATTAGTAAAATTCAGTGGCTCGTAGTGACGTGGCAAAAATTATCTGAGTTGGATTTTTTTTCTGTCAATATTATCCATGTCATTAGAAGAAAAAAAAAATTGTAAAATCATATTATACTAACCCAATTAAATAAAAACTTCAGATAAAATAGAAAACGATTTTTCATCTGGAAAATAATGTTTAATGTTTAATTGAATTTGTGTAATATGATTTTACAAATAATTCTATTTTTCTCTAATGATTTTTCATATGGTTTAATGTTTAATTGAATTTGTGTACTATGGTTTTACAAGTAATATGGTTTAATTGAATTTGTATATGGTTTTACAAATACAAATAATTCTATTTGAATTTAAATTTGACAAAGAAATAATTATAACTCAACTAATTTTTGTCACATCACTATGAATCGCCGAACTTTACTAATTATTAGGGTCACATGCAAGTCATGTGATTATTTTCTGCCGATTAAGAGTTTTTGGGCGAAAGTTATCTTCAAATTAAATAAATTTAGTACTTACAAAACTAAATTTGAAAAATAGATATTTATAAAATTAAAATTAAAAAAACAAATACTTACGAGATATAAAATGATTTTTGACCTACTAATCAAGAGGTTACCGTACTTAGGCCCAAATCATGGATATAAATGGCGTGAGAGCCCAAAATGCGAAAGCCCACAAAACAAATATTAGGGGGCCCAATAGATATTATGAGCTCGAAAACTTACCTACGAACCATCCACCAATATTAAAATATTAATATACACAACTGTAGAATCTAAACATATTAAATTCATTACTCAATAAAAAGTTAGCAATACCTATAATTAACTATGCTGAAATACATAATTAATTATCTATATATTAAAATTTAGAGTGTTTCTACTGCATACTACTGAAGTTATCTACATTTACCTTAACATTTCAATATTTTATAAGGGGTCAAAATACATTTTCTGTCCGAAAAAAAATTAGTTGTATGAAATTTTAACTTTATTATTTTGATTAATTACGTAAAATTCACGATCTTTTAGTCAAAATATCATCTGCAACACGATATTTTAATTGTAACATAAAAGTATATCAACTTCATAATTTTTTTAATTCAATATGCATGAGCAAATTTTGGCGAACATTTTCTGACCTTAAGCCCGAAATTTGGATTATGACCAACATTGCATATGGCTAATTATATGAATTATGCTAACCCCTAATTAATTGCAAAACACATTGTTTTATTATTATACCTAACTAGTAATACTCCCGTGCGATGCACGGAAGTTTATTTAAAAAAGTAATACCCTTAAATATGATATAATGTAATATTTAAATATGTGATCGTTTTATCCTAATAAAATATATTTTTTTAAAATATATAAATAAAATTATAAGTAATGTAAATATAAGTTTCTCGCACGTTATATGTTAATTTAATATAACTTGCTTATATATAGGTGTGTGTACGTGTATATATATATATGTATATATAAATATATATAATAGATTAATATCAAATATAAAAAAAAAAATCTTTTTCAAAATGATCATTTCTTATCTTTGAAATCCAAGCACACTTTTAGTGTGTCTGTATCATTCTCCACCTATATGCATAATATCTTAATTATGAGTGTTAAAACTAACATAAATATCTAAATATAAACTCATATTATTAAATAAAATAAATTGAATAATGTTATAAGAAATTTTATTTTCTTTATTTTCTTTTTCATTTTACTTTAAATGTTTAAATTTATCTAAATAAAGTTTTAAATTCTAACTATAACTATTTACTTTTAAAAATCTTATTTGCAATAATACTTTACTTGGTATTTTAGATATACGAAGAATAACAAAATAAAATTCAAAAGTTATTCAATAGTTGGATAATAAAATAAAACATATGAGTTCTTCGATATTTCTTAATACTTTCATATATATGTTGAAAAGTTTCAATTAAATCATACATTTGTATTGTAAATAATAGATTTATTTAAAGATACACATTGGTTAATGTAAAAAAAATTATTTAGGTTGCAAAATATGAAAAAATGATATAATTGAAATTGGATAATGTGAAAAAAAAGACATAATCAAGTTGGTTAATTTTGCTTATTAAAAGAAATTTAATTGCAACTTGTATAATATCATAGTTTAGGATGCAAAGTGTAATTATCTATAGACAAATAAGAATAATACATGTAAAAAAAAAGTAGTAAAAAAATTAAGAGTAATTGTTATATATAAAGTTATATATATATATATATATATGTGAGCAAAAGTCATAGTTTTGTGATTTATCAACAAAAATAATTATTATAACAAATAAACATTGGCCAATTTAATAATTTAATACGCTGATTATAAATCAAATATTAACTATCGCTTTTAATTCGATAAATTATGTGTTCAATTATATATACATTGATCTTTCTCTCAATGTAATAAATGAAGAGAACTTGAGACAATTCCTGTCAGATAAAACAAATTGATTAGTTTTTGTTTTCATGAAATAATTAAGTAAAATTATACTAAAAAGATAATTATTTGAATAATTTTTTATTGTATTGCGAACCAATTCTATATTTAATGTACAACCCACAATAAACACTAAAATCTTACTTAAATAATCAATGAACAAATAATATAATATTTTAAATAGAATACCTTATCATATATATATATATATATATATATATATATATATCATATGGATGTCAAATCATACATTGTCAAAAGATGATTAATTTGATAGAGTATACTACCTCCATTTTTTAGACTTGGATAAAAAAATTATGGAGTAGAGGGAGTGGACAAATAAACTCCTTTTAGATTTTTCTCTCTTCCCTTAAATCCCTTAATTTTCTCCATATTTCCTTACTGTTTTTATCTAATTATATGGTAGGTTACATAATGTGAGAATTTTTAGGGATAATAATAGGAGTAGTATAGGAAAAATTGTGAAAAAAAAAAAAAAAAGAAGCTAAAAGAACATTTAATTATAAACAAAACACAAAAGTTAAAAGAACATTTAAAAAAATGGAGGTAGTACATAATAAATAGATTAGAAATGAAAAAAGCATATTTGCAACTTTAAAAAGTAAGATAAATTTTGATTCTTACCAAATGTGACAACTTACCAATAATAGTCTAAAATTTTAGGCTACAAAGTGTAACTTACAGAGTTATACATACTGTGGCTTATATGTAAATATATAAATATATAGATTTTTTTATTTTTAAAATAATTTTTAAATTCTAACTATAAATAATTAAAAAAACCATGAAATATATAATAAAAGGTACAATGATATTTTATTTGGATATTTCAAAAGTAATTTAAAACTTAATATTTTTTTTTTTATGTCTCTGCTTTTATTTTATATCTTTTTAATTTATCTAAATAAACTTTCAAGTTCTAATTATATATATATATACATATATATATATATATATATATATATATATATATATTTCTCTTTGTAAAGTTAAATTTTCATTTGCAACTTTTAACATTTCATTTGGTAATTCCAAATATATTTAAATATTTTTCATTTAATAAATTCTTATTTTAACAAAATAAATTCAAAAGTTATTTAATAATTTGAATAACAAATTAAATTATGTGAGTTCTTCAAAATTTGAATATTTTCTTATTTAATTTGGTATTGTAAATTTTTTGTATAAATGTTATATTTTCCTTATAAGTAGTTATTTATTGAATATAGAAATTGATAAGTAATTTAAATTGTTAAGAGTAAAAAAGACATTTGATGTTGATTAGTACGTCAAAGTATAATTTAGCTTACAAAGTGTAAAAACATATAACTGAAATTTTAGTAATAGCAAAAAATTAAAAAAGATTTCAAAATGTAACAAATGTCATAATTTAGGTTGCAAAGAATAAATTTTCTTAAAAAAAAGTCATTTTAACCAAATATACATTATTAAAAATATATAAGGTAATTAAAAATAATTTCAATAACAAAAATTTAAAATATAATTATATATATACTCAAAGCTTATGTACTTTCATGATACAAAAATAAATTATCCAATTTGATGATTTAATAAGTTGACTATAAAATAGATATTATTTTTTTTTGCCTTTAATTTAATAAAGAAGGGCTTCATTATTTAAATAATGGTTTTCCTCCCCGCATAATTTAAATAACAAAAATATTTAAAAATTCACGTAAATCAAAATAAATTGATTAGTTTTATTTTTATAAAAAAATTGTAACGCCCCGTTTTTCTAGAACATAAATGAGTTCGAGACGTTAAAATTTTTATAAAAGAAATGACAGAATTTTGAAGATAGCGAAATTTCAAACCTAATAAAAATAAGAAACAAGCCAACGTGCGTTTGGACAGTAACATATCCGTAACACAACATAATTTACATAATTATAATACTTATTAGTTAGAAAAGTTTTTAACTGTAACAAAACGATATTTCGCTCACAGGCGAAATATAAAGTAAAAGACAGACCACTATTCGTACACAGACGAATGGTTCACGTAACTTCCTTATTTGATTTACAAGAGAGACTCGAGATTTGTATTTACAAGTCAAAACGTCAATCTAGCAGCCCGCACACCTAGAGCCATTCTTTCACACTTTTCCCTGACCTGAAATGTTTATATTTGGGGTGAGTGTTTGAAATACACCCAGTGAGGGACTTCGAGATTGCATAAGTTCAAAGGCATGAATGTGAGTTCACATGACAGGATATATATATAAAAAAAAATCTAAACAGTAGTATCAAACGTAAATGATACCCCCCCGGAGTAAACTCAACGTGGGCATCGTATATTCGGGCGAACCCGACAATAGGGCGAAGCACATTCGCCATAGGACAAGACAAACCTAACATAGGAAGGTGTTATACCCATACGATAAGTTTGTCCAGACCCATGACAGAATATACCCGTCAATATAGGGCGATGTATGTCCGCAGATCATACCCGTCATGATAGGGCGGTATGTAACCCTGGCCTAAGACAGGGTAAATCAAACACAATTGGACCGTTCCAACTTGTAGACCTATTCCTGTCCGAGGACGGGATACAGAAACCGTCAATATAGAACAGGCCTTGCCTGTGAAGTGTTAGCATATTATGCACATATCACTATACATGTAAATCACATAATACATTTCAACTTAGGCAATCATAATATTCGTATATTTAAACTCAGAAGTGAGAGTAGAAGTTACCCCCACCTTAGAATGCTAAATGCTCGTGAGGTGCAGTATCCCCAGTTTCCGCTTCTTCGGAACCTACAATAGTGAAAATTCTTAAAAAGTTTAGTCGTATTTGGGAATTGTTTCTAAAATTTAGGAGGTAATTAAAATTAATCAAAATTTTCTAATTAATTTCTAAAAATTTATTGAACATCTAATTAGCCTAAATTATATTGTATTTTATATTCCCAGACTCCATTTCTAACTAATAGGTAACTTATTAATTAATTTAATAAGTCCATACTAATTAAATAAGCTTACATTAATTAAATAAGCTTACACTAATTTCCATCTTCTTCTCCACTACCCACGTAACAGGACACACCCACACCATAAGTGACACACATATATCACATGCAAACATGCACACACACACCACATGCAAGGCACACACACACAACACATGCAAAAACGCATACACACAACTCATGCAAAGCATGCATTTATATTATGCATGCATACACAAATACAAACACACGCACCCGACTATACCTTGCCGGTGACGACGGTGGCGTTGGGCCCCTCGTCGCCGGCGACTCATCGCTCGGTACAGGTGCAGAGATGTCGATGGTGGTCGAGAAGAAGGAAAATCAGTTATTTAAGCCTATCGTCTAATTTGTTATTTTCTCCGTCCGTATTTCTATCAAATTAAGGGTCTAAACTATTGATTTTCTTAAAACTGATCGAAGATTCACGTTCTACGGATCGTGAGCTTCGATTTGGTATATGGGTTGATAGGATTCAACAGCTTTTGAAATTAATTTCGGTTTGACGGGGCGACTGAAATGTTGGTCCGATGTCTATTTCGGCATCAATTTAGGATCGAAGGATGTTGTCTTTTGGTCTAACTAATTGAATATCGAAGCTCTATTCGGAACGAGCTTCATCTGGATATATAGATTATAGTGATCGGACAATCCGATCGTCGGAACGGCGAGCCCAAAAGTGGGTTGCCTGCTACTAACTAATAAGAAAAAAAAAAAACGAAAGAAAAGAAAGAAAATCCCTTACTTATTTTATCTTCACGCCCAGCTGTAGGAATGGAAGAAATGCCCATCCTATGTATTTATACAAGATACTATGTGTTACTTAGCTGAATCATTAGGTAACGTGTCTTTTATCTGATAAAACGAGAGGAGGTGTTACCTTCAAGAGTGACTAAGCAAAGCTATCCCCCATAGACTCATTTGTGACTAAGCAAAGCTACCCCCATAGACTCATCATTAGTCTAATATAATACATATACAAATGTTGTAGGTCAGTTATATATAGTTACTTCTTATATATAATATGCACATACATATATATGTAGGTGTGTCCAAATATGGTATTGAAATAATTATAACTTAATTCTAAGTCCTATAATTATCGCAGTGAAAAATACTAATATTAATAAAATAATTCGGAAAACGAATTAGTCTAAAAATATAGTTTTTTTTTTTTTTTTTTTTTTTTTCCTGGGTGTTACATCCTATCCTCCTAAAGAAAATTTCGTCCTCGAAATTTGACTTACCGGAGAGAGAAAGATTTGGATACTTCGCTCGAATTTCTTCTTCTCGTTCCCATGTCGCCTCTTCTTGCTTATGTCGACTCCATTGAACTTTCACCAGAGCAATTTCTCGGTTTCTTAGTTGATGCATTTTTCGATCAAGTATTGCTATCGGCTTTTCCTCGTACGTCATGTTATGGTCTATTTCTAATGTCTCGTTATTAACCACATGGCTCGGATCGAACACATATTTTCGTAACATAGATACGTGGAACACGTCGTGAATACCAGCCATTTCTGGCGGTAACGCTACTTTGTATGCCAAATTTCCAACTCGTTCGAGAATTTCATAAGGTCCGATGAATCTAGGCTTCAACTTCCCTCTTTTACCAAATCGAAATACACCCTTTGTAGGTGTTACCTTCAGGAAAACTTTATCGCCGACGCTAAACTCGAGGTTTCTTCGTCTCTTGTCAGCATACGACTTCTGCCTATCTTGTGATGTTCTCATTCTTTCTTTGACTTTTCCGATTGCATCAATGGTGTGCTTTATTATCTCTGGGCCAAGTATCTTCCTTTCTCCAATTTCATCCCAATAAAGAGGTGATCTACACTTTCTTCCATAGAGTGCTTCATAAGGTGCCACTCCAATTGTCGCTTGGTAGCTATTATTGTATGCAAATTCTATTAAAGGTAAGTAATCTTCCCAGCTTCCTCCGAAATCTAAGGTACATGCTCTCAACATATCTTCTAATGTTTGTATAGTTCTCTCCGATTGTCCGTCTGTCTGAGGATGAAATGCAGTACTAAAGTTCAATCGGGTTCCCATAGCATTTTGTAGACTTAGCCAGAATCGTGATGTGAATCGTGGGTCTCGGTCTGAGACGATTGAGACTGGCACTCCGTGTAGTCTCACAATTTCGCGTATGTATATGAAAGCTAGTTTATCCAATCCAAAGGTAGTCTTAATCGGAATAAAATGTGCTGACTTTGTTAGTCGATCTACGATCACCCAAATAGCCTCGTTTCCTCGAATTGTTTTTGGTAGGCCGACTACAAAGTCCATAGTAATGTGTTCCCACTTCCATTCAGGTATCTCGAGAGGCTTTAGAAGTCCTGTTGGCCGCTGATGTTCAGCTTTCACCTGTTGACAGGTTATGCATTTTTGCACGAATGATGCTATACTTCCTTTCATGTTTCTCCACCAAAAGACCTTTCGAAGATCCCGATACATTTTGGTACTTCCTGGATGTACAGTGTATGGCGTACAGTGAGCTTCTTCGAGGATTTCTCTTCTTAATTCTTCACTCTTCGGCACACACAATCTTCCTTTGAATCTTAGAACGCCATCACTCATCATGGTAAAATCTTGAGTTTGTCCATCCGCGACTCGCTTGCTTATCTCTCCTAAGAACTTATCTTCTTTTTGAGCTCGCGCAATTTTCTCACATAGAGTTGGTTTTGCCATTATAGCTGCTATGCTCGTCTCTATTCTATTCGGAGGTATCACTACCTCTATCTTCATCTTCACAAATTCATCCCTTAGTTGTTCCTCGTTTGTTAGCAAACAAGCCAGTTCTCCCTTGCCTTTTCTGCTCAAGGCGTCAGCTACCACGTTCGCTTTTCCCGGATGGTACAAGATTGTACAATCATAGTCCTTTACTAGCTCTAGCCACCTTCTCTGTCTCATGTTTAGCTCTTTTTGCTCGAAGAAATATTTAAGACTTTTATGATCTGTGTAGATTTCGCATTTCCCTCCGTACAAATAGTGTCGCCAAATCTTTAGAGCATGAACTACAGCTGCTAGTTCCATGTCATGAGTCGGATAATTTTGTTCGTGCGGCCTTAGTTGTCTGGAAGCATAGGCCACTACCTTTCCTTCTTGCATTAGCACACATCCCAAACCTTTCTCAGACGCGTCACTATAGATAACAAACTTATTTGTCTCATCAGGTATTGCTAGGACTGGTGCTGAAACCAATCTTTGCTTTAACTCTCGAAAGCTTTCCTCGCATTCTTTGCTCCACTGAAACTTAACATCTTTCCTGGTTAGGCGTGTTAATGGTCCGGCAATTTTAGAAAATCCTTCAATGAATCTCCGATAGTATCCCGCAAGTCCAAGAAAACTTCGCACCTCACTGACGTTGATAGGTGCCCTCCATTCGTTAATAACTTCAACCTTAGATGGGTCTACTTCGATTCCTCGTGCAGAAATGACATGTCCAAGAAACACTACTCTATCTAGCCAAAATTCACATTTCTTGAACTTAGCATATAACTTCTCTCTTCGCAGAGTCTCCAGAGTGATCCGTAGGTGCTCCTCGTGTTGTTTTTGGTCTCGTGAATAAATTAATATGTCATCAATGAACACGATCACGAACCTATCTAAGTATGGGTGGAACACTCGGTTCATTAAATCCATAAAAATTGCGGGTGCGTTGCTAAGTCCAAATGGCATTACGACGAACTCGTAGTGTCCATAGCGTGTTCGAAAAGCAGTTTTAGAAATATCCTCCTTTCTAATCTTCACTTGATGATAGCCTGACCTTAGATCTATCTTTGAGAATACACTCGTTCCCTTTAACTGGTCAAATAGGTCTTCTATCCTTGGCAATGGATACTTGTTCTTGATGGTAAGTTTATTTAGTTCTCGGTAATCGATACACATCCTAAACGTACCATCTTTCTTCTTGACGAACAACACTGGTGCACCCCAAGGTGAAACGCTCGGTCGTATAAACCCTTTATCCAAAAGTTCTTGTAGTTGCAACTTTAACTCTTGTAGTTCCTTTGGTGCCATCCTATATGGAGCCTTTGATACAGGCGCGGATCCGGGCATCAAATCGATTCCAAATTCCACTTGTCGGTCAGGTGGCAAGCCTGGCAAATCTTCAGGGAAGACGTCCTTGTATTCACACACGATTGGTACATCGTCCACCTTCTTTTCCTTTGATTCAGACTCTACAATGCTTATTAGAAATGCTTGACAATTTCCCTTTCTCAGAATCTTTGTTGCTTGCATTGCTGTGATCACCCGTGGTAGCATTCCAACCTTCGTTCCATAGAATGTGAACTCCTCATCCCCGGGTTGTTGGAATAAGATCTCCTTATCGCGGCATCTAATTATTGCGTAATTAGCTTTAAGCCAATCCATACCCAAGATTACATCAAAATCTCTCATTTCAATAACGTGCAAGTCAGCTCGTAACTTCCTACCATCCAGACTTATTTCTACTCCTTTACACAACAGGTTGGTTTGAATGATTCTTCCTGATGGAATACTAACTTTGAGAGCATGATCGTCTACTCTATCACATCTATCTTTAACTTTCTCAAACAGTTTAGTAGAAATGAAGGAATGGGTAGCTCCAGTATCAAAAAGTACAATAGCAGGTGTATTAAAAATGGATAACATACCTGCCATGGTCTCAGGTTCCTGAACAGCATCTCGTTGGGTTAATGCAAAAACACGAGCCGGTCCTGTGTTTTGCCTTCCTGTGTTATTATTCCTCCTTCCTTGATTTCCCGTCCTTTGTTCTGGGTGTGTTGGACAATTATATTGTCCATGACCCGGCTTCTTACAACGATAACATACTCCCAACCCCATCAAACATTCTCCTGAATGATTTTTTCCACAACTAGGACATCGCGGCACTCCTCTTCCTGCACTTGGTCCCGCATTTGGTCCAATCTTAACTTGTTTATTTCGATTATTGCTATTGCTGGTGTTACCCCTATACTGGTTTGAAACTTCCCACTTTCTCCTTCCCGCTACCTCCGTAACCTTTTGATTGCCTCCATCTATCCTCAAACGCGAAGCAACAACTTGAGCCCTTTCGACTACCTATGCGTACGTCATGACTCCTTGAGCACCCAAAATCCCACTAATTTCGGGTCGTAGTCCCATCTCAAAACGCCTCGCCTTCTGAGTATCTGTAGTTACCATATGTGGAGCATATCTGGAGAGCTGATTAAATTTCCTTTCGTATTCCATCACCGTCATATTACCCTGTCGAAGATAGAGAAATTCTGCTTCTTTCTTATCCCGGTAGTGTTGAGGTAGATATTTTTGCATCACAGCTTCCTTGAATTCTTCCCATGTCATGGCTTCCCTTTGTTCCTGCGTCATGATGCGACAGAAAGACTCCCACCAAAAATCTGCATCGTCGGTAAGTTGGAAAACTGCACAAGATACTTTTTGCGTATCTGTACATGCGATATGGGTAAAGAGTCGCTCTAGTGCTCGTATCCAGATTTCAGCTTCGGCAGGATCTTCTTTTCCGTTAAACGTTGGTGGATGAAAACGCCTAAACTGTTGCACGACTTCACGAGTTTCATCTCCCGTAGCTTGTACTGGTTGTGCCCGTCCTTCAGTAAAATGATGGGCAAGACCCCGAAGTATTGTGAGAAAATCATCTTCTGGCTCCACCTGATCATCCGTTGGAACTGGTTGGTCAGCAACGGCCATCTGATTTCGACGCGGACGTCCTCTAGCCCTTTGTGCCATTATCTAGTTGAGATAATAAATAATTATTACATATAATGGTAGATTAACACAATATATGTATATATATATATATATATATATATAAAACAAATACTGAACATCATCAAATAGTAAAACATCATTTTTATATATATTAGATTTTTACATGAACACATATGTCAACGATTATCTAGCGTGTTGCTATTACAAAAGCTGACCTATCAAGCTACGGCGCATATATACTATGTACAACCTAGAAAGTTCCAGATTTATTCTGGGACAAGCCGTGGACTATTTACAATCAAAATTGATGATAGGTCGCTATCTAACTGTCCTTAATTTGAAGTGAGGTTGAGGGCCTCTCCCTCATTGGTGTCGTCATATTCCCATGGGTTTACAACTTCTCCTTCCTCAATTCCTTCGTCTCCTTGATTACTTCCTTCATTTGGCTCTTCTTCCTCTGGATCTTCCTCTATTTCCTCCTCCTCTACTGGTTCGTTCATTACTAAAGGTTCTGCCTCAGGCGGCACTGGGGCAAAGGCATAGAGCCACTCCCGAAATAGCTCTGCTGCAAATTCCCGGTAGTTTATGTAATGCGTTAGGCTATGCACTTCAACCCGTTCGGCGTACAAGCGGGTGGCATGAACCCTCCAAAACTCCGGTAACGAGTTGATTAACATAGTACATATCCCAGGGTTATCTAAATGATAGCCCAAGCGGCGTGTCTCTCTACGTATTATTTCGATTTCTGCGATGTGTACACCAACATCATCCTCTTCGGATCGTAGGTTCTCCTGGCAGCGCCTAACTCTCCAAGCGTTTAATTGCTCAAAACGGTCCATCTGTGAATTGAACATATCAATACAAGGGTCTATGTGTAACTTAAATAATAGGGACTGGAGAATGTAACTCTATGTATAATACAACTTAAACAATCTACGTTCTCGTTATTCCTACCCAGATGCCCCATGTAATGCATGTCACATAAGCACATTGACACAAAAAGACATTTAAATGCATCACATATTGGCACGTAAAATGCATATCATACCTCCCTCATCATCTTATGCCTCTTATGCAATCACATACTTGGAATATTACATTTCGTATGGGATTATCATGTCGGAACAATCTGAGGTGCGGCTCCTCTTTTGACTTTAAAAATACTTTTGACTCGACTCGACGAGCAAGTCTACAGAAAAGTAAACCTTGCTCTGATACCAACTGTAACGCCCCGTTTTTCTAGAACATAAATGAGTTCGAGACGTTAAAATTTTTATAAAAGAAATGACAGAATTTTGAAGATAGCGAAATTTCAAACCTAATAAAAATAAGAAACAAGCCAACGTGCGTTTGGACAGTAACATATCCGTAACACAACATAATTTACATAATTATAGTACTTATTAGTTAGAAAAGTTTTTAACTGTAACAAAACGATATTTCGCTCACAGGCGAAATATAAAGTAAAAGACAGACCACTATTCGTACACAGACGAATGGTTCACGTAACTTCCTTATTTGATTTACAAGAGAGACTCGAGATTTGTATTTACAAGTCAAAACGTCAATCTAGCAGCCCGCACACCTAGAGCCATTCTTTCACACTTTTCCCTGACCTGAAATGTTTATATTTGGGGTGAGTGTTTGAAATACACCCAGTGAGGGACTTCGAGATTGCATAAGTTCAAAGGCATGAATGTGAGTTCACATGACAGGATATATATATAAAAAAAAATCTAAACAGTAGTATCAAACGTAAATGATACCCCCCCGGAGTAAACTCAACGTGGGCATCGTATATTCGGGCGAACCCGACAATAGGGCGAAGCACATTCGCCATAGGACAAGACAAACCTAACATAGGAAGGTGTTATACCCATACGATAAGTTTGTCCAGACCCATGACAGAATATACCCGTCAATATAGGGCGATGTATGTCCGCAGATCATACCCGTCATGATAGGGCGGTATGTAACCCTGGCCTAAGACAGGGTAAATCAAACACAATTGGACCGTTCCAACTTGTAGACCTATTCCTGTCCGAGGACGGGATACAGAAACCGTCAATATAGAACAGGCCTTGCCTGTGAAGTGTTAGCATATTATGCACATATCACTATACATGTAAATCACATAATACATTTCAACTTAGGCAATCATAATATTCGTATATTTAAACTCAGAAGTGAGAGTAGAAGTTACCCCCACCTTAGAATGCTAAATGCTCGTGAGGTGCAGTATCCCCAGTTTCCGCTTCTTCGGAACCTACAATAGTGAAAATTCTTAAAAAGTTTAGTCGTATTTGGGAATTGTTTCTAAAATTTAGGAGGTAATTAAAATTAATCAAAATTTTCTAATTAATTTCTAAAAATTTATTGAACATCTAATTAGCCTAAATTATATTGTATTTTATATTCCCAGACTCCATTTCTAACTAATAGGTAACTTATTAATTAATTTAATAAGTTCATACTAATTAAATAAGCTTACATTAATTAAATAAGCTTACACTAATTTCCATCTTCTTCTCCACTACCCACGTAACAGGACACACCCACACCATAAGTGACACACATATATCACATGCAAACATGCACACACACACCACATGCAAGGCACACACACACAACACATGCAAAAACGCATACACACAACTCATGCAAAGCATGCATTTATATTATGCATGCATACACAAATACAAACACACGCACCCGACTATACCTTGCCGGTGACGACGGTGGCGTTGGGCCCCTCGTCGCCGGCGACTCATCGCTCGGTACAGGTGCAGAGATGTCGATGGTGGTCGAGAAGAAGGAAAATCAGTTATTTAAGCCTATCGTCTAATTTGTTATTTTCTCCGTCCGTATTTCTATCAAATTAAGGGTCTAAACTATTGATTTTCTTAAAACTGATCGAAGATTCACGTTCTACGGATCGTGAGCTTCGATTTGGTATATGGGTTGATAGGATTCAACAGCTTTTGAAATTAATTTCGGTTTGACGGGGCGACTGAAATGTTGGTCCGATGTCTATTTCGGCATCAATTTAGGATCGAAGGATGTTGTCTTTTGGTCTAACTAATTGAATATCGAAGCTCTATTCGGAACGAGCTTCATCTGGATATATAGATTATAGTGATCGGACAATCCGATCGTCGGAACGGCGAGCCCAAAAGTGGGTTGCCTGCTACTAACTAATAAGAAAAAAAAAAAACGAAAGAAAAGAAAGAAAATCCCTTACTTATTTTATCTTCACGCCCAGCTGTAGGAATGGAAGAAATGCCCATCCTATGTATTTATACAAGATACTATGTGTTACTTAGCTGAATCATTAGGTAACGTGTCTTTTATCTGATAAAACGAGAGGAGGTGTTACCTTCAAGAGTGACTAAGCAAAGCTATCCCCCATAGACTCATTTGTGACTAAGCAAAGCTACCCCCATAGACTCATCATTAGTCTAATATAATACATATACAAATGTTGTAGGTCAGTTATATATAGTTACTTCTTATATATAATATGCACATACATATATATGTAGGTGTGTCCAAATATGGTATTGAAATAATTATAACTTAATTCTAAGTCCTATAATTATCGCAGTGAAAAATACTAATATTAATAAAATAATTCGGAAAACGAATTAGTCTAAAAATATAGTTTTTTTTTTTTTTTTTTTTTTCCTGGGTGTTACAAAAATACTCATATTTTTTATCAAAGAAATTATTTTAGTAATTTTAATTGCAACTCAAACCAAAATATTATTCCGGTTCACATAGACATCGACTTTAACATATATAATTAACCAACAAACAATCCGTTTATTCAAATCAAATATCTCACTATAATACATGTGATATGGATGTCAAATCGAAGATCGTGAAAAGATGAATAATTTGGTATATTATGCATAAAAATCGGATTAAAAATGAAAAAGCTATTTGCATTTAAAAAAAAAAAAAGTTATGAATTACCAAAAATAAGGAAAAGTTACCAATTATATGGTATAAAAATTTTGGAGGGAAAGGTAAAATGACATCAATACCCCCCATTTTACTTTTATATATATATAGATATAGATTGTTTTCATTTAGTTAGGGGTTTAAAAATATGGTTAATTATATATAAAAAAAATTATGACATTTTGTTCAATTTTTAATTATAACACAATTTTTAAAACTTATCAATGTTGATCATCAATTATAATTTTTTTTCAATTACAACATCAACTAATCTTTTTGACAGCTGATTGTGTCGCCATCACCACTGTTAGATGTGCCTCGACAAGAACTTCAGTTACCCTCGATCAATTTTACAATATCCTCGATCAATTTTACAATCCGTCATTTTTATTGTTGTTAACTGTTGATTGAAGTTATTATGTCACTTCTTCGACTCTCGAATAACTACATTATATGTATATATATTTTTTCTCCTACTCTAAAAACAAAGAAAAAACTCTCCCCTCCCCCCGCGGTGACTCGAACCCAGGATCAAAGGCCTATGTAGTAGATACTCTGCCACTTGAGCTATCCAACTTCGTCCTAACTACATTATAATTAACGAATTATGAAATTGGTTGAGGGTAAATGAAGGTTTTGTCTAGACGCATTTAATGGTGCTGATGACGTCACCATCAAATGTCAAAAAAATTAGTCGATGTTCTAATTGAAAAAAATTATAATTGGTGACCAACATTGATAAGTTTTAAAAGTCATGTGCAACTGGGATATTTTGACATGACCTGATATTTGACATTGCCACGACAAATACGACCTAAATTTACGGAGAAAAAAATCCAAAATTAACCTGATTTTAACTCTAGATGATCCAAAATCAATAATTTATCTTTTAAAATGTAATAATTATATGTTCAAATAATTTTTAATATAAAACCTGAATTGTCATGATATGGAACACTAACCCGAGCCCATGATCTGAACTAAATTACCACCCATATAAAAACATTACATTTGGTCGGGCCCTTTAAACTATGGCCCATTAAGTCGAGCATATCGACCCAATGATACTTCGAACTCAAATTTTTACGTTCGGACCGAACCTGAATGGCCATCTCTATTAAAACGCACGTACTAGTTGCTAGTACAGAAAATGTTGATAACTCTACATCTTCTCCATTTGTACTAAAAAATGAAGCAAAAACTGATCAATGCATTCATTCGTGACCTTTCATTTTTCAACATTCAATGTGAAAAAAGACCTGAAATGTCCAATCCTCCCCTATAAAAAAACGCTATATTTGGTTGAGTCTTTTCGGTTATTGCCCATTAGATCGGACATGTTAAATCGATTATACTTCGAACTCAGATTCTTACAACTTAACCTGTCAAAAATATCGGTTGGGCTGGGCCAGGCTCAAATGGCCACTTCCTTCTAGGAAACTATAAATGACAATCATAACTTTGACCCAACGGCCCCAATAAACCCGACTTAGCCCCATCCGAATTTACTGAAAAACCCAAAAACTAATCCAAGGCGAACTGATTAGCCTGAATTTGACTCGAAACCACCTAAAATAAATAATTTATCTCAAAACGTAATCATTATATGTTCCAAACAATTTTCAATATATAACTCAAATTGTCTCGAACTTGAACACGAACCAGACTCGATGATCTGAATCTTCAATATATTTTTTTATATTTTGGCCCAGATTTCAGTCGTGCCAATAATGCCCAGCCCGCCTTTCTAAAAATACTATATATAGTCGGGCCTTCCCGAACTATTGACGTATCGAATCGAGCACATCATGGTACTTCGAGCTCGGATTCTTACGACCCAGCTCACTTAAATTATCGGACCGAGCCGGGCCAAATGGCACCTCTATTAAAACGCACGTACTACTACAGAAAATGCTAACAACTCTACAATTTCTCCCATAATTAAAAACTGAAAAACTGATCCGTGCATTCATTCATGGCCTTTCAATTTTCACAATTCAATGTGAAAAAGGACCTGAAAAGTCCAATCCACCCCTATAAATAACCTCACCTTCATGACCAAATTCATCAAACAAAAATTACTACATTACTGCAAAACAGCAAAAATCGAAGAAATGGAGGCTACGAGGAACTGCTGCACCGGGTGCGCCGGAGTGAACGAAGTCTACTACTGCTCGAACCCCGTCCGGAGGCCGGCTGTGTGCTCGACTCATGCGCACGGCGTCAAGAAGGAAGAGACCGGTGGTTTGAGAAGCGCGGCCGTTGCAACGGCACCACAGGCTACTGTGCCTGTTAAAAAGGAAGTTAACGTGGGAAATGCGACCGTTGCAACTGCAACAGTGTCTGTCAAGAAAGAAACTGCTTACTAAACTATGACTATGTGTTAATGTTATGTCTAAATGGAAGTTGTCCTAAATTATTAATATAGCTATCAGAAGATAGCAGAGTTATTAAAGTATCTATCTTATAACTTTGTCAATTTTATCTACCTTGTTTGTCTACTATTTTCCAAGATTTGAATTAGTTTAAGTACAAAAAGAGTGCAGGCAGAAAACAGATGACAAAAACTCAGATATAAAAAAGGTCTCCTGTTGCTAGCATTTTGACCAATTTCCGTCATCAATGAATAAATCGACTGAAAAAGCTCACGTGACTGTTATATGAATTTACTTTCGTCACATAATTTTTCGCTCGTTCAATATTCGTCGCAGGAAAAATGATAGAGCTAGTGCCACATCAATTAAATCAGCTGGAAGTTAGTGTTATAAGTGCTTTTTCAGTCGGTTTACTCACCAACGGCAGAAATTGGTCCAAGTGAGAGCAATTTCTTTAATTATAGGACAAAGTTGAAAAAACACAACAAATTTAGGACGGAAATTGAACGAGTAGGAAGTAATGAGACGAAGAAAAGTGGTTTTAGCCCCTACGTTCTCATTTGATCTCCATTTTAATGTAAAGATCTACAATGTGGCCTGTTGAGTTTCAATCCTGAAGAGTACTACAAAACACAAAATACGCGGACTTTGGACTGAAAACTGATGCTAAAAGTGGCAAAATTTAACACAAAACAGATCACAAAAAGTCAGTATAAAAAACTCATCCTCTGCAAAAACGCGTATATTACAAGCTGATTCGTGTAATTAACCCTAGTGAGCTTCAATCCTGAGGTACTACGAAACATAAAAAACGCAGTGTTTAGACTCAAAACTGATATGCCAAAAGTGGCAAAATCAGACACAAAACACATCACAAAAGCCACATACAAAAAAGTGATCATCTGTACTCCCATAGAAAACTACTAACAACAGCTTTCTGAGACCTAACCAACATTGCATAAAGAAGCTCGTTCCAAGAATCCGGCACTCCCGGAAGACACCAGTGGCTGCAATCTTGATAGCTGCCGTTCGTTCTAGTCGAAACCGGCTCCCGGAAAACTGAGGGGTGGCCGTCTTTTCTGTAGTCGGTCATCCTCGTTATGTTGAGGTACATAACCGGCGTCTTCATCTCCGACAACACCGATTCAAGGACCTTCATCATCCACGGATACGGCGCTAGATACGCCTCGTCAGTTATTGGCTCCGTCTCTCCGTCGCAGCTTCCGCCGGAGTTCCATTGCCCACCCCTGCACATCACAACAAGAAGCTTGAGAGTGAATATAGGGTCACAGAGATGGCTGCTCGGCATTTTAGACAGGCTGGGTCAAGAGAAGTTCAACTCGAAGTACTATCGGGCCTAATAGGGTCAGGCCGTGATGCATTTGGATGGAGGGATTTTGCTGTGGATTTGACCAAATCTTCTCTACTTGATTGGCAAAAAACCTTTTTTTAACTATCTTTTAAATCTCTAGTTCATCTTTTATAGATTTGAGATCATTCCCACGACCATCTTATTATTCGAGATCCATCTCCACTATCTCATATGTATATGTAAGCACATAATCACACACATTTCATGCACTATACGTACTTCACTCATCTCACACATATTATACATACACCTCGCACAATACACGCACTACGCCCTTCAAAACAACATGAAAAATAGCACACTCCATTCTAAAATGGATTTTAAATCAATTCGAAATCACCTTGATTTCTAAATTCCTCTGTCCAAACACAACCTTAGTGCATTAGATTAAGTTGGGTTGGACTCAACAATTTTTTACTCAATAAAATCTCAGCCCATCCCAATATATAGTGTCGATCCGGCGGGCCAGGCTGGGCCCAGCCCGGAACCCCCCAAATGTCACCTCTGTTGATAGAATGGACATGGCTCAATAATTTTTGGCCCAACAAAATTTCATCCCCGCCCGACCCGATGCCACTTATAGAGAGAGAATGTGTGTACTTGAAATGTGAAGCTGAGTAGCCTCTAAAGAAGACTCTAGTTTTGGAGCTGTTGATATTGGAATCAACCCAGTGGGCCCACGTCTTCAAAGCCTTTCTATACGCATCAGCAATACCTAGTTTGTTAAACACATGATTGCCTTCTTGAAAATAGTATTTCCTGCAGAAATTTAACAGACTCAGCCCTCAAATTTCATATAATTAATGAAAGCTACTCGATACTTGATTAGAGATTGTTGGTTGAAAGCTTATTTGAGCTCTGCTCTAATAAAGATATCAAACAAGCTTGAACATGCTTAGATGTTTGATCAAAATCTGAAGCTCGACAAATAAAAAATATTAAAAAACAAGTTCGAGTATTCGGCTCGATTTCAACTTGTTCGAGCTCGATCCGATTAATAATCAAACAAGCTCAAACATAATATTAGAAACTTGATAATATTTCAAACCAAGCTATTCGATACTCGATTCGAAAAATATTAAACAAGTTTGAACATATTTTTATGTTTGATAAAAATCTAAAGCTCGACTGGAAGGTCGATAATACTTGAATGACAATTCGTTCAGTTCTACTCGCCCTCACATAAGATATAAATACAGAAATTTGTGAAAGTATTACCCTTGATTAGTCTTGTGGTGAGTCCACCAATGGCCTGTGTTGAAGACGATGATGTCAGCATCATGGTAGTTGTTGTAGGAGCCTTCCACCATGTCCAAACGCAGCGTTTCACGACGGCTTCCTGCCTTGTCGGAGAACTTCAATACTTGGACCAGGAATGGCGATTTTATGAAATCGATCGAGCAGTTGAAATCCTGAGTAGAGAGAGAGAAAAAGAACTGGTTTCAGAGAGTGATTTCAACACTATTTCACAACAATTTTATAATTTTTCTGACCTAATTTCAAAGTGTGTGTATGTATATACATATGGAGTAAGAGTGAGAGAGAGAAATGGTTTCAGAAAGTGATTTCCAGACAATTTCGGAGAAATTTTGTAATTTTATAACCTCAAATTCGAAAGAACAGAGAGAGATTGTTTGGCAGTGATTTCAACGCCATTCCAGAACAATTCTGTAATTCTCTGACCTCAAATTTGAAGAAATTGAGAGAGACAGAGCTGGTTTCAGAGTAAATTCAACATAAAATCAGCAAAAAAAATGTCTAAAATTTCTAACCTGAAATCTGAAAGAATAGAATCCCTTAGTTCTGAACTGATTCTTGCCAGAAACTTCAAACACATTTGTTTTATCAACCAAAGATTCCCTCAAACCACAAACCAAAGATTCCCACATATTCCTATTCAAAGAATCTCCCACAAACACCATTCTTTTCCCCTTCAACATCTCCAGCATCTTCACTGCATCAAACCTGCATTTTCCAATTTTCTCAAAAACAAGAAAAAATATTAATTCAAAAACAAAATTCGCGCCAACCTTGGAATCTCACAAGCATGAGGTTTCCATTTGAATCTGACATAATCCAAATCACTGCGTCCATTCTTGAAACAGTTGAAAGCATCATCGATAAACGGGCAGGAGCCCGGCCCATATAAGGGCCCGAACCCGTCGTCATCTTCAACCCAATGGCCATCAAATACATCACAAGAATCCGTTTCTTCTCTGCGTCTCTGTTCTGCAAAACGGGCCCCGGGGGAAACGGTAAACGGGTCGGTGGGCGGGCGGGTCGGGGAGATGAAGAAGATGATGAGGAGAAGTAGAGAGATAATGAAGAAGTAATGGGGTTTTGAATTTGGGGGGTTTCTTGGAGTGTGATGGAGATTCTTGGAGGACTCCATTGATGAGAGAGAAAGTGTTCTTGGAGAGTGGCGGTTAAGTTCGTTATATGAATGTGAAGGAGGGAATTTCAACTGTGGTAGTGTGTTTCGTTCTTGAGTGGGCCCAGCTTTCTCTCTCTTAGAATAGAACAGCAGCTGATTTAGAAAAGTGATTAAAAAAAGTGATAAAAAAAGTGATTTTTAAAAGTAAAAATGTTTGCAAATGCTTAAATTAAGTATGTTTGTGCTTTTAGATTAAAACATGCTGAAAGAGTGTGCAAATATCTACTTCTGCTTAAATTTAAGTTGATTTAGGCTAAAATTTACAAGCTGAAAATTACTGTTTTTCATAATCACTTCACCAAACGAAGAAGCAATTGCAAACACTCTAAGCTTGTAGCTTTTAGACCAAATTAGCTTAAATTTAAGCAAAAACTGTGATTAGCAAACAGTCTTTTCAACTTTTTTAAGTTGAAAGTTCAAAAGTACTTATTTAGATATCTCAAATAACAGTTTAAAAATAATAATGTAGTGAAAGATTTTTAACGTCTATTTTCAGTGCCTATCATTTCGAGACAATTTTATTTTGTTGGTTTTGTAATTTCTCAAACAAGTCTTATAGTGGTTTTAGATTTATAGACTTTTCATTAATAGTTTCTAATCTTGTAAGTCTTAAATTAATAGAAATTATATTTCAGGACCTGAATTGATAGTTGACATATCATTCGGATTCTTGACCGATAAAACTTACATTTCTCTTTTTCTTTTAAATTTTAGCTTACATTATTGATCATGTTTATAGAAGCTTACATGATTGGTTTGAAGCTTCTACAAGGTTGTTAGGTAATAGAGCCTTCAATAAAAGATATGTATTTGTGCTCAGTTTAGCGGTTTTTCAAAAATATTTATTTTTGTTTGTTTAGTAATAAATAATTCTTGAATATTGAAGGACAAAATATTTATTTATATTCGTTTAGTATTGAACATTGCTTGAAAAATTGTTAGCAAATAGAGCCTTCGTAAAGAACTTATGTTCGAGCTCAGGTTAGCTCTCTTTTAAAAATATTTATTCCTGTGCATTTAGTAACGACAGAGCTTGAACATTGAAAGTGCAAAATATTTATTTTTGTTTAATATCAACCAGATCTTGAACATTAAAGGGTCAAGACATTTATTTGTGTTCGTTTAGTAACGAACATAGCTTCAACATTGAAGAGCTCATATAATAATATTAATATTTTTATAATATTTATGCACCTCATATATTTAAAATGTATATAAATTTTGTTCATGAAATAATAAAACCTAAGATTTTTTTCGCAAGTATAATAATAATATTCACGTTCACGAGCGCAGAAACCACCATGGTATTCCGTATTCCTTAATGTTTATGAACAATTTGCGAATATTATGGAACAATAAACTAACAGGCTCAAGCTCAATTCAAACTCAAATATTACTCGAACAACTTAAAATCCTTCTTTTGGAACATTTTTAACTTACATGATTGGATTTTTCTTGCCTTACTCAATTTTTTTTTTTTTTTTTTTTTTTCGAACTTACAATTGGTGTTACAAGTAAGCTAAATGGATAAACACTTTCGTCGTGCAAGTGATTAAGTAGAAAAGAGGAAATTATATTTCGCATAAAAGAAGTCCCACCAATAGAGGTGGCCATGGACAGGGCTCACTTTATCGGATAGTTTAGATATATAAATCATAGAAATCTTAAAACAAAATAATATCGGGTCAATTGGCCCCATGGGTCACTACCCCAACAATTTTAGTGCATTTCAGACACTAGCTTATCCTCGACCAGATATGTTTTTTCTCCGACTTTTCCTCACATAACCGTGTTTAGACCCGATTAATTGCGTCTAAAATCTAATTAGGCACTAGACTTAATCTACTGCCCAATAAACACTTAGCGTCTTCTAGAACATTAATTTAATTTAAACACAATAACAAAATAATTTTAATGTACAAGTACCACTCAGAGTTCATCTTAACAAAACTCCGATTCAATTGAAAATCAAACAAGCCGAATTCACAAAGCTCGATAAAGTATTTATTATAACATCTGCAGAAATTACACATAATTTTTCCTCTCATGGAAAATCACTAATAGCTTCATAAAATCAAAGCAACAGTCTGCACAAAACCATTATCACAAGCCCGTAAACGACACCGTTTGACACCTTCTTACTACCATCATTAGCTTGAATACGCCCAACCACATCAAAATTACCTGTAAAAACTCAACAATAAATAACTAAAAAGAACAAAAGAAATAATCAAAACAGACTGTTCGCAAACTGTTCGAATCTCGATTAACAAAAGCATTTGTATTCAATCGTTTGTTTAGCTAAACGAATCAAGCTCAGGTTAAATTTCGAGCTCGATAATTTTTTTGAGCAAAACTTGAGTCTATTAGTATTTGATTTGTAAGAGCTCGCCAGCCAGCTTGGATTATAAAATATAGAATTAAGTTTTTTTTTTCAATATTAAAGTGGGATGGTTTATATTTTTTGCGGTTGATGTGCTATTCTCATTTTTAATAAATAGTTTGTTCATGTGATTTTTGTTAGGCAGTATTCTGCTGCAGATGAACTTAATGAGCTCCCAATCACGAGTTCCATTTCATGCATCGGGTTCAAGCAATGCTCATTTAATATGTTCGAGCTTTCGGTGAACTGAACTCGAACTGCTCACGAGCTCAGTATTTGTGATACAAACCAAAGTCAAGCATGACTATATAAGTTACAATTCAGCTCAGTATTTGCAATACCTCTTTTTGGGCCGTAGCTACAACCAGTCTCGATTGTATCACGAACATCATCCAGTGTGGCTCGATTGAGAAACACGAAACCTCTTAGGATTCTATCGATACAGTCGAGAACGTGGTGCGTCTCGGCTAGACACGGCCCTTTGCAATACTCGTCGGCGTATTCATGCGGCACGTGTAGCTCTCCACTTTCAGTCAGCCTGTGAGGTTCTTCACAGCTGCTGTAAATCTGCAGTGTCAAATATACCAGTCTTTTAGTGAATAAACAGACGTTTTTTCTCTAGCTAAAAATTGCTCAAGTATCAAACACTCAAACTTTTATATTTAACCAAAATCAATTTTATTCTCAAACACTACCTACTTTTAATTTTAAGCAATTTTGCCACAATCTCTACTTCAATCACTTCTTCAAAAGTTAAAGTAAAGGAAAACACCCCCTTAGTGTATTTTAGAGGAATGGGTTGGACTCACCAATTTTTTGGCCTGATGGAATTTAGGCTGGCGGCCCAAATCACCATCTCTAGTCTTATCGTAGACAGAATTTTACAGAACCAATAGTTTCATGCATGGAAAATTAGTATGGATTACATATTTATTCCAATTTTTAAGAAGTAATAATAATAGTAAGTGGCTTACATTATTATCATTAAGAAAAAATGAACTCGAGAATGTCTTCCCTAGAGGCCGCAAACATCGGTCCGGCCGGAAATTTTAAACGGGTTAGGTTGGGAATCTTAGCCCGATGTACCGTCGACCCAATATGCCGACATTCTAGAGGTGATAAATTTTTAGGCCTAATGAAATTTCGGCCCAGCCCGGCCCAACATAGGACGTTGGCCCGGCAGGTCGGCCCAAATCTCTTCCTATCGTTGACATTCTACGGGGATGGGTTGGGCTCACCAATATTTTGGCCTGATGGAATTTCGACCCAGCCTAGCCTAACATATGACGTTGGCCCGGCAAATCTGCCCAAATCGCCTCTTACCGTAGATAGAACTTTACTGAACCAATAGACAATAGTTTTATGCAATGGAAGATTAGTATGCTTACATATTTATCATTAAGACATCTGAGGGCTTTGCTGAAAATAAGAGGACCGGTGATACCAGCTTGAGGGAAGTACTGATCAGTTTCGCCTTCGACTTCAGCTTTAGGCAGATACTCGTCTGCTATTACACCGGCAGCGCCTAGATGGGGATAATCGTACGCTCTACCTATCAGAAATTTCAAGAGAACATTCAACCTCAGTTTAAACACACATACGAGAGTAGTAATAGCGCCCAAGTATTTCTGTACCGAATTTGCAGGTGAAAATAAAGATGTAAAACAGAAGCGAAATAATAAGCCAACAATCAGTAAATATAGAGAACCCCATTCAGTAAATGATGAAAAAACAGTATAAAGAAAGATTTAAGCTGAAGTATATATAGATATGAGTCAGACGGGATAGACATTTTCGGATTTTCCATTTGCCACAGCTTATAGCAGAAGAATATAGACTCAATCAAGAAAATGGTAAAATACACAGACACGAGAATAATAATAATAATAGCGCTCGAGTATTTCTGTACCGAATTTGCAGGTGGAAACAAAGATGTAAAACAGAAGTGAAATAATAAGCCAACGATCAGTAAATACAGAGGACCCCATTTTGCTAATGATGAAAAAACAGTAAAAAGCAAGATTTAGGCTGACGTATATATAGATACGAATCAGACAGGATAGTCGTTTTCATTTGCCACAGCTTATAGCAGAAGAATATAGACTCAATCAAGAAAATGGTAAAATATAGGTAATCTGATGCAATTGTTGTTATACCTGAATAGAATAAAGGTGGCTATAAGGACAGGATGGTTAGACTATATCCACCAACTTTGAAATTCTTTTTGTTGGAAAACCTGGAAATCAAACCTGCAACCAGAACCTTGTTGTGCAAGTAACGGTTGTTCAGAACCAGAAATTGAACAGATGGATGATATTTATATTTTTTTCTGTTCTTTTTTTTTTGGGGGGGGGGGGGTGTGGTGGTAAGACACAATATCTATGCAGCACTAATAAGACAACAAGACCGTTGCCTTTTCCCATATTCAGTCAGTGCAATAAGTGTATGTAAACAACAGGTAACAGATATTTAATCATAACATGATTTTAGTCCATTCTTTATCTAGTTAGTTTTACAAGGAAATAAGAAAATCGAGTAGTATTCATCCCATCAGATGCCCAAAAAGGTGGTATTACAATTTAATATACCTAAGACTGACCTACAAAACAAGGGGATATTATACAATAAGGAATCTACAGGTAAGTATTCCTGACTGGGACATTGTTCTAATGCGTTGCCCTATAAGCACGGAATGCCTAACATGAAATAACATCGATTAAAACAACGCAAAAATAATAAATAAAATCCTACTTTTCGTATAGGAATATGGGCATGATTATGTGTTGTGCCTTTAGGTCCCACCATAAAAGGAACTCTATGTGAAACTGAAAACCACTTCAAGTCCTCTTGGCAATGTGAAGTTCCAAATAGACACAATGAACCATTAGCAAGGCACGCGTTGGAGCTTCAAGGAGATCTCTTCAAGTGCTCGGTTTTCATCGTTGTACTACTAGAGTTTCTCCACATGAACATCCTGATCACCCATGAGATAAGAATCAGTACCTTCACAGAAGTAACAATTCGAAATATATGCCCTTCAATCTAGGAAAAAACGGTCACTGTAAATGATTAAATGAATCTTGTAACACAAAATGGTAGGCATCAACATGTAATTAAGTACAAAATTCTAGACACGCAGCTAAGATTTCATAATTTGCTCAAGTAAATTTGCTTGTATTTTAAAAACAGTGGGTGTAGTTCAGAAAACAGAAGCAAATCTTCAGAATGTTAAGCATTACTTGGGTCAAACCTATCTTGCTCTATCTGCTCTAATAACTCCAGTTCCACCTCTTTATATACCAATAAGACAATAATACAAAAATTATTCAGATTTTGACTATGGAATAAATTATTGTTTATTGACCTCAGGTGGCTCGTTTCTGTGTGGTGTGACTTCACCATCGTGTCTAAATTGAAACTGGTATTTGTCCAGTCAGGACTCACAGCCAGATTGTCGACAAGCTGATACCGTATGCGGATTTCCTTGATATAACAATCAACCAACGAAAGCCTTAGATTGAACAGGCATTGGCTTCATCGAGATTCCCTTCTCTTTGTATTTCAACCATACATCTTCAGCATCTTGAAACCTCCCTGACCTGACCAAGGCCTCAACGAATGAATCACATGCATATGCATCAGGTAGACATCCATTTCTCTCCATTGAAGTAAAAACATCCTTAGCTTCATCAAATTTCCCGGATTCACACAATGCATTAATAAAAGCAATGTAAGTAAAGTTATCGGGACACAAGTACATTGCTGACATGCTTTTGAGAAGCCTCTGTGCCTTATCAATTTTACGATCTTTACAATACTTTTGTATTAGAGCATTAAAGGTGTACACATCAGGTTGTATTCCGTCAGTCTGCATCTTCCTCAGCAATTTCATAGCTTTAGAAACATCACCAGAGATGCACAACGATCGAATAAGGCTATTATATGTGACAACATTAGGAGTGATTCCCCATTCCACCATCTCAAAGAAACAATCGGAAGCATCAACGATTCGATTAACCTGGCAAAGACCATCGATTATTGTGCTGAAAGTGAACACATCTGGTTTAAAACCATAACGAAGAAGCATCAGTAGCATTTCCCGTGCCTTCACCACATCCCTACCCTTGCAATACCCTGCAATAAGTGTGTTGAATGTAACGAGGTTTGGGAGAATACCCCTTTTCGTCATCATCCCTAAAATCCCTATTGCCCTATCCATCATTTTAGCTTTGCAAAAGCAATCAATCACCGCATTATACGAGAACACATTCGTGACAAGTCCTTCCTCAAGTATCCATCTTAGATATTGATCTCCCTTCACTACTCTTGTTGATTTGTACAAAGCTTCAACAAGTGCCAAACAAGTACTTAAATCCAACTTCACCCCGCGCTTGATGAAATAGTCAAAGATCCGGCAAGTTTCTTCGAGGTCTAGTCTTTTAATTAAACAATTCATTGCAATGTTAGATATCGAACTATCAGGAACATAACCATGTTCATCAGCCATTCTCAAAAACTTAGCTGTCGGCTTAGGCAAAGAATTATCGCACAAGCTATAAATTATGCTATCATAAACCACTTTAGGAAGCTTGGGCTCACTACTCACCCACCTTGACAACAATTCAAAAGCTTCATCTGGGGGCACAGATCGAAAAGTTCCATTGATTAGCGATCGATATGTAGCATCATTCGGCTTTACATTCCTTGCCTTCATTCCCTCAAGAACCCTAAATGCCTCATCTATTCTTTTAGAATTAAAATACCCATCCATTAAGATAGTATATGTGAACACATTGGGCGAATATCCCAACCCCTCCATCTGTTTCACCAGTCGAAGAGCCTCGTCCACTACACCAGCCTTACAAACTCCATGAATAAGAATGTTGTATGTAAACCTATCCGGTGTACAGTTATCCACCTCCATTTGCTGAAATTTCAGATACGCTAAATCTAGCGAATTCGACTTCACTAGCCCATCTATCACGGCATTATACAACCTAGTACTCGTCCCGATTCCTAGATATGAAACCTGATCAAAAACCTCACAACAATACTTAGCCAACCCTAACCTCCCCCAACTGCCAATCAATACACAAAGCAAATCGATATTAACCCTAAATCCTGAACTCCTAATATCCTGTACCAGCTCAGCAGATAACAAAACCGGTCCTTTCCTATAAACTGCAGCGCTAAAAGCATTCCGAATCGATTGATTCTTAGCAAGCAAATCACTCACATTCGAAATCCAAACGTAAAATCGCAAAGCGGATAACACATTTTCTAGGTTTTGTATAATACTAACTACACTCTGGGCATTCAAATTGCCCCGTTGAGCCCTAAACTCGTGATTTAGCAGCAGATACCAGTCTTTTCGAGATAGAATTACAGCTAAGTAGCGATGATCGATTGGCTTCGAGTTTAATCTTTTTTCAGAAACAGAAATTTGAGATTTAGGAGCTGAACTTGAAGCAGAGTTTGAGCGTTCGAATTCAAGCTCACCTGTTGAAGAAGACGCCGGAGTTTGAAGTATATATTCACCAGAGTTTACGTTTGAGGATTTTGGATTTCTAGGGTTTATAAATCTTTGGGGTAGATTATGAATTTCAGGTGGAACCCTAGAAGCCAGAGATGAAAGCTTTCTCATAGGGAATTCGGCAATGGAGGATTCTGCAATTCGGCATGTTGCAACCTGTAAGAGGGTTAAAAAAAACTAAGGACCCATTTGGATGGAGATATTTGATTTGTCAAGGGATTTAAAATAAATAGATTTCAAAATCCTTAGATTTGAAATCCATGGACTTGAAATTCCTTGTTTTGATTTATGGTGAATTTGTGAAAGGATTTTTAAATCCAAAATTTTTAAATCCATTATTTGGCAAAAAACTTATACATATTTTTGTAAAATTCAATTTTTTTCTTTAAAATTTAAACTAATAATTTATATTTTTCATTAAATAAAATAATATTTATCTACATCTAAATTAACCGAACAATTTTTTTTTTCCAATTATATATATACATATTATGTATTTTATATCCCAAAAAATTATTGGGAGCATTTTATTAGAGATAAAAGAAAATGAAAATAAAAAAATATTATGAGCATTTTATTGGAGAACGAGAGGAAGAGATAGCGATAGAGAGAGAGCGGGAGGGGGGAGAGAGAGAGGGAGAGGGGACGAGAGAGAGAGATAGAGAGAGGGGGGGAGAGAGAGAGAGAGAGAGAGAGAGGGGAGAGAGAGGTTTGAGTGATGAGGGATTTGTAAATGACTACCTTTGTCAAAGGATTTGAAATCCACCCAAATATAGTGTAAAATGAAGAATCTCAAATCTTGGGTTTCTAAATGAGTTGATTTAAAAATTTGGATTTACAAATCCACTCATTTAGTATTTTATCCAAACACATAGAGTGGATTTGACAATGGATTTATAAATCCATAGCACAAATCCCTTCATCCAAATGGGGCCTAATAATAATAATAAATTAGTTAAGAAAGAGGGATACTTGAAATTCTAATTTACATGTAACTAATATTTTTAATTTTATATTTTGATAACTATTCTGTATTTATTTATGTGATTTGAGATTTTAATAATTAATTTACGTAATTTTTGAAAAAAAATAAGTTGAACTCGAGCATATGTATGTTTTTAATTTTAAAAAGTACAAAACACCCAGAAAATTCTAGTCTTCTTCTTCCTCCATCTTCGAAAATTTAGATCTCGTTCTCTTTCTTTCCTTACTTCTAATATGTTATTAATTATCTAGTTTTGTTTTGTTTTGTTTCGTCTCGTCTCTTTTTTGTTTTTTTTTTTCTCTCTTTAGGTTTGCCTTTGTTAGATTTATCCGCACCTTTGTGCGTCTTTGCATGTCTTGTGCAGCTTTCGATCTCCAGTCTCCTGTGTATCTTTCGACTTTGAAGGTTGTTGTGATTGACAAGTGTCTGAGACAAACTTTGATGGAGATTGATGATCTTGATTCAGAGTCGAAGGTAGTTCGTGTTTTTTTCCGATTCGTTGTTTGTTGTGCATGCAGTCACGATTAGTTGTCTTACTGCTACCACGCTTCTTGTGGATGATGTTTAGTGTATGTTTTTGGCAAGTTATTTTATGTAATTACTCGTAGGCTTGCGCATTTTTTTCTTCTTTTCTTCAGCCGATCCGATTGTGTGGATGAATTCTGATTTTTCTATTTGGGTTGAGAGTTGTAATTCAAATTGATTAATGGGATTCTTGATTTAAAAAAAAAAAAAAAAAATTGAATTATGTAATTTTGCTAGTTTTGTTGTTAATATTAGGGGTGGGGAAAAATACCGAAATACCGAAATACCGCACTTACCGTACCGAAAAAATACCGAAAATACCGAAATTTTCGGTATACCGAATTTTCGGTACGGTATGATACCGTTACCGGAACTTTTCGGTTCGGTACCGGTATAAAAGATCATGAATTTTCGGTATTTCGGTATATACCGAAATACCGAAAAATACCGGTATTTTCGGTATATATACCGGATACCGAAACAAACCGGTATTCCGACATACCGAATACCGATTTTTTTTTAATTCATTAACATAGTAAAATTATATTTATTATTTCAAAACCCTAATTTCAACAAGTTACTCTCATCAGCTCCACGCCTCCAATTCCAAACCGCTGCTCTGCACTCCACCCTGGCCCCTCGTCCCTGCCCCAATTCCAAACTCATCAGCTCCACGCCTCCACCTTCAGCTTGTCACCGTCGTCGATCAGCGTCCCGCTCCGCCAAAAAGTAAGTCTTTATTCTATTTTTATGACTTTAACTGCTCAAATATTCAATTCATCAGTAAATGTGTGTTTCTCTTTACTTGGATTTCTTCTGGGAATATGGAGTCTTTTTTCTTTTCTATTTTAGTTTTGTGGACGACCAGAATCGGTTCATCATGAGAAATGTTAAGGGACCTGTTAGGGAGGGTGACATTCTTACCCTTCTCGAGTCTGAGAGGGAGGCAACGAGGCTGCGGTGATTTTCTTTATTATTCTTCTAATTATGATTAAATGATTGCAGCTTAGCTAGCTCATTACTGCTTAAAACCCCCATTGATTTTTATTATTCTTCAAATTTTGCTAAAATGATTGCAATTTTGCTCATTACTATTTGAGACCTGATAACCAGTTTTAGAGTTCATTTTGTTACTTTATGGTGAATATTTGAGTGAGATTTTGAATATCAATATTTGAGTTCATTTTTCTGGTGCTTCGAATGTATATGCTCGTATAATTACACCGCTTAGCCTTGCTGTTCGGTTTTCTTCTCACATCTACTTGACTTTGATACACTGATAAGGATGTGTTTGCAATTCCAAGTTCTACAGTTGCTAGTGAGTCAGCTTTTAGTTTGGGCAAAAGAGTTGTTGATCCTTTTAGAAGTAGTCTAAGCCCGAAAATGGTAGACGCATTAGTATGCACCAATGATTGGCTCAAAGCAGAGGATTTCAGCTTTTATAAGGATCCAACTGACGATGACCTGGATTTGTATAAGGAAATTGAAGAAATTGAGAAATGTAAGTTATTTTTATTTAATTAAGTTTAAACTTCAATAATTATGCTCATCTAGTTCAAATAATAATAATTTTGAATTCGTCTTTTCTAGCTGCAAATGTCATTCAAGACCATTCAAGATCTTTCACCCCTGCCTCCACCTTATCTACAGTTTAACTTCGAGGTAAGATTTATTTTCTTATTTTTAAGTATGATTTGAGTAGTATTTCATGGCAGATTTGATCTAGTTCTTTGAGTTTGCTCCAAATTTGATTTAGTTCCTTGTCTTTATGAATTATTTTTGTTGTTCTGTTTTTTCAGCTCAAGCATCTATTACAACCAACAGTTGGGTTGTTAGTGGCACTCCTTAGAACAAGAGTATATTTATGTTAATCTTTGTTGGGTTGTAATTGTTGAAAGACATGTATTTGTTGTTTTTAATTGAATTGTTGGATTCGAAACTGTTGAAAGCCATGTATTTGTTGGATTTTGAACTAGATATGTATTTGTTGGATTGTGAACATTTGAAAGACGTATTGATTGTTTTGAATTGAATTGTACTATATTGTCCTAAAGCAAATGCGATAAATTGATTAAAAATTTAAAATTGAAAATTTCGGTTCGGTATGGACGGTATACCGGTATATTTTTTAATTTCAATATACCAAAAATTCGGTATACATTCGGTATACATTCGGTATGAATTCCGTATAATACCGATACCATACATGATTTCGGTATCGGTATTGATCGGTATGTGTCGAGTATATACCGAATTTTCGGTATACCGAACATGCCGGTACGGTAACAGTATTCGTTATTCCGATACCGCATTTTTCGGTACGGTATTCGGTATAACCCAAATTTTTCGGTATGCCGTACCGACCCAGCCCTAGTTAATATAAGGTAGTTTATATTTTTTTGGAATTAACATGTGTTGATCGATAAATAGTATGTTCATGTAATTTTTGTTAGCCATGTTTGTGATGCCATAGGGTGAGTTTAACGAGCTTCCGATCTCAAGCTCGAGCGTAATTGTATGCATAACAATTTGAGCTCGAATTATGTCCATTTAATTTGTTGTCGAGTTTTCAGTGAATCGGACTTGGACTATTCGCAAGTTCAACATCTGTAAGACGAAATAAACTATATATAACTATAAAAGCTCGAGCCGAACTCAAATTCATTGAAAAGTTAAAACAAATCAAACTCGAACCTTGTACTGTTTAGCTCAACCCAGTTCAATAAAAATATTATCAGAATTCCACTCAATAAATGAAGCGATTATAAACTTTCTCAATAATTACGAGTTAAATGATTTTATGACAAATATTTAATAATCTTTATTTTTTTATTGGTTAGAGTTTATGAGTTCTTTATATGGACATACTTTGTTTCCACTATTACTTATTCCGTTATATTATTGTAAGTTTTTTGTTATCATATTATGTTACTTATACATATTTTTTTTTTTTAAAGCAAGAATCTTATTGCTTAAAGAAGGTCCTTAAGTATAAGACTTTGCACCCAACCGGGTACATCATCCCCAACCCAAACGTATGATTGGGGTGGCAAAAAAGAAAAACGAGCAAGTTGATGAGCAACCCTATTACACTCACGACTCATATGTTGCACACGACATATATTATCACTCATCAACAACAACTTAACCTCGTCCTCAATGAGCCCACAATAATCTAAACTATTCAATTGCCCCGTGACTACATGCACAACAAGTAATGAATCAGAAAAATATACCACCTGCTTAAAACCACACTCCACACAAAATCTACATCCACTGAGAATAGCCTCAAGTTCCGCCGCCTTAACGGAAAAAGGCCTCGTAATAGGATGAGCTGAAGCCGCCACAATATGTCCTTCATGATCACAAATATAAAAACCAACCTCATAATGCCCTTTGATATCATCATACGCCACATCAACATCTAAACGAAGAAAACCCCTATCAGGCCTACACCACTTCACACTCCTATCTATCATACCACAAACCCCCCTATCGCCAAATACATCAGTTGCCTCATCAAAATCCCACTAATGAGTTTCAACCGAGATCCAAAGCGGCAACTTCCACCCATCTCCATCTCGATGTTTCCATTTACACCATACACCCCACACATACCACGTCCCCATAATAAACAACCGACATAAATCCAAGCTAAAATATCTACTAATCATTTCCACACATTCCACAAAAGAACCATACCGCATAGCCTTAAGTGATTCCCAAAAACAACTCCCCTTCCAAAAGTTCTTGACAAGAGGGCAAAAAAATAAACTATGCATAGTGGACCCCTCATGAATGTTACAAAAAGAACAATACGACACAGTTGGGACATGATGCCTCACAAGATTAACCGGGAAAGCAAGGAAATCCAATGAAGCTTGCCATAAGAACATACGTACCTTATTAGGGAGAGATAGAGACCACATGAATTTCCACCAAGACATCGAATGATGCACCGAATGAGCTGGTGAAGAAAATCCTCCCATAGCTAGCCTATATGCAGACTTCACCGTAAATCTTCCACGATTCTCAAAACGCCAATATCTCACATCCGGTCTCATCCCATCCCCAAAGAGGTATATTCAAAATCGCTGACACCTCAAATGGCAGGAAAACCATATCTAACCTCTCCTTATCCCAACGACCATCCCGAGCTATAAAATTGGAGACTCTAGTGCCAGAAACCTGAAGCCGAGAGGTAATCTTACCTGAAGCAATATCCGGAATCCAAGCATCTCAAAACGCCGTTATAGATTCTCCATTCCCCACCCGCCATAATAAACCATCTCGCAGAAGCTCACATGCCCAACAAATCGATCTCCATATATAAGACGGATTAGTGCCAATATCCGCATCCATAATATCACAATATTTGAAGTATCTACCCTTAAATAAGCGCGACACCAAAGAATCTGGATTTTCAATGATTCGCCAAATTTGCTTCGCAAGAAGAGCCTTATTAAATGCCTCAAAATTCCTAAAAATCATACCCCCAAATCCTTGGGTTGACACAACTTATCCCATGACGCCCAATGTAATCCTTTAGAAACTGTCTGATGACCCCCACCAAAAAGTAGCACAGTGCTGTTCAATCTGCCTACATAAAGAAATTGGAATTCGAAAACAGGACATGACATAGCTAGGTATCGCCTGCAATACAGCTTTAATCATGACCTTCTTACCTCCCCGAGAGAAGAATTTAGAACTCCACCCCTCAATTTTCCGAAATACCCTTTCTCGAATGAAATTAAACTGAGTCCTTTTACTTCTAAGAGAGAAAGTGGGCAGACCTAAATATAATTCATGACCCTGAACAACAGAAAGAGATAAAATACATTTGATTAGATTAACCACCACATTAGAAACTCCTGGGCTAAAAGTCACCGCTGACTTATTATAGTTGATAAGTTGACCCGAAGCACGTTCATATACTCCTAAAGCTTCTTTGACCTAAACTGCATCATCACTTGTAGCCTTAAAAAATAAAAGACTGTCATCAGCAAAAAACAGATGCGAAATTACAGGACAATGCGATGAAATCCGAACTCCCCTAAATCGCCCCTCCTCCTGTGCTTTTCTGAGAACACCAGACAATCCTTGTGAACATAAAGCAAACAATAAAGGAGATAAAGGATCCCCCTGACGAAGACCCCTAGAAGGAATCACCGAACCAATTACACTCCCATTCAAGTTAAAAGCATAAGACACGGAAGAGATACAACGATAAATAAGGTCCACAAACGACTTATGAAACCCCAAACGCGTCATCAAAGAAGAAAGAAACATCCACTCCACACGATCGTACGCTTTGCTCATATCTAACTTCAAAGCACAATACCCATCCTTCTTCTTCTTATTACAGCGTATCCAGCGCATACATTCAAACCCAATCAACACATTATCCGTTATTAAGCAACCTGGAATGAACGCACTCTGCTGGGAATCAACCACAAGATTAAGAATCTTGCCAAGGCGATTGGAAATGGCCCTCGAAACCACTTTCGCAACCGTATTACATAAACTAATCGGATGATACTCCCTCAGTGATCACGGTTCCTTCACTTTGGGAATCAAAGTCACTAAAGTTCTGTTCCAATCCCCAAATGCCATCCCCTCATTCAGAATACCCAACACCTCACTAATCACATCCTCCCCCATAAATGCCCATGTTTTGTGGAAAAACATGGGCGTAATACCATCAACTCCCGGAGCCTTATTAGGATGCATGTCAAATAAAGCCCGCCTAACCTCTTCTGCCGAATAAGGAACCAAAAAAGCATTCATCTGCCCAACAGCTCTATTATTAACCCCCGACTTTTTCGAATCATACAACAATTCATTAAAGTCGCCACCAATAAGCCACGACAAATGACACAATCCTTCCAAAGAACATAAGCGTTTCAACAATAACCACGACTGAACACGTAAAGTAGCTACAGGGTTACCATAAAACCCAGTAAAATGCCAACATAAATCATCCATATAAACACAGCAATCAATATGTCCTTTGGAAAAAGACGAAATCGAAACAGAAATCTTATTATTCCAAAAAAAAAAAACAAGACCACCACTACGCCCAACAGGGTCTACATTAAACATGCCAGAAAACCCTAATCGCACACGAATACGCGAACAAAAAGAAGCTGATTTTTTTTACTCACAAAGGAAAAGAAGACTGGGATCTTTATCAGCAACAAGCTGCTTTAAATCACGGAACGCACCACGGTTCCCAAGCCCGCGTGTATTCCAACATATACAATTCATAATGAAGGGCGGGCCTAACCAGTGCCAGGCTCCGCCAAAACATTAACCAAAACATCTCCATTCGTGCCGCACTTCAGCTTCTTCACACAAGCATCCACGTCCTCTTCCTCCGAAAATCCTCTCTTACACCCCACACTTCCTAAAGTATCGCCCATTACCTTGGATTTTCTGTTTTTGACCCACAGGGACGACCCCTGCGTCTGCCATGAATTGGAATAACCCCACTGCCAACCTCATTTCTAATCCGAGCGAAGGCCCTCGATACAAGAATAGAGGACTCCAGATCTTCGTTTCCCATTGTCTGAGTCACAACAGCACCCCCCTGTCCGCATTTACTCACCTCCAGCAGCTGCATGTCCACCGCCACATCAGATGGAGGTGGAGCATTATCCACCGGCTTTTCAAACTGGCGGCTGGACGATCCCAACAGCAACGATATCTCCTCATTACTGTCCTTCGCCGGACTGCTGTATTTAAGCTCATCCCCACCGTCACTAGTCTGCACTAATCCAGCAGCACTACTGCACAACAGTAATGGACAGTACGTTGCCGACCCACCATCCCCCCTCCCCACCGAGTCACCATGCAGACTTGAGCAGCTCTTCTTCGATCCTCCGTCTCCACCATCACCACCTACACCAGCAGAGAACCCCCCCCCCCCCCATACCTACGTCCCTCAGCGGCTCAATAATCGCAGTCGTCGAGAGACTCTTACCGTCTGCACGAAGCCAGGTTCCAAATGGTCTAACACCACTTACACCCATATCAGCAGATGAGAAGACGACAGAATAATCCCGTTCTAAATGATTCAACATACCACATAAATAACAAAAATCCCACAACTTTTCATACCGGAAAAGAACGACATCTTTCACCCCATTTAGGACAACAGATGTGCCCCTACATAGCGGACGAGACACATCCACCTCCACCCGCACACGAAGGAAGGACGACAACCCTCTAGGCGGCTGCATATTTACCCGATCGCACGTCCCACCGATATCGTCATATTTCGAAACTTTAGCCCATGAATTTGAATCCAAAAAGGGACCTTTCGAATGTCAAGCATTTCCAGAGTTTGATCCCCATAGATCTCCGATAAACCCAAAATTGACCCGTTGAAAGTCCAGGGCTGATTATGAAGAACACACCGACACTCCCCCACATCACCGAAATAGAACGATAACAAGCCAGCCCCCAAAGATGAAACCCTTAAAGAATGTTTCAGAGCCCATATTTTCACCAAAGCTTCCTGCAAATCCTTCATACCAATGGACCTTGGCATGATGAAGAAGGCCATACAATGATAATTTTAGGTTTTGACACTCCTCTTCTTCCACCACAATGTCTTCACCCTCAACCTCAGGAAGGTTAAGAGTCTCCCACATCTTAGCCAGAGTAGAAACAGCCTCCCCAGACATGGCAAACCTCAACAACGAGAGACCCCGAAAATAGAAATCACCGGAATACAATCCGTGGACGAAGATAAAAAAACCGAAGAAATCGAAAGAAAAACCCTCACTAGGCGAGAAGAAACCCTAACCCTAGGAGTCAGTACTATTTATTGTTACATATATATATATATATATATATATATATATATATAAGTGAAACCTTCTAAATTAGATTTTTTTTTTCGTTTTCCCGCTATTTTACAGTTGCTAAAAATAAATTGTGATTTCTAATTAATTAAGGTAATTACAATAATTTATGGAGTAAATTTATTGCCACTGAAATTCTCTTTATGTTTCTCTGTTAATAACAATAATTACAATAATTTATGAAAAAGATTTATAGCCACAATATTCTGCCATTTATTACCTTTAATTTTGTAATTCTTCACATGAAAAATAAAAACTAAAATTGTTAAATTACATAATATAAGTATGGACTGATATAAAAAAAATCATATAATTTGCAAAGATCAGTATCATTATCCCTTTCATATTCGTCACACATCATAAGCAGAAGATCAAAAATCTATAATGATTAATATATAACAAAATATCAAATTTATGGTGTAATTAATAAATAACAAAATAAAAAAAAAAGTCGGTATATAGTTTGTTCAAATTGTGTAATTACAATGTGTAAATATGCTATATGAAAATTAAATTCAAATATTAGCATATTCAAATAAGTAAATCAAGTAATTGCGTATGAAAGTTAAATTCAATTAAATTCATTTTTGCATATGGACGTGATTGTATAAGAACAAACAATTAATTCATTACATATGGAAACAAGTAAATCAAGTAATTGTCTTAAATTTATAATTTTTAATATAAAATTGATATTACAAAACTATTTTCAATATTCTTTTGATATCTTGCTATATAAAAAAAGTAATCCTATATAAGAGGAAATTAGGGGTGCGCCGCTCATTTTAACTGCTAAAAATAGGTAAGTTTAATTATTACATATAATAAGAGATACATATATATATTTATTATATAGTAAAATAATGCAAAAAGTCTTGCTATATTAAAAGACAATCATCTATAAGAGAATTTTAGGGTGTTTGTCGTTCATTTTACCTTCTGAAAGTATGTAATTAAATGTACTTGCTACAAATATAATAAGAGATGTGTATATATAGTAAAATAATGCAAAAAAAAAAAAAGTTTCAAAATTGAAATTTTTGGCAAGTTGGCATATTAAATAATTTGTAGGTGACAGTTTATGATTACTTATTATAACATAAATAACATTTTCATTTAATTCCATTTTAATTTATATATAATGTATCAAAGTAATCTTTTTTTCCTTTCAGGGATTTAGTTTCACATCTGTATTACATATTTTAAGAGAAGTTACATTAGGAAAAATATAATCGTTTGTGGATTAGTTAGACTGTGTATGTAGTGTCTTCGTGAGACATCAAAAAGAGGGACTATCTTTCTAAGACAGATGAAGTATGAAAAAACAATTTTTTGTTTATTGATCATTGAGGTTATATTAAATATCATTGTGAGACGGATAAAATATAATATATTAAATCTGATCTTACAATATATAAAAGTGAAACCCTCTAAATTAGGAAAGTTTTTTCGATTTCCTGCCTTTTTACAGTTGCTAAAAAAAATTGTGGTTTCTAATTAATTAAGGCAATTACAATAATTTATGGAGAAAAATTGTTGCCACTTAAATTCTCTTTATGTTTCTTTTTTAATGACAATAATTACAACAACTTATGGAAAAGATTATAGCCACAATATTCTGTCATTTATTACCTTTAATTTTGTAATCTTCACATGAAAAAGAAAAACTAAAATTGTTAAACTACATAATACAAGTATGGACTCATATAAAAAAAAAATTCATATAATTTGCAAATATTATTATCACTATCCCTTTCATATTCGTCACACATCATAAGCAGAAGATAAAAAATCTATAATGATTAATATACAACAAAATATCAATTTATGGTGTAATTAATAAATAACAAAATTAAAAAAATTTCGGTATATAGTTTGTTCAGATTGTGTAATTACAAGGTGTACATATGCCATATGAAAATTAAAATCAAATGTTGGCATATTCAAATAAGTAAATCATGTAATTGCGTATGAAAGTTAAATTCAATTAAATTCATTTTTGCATATGGACATAATTGTGTTAGAACGAACAATTAATTCACTACATATGGAAACAAGTAAATCAAGTAATTGTCTTTAATCTATAATTTTCAATATAAAGTTGATATCACAAAACTATTTTCAATATTGTTTTGATATCTTACTAAATAAAAAAAGGTAATCCTCTATAAGAGGAAATTAGGGATGCACCACTCATTTTAACTGCTAAAAATAGGTAAGTTTAATTATTACAATATAATAAGAGATACATATATACTACTATATAGTAAATAATACAAAAAATCTTGCTATATAATAAAAGACAATCATCTATAAGAGGAATTTAGGGTGTTTGTCGTTCATTTTACCTGCTGAAAGTATGTGATTAAATGTAATTATTACAAATATAATAAGAGATGTGTATACATAGTAAAATAATGCAAAAAAATTAGTTTCAAAATTGAAATTTTTGGCAAGTTGTCATATTAAATAATTTGTAGGTGACAGTTTATGATTTACTTATTGTAACACAAATAAAATTTTCATTTATTTCCATTTTAATTTATATATAATGTGTCAAAGTAATCTTTTTTTCCTTTCAAGAATTTAGTTTCACATCTGTATTACATATTTTAAGAGAAGTTACTTTAGGAAAAATATAATTGTTTGTGTATTGTCTGGGTTAGACTGTGTATGTAGTGTCTTTGTGAGACGTCCAAAAAAAGGGACTATCTTTCTGAGACAGGTGAAGTATGAAAAAGCAATTTTTTGTTGGTTGATCATTGAGCTTATATTTAAATATTATTGTGAGACGGATAAAATATTAAATATGAAATAAAAAAATTATTTATTGATTAATCATTGAGGTTAAATTTGAATAAGTATTATGGGTTGAATATTTGGGATGTAAATAAAATAAAATTAAATTCGTTTTAATAAAACAAAAAGTTATTTATCTTCTTTATTAAAAAAAAATAAACTATTCAATTTTTGTATTCCATTTTTTATTTTTATTTTTTCTTACAAATAAATATGTTTTAAATCGTGCATCGCACGATGGGTAATTCTAGTTCATCATAATAATAAGAATTTGTCACATTATATTAATTTAAACAAATATATTATACACGAAGTATCGAGCCCCAAAGATTTGGGACCAAAATCGTTCAGCGGTGACCGTAAATAAGTTTCTTCGGCTTGAGTTGAGTAAAAAACTTCGAATGTATTTTTGCACTATCACCATCTTCAAATAAAGTACTTTACGATATCACCATGAATAGCACATAGCAAAGCAACCCTCAATTACAGCGGCAACTGCCATCATATGAAATGGATTCAACATCCATTTATGAAATCCTTGCAAAAAGAGGATGAACGAAATATTGCGGCTACACCTAAACTAGGTGCAAAGAACCAACCAAATTAACCTATTGGATTCATCAGGAATACATAAACGATTGACAATTGGACCAGAGAATGTGATTGCATTATAAGGCCGCAAGTATCCACACCTAGTAGCCTGAAAAGGAAAATAGTTATCGGGGCTATTTTCTTTTTCCAACGAAGGAATTCATTTCCGAATTAGATTGCACTTTATGAGTTGTTATTCCTTCATCTTGAAATATATGTCCATAGTGAATAAAAAATATTTCCGTATCATAGTAGTATCATCATTTATTAACAATCCATAAAAAAGTAGCTTAATTATTTAATTATTAATTTTTGCTGATGAGTGAAGGACTGGGGAAGGGAATTTGGCTGCACCTTCGAGCCCTTCGTATTCAGAGTCGTTGCCCATTAAGGTTGCACCTTTAGCTCGGGACCCTATTATGACCAAAGCAGCCTCACAGCGTTCTTAGGTGACCTCTCTGTCTACTACATCTTAGAGCCTATCCGTAGTTGTGGTTTCAAAAGTTCACATTTGCACGAGTGCTTAGCTTCCGAAGTTCAATGTGATGCATTTTGATAGCTAATGCAAAGTGGGGGACATCACGGATGGTCCCCTTAGTTTTGTTTCTTTTATACTAGCTACCGGCTTGTGGTAGCACTGTTTTAAACTTTTAGATATTCTTATTTTTTTGCTCGATGGTAAATTGGTTTTTTTTTTTTTTTTTTTTTTTGTCTTTTCATTAGTGCAAGTAATTATTATTGACTCTCATTCTCTCTCTCTCTTCTTTTTTTTTGGGGGATATTTATTGACTAATTGATTCTTTTAAGAATTGATTGATTATTATTTTAATTGTGAAATGAAAATCAGAGACCTTCTCAAGCCTAATAACACTGCTCAATCCAAAAAAAGAAAAAGAAAATAAAACTGATTGTTCTCTTAAAGGTCCCTCAAAGTTCAGCTAATTACAAAACAACCCAACAATTGGCACAAAGTGCAGAGAAAACTTCTTTGATAAACTGATACCTTGTGTAGAAATACATAGTAATTGCCAATTAAGAAGTACAAGCAGGCCTTCGAGGTGGCAATTGCTGATGGGGAGTTCTCTGCAAATATAAACAAACAAATAAATAAATAATTATGAGTCCAACTTCGGTATCACTGTGGTATTGATATCACTGTGAGAGAATAATAAAGATATATTTAAATATGAGGGATTCACCAAATTATATAATTTTATTTTTATCAGTACCACTGTGATACCAGTACCATAGAATCACCCAATAATTATTTACTTTTGCATGTTTAGATAGCCTAGTCTAAAATAGACACTTAAATAAGACCGTTTTTATGGATCTTTTGTGTACGTGATTCTTTTAATGATAAAGTAAAACTTTCAAGGTAAGAAGTGTAATGTTAAGTGCTAACATTTATTAAAAACAATATTTTTAAAAAAGTAACAGTTTTCTGCTATAAAAGTAAGAATTTTATGACAAGAATATCTCACGTCTTACGGATTACGATGTTAACTCAAACTAAAATTCAAATTATGTCCTATAAATCATCATAGAGTGGAGTAAAAAGAAAAAAAAAAAAAAACTATCCCCTTTATATATATACATAATTTTCATTTAATTTTTTAGAAAAATGGGTTTCGTGTTCGTTGGTTGACCCAACCCAATCCATCCAACTTTTTTTTGTGTCATTCATATTCGATCCTTTTCTTATTCAAATCCATTTAAAATCAATCATAACCTCAATTTTCGGGTTCAATTGTGTAAAAAATTATCACCCTATTGTGTATATATATGAAAATACACTCGGTGGAAAAAAAATCCACAAGAAAAAGCAAAAATACCTTTAATTTTGGTAGTAATGTCTCTATGGCAATGGTGGATTTTTGGTCAACTCCTGCACCTTGCTGTTAATTGGTAATCAATATTTACATTGACAAAAAAGAAAAGAAATTAGGATTTATGTCAGAATAAATAAAAGTAAAAGATTTTAAAACGAAGATAATTGGGTTTCATATTAAATTTATACTTGGCAAAAAAATTTATATGAGACCGTCACATGACCGTCACACGGTGTGACGGGGAAAAAATGTCACTTTTTGTGATAAAAGTATCACGTTTATCTGTAAAAGTATCATTTTTTTTTTAAAAGTATCATTTTTATCTGTACAAGTATCATTTTTTTCTGCAAAAGTATAAATTTTTTCTGTAAAAGTGTATTCCGTTACACGTATGACCGTCACACACAACCTCCATTTTTTTCTGAATTGAAATACTTATATTAAAATAAATTTAATTACCTTGCATAGAGCCCAATCTGCCGAGTCAAAAAAGGCCCTTTCATGATCCTACATTTAGAGGGAAAAACAAGTTGTATGTTAAATATGCACGGATCTAAAATTACGAACCCGGGTAAATTTTAGACTCGAAACACTTGGATATCGGCGGATCCTAGTGATTCGATATGGATTCGTGAAAAAATGCACGAATTCAGATCTGAACAGAGTACGTGTTTATAAACATGATACGTTTATTAGTAAAAAGTAATAGCTTTCCCGAGAAAAAAATATTAAAGAAGTATTACATTTTTTCCGATTAAAACTCTATTTTTTTTTAAAAAAAATGTTTTAATTTTTTTTGTCAAAAAGTATTTTTTTCCGGAAAAAATAAATATTTTCTAGAATCGTAGCTGGGTCAAATTTTATAAATCTAATAATTTTATATAAGATAATTAAATAAACAAAAATAATAGTACTTGCCTTTGAGATAAGAGGCTTCTTCTTGGGCACAAGTCCTCCATACTTATTATCAATTGGTGCAGTCTGCAATTAAAATTTAAATAAAATTAATTCACTTGAACAAACCCCAATTAGGAATGTACTTAAAATAGTAGGTGGCAAAATATTGATCGGCCCAATCATCCGACATTTTAAACGAGTTGAATATATAAATCTTTAACTTAAAATATTATTGAGACCAAGAAACCTAAGTTAATGGGTTAATGGCCTGATGGGCAGCAATGCTAGCAAGCTGGCCCTACATTTTTTTTTCTTTCTTGTGAGTATGGGATGTGTAGAACTGGACTCACCAGCTTCTAAGCTGCTAAAATATTAATTCGATTATGTCCTACATATGATGTTAACTTGACGAGTTTAGTCGGAGGACGATTTTCAACTAACACGAGAAGTTCATGGAAGTAAACCTAACAAGCCAGTAGCAACAACTATTTGAATTTTAGGTGAACTTCAACTTCTTGCCTAACTCATTTGACTTCCAATTTGACAAAGGAAATTAAAATTAAAATTAATATGCTAGGAATATTCTACTTTTAATTTGAACTAAGCCCTATATTTGACCTTATTGGGCTCGTCCTTTTCTAATTAGCAACAACCATAATTTAATTGAACCAATCTTGATTAGTATTATACTCAAAATATCGCAAATAATATCTCTCAAATATTAATATTTATAGTACACACACATCATATTCGTATCTAAAAGTGGCACTTCAGACAATTCGGATTGAGCCCATCGGGCCAAGCAAAATGTTGGGCCGTGTCAGGTCAGTACAAAATTTCATCCGACTAAAAAATAGTGAGCACAACAAGGTTCATCCCTTTAACATACACTAATATTTGCCAGATCATTGGCCTATTGAGTCAGACCTAATGCACTCACAGCCTATCTAAAATATCGTAGATAACCAAGTTTGCCACATTATACTAAATAAGTATCTTATTATAAAATGCTAAAGAAAACCATAATCAAGAATAAAATATTTTTTCCGTCAGAAAAAAAAAAAGAATACTATATATTTAAATTGGTTAACATTTGTGACAAATGGGAATATGAATAGGTAAGAGATTAACTAGTTGGCAGGCCAACCACCATTAAAGTTTTAATCAAGTGCAATTAGTCTATACCGACAATTTTCAATATAATTATCTCCTAATTAAATGCATTATTAAGATTAGATGTGTCAATTTAGGCCGCATGGCCCAGCCCGCATGGCCAACTCCATGTGTCGGGTTGGGTCAGTTTCATCAGGCTGAAATTGGTGAGTGTACCTCGTCATCTTAAACTACTCAGAAATTATCGAATTGATTCATGTCTCATTAAGTTATGGCTCATTACCGTACTTTAAACTAAAACTTCTATTACCAACTATGTCTAAAATTTTGAACAAATTAGGTGGGATCGATTTTGCCGCCACTTACTAACATTGGGTGGTTAAAATATGTTAACTTGTAACAATCACATCATGCAAAAACCTAATTTTCCACATGGACCACTAAGAATGTATGGTAGAGGTACACAACATTCCACGTGAATGCTCCTCCAATTACAAATCTAAAATTTTATGCCTTTTATTCATTATTACTATTCCAGAAGAATATTATATATGTGTGTGTTAACTATATATATATTTTTTTGGCTAAGTTGTGATATTGACATACTTATAACACTTAGAGTTAGAGCTGATAAAATTGACCCGGCCTAATAAACTGATCTAGTATGTTCGATATTTTAGATGAGTTAAACACAGAAATTTAGGCTCAACAGGCTCAACCCATTTTTTTTTAAAAAAAAAAAAAAAAAACCGACGATCTACGAACCGGACAAAAAATTCTTTGTATATTTAAGGAAGATGGATTGGACTCAATAATTTTTGTCCACAGAATCATCGAATCCGACAGACCCGATTCAACTTATGATCTTAGTCCGATAACGCTAACTTTCCGGACCTGCCAGGTCATATTGCCACCTCTACTTGTGGTGGCATATATTGCACATAAGTATCTTATACATTGAATGTTTTTCATAGTGCATGTAGACATATAGGTCTTTTAAGAAACTTAGTAAAAGAATTTAATGTTTGATATGCATAATTGATCAATGAATATTACCTCCCTTCATCAATGGGAGTTATGCTTCAGAAATTTATTTCTCCTTAATATATGAGTTATTTTTCAACATTAATTTCTCGCTAAAATTTTCAAAAATCACAAAGTAGTTATATATAATTAAATAAATCGAATAAAAAAAAAAAGATCGTGTAAGCACAAATTAATTGTTTTTCAGAGAGTTGTACTAGTACATTGGTACCTTCATGACCGAAAATTTACATTTTTAAACGACACTCTTATTATAAGATGGAAAGAATACGTAATGAAAAACCAGTTGCCAAACCCAAGCCCATTTTTCTCACTGGCAAAATTATTGTAAATTTTCATCTTTTCACAAATTAACACACGTTTTATTTGTACCGAGATAATTTGCACACTTCTCTCAGTACGTGGAATAAGAAAGAGTTGTTTTTTATTTTTTCAAAGGTGGAGATTGAGGGTGAAGATTTTAAGGGCGTAGATTGTAAGAGAAATTTTCTTTTTAAAGGTGTGCAAATTATCTTGGGACACCCCGAAAAGGAAAATGTGCAAATTATCTCGGGACGGAGGGAGGGAGTACAAAAGAAAATAAAGTTAATAGAAATATTAAATTATTATAGTTATTTAAGATTTAGTAATTAGAGAAAATACCTCTTGATGTTGAGAAGAAACATTATACTCTCCACTTCTCTTGTAATCCTCCATAAGACTGCCTCTGTGTGTGTGAGAGAGAGAGAAGTAAAATGAAAATTAAATTATTTAAATTCAATTATATATATATATATATATTGAGAAAGAAGAGAATGGCATTACCTTGAAATGGAGGAAACAAGAGAAGCAAGCAAAGGTGGAGTTAGAGAGAGAATGAAGATGGAAACAAAACAGACACAAATATATACATATATATACATATATCTCTGTGTGTGCGCGTGTATAATGGTAGGTACATGTACAGGAATGGATTGGGGGGCGATTGCCCCCTTAATAATTTTTTTTTTGTTTCGTTACATGTAATTTTGTTTAATTAGGGGTGAGGGTTAATGACGTAAAAGTTCACGATCTTATCAATTACTATTTACACTATGATTTTTCAATATGAAAATATACTACATGTATGATTCTTTATAATTCGATGCACTCGAGTAAGTTTTTTGCTCCAATTACTGATTTGAAGCCCTAAATCGCGATTTTGGCTATCCATACTACAGATGTGTAATCATACTATATATATAAACTTTTAATTAAATGAAAATGATAGCCTTTAATTATTAGATTTATTGATAAAATAAAGTCCTTTTCATTTAATTAGGAGTTAAAATAATTTGTACAATTATACAGATGTAATTGGGCGGGTCATAATCATAATTTTGGGCTTCACATCAACGACTGGAGCCCAAAATTTGCTAAGGTGCATTGAATTGAAAGTTTTATAAATGACAGTTAAAAAATCATGTTGCAAATGATAATTGGCAAAAGTTTTAAGTAATTAACTCTTATTTTTATTTATAATCTTAATATGGGTTCGTCTCATTGATTAAAAAAATTGTCATTCATACTTTATAATATAGTTAATAAAAGTCGAATTTTATTACATGTAGCCTAGCATAAAATTTTACTACATTTATCAATTGGTTTCGTACAAGAATGTGATTTTATTACATTCAATGAATATACAATATAAATCTTTACTATGCATTTATCAATCGGTTTCTTGCAAGAATTGGATTTTATTAAATTCATTGAATGTACAAAATATATATTTGGACATACATTTTACCAATCGGTTTCTTACTCTGTTCATGATAAATGGAATAATGAAAAAATTACAAAAATTCGTCTTGTAATAATAAATGGTTTGTAATTTCAGTTTCACATAAATTAATATTTACAATTAAGTCCTAAAATTTTTAGTTTAGTTGATTTGGTCCTAATGTTATGAAATTTTTAAATTTTGGTTATAATTTGACACATACATTTCACCTGCATCAAGTGAGCTCAGTTTTCAACACAATTAATCTAACGTCAGGGACAAATTTATTTCGTCCCGATCTTTAAAAGTTTAATGGAATGGACATCTTCCCAGCAAAGTTGACATATAACGATTTGTGAATGTTTTTCAGTGGTCGAAATTTTGTACTTTATACAAACTAGAGTACGAGGTTAAACTCATGTAACGCACATGAGTGTGCCATATCAATTTTGGGGCAAAAATCTCAGTTCCTACCAAAATTGGGACTAAATTTACAAAATTCAAATCAGTTAATTTAAAATTTCAATTTGCATAAGACTAAATTTGCAATTGACCAATTATTAGAAGGCCACTTTTGCAACATTCTTATGAGTCACTAAATTTGTAGTTTAAAAAGACTTACCGACAAAATATATTTATAAGGTGGGAGTTTTTAAAACTTGGAATATATATATACATAAATAAATAAATATATATATAAAAATATTTATTTATATATATTGTTAGAACATCAACATCAAATGGAGCCTTAGCCTAACATACACCCTACAATTTTTAATGTTTTTTAAACAAGCCACCCTGCAATTTTGAACCGACACATAATAAAAGGCACATTTATTTTGTTTAATTATTACTAAGCATAAAATTTAATTATTAAAATGCCCGATCTGATGGGCTGGCCCAGCTTGTCCGAAATTTTAGATGAGTTGACCATAGAAATCTGGGTTCGTAGGACTATCGACCCAATACGATGGACCAAAAGTCCAAGAACTATGGACCAATCCATTTCTTTTTTATATATTTAAGGTGGATGAGCTGGCCGGATCGAACCAAGGCGAGCGGGTTGGATTGCCAAGTCCAATAAAGCACCAATAATAATCCAAGGGTTTGGTTTGATTTCCAAGTTAAGTATCAATTTACTATTGTTCGGGGATTTGATGTGAGATAGTATCATCTATGCACCACTTAATTTGCTACAAGTAGTCAATATGCTACAATTTTATTTAAGGACCAATAATTAATGTTATTTATAGGGTAAATGTTTTTTAGTAAATTAAATTTTTATCATTTTTTTATTTAAGAACATTAAGGTTGATCATTTCGATTTTGGTCCTCTAACTTTCAAAATCCAATAAATTGGCCCTTTAACTTTGAAATTCGATAAATTCGACAAATTGAACGTTACCTACTGTAAGTGGCCAACTTTTTAAATTTCAAAAGTTAAAGGACCAATTTTTCAAAATTTAAAAGTTAGAAGAACAAAATCAAGTTGATCAAAGATAATATCCTCTAATAGAAAATGGTAAAATTTATTTGACTAAAAAAAAATAAAACTATATATCATAGAATACAAAAAAGGTATGACATTAGTTAGATACTTAGATTATTTCTTGAAAATATAACTTGGATTATTAATTTAAATTAAAATGTAATTAAATTCCGGTGCTATATTTATGGTTCAATATGATTATATATAGGTTGTTGATGAATAGAGAGTTCGGTAAAATGTTAGTGTTCGAGCTCTTTAACGTTTCGTTCATATTCATTTATCTTTGTTCGTTTATAAACGAACAGAGCTTGAGCATTGATTCGTTCATTTGTTAATGACTCGTAAACAGTTTATTTGGCTCATTTAATAATAATAAAATTAATGGTAATAACATTTTTATATTATTTATTATGTAACTCACTTATTTTAAAGAGTTCATGAATTTCTTGCTCAAAAAATAAAATTCAAGATCTTTGAAAAATAAAATAATATCAAATATTTGTGTTCACATTAGAGGTGACAATTCGGGCCGGCCCAAATTTTTATCGCACCAAATATTACTGAGCCCAACTTAACCTAACCCCCTTAAATATATTGGACTCGATGGTTCTTCGGATGTAGATTTCTATGATCGAGCCTATCTAAAATGTCGGACGGACTAGGCTATTCCATCGGGTCGAGCTGATTTTGCCAGCTCTATTTTCACATACACAGAATGTTTACATACTTGATGTTCGTTAATATTCGCTAACATTAACGACACCAAATTAACAAACTTGATACGTGCTCGTTCTACTTCAAACTTAATAAATATTACTTAAATAATCCAAAACTCAGCTGGACTATCTTATTCAGATGTGCAAATTTGTAATTGGAAATCAAAATCAATCCAACGGAATCATTTCACAAGTTGACAAACTCTAGGGCACTTCGAATTTCCCCTTTTCTGCCTGTTTTATTTCCAAAAGAATATATTGATTTTTGTTTCTCATATCCTTTTTATTGTGATGTTTTGAATTAATTAACCAGTCAAATATGGTGAACGTTTCACAACGGCCAAAGAGTGGATAGTGACACCATAATAATCAGGGTTGACAATCCTTAACCCGAATTCACGAATTTAATTTAATGTGGCCCGAATCTATTGAGAAAAAATTGAAATTAATTTGATACGGACTCAATTAACTTAATTTGATTCAAAGGGATTCGAAATTAATAACTTATCTTAAAATATGTAAGATCAGTGTTTGATCACTGTTAATTAGTGATTAGGGGATTTTCATTATATAAAGATATTTACAACTTGAGTTTACAAGGAAACAAATAAAATAATAATTGTACAAGATATACAAGAGTATTATAAACGAAATATACTAAGTAATTATCCTTTAATACCCCCCGTCAAGCCTTGTGTGGGATGTGGAAGAACGTAAAGCTTGGTACGTAAGAACTCAAAAGCCGGACGAGGAAGATTTTTGGTGAAGATGTTAGCGAGCTGCAAATGAGAAGGAATGAAGTTGGTAGTAAGCTTGCCGGCAGTTACAAGCTCCCGAATAAAGTGACAGTTAATGTCGATGTGTTTCGTGCGCTTGTGAGCAACCGAATTCTGACTGAGAAAGAGCACTCTTGTTATGAGAAGGAAGGATTGGACGGTTAAGAGAAAAGGTACGAAGTGCACAGAGAAGATTTGTGAGCAAGACAACTTCTGTGGCAGCGTTGGCAAGAGCATGGTACTCAGATTCACAGCTAGAACGAGCAACTATAGGTTGTTTCTTCGCGCTCCAAGAGAATATTTCCGCCCAGGAAAATGGAGTAGCCGAAGGTGGAACGTTGAGTTTCAATACACCTAGCCCAATCTGCATCAGAGTAGCCTATAATGGAGGAATCCGGTCGACAGGTAAAGGTTAAGCCATGAGTAATAGTACCCTTAACATAGCACAGGATGCGCTTAACAGCAGAGAAATGATCAGTGGTAGGAGGATGCAGGAACTGACTGACATGATTGACCGCGTAGGATAAGTCAGGACGAGTAATAGTTAGATACTGAAGAGCACCAACGAGAGACCGATAGAGGGTAGGATCCGAGAAGGACTCACAAGTGTTGATGAATGACTCACCGGCCACCAAGGGGGTAGCAATTGGTTTTGAATCTAAAAAGGAAGCACGATCCAAGATATCACGAGCATATTTGTGACTGACCAACAAATATGTTAGTGGGAGTGTAAGAGACCTCGAGGCCCAAAAAATAACTCAGACGCCCTAAATCCTTGATAGCAAATTCGGTATGAGTCCGGGAAATAAATCGGGCAAGTAAAGCAAAATCATTGCCGTTAACAATGATATCATCTACATAAAGAAGTAGATAAAGAACAGAGGTGCCTTGATGAAGATAAAACAGAGAGGAATCAGACTTACTCTCACGAAACCCAAGACTCAAGAGATAGGAGCTAAACCTTTGAAACCAAGCCAATGGAGCTTGGCGAAGACCATATAAAGCTTTCTTCAAGCGACATACATGATCAGGGAAGCATGGGTCCACAAAGCCAGGAGGTTGAGCCATAAAAACGGGCTTGTCAAGAATACCGTTTAGGAAAGCATTCTTGACGACTAACTGATGTGAAGGCCACCGATGCTGAACATATAAGGCTAAGATAACACGCACCGTGGCAGCCTTGACCACGGGACTGAAAGTGTGGGAAAAATTTGTGCCGGGAATCTGAGTAAAGCCCTGAGCAACGAGACGAGCTTTAAGGTGCTCAACGGAACCATCAGAGTGATACTTTGTCCGAAATACCCACTTAGAACTAACTATATTAGTATTCGGTGGGCGAGGAACCAAATCCCAAGTACAATTCGAACGGAGAGCATAGATCTCTTCTTGCATAGCGGAAAGCCATTCAAGGGATTTTAGGGCAGATTTAAATCCCCGGGGTTCAGTCGAGGAGATCAAAGCGGTAAGAAGTGTTGTAGAAGCTAGATGAACAGGATACTTGGGTTTGAAAATGCCAGATTTACCTCGAGTAACCATAAGATGAGATGGTTGGAGAGGCGGCACTGATGGTGATACCGGTGGCGAAGGAGGTTCGGCGGCATGAGGTGCAATAAGGTCAATTGCAAGGACGGGTAGCGACAATGGAGGAGACTCGGTGGTGCATGCCGAGCATGGGCTCGGAGGGGTAGTGGAATGCTCAATTGCATGGGAGGATGGCGATGGAGCGGAAGGAGAAGCAACACCGAATTTCGAAAAGTAGAAATATCAATATCAGAGACATGAGTGGCTTGAGACGGTCCTGAGAAGGGGAACAATTGCTCGTCGAACTAGGCATGACGAGTGAGGTAAATTCGAGAGGAGACAGGATCGAAACACCAAAAATCCTTATATGTGCCACTATAGCCAATAAAAATAAGGGATGACAGCGAGGGGCCAACTTGTGAGGAGCATAGTCACGAAGATAGGGAAAAATCCGGCAGCCGAACGACTTAAAATTCCCATAATTCGGAGTAGACCTAAAAAGCAGTTGAAATGGAGATTTATTGCCCAATAATGAAGATGGAAGACGGTTAATGATATAGACTGCAGAGGCAAACACGTCAAACCAAAAATGAGCAGGCATGCGAGCATGAAATAACATGGAGAGTCCTGTTTCAGAGATATGGCGATGCTTACGCTCAGCACGGCCACTGTTGGGGCGTATATGGGCAAGAAATACAATGATGAATCCCATGCAAATTCATAAAGTGACGGATAGTATGGTTCAAAAATTTAGTACCGCCGTCAGATTGAATAGCCTTGACAGTGCTAGAAAATTGATTGCACACAAACTTATGAAATCGCACGAAAACATCATAAAATTCAGATTTAGCCCGTAGAGGTTTTAACCAAGAGAAACGAGAGTGGTTATCCACAAACACAACATAATAGGGAAAACCATCCGGTGTAATGATTGGAGCAGGACCCACAGGTCACAATGCACTAAATCAAGAGGATGAGGAGAACATTTCTCATTAATAGCAAAAGATAAACGTCTACTTTTAGCTAACTGACAAGAAGAACACATGCCAGGTGTTGGCAAAACAGAAGTAACGGACAATTGTCCTGATTTCGAAGCGCAGCCACCAGTGCGGGATGAGCTTTGTCCAACACATAAAGACCATCATCACGACGTCCTTGAGCTATTATTGCCTTGGTTGCCCGATTCTGAATAGCAAACGATTTAGCAGAGAAAGTGACATCAACCGGAAAATCAAAGGTTAATTCACTAATTGATAACAATTTTTTGGCCAGATGTGGCACCACAAGAACATCCAACAAACGAATATTATCAAATAAAAGACGAGAGCCAATATGAGTGATATTTAAAGCATCGCCATTACCAATAATAACACGACCATTACCAGAATATGAGGTAATGAGGTATAGTCGTCCAAGTCAGAAGTTTGAGTTGTCATATGAGCTGAAGCTCCAGTATCCACATACCAGTCCGAGGAGTTTGGCGAAGAAACATTACAGGCAAAATGAAAAGCCAGAGCGAGCTGAGCAGAAGAGTCACCGGAAGGCCGAACGAAACGATCGGGGCGCTTGTGAGCATAGTGCTCGCCCCGAAAAATTTGGCAACGAGGAATATAGGGTTTGCGCCCCCCACACCCCCCAGAATTGGAGCCACTGCCATCGCGATTGGAGGAATTCCCACCGCGAGCGGTGGATGAACTACGAGCAAAAGAGGAGCGTCCATAAGAGGCCTGCGAATTGTGGTAAGAATAGGCAGACTGTGGCCGACAATTGCGCGTCTGGGCCATGAAAGCCACCTTCCCAGGCTCAACATCAGTTATGGGACGGTGCATAATTGCATATGCAACAGCTTGATGAAGAAGGTCGCGAAACGAAGGGACCGGAGTGATGTCATTCGAGTGTCAGAAAATGCGCTGAATTGAGGACCGAGACCACGTAAAAACCAGTTGCTCTTGTCGGCGTCGTCTACTGGCTTGCCGATGGCAGCCACTTGGTCACAAAGAAGTTTGAACTTACGACCGTAGTCAGCAACCGAGAGAGAGCCACGCTTGAGAAGGAGAAGCTCTTCTCGTAATTGAGTGGTGCGGGACTGCGATGAGTGGCTGAATGCAACCTCGAGAGCGAGCCAAGTAGCCTGAGACGTTTCATAGTCAATAACCTCGGCTAAGGATTCTTCGATGAGAGACGAAAGGAGCAGACTGAGAATTTTCTGGTCCTTGGAATTCCAAACTAGATACGCAGGATTTGGGGAAGAAGAATCGTCGGTACCGATGACAGTGGCAGACGGAGCGGTGGTGGTTCCGTCAATGAAACCATGAAGATCATGGCTGAGAAGCATGGGTGTGACCTATTTCTTCCAAAGAAGATAAATGGAAAAATTTAACGTAACTGTTACCATGTGAAGAAGGATATTCATGGGGACAAAATCAACCATGGAGAATGAGAAGAGGATGAGGGAGACGAGCTCGTCGGAGAAGAAGATAACGACTGTCGTGAGGGCGGTGCGGAGATGATGAGAGAAGAGAATAGGGTTACGACGTACGTTTAGGTTGTATATAAAGATATTTACAGCTTGAGTTTACAAGGAAACAAATCAAATAATAATTATACAAGTGTTGATACGCAAATTTCGTATCAAATTAAAATGCGTCACATAATAAAATATATGTTGAGAATCAATTTTATATTGATTATTTTAATGTTAGGAATTAATTAAATATAATTCCTATATTAAATAGTCAATTTAGTTGATGATTTATTAAATATTTTATTGACCAATGGAAAGCCGCCACGTGTCAAGATGATGCAGATATTACTAAATTAAATTAAATTAATTTAGTAATTATCCAAGAAGATGAGGATAAACATCAAGTCATGGTGGACCAATCAGAACGCTCCATGTGTCAAGTTGTTGCAGTAATTATTAAATTAAATATAACTAATTTAATAATTATCTTATGGATAATGATATTGTGGGCTAGAAACTTTTTTGGTCCGTAACTTGTGGCTTGTGCTATTTTGGTCCCAAGAAAAAGTTATGAATTCAATTTAGTCCCACAACTCTTGAATTGGATCCCTTTTGGTCCTAATTTGGCCCGCGGTGACTACTTTCGCCGGAAAACAGCACGTGTGGGTCACGTGCCAAAAAATTCCGGCCGTTCTTTTCCGGCGAAATTAGTCACCGCCGGCCAAATTAGGACAAAAAGGGATCCAATTCAAGAGTTGTAGCACTAAATTGAATTCATAACTTTTTTTTGGACCAAAATAGCACAAGTCAAAAGTTACGGGACCAAAAAAGTTTTTAGCTCTGATATTGTGAAGGACCAATCATATCACTACATTCAGACTCAAGCCCATTAGAATTTTCCCATCCTACAACTATATATAGGGCCTCATCCTCCACCAAAATCACAAAAACAGAAGTCCAAGAAAGGTGGTACAAAATCAATCTTGAGATTAAGGCGGTACAAAGCCAATATACGGCGTTATGAAGCCAACCTGGTATTACAATCCGGCGTTACGAAGCCAATCTTGAGATTTTCATGGCGTTACAAAGCCAATCTCAAGATTTTCAATGTTCGATCCGAGCTCAAGGTGTTAAGCCCCTCCAGTCGACGTTTTCGAGTCAAAACTTCGAAGGCATACTTCGTCGTTCGTCAAGATCTTTGAAGACGTTCTTCGCATATTGAATCAAAAGTGTCGTTTAATTCAAAATCAAGCTCACAAGCCTTTGAATTAACATTACTCAAATCAAAGTCCAAAATCGGGGAAAATCAAAGTCAACTCCGACATCAATCAATCAAAGAGAAGAATCGGAGGAGAACTAGAGATAGGAACTCACAAGTTATAAACATTATCCATTTGATCCGAGAAATTTGATCTTGTAATTCTTTTTTTTGTTTATTTATTTATACACGAAATTTGTTGTTACAACAAGATATATAAGAATATTACAAACGAAATATACTAATTACTTATCCCTTAATAAAATACAATAATTATATTTTAAAATTATTTTTGATATGTAACCTGAATCGACTCAAAATCGAACACGAATTCGACTCAATGTTTCGAATTGTCACCCCTAATAACAATGTTAAAAGTATTGTGTATGTCAATTTAGGGTTAATTATGTGAAAATTCACGACCTTTTGATCAATTATCATTTACAAAATGACTTTTCAAACATAACATAGATATGTCACATTTATGATATTTTCAATTTAATACACCCGAAAAAGTTTTTTGCTCCAAATGCTTTTGTGGAACCCAGAATCGAGATTTTGTCTATCTCTACTACAAACGTATAATCTTACAATGTTTATCAAGCCTAATTAAATGAAAACGATATTGTGTACTGAATAGGTTTAACAATTAAACAAATGATTGTTTTACATTAATTAGGGCTTAAAATAATTTGTACAACTACATGTATGTAATTGGGAGGGTTAAAATTTCAATTTCAGGATCCACATTAGCAATTGAAGCAGAAAAATTCCCCTGGTGTATTGAATTGAAAATTTTATAAAGGTGTTGCATTTCTACGTTATAATTTAAAGGTCATATTGCAAATGATAATTGACTAAAAATTCGTGAATTTTTACGTAATTAACCCATCAATTTATATATGAAGTATCCTCAATTTAAATGTTGCTACATAAACTTATTAATTACAACACTACCACTATCAGTGGGTACATTGTGACGATATTGTCCTACATCTATAACTTGTTAACTTTATTGCTACTATTGTAAAGAATTGGAGATTGGAGTTATTATGTCACGCATTCTGCTCCTAATTAACTGCAATGGAAGTGATGTCTTAATTATGAAAGGTGTAGGGCAAATGGATGTCTAGTCATAGGTGGATCTAACGATGGTGATAGTTATAAAAAATATGGTCAATGTTGTAATTAAAAAATTCATTGTTGATTACAAATATTAATAAATTTTAAAGGTCATGTTGCATTTAATAATTATATAAAAGGTCATAATTTTATTTGTAATTAACCCTATATTTTTTTAGGTATCAATAAGTATTTGTTTTAAGGTTCTAAGAAAAAGTACTACCTCTTTTTATTTGATGCTAAGGCTGAAAAGTTCTCTAAAACTATGTTACGGTAAGACAGGTAGTTAAATATGATTAAACTAAGTTGACTGCATTGACATATTTAGTCAATATTTAACTATTTAATGTCATTTCTCTTATCCTAAGACGATCTTACAGAAGAGTACTAAAAAAAAAGGGCTTACAAGAGATGATCTTTTAATGAAATGTTTACAAATATTGATCTTTTTAGTCTTTTATTTTTCTTGAGTTGGAGACATTTTTCTTTGAGAGAAAAAGAGAGATTGTTTCATTTTTTTTTTTATGTTAAATCATAGGAAATAATTATAAAATTTTCAGATGACACAAGAGCAAATTAAATTAACTATTTGTTTACCAAATTTCTTTCACAATAAACACACCAAATACATTCTTTTTTACACTTGCAGATTCAGGTATGTATTGAAATATAAAGGTAATTTACATTTTACCTTCATAATTAATCATATATTTTAAAATATCCAATCTATATCAATACTTGATTTCCTCAATATTATGTTGGACTGTAATTGTATGTTTGAGATCTTCACCAAAGTGTAAATGGTGGTCTCCCATTGGGATCCTTCGGATTCCAAACTGATCAACGGTACTTAAGTGAGCGCACGTGTCAAGATTAACTACGACACGTTGTTTTGTCCCAGCCATCACGTGAACTTTCTCGAATGCTACCAATTGTTTCTCCTCAACATATGGGGCAGAGGCGTATACCATTAGAGTGTGGGTCCCATCCAGTTCTCCTACGTTTTCGACATCAAGATGCAACCTGTGGGTTAGGGCGTCACAATTTGTGTGTGAAACCCTAACGCCCTTGTTTATTAAAGTGGTGGTGTTGAAAGCTTGTTTTCGGCTTGTAAAAGGGACCGAAATTTTGGTCGGCCCACGAGCCAATGTTTGCCGAAAGCTCGTGTAACTTAACCCGAACCCGAATGGAAACACGACCCGACCCTTGTAGAATCGATAGGTCCGGCCGGGATACCCTCTTGATGGATCAGGGCGCATGGCCATATTTGTCATGGGCACCTTTGCTAGATAATCTTGAGGGTACCATGTCATAGGCAACTTTCCCCCTAAAAACAAAACATTTATAAAAAAAAAATTACTTTCTCATTAAAATAATTAGATTTGTAAAATTGTTATGTTTATGGTGAGAAATTGCAAAAGTAGTCCCTTGATAATTGATTATTTGTAATTTCAACCCCACACAAATTAGAATTTACAAATAAGTCCCCCAACAATTTCAATTTCGTAAATTTGGCCCTAATTTGGGTGCCTTTGAGAATTTAGTTTATACCAGCTCACGTGCATCACATGAGTTCAGTTCCCGTGCAAAAATCACAAGTTTAGGCCGCAAAAAGACATTCACAAATCGTGAGCCACACATGATAAAGAAAACTCAGTTCATGTGATGTAGGTGAGCCACATGTATCAATTTCCAGCCAAAATTCCAAATTCCCTCAAAATTATGACCAAATACTAGAAATTGAAATTTCTATGGGACTGAATTTACAAACGACCTATTATTAGAGGATTAATTTTGCAATTTTCACGATTTACGATTGCATACCTGGATTAGTTGTCCCAAATAAAACATCAGCAATAGCAGTACCTCCGGCTTGACCCGGATACCCAGCCCACAAAATACCCGCAATTTTGGGGTCATTTTTGGCGAATGTGACATCAATTGGGCCACCAGACATTAGGACCAATATAACGGGCCCTCTTGAGGCCCGAGCTACCCTTGATATAAGCTCTTGTTGGTGACCCGGTAAAAGAAGTCCGACCCGATCAAGGGCTTCACGTTCAATTGCTTGGCTAAGGCCCATTACTAGCACCGTAGCATCGGCCCGGCCCGCAGCAGCCTCGGCCCGCCCGAATTCTCTATTGTCAGCACAATTTACCAAAAAGCACCCATTTTCATGAATTGTTCTTGCATATCTTGAGATGCCTTGTAATGGAGTAGTATAGGCACATGGAACCCCTGAATATGTCAAAGAAAAAAAGAATGAGTATATAATATGTTCTAAAAGAAGTTTCGCGCTAGTCGGGCGGCATACTTATCTAATTAAGGTTTTGGTGGGATTAATCGGATCTAAACAAAGATAGGTGGAGAGAAATAGGAAAAAAACCATATATGATCAAGAACCGTCTAGCGTCCAGACGAGATATAGTCGGAGGTAGATAAAAAATTTTAAAACCAAGTTATATATATATATATATATATGTACATACATAAATAACTGAGTTAATATTAAATATGTTGGACCATAGGAATTTTGGAGCCATTATACCCGACTCGTTGGGCCAATAGTTGGACGGATTGTGAAAATCTCATAACATATTTTAAGGGAATGAGCTAGGTTGGACCAAATAATATTTGACTCAATGAATTATACACATTGCCTCAATTTACTGATTGGATCGAGTCGTCTGAATTGCGGCATCAAGCTAACATTTACTTTTTTTTGCCTTTTTCAGTTGATACTCAACCTCAAAAAAATCTCCGATTTAATATTTGTGCCACACGAGCATTAGTTTAAATCTATTTCGAGCCTTCAAAATCATATCTGTACGTCGAGGATGTGTCAAGGCATAATGCCTCCAACTAAATCCTCAAATTAGTTTAGGGTGGGTAAAAATAGAAATAAGGTTATTTCTTTACCTCAACTGGCATTTTTTATTTTGTTTCTATCGAAAAATAATAGTTTAAGTAGCGATTGACAAAAGTCGTGAAATATAGACATTAATGTAAGACTTTTTTAAAGTCGGGTACTAAATATAAGGAAAAAAAACCACTAAGAGAGTGTTTTTCATTGCTTTTGCTTTTAACGAAGTGATTAAAATTAGTATTTGTGCAAAAATCACTTATGATTAAAAATGAGTAGTGTTTGAGAATTAAGTGATTTTTGCCAAAATTTTAGAACGGAAGTGTTTGATAAGTAAGAACTTATAGACTCCTAATATTACTATTAGAAAATAAAAAAAATGAGCAGAAGCAGCGTTGTAGTTACTTACAACTTATGACTAAAAACTGATTTATTTGGTTAAAAGCTGAAAAGTGATTAAAGAAAGCTATTGCCAAAAGTCATATTGATTTTTTATAATAACCATATATAATTTGATAAAATAAATATATAAAATTATACCTGCATAATTGCCTATCATAGTGTCTGTAGCATCAGAATTGGGCCCAATAACAGCAATAGTCCGATGTCGCATAGTGGACAATGGTAAGGCCCGATTACGATTTTGTAACAGAACAATTCCTTGTCGGGCCGCTTGAAGGGCCAAATCTTGATGGGCAGGGGTGCAGACATCTTTTGGGCCCAAATTCAAATAGGGCTGTCTTGGGCCGTCAAACATGCCCAAACGCATTTGGACTGTAAGTAAATTAGCTAAGGCCCGATTTACGTCGGCCTCGTTTAGCTTCCCGGCCCGAATTGCTCCTTCTGTATGGAGCGCCAGGAAAGGCCCACAATCCAAGTCCAATCCTGTAAATGGAAATATTAACATGGGCCCAAACACTTAAATAAGACTATCTGTATCTTTCTTCGTAAATAATCCAGGTTGCAGAAGTAAGCGAAATAGGTAGTGGGGTGTTTAAGATAGCCTAGCGCCCTGGCACTTACTAGTTTGATACTTTTGTTAAAAAAAAAAATTATACTTTTGCAAATAAATATGATACTTTCTGTACAAAAAGTGATACAAGTTTTGTCCAAAAAAAGTGATACTTTTATGGATAAAAATGATACTTTTGCTACAATAAGTGATATTATTTCCTGTCACACGGCTGTCAAACCATGTGAGGGTATCACACAAGTTTTTGTCTAAATATTTGTTGTTTGTATTTTATTACTTATATCTTGCCTACACTATTTTCAAAACACTGTACCATTTAATATATAGTCAAATATATCACAATGTATAAATCTTAAATTGAGAAATATAATAAAATATATAAAAGGAATTACAAAAATAAAAATAAAAGTATTGGGGCCGCTTGGCCGAGTAATTGTCTGACTAGTCTATTTAGACAAAAAATTGTACTCTGCTGATTATCACTCGGCAATGTCGCTTAGCGATTAATCGAGCCCTAAACCAATTTTTACATCCATGAAGATAGTAGTTACTTCTATATAGACGTGATAATAAGTGTTATTTTTTAAGAAAAAATGTTGCTTGAAGCGTTAACATTTATACATAAGAAACAATTTTAAATATTTTTTTTTCTTTTTTTTTTAGTTAAAAATTAGGGGCGATAAAATTCGACATGACTCGATTGCATGATAATTTTGGATTTGAGTCGATAATAGCCCACACAATTCGCCACTCCTATTAAAATTAACATTTTTCAGAGAAGATAATCTTATACACGTATTACTTGTAATATAATTTTCAGACCTGCTTTAATTGAAAGAGCTGCAGCATCTTCAGGTGTGGTTGTATAATGTTGATTATCATATAAAACTCCAACCGAGTCGCAATCTGAAACAATGTACCTATATGGGTCCCACAAGAGGAAATTAAGAAAAAAAAGAAAAGGCAATAGAAAAATAAATAGAGTTGCTAAAAAGCTTTAATCAAGTATTCAAATTCTGTTAAATTGTCATAGTGAAAAATATACAAAATGTATTCCAATGTTTTACGTTTTTAACAAATTTATTAAAGTGTTTTAATAATTATCGATGAAATCATAACTTATTGATATTTTAACAATAATGATGTTTCACTGATCCTAAAAAATTGACGTATCTTGTTTCGTGCAAATTAAGAAAGCATTTTAGAGGGTGTTTGCAAATAACTGTGTTTCTAAAGAAGTGATTTACATTGATTTTTTATGGGAAGTTAAAATTAGGTAGTGTTTAAAAATAAAGTGATTTTGAACTAACATCCGCTTGAAGTTGGGTGATAACAGCTTTTTAGAATCAGATTTTAAGTGATTACGATGATAATTAGTTTTAAGTGTTTACAAGGGTGCTTCCCTTGCTTCAATTTATGACGAAGTGATTAAAATTAAAGAAATTACACCTATTTTAATAAGGAATGTGACTAGAGGTGGTAAAATTGGTCGGTCCATCGCCGGATATTTTAGAAGGATGGACACTTAGGATTTTTGGCTTGAAGTGGTATTAGGTCTGACAGACCTAGCTCGACGGGCCAAAAGCCCGTCGAAATGCGGCCGGCCCAAAAACCAATATATTATAGGGAGATGGGTAGGGTCGGAATTTGTTCACTAATTTTTGGTCCAGTAAAATTTTAAACTGATCCAACCCGATATATAACCTAGCGCTCAGCCCGAACAATTCGAATTACTACCTCTAAATATGATGATAACTTAAAATAAACAGAATGAAATACTAAACTATTTTTATGGGACGAAGAAATACGAACCCATTAAGGCGCCATTGGCCCCGAATGGTGTCACGAAGGAGAGAAGGGTCAGCACAAGTTGGTTTGCCATTAACTTGATTGTATGAGCACATAACACTTGCCACTTTCCCTTCAAATACACAAGCTCTGAAAGGCACATTGTATGTATCCTCCAAATCCTGTCTGCTTACCTGCATAAAAGCCAACATTATAGAGTCGTTAGGCGCTAGTCAGACGATAAATTGGGAATAAGGGTTAATCGGAGTCTAGATATGATTGTAATTAATAGGAGCCTAGCGCCTAGATGAAAACTAGTTGTAGCTAGTCGAGAATCTTTGCAACAAAGATAAAAACTTACATAGTACCCCTCTTTTTCAAAATATGCTCTATTTCCACCGTAATGGGCCAATAAACAAGGTCTCACCGGCCCAAAGTTCCACTAGGTAGCGGATGATAGAACCAAAAACCAACACCTAGAGGTGCAAAAATCGACACAGCTTAATAGGCCAGGTCAGTCCTCTTGACATTTTAAACGAAAAACTTAATTTCTAGCTCGATTGCCTTGCAGACTCACGATTTGGGGTGGGGTGTGGGGGGGGGGGGGTAAATTAGTCTAAGCTTAATAATTTATAGCCTAATGAAATCTTGACCCGACCCAAACCCAACATACGACATTGGCTCGATAGACCGGGCCGCATGAATTGTCACTTTTACGGCACATCTAAAATATACTTCCACTTTCGAGCTTAGTCATGCACTTTTGCCATCATCCTAGTAAGATATGAATTCGATTGTTTTGGGTCATAACCTACGGTCTAAGCCCACCTAAAATATCAGATCGATTTATTAAATTGAGTTCATTTTGGCAGCTCCATGTATAAAATATGAAAGAAAGAATCCTGAAAGATGCTAATTGGTTAGTGATAATGATAGGATTATGGATAAGACTTTGTAGTTTAGAGTCAAATTATTGGGCCCAATATATTGGTGGGTGAGAGTTGCAGGCACACAAGAGATGGACGATCCGTGCAAGCAAGAATCATTAGTTACTTTTAACGTTAATTTTTGTCTAATCACCAGGAGACAATCACTTTTTGGTGAACTTAATGAAATGACTATATTATCCTTAATCGGCACGATAACACGAACCCATACTGATTTGAATTTGCTGAATGAAACTCAAAGTCTAAAAAAAAAAAACGAACGTGATTAATTCGATTTAAACTAGAATCAATTGAAATCAATAATTTATCACATAATTTTATTATTATTAATTTCTCAAATAAATATATAATCCGAATAGATTCGAAATCGAGCAAAAATTTAACTCGGTACTCTGAATGGCCATCCTACTTGTCATTTAGGGATAAAAATCAAAGGCGCAAAGTTGGACACAATACTGTCTTAACCTTGAACCAGATTGGACTTATTATACCCATTTATTATTCACTATATTATTGTTTAAAACAAATAAGAAATATACTTTTTTAATTATATATGTCAAACAATTTTCTTCTGTAATACATATTTTTCCAAAATAAAATCACATAAACACATATACAATAAATTGAATTTAAATATTTTAAAAGAAAATAAAATAACCAACAAGAATGGTGAGTTTTTTTAAAAAAATAATAATCCATAACAACATTATATAATTTTAATATTCCCCTTAAATAATCTCCACTCGTTCCATTATCATCTTACACAAAATCCCAAAATGTTTCTTTCTCTTATGTCACGGTCACTATCAATTAAAACAAATTATTTGTACCAACTTATTTTCACAATTTCATTACTTAAAGTGACTAGACCCTAATTAAGCAGTAGTCGAGATCTAATAACTAGTCGGGTCTGATCGAGGCATAGACATAGTTAAGTGAGGAAGAATAAAAAAATAAATATAGACTATCAATAAGAATCAGCACCTATATAGAAATCAATCGAAACTAGTCATGAATGCACATACCTTAGCATTAAAATGGAACCGGTCTACGCCATTCCAAGCATCAAGATCATAGGCAGTGTAGTGTTTGCAACACGCTGCTACCTTCAACCGGTTGCCGGCGCTGTTGCCCTGCAACCCTCTCACATAGCTGGCCGCGTACCTAGCGGCTAAAGTCGGGTCCTCGCCGGGCGTTTCTTGGCCCCGACCCCACCTTGGGTCCCGGAAAATGTTCACATTAGGGCTCCAATAGGTCAGTCCCGCTACTCCTCCATTATACATCGCTCTCGCTTCATCAGATACAACCTATTTTCCATCCAAAATAAATTAAAAGTTTAATTTTTTTTTTTTTTTTTTTTAAAGAGGGTCATCTTTATCTTGGGGGGCGGACTTAGAATCTTTTAGTTGTAATCATTTAAAAACAGAGATAAATTAAATGATCAAGAAACTCAATAGAGACGCTAAAATCGTCCGATCCATTGGACCAGCTCAGTTCGTCCGATATTTTAGATGGACTGGTCAAAGGAAATTAGTACCATCGGGCCTATTAATAGGTTAATTGTTCGGCGGACGACCCCGACAATCTAAGTATATTTTAGGGGATGAGTTAGGTTGGCTAACCACCTTTTTGTCCAACAAAATCCCGAACGATGCCGCCCCGACCCTACCTATGATGTTGGCCAGTAGAATGGATCGGGCCGAGCCAGGTAGCCTAAATTACCACTCTAAAATTCAAAGGTTATAAAATCACGAATCTTGGGTTTCAAAATTTCTATAATTTTATCTAATTCACACACACACATATATTAAAGAATATGATTAAACAAACTAAGAGGGAATATGTCTTTGTCAGAAAAAGAAAAAAATGATTTTATATAGGAGAGACAAGTGGAATAAATTAAATGGAATAAGAGGACAAAATAAATTTAACAAGTTCTTACATATCTTTTATCAGACAGAGGTAAGACTTTGTCATTTGTTGTTGTAAAGTATAAATTTAATTTTGTCGTACATTTTCAGAATGGGTGCAATAGATTTATATGCTTTGTGCAAAAAAAAGATTGTATCCATATCTGATATCTATATATTTTACTCAAAAGGTGGGGTGGGGGGTGGGGTTCAAAATGTTATGTAATTCTAAGAATACAAAAGTTGACATCTTTGGGTTATTAATTTAAAATATGTTAGTTTAATTTTTATTAATGCACCTCTTTTATAGTTTCTAATTATCACTATATATCAAACATTATGATGGATAATGATGTACAAGATTACCTAAATTAACAACAATAATAAGGATATAACATCAATTATCAATTATATATATAGATGTGACAAAATTGATCCGACTTAATGGGCTGATCCAACTTGCTCAATAATTTAGGGGGGCAAAGGATATTTGGTTGGAGGCCCAACCAGATGGACTGATACCTTAAAAGGTTTGGCCTACCAAAAATAACATTACAGTTAGCTTGACTCGACTCATTTAAAACTTGAAATATACAACATTATTATTAGATATAATCAAATGAATGATACATAATCTTATCAAAATGCATACAAAAGGCCCCTCACCTACCCCCTAACAACACCTTACCCACCCTATCCATCCAAACACTATATTAAGTTCGACTCGACTTATTTACAATCTGAAATATACAACATTATTATTAGATATAGTTAAATGAATGATTCATAATCTTATCACTTTAAACAAATGCATACAAAAGGCCCCCACCCCCACCCACACCTACCCACCCCCTCCCCTCCCCTCCCCCACTCCCAGCTTCCTATCAGTATGTTTGGCTCGATCTTATTTACAACACGTTTGACTCTAGTTAACTCATTAACAAGTATACAACATTATCAGTACTTATAATTAAATGATTGATACATAATCTTACCAATTAAACAATTAATGCTTACAACCCCCACCCCCACTCCACCCACCCAAAGGTAGGAGTTGCTTTTTGGACTATATTATACTAGTAAGAAGATGCTGTTTAAGCATGGGCTTTTGCAAGTTGTGAATAATTGAGAATACACATACACAATACCATATGCATCCCAATATGGAGTTCTTCTTACACCTATATTTGTTTTTTTGCACACTTTTTTTTTTTTTTTTAAATTTTTTTAAATCTTTTTTTTCTACTTTAATATTTGATTAGTCACATGCAACTTGGTTCTGCCAAAAGGGTTCTGTCTGCATTTAGAAATATGAATGGCCTCCCTTGTCACATTCTTGTTTCACTGTCTAAGTGAGCTCATTCATCATTAAGCCCAACAAATAATAATAATAATTATTATTATTATTAGTACAATTTAACTTTAATTTAAAGTAGATTTAATACAATTTAGTTAGTTAGTTACATGATGGGGACTACATTGAAATATAAAATTATAAAGAGATTCTTGCATGATAACAATATTCATAAGAGAATTTGGCTGATTTATAAGACAATTATTTAACGTTGTAAACTCTATTTCAAATCAAACAATTGGAAGTTTGTTTCTATGTTGAAAATTATTATGTCTTTTCACCAGAATGACACTCCAACAAAAATAATAAGACATCCTATAATATACAGAGATGAGTAACACTCGTGTAAGGCGGTGTTTATAGAAAGGAAGTCACTTTTATTTTGAAATGTGTTACTTTTGACGTAAACAATGTAATTTTTATTACACAAAAATGTTACTTTCTCAAAATTATTTTTGTATAAAAATTAATACTCAAAGTACATTTTGACGATAAAGTAAATTTCATTTTACGAAAAAATTCCATAAGAGGATTTTATTTGAGTGTTCGTTATTCGAGATTGGGACACAAAATGAGAAAATTGGGACATAAACTTATGTCAATTTCATTACAAATTAGCAGCACCAAAAGTTTACGTGACAACAACTAACATTGACACATTGGAACAACAATAACTATTATCTTTAGCCAAATTAACAAAAATATCCATTTTTGTATACCACCAAAAATTTACGTGGCGACAACAAACATGAAAATGCACTAGAAAAAAGTTACTCCCTCCGTCCCAATTAATTTTACACGATTGATCGAACACGGATGTTAAGAAAAAATAAAATTTGAAGAATCTTTGACTTTTTTAAAGGTGGAGATTGAGGATGAAGATTTTGAAGGTAGAGATTATGAATTTTTTTTTTTAAGGATGTGCAAATTTAAGTGGGACGAACCGAAAATGAAAGTATGCAAATTTAAGTGGGATGGAGGAAGTACTATATATAAATACATATATATGAGAAATGATATGTTATATATTGTGTACTAACCGAATGTTCGGTGAAAAGTTTGTGTTCGAGTTTCGCGACGCTTGTTTAAATACATTTATTATGTTCGTTTAGTAAGGAATAAAATTTGAACGTCAAATGACCCGTTTATTAATCGCTTGTGAACATCTTTTAGGCTTGGATAAAATAATAATAAAAATTTAATAATAATAATAATATTTTTATATTATTTATGTAATGCATTTATTGAAAACAGTCACGATCATTTCGTAAACATTAACGAAGACTATCTTAAAAGGCTGTTCGAGCCCAGTTCACTTTGAAATTCTGCAAACACTACTCGAACAATTCAAAGCTCGACTCGATTCGTTAACAGCCATACATCAACTTGGTGTTCGCGAAGTCTAACTAAGTGTTTGCCAACATTAACGAACGTCATTAACACACTTGTTCAAACTCGATTCACATCACAATTAGCTAACATATATCGAACAACCACATTTCAACTCGACTCGATTCATTATATATATACATATATTTATATTATCTAACCTGGCCAATGGCTTCCCATAAGGAAGCGTTAAAAGAGGCGGCGGTGGTAATAACTTGCGGGAAACTGGTGGCGCCGGGAAAACCGCCGCCAAACTTAACGCCGGGGCCGGTGTTAGAAACGCCGTGCAACGCCTCCGACCACCATTCGTACCCCTTAATCCCTAGCCTCTCCACCGGCGCCGCATTGTTCACAAGTGATCTAATTTTCTCCTGCAAAGTTAGCCTCCCGATCAGGTCACTAACCCTATCTCGCACGTGCAACGAGACGCGGCAGAAAGGGAGGTTCCGAGTGGCGGCGTTAGCCGGATCGCAGGCAAACGGGGGACGCGATTGAGAGAGACGGAGGAGGAGGAAGACGAGGAGGAACGGGAGGAGTTTTGTCATTGAAAATATCGTGTAGTGTGTGAAATGTGCGTTGTGAGTGAAAGTTAGTGAGGGGGAGGGTTTATATAGAGTTTGTTCGTGAAGTGTGTGTGAAGTGAGGGGGAGAAGTGATAGTGTTGATGAATTGAGTGAGTAAGTGAAACACGCATTTGTTTAGTTATATCCATATCAATATGGAAGTAATAATGTGTGTGTGGTAATTTGGGCCGTTCGGCCCGGTCCTACTAAGTACGTTGAGTCAATGTCATGGTGGATCAGTTTAGTGTGACTCAGTTTATCGGGTCAACGTTAGTTTATTGGGTCAATATTACATATTGAACCTGATAAAAATTTTATCGGGCCTAAAATTGATCTATTCAGTCCAACTTATTTCTCTGTAATATACTAAAATTTGCAGCAGTCTGTGGCCTATCGAGTTTGGCAGGCCCGATGGTACTTTGTGTTAAGATTTATATGATTCAACCCGTCTAAAATGTCAGACATACCATCCCATCGGAATAGGCCGATTTTGTGACCTTTATATATTACTACCTCCGTCCCGCTCTAACTTTCCTACTTTCCTTTTTGGTTTGTCCCAACTTAACTTTCCAGCCCATAAATGACAAATATCTCTCACAATCTCCACCCTCAATCTCCACCTTTAAAAGAGTAAAAAATTCCACAAAATCAGTTTTTTCTTAACCTCCGTGCCCGGTCAAAATAGGAAAGTTAAGCCGGGACGGAGGGAATAGTAGCTAGTCGAGCAGTACTTGGTCGGGCAAAAAAGATTCAAGTCTGACTATTCCCACTAAAATATACAAAAAATTATTAGGCATGTTTGTAGTTCGACGGGACTGACTATACTCCGGGCTAACAAATAATGTGTATAAATAGAAGTAGCATTTTTGGATTGGCTGGACTGGATTGAGCCAAAATTATGTCTAGTAAAAAATGTTGTTCCAAGCTCGATCAATCTCCTAAAACACATTAAAAAATTTCGTATCGGTTCATAGCCTGTTTAGCAACGTCTGTAAGACCTAATTATACTTCGAAATAAAAATCCAGACTGTATAAAATGTAGAGCGATCTGACGTTTAATTTATTTATAGATTTGATTTGTTTATATTGTGGGATCTAGTTATACTTTCGACTAAAATTCTTATGATCCAATCTGTGAAAAATGTATGACGAACTTGAGTTTGATATATTTATAGATTTTATTTTATGGGTGATTGTGTTTATTTTAGTTTTCATTTTCTTCAATGGGAATATTGATTTATTAAACTTATGCAATAATTGTATGGAAACCAATATGCAATAATTAAAGGGAGTGACAGGACCAAAATACTCAATCATAGTGACTAGAATTTAATGTGAAGTTTTCTATTTCAGGAAAAAGAATTATTAAATTTGTTGCTTAATAAAAAAGTATTGTGTTCATAATAGAAATAGGGATGGGGGAGGGTCAATTTGGCATAGATCATTGGTCAATAGCCTACATATATATAGCTTAATAAAATCAATAATTTATGTTATAATTACAATAGTTTTGATCAAATTAATGTTACATGATATAGCTGTCTATACTATTATTGAAGTAAGTTTGAATGTTTTTAATAACTTCAGTCAATTAAAACTATCTGTATTACATCCAATTCCTCATTTGGTGTTTTAATTTATATATATATATATATATATATATATATATATATATATATATATATATATAAATTAATGTTGTAGAAGTTATTAGGCGACAGATTGTGGTCTATTTACTAAAGATCTAGGAGGAGTTAATCGATGTATAGTAGTGATTAGGCGGATAGGAATAAAAAAATAAATATAGGTGGCTAAGGGGAGCCTAGTGCCTAGTCAGAAATTAGTCGGAGCTAATCAAAGATTTTTAGAAGATAAAAAACAAATAACAAAAGAAGAAAAAAAAAATAATGTTTATATCATGTAAAAAGGGGTAAGTTGTGTCGCGCTTCTTTACCTCGTGGGAGATTCCTACATGGTTTTAGAATTATACGGAACTCTTACATGATTTTGATAATTCAACATAATGTCCATTTTTCGAGCAGATTAGTTTACATTATTAATTATTTTCGTTCTCTTTAGTTAAGTATTTGAATAACCTTTGTATAAGTTGATTGGTAATGGAGAAAATAACATAAAAAAATATTATAGTCGTTAAATATTTGCTCAAAATGGAACATTCTGCTGAATGATTGAAATCGAGAATTTGTACAATTATGAAACCAAGTGAGACTGTGAGAGTCTCGCACAAGAATATAAATTCATAGGGGTTGATGCAATTACCTTATAAAAATAGTATAATTCACGTGTATCATTATTTAAACTAATGTATATTTATGTAAAATACAAGATAAAAAAATAATTTATAGTAAAAATATTTGAAGTTCATTTTCATTTGCCATGATTAGTACAAGCCAACATTAGAAGTTTGAATATATATATATATATATATATATATATATATATATAAATATATATGGGACTGAACCTATAATAGGGGTGAGACTCAATTGAAATAATTTTAGATCATGGATCATTCTACAAAGAAAATGAATATGAATGGCTAGAAACTTTTGGAGTAATTCTTTAAGAAAAATATGAAGTTAACTAGTAAGTGGATATTGTGAGGTAGCAATTCGGCCCAACGAGTCCATCTAATAAATATTCTACGTAAAGTTGGTAAAATCAGCCTAGCTGACCTGATAACTTAAATGGTTGGGCCATGGAAATTTTGGTTCAAAGTACTATTTGGCTTGATAGAGACGAGCTGCGAGCTGGCCCAATAATCTTAGTATATAGCAGGGGGTAGACTGGATCGAACTGACTAATTTTAGGTCCGATCAAATATTAGCCCGACTGAGTCCAGAATATGGCGTAGGCCCAATCGGCTGGACCCGACCGGGTCGGACCGCCAAATTGCCACCTCTGTTGGACATGGCCAGATAAAAATTTCGTCGGGCCGGAAAAATACTGAGCCAAACCTAGTTCATGCCCTTTAAATACACTAAAATTTGTTGAATCGGTCCATAACCGTTGAATCTGATGATACTTTGAATCAAAATTCATATAATTTAATCCATCTAAAATATCATACAAAGACTGGTCCATCGAATTTGACCAATTTAACCCATTTATATCTATATAAGTTAAATATGAAAATGAATGAGTCCAATTTACATAATAGGGTAAACCATAGCCTTTTAGGACTGCACAAAAATTTGTATTTTATCATAGTTGATAGCCAATAAAAGCATGATATAATAAAACAAAAAATGATTTGGAATAAATTTGTCACATGAAAGTGATCTATATATCCAGCTCGTGATATAATGGCAGTGTGCAGAATATTCAACAACTTAAAAAAACGTAAATTTTGTCTCATTGTCACTTACGAGGAATAATAGTCAAAAACCCCTTTGCCAAAAACATAAAGGTAACAAGGAGAAGTCATATAAACCTATTGGTGCCCAAACGGTTCCGAAACTCGTAAATCGGTGCGATTTAAACTGTCAGATAATGGTTCAAAAAATTATTATCTAGTTTTAATTCGACCCAGCCCCAAAATTGTAAACCAGTGATATATGATTAAATATTTATTATTATTTATTTATTTTTAAATAAACACTTGGAGGGCGAGATTAAGGAGCTATTGAGAATAAACCGGGAGTTCAAAATCGAAACTGACTTGATATTACTTTAAAATATATATATATATATATATATATATATATATATATATATATATATATATATATATATAAAATTCAAAGTCGGTGAAATTCGACGGTTTAAATCGAATCATCAACTTATAGATGGTTACAAATCATAACTGAAATTGTGATATATACGGTTCGGGAGAGGGATCGTTTTCGAACTGCCGGTTCATGTTTCTTTAAGAAGATCTATTGTTCATTTTCTCCCCCTTATTTTTACTATTATGAACTATTTGCCTGTCTTATATATATTTGGAATTCTTTATTTAGAAAAAAAAGGATATTTGAAATTCTAGCGAGAGGAATAACAATTGTAACGATTTGTCTTTTTTAACAAAATTTCAACGGTATATCTTTTTCTCCGTTAGTTTCCTTTTTGTTGCTTGCAAAAATCAGCAACCAAAGTTATTAAATTTCCAATCCTTTCAACTAACTCATAAATATTTAAATCATTTTTTTTTTGTCTAACTTGTTTTAGTATAAAATTAAATACCTACCATTTAAAAAAAAAAAAATCCAAATCCACTTTTCAGTCCAAGTTAAGTAAAACCAATTTTACCTCATCATAGCTCAATTAGTTTATAGATTGTATCTATTTAGTACTCCCCTCGTCTCATAAGAAGAGTCATTTTTTTTTTTTTAAATTTATTTCAAAATAAGAATCATATTTCAAAAATCAATATTTCGTTTTACTAATTTACGTAAAAAAAAAGTATCTATTTTACAAAATTCAGTTAGATATAATTGAATAAGTGAATAAAAAAACAAGTCGTTTAAGTCCGTATTAAAGGATTTTGGAGAACTGTAACTTCATTAATTAACCAAAAATAAAAAGATATAATTTTTTCATACATGATTCTTTTTTGAGATGAAGGGAATATATAAAAGAAATCATCAGATGAAAAAATTGGTCCGACCCGATGGCTTACCCAGTCTGACCCACTTTTTTAATGGGTTGGGCCATAATAATCATAGTCCATAAAATATCGGGCCCAAAAGGCCGACTCAATGGACTAAAAAACTTGATGAACCGTGAGTCGACCCAACCATCTTGAGAGTTGGGCTGGACTTGGCTCATTCATTTTGATCTAATACGATATTGGAACAAGGGTTGGATCGAGCCGGTCAGGATCGGGTGGCCTGAATTGCTACATCTAGGATTAATACATAAACCACATAATTAGGTAACATGCGAAGGAGGCTGATTGGTGAGTAGATCTTATCTGCATGGACAACAACATGACCATGACACTTGATTGTTCCATATTGTTATTTTCTATTATTTATTATTTGTGGTGTGCCATTTTTATTTTTTTAATACATCTTTTTTTATAAAAAAAATATAATATATCATAAGTGGATAATTTGAAGATAGATCCCCCACTTTAAAGCTAAGGTTACTAAGATGAAGACGATCTCTCATTTAGTATGATTTCATAAAAATCATCCATCCATTTCATACAATAAATAAAATATAGTAAAGGTTATTCAAATTTTCTTTTCTTGATTTGATGCTTTTCCAACTTTACAAGGTTTCTATGAGTTCATCTGAAACCTTATCTTGTCAAGGGATGGCAAGTTTATCGAGTCAGGCTCATGCTGGACTTTAAATCGATCCAAGTAATATATCAAAAGTTATTTAAATAATATAATTATTACATTTTAAGATAAATTAATAGTTTCTGAACAGTTTGAATCAGAATTGAATTAATCGTGTTTATTTTCGGTTGGTTAGGCGAACCTAACAAATTTCAGTTTCTTGTGATTTTCATTTTATAGAGGAGCAAGCTTAATTATATCCATAATAGATATTCTCAACTCATTAATATTTTTTTTTCAAGAAAGTAATTTAGTATTTATGCAATCAAAAATTCTTTTAATTTTTAAAATTATTCAACAAAGAAAAAATGAGAAAGGGCAATCAAATTATTAAAGGATTAATTACTTAAAAAATCACAACATTTTTATCATATACTTCATCCGTTCCATATTAATTGACGTTTTATGATGTTCTTCTCTTTTCTAATTAATTGACGTTTTGCATAGTTTTCACCAATTCTACCAATTTTCTCCCTGAACTCAATCCTAAAATATCTTTACTTTTCAATCTATCAGAGATATTTTGATTTGGTCAAATCTTTAGTTGAGGATATATCTGTCAAAATATGCAATCCTTAATTCTTTCCTTTCATTCTTAAACGTCAATTAATATGGAATGGAGGGAGTATTTTGCAATATGACCTTATAAAAGATAACAGTGTTTTGTCATTAAACTTAAATCATTGAACGTTATCATTTTGTAATTATGAATTTGAAATTATCATGTAGTTACATGTTTGCTACTAGGATAGGTAAAATTTCGATTTAAGGTTCAACATCAACAAATAGAGCTAAAAATTTGTTCGGGAGCATTAAATTGAAAAAATAATAAAAATAATGCATTTTTATATTATATTTAAAAATTATGTTTTAAGTAATAGTCGACTAAAATATCGTTAATTGTCACATACTTGAGCCATAAACGATGAAGATATTGGACAAAACGAACTATATTTATGTTTTGCACTATTGTTGTGGATATCATATTTTGATTGGTTAGAAACATTCTTATCCTTCTGAAATACTACTATCATTTATGCTGACGTGGATTTTATCAGTACAGATCATCTGATTCATTTTATATTTTATTTCTCCTATTTATATATATAATGTATATTATAATGAAACCATTAATACGCTCACCACCAAATATATTATTAATAAAAATAAAAATATTCGACGAAATTATTTCGTAACAAAATATCCAACTACAGATAATATTGCCAACTAATGTTTCCGCCACTTGTTATCCTCTTGCATTTACTGTTTTATGGGACATAACTAAAGTTGGCAACGGCCCGATGGGCCCAATATTTTAGTTTAGGTGGACTTAGATCGTAATAGTTCAAAATATCATCGAACTTAATAGGCTCGATTTGAGTGTCTAATGACCTAATGAATTGCGGACCATTCGATAAATCTTAATTCACTTTTAAGATCTAGACTACTCTCTCGAATTTCCAGCCAGCAGAATTTCAAACCTACCTAATATATGATATTGGTCGAAATTCACAGGCTCGACCTGATGGACCAATGACCTGACGAAATGCGGACCACCAGACAAATAAGGAGCTAGACAAGATTCTTCAATTTTCAGCCAACAAAATTTCAGATCCGACCTAGTATGATCGAAGAGCGAAAACTCTGCCCTATTATGATATTTGCTGAACCCAACAGACTTGACCTGATGAGTCAATGACCTGACGAACTGTGGATCATCCGACAAATATTAATTCATTTTATGTAGACTGGACTGGCCAATTTTCAGTTTAGATTGACCTGGACCACCTGCTATATGATATTGATCCGATGAACTCGGACGAACCGAATAGTATATATAATAATGATCCAATGAGCTCGGAATTGCCACCACTAGACAACACTTTCTTGCAAACATTTCCTTATCATTAGATATTTAAATATATGAACCATATGGGCTTTGGCAGTTCATTTCTTGAAACAAACAGAACAGAAAATATCAATGCAAATCAAATTAGCCCTTCAAGATTTAAAAAAATAAAATTCCCATAACTTAGATAAACATTTATTCAATATTTTTTACAGATATAACTTAAAGTCTCATATTGTTTCTTGAAGAGTATTTTTTCTACACGAGATGCATCGATAATATTATCGACTAGGAGCCTTCTATCGCGTGTTTTTAACCACACAATCACACATACTGCGTGCGTGTATCGGGTCGAAAGGCAGTCTCTTACAGCCTGCTCTTCTTCACCGGGCCCATCACCTTCGCCTTCGTCCTTAACACGTGCTTCTGGATTTTCCCGGTCGCCGTCTTAGGCAACGGCCCAAACACCACGGATTTCGGGACCCAGTATGCCGGCATCTTCGCCCGACTAAACTTCATGATATCCTCAGCCAATCGTTGCTCATTCGAAGCATCAGCATCCGGCTTAAGTGTCACGAACGCACACGGCGACTCTCCCCATCGCTCATCGGGTCGGGCCACAACCGAAACCTCGAATATCGCCGGATGCTGGTACAAAATATTCTCCACCTCAACACTACTGATATTTTCGCCACCCGATATGATGATATCCTTCGACCGATCCTTAATTTCGATATACCCATCCGGGTGCTTCACGCCGAGATCACCCGAATGAAACCAGCCGCCCGCAAAAGCTTCTTTATTCGCTTTCGGGTTCTTCAAGTACCCCTTCATTACCGCGTTTCCCCTAAACACGATTTCCCCGACCGTCTTCCCATCCGAAGGGACCGGCTTCATGTTCTGCGTATCCACAACGTCCAAGCCTTCCAAGGCAACATACCGGATACCCTGTCGAGCGTTGAGACGGGCCTGTTCCACAGGTGGTAGCGAGTCCCATTCGGGCTTCCATGCACATATAGTCGAAGGGCCGTAGGTTTCAGAAAGGCCGTATGTGTGTGCTACTCGGAAGCCTTGTTGGGACATTGCGAAGAGGACAGAAGGCGGTGGGGCTGCACCTGCTGTCATTACGTGGACCGTACGCGGGAGGGGTAGGATAGTCTCATTTTTCGGGGCATTTACGATGGTGTTGAGGACAACGGGTGCAGCACAGAAGTGGGTTACACCGAGATTTGCTATGGCTGAGTAGACACCTTTTGCTGTAACCTGCAACAGATGAATGATCAAAATCGGCATTTGCAAACAATACAAAACTTTCACTAACTAATAAACCCATTCATCTATAGAGAAATAGTAATTATTTCTTCTTGAACCAAACTGATGTTGTACTGTTCTAAAAGATGTTAGGCGCCAGTGAGGCGAAGGGTCTAGGAAAGATTAAGCCGAAAAAGCCAGGGAGAAAATATAGACAGTCGAGAATAGTCTAGCGATTAAACGGGGACTTTTAGAACAGTCTGGCAGCTAAGTGTTGTCTAGACTCAACATGCTTGATGTTACGAAAGGATCCCTAACAGGAATGCTTGGCTAGGGGCTTCTTCGTAAAAACACTAGCTTGGCCTGTGTCGGATGGGGGGGTGGGCAAGGCCAAGTGGGGGACACTGCCCCCAATTTTTTTGACAATTTTTTTCCAATGGAGTCAAATTCATCGTACATATATACTTGTATTGGTATGACTGCCCCTACAAGTAAAATTTCTGCAGAATGTTTGTAATTTCTCGTGCTTTTTAGGAAGTGATTAAATTTAGAAATTGTTCAAATCCTAATGTTTGAAACAACAATGCAAAAAGTGAGTACAAAAAAGTTGAAAATCAAGATGAAGCAAGGGAAACCTGCTTTTAGCTTTTGGCTTTAAAGTGATTTTTTAAAGCCAAAACCAGGTTCCGCGAACACGGAACACCCCAAATAGTTGTTTTTAAGGCAAGTGCAAACAATGCCTTCGTCTCCTTTGAGAGGAAAAGGCTACTTTGCCCCCTGTACTTTCTTTTGAATGCACTTTGATTTTAACTTTGTGTCCCTATACTTTTATTGTTTTCCCTTTTGCGCTCAAGATAAGGTCCAAGGGTCAAATCTTAAGGGGCAAAAGCTAAGAAAGTGAAACTGCAGGGGCCTAAAAGAGTAAAAGTACAGGGGGAGTAGAAACTAAGGAAAAGGGGGCCAAAAGTCAAAAAATGAAAGTGAATCGGGAAATTCCACTAGAAGGCCTGTATTTTAGAAAGATCTCTCAATTCAGGGACTGAATTTTAGGAGTTTTCAATTCGAGTCTGAATTTTGAGTTTTTCTCAAATAAGGGCCTGAAGTTTGAATTTTATTCTCAATTCAGGGCGAAAGATGACACACATTATCCGATGTACGGAAGTTTATGTACGATATATCGAAAATTTCAATATACTATGTATTGAAAATTTTAATCTACTCTGTACTGAATCTGCTGTATATCAAACAATATTTTCTATCTTTCAAGACGTAAACCCTGAATTAAGAACCTCCAAAATTCAGGCCTCTAACTGAGACATTTTCCGAAATTAAGGCCCTCAACTGAAATTCTACCGATGATAAACTCACCATATGAGCATGAAAAGACCAAAAATCGTTGTAATATCGTACCTGGCGAAGGCAAACACTCGTCCCACAAATCGCCGCGAGAGTCCAGGGGAAACACCACCCATTACAATGGAACATCGGCAAAGTCCACAAATAAACAGCTCCTTCATTCATCCCCCACACAACCACATTACTCAGAGCCATCAAATACGCGCCGCGGTGGTGCAACACGACACCCTTAGGACTAGCAGTCGTACCCGACGTATACCCCAATGCAATGCTGTGCCACTCGTCCTGTGGCGGAGTCCACACAAAGTCCGGATCCCCAGTTCCCAGAAACTTCTCGTACTCAACGGCTCCTTTTCCGAGGGCATAGTGCAGGGACTTGGGGTCACAGTTGTGATCAGCAATGACGATCAGAATCGGGGCCTTGAATTTGCCTTTGCTTGATTCTGACATTATTTTTAGAGATTCTTCGGCTAAAGGGAAGAATTCTTGATCTACCATGATAACGGCGGATTGTGAGTGCCCTAAAAGAAAGGCAATTGTGTTTGCGTTGAGACGAATGTTGACGGCGTTTAGTACGGCACCGGACATTGGGATGCCGAAATGGGCTTCATATAGTGCTGGGATGTTCGGAGCAATTACAGCTACCTGTTGTTATAGATAGACATAACTGTTAGCTGAAATATACCACATTCTTCGAAAATTCCTAGAAAATATTCAGCTTTCATCATTTTTCAGGGATTGAACTGTAAAGTGAAATTTATGACAAGTTGTCGAACTAGGATTTTATACACAATGCTCGATTTAAATTCAAATCAAGTTTATAGACGAACTATACTGACACTCCGTTTAGTTCCAGCAACTGTTGTTACGAAGATACAATCAGCGGGTCCCAACACTCAAAGTTAGTTCGAGCAACCATTTTCACAACGATACAGATAAAAATCCGATCATTTACAAAAGTAAATTTCAATTCCATAATTTTGAATTTCTCATTCTCACTATAAAATGAAGCACTCCGGTGAACCAATTCTAAATTTCACAAACAGATATGCATGTTTTCATTCGTCGGAATCCCATTTCTCCAGGGGTCGGAGCTATGTTCTTTTGAGAATTATAGTTGTAATTTATTCAGGTTACTCACAACTCCTATATAATTAACGCTTATGGAAGTCCCTTTTCTCTCTTCGTTATTTGTAGAAAAATGACCAATTTTATCATTCGGACATAAATCTAAGACTAGATGCATTAATGACTGACCACAGTTGTTCCAAATCAAGAATATATCATATCGTGTAGACACACCCGCATGTAGTAGGGTCTAAACTTAAGAGCTCTTGTGCAAGAACTCAACGCAACATTACATATGCTCTACAAATTCTTAGAAATCGGAACATCAGTTGTTAATCCCATGTTTTGTGAACAGACTTCAAGCACTAGGCATTAAACACGCGATGTAAAGTTAGACTCAAAAAAGACCCACGAACAGACAAACAACCCCAGCTTACCTAGAGTTTTAACTGCTATAAGACTTAGATGTCTCTTATAACAATCCAATAGTTAATGACTTTAATGAGCTAACAAGATTTGTTGAGCTTAAAATAAATGCCACCATAGCTGCTTCAGAAAGAAATACGACTTTCGAGTTCAAATTATCGTCAGTCAACACCTGCCACAATCTATGTAGCATAGACCCTTCTACTTACATAACCTCATTCAACTAGTATTAATACAAGGGTATATGTTGGTTTAGTTAAATTAGGACCAGGATGAATAGACCGGGTCATATGTCTCCCAAGTCGGCTAACCCTATCCAAATAAGAATTCTGCAGAGAGAAAACACAAAACAGAAAGTACGAACAATGCACAAATGTGAAATCCGCTACCAACATAGCACTTGGGTTGTGGTTAGCAATTGATTGTCACACGTGACTTCCACCTAGATAATGGAGTACGGAAACCTCAAAGAACCGGGCCATGGTTCAACCTGTTCATAATCCGGAGACCAAATCCCCGCAATTAATAGAGGTAACTCTATTTCCTACAGTACATTTAGAACTCCAATCCTTAAAAGATAGAGTCAAGTTCAACACTAGATGTAATTTTATTACACTGCCTGTATTTCTGGACGTAGATGTTTAACCTAACAAATACCGTCTTTTAAAACTATGAGCACACCCTATTCTAGCTAATGTGTATCATGTTTATCCTCTGTTGCAAAAATCTTCGACTAGTTCCGCCTAGGCGCTAGACTCCCATTATCTGTCTACGTTTTTTTCCCGATTCCTCTCCACCTACACAGGCCTATGTGCCGCTCAGCCCTGCCTAGCCCTCAATTAGTCGCTAGGCCTAGTCTACTACCCGACTAGCGCCTAGCGACTTTTACAACATTGTGTTTATCATCAATCAAGGCTCATCAAGAATGAAACCTGAAACTTGACTTGGCTGCTTTCTTTTTTAATTACAAACTGCTCCAGTTGAAGTCAATTTTTTCATCAAAGGGTAGCATCTTTTAACAGACAATTATTTCTCCAAGTCAATTAGAGTAGTTAAGCGTAAACATCAAGATAAATTCAACGTAATGGAATGTAGTAAAAGTCCATGTTTGATGAACAAGATAGCTGACTGGAAGTATATTATATAGTGGGGCTATTAGCACTCAATTCCTATAAATACGACGTGTTTGGTCACTTTATCCGAACAAATATAATTGTGTTCGGCTACATCAGCTGAACATGCTTTGAGCTATCCCACTAGTGTATTCGAACCTCTATTGCAAAAATCACCAATTAATTCCCCCCGCGCTACGCTTTTATTGGCCGCCTGCATTTATTTCTGATTCCCCCCGCCTAACCACACCTATTCCCCAATCAGCCCCTCTAGACGTCGACTAATTGCTAGGCCAAAATCTACCGCCTATCAAGCATCTAGCAACTTCTACGGCCTTTGTTCGAACACCTAATTTTACGTTTTAAATATGATCGGTTGACACCAACCGAATACTAAGAAAAACTAACTTATTCATGGGTGTAGTTAGAGGAAATAGGGGAGTTAATAGCCCCTTATTTGTTATCCAACTACAGTGTACACATTTAAGTCATTCTATCCTTTCAATCACATGCTTCTTCATTGTTGACCTCTACGTCCATCGCAAATAAGAACAAGAACACAATAATAATTTAAGAGTGTGGCTACAAAAAATCAAAATAACATTTATCTGAGTTTGTAATATTTGGGCCTTGTCTTGGATACATTAAAACTTTTGGAGATGGTTGCAATTTCTTGAAACCCAATAAATAAATAAAAATCTTAGGGCCCGCTTGGTTGGGGGTTTAGGGGTAAGGAATAGGAATGAATGAGGATTCATTCTCATTTATAATGTTTGGTACATAATAAATAAGTTAATCATTACTCCCATTTTATTAACAATTCCCCACATTTCATTTCATAGTATGATTGACCCCTCATTCATACTCATTACCATTGCCATTAATGATTTGCAACCAAGCGGACCCTTAGTCTTCTTTAATTATGCATAGGGATGACAATGGCGCGTATGCGCTGAGTTTTGTTAAACCTATAATCCATTGCAAAAAGAAAATTTAAAATCATAAGCCGTCCCGCTTCCCTTCGCCAATCCGCCAGATTTACCGCCAACCCATTACTTTTGTATTATGTATTTTTCAATATTTTTAATACGGCTATTTATTTTTCTATTCTAAATTGAAATGTTGAAATTTAATTTAATAGACAGAGTTGAATAACAAATTATTTTGCAAGTAATTAATACGAGTATATTTAAGGGTAAATAGATTTTTAGTCCATTATTTAAGGACATTATTGATTTTGTTCTTTTTGACTTTCAAAATTTGACAAATTGGTCCTTTAACTTTCAAATCTTGACAAATTGATCATATCACTACATTCGAAAGTTAAAGGATCACTTTGTCAAAATTGTAGAATTTTACGGGACCAATTTGTAGAATTTCACAAGTTAAAGCGTCAAACATAATGGACTAAAAGAATCTATTTAGCTTATATTTAGTGTACGCATCCTTCGCCGGTTTGCCCGCTTCAAATCTGCTAAAATCCATTTGACTTTTTAGCAGTTTGACAAAAAACAGGTTTCATAAGGTTCGGGTTTGAAACCGCCCCACTCTCATCCCTAATTATACACCCTATCACCTTCCCTAATTATGCAGTTGATTTACAGTACTTGAACAATCAGTATCTACAGCCTACGAGCTACAACAATTAAAATCAAATAACTAGCTTGCTGAATTAAATTCCGGAGATAATTTAATGTAAAAATTCATACTCAAATTTCATCAACTTAATACCGAACTCAAAACAGAACAGAGAAACTGCTCACAAAATAAAATAAATTAAAATGCAATTAATCGGAAAAAAATGATGAAATTAACTCACGGTGCTGCCGAAGGTGACGCCGCGCTTGGTGAGGGCGGAGGCGAGCTGGCGGCATCGACGGTAAGTCTGGTGCCACGTGTAGGTTACAGAGCCGTGGATTACGGATTTCCGGGTCGGGTGGACCAGCGCAGCCCGCTCCAAAAACCCGACCGGCGACAGTGCCGTGTAATTGGCTGGATTTTTGGGCAGATCATCGATATCTCTCTCATCAACGCCCATACTAATGCCGTGTGCGTTTCTAAGGAGTGGTAGTGTGTGTGTTTACAAGGTGTGGTAGTGTGTGAGAATCGTATGCATTCAGGATTCTATTGATCCGTTTTTATTTTGGACTGAGTTGACAAAAATGGATAAACATCGGCGACCTTAAATTTTTTTAATATTCTTTTATTATTTATTTTACCAGAATTTGGGGTTACGTTACGTGTTGGACTAATGAATTCGATTTAGTATTTTACTAAAAAGATTGATATAAAATGTCTCCTTAATTGTCATTTTAATAATTTTTTTGGAAACCTAGATTATAGCTCAACTTAGGGGTGTTTTTCCTTAATATTATTTTCAAGGAAGTGATTAAATTTAGATATTCTAAAAAAAATTACTTATAAATAAAAGTAGATAGTATTTAAGATATAAACTATTTCTTGATAAATTTAAAAGTTATAGTGTTAGATATACGAGTGCTTAAATGATTGACTTACATTAATACAATAGTTTTATAGTGTCAGAATATTTGAAAAAAAATCATAAGCAGAGAAAAGTACCTCTCATATGCTTCCGCTTTTATCCTGAATTTGGTACTATTCAGCTTGGATAAAATCATAAGCAGTTGGTTGCAAACACCCTAAATTATTTTTTGTCTATTTAGAAGTTGAAAAGTACTTCATTTAAGCATTCAAAGACACCCCTTTAGTATCAGAATAGAAGGTGTTTGGCTAAATTTATTTAAAACATCTTATAAGTTTTCATATCTTATAAGATGTTTTTAGAACTTATAAGTTATATGGTCTTGTTTTAAAATAAATTGTAGAAGTATTTGAATCGAATAACTTATAAAATCTCTTCAGCATCTTATAAGATATTGATGTGTTTGGTAAATAAATTTTTTTTGTAAGTATAAGCACAAAAAAAAATGTATTTAAAAAGAGCTTATAAAAAAGGTGGTGGAGCGGTATCTTTTTTAAGGGGGTGTTTGTGATTGTTTTTGCTTTTAGAAAAATGATTAAGATTAGAGATTCTATAAAAATTACTAATGCAAAGAAAATAGGTAGTGTTTGAGAAAAAAATGATTTCTAATCAAAGTAGAAGTTGGAGTATTTTTTGTATAAAATCATTAGTGTCTTTTAAAAAGTATCATATTATTTACAGAATTGTCATTGAGTGGAGAATAGCATTAAAATTCTGTTTTTAACTTTTGCAATTAAAAGCACTTCTTTTAAAGCAGAAGCTAGCTTTGCTAACACTACAAATTAACTTTTGTTAATCTTTAAGTTGAAAATTACTCAAAAAAAGCAAATGCAAACACCCCCTAAAACAATTTATAAGCCCTTGAGAAGCTTAATCATACATTTTATAAGCTCGTTCCAAAAACGATTGTCAAACAAATATTGCGAGTGAACATCTTATAAGATGTTTTAAAGATCTTATAAGCTCATAGTATAGTTCCCATAAAAAAGAGTAATATAGTCAGTATAGAATCTGTGTAATATACTAGCCTTGTAGAGTTATAAACCAATTTTTTAATTATATTAAATTAAATATTGGTAATATAAACTTTGGGAAGATTTTACTAAAAAGTAGGAAAATTTTATAAAATATTTCAACTCGGGGAGTGGATATTAGGAGTTCTTAATTCGGGGATTCAATTTTATGTTAGTTTTTTTTTTTCTTCTTAATTAGGGGCATACATTTTGAATTTTATTTAGATTTCTTGAAAAAATAAGACACATTATCCTATGTATAGAAGGTTCAGTATAATATATCGAAAGTTTAAATATATTTCGTACTGAAAATTTCAATAGATTTCGTACTAGAATCTTCAATCTACTATGTAGTCAATCTTTTCTATAATCGAATTAAAAATAAAATTTCAAACCTAGGCTCCTAATGGAGAAAATCTCAAAATTCAGGTTGTGAATTGAGAACCTCCAACACTCAAGTAGGCATGTCAAAATTGATCCGCCCCACCCCGATTCGCTCTGATCCGAGGCCTTTGGGGCAGGGCAAAATCCGCCCCGATGAAGAATGGGGCACGCCCCGCCTTGCCCCGTCCACGGGGCGGGTCAGAATCGGGTCAGGGATTCCGCCCCGCCCCCCCAACCCATATGTATGTATAATTTTTTTAAATATATATTATGTATTATTATATAGATATGTATATATATACAAAGAAATATAAAATATATATATGTATTTATGATATAAATTTTTATATATAATATGTTATATATATGTCTAGCTAATATATTAGATTATGACTAGATCTAGTAAATTTAAATAATTAAATTCTATTTTTTAATAATTAAATTTTTAAAAAAATTAAAATATTGAAACAAAGCTAATGTAAACCTAAAAATTAAAATCCTATTGACTTCAACAAAAAAAATCAAGTTTTTTAACAAAAAAAAACTAATTTTTTTTATTAAAAAAAAAAAAGATAGGGGCGGGGCGGGGCAGATCACGGGGCGAATTTTTTTGTCCCGTGGCAGATCACGATACGGGGCAGGTTAGAAAATCCAGAAACCCGATCTGACTCGCCCCGTTGACATGCCTACACTCAAGCCTTCAACTAAATTATGCCTACAAGCTTTTTATAGATTAATAATTTAATTAATTTTTTTCATCAAGTGATTTTTTATTCGGTGGTTAAAGTTGATATCTTGTTCGATATTAAAAAAAAAACACTTAAAAGAATTTCCACTTTATCATCTCTTAAAATTATAATTTCACTTAAGTTGAGGCGGTTACAATATGAAGTTGGAGTCGTGTAAAGTGGATGAGTGAGTAATTTTGTTGTATAAGTTTTGCCAGTCATTTTATTTTATAAATAAATTAATAATATAGGAGTTACACCTCAGCATAAAAACACTATAATTAAGCCACGTCGTCACAATTAACCTTCTTTTGCATATTAAAGATTAAAGATTTCTTGGATCACCTAATTATTGATTGCTTATGTTTGGCCAATGTTATAAAGATGTGCACGAACTAGGGTCTAGCGTTTAAACTAGTTTAAACAGAACTAAGTAGGATTCAACGTTAAGTCCGGCTTAAACAGGATTAGATGGGGTTTATGAGGAATTATGTGGGAAGAATTGGAGAAAAAAATGTAAGCAGACAAAAACGGTGTAGTGGTAGATTTAGAACAGAGCCTTTGGCCAGGATTATCATTTTTTATTTTATTTATTTTAAAAACTTATTGATATGTAAATTTTATAATTTACTTCCTTCATCCCACTTAATTTTGCGTGGCTGATCGGATACTGATGTTAAGAAAAAATTATTTTTACTTTTCAATTGACTTTATCATAGGTGGAGATTGAGAGTGGAGATTTTGAGGGTTGAGATTGTGATTTTTTTTTAAGAATGTATAAAATTTAGTATAATGGATGAAAAAAAACAAGTGTGCAAGTGAGACGGAAGGAGTATGATGTATTGGGGTATCATTTATATGTAAAACAACGAATAAATAAAAAACCATGATCCTAAAAATGGTGTCGCAAATAATGAACCCAATGGCACTGTCGAGGACAATAATAAATAAATTATTCAAAGTCAAGAGAGTATGAAATTAATGGATATTCAAGGATGGGACATGTGGCAAAAACTTAACGGTGATTTGACAGGTGGCAAAAAATGATTTCTTTCTAAAATTCTTAATAAAGTAACCGAAAAATAATTACATTATCATTTATCCGCTCATTAAACACACACTTAAATAAATCTAGGTCCAGTGCAGTTACTGTAAGGGGTGTAATAATTTCTCTCTATCTCTTTCCTATACACATACAACACTTCTGACACACACTCACACACTCTTACATTTTCTCTCTATTTTTCCCACTAGGGGTGGCGGTCCAGGGCCCAAAATTTTGGGGGACCCAAAATTTTTAGGTGTGTATATATATTAATATATTCTTTATTTTTCTTAATCTATATGGTGCAACGTTGTATATGTGGGCCCAATTTTTTTAGGCATGCAATATATATTTCTTATTGTTTCTAAGTGTTTTACTTTTTCAACATTGTAGATGTGGTCGGACGGTGAAACAACTTAATAATATTTTCAAGTAAGAATCAAATTAACAACGATAATTAGTGCAGTTTTTTTTTTTTTCATATTAACTGCAATAAGATTATAAAGAATGAGAAATGAATATTTATATTTTTTTCTGTACACATTTTACTATTATAATGCTTTATAAATTTGAATGACAATTTTTCAAATCTTTACACTTATGCTTGTATTATGTGTACACTTTTCTTTTTCTTTTTTTAGTCAAGCCCCCCCCCCCCCTCCCCCTACCCCCACCCCATTTCTCGTTGTTATCAAGAGCCCCCCAAATTGTCAGGGTCGGCCCTGTTTCACACTCACTTACTACTGGATTCGATGCAGTTACAGTACTGGATCCAAATCCCACCTAATTGTATTTGTAAAAGTTTATGATGGATAACACATGTTGTGTGAATCTTCATATATAGTATCTCAAAGACCGAATCTTGTAATTATTTCAGAATATATTTTAGCTGATTTTCGTAATTATTGTTGTGTAGGAAAATTAGGAATAATGCTGTCCATTTTGGAAAAATATTAAGGGTGTGTTTGTTTAATATTGGAGAATGTTGAAGCACTATTTGCCGAGGTAAATAAAGTAGCGAAAAATAGGTGAATAAATAGGTTTGGTCTTCCCCAATATATTAGATGAGAACCTTAAACAAACATACCATAAACACAGGACCCGTACTCAATTGAGGTGGTAAAGTTGGAGAGTGTTCCTTTCCGAGAGAGACTGGAAATGCGTGAATGAGAAATCAAAGAGCAATGAAAAGTTTTCGATACGAATATCGGAGGTACGGTGGGCACGTGACTGAGTTCCATTTGCGATTCTATTTTCGTTTAACTTTCAAACTTTTTAGGACCTTCAAGCTTACTGGTTAGTGGGTCAACTAAATTAAAGTTGTATATTGTATTAGTTGTGTACATTGATTGGTTGTTCGCTATATATAAGTTACATACATCAGAGTCATTCCAATACTCGGATTCGAGCAGTCATGTAGGAGGCTTTAAATTGAGCCTCCTATGCACTTGTAAAGACACACGTTTGGAGAGAGATACTATTATGATTCAATTCACACGCACAACAAGATGATCACTCAAACAAATTAGGATTCAAAACAGAAACGGTAAATCCAAGTAGCAATCGAAAAAAAGAGACACAACAATTGAGTGGTTCAGCAAAATCTGCCTACATCCACGGGAGAGGAGTTCTTTCTTTACTATCTTGATCAAGTGTTCAAATCAACCACAAAAGCATCTCCAACAGCTTCTATGTTACGACTGATTACACTCACAATACACTCTCATGCTACAAGAATTTTTGAAATAGACAACAAATTTTATCTGTTGTTTAGTTATAAATAAGTCTGTTATTAATAGTTTTGTTGTTAAAAGGACCCTTTTAACTACAAGTAAAAATCGTTGTCTATTCCATGAACAATAACACTTTATTTAATAGATATAATCCGTTGTCTTTGTTAATTTTAACTACAGTTTGTATCCGTTGTTTAATTTTAAAAATTGTTGTCTTTCATTTAAGAAACTACAACTTTTACAACGCTTTTAATATGTCGTCTGTTTTAGTTTTAACAACATTTTTTACCCGTTTTTCTACAGTTTAAAGCGTTGTCTATTTAGCGTCAATTTTCGAATTTAGCAACTTATTTTAGCTATATTGTTGATAGGTATGGCCCAATCTCTCCGGGTCGGACTAGCCCGCCAGTCGGGTCAATCGGGCCCAAAAGCGCAAGCCCAACGCAGCCAAGCCCATTCGCGGCATCTTTGGAAGTTGGGAAAAGATCCGCATGATCTTTTCCAACAGTCATGCAAATTTGACTGGCGGATTTAGAGGGATTTAGTTAGGGTTTCTATTGTATAATATAAATAAGAGAATTGTTGCTTAGTTTAGGATTTCGATTTTGGATTCTAGAATTATTACTTGTAAAGTTGTACTCCGGTATTGAAGAAAGAATAGTGAAACACCTCGAAAGGTTATTGCCTTCTCCCGTGGACGTAGATCTCCGGATCGAACCACGTAAATCTTTGTGTCATCTAAGTTCTTGCATGCTTTGATTGTTTTGGATTATTACTGCGATTGTGATCCGTTTGATATCCAGGTTTTGACATTATCAATTGGCGCCATCTGTGGGAACCCAAAAGAAAGCAAACCCTAGCATCACCCAAAGTTGATTTACGTCAGTCATGGTTAATACTCGCCAGTCTGTTAATCCAGCCCGATCCCGTCGGAATCCTCCCGTGGATCAAAACCCTTCGTTGCCACGTCAGCAGATTCAGGATCCACCTGCGGGGCAAATTGACGCGCAGCACCTCGCACCCGTCAATGCGTCAGCACAGGTGGATCCTCAACCAAATCCCGAACTATTATAGGCGCAACAAGTGTTCTTACGGGAACACGCTGCCTTGTTCCAAGAATGAAATCATCGGCGTGCCAACTCCGGTATGCACGCCGACAACGGTGCCAATCAGGTGGCAGGACATTCCCGCCAAGATCAATCTCGCGCACTCAATGAAGATCCGCCTCACAGAGCAAGGCATGATCGCCGTCGTCACCGGTCAGTGATACCCGGGGATGATCGAAGTTCTAATGGTTCGAGACCCCGCTATGCTGATCACGATGATGCAGACAGGCATCGACCTGTAGATGCAGCGAAGCGGGCTCGATTAGAGAGGTCCCGTTTACTTGATCTGGTGGATCAGGAACAGGCTCAATTCGATGTTGAACTTGACAAGGTGTTAGGCCTTGATGCTGATGGGGAGATAATCACCCTGTTCTCCGCGGAGATTCTCTCCACCCCACTCCCTGAGGGATTTAAACTTCCACCAGTATCCGTCTACAACGGCACCGGAGACCCAAGTAACTTCCTGAGCGCCTTTAAATATGCTATGTTCAATCGAAGTTGCATGCCACATCACCTGTGCAAAGTGTTTCCCGAGTACCTTCAAGATGAGGCCAGACTTTGGTTTGACTCCCTGCCTCGCGGCAGTGTTACTTCTTTCAGGGATCTTGCCGAGCAGTTCTGGGCCCGTTTCCATACACGAGCAAAGCCTATGGCCACTTTGGCCGATCTCATAAACCTAGAACAACGAGATGGGGAGACCGTTTCCCAGTTTCTTGAGCGCTTCACTGCGGAAAGCCTAAAAGTAGGTAGCCGATCTGATGATGTTATCATCACCGCCTTCATGAACGGCCTCCGAGCCGGACTGCTTTACACCAAGCTTGCGCGGCATCCTCTGATTACTACCCGGGCTCTGTTTGGCACCGTAAGCAGGTTCGCCAAAGCTGAAGAGCAAACCCGGCGCAAGCGGGAGAAGTATACTACCAAGAAGCAGCTAGACAAAACGCTAGCCGGGACTGGTACCCGACCCAGTGCCTTTAGTCGTTTGGGCAGAGGTAGGTCAGAGTCTCGCAATGATCTCCCTCAACTCACACCCCTTACGCGATCAAGGACATAAATATTTTCTGTTCACAAAAATAATTTGCGACCATGCCCGCAGATGACTGCTCCGGCAGAGAAGCGTAATCGTGAGAAGTGGTGTGCATATCATCACGATTATGGACACGACACCGAGGAGTGTCGCGAACTTTGTAAAGAAATCGAGGACTGTTTGAAGCGAGGTTTTCTCCGACAATACATCGCTCGGTCCGAAGACTGGACTCAGCTGAACCAGAATGGAGGTACACAACAAGGTCAGGGAGGTTACAGTGGCCGAGGCCCGAGATAAAACAAACCCCAATGGCAAAACAACAGGTTGGGGTATAACAGTTACCAAAGGCAAGACCAGGGTAATCGCCAACAAACTCAACCACAACAACCACAATTGTTGCCACCTCCGCCACCTCATGGAGGTCCTGGGGACAATCCCCCAAATCATGTTGTCCACGGAATAATAAATGTGATCTATGGTGCTATGCCAGTAGGGGCTTCCCGAAGTGCCCTTAAAGCTGAAGCGCGCAGGCCTCCTCCCGAGGAGTCGCGACACAAACGTTTACCGAGGACGATCATGTCCCCAAGCTCACCCCTCACACTGATGCCATCGTCATTGACATGGCCATGACCAGTGTCACTGTTAAGCGAGTCTTTGTCGACAATGGCGCCGCTGTTAGTGTCATATTCACTGACTGTTTCCAGAAGATGGGTATACCTCGCGAGCAGCTCCGGCCTGCTCCCGGGCCATTACAAACCTTCACTCAGGGAGAGGTCCAACCTGAGGGAATTATCAACCTCCCCGCGTCGCTTGGTACGTATCCAGCGATAAAAACTATCTTTGTAGATTTCTATGTAGTATCTTCTTCATCTCCATACAACATGATTCTTGGTCGAGATTGGCTCACTCCGGCAAAGGTCATTTGTTCCACATATCACTTAGCATTGAAGTTTCCTACACCCCACGGAGAGGTCGCCATCCGTGGCAATCAAAGAATTTCCAAGGAGTGCATGTATATCGCACTCAAGAAGATAATCAAGGCTCCTCCTAAGCCTCAATTTTAAATAGCCACTCCGGCGCCTGACCTGGGCGTCTCCGGGCCCCTCGGTAACGATACTGCCAAAGTGCCACTTGATCCTGCTAAGCCAGAGCAAACTGTTACAGTAGGCGCCGTGAACATACCTTTGTTGCACAATGCCATCATCCAGACGCTAAGGGAGTATTCCGAAGTCTTTGGTCGGTCTCCCCTAGATATGCCAGGAGTGTCTCCCGACCTTATCACTCATAAGCTGAACATTGACCCTAATGTGAAGCCAGTTCAACAAAAACGACGGTAATTTGTCCCAGAGAGAAATGCAGCCATCCGAACTGAGGTTCAACAGCTCGTGGATGCAGACATCCTATTCGAAGTTCACTATCCATCCTGGCTTTCTAATCCAGTAATGGTGACGAAGTCCAGTGGGGCTTGGAGGATGTGTGTTGATTTTTCTGATCTCAACAAGCACTGCCCAAAGGATGCTATCCTCTACCGTCCATTGACTAAAAAGCCGAGGCCATTACCGGGTATAAGGCGTTTTGCTTTTTGGATTTATACAAAGGATACCACCAAGTCCATATGGACCGCCGAGATGCTATCAAAACAGCCTTCATCACTGATTTTGGATGTTTTGCTTTCAAGAAAATGCCCTTCGGACTCAAAAATGCCGGAGCCACCTACCAGTGTCTTATGGACCACGTCTTCTGAGACCAAATCGGCCGCAATGTTGAAATATATGTCGATGACCTCGTTATTAAGAGTTCTTCCCCTACATCATGTGTGCAGGACATTGCCGAGACATTGAATACATTGTGGTGCTATAATCTTCGACTCAATCCAGCCAAGTGTACCTTCGGCGTCGGATCAGGAAAATTTCTTGGGTACATGGTCTCGCAACACGGTCTCCAGGCCAACCCAACCAAGATTAGGGATGTGCTGGATCTTCAGCCGCCGAAAACTGTGAAAGACGTCCAACGTCTAACCGGCGGCCTCGCGGCTCTAAATCGTTTTTTATCCAAGGCCGCGGAGCGTCAGCTTCCTTTCTTCAAAATTTTGCGCCAAGCGAAGAAATTTGAATGGACTCCGCACTGCGACGAAGCCTTTGAGGCCCTGAAACAACACATCAATCAGTTGCCCACTATGTCCGCGCCTCTCCCCGGAGAGCCACTCTATGTATATTTGGCCTCCACCGATGAAGCCATTAGTGCGGCCCTCGTTCGCGAGGACCATGGAAGTCAACAACCCGTGTACTTCATTAGTCGAGCACTCCAAGGGACAGAGACCCGATACTCTGTAGCGAAAAAAATAGTATTGGCCCTAATCATGGTGGCCCGCCGCCTGCGTCCCTATTTTCAAGGGCATGCTATCCGGGTCCTCACAAATCAACCTATTCGTCAGATTCTTACTAAGCCCGATGTGTCGGGGCGTTTGGCCAAGTGGACAATCAAGCTCGGGAAACATGATATACAATTTCTACCTCGCCGAACCATCAAGGGTCAAGCTCTCGTGGATTTTCTGGTCGAAGTCTTATTCAATGACCCCGAGGCAGTCACATGTGCTAAGGCTATACCCCACACCGACCCCGAGGCCGAAGCCAACAAGTGGCGTGTATACGTGGACGGCGTCTCTGCAACCCGAGGCAGTGGTGCCAGGGTCCTCCTCATTGGTTCCAATGGCGATGAAGTCAGATATGTCCTGCGTTTTAAGTTTAAAGTGACCAACAACGAGGCTGAGTACGAGGCCGTCCTTGTTGGGCTCCGGCTCGCTCAAACCTTCGGAGCTTCGCATATCCATCTATTCACCGACTCCGAGGTGGTATCCAGCCAGATCAAGGGCACCTACGAGGTAAAAGATGATACATTGAAAAGGTATTTGACTTTAACTCATAAGTTTTTATTACCTTTTACTTCGACTGATGTCCAGCAGATACCCCGCGAAGAAAATGTTAAGCTGATATTCTCAGTAAAATGGCCTCTGCGGTCCCGTCAAATGTGTTTCCGGACACAATCGTTGAAGAAGCTACCCACCCTTCGATTGGTGAGCAAGTGGTCTCTGTGTTGGCTGATGCCGATCCTAATTGGATGACCCCGATCATCCAGAATCTTCGGAATGGCACCTTGCCTGCAGATAAATTACTCGCTCGGCAGATACTTCTGAAAGCACCAAAGTACACACTTCACAACGGGGTCCTATACCATCAGTCATACTTACAGCCAAGCCTCCGATGTCTTGGCCCGGTCCAAGCCGACTATGTTCTTCGGGAATTTCATGAGGGGGCATGCCCAAGTCATATTGGGTCACGGACGTTGGCCAAAAAAGTACTTCGGTGGGGATACTACTGGCTCACCTTGTTTAATGATGCCCACAATCTGGTATCGAAGTGCGATAAACGTCAGCGGCACTCCCGAGTGAAGCACCTGCCGCAAACCGAACTCATCGGCATACAAAGTGCCTGGCCATTCATACAGTGGGGAATCGATATCGTGGGACCGTTCCCAGTTGCTCCGGGGGGATTGAAATTTCTCGTGGTTGCTGTGGACTATTTTACTAAATGGGTCGAAGCCGAGCCCCTCACTGCCATTATTGGACAAAATATCCTAAAATTTGTCTGGCGTAACATCATATGCCGTTTTGGCATTCCAAGTGCGATTATATCTGACAATGGCAAACAATTTGCTAATGATCCCTTTCGGTCCTGGTGCAAGGAGTTGCACATCAAGCAAGTTTTCACCTCAGTAGCTCACCCCCAAGCTAATGGCCAGGTCGAAGTCACGAACCGCACTCTAGTCAACGGCCTAAAGAAGCGATTGGATCAGGCCAAGGGTCTTTGGGCTGAGAATCTTCCGCAAGTTCTCTGGGCTTATCGCACAACACCACATTCTTCCACCGGGGAGACTCTATATAGCCTCACTTATGGCTCCGAGGCTGTCATTCCTGCCGAGGTGGGAGTACCCAGCCCTAGACTCTTACACCTTGATCCCGAGGCTAACGAGGAAGCACTCCGTACCAACTTTGACGAGCTTGAACATCGTCGCGAGCAATCTTTCATCCGACAAGCTAAATGCAAGCAACAGGCGGCTCAGTATTATAACCACCGGGTGAAGGGTGCACAGTTCCAGGTCTGAGACCTCGTACTCCGGCTAAATTCTGCCAGCAAAGCTGCCCCCGAGGGCAAACTGCATGCCACCTGGGAAGGGCCTTATTGCGTCACTGCCGCTCACGCCTCCGGGAACTATCAGTTAGAACACTTGAATGGCACCCCGATGCCTCGCACTTGGCACATTAGCAATCTGCGGCGTTTCTATCTATAGTTTCCCTTTTCAAGTACTTATTCTTCCTTTACAATTTCTGTACATGCTTTTACTTTCGTACCACGGTACTTTATTGGTGCACGTGGTAGTGCACACACTTTTAGGTCAATTTAAGTGTCTTTTTACGGACTTTTGTGTGCATGTTCATGTGTGTTTTGTGCGTTTATTTCTCATTGGGCAATTTGACGTGTCTGTTTCATTTTCATGTCAAGACAGGTGAATTAAGGCCGAAAAACAGGTTCGAAGATCTCAAACTGACAAATCGAGCTCAAAGGATGAAGAAAACAAGGAAAAACAGGGGATCATGCCCGAGGTGGTGAGGCCACGCCCGTGGCTCAAGACACGGCCGAGGCAGTCCAACGCCACGGCCGTGGCCATTCCTCCATAGAAGGCCACATTTCAGCATCATTTGCCACGACCGAGGCAGACAGTGACACGGCCGTGGCAATCCACGTCCCACGCCCGCGGTCTGAATCAGCCGCGACCGTGGCCAGTCCTCCAGAAGTAAAGGCGAATTCAGTCCAAGAAAGACCACGGCCGAGGCAGTAGATAGACCACGGCCGCGGCCCCAAATTGGGGCCCAAAACCCTTGTTTCACCACGCCCGCGGCCATCTTTATGCCACGGCCGCGGCTGTGTTCCCTGTTTTAAAAACCCAAACACGTTTTTGCCTAAATTGGAGCTAGCACTTTATCTCCTTATATATATATCATCCCATTCGAATTTAACCTAACTTAGAACAACCTAGAACCCATCCCCCACACATAATCAGCCACTTTTCTCCATTGGAAGCAAGGAAATGGAAGGGGGTTGAAGATCTTGATCTTCAACCCCTAACCTTTGGTTCTTTCTATCCTATGTTCATGTTTTTCTTTAATTTTCTGTTAGTTTATCTTTGTATTAGGTAAAATGGGTGGCTAGCACCCTTAGTTCACTCTTGATTATTGTGGAACCTTGAGTTCAAGACATTTATGTGATTATTACGGTTAATGTTACCGAAAATATTGTGTATTCAAGTGTTTTGTGTTATTTGCTGTTATTGACTCACATTTATGAATTTATTATTGGATTGATCACCCTTTAAGGGATTTGTGAATGTGTTGCTAGAATAGGAGATTACTATCCGTAATTGTAGGATTTCCGATTCCCGAGTAGCAAACAATAATTATTTATTGGTGATAACACAAAGTTTAACCTCTAAAATCGAGCTTGCGAGTTTTATGTTGAATTTATCTCGTTGTCCTAGTGTTTAATGCATTTGGTGATTGAATCTAAGAGAGCTTTTTCGAGGATTCGGTTAAACTGAATAGGGTTAGTCGAAGAGCTTGTTTTGATTAACTAAGATTAAGGGATAACAAGGCTATTAGAGCTTGTTAATAGTCTTGAGATAAGGGCTAGAATCACAATTGAATAGGGCATTGACAATAGTTACATAAATCGTCCAAAACCTCGGTGAAACATGATCAAGGGTGAATCGTTTTGTTATTTAAAAACCAAAAACCTATAAAAATCTCTTTATTTTATCTTTGTTTATTTAGGTGTAGTTGTTATTTCATTAACCCCCCACTTCTTTATTGTTTTCTAGCTTATTTACTTTATGTTTCTTCATAATAATAGCTTAACACATAAAAGCAAAATTTGTTCGACCGTTCCTCGTGGGATCGACCCTTGCTTGCCACTCTACTAGTTAGAGTAGTCGGTAAGGTTTAAGTGTATCTTCATACACGATTTAATTTGGTAGTCGGAAACGACGCTACCAAATTTTGGCGCCGTTGCCGGGGAATGGTTTAGAACGATTTTGTTTTATGTGTTAAGTGTTTGTTTTAGTTACATAGCTAGTTGTTTGTTTTGTTTATTTAAAGGGCATCCGTCGAGCCAACGACGTTAAACAAAGGCGCTTGTCGGGAGGCAACCCGACGTTTATTGCTTTTCGTATTTTAAATTCATAGTTTAGTAGTTTTAATAATATTCTAGTGTTTTAAATTATTTTGTTTAAATGTGTGTAGGTGCCCAACAATCCATTCAAAGAGATAGTGTGAAATGGGGGTGAAGGAGCCCAAAATGGAGGAATTACCCAGGAAAACGCACCACGGCCGTGGTACATAATACACCTCGGCCGCGGTATTCAACAAGGAAAAATTCAAGCCATTCTGGACAACTCACCTCGGCCGTGTCCCTTCAATGCCACGACCGTGTCCAAGTAATACCGCGACCGTGGGAAGTATATGCCGCGCCCGAGGTCAAGATCGTGAAAAATTTGAATCCATTCTGGACAAAAGGCCACGGCCGCGACAAATATGTGCCACGCCCGCGGCAAAGAGACCCTCGGCCGTGGTGAGTTTAGACCGCGCCCGAGGTTATTCACTCTAAAAATTCCGGAATTGCACTGGAAAGATTGCCACGGCCGCGTCAATAAATTGCCACGCCGCGGTTAAACTTCTCATCCGCCACGGCCGCGGCATTTGTTATGCCTCGACCGCGGCATACTCCCAGGTATAAAAAGACAGACGCGGGCGAGGTAGGGCATTTCACCCTCCTCCTCGCGAAAATTGGCGAAAACACACTCACACACACACGAAATCCGCCATTGTTACTCAATTTCTTCCCCTCAAATTCACACCACACCTCACTCACATCATCATAAACATTTCTATCCAAAAAAATTCGAATTTGGAGCAAAGTCGGAGTCGGGTCGAAAAGGGCGCGAAAAATCAAACTTCAAATTTTTCGATTAAACTCGACCGGTAAGTATGGTTATCCTTTCCCCTCAATCTTTATTTGTTATAATGAAATTTGTTGTTAAGATTTGGGGCAAATTTGTTGTTGGATTAGTTGATATATTGATATTGGTTGTGCACACGTATTTTGTGAATTTTTGCTAATGTTGAATGTTTTTAAGTAATCTAACACTAAATTTGTAGTGATGGCCTTTGTTTTTGCATGATTTGTTGATGATGGATGAGGATTAGTTTGGGAATCATTGAAAATTGAGGATTGAAGTTGATTTTTGCTATATCACCAACCACTTGACATGCATTCCCTTTTGTTACCCTTTTTGCTATTTTATTATTATGTTCGATTGTTAGGTTGATTAGTGAATTTGTGTGAATAGTAGACACTTTTAGACTCTTGATAATAATGAAACAAAATCAACCTATTTTTGTTGAGCATTAATAGAATTTTCTTGCAATAGGATAATAATTAGACATGTTTGCCATTTATGCACATTTAATCAAGTCAACTAAGTCATCTAGATTGCGAATTCACTTGTGATTTTCTGTGATTGGTTGAACATGAGTGATTGAAACATGAGTGATTGGCATTCTATTTGATTAGAGTTAATGTTTCAATTGGTGATAAGTGTTAAAACTCGGAATTTAAGTGTGTGTGTTTGTCTTGTAGGACAAATGGGACCATCAAAAAAGACATCAAAGAAAAGTGTTGGCACAAGTAAAGGCACACCAAGTATAGGAAAGGGGAAGGGCAAGTTGGTGATCCGGGAGCCCCTCCCGGAGGAACCGGAGATCGAAACCCCGGAGGTCCCAACGTCCACAGGGCCAGACAGCCGACTTTTCGACATCATTTTGGACGACCCGGTTCACCAACAAAGATTTGCCCGATTAATGAAGCGTCAGATTGTTGCCACCCGTTATTTCAAAACCGAGTGTTTGACTGATATGGGAATCAAGGATAATATCGATGAGTTTTTGAGAGCATCGGGCCTCATTGGATTGTTCACTCCAAGGTCCACCTACCAATGATTCGTCCTTGAGTTCTTCAGCACACTGACTGTCCGATCCAACTCTGAAAAATGTGGAAACAGAATCCACAGCATTTCATTCCACCTGCTGAACAAAAAGATGACACTCACAGCAGCGGAGTTGAGGAAGATTTACGGTTTCAAAGAAAATCCCTCCACCACAGACTTGGAAAGCATCGATGAGTTCAATGTCGGGCGGTTCTGGGGGCAAATAACTGTTGCTCCCGGCTTGGTTGAACCGCAAGCCTTGGATTCTAAGAGCTCTAAAACGAGCTGGATCAGAAATCCAGTCGTAAAGGTTTTACAAAGGCTCTTGGCATTGACACTTTTTGGGAGGAAGGAGACGGGGGCAGCAAGGATGGCCGAGCTCAGTATCCTATGGTCCATTCTCAAACGGACCGATAGGAGATATGAAGAGGTGCTGATTGAGTCTTTTGAGAGGACAGTGAAGGAACTAACGGCGACCAGAAAGAAAGAGCCTAAGCAACATGACTCAATATTCAGCGAAGCTCTTATCACACCAATTCTAGAGCATTGTGGAGTTCCGTTGATTGACTTCAAGGCTGTTTCAGATTCGTTCCTTCTGGGTTGGGAAGATTTAGCCAACATGAGGATTGCTGCTTTGGGACTAGAAGATGGAGTCTCCGTTCCCTACGTGATCCAAAATGTAGGGCCAATGCTACGCCTTCCTAACCCAGACCTCACCCGCATCCGAGACCTCAAATCCACAGCCAACTTGGCCTTGAGCTCAGCTGCACACCGGGCAGCCTCGAGGGAACCCAGTGACCTCGAGTTCCGGAAATATCAGAGAGGCCAAGTATCGGAACCTGCTGCAGAAGGGATAGATCTCACAGGCGAGGGTGTGAGCAGCCGTCATTCACGAAAGAGACCCGTATCCGCTGTTCAGTCCCAGACCGAGTTTCAACAACAAGTTGATGAAAGATTAAGCACGATGGAGGGGGACATCCGAGAGATGAAGTCGGACATTAGGGAGATCAAAGGAAACCAGAGCAAGATCCTCGAGGCACTCAACAGCCTTCGAGCATGTTTTGGTGGCCAAAGCTCCCGATCGTCACGACCGTCCAAATCTTTGTGAGTAGGAGTACCAAGAATATCCTTCTTCTTTTTCAAAAGCTTAGTTTTCAACTAAGTTTGGGGGAGAAAAGAAAGAAGTAGGATGTTCTTGGCCACCCCGGTGTTACAATCTCTCATATTTCATTTCCATATCTTACTGCTTGTTGACTATTTAGGCCTGTGTGCCCCTTCTGTTTTGCCTATACTTGGGATTCACGGCGTGTGGGCCGTTTGATTGTTATTTTTGCCTTTGTAAACTTGCTTGCACTATTTCATTGAATAATGTATCGGATTTTCTTGTAGGATGTTTTGTCTTTATTGGCCTGTGTGCCATTTTCTACTATCATCTTTGTTTGGTTAAGATAAATTGAGTTTTGTTATTTATATGATGAAGTTTTGGGCACTTACATGCATAGTCGTAATAAGTTGATTTTTTTTTTTTAGTCGATTGGGATGGGTGTTTTGAATAAATGGTTGAGTTATGTGAGCACCAATCCGTACCCTTTCTTTCCACAAACTTTGATTTTCAATCAAGTTTGGGGAGGGGGTGGTAGATGTACGGATTTTGGCCGCTTGGAAAAGTTGATTGGACCAAATTTGAATGAAAATGTGGCAAACGGTTAATGATGATAAAATTTTCCATAAAAAATTGAAAACTTGGCTAATGATAGAGCATGATATGCTATGAGACGAAATTGAGCTTACATTCAAAACTTTTAATCAAATTGCAACCGAGTGAGTTTTTGAGCTTTAGAAGATACTCCCACCTTTGGAGTAACGTAAACTTTCTTTCGGTGTGAAATTCATTGAGTGCATTTAGTTGTCTCTAGAACTTGCCTTGATTCTCTATTTTGCATGAGTCGGTACATTTTGTGACATTGAAAATGATCTTAGGCAATCCTTGATTTGAGCCTACTTTCAAGCTTGAAAACACATCCTTTTTACCTAATTTGATATTGTCTCTAGTTGAGCCCTTTGAGCTTTTAGCCTCTTGTTTGACAGCCCAATTCTACAAGCTGAAACCCTTTCGATTAGCCTTTGAACCTAATTGGACTATTTGAGTATGAGGGAGGTGGTTGGAAGGTAGTCGGATAATTTGGGATTCAAAAGGGTGAACTATTGGGAGTACTGAAAGGTGAAAGGAATTGAAACAATAGGAAAAGAATCGAGAATACTAGTCCTCTCCAATTTTTGTTTGTGTTTTAAAAAAAAAAAAAAAAAAAAAAAAGTCGAAAATCGAAAAAAGTCGAAAAATAAAAAAAAAACAAAAAAAAAAAGTTAGTTGTATATACTCATTGTTGCTTTTGATTTGGAGAGGCTAGTAATATAAATGCCTTTTAATAGATGTTCTCAAAGTTGTAAGAATTCAAAAGAAAATACACTCCAAAGGAGAATTGAGAAAGCATTTAGGTTGTGGACTTTGTGGTAAGGAGAAGAAATCAATTTTTGGGATTGGTTTACTAAGGAAGTAAAGAGTGAGGTTGAGTGACCATTGTTTGAGGGGTAGATGGGTAGTGCACGACTCATTTAGTCCGTTTTATAGTCACTTATACCCAAAATTATCCCACCTTACCCCAAACCAACATTACAACCCGTTAAAGACCTTTTTGATTCTTTGTCACACATGTCGGGTACACATCGAAGTTTAGATGATTGGCAAGCCTATGGTAGATACTATTTGCATTTCAATGTGAGCGTATATACTACCTATTCAATACACTTGAGAGTCGAGGGATACACTCATCCGGTAAGGATTTCAAGTTGAGAGTGTCAAGTCTTGAAAGTAGTTGATATGCTCTATCTCTTATGCTCAATGTTATCATGATTGCCTAACTTTTGAAAATTTCTTCTGAAATTGATTTTGCCACTTAAATCTGCCCTAAAAAGTGTCCTTTCTTCTTTTTCTTTATTTGTTCGGGACGAACAAAGGTTTAAGTTTGGGGAGATTTGGTGCACGTGGTAGTGCACACACTTTTAGGTCAATTTAAGTGTCTTTTTACGGACTTTTGTGTGCATTTTCATGTGTGTTTTGTGCGTTTATTTCTCATTGGGCAATTTGACGTGTCTGTTTCATTTTCATGTCAAGACAGGTGAATTAAGGCCGAAAAACAGGTTCGAAGATCTCAAATTGACAAATCGAGCTCAAAGGATGAAGAAAACAAGGAAAAACAGGGGATCATGCCCGAGGTGGTGAGGCCACGCCCGTGGCTCAAGACACGGCCGAGGCAGTCCAACGCCACGGCCGTGGCCATTCCTCCAGAGAAGGCCACATTTCAGCATCATTTGCCACGACCGAGGCAGACAGTGACACGGCCGTGGCAATCCACGTCCCACGCCCGCGGTCTGAATCAGCCGCGACCGTGGCCAGTCCTCCAGAAGTAAAGGCGAATTCAGTCCAAGAAAGACCACGGCCGAGGCAGTAGATAGACCACGGCCGCGGCCCCAAATTGGGGCCCAAAACCCTTGTTTCACCACGCCCGCGGCCATCTTTATGCCACGGCCGCGGCTGTGTTCCCTGTTTTAAAAATCCAAACACGTTTTTGCCTAAATTGGAGCTAGCACTTTATCTCCTTATATATATATATCATCCCATTCGAATTTAACCTAACTTAGAACAACCTAGAACCCATCCCCCACACATAATCAGCCACTTTTCTCCATTGGAAGCAAGGAAATGGAAGGGGGTTGAAGATCTTGATCTTCAACCCCTAACCTTTGGTTCTTTCTATCCTATGTTCATGTTTTTCTTTAATTTTCTGTTAGTTTATCTTTGTATTAGGTAAAATGGGTGGCTAGCACCCTTAGTTCACTCTTGATTATTGTGGAACCTTGAGTTGAAGACATTTATGTGATTATTACGGTTAATGTTACCGAAAATATTGTGTATTCAAGTGTTTTGTGTTATTTGCTGTTATTGACTCACATTTATGAATTTATTATTGGATTGATCACCCTTTAAGGGATTTGTGAATGTGTTGCTAGAATAGGAGATTACTATCCGTAATTGTAGGATTTCCGATTCCCGAGTAGCAAACAATAATTATTTATTGGTGATAACACAAAGTTTAACCTCTAAAACCGAGCTTGCGAGTTTTATGTTGAATTTATCTCGTTGTCCTAGTGTTTAATGCATTTGGTGATTGAATCTAAGAGAGCTTTTTCGAGGATTCGGTTAAACTGAATAGGGTTAGTCGAAGAGCTTGTTTTGATTAACTAAGATTAAGGGATAACAAGGCTATTAGAGCTTGTTAATAGTCTTGAGATAAGGGCTAGAATCACAATTGAATAGGGCATTGACAATAGTTACATAAATCGTCCAAAACCTCGGTGAAACATGATCAAGGGTGAATCGTTTTGTTATTTAAAAACCAAAAACCTATAAAAATCTCTTTATTTGTCTTTGTTTATTTAGGTGTAGTTGTTATTTCATTAACCCCCCACTTCTTTATTGTTTTCTAGCTTATTTACTTTATGTTTCTTCATAATAATAGCGTAACACATAAAAGCAAAATTTGTTCGACCGTTCCTCGTGGGATCGACCCTTGCTTGCCACTCTACTAGTTAGAGTAGTCGGTAAGGTTTAAGTGTATCTTCATACACGATTTAATTTGGTAGTCGGAAACGACGCTACCAAATTTTGTATGTTTCAAGTTTATTTTTTAATCCTTCAATTATTCTGACAATAGCTATGAATAACAGTTTTTACTTCCAATACGTACACTGCTTCTCTTCTACGCCGGGGGGACGCCCCGGCCTAGAATACTCGCATATTAGTTGCGACAATCGTTAATTGTCTCCGGACACATTGGTCTCTCGCCTGATCCGTCCGGGGAGACCATGAACTTTGTCCCCGGACATGACTCCCCTCTCGCCTGATTTATCCAGAGAGGTATCAACTTTGTCATTGTACAAACATTGACTCCCGAGTACTAACTACTACATTATTTGCATCACATCGCATTAACACAATTAAAAGAAAATTGCATCAATGCTCAAATGCATCACTAATCTATTATTTGCAAAAAGAACTTGTCATATACACGATTGATTTTCACTACAGTTTTATTTACAAATATGCTTTACATTAAAAAATGCTTTACAACACAGCTAGTCTATTTATCTATTACTCCCCAGCCAATACTCAGCACTTCGGCGCTGAGACCCGCCCCGGGAGCTTCTCCGCGTCCTCCAGGATCTAGAAGTACCCCGGGATTGGGCTCCGGTCCTCCTCCTACTCTGGTCTCCTCGCCGGCGGGGACTCGTTTGCCGAGCTGGTCCTGGAGTGTTAGCCCATCCCACAGGGTCCCACTCTGCAGGGGCCATCACTTCGATCTTCTCGGCAAGCTTTTGGACTTCCTCCTCTGCTACCACAACCGGGCTCGGTAATCGAATTACCACTCAGAACGGTTTTTTCGCCGAGCCTTTTTTTCCCCTCCGAGGAGCTTTCGAGGAGTTCCCCCGGCTAGAGCTGGCGATATTCTCCTCCGCAGCACGACGCCACCTTCTGCGGCCTTTTACGTCCTCGTACATGCTGAGGAGTATCTCTAACACTTCCCGCTTCCTAACCAGCTCGGCGGAGTCAGTGTGTCCGGCCTCTATCAGTACGACTATTTCCTTCTGAATTTCAGCAGTTTGCTCCTCGACCTCCTCGAAGATTAGTAGGCCGAACTCCGACAATATCCGCTCGTACTCTCTTTGATGGACGAAGAGTCGCTCCACCTCGGCACATTTAGACAAGTACTTAAGCTGGTGATCCAAGGCTTTTTCTACAGCCGCGGTTCTCGCCTTTTCGGCCTCGGATACCATCTTTCTGCCACCGCGAGTCTTTTTTCCAGCTTAGGGACCACCGACATCTTCAGGTCATCTCTCTTCCTTTGCAGCCAGTTTGAATGCATCAGTTTCTGAATGACCTCGTGAAGGTCCGCGGTGTCCTCCTGGTGCACATGTGATATACAGAGAACAATTATAACACCACCAGTACACAACACATATTATATTCGAGTTCAAGGTATACATTCAAGATTCAATAGCACAGACATCGACAAATCATCATTTATACCTTCACAAAACCATGACTACAGATCAAGTGTTTTTTACAATTACAAGTTCAAAAAATGGCCTCCTATTCTACGTCTCCGCTTAAGGTTAGGAGGAGCACTGACCTCCGCTGCGGCCGAGGTGGTGGCAGCCGGGTCCACGGTAGGATTCGCTGCCAGCTGAAGAGCTCCGCCGTCCTGAGGAGCTAGTTCCAGTGCCTCGGGCTCAATCCTCGGTGGAGGGGCCCTCTGCCGTGGCTCTGGCACATGCATACCCATTCGATATCCCAGGAACTCCTCATCCTGGTCTACCGAACCGCTCGCCACATCTTGCGCCGACAGAATGGTCCCTTCTGGGCCAATGCCTCCACCAATGGCCACTCCGGGAGCCGCGACATAGTGTTGTAGTAGGCGGCGTCAACATTGCCCACGGAGGCGTAGTCATACCCGAACTCCGTTTTATAGACGTCCACCTCTGGGTACACCTCCTTCACCACCTCCAACACCTCGGAGCGTGCGGCTACGTCCCCTACTGCCACAAAGTTCGTCAAGAAGTTCACAAACGTTTTCGTTTGTGACAGCTTCTCGACGAAGGCCCTCAGCATCGCTCCCTGGCCCTCCGCTTTCTTCTTCAGCTCCTCCCGAGCTACGGCCAACTCTCCCTGGAGAAGGGCCATCTCAGCAACCTCGCCTCTAAGGCGGGCAGCTTCCTTCTCGGCCTCGAGCGCTCTGCCCCGCGCCGTCACCTGGCCACTCTTGCCTCAGCTGCCTCTGCGCGGAGCTTATCGCACTCCCAGCGCAGAATCCTCAACTCTTCACCTAGCTCCTCGGTCTCCTCTTTTGAAGGCGACGCCCGAACCCAATGAGCCCTTGGCTCAGGGTCCATACCTCCTCCATTTCGGACACCTCGTGGCCCGCCACTCTTGTCTGGCCCTGCAGAAAACTTTATAAGAGATTGCACATCAACGGGAAACTTAACACGTGATAACCTTACCTCTGAGATGGGATCCGTCCGCATTCTCTTTGAGACAGAGGGCGACGTCGGCATAGGCCCGGCCTCTTCTTCGCCCTTGGGGTTGTATCCGCCCGCGCAGCAACCTCTTCGGTCCCCTCGCCGTGTCTCCTTCCCGGTGTCCTCTCCACCTCGGGGGTCGCGCTTTTTGGGGTGGCTACTCTCTCTGGATCAGGAGTCTGTTGCGCACCCCCTGCGGTTTTCTTTTGGAGACTGGCTTTAAAGCGTCCCACTACAAGAAATGGTCAACACATTAGCAAATAATGTTAATCAGAAGCTACAAAACAATTGTAATAAAGAATTCCTACCCTCCACTTCAGCCCCGGCTAAAGAACCCTCACTCGGGGGTGGCGACGTCCTCGCCTCTGGTCCCTTCGTATAATATAGGGACAATCTGGCCTCCTCCAACTCTTCCTCGGTGAACACTTATTTCAGCGTCCCCGCCTGCTCGAACACCTCAATTGACTCCGGTATACCTTTTGGAACCCTATCCCCGACCTTCTCCCTCTTCCACCCCGGGATCGGTTTCGACTCTTTTATATACAGGAACTTTACCTTCCAGTTTTCTACTTTGCTCGGGTTCTGCACCCTGAACCCTCTTTGCGGCCTCGGGTTCAGCGAGCACCAACCCTTCCCCTTCCCAATCGATTTCAACTGAAAGACGTACCTAAATAACTCTACAGAGGGCTCTACCCCCGAGGTCTTACACATTAACATAAATCCTACTATCTGCCTTACGGCATTCGGCACTAACTGCCCTAGCGCAATATCATAGTATCCTAGCAACTCCACCACAAAATCCCACAATGGGAATCTTAACCCTAACCTAAGCTGATCTATATATACAGTTATAAACCCTTTCGGTGGACAGCAAGCCCTATCACTGGGTCCGGGTATTATATACTCTAAATCTATTGGAAAATAAAAACCTGGCACCATCGCCTCGATTTGGGCTTCAGTAACCCGAGGCATCCTTGAAGCCACCTCCAGATTCGCCTCCTCCTCCTCTAAACAGGTGGGAAATCCCACTTCCCGGGTCCAAATTTCCCTTAGGTCAGCCCTATAAACTTTCCTACTCTCCCTCCTCTCTGGGAAAATGGCTCGCAGAGGTCTAGCATCGCAGGGGCTCTCATCAGTTCCCACTACCCTCACACTAGAAGATTCTGAGGATGAAGACATACTTACATGCTTTTTCAAAGATGAAGGCACGAAGTTGGAGCGATTTCCAGAAATTTGTTGGTTTCTTTCTCGTCTTCCCGCTGGTTTTTTTATCGCAAGTTGCAAATGAAGAGTAGAGTGAAACTATCACTTCCTTTTCCCTCTAATACAAAGATTCAACGGTCCAGATTGCGCCTGTTCAAATTCAGTGGCTCAAATTAGCGCGTGCATTACACGCGCCCTTGGGTTGGGCACCTGCGTGCCTCACACGCGCCGCGCGCGCAATGATCACGTGACCAATCACATCAAGCCAATTCCTTCCCCAGGAAGCTTTGTGCTTCAACCCGGTTGACTCCTTCACCCCGAGGGTAATTCAGTTCGACTCCGGTTGACTATTTCACCCCGGGGGTACTTCAGTTCGACTCCAGTTGACTCTTTCACCTCGGGGATACTTCAGTTCGACTCTGATTGATTCTTTTACCCCGGGGGTAGTTCAGTTCGGCACAGGATTGACTCTTTCACAAAAGGACTCGGATACTACTCCAACTCAACTTCAGCTACAGCGGATACACATCGGCCCACAAATAAATCTTTTTAACCGAAGCTCCTACCTCGCTCCGGCTGGTGGAGGGGCATCTGATAAGTATGTCCCAACCTCTTCGAGTCAGACTAGCCCGCCAGTCGGGTCAATCGGGCCCAAAAGCGCAAGCCCAACGCAGCCAAGCCCATTCGCGGCATCTCTTGGAAGTTGGGAAAAGATCCCCATGATCTTTTCCAACAGCCATGCAGATTTGACTGGCGGATTTATAGGGATTTAGTTAGGGTTTCTATTGTATAGTATAAATAGGAGAATTGTTGCTTAGTTTAGGGTTCCGATTTTAGAATCTAGAATTATTACTTGTAAAGTTGTACTCCGGTATTGAAGAAAGAATAGTGAAACACCTCGGAATGTTATTGCCTTCTCCCGTGGACGTAGATCTCCGGATCGAACCACGTAAATCTTTGTGTCATCTAAGTTCTTGCATGCTTTGATTATTTTGGATTATTACTGCGATCGTGATCCGTTTGATATCCGAGTTTTGACATTATCAATTGTCTTTTCCTGAAATGTTGTTGTATGGATATAAATTGAAACATGTTTTTCTTGATGTCACAAATATGCTTCAATGATGAGCATACTACTATTATAAGTATTCATAAATCAAAATAATTCAACTCCAATCCAAGACAAAACATGATTGTGTAAAATCTTATAATATGTGCAATTCATCAAACATGTGTTCTCCTTTCTAGTTTACGCTACAAAATAGTGATGGATCTAAACTGACTTCAGAAAAGGTTTGAAACTTCACAACTTCTTCTTCAAAAGATAAGTACATATGTTGCCTTCCTGCCAATGGAAACACTATAAACGGGTATATCAACAAAGGAATGAAGCCGAAGCATCAAGGCAAAACTTACAAAAAAAAAAAAATTAAGGCAATTATATGTGGTTCCGTTCATTTTGAAACCACATTAATCATAAAAACATATGTGTTTTCATGTGTTTGTGTGTGTATTTTGACATCTGTAGATGTGAGAGACTATTTCATAGGTTTCCCAATGTAAAGAAACAATGTTTCGCAGTAGACAAAAGAACATTAAAAAATAAAATAAGTTAAGCATAAATGTAATCAGTGCAATCAATAATAAGAGCAAAAAGAGAGAACAACTTTCGTCTTTTACTTACCACCAATATATGTATGTATATAAACATAAAGGCGATGTAACACAACTGAAGCCTAAAGCAGTATTACAATAACTCTTCCACTGTTTGTATTCCCTTTATACATGACCGTTATTATATGCAAAATAACGATAGAAGCCACATAAGATAATGAGTCATATCAATATCTATATAAACTAAAGACAACATAATTAAAATTAAAATAATAATTATACCTTCGTGTCATCAAACTATACAAGTGATCACCTGCAAAATATCCAAACAACTTTGTTTAGCCTCATCAATAAAGAGAATAATTTAAACCAAATAATGAGGACAAGAATAAGAAACATATAGCCATCCATTTCATTACCAAACCCCATTTGCAGCAGCTTATCTTATTGACAGTTGCATAAGTGATATTTCTAAAAATTCTTCCATTCACAAAACACCAGTGGATTTGCTATTATCATTTCAAACAAATCACAACATAAATGCAATATTCGCATGACAGTAACCTGGACAAGCAGATGGTCAACATAAACAATTGTTACTTCAAGGCATGCCTAAACAAATGGCCTGAAAATACCTTAATAAGTATGACAGACATTGTGAGAGAGCATGGATTGCATCATTCAAAGAAGATGAGATTTGAACTACTGGATTTGCAGGTATATTATTTGGCACATTTAATACAAAAACCAGAGAAGTAACTTACATTTTGACATATGTAAAATAATCTCCAAATGTTGCAACTAGGTATTCAGTAACCTGTCCTTCTAACCAATCTGTAATATAAACGAGAATCAATTCAACAAAAGTCATAATTGAACGCAATTTACTCTTTATTCTTATAATCATTTACATTGCATTTAGTCCTTCTTTCAGGATTGGATTCCGTCGTACACCAAAAAGGTAACTTAATTTAGTTAATTTGTTAGGATTTGTAGAAAATTCATCGTGTACGTTTACCCAAAAAGCTGCATAATTCAGTTAGTATATGTGATTACATTTCAATTTTACCAATCACTGTTATATTACAACTTGTCCAACAAATTGGCAGGCACCATTTGCAGGTAGCAGAAATATAGGGTAAGACTCGTGTTTGACATTCTTGTGAAAACCATACAGCTTACCTATTTTTACCAAGTTATACTTTCTGAGACTATCCAGAAAATATGACTAGGTTATGTCTTAATATCTTCTGCGACTATCCCAAAGGGATGATTTCTCAAGTTGTTATCCTTCCAGTGATTTCCAATTTTTTATTTATCTTTTAAATTAGGGAAAATATATAGTAATCCAAAGATCCAATAGTACAAGGGCCCTTTGCCTTCTGTACCAGATCTTTGTGTGTGTAAAGTTTGGTCAGTGCACAAGGGAGTTATTTTGGAAAATAGAGTTGTATCTTTTGGGTATTCAAGGAAACATATTTTTTGGCACAGTTTAGCCAAGCAGCCGACCTAATAGATAGTCTTTCGATGTAGATAGAATGGTATAAAATTTATGTTGAATAGCAGTACGGGTTTCTTTGGCTTTCTGATGTTAACAAATATAATTTATTCTATGAAACTTTGTTAAGGAACGGGCAATGAAAATAACTCTCCGCACCATTCAGTGAATTCGCCTGGACAAGACAATAGCATCAAGAGGTATATGAGCAACAATAGTCAAAATAGTTGTTAAGTCACAGATGGAGAAGCATATTCATTACGTACAATTGTTGCACCTTGTCAACAACAAAGGTTCGAAGTCATGCAAATATTTTCGAAACCAGTACTTATCAAAGAATGAGGTATTGATATTGATCTATGTTCCTAGAAAGAAACCTCAACAGTATCATCAATATTGAAATAGAATATCTTTCAGATACAACTTTATAAGTAACTTCTGAACTCCTAGATCTTCAAAAATACACTGACGGTTTGATGAACAGCTTCCCGAGGACAATTCAGATGATCGTCTAATAATTGGCCAAAACGAGAAAATACAATAGAACTTTTTTTTGTTTCTCTTTTTACTACTAATTATTAGTCCATTAAAGGAGTAAAAGATGTTGGCTGCACTAAAAGCTGAAAGCAAGTAACCACACAAGTATCCATTTCCTATTATTAAAAAAACTAAAAAAAAAAAGGTAACCAACCAAGTCTGTATATAACTACGGTATTATGAAGACGTAAAATAGATTACGTAAAAGCAAAAGAATTTGTAAGTCATAAATGGATGGCCAATATACCTTCTCAACCTCCAGAAAGCCTTTGCAAGTGTCCTCAAAATTGACCTGTACAAGTGATCAAGAAGCAATTTCAAGAAAGATTAACATTCTTTTTTAGAAATTAAGTCTAGGCATGAGATTACCATATTAATGCTTTAGTTTTAGGTGTGGCAGATGAAGCCTCCCTAAAAGATTGAAAGGAAAATTCCTAAAAATGAGAAATTTATAATTGTGGTCTGTGGATAGATGAATGTAGCAGGGACCTAATGTTTATCAAGTGAATAGTCATAAGAGGGGTTCCTCTTTCTCCATGCAAATCTTCCAACAGTTTCCTTTTCTAAACTTTTATTTTCTTTTGTACTTGTTTTAATTCTCCAGCTTGGTTATGTTCAATGTCAATGTAGATTAAGAAGCAACATCTATTCAAATGATTATAGCCATGTCAAACTGAAAAAGAATCATTAAATACTTCATTGTTTTAATCTCACGTGCATAATAAATATAGTTAGGAGATTAGATAAGAAAAATAGGAAAAATAAAAGAGAAAAAAAAAATGAAACCTGAACCTAGTTGTTACATGGAAATACTTTCACGGGTTAAAACCCAGAATAAAAAAAACTAAGTGAACTTCTGATAACTCCAAAACGACAAGGGAGAAGACCAGAAGGCAAAAAGAACACTGTAAGTAGAAGACGTTGAGAGAAGTAAACATAAAGGTGTGTTTTTGTCCTTAATAAAACATGCTAGCCCTATAGGCGGTTGTCTTTTTCTCCTTCATTCACATCGTGGACTCTTTCCCTGATTTCATCGTTTCACATATGAGGTAATTACAAGGGATTTAATTAATTAAAATTTCCTACTTATATAGAAAAGTCATGTATTACTGATTCTAAGACAAAATTATCTTGAACTAGCTATTTATACACACTCGCGGACACTAGAAGTTACTCAAATAACTTAATCATGCAGATACCATAGTAAACTTTCAAACATCACGAGTGCAATGGATAGAATAAATCCACCTACAAAGCGTCACATACATATAATTTTATAATGCTTTAAATACATATCCGAATCACATAAATGTTTGTTCAAACCCCACTGGCATAGTAGACTTTGAAGAACTAAAATTGTTTTAAAATAGCACCCTGAATTAAAAGGGGGTGGAAGGTGTAAAAGTTCTGAACATAGGCACCTACTATGCATAATTCTGGGGTAGTGCTTCAAGGGTACTCGAACTCAGCTCCATGGCAAGATCATAGCAGCGAAGATTGTTATTAATCTACAATAATGTGATTTATAAGCAGATTAGAAATTAGACTAATATAATCATTCATATCTTATGTATAGGTATAATTTATATACCACTGCACATAATGCCTCAAGACCAATTTCCGAAGCAGGCTCTTCAGTCTCTGTCTTTCAGCTCCTTGAAAATTGATCATAACCTAAAATAAGAAGAAAAAGAAAACAACTTTTCACTTACATTATTCGATACCTTTATTTCTTTGTCAATTATGCTAGCTAATTTTGTTCTTGTTTCTTTTATCCTTTTTCCCTTATTTGAAAGGAACGGGGATTAAAGACATGGCATTGAGAAAAGGCAATATTAATTTCATAAGCAAAAAACATCTCAAACTATGAGTGCTTCCAGCAAAGCAAAGCATCAGTGCAAACAATGGATCTCTATATGAGAAAAATAGAACTAGTTCTAACTTAAAAAATGTCAACATTTAGCCATGCTCTCTGGAAACAGAAATTAAGATGGACGGGAAATTGAGAGGATAGAAACTAGAATGATTCGGAACCATAATTGAAACTAGAATGACTCATCAAGGCAAATCAGAATAAATTGAAATTCAATCAAATGAAACATAATTGACTTCTTAGAATCGATGAGGCACGACCTCAAACGAGAAACAAAAGAAAAACAAAACCTAAAATGAAGCATGAACACCGAAAATAGAACTTTGAAATAGTGGTCACCTGCTATCAGCTTTCCACAAATCAGCCTTTGATTTTCCTCCTTTCATTACGCAGTACTACATAAAAAAAAAAAAAATAAAAAAAAAAAAAAAAAGCAAAATCAAGTCTAAAACTAAGAAAATTAAAAGACCAAAGGAAAATGCAGCGAACACGAAATATTGAACTCTTGATATGTGTGACAAACCTCAAGAGCAGCAATGTCAAGGGATTCATGAGGAAAGCAGTTCACCCTAAAAGAAAAAGCAAACACGAGATCTCGGTATAATTAATGTTTTAAGTAATTCAAAAACCCAATCTGAGGCAGACTCTAAAATCTTTTCTCATAGCTACATAAAAGGATTGACATATTTTGATATGCGAAGTACCCATTTCTGACGATTAATCGAGAATTGGTTTACAAGGAAAAACCTAGCTTAAACAAGAAAGACCAATTTTTTCCCAATATTACCGTCCGTCGTTATTATCCAACTACTCCTACCGAATACTTGCTACTCAATCAACAATATGATCCTCTACAGGTGGAAAATTAGAAATACTAAATAAACAATATGCATTAATAGTTACATTCGACATTCGGAAAGCAAACACAGATAATAATTAGGAAATTTAAAGGAAAATCTCCAAAATCAGCAGAGTTGTGACAAAAAAAAAAAAACTTACCGAAATTAATATTTCACGGATTCCCGCCACCGCCAGATCGTCGATGTTGTGCAGAGAGGATTGAGTTTTGCTGCCCGAGTTTGGAACAAACCTTTAGTTTTGGCAATGCACCACTGGCTAACTGAACATCGATTCTTCAGAATCCTTACGAGACCTAGGTTAGGACTCTTTTTCATCTTGTTGCCGCAAGAGAATCGCCAGGAGCGGGTTTGGGAGAAATGAAATGAAGATTCAAATATTTTGAGGTGCGAGTCTATGAAAAAGACGGGGTGGGAGAGGGGTTGTTGCCTATTGGGGTTTAATTGAGTGATGTAAATTTTAATTTTGTAGCTGGAAACAAAATATATCAATTATTCACTGAAGAATTGGTTTTGGAATGACATTTATATCCGGCCCAAATTGAATATCGTCTTTTACTTATTTCCCCACAACATATTTATAGTTAGTATTATTTTTTCATTATATATTAATTCAGTATTTTTTTAGTTCTAACATATAGATACAAATTAAATACAATAATTTTGCACAAAATCTCAATATCTAAAAATTGATATCAAATTATAGATAAGAAAAGAAAATGTTTGTATATGAAGAAAAGGAAAAGTTGATATATGATGTTTAACTTATGTAACAAAAATTAAAAGTACATTTTGCAATCTAATTATTTATAGCGATCGATGATGGAGCCTAAAAAATTTAATCGGGTCAGGCCGAGCAAAAATTTAATCGGGCCTAAAATTAGTTGGCCCGTCCTGGCTTATTACCTTATAATATATTAAGATTATCGGGGCGGCTCGATAATTCCAATGAAGAATTTATTAAAATAAAATGCAATATATAAAATAAAATATATTATTAATTATTAAAATTACATTGAAGAGTTTATTAAAATATCTAGAACATACTTTTAATGAATTTTAAATAACACCACATAATTTTACAACATAATAAAACTATTGTAAATTAAAATGCCTTTTTACAACAATTTTAAAAAAATGTTGACAATAGTGTTGTCTATTGGAGCAATGTATTGACAATAGACAACATAGTTGGGCAACTGTCGTTAAAAGTGTTGTCTATATGTGGAAAAATGCGCTAATAGACGACAGATGTTGAAACCCATTGTAAAAATGTTGTCTATTAGCGTGTCTTGTCGCTAATAGACAACAGATTGACGTAAAGCTGTTGTTAATTCATGAATAGGCAACAGTGCTGAAAAAAACTGTTGTCTTTTAATTATTGTCTCTTTATTAAATTGTTGTAGATCTCTCTCTACTTGTACAAGTATCACACACTTAATTCTACTCTTTATGTGTAACTAAGCTTGGAGATTTTTCCTCTTGTTTATGCGAGAGATGAATGAGAACAAGAAGAATAATTGTTGTAACTGTCAAGCTATTCCAACCAGCTAACCTCATGCAACAGAACACATTTATAACACCCCAAAAAACTTAATTGCTTTCTCATGCATAATGTATCGTGCACGTGTGTTGCAGCCTTGCTTCTAGAACCTCTTTTGTTAGCACTTTCAATTGAATAGAATGGCCAACACACTCCAACAAATCTCCACCTTAGCCTTCTATGAAGTCAAACACACCAAGATGTGCCAGATTCCCCTCCAAACTGGCCCACCACATGCAGGGCTCACTTGTCTTCTTCAAATTGAAGTGACTTTCACTAACCTAAGACGATACCTGAACTTCTCAACAGGTAAGGTCTTAGTCAGCATATCTGCAGCATTATGATCTATACCAATCTTTACAACCTCCACAGAGTCTTTCTAAATCACATCTCTTACAAAATGATGTCTTACATCAATATGTTTACTTTTCTCATGAAATACCTGACGTTTTGCTAGATGTTATGCACTCTGAGAATCACAGAAGATCTTAACCACTTCTACAATCTCAAACTCAGCTAATATACCTCTCAACCATATGGATTCCTTCATTGATTCAATGAGTGTCATAAACTCTGAGGAGCGTGTCACCCCTGTGACTCCTCCGCCGGCCATTTCCTCCAAGCAATTGACTTAGCGGGCTTCTTCTACTTTATTAAGAAACTGGAACCGGTACGTCTGAAAAAAGGAGCTTCGACAGAAGAAAGATTGGATGATTTTGAAATCCACCGCGCCCTCCTTCTTCATGAGGTCTCTAGCTGATTGCATTCGTCTTTCTTTCGGTCGATTCGCCGGGGGACCGACAAACTGGAAAACAGCTATTGCTATCGATACTTCCGCTGCGCGCCCTCTTATTTTATCAGCATGGAAGTCAGATGAATGCAATCTGTTGTTGACAAGGCCACAACAGATTGCAAACCGACCTCCAGCTGATAGCAGATCCAAAATGTGTAAAAATATAGCCTATTTGTGATTTCCAAGTGTCTAGATTAGCAGCATAATAAGAGTCTACAAATCCTACCAATACTTCTTATGTACAACTTCTTTCTTCTTGAACAACAAACCAAGTTCTGATGATTCTTTCAGGTACCTCAACACCCACTTAAGAGCTACCCAATGCCTCTTACTTGGATTAGCCATATATCTACTCACCACACTCAAAGCATATGATATGTCAGACTTGATGTAGATCATGGTATACGTTATGCTTCCAACTGCAGTGGCATAAGGTATCTTTCTCATCTCAAATTCTTCAGAATCAGTATGTGGACATTGCATCTCTGTAAGCTTAAAGTGTTGTGCTAATGGAACAATCACAACTCTGGCTTAATTTATATTGAACTTCTTCAACAATTTCTAAATATAATCCTTCTGGTTTAACCACATAATTTTTTTTGTTCTACCTCTGTAAATGTCCATTCCAATAATTCTTTTGTTGAATGTAATAATTAAAGTGTGAGTAGTCACTTTAATTAAACAATTAAGTGGTTAATAGTTTAATTTTGTTGGAGTTAAACTCTAGAAGATTAATCTACATTTGGAGTAGATAATCATAGCATTTTGAATTTCTCAAAACCGTCTTTCAGTGAGTGAGAAATTAATTATCAAAGTTGGTCACTTGATTATGTAATGTGGTGATAGAGAATGAATGTGCATTCACTATCCCACATGCGATAATGAAGCATTGATGACTTGTATAAATATGGGAGCACAATATAGCATATTAACCAAGTATGCTTGTGAGGGAGTCATCTTGGAAGCCCACGCGCTTCGGCTCAGTTCGACACGACCATGCGCACGAGCTCGGGCTTGGCTTGGGCCTTGGGGAAGGCCTCGGCCTCTGACCTTAGGACTTGGGCTTGGACTCTTATCTTTTTGGAAGCTTGAAATAAAGCCTATGCATATGTGGATCGAATAAATGCTGGTCAAGGTTATTCATGGCCTGTAACCTTCATCTTCATTGCTGGTTTATGGCCTGTAACCTTCAACATTAAGGCTGGTTAATGGCCTGTAACGTTTGTCATCACTGTTAGGCTAGTTAATGGCCTCTTCAACATTAAGGCTAGTTAATGGCATGTGACGTTAGTCATCATTGCTAGGCTAGTTAATGGCCTGTAACATTTGTCATCAAGGCTAGTTAAGACCTTTTGTGAGACATGTTCCCTGCATGGTTGTAAGCACTATATGTAGGTGCACTTCCTAGGCTGCAAGATAGAAGAATCCGAAAATCTCTCATCTCTCTGCATACATACTAGTATCAACCTTAGGACTATCCAGTTCAGAAAGAACATACTCAGTTCGCCGGAGCTCTTCAGAATGTGGTGCTACTTCTGAAGAGAAGAAATCGTTTTACCTTTGGAGACAGTCACGTCATTTCGTGAGCACTAGCCGGGACGTGTTTTGTCTTAAGGGCAGTGGGATCTCCCACGACTCGATTTATCTTCTGATATTTCTCCATTATAATATATAGGAGTTTTATATTGTCATTGTCCAGATTTCTAACAATCTTAAGACAAAACAGTCTTAAAAATAATTTACAATGGCATCCAACTCAAGTGTTGTTCCTACTCCCCCTGCCAACACTGTGGAAAAACAGGAAAAGTTTAACGGTGATAATTTCAAAAGGTAGCAACAGAAGATGTTGTTCTATCTTACCACCCTCGGCATTGCTTCATTTTTTAAGCAAGATCCTCCTGCAACCCCTGCTAAAAATGAACTGAAAGGGGTACTGCACTTGACGCCAGGACACAAGGAGATTACTTATGTCGAATTATGTCCTTAATGGACTGGCTGATTTGTCGTATAATATATATGCAGATACGAATACGGTAAAAGCGCTTTGGGATGTGCTTGAAAAGAAGTATAAGACGGACGATGCCAGAGCCAAAAAGTTTGTTGTGGCACGTTTTCTTGACTTCGAGATGGTTGACAATCGTCCGACTGTGGAACAAGCCCAGGAGCTGCAGTTGATCGTGCATGATGCTACTGCTGAGGGCATAGAGCTTCCAGTTGCATTCGTTGTGGCTAGCATAATCGAGAAGCTGCCACTGTGCTGGAGTGATTTCAAGAACTACTTGAAACATAAGCATAAGGAAATGACGGTTGAGGACCTGATTCTTAAGCTTAAGATTGAAGAGAACATCAGGAAATCTGAATCCAGGCATCAGGCATAACTAGATGCAAAAACAAACCTGTTGGAATGGGGATCCTCAAGCAACAAGAGGAAACGCCCTAATGAGAATAACACTAGGGGCAACAATCAGCCCAACAACAATACTGGCAAAGGCAAACAACCTGCAAACGCTCCCAAATTTGCAGGAAATTGCTACAATTGCGGCAAGCCTAACTACATGGCAAAGAATTGTCGTCTGCCTGAGCAGAAGAAGAAACAATATAATACCAATATTGTCGAAAATCAGCGAGATAACGTAGACCTCTCAGCTGTTGTGTTCGAGGCTAATATGGTGGACTATCCTCGTGAATGGTTTGGTTATACTGGGGCTACCTGTCATGTCTGTTCTGATAGGGATGTATTTTCTTGCTACAAAGTTTCTTCTGGAAGAAAACTTCACATGGGTAATCAGGCCTTGTCTGAGGTGGCCGGAGTGGGGAACATGGTTTTGAAGCTGACCTCTGGGAAGGAGGGAACTCTGAAGGATGTTCTGCATGTCCCAGACATTCGGAAAATCTGGTCTCTGGATCGCTGCTTGTCAACCATGGATTTCGCTTGGTGTTTGAGGTCGATAAATTTATTTTAGCTAAGCAAGGAGTGTTCATAGGTAGAAGGTTTGTAGTGAATGGTCTGTTTAAGATCAATGTACTGGCTAAACGCCAAATTAACAATGGAACCGCTGCTATGAATGGAAATGCATCAACTTCTACTTACTTGCTTGAGTATTCCTCTTTATGGCATTCTAGATTAGGGCATATAAATCTCAATGCTATAAAACGATTAGTAAATTTAGATTTGCTAAAACTGAATGAAATTAAGTCACATAACAAATGTGAAGTCTGTGTAGAAGCCAAGATGGCAAAGTTGCCTTTTCATTCAGTAGAAAGAAGCACTACGCCTCTAGAACTTATTCATCCTGATGTCTGGGATCTTAAATTTGTGCAAACTAGAGGTAGGAATTTTTTTTTATATAACATTTATAGACGATTGCACAAGATATTGCTATCTTATCTTTTAAGAAGTAAAGATGAAGCAATCGAAGCTTTTAAGAATTATAAAGCTGAAGCAGAAAATCAACTTGGCACTCGGATTAAAACAATCTGGAGTGATTGAGGTGGTGAGTATGTAGCCCCGTTTGAGGAGTTATGCTTGCAAGTGGCATAATTCATCAAACTACGGCTCCTTATTCTCCACAGTCGAATGGTGTCGCAGAACGCAAAAATCGTACTCTGAAGGAGATGATGAACGTAATGTTGATTAGTTCTGGATTACCCCAAAACATGTGGGGGGAAGTTTTCCTCACATCAAATTATATCTTGAATAAGATTCCACTTAAGGGTGTTGATAAAACTCCTTACGCATTGTGGAAAGGACGCAAGCCGTCATACAAATACCTCAAAGTGTAGGGGTGTTTGGCTAAGGTTGAGGTGTCGTTACCTAAACAAGTTAGAATTGGCCCTAAAATGATCGATTGTGTATTTGTTGGGTATGCACTCAATAGTAGAGCTTGTCGTTTTTTAATCCGTAAGTCCCAAATTCCGGATATGACTGTGGAAATAACGATAGAATCAAGGAACGTCGTGTTCTTTGAAAACATGTTTCCGTGCAAAGAAAGAATGCCAGCTAGTTCGAATCAAGAAACTATCTTCGAGAAAGGAAGTACTTCAAACTTGAAAAGAACTATTGATGCTGCTAGCAGTTCTCGTTCTTTGGATGAAGAAGAACCGAGACGTAGCAAAAGAGCTAGGATTGCAAAGTCATTTGGTTTTGACTTTATCACCTATATGCTAGATGATGAACCAAAATCTATCAAAGAAGCTTTGTCTAGACCAGACGACCCACTCTGGAAAGAGGCGATTGACAGAGAAATTGAATCTATCATGCAGAATCACACGTGGAAGTTAGCTGACCTTCCACCTGACTGTAAGCCTTTAGGATGCAAATGGACCCTAAGGAAGAAATATAAGGCTGATGGTTCAATTGATAAATACAAAGCTCGTTTGGTAGCCAAGGGCATCAAACAGAAAGAATGTGATGACTTCTTTGACACCTACTCTCCTATGACCAGGATCACGCCTATTCGTGTGCTTCTCTCGATTGCTGTAATCTAAAATCTTGAGATTCACCAAATGGATGTGAAGACTGCGTTCCAGAATGGAGAATTAGAAGAAGAGATATATATGGACCAACCTGAAGGGATTGTGATACCAGGTCAAGAGAAAAAGGTATGCAGACTCGTAAGGTCCTTATATGGTCTTAAACAAGCGCCGAAGAAATGACACGTGAAATTTGACAACATAATGCTGCCAAATGGGTTCAAAATCAACGAGTGTGATAAATGTGTTTACATTAAAGGCACGTTTGACATCTATGTTATTGTATGTCTGTATGTAGATGATATGTTGATCATGGGTAGTAACCATGAAATCATTGTTGATACGAAACGAATGTTGAAACAAAACTTCGACATGAAGGATATGAGTTTGGCTGATGTGATTCTAGGAATCAAGATTATCAGGACATCTGAGGGAATTGTTCAGACACGGTCTCACTATGTGGAGAATGTACTCAGGAAATTCAACGTTTATGAAGATCCACCTGCCAAGACACCATTAATTGAATGTTCACATGAAAAAGAACATGGGTGAAACCAGTAGTAGCTCAAGTTGAATATGCAAAAGTGATTGGAAGTCTGATGTACATTACAAATTATACTAGACCTGATCTTGCATGTTCTGTGAACAAAATAAGCTGATTCACGAGCAATCCTGATAATTCTTTAAAAAGCTCAATAGTAGGTTACAAAGCAAAGACTGCCTATATCACTTTCTAAGTCACATTACACCTTTGACATATTCACAACAGAGTCTCAAGGCAAGTTCTAGAAACCAAGACACATATCCAATCAAAATCACACCGAAAGAAAATATATTACTCCAAAAATAAGAGTCACATTTAGGCTCAATTTCTCACACGGGTCATTTCGATCAAAGTTCTAGGCTTAACTCAATTTCGTCTCAAATTACCTATCATGCTCTACTATGTGTCAATTTGTTTAAATTTATGCACAAAATCGTCTCATCATTAACACATCATCATCCATCGGTTCCCTAAATTTGCAACAATTTTGACTCGGGTTTAAATTCTTTTTCTTATGACTAACAAGCTGAACTTGACGCTACCAACCTTATTCAACCATGAGCTGGAGTTTTGGAGCCAAATCAATAAATACAGCAAGGGCGATACTACAAAATCAGAGAAAGGGATGGCATTATTATGTATACCATATCATATGCTTCTAATTGGTAAGATTAAACATGATGCTGATTCATTCTCCAGTCAACTAATCATCTTGAGCAGTCCATGCTTACTCGTTCACTAAGCAAAACAATAAAGAGAACTGAATAAGTGCTAAACTTGGGAAAGAATTCATAGCCACCTCTATGGGTGAACTGAACATAGAATAATTTGATTTGTAAGTATATATTTTTCTCTCTATAACACCAATAATTTAAAGAATTGCAACATTCAACGAAATTAGGAGTTTCTGACACTCCATCTCCCACCTATCTTTTCCAAGATTCATGTGCTAAAAAATTATAAAGTTGAAAAACCGAACTTAAACGTCCTATTTCAAACCTATTTTCCTTTTAAGACTACTACATTCTTTTGACATTCAAAAGCTTGCTTATACTTATTTGGGTTATTTTGAAAATGATATATATATATATATATATATATATATATATATATATATCTAACCATCAAATCTCTTGTTATATAATTCTCAATAGTTCTTAGGGGAAAAAATAAAGAATGGAGAATGTTAGAATTCTCATCTTGGTTCTTGTTGCTGCATGCACCATCTTCACAGGTTCAATTTCCTATCATTACTTTTAATTAATATTTGATTATATGTACCAAATATGATGGATAAGTTTTTAGCAGTTTAGCTGAAATTATAAGTTCTGGCTTTTATATGTTACAGTTTTAACATCATCCCCTATGGTTGAAGTGAAAAGAGCATCATCCCCTATGGTTGAGGTGAAAAGAGGAAGAGGCTTCAAGTACTTACCCATATTACACTGCTTGATGTCACCCTGTTTTTCCAATGTGGACTGCAACCCTATTGGTTGTTCTCTGTGTGTCCTCGGATTTTGTGCTATCTAACTATCCAACCCAAGTTTACATCATATCGGGTTGCTATTAATATTATACATAAATGTGGCCCATCAAATTTATGCTGATATTAAATAATGGCTACTAGTGTTACTACATGATTATGTTCATTCTAAAATTAGTTACTTAACATCATTAATAATCATCAAGCAGGCAAACGCCCTACATCTCGAAGCAGGGATGTAAATGAACCGAATCGAAACGAATATAATTAGATTCGATTCCGATTCGTGAAATTTGGCTTCGATTCGAATTCTATTTGATTGGTTGATCGAATTTCAAATACGATTCGAAATCAAAATTGTACATATTTAATTTGATTAAAATTCATATAAAACTCTATCACCACTTCCATTAATTCAAATCTAATGAAACTTCAAGTCTTATTTCAATAATCATCATTGAAATTGCAAATATAAGTTGTTTCACTCTTCACACCAGTAGTAGGTGAACACAAAATATATCAATACCAATACTTGAACTTAATGTACCTAGCAATTTCAAACTGTTATGAAAAGTTTATCTATAATTCATAAAGCCAGTGAACAATCCAAAAACTGGTACCATAAAATCATATAAATGCTAACAAACAATTAATCGCTAACATTACCATCAATTTCCCAATTCTTTACCCTATATGAAGTGCCTCCTTAATGTCGCAGCAGCATCTGAATTCCTAGATTTTGAAGTTTCAGATCTCTTCAATCGATTTCTCTGTCACCAATTTCTTCATCGTTGCGGATGAAGTATTAGGAATAATGTTGTATGTTTATCGTATGGAATTGCTCTTGTATTATGTGTATCGTATGGAACTGCTCTTGTATCCCACATTGTAAACTTCTAAGTTTACAATGTGGGATACAAGGGCAGTTCCATACGATAGCTAAGTTTACAATGTGGGATACAAGAGCAGTTCCATACGATACACATACAACATTATTCCTAATAGTAAGAACAGTATGATTTTCAGCCACAAACGAACATCACATATTTCATCACATTCTAGAATCATCAAGACATGTAACAGATATCTCACGTGCATTGGGGAAATTAGAGTGAACATGAATTTCTAGACAATTAGGGATTTGAGCCCCAATAAGATTACCAGATGACCAAAGCAAATGCCAAGAAGCTTCTTCTTCATGGCGTCCAATTTCCTGAGCAGAAAAACGAGTTTACAGATCTAGTTTTCATCTCCATGAATCGCGTATCCTGTAATACTCAACCTCCTCGAGGTATTTCGGAATCATTAAAAGTCATAAGACTTATCCTCACCACCGTTACAGGCCTTTAACACTTGTCTTGCGTTCTAGGGATGGGTTTTGAAGACTTGGTTTTCCAAGTGTTTCTCACGAACTTTCAAAACTTGGTTTCCCATTGAACAAACTATGTTAGTGGGATCTCCACTCATCATGGTTGAGTATCCATTTTAATCGTTCTTTAAATTGTGGGTTTTAATCTCATTCCCTCTCGCAATTTGACCAATTGATCTCGGTTTAAACCTTTGGTAACGGATCCGCTAAGTTATGATATAGTCTATTGAGATAATCCCAAGAGATCAATTGCCTAACGGTATTGTGTCTACGGCGTATGTGCCTTGACTTATTATACATGTTATTCAGTACTCTACCAATCGTGGCTTGACTGTCGCAGTGAACCATAACTGTTGACACTGGGTTGCTCCAACATGGAATATCTTCTAAGAAGTTACGAAGCCACTCAGCTTCTTCAGCAGCTTTATCCAAAGCAATGAATTTTGATTCCATGGTGGATTGGGCTATACACGTCTGTTTAGTTGACTTCCACGTGACTGCTCCACCTCCAATCGTGAAAACATATCTACTCATGGAGAATGAGTCTTTCGTGTCAGAAATCCAATTTGCATCACTGTACCCTTCAAGTACAGGAGGCGATTATATGACGAATTAGTTTCAGACAGAGCCAAAATGCATGTACAAGTGGCGCGGCTATAGCACATGAGTGCGGCCGCGGCGTGTTGAAAGTCAGAATCGAGCCCAGGCGCGGCCCAATGTCGCAACCACGGCCTCTTAAGTCGGTCTTTAATACTTGGGCTGCAGGTAGAGGTGTCAAAACGGGTCGAGCCCGTTGGGCCAGCCCGCCCCGCTATACATAATAGGTGGGTTGGGTTGGATATTTAGAGGCCCGTTGAAAAGCGGGCCGCGGGCTAGGCGGGTTGGGGACGGGCTAGCCCGCTTAAAAAAAAAAAAAATTAATGAAATTTAGTACTACTACTAGGGTTCAAATGGACTAGCCCACTTTAAAAAAATTAAAAATTAATGATGGAGATGGAGAAGAAGAAAATGAAGATGATTTTGATGATGTAATGGTTAATGAACTCTACTATACTTTCATTTTGTGAACTTTTTATTTTTATATGTTGGATTTCGAATTATTGATTATGGACCTATCACCTATGATTGATGTGATGAATGTTTATGAACACTTTACATTATTTAATAGCTATTATATAATAAAAATGGTTAAAAAAAAAAAGTCAAAAAAAGGTGGGTTGGCCCGCCCAACCCACAACCCACCGGTGGGTTGGGTTGGGTTGGGATTTGAAGGCCCGCCATATAAAAAGCCCGCCCCGCCCCGCCCCGCCAAATGGTGGGTTAAGGTGGGTTGTGGGCCGGCACGCCCCTCCACGTTTTGACACCTCTACCTGCAGGATTTCCAATTTTGAGCCCAAAACCACCCCAACTTAACCTCCTCTATATAAAGGGATTCTAATTTCCGGAAATTGGACACATTCACTTTACGAGAGAGCAGTATTGAGAGGATTCCGAAGGAGATGAGCAATCAAGATCGACAGTTCTTCGGGGTTTTCTTTCCTTTAAGTTATTTTGATTATGTATTCTGATTTTAAGATGTCTTATGTCACTGCCATGAGCGCTAGTAGGTTATTTCAGTCCTTAGTCGAGTTGAACCCTAGTTTTATTATCTTGTGGTATTTACAGTAGTTGTTAAACGATTGTTTACCTTAAAACGTTGTTATACTATTTATTTATCCTTCAATGTTTATGTGTTTATGTGCTAGATTGATCACCTAGGATTATCATTGCATAAGTAACACTAGGTTATAATCGTAATTCGTAGTTGTTACGAACCTATAACCACTTAGTAGCGAATAGTTAGTGATATCACTAGGGTAGTATATAGCTCGGTCTGAATGGGTCCGAGCTTGTGAGGCCCACACCGTGTCTATCCCGTTATCCTAGTACTCTAGACGTCCAGTTAATGAGACCCAGAGAGCTTATTCTGAGGTTACTCAACTAGATAGACTAACCAAAGAGCTTGTTTTGGTTAGTTAAACATAAGGGATAACGGAGTTAGCAGAGCTTGTTGTTGACTTCGGGGTAGGAGTTTTATGGTTAAATTAGTTTATGATTGTATCTATCACAGGGTAGTATAAACTAGGGGGAGATAAGATTAAGGGCTGGGATTCGTCATTCCATAAGTAGACACTTTCGTAATTATTTGCTTAAATTTTGCATTAGTTCTTTAGTTAATTAAAAATCAACTACAAACCCCCCATTACTCTTATTAGGATATATCTCAAACACTATAAATCTCATGCTCCTTGTGGAATCGATCCTACTTATCACTTCTACAAGCTAGAGGGGTAACCAGGTATTGTTAATTTGTTGCACCTCGATAGTGCAGTCAATTTTGGCGTCGTTGCCGGGGAACGGTACAAGATTTTAAGTGTTTAGTATTATTAGTCTTATAATTCGTTTAGTAATTTTTACTTTCCCATATATAATTGCTATAAACTTGGAAACTCACTCATTCTAATCTTGTTCAGCAGTGAATGATCACCCGTTCACGCGGAAATAAAGAATTACTTTTCGACCCAAAGATAACTCGCAGGGACCGCATTCTGAGAAGACGAGCAAGAGAAAACTGAGAGAAGTTCGAAGTTTTTCCTTTCGCAACCGAGAACCCTTCCGATTCTGAATCTGAGTTAGAATCAATGGCAGCCGAAAGAACTATGAAGGAATTGGCTAATACTGGTGCCACTCACCATCCTCTCTGCATCAACTTCCCCGACCTAGGGTTGGACACCACTTTCGAACTCCACTCAAGGTTAATTCATCTGTTGCCTTCCTTCCATGGGTTGGCAGGCGAAGACCCTCATAAGCATCTAAAGGAGGTTCATATCGTCTATTCGAGCATGAAGCCAACCAAAGTCACAGAAGAACAGATAAAGTTGCATGCAAATTTCCCTTTTCTCTAAAGGATTTGGCCAAGGATTGGCTCTATTACCTTCCCTCGGCATCTATAAATACTTGGGGGGGAAATAGAAGCCCAATTCTTGGAAAAGTACTTTCCAGCATCAAAGGCCACTAACATCTGAAAAGAAATAAGTGGAGTGGTGCAACTCCCCGGAGAAATCTTGTATGAATATAAGGATCATTTCAAGAAGCTTGTGACCAGATGCCCACAACATCAGATAACCGATCAGCTGCTTATCCAATATTTCTATGAAGTTTTGACTCATTCGAATAGGAATATGATAGACTCCGCCAACTGGGGCGACCTATGTGATAAGACTCCAATAGCAGCCAGAGCGCTTATATCGAAAATGGTAGCTAAGACACAACAGTTTGGGAGTAGGGATGCATCCATGCGGATAGTAAGAGAGGTAAACGATTCCCAAATAGATGCAAAGATTGATCAACTCACTAAACTGGTTCAGAAAGTTGTTCTGGGGGCAATTCATCTGTCCGACCTTGCCGAATATGTGACACCACGGACCACACGACTGATAACTGCGATGTTCTAGGAGGTGAGATCGACGCACATGCCAATGCCGTCGGAACTAGAAATTTCCAAGGGCGGAAGTATGATCCATATTCTCAGTCCTACAATCCGGGATGGAGGGATCATCCCAACTTCAGCTATGGTAATCAACAAGCTCAGCCGAGTGGGCAAAACCTACCTCCACCACCAAGAGGTATGTACTACCAGAAGCAACCAACCGAGCATGCACCTGACTCATCCTTGGCTAATATTGTCAAGACTCTGGCGACAAATACTGTGCAATTTCAAAAAGACGCAACTTCGAGCATTAAGAATCTTGAGACGCAAATGAGCCAGATGGCAACTACTATAAGCCGACTGGAAAATATTCATAGTGGAAAATTGCCAGCTCAAACGGAAATAAATTTAAGAAATGTTAGTACCATCACACTAAGAATTAGAACCCATCTTGGAGAGCTTAAGAAGCCCGGGCAAACATTGGAAGATGGTAAAAACAAAAATTCGGATGAAATTGTGCAAAACCGAGCCGCGCCCGCGACTGACATGCGCAGCCGCGACCTACTCGACAACCCAGAAGTTGAAAGTCCTGTACAAGTGGCGCGACCGTGGCCCTCCTGCGTCGCGGACCCTGTTCTGCAGAAAACTGCCACTTCTGCTCCAAGTCTGTCTCAACCACTTCCTTTCCCTAGTCGCATGATCAGAACAGTACGAGCAGATAAGAAAAAGAAAATCTTGGATGTATTCCGCAAAGTTGATATAAACATCCCCCTTGATCGATGCCATCAAGAAAATCTCTAGATACGCCAAATTCCTAAAAGAACTTTGTACCAACAAGCGTAAACTGAAGGGGGATGAGAAGGTTCTTATGGGGGAAAATGTTTCGGCAATCTTTCAAAGAAGATCACACCTAAATGCAAGGACCCAGGTATGTTTGTCATTCCATGTAGAATAGGAAATACAAACATCGAACTTGCCATGCTAGATTTAGGAGCTTCTATTAATGTTATGCCACGAGCCATATTTCATGCTTTAACTCTAGGACCACTAAAAGAAACCAGGATAATAATACAGTTAGCAGACCGTAGTAACACGTATCCTGATGGTTTATTTAAAGATGTCTTAGTTGAAGTAGGTGAGCTCGTATTTCCAGCTGATTTCTATGTTCTAGACATGCAAGGAGATTCTTCTACATCTCCACCAATTTTGTTAGGGTGGCCGTTCTTGAACACCGCCCAAACTAAAATTGATGTCAGTGAGGGTACCTAACTATGGAATTTGATTGGCAAACTGTTAAGTTTAATATTTATGATGCCATCGGATGTCCTGAAGATGTCCATTCTGTTTTCCTTCCTGATGCTACTAACCCTCTTGTTGAAAAGAACTTTAAGATGAGGTGCAGGGAAAAGCTAAATCGTTCAACATTGGTGAGGTATCGTAAAGAGGAAGATGAAAAGCGAAATGGAGTAAAGTGCCTGAATTGGTCGGGGCCAACCTGGAAACCACCATGGATCAAACGCTAAAGGATCGGTCGAGCCAATAACATGAAACAAAGGCGCTTGTCGGGAGGCAACCCGGCATTTTATCGTATTTTGATTTTATTATTATTTTTCTGTTTTTATGTGTTTTCTTATCTTTTTGATTCGTTGGATTTGTAGACTGAAAGCAAAACCTTTTATATACAATGTTTCCAGTTATTCACCGTTTATCTCCTATCTGATTATATTTGCACTTTCACTATGTATGTGTCCCCATATCTATTGCAAATAAGTAGATCATATGGTGTGTTGTAGATCACAAAAGATCATATGATTGGTTAAACTTAATAAGATATAAAATGTAAATCACAGCTCAGACAACTTGAGGACGAGTTGTTGGTTTAGGCTTCAGTATTAAGTAGGAACAGTTTATCTTGACTATTTACTTATACTGGTACGTATTTACGTATTGATAGGATCACAGTGAGATAAGTTCTTCTGCCTGACCTAAGTGAAGAACTAGAGATCTCGGTGACTTATAATAATCTAAAGACTAAATAAGATTACAGTCATGAATGCTTGTTTGTGTGTCACTTTTATTTACCATGGGCAAGAGTTAAGTTATAACTTTTATACTATGTATTTTGGGTGACAACAACTTGCATATAATAATTGGTAATTTGTATTTAGGTAACCGTATCCATTTAGGATGATGATATCCCCTTAAGGAGCTCAAAAGGTTTATTGTACTAAACCCTGCAGGTTGATTAAGTTCAGCTACAATAATAAGGTTGAGTGGTACTACTTAAGGAATAAATAAGAAATTAATTAATTTAAGCTGTCAGAGGCTTTAATTAATTAATGGATATTCGATATCTTAAATACCGGGATTAATTAAGTCTAATTCAAGCCCCGACTCAACTCGGGAATAAAGGGGTAAGTCAGTATTAATTCTCTAGTGGAATGAATTAATTATGTTCTGGGCTGAACAAGGAAGAATTAATTCATAGTTAGGCCCATCTTAATTTCTTGTATTTGATGGACTGGCCCATATAGACTCCTAGTACAAGTAGGAATAGAGAATTAAATTCCTAACAAGGAATTAAATTCCTAATCGTAGAAGGAATTAAACTACCAGGTTTGGCCCACACTCAAGCATGTATTATAAATACATGGTCTCTCATTTTGTGAATATAGAAGAATTAACACTAAAAAAAGATCACTAAATAGAGAGAAAGAGAGAGTAGGCGGCGGCGGTTTAAGGTGTTCCTTCCCACTTGGAATTCTTCAAAGTTCGTCGCCCATCCGGCGTTGAGGATTGAGTAGGGGATACAGTCCAGAAGGTCAAGACGGGAGTCAGAAATCATTCAATCAGAAATCGACCTTTTATGTAAGCAGTTATCAGGTCAATCCCTTAACTCCTATGTGTTGTAGGCGTATGTTAGGGTTTATATAAATTTATAGATTCACCTCTAGGGTTAATCAATAAGGATACAAATTATGACAACCAAGAAGGGTCCTAGGGAAAGGGGTGAATTATATTACTTTCTATAAGAGTATTATAATAGATATAATTCCTACATGATTAGTATGTAGGAACTAACACGACTCGAAATCAACATAGCAGTGGAGTATGGTAGAGAAAACTAGGGCTGTGCGTCGGTCGGTCTCGGTAACCGAACCGACCGACCTTGACAAACCGACCACTAACCGACCTCACCATACTAATGACCGAAATCGACCGAATTCTAGTGGAAGCCGAACTCTAAACCGACCGACAAAAGTCGGTCGGTTTTCGATCATAACCGAAACCGAAAAAATAAGCAAATTACCTGTTTTCTGAGCTACCTAACCGAAAAACCGACCAAACCGGAACCGACCGACATCTAAAGAACCGATGAAAAACCGACAGAAATAAAGTAAAAAAACTTGTTTTCAAGCTTTTGATTCAAAATGCAACATCCCAACCACTATCAAGCAATCCAAAATCCATTCAAAATGCAATCCACCTAATTTCTTCAACACATTCCAATCGTTAAACAATTCAAGCAAAATATCAAAGAACTCAACAAACATAACAATCAAAAACTACAATCACAATATCCAAAATATCTAAGTCTAACCCCCATAGTCCTAGACATCAATGTCCAAAATACAAATTAACAATCTCAATATCCAAAATGCAATCACAAGAAGTCAATGACAATCAACTTCATTTCTTCAATACTTCATGTGCTAACACCCCATCCTAACTCCAAAGTTTCATCTGCAAGACTGCAAACAACTTGAATCTTATCAACAATTATATAAAAAAAAAAAAAATCAATCACTAATGTTATATTTATGAAATAAATACCTCATTCAAATTCCACTCGTTTGATTTGTCCAATTCCCACAGTAGGCAAATCTAAAGAAACATCAATTCAACATGTTAAATTTATAAATAATAAAATTTACATAATAACACACCAAATACACAATGATAAAATAAATACCTTTCTCAAAGTTTTCAAGCTCCTCAAGTTGCTCTTCAACACAAAGAGGTTCATCTTTATTTCGTAGCCAATCTTGTGCGCATATCAAAGCCTCGACAATTTTAGGAGTCAAGCTACTCCTAAATGGATCTAGTACCCTTCCACCGGTACTAAAAACCGACTCTGATGCAACGGTTGATATAGGAACGCACAACATGTCACGAGCCATTCTTGAAAGAACGGGAAATCGTTCACAATTGCCTTTCCACCACTTTAACACATCAAGATTATCTCCCTCTATGATTTCCTCATTCAAATAGATTTCCAATTCCGATTTCTTAGTTGATTAGTCTAGCTGCAACTTCCAGCTTATGTGTCGATCAATAAGTGGTTTGAACAGCTCATAGGTAATTAGTTTGAATTGCTATAAACTCTTTAAATTGTTTGAACCAAGAATAGAAAAACATTTGGCTTCGTATACATCTCTTTGTGCTATCATTTAATGGATACCAAAATAATCTCAAACTGTTGCTTTATTGTTCTCACCAGAAATTGATAAGCTGAAAACCACATTTATTCTTGGAAAAAAAATAGGCAACAAAATAAGCTAATAATGATCACATCAACTGGAACCTCCAGACAACATCTCTTCCACACTATCTTGACCAAACTGATGCTTGTCATAAACTTGCAGCAGAAGCTCCCTGCAGGGAACGATGGACCGAATTTTTGCTTAGCTTATTCTACAGATTGTAATGAAATTACATGCTAGATTCCTTGTTTTTGTACCCCGGCTCATTTTAATTCCATATCGCTCATTTTCATTTTAAGATCCAAAACCTATCTCAATCAATTCAAGCCCTGAATTCGTTTATCGATCCGAATATTTTTTATGGGGAAGAACGAATTGTTGACCCCCAAAAGCTGTTGCAATTTGCAAACAGAATCAAACAGCAAAATATTTAAATATGAATCAGATCAACAGCCCGATTACCCGACCCGCTTCAACAGCCCGATGAATCAACACAATTATACAGAAATGTGTTTTATTAGTGCTACAATCTTCAAAGGAAAATTCAAAATCAAACTAACCTGCGAATTTATGATAATGACGGCGGCGGTGGACGGGCTCCGGCGAGACGGCGAGCGAGAGCGAGAGACGGATGAACTAAGTGAGAGATGAGAGCGTTTCACTTTGTAAATTCCAGGCTTTCAGCGTTTGGGGTTGTGGGTGGGGTCGAGAGTGTGAGAGAGACGAGGGGACTCAGGGGGAAGGCTTGGCCGACGGCCGGCGGGGCAGTGGATTGCGCGAGTTTTTCGCTGCTCCTGTTGGCTGCTGGTGATGGCTGCGCAAGTGTGAGTTAGGGGTGAATTAGGGTTTGACACTTTGAGTTGTATATGGCTTAATTATCGGTCGGTTCCGGTTATGGCAATTTTTAATTTTTCAGAACCGACACCGACCGATATAACCGACTTTTAAATTTTCCATAACCGACCCCCGAACCGACTTATACATAACCGAACCGACCGACATTTTTCGGTCGGTTTTTTTCAGTTTTTTCGGTTATAACCGAATTTTGCACACCCCTAGAGAAAACACAACATCTGGTGGGGCGCGATAGCCAAATATTGGAGCATGCATAGCTTCCAACCACCACCTCGGTAGTAGCACTGTAAGTAAGCACCAAGCCGTACCACTCTTTTCCCCACAAACTTTGGTTTTCAACCAAGTTTGGGGGAGGGGTGTAAGTGGGACGACTTGGCCGCTTTTGAGCTTTAGTTTTACAGTATGCTAGCTGCTATTCTAGTGTAATGATTGAATTATATGGCCTGTGAGCCAATTACTTGGTTGATCGTCAGGCCTGTGAGCCACGAGCCACTGTCGATTCGAGTTGGGTCATGTTTATTTGTAATGTTCTTTTCTATTTTGTTGAGTCTAGGATAGGAAAACAAAACCGGCATATGTTGTTGAGAAAAGAAAAAAAAATACACATTAAGGCGATGATAAGTTGGCAATGAGTTAATGATGATTTCTTGTGGAAAGTTGTTATAACATGATAGAGCATGACGAGTAATGGAGACGAAATTAAGCTGCGAATTGAAACATTGATAACAAACTACCCTGTGAGGAATTTAAAGCCTATAATTGTACTCCCATTCTTGGAGTAACTTGTATGAATTCTTTCGGTGTGATTTTCATTGTTTATTTGCAAATAGACTCTAGAACTTGTCTTGCATCTCTATCGTGAATAATTCGGTATGTGTGCGGCTTAGAAGATGATCTTAGGCATTTTTTTTATTTATTATTTTAGCCTTCAGAGCCTCAAAATAATTACCCTTTTTTACCAAAATTTTGAAAAAAAAAATTGCTTTAGTTAGCCCGTTTAAGCCGTGAGCCTGTTATTTGTTAGCCGAATATTACAAGCCGAACATCTTTCACATTAGCCTTTGACCTTATTGGACTAATCTAGTTAAGAGGGAGATGAAATGAGAGGTAGTCGGGGATATTATTCGGGATTACTATAGGCTGAAAAGGGGAGTAAAATAAAAGATGAAAAGGGAATTGGTGATAGAAAAGTCAAGAAGGTTTAACCCCTCCTATATGCTAACCTTTGAGACTCTATGATTTGAAAAAAAAAAAAAAAAAAAAAAAGAAAGAAATGAGTTGTGTACACATGAAATATGTGTTGTGGAGGAGAGTATGAAAAGTGCTTTGTGATAATTCGGGTAGTCCCAAAAATGTGGTACCCAAGAAAAGAATGAAGAGAAGAAAAACACTTTGTTGTAAAAGAACTTCTGTGGGGAGAAGTCATTCTTCGGAGTGATTTACTGAAATTTGGAAGAGTGAGGTGTGAGTGATTGTTTTGAGGGGTGGTTGAGTTAGGAATAACTCGGTTAGTCCACTTGTTAGTCACTTTCACCCAAAATTTATCCCACCTTACCTGAATTGAAGACCTTTTTTATTCTTTGCCACGCATGTCGAGTACTAGATCGATTTAGATAATAGGCAAGCATATGGTAGTCGTTGCATATAAGTCAATGCAAGTGAAATACTTAGCTTATCTTATACACTTGAGAGATGAGTGATACTACATTCCCGGGATCAATTGTTAAAATTTGTAAGTCATGAAAGTAGTTGAATTTGCTTAGTTAAATATGCTCGTTTATATCATGTTGCTGTGTTTTTATAGACTATATTGAAACACGTAATTGCCACTTAAAGTGCATTAAACCCGTGTCTTGATTGTTTGTTTGGTTTAGATTTGTTCGGGACGATTAAAGGTTTAAGTTTGGGAGATTTCGGTACACGCATTTATACATGCACTTTACGTCTACTTAAGTGTCGAATTAACAATGTTTGCGTGTATAATTGATCATGATTGACTTGTTTTAATATATTTGGATTGTTTGATGCTTGTGGTTTCGTTTTGAGCTAACTAGGTGATATAAGGCCAAGTATTTGTGCTCGGCCAGATGTACGACAAAGGAACGAAGTCCAGGAAGTTAAATGAAGGAAAAAACACGCAAAAACAAGGAAAAGTCATCCGCAACCACGACCAAGTGTGCGGCCTTGGCCAAACTGAAGCAAAACGGAGCCAAAATGCCTGTATAAGTGGCACGGCCGTGGCACATGAGCGCAGCCGCGGCGTGTTGAAAGTAAAAATCGAGCGCGAGCGCGGCCTAATGTCGCAACTGCAGCCTGTTAAGTCGGTCTTTAATACTTAGGCTGCAGGATTTCCGATTTTGAGCCCAAAACCACCCCAACTTAACCTCATCTATAGAAAGGGATTCTAATTTTCAAAAATTGGACACATTCACTTTACGAGAGAGCAGTATTGAAAGGATTCCGAAGGAGACGAGCAATCAAGATCGACAGTTCTTCGGGTTTTTCTTTCCTTTGAGTTATTTTGATTATGTATTCTGATTTTAAGATATCTTTGACACCGCCATGAGCGGCTAGTTGGTTATTTCAGTCCTTAGTCGAGTCGAACCTTAGTTTATAATCTTGTGGTATTTACAGTAGTTGTTAAATGATTGTTTACCTTAAAACATTGTTATACTATTTGTTATCCTTCAATGCTTATGTGATTATGTGCTAGATTGATCACCTAAGATTATAATTGCATAAGTAACGCTAGGTTATAATCATAATCCGTAATTGTTATGAACCTATAGCCACTTAGTAGCGAATAGTAAATGATATCACTAGGGTAGTATATAGCTCGGTCTGAATGGGTCCGAGCTTGCGAGGCCCACATCGTGTCTATCCCGTTATCCTAGTACTCTAGACGTCCAGTTAATGAGACCCAGATAGCTTATTCTAAGGTCACTCAACTGGATAGACTAACCAAAGAGCTTGTTTTGGTTAGTTAAACATAAGGGATAACGGAGTTAGCAGAGCTTGTTGCTGACTTCGGTGTAGGAGTTTTATGGTTAAATCGGTTAATAATTGCATCTATCACAGGGTAGTATAAACTCCGATAAACAATCAGGTAAAACAAACACCACCCAATGAGCTAAATACCCTGCATGCCTTAGGCTACCCCGATAATTTAGTGTATTCTAGAGGAATGAGTTGGACACCACTCACCTATTCCCAATCCGATGAAATTTCAGTCTGGCCCGGACTCATGTATAGTGTTGTACCTCAATGGGTCAGCTCAATCCAACCAACATTTTAGACAATAAAATCTTATCTGATGTACAGTCAGGCCAACACGCACCACCCGATGATTCGAATGCTTGACGGGCCTTACCCGTTAATAATTTTAGTATATTCTAAGAGGAATTTGTTATGCAAGCTCATCATTTTTCAAATTCGATAAAAATTTAATTCGGGCCGGGTTAGGCCGGGTCGAAGACAAGAAGACATAACCTTGCTTAAATACGACGAAACAGAGACGATCAGTCGTGGCCAAAGGCCTAATCCTATGAATAGTTTTACAAGATGTGGGGGAGATAAGATTAAGGGCTGGGATTCGTCATTCCATAAGTAGACACTTTCTAATTATTTGCTTAATTTCTGCATTAGTTCTTTAGTTAATTAAACATCAACTACAAACCCCCCATCACTTATATATATCCATATATTGCTAGTATTAGGATTTATCTCAAACACCATAAATCTCCTGCTCCCTGTGGGATCGACCCTACTTATTACTTCTACAAGCTAGAGGAGTAACTAGGTATTGTTAATTTGTTGCACCTCGACAGTTTGGTCAATTAGGTGCGTTATCCCATTCTTTCAAATGGTATCGATAACCCCTATACGGGGTTAGAAACCCTTCACTGTTTGCATATCCGTTGTCACATAAGTAGTACTGGCCTGTAAATTTAAAGAAAATGCCATTGCTTTGTATAAAAGGAGTGTTTATTTTGGCAGAACTCTTTATTTTGAATAAGCTTTAAACCATACCCAGTGGTATTTTCAAGCTGTGCGGCCGGTTAATCGCATTCTTCAATATTCGACCGTCTGCAGCTGACCCTTCCCACCCCGGGAGGACATAAGTGAAACGCATATCTCGATCACATACAGCTAAAATATTAGTGCATATATCTCTCTTCCTTGTCCTATAGCGAGGCTTATCGAATTTTCTAGCATGGACGGGAATATATGTACCACCTAAAGCACCAAAGCACCCCTAGTTTTTCAAAAACAAGTTTAATCAACAATTAGCGAGCATAATAGTTACATTTTACTTTGCCTAAAAACACTTAAGCTAAAGTATGTTCTAGTATCATTACCTTGAACCATTTCCATCTAGGATTAGTGCAATCTTCGGGAACTGGTGTAGGATTAACTAGAATCAGAGGATGCAGTTTGAGGATAGCTTTCAAGACCAAGTGAATGTAATGGGCCACGATCTGCCCGGATCTTATGAAATCGAATTTCACTATACAATTCTTCTTATGATGACCAATACAATTTAAAAACATGGCCACTTGTTCACTTTAAGTCCTTGTTGTCGGTTAAACCCCCCAGCTCCCTTAGTAGATAGCAGAGCCGGGCAAAGGTGTTCATGTCCAGCCTAGTGTTCTCAATGCAGCTAGAATCTCTAAGCTTAATCATCCTAGTAAGGTGTTTAACTTGATCTGGAATACGTTTGAACATGTTGTATGTCTCACGTTCTTGAATGCTTGTCTCCTACATCCCTTTTTTTCCTTCAGTATTGCTATTATTAGGATCAGGGCTATTAGTGTGTCTTGCAGGATGTCTTGTAGGAGTAAGAAAACTGCGATTTTTTTGGGGACTAGGCGAGACATGAGGCTGTTTTTTAAAGAAATAATAATTAAATCTGCACCACATTGGAGTTTAGGTTAACGTGAGTAGATTTTAAGACACGTTTCTAATATGTAAACCTATCAAGATGGCCTACAGACCTTGCAAATGTGTTTGTTTCACGATCACGTGCAACATCCCGATAGTCCGACAACTAAAATCCTTCGGATGGTTAAATTGTCCTAGCCATTTACAGCAAAAAAAAAAAAAAAAAAACAGAATAGAAATTGTTGTATTAGTCAGTTCAATCTCCAGGTTTAAATCTGTATCGAACAAGCATGAAAAGGAGAATTTGACGAAGTACCTATTCATCTCCAAAAATCACGCGGAGCGTCCTTTGGTAATCAGTTGGAAAAGTCGAAAGCGGTGGCGGAGATTCAGGTAAAAAACTAGACATTAGAGTGTGGGAATAGAAGATAAGAAACGAAGGCGGTAACTATGGTGGGAGTGTCGATTACCTTCGATTGATGAGGAGTAAGATGGCTTCTTGTTGCTCGACGATTTGCAGACGGGAAACGGAAGGGTTATGGCTGCGGCGAAGAACTAGGGTTGAAATGGAGAGTAATGGAACTAGGGGATTGCTTAACTTTGGGGTACTTTTGGGATAAAATGACTAGTCAAAGGTTGCTACAGTACCCCCTATAACTTATTAGGTCAATTTGGTGTGATTGTATATAAGGGTTAATAGGAGATTTATACAGGGCCCCTTGTTTTTACTATGATATTCGGTAGTGGGTACCAAACAAATGATTAGGCCGGATAACTTATATTATCAGGCCTTATAATGGCTATCAAATGAGCCCTTATATTATATATGTCATATATTTATTGTGCTCCATATATATTAATTGTGACCCACGTCATAGAGTTCATCTGGATCCATCATTGCACTCATGTTCCTAATCCACCTAGTTTATATTCAACGAATGAATCTAAACTTCAGTCTTGTCACTAACCAACCCTTCTTCCTCGCAAGAAAAAAAAAACATCATTTCTTCTTTGGAGATATATATGTCCATTTAAAAAAAGGAAGACATGATCAGTCTTGTTGAATGATGCCTCTAGAAAAATGGGTAGCACATGAACGACATTTACTCTTTGGCAGTGTTTGGTGGCCCAACTCAATAATTAAGTTATTGGAACCTGATGGGCTTTGGGGTGTTGCCATATATATACACGTGGTTATTGACAAAATCACGAAGGTAGCGAATGTTAGATCGTTAAGTTCAAATTACAAGACTTTGCAAAAGACTTTGCAAAATTACCCAAACTATGAGCCACAAAGTTCTGGTTGGAATAAATTATCAATGTACTGTATTTGAAAATGATTCTATAGCACACGGGACTGGTAAAGTTGAGGCACGAGTTTGACCCGCTGTTCGTAAGACAATATTGTCCTGCATACAAGTGTGCGATCTTCGGCAATCGTCCCCAAGATACAACGACTTTTAGCTTTGAAATCGCAGCACAACAAAATCAAAGTTTTTGACGAACTACTCGATACTCAAGATTTTGTTGTAGACTACAAAAAGACTCAAATATCACAATTTGAAAAATGTGATAAATGCATACTATAGTGGTATAACGAGTTCTACTTGTTATTGGAGATGTAAATATTAAAGCCTATTTATAGAATTTTAGGTGTCATTTCGTGAACAGTTGCACCTTTTGAACTTGATCAATCAGGACCGTTAGATCGTACCACTTGACTAATAGTTACAATCTTGTGTTTAGATTGCATCATTTTCCGAACGTTCACGACCTTTCATTCCCTATTCCACTTGAATAGTTGCAACATTTCACCTTTTCGTCTAATAGACACTTCTCCATTCACACTCCGAAATTCTAATAGTTCTCTATCCTACTAGTCCAAAATATCTTGCTATCTACAAAGCGCAAAAGGAGAAATTTAATTTCGAGAGCAAAAGGTAGGCATTGAGACTTGCATTCCGCATCATCAACACAAGCTAAATGTGGAAATGGTGTGGCAGGTCCTGTCAGACATTTAGAATCAACTTTTTTACTCATTTAACTTTTTTTCTGATGAAATACCCCAAAAGTAGTGTGTTTTCATTTTTACTGGATAAGTTGAACATGCTTGTGACTCACAGCCCAAATCTCGTGTACCATATATTGCTGTATCTCTTGTAAATCTCGTGTAGCATAGTGCAATGAATCTCGTGTAACTATCGTAATTATGCTTATGTACAATTTTTGGAATCTCGTGTAACCCTCATGTAACTAGTAACCCTCGTGTAAATCTCGTGTAAGTCTTGTGTAAATCTCGTGTAGCATAGTGCAATGAATCTCGTGTAACTATAGTAATTATGCTTGTGTACAATTTTCGGAATCTCGTGTAACCTTGTGTAACCCTCGTGTAACTAGTAAGTCTCGTGTACCAAAAACCTCGTGTAACTAGTAAGTCTTGTGTAAATCTCGTGTAACTATAGCAATTATGCTTGTGTACAATTTTCGGAATCTCGGGTAACCCTCGTGTAACTAGTAAGTCTTGTGTAAATCTCGTGTAACTATAGTAATTATGCTTGTGTACAATTTTCGAAATCTCGTGTAACCCTCGTGTAACTAGTAAGTCTCGTGTAAATCTCGTGTACCATAAACCTCGTGTAAGTCTTGTGTAAATCTCGTGTAACACTCATGTACAGAAAAATCTCGTGTAAGTTGTAACTTCGTGTAATCTCGTGTAACTCATGGAAATCTCGTGTAAGTTGTATTTCTCGTGTAAGTGAGGGGGGGTGACAAAAGAAGAGCGAAATGGGGTGGGTGAGATTACTTTAAAAGAGTATATTGTAAGTAAAAAAAGTGAGATAAGTAAAAAAGAGGGTACACAAGCCCTGACAAGGACATTGCCACTTTTTTCCCCAAGCTAAATTGTTGTAGATGAATCATCCAAATGGCAAAGTTGGACACACCAAGCTCAATTTCATTGCTTCACGTTAAGGCACGAATTCTGCATACTCGCTATCCGAAAAACCCGGGAATCTGAACGATAAAGCTCGAAAAAAATGTCCAATTCTTCTTGCAAACATACATCCTACGGAAACTAGCAAATTGACTGAATGAAACACCTCCATTAAAAAAAAAAAAAAAAAAAAAAAAGTTGGGATAGACCTCCGAAAATTGGTTAACATGTTGTCTTACATTCCTTATAAAATAGCATAATATTCAAAGTATGGATTCCACCTATTTAATTTAGGTAAAGTTTCATATGCAGCAGTTGCACAGTGCAATTCGGGTTAGGAATCACGATTCATACTTAAATGTATTACACGTTCTGGGTAAAGGTATTACAATACTTGTACCCAGAACATGTAATACCTTTAAAGCATAAATGGTGATACATATTCACCGTGATAAATATCTATCACATGTAATAACTTTTAGACATAAATAGTACTCCCTCCATCTCGAATGAAGTTGCATCTCTAAGGGTGCACACTTATTAAGAAAATCTATTTTTTGCTTTTATGTTGACTTTTCAAAGATGGATTAAGGGTGGAGATTATAAGATAAGTTTCCTTTTTAAGGGTATGCAAATTGTTGTGGGACGTACCGAAAAGGAAAGTGTGCAACTTCATTCGAGACGGAGGGAATAATACCTTTTGACCTATGACCCGAACTGCACACGGATCTAAAATCCGTGCAATTGGTGCACAAAAGACTTCCCCTTAATTTATACACATCCACCAAATCATGATAAATATACTATTGCAAACGATGTCAAATATAAAAAACCAAACATGTTCAGGAGCATAAATATTCACGAACATGGTCAAACACGTTTACGAACACGTTCGTAAACATAATCAAGCACACTTAAATGCGGCTCAACTCAGCTCGAGTTCAATTAAAAATAAATGAACCACATACAAACACAACAAGCTCGGCTCGATTCGACTCGTTTAGCTACGTGGTTACAATATTAAGTAGGTCTAGTAACACAATCAAACACTCTTAAATATAATTTCACTCGGCTTGACTCCAATTTGATTAAATATAAATGAACCACATACAAACAGAACGAAATTAACTCGACTCGCCTCGGTTCACGCGGTCACAATATCAAGTAGCTCTGATAACAAAATCAGACAACAGAATCATTACATTTAGACAACAAACTTTATTTTGCAAGTATGTAAAACTTTTTAAACAACAACAAAATAGATTTTACATCTGTACCAACCTTTTCCATGTCCATAAATATATTGGTCCCATATGCGACAGGCCAATAAAATCAGGCTTGACATCAATTTCAGCTAAATGCACTGAATCCACTTAACACGAAATAAATATGTTTCACTTTAGTTGGTGCCATAATTAATTATGCAATTAATAAAACAAAATGACTTGGACAAAGCTTTGACGTGTCCAATTTTGTCTTTTCAACTTCTTTAATCCAATAATACCTGGAAGAATGAAGAGTCTCACATTATATTATATTATATTATATTATATAAAATGACAATAATCATGTCAACAATACGGTGTGATTAGGATCGTAAACGAATAGAGTCTTGTGCGAGTATTGTTTATGAGAAAAATAATTATTTTCCGTAAACTTTTAAATAAATTCGTTTTCGTTGTCGATTCTGTTTGATTGACTTTATTTTAGTATCTTCGTGTTGATTTAGTTTTAATGTTTTATCTGGTCTAAAACACTGTAGAGCACATTATGATGGATTATTCACTATGTTATTTATATTCGACTATCGTGTTCGAACATTAGACGAGATGTACTTGGAATATGCTAGTTTTCAGTTATATAAGCTGACAGTGTGATCATCTTAAAGAGTATGGGCTAAAATTTCAAATAATTTTTGAACAATTGTCTCGACTTCTTTAATTTTTAGATTTAGATGTCATTTCAAAATATTATTGTCTAATTCTAGATTGTGTTTGAATATATTATATATATAATTATAAGTTACGGTTGTTATACCTTTAATTCTTAATTTACGACTATGGTCGTGGTGAATTGTGAAATCGGTAAATGATTGAGCAATTATATCAATATACATTTAATAATGGCGGTGAAAATACCATTAAATATAATAACATATAGTTAATGTTGTAATTGAAAAAACGTATATGATAACAATATAGACTACAAGAAAGAGAGATACCGTAACATGCAACCATCGTTTACAAGATAATAGAATACTTATTTTAACATAAATAGTTAGTTATAAAAACTAGACACGATATCTCCATTTTATAATGAAAGTCATGTTTGGATTTTTTTTTTTTAACTTAATTGAGATTTTTGTTAAGAAGATGTCATATAGTTAGATATAATTAAATAAATTAAACAAAAAGAACAAAATAAATCGTTTAAATGTGTATTGATGATTGTCGGAAAGCTGTAACTGTACATTTCGTATAAGACTCTCATGGGGAGGGTGAATTAATCCATACCATATAGAATTAACTTACTAATTAAGAAACAATAAATGCAATTTCTTTTATTATATCAAATACTTCGTAGCACAATAAGAGTTTTATTTAAAAATATATAATTTTTTGGTTTTGATTAGTCCGATGAAGATATCTCTTAATATTTTCTATTAAATGTTTATTTTTTTTATTTAACATATTCAAACATACGTTAATTCATAAAATTAAGTCTTTAACTTAAACTAAGAAAATGAGATATTGTTATTAAAAAATATAACTTTTTTTGGGGAGGTCTCTTGTACGTATCTGAGATCCGTCCAATTCAAGTCATGAGTCAAAAGGTATTGATATCTCTGTCCGATTTGAATTTGCACACTTTCCTTATTGGTACGTTCCACATCAATTTGCACATCTTTAAACAGAAATTTTTTCTCACAATTTTTATCTCAATCTCCACCTTTGAAAAAGACAAAAAGTTAAAAAAAGTTTTTTTTTCTTAATATACATGCTCGATCAAACGTGCAAATTTCCGAGTCGGATAAAATAGTATATATGCCTAAGAATATTATATATTCTCGATAAATGTATGATGGTACAAATATATCATCATTTATGTATAAATTATAATTAAGGGTGTGCACAGTACGGTGTGGATCGGATATTTGAAATATCCAGATCTATACCAAAGTTCGGTTATTTGAAAAATGAGTATCCATTATCGATCCAAAATATCGGGACAGTATGGTACGGTTATTTATTTTTTTGGGGACAGTTCGGTTCAGAATTTCGAATCTAACAACGATTCAATTCGATTCGATTTAGTTCGGATAATTGGAGATTATTTTTTTATCTTTTTATTAATAGATTCAATTTAAACGTCTAACTAATATAAATAATTGTATTACATCAAATTTGTTTACAGCTTACTAAATTGTGTTTTGAAAATTATATAATAATTAAATATAATATTTTTTAATTATTCATGTTACATATAACTAACTACAAAGTTATGAATAATTTAATTTTTAAGTCTTATGTAAATTAATCTTTTAGGGATAATATATTTTCAAAACTATAATTTATTATTTTATTCGGTTATTTGATTCAATACAATTCGGTATGCTTCGGTAGGATTTAATATGGGTTTCGATTCGAAAAATTGAGAAATATCAAAATCTCGTAAAAAAAATTAATCGATTCAGTTTAATTTAGAAAAAAGCTAAATACTCTACGGATTTTTTCGATTCGGAACTTATTCGTCCGAATTTAATTTGATTTCGATAATCTCCATACTGCACAGTCCTAATTATAATATACAACCAGTATTGCAGCGTGCAACCGACGGCTATACTTGTGGCATTTCAAGTCAGTTTCAAATCTATGTTTGGTCCTTGTCAATAGCAGCCTACTATTTTCTCTCACATTCCATTATTGTTCTCAATATTTTCTCCGTTCCTATTACTTTTCCTCATGATGATTTAACTTTGGCCTATATCAGCTTCATGATTGGCGTTCTGAGAGTTGATTTCCAGCTTAACCAAAAAAATTGAAGTGTCTGTGTGTGGAATGATCTACCCTACTGATGGAGAACAGCAGTGTACCGGGTCGACTCGTTGGGACGGAGATTCATGGCTTCCGAACCATGGAAGGTGCATATAACTCATAAACGCAGCTATGCGTTGTGTTTGCCTGAATTAATTTGTAATATTTTGTGATTTTTTGGGTAATTTTGAGTTTGGGTGTGCAATCGGTTAGTCAATCGTTGATTTTGGGGGTTTAGGGTTTTTATGTTATCATCTGGCGATTCTGCGTTCTCATTGTCTGAAATGTATGTTTGATTTGATTGTCGAAACTGTAGTCTGGAGAAGAAGTACTAACGGCGATTGCAGAAACAATGTGTGAACTGAGTGACTGTGAACCGTTTTTATTGTTTAGGCTGCCGTTGCTTTTATTGGATAATTTGAATAACTTGATGTTAATATATACATATATTTATATATATAATATATATATATATAGAGAGAGAGAGAGAGAGGGAGACAGACAGAGAAAATTGATATGCTACACACCTACGGTGAGCACTCGGTAAGTACCTGCTTATGTGGGACTGATGTAGCCTCTCTCTCTCATAAATTGAGAAGTCACCTGTTGCATGCATCTTCTGGTGGATAAATGTCCATAAAAATTGATTGATTTTGTGTTGGTCTTGTTATCGTTACGCTTCTTGATAAGTAGCTTGCTTTTGAGCAGTATATGTGAATGCTTGTGTCCAGTTCTATACTTTGGGAAACTGTAATGTTTGGACCTTTTTAAACTGGCAGATTTGGATTTTGGCAATATCATGGAAGAAGCCAAGGCAAGATGGCTCCGACCGAACGAGATTCATGCCATACTCTGTAACCATATGTACTTCACTGTTCATGTCAAACCCATGAATTTGCCAAAAAGTAATGCATTTGTATGTTTACATGATTATTCAACATTTGTAAATGAATAACATACCTGAATTCTTCCAACTGCACATCTATCATCAACATGCATGTGCAGTAATCAGTAGAAGATTTATGTCTGACTTACTATTTTGTTTATATAATGGTGGTAAAATAGGTGGCACAATTGTATTGTTTGACCGTAAGATGCTCCGGAATTTTCGGAAAGATGGCCATAACTGGAAGAAGAAAAAGGATGGGAAAACAGTCAAAGAAGCTCACGAACACTTAAAAGTATGTTTTCTTTTTGCTTTTGATATGTTACATATTGCAGCAACGTATTCTTATAGTGGGAATATTGGATACATGTCCCCTGATATGTATTTGCCCTTTCCTTCTTCGTTAAGTAGTTTTAGAACAGTTTGATCGTTTATAGGTCCAGCATCTTTGGCCCACAATGTGTGTCAATAATTTGTTTGGTATGCACATTCTATTTGATTTACCCTAGGAAATCAACATTGTTGGATTTTATAAAGTACCCCCATATTGCCCTTACTTGATTAGAGATTAGTGTTTAGAATTTTTATGGACCAATATGATGTTATAACCTCATCTGTGGATGGTTTAGTGAACATGATGACGTGAAATGTTAGGATGTCTCGAGCTTATACGGTAAATTAGAAAATGAGAAAAAATTAGATTGATGCCTTGCTGTCTCTGTTCTCTATGTATATGCAACCAAAGATTTCGACTCCTTTATTTGTATTTGTGAAAAATTTGAGTATAGGAACTATACATTTTGTCTGTCTTTGAGCATCTTACACCCTATTTTATCCCTCTATTTGGCATTGATGGTACACTTATATCTCCTGCTTCATGTCTGCATGAAGAGTTGCTTCCCATACATAAAATTTCTGATTATTTGGTTTTGTATTGACATGCAAGTATGTTTACGATGAAGGTCGGCAATGAGGAAAGAATTCATGTATACTATGCACATGGGGAAGACACTCCAACTTTTGTTCGCCGGTGTTACTGGCTACTTGACAAGTATGTAATCATTAAACCCTCGATCAGTTTAGGTGTTTACCCGATCCTCTTTCGTCTTTATTTCTTGGACATTGAAGTTAGTGAAGTCCTCTATGCACATGAGATATATGCGCAAGGGTGAATTTTCATTGCATCATACATCTATTGCAGGTCGTTGGAACATATCGTCCTTGTGCATTATCGCGAAACTCAAGAGGTTTGTTTTCTCTTAATTATATAGTTCTTCATGGTTACCCTATACTTTGTGTAAATGATACTGCATTTGTGGAAGTAGCACTTTGTATGCTATTATGGCAGGCTGCTACAAATGTGTCTCCTTTCTCTCTCTCTCTCTATATATATTGTATATATATATGCTTTTGATGGTATTTTTAAAAAGCACCACATTTTGTGCATATATATTGTCTCAGAATTTATGAGTAGGTTACTTCGCTGGTCTATGAATCACTCTAGGGATTTTCATTTATATATTTTTAGGCTTGTGTTTTGACTTAGATAATCTTAACAATGCATTAGCGTTTAGGATTGGCTAGACGCATCTTTCATTTCCACCTTGATAAAAGTTGAAAACAAAACCAGACATTATCTGTACTGTAGAGCTGCCATCTTTCATCTTCTTCAGTACTTCTTGAAAGACCAATTTGCATTAGCAGTTGAACTTGCATGGATCAAATCTGGACTTATAATTCATATATTTTGAGGTAGCGTATATGTCTTTGCAACCTTACCATTTGTTATCTTTTGATGTAGTTGCAGGGTTCCCCAGCCACACCTATGAATACTAACTCTAACTCCGCTGCCTCTAATCCATCTGCTACTTGGCGTTTGTCAGAAAACTCTAATGCTGTAGACCAAATGAATTATGGTGGCAGCATACCACTTATAGGTGATTTTAAGTTTTGCTGACTTAATTTGCTTCGTAAGTCCATTATTGGCGTTTGTCAGAAAATCTCATGTTGTAGACCAAAATGAACTATGGTGGCTGCATATTACTTTTAGGTGATTCTAAGTTTTGCTGTTTCTTAATTAGTCCATTTCTCTTGTAAAGTGATTGATTCAGTGTTTTTTTCACGAAGGCAAAATACAATTTTCTTGATGTGCAGCTGAATTTCCTGAATTAAATAAAATTAATCTTAACTTTGTTCTTTATAAGGTTATGGATGTCTATTATGTATGCATTATAAACTCGAAGCTAAACGATTCAAAGTGAGATTTTTGCTGGCATGGCTAACATATGAATCCCCTCTTCATAATTTTTCAGAGCGTAATGACAGTGTGGTTATCAAAAGTCATGAACAGAGACTTCATGAGATTAATACGCTTGACTGGGATGAGCTTTTGGTGCCAGATGATCCCAACCAGCTCAATACACATCAAGAAGGTATAATTCCTTATGCTTGTGTTTTTGAGAAGCTGCTCATTTTAATCATTTGTGCGTGTAATTTCTGTCTTGCAGGAAACACAGGATTTGAATTGTCAAATCAATATCAAATGAACTATAGAACTCATGTAAGTGGACTAACTTCCTTTTTCTCGATAAAGTTATTGTTTGATGTATTGTATCATATTCCTGGTGCATATCTCTAACAGAGATTCCACATCTTTCAGTAGGACAATGGATTGGTTTTCTTTTACTTATAATTCCATATTCTATACAGGAATAGATCCTTTTTGTCAGCCATGAAAGGGCTGTATTGACATATCACATATAAATGTAAAAATTCAAAGGGTCCGAATTAACACATATGTTGGTTTAGGACTGTGTAAATGACCTAACAAAAGTTTAACTAGCTCCGACTATATGCCAACTAAATATGTGAACATTGGTTCGGACTGTAAATCTTTGTTCTCTTTCAGAATCGTGGCTTCAGCAGGCCCTCCAGGTTATTCATTTTTTTTATCCCCACTAAGTAGGGTCACACAATTTTAGTTAAATGGAAGAGCTGTGGTTTTTGATGTGGTGAAGCGTGCTGGGTGCCTTTCTCGCCTTCTCCTCCAGGCATGATACACAATAATTCATTTAGCAAACTAAGTCATTTGTAAAAACATTTCCATTGAACTTTACATCCCCTTTGTTTAAGCCTGCCATTGTATGGAGTCATCTTCTTCCTCAGAACAATTAACATGTCTTTTCTTGCTGGGTTGATAATTTGAGTTTGGTTATTGGAGTTGTTTAAATGTAAGTTCATTAGATTGAAAACAATGTTGCTTAAATACACTTACCGCAACCCCCCTCTCTCTCTCACACACACAGAGGGAGGGAGTGAGAGATATCTTTCAAATTAGTCACTCGGCTGGGAAATTCATATCCCTGGTTGGTATTTGGTTAATTTGATGAATGAACCACTTGTTCCCTGTTTTTGTTGATTACTAACAAGAGTCTGGTTTACAGGATGATGCCCTATCAACTAATAAGATATCCCCACAAAGTTCTGACAACAGTTTCTCTGAACAAGTTGCTTGGAGTAAATCAGCAAAGTATAATGTTCCTAAAAATTTACCCTACCAGACAGTGGGACATGAAACAACATTTAATTCGGACATGATGCTTTCTGGATTGGTCCCATTAGGTGGAGCTGGTTCTATGCAATCTCTGGGTGGAGAGGGTCCACAAGCGCAGAACGGTTATGGAAGTTTGGGGACATATGTCATTGCTGACTCTCCGGAATCAGTCGGTGATCAAGCTTTGGGAACCTCACTTTTAAATCAAGCCTTAACATATCCCTTGATGGATAACCACCAAAGTCCTCCACTGGGGGAGATATTCAGCATAACTGATATCTCGCCTGCATGGGCTCTCTCAACTGAGGAAACAAAGGTCCGTTATGTTCTCTCTATTTTCTTTGTATTTGCCTCTTCTGTTCACATACTTTCATATGAGATGTCCGAGCAAATAGGACAAATAGCTGTCTCTGGATAGCAACAATCCTGATCCTAAATGAAAATGAAAGAGTAATAGATTAGATTTGTTATTGTGCAGCATGAAACCTGCAGGATTGGATGCATTCATTTGCTTTTCGAAACTTTAATAAACTAATAGTTCTGCATTAAAAAAAAGAAGATCAAATTCTGAAATGTGATTGACCTTTTAGTTCCTAGGATGCTAACTTGGAACAGTTTATAGATAATGATTTTAGATACAGTTTGTTGACTGGGCGACAGTTGTGCAGATCTTGGTGGTTGGATTTTTTAGTGACGGACATCTACTGCACTCGGAGTCCAAGTTGTATCTTGCATGCGGAGATTCTACTATTCCAGTAGAAGCTGTACAAGCTGGAGTGTACAGATGTCTAATTTCACCTCAAACTCCTGGATTAGTGAATCTGTATATGACGTTTGATGGGAATAACCCTATCAGCCAAGTCTTAAATTTTGAATTTCGATCTCCTGTACAACCAAATGGGACTTTGACATCTGAATATAAAACCGACTGGGAAGTATTTCAACTTCAGATGAGGCTTGCCCATTTACTTTTTTCATCATCCAAAGGTCCGAGTATTTATTCTGCTAAAGTATCCCAAACCGCTTTAAAGGAAGCCAAAGATTTTGTTAAGAAAACATCGCAAATTTCTCACAGTTGGTTGTTTTTGAAGAAAATGATCGAAGACACCAAAATGTCTTTTCCCCAGGCAAAAGAAAGGTTGTTCGAATTGACTTTACAGAATAGACTGCAGGAATGGTTGCTAGAAAAAATAGCATCAGGATGTAAAGTTTCTGAACGTGACGACCAAGGTCAAGGTGTGATTCATTTGTGCGCCATCCTTAATTATATTTGGGCAGTTTACCCGTTCTCCTGGTCTGGCTTATCTTTGGATTATCGAGACAAGTTTGGGTGGACGGCTCTACATTGGGCTGCATATTGCGGGAGGTATATCATAACTGTCCTTGAATCATCGATACTGTTTAATCTGGTTAAGGGGTGTTTTTCATTGCTTTTGATTTTACAAAACGTGATAAAATTTAGGGATTATGGGGGAAAATCACTTTTAAATAAAAGTAAGGGGGGGATTATGCTTTTGACCAAATTTGAGAAGTTGAGAGTATTTGACGAAAGCTGAGTTGGAAAAAGTAGATCTGACCTGCTTCTGCTTTTGGGCAAAAACTGCTTTTATTTAAGCAGAACTTCCAATTGTAGAACACCCCACTAAAAAGCTAAAAGTTGCTGTAGATGAGCATTGAAAAAACCCTTATAGTTTACTCATTAATTAAGTTCTTGAAATATTTTACTTAAATTTCAGGGAGAAAATGGTGGCAACCCTTTTATCAGCTGGGGCAAAGCCGAATTTAGTCACAGATCCAACCCCACAAAACCCAGGTGGATGCACTGCTGCTGATCTTGCTTCGATTAATGGGTACGAGGGTTTGGGCGCTTATCTTGCTGAGAAGGCTTTGGTTGCCCAATTCAATGATATGACATTGGCTGGAAACGTTAGTGGGTCCCTCCAAACTACAACAACTGAAGCGGTGGACACCGGGAATTACACTGAAGACGAGTTGCATCTAAAAGACACTCTAGCTGCTTACCGAACAGCAGCCGATGCAGCTGCCCGTATCCAAACTGCATTCAGAGAGCACTCGCTCAAAGTACGGACAATTGGAGTTGAGGCATCGAATCCGGAGATGGAAGCACGGACCATAGTTGCAGCGATGAAGATCCAGCATGCTTTCCGCAACTACGAGACACGGAAACAGATGGCAGCGGCTGCTAGAATCCAGTACAGGTTTCGTACTTGGAAGATGCGCAAGGATTTCCTTACCTTGCGCCGTCAGACCATCAAAATTCAAGTAAGTCCATCTAGATACGTCACAGTGCTTTTTTCAGGGTGAGGTTTGTTCAAACCAGAGCAGTTTCCGTTTACTGACCAAATCGTCAACTTATGACCGGGAAGATGATTATGTAGTATTCCTGCATGAAATGAGTGCACACATATCAAATTACCTAGTCTTCTCTCTCAAATTTTGGACAAACTCTCAAGTATTCTTTGACAGTGCAATATCCAGTGTTATAGGCAGTCACTCGTTTCAGCTTGCTTGCCGGAATAATGCGCACTACTATTGTTTATTTATTTTATGGTTTTTCAACTACGTTGACTCGGTTGTTTGTTTGGTCAAGGGTATCTGTTGTAATTTCCATTCCCTAGGGTTGATTTGATCATTTGACCGACTGTCAGAAGGACCTAGATGTAATTCACAACCTTTTACTTTAATTTCACATCCCACAAACTCAATATATTGTAGCAGCCTCTATTTTAAAAGTGTTCGTCTAGCTCTAACTAGGCCTTGCCTAGCTGCTGGACTATCTCGACTGCCTACTTTTTTCCTGACTTCCCTCGCTTAGCCCCGCTTATACCCCGACTAGGCGCTAAACCTCGGTCTACCGCCCAACTAGCATAGCAGCTTGGTCATTTATGCTCTCTTGAATAGCATCTCATGGTACTTTATCATTGCAGGCCATCTTCAGGGGTTTCCAGCAGAGGAAGCAGTATCGCAAAATCATCTGGTCAGTCGGGGTCTTCGAGAAAATAGTGCTGAGGTGGCGTCTGAAGAGGAAAGGCTTCCGCGGGCTTAAGGTTCAACCCGCTGTACCCGAAGATCTGAATCAAGATAGTGATGTCGAAGAAGACTTCTTCCAAGCCAGCAGGAAACAAGCCGAGGAGCGTGTTGAAAGGTCGGTTGTCAGAGTTCAGGCAATGTTCCGTTCAAAGAGAGCGCAAGAAGATTATAGGAGGATGAAACTCGAATGTAATCGAGCAAAGGTACTCATTTCTTCTATTGTCATTACTAGAGTTGGCAATTCAGGTGGCCTAGCCCATCGAGCAAAAAATTATTGAGCCCCGTCTATCCCCTTAGATATACTAAGATTTTGGGGCTGGTCCGTGGCCCAACAGACTTTTAGCTTATTGGGTTGGTCTTGTCGAGCCCGATGGCACTTCGGGCATAGATTCCTATGCCCAGCCTATCTCAAAGATGGGGAGGTGTGCAGGGCCGCCCCATCGGGCCGGGCCAATTTTGCCAGCTCTAGTCATTATTCTATCTTCAATTTCTACGTTTAGTCGTCATTTTTTTCCTTTATGCAGCTGGAATATGAAGACCTCCTCCATCCTGATACTGAGATGGGATGAAAACTGAACAGTTCTGTACACAAGAGTAAGGTGTTTCGACTGCAACTTTTCGACCCCTGCGCGCTTTAAACATGTCTGGACGCGGCGTAGCTGCCGGGTTATGTGTCTGACTTGGTTTTGTACATTTGTAGATTCTGATGTTCAAGTCCTCTGTTTGGTCCCGTCCCCGTCCCTTGTACAAGTATGTATATAAGGTACGAGGGAGGTTACTTGTGTGAGGTTTGTAGGAAACCTTGTACAGGGATCTTGGTTTGTCAATGGCCTTCTTTTCATAGGTCGACAATGATGTATGGTAATATTGCTATGTGAATTATAGCCTAGTGACCAGTGAATGCTTTTGACTAATGGTTCAAAAAAATATTTAATATTATTCTTGAACCACACACATTAAGGTGTGTTTGTTTAAGGTTCTCCCCAATATATTAGGGAAGACCAAATCTACTTTTTTCACCTACTTTTCACTACTTCATTTACCTCAGCCAACAGAATTCAGCACTCGTGTTATTTAATGTAAATTTCTGCTTTTAACTTAAATTGTGCTGAAAGTAGTGTTTGCATGTTACTACTTCTGCCGAAATTTAGAATATTTAAGTCAATTTTTAAACAGGGACAAGTTATTTCAAATTGTTTCGCAACATGTTTGGAAAAGTATTTAGGGAACATTACATTTTGTAAGTTTAATATTGACTATTTTTCTAAATACTACCTGCTTTTAATTTTAAGCAGTTTTGATTAATATCTTTTCCGAAACTAATAAGCTTGCAATTAGATGAAGGCATTTAGCTATAAATTTGAGTAACGACTTCCTAATCCACTGTCGTACATTTTAATTAGTGTGAGGTGTGCATAGTGTGTGTGGTGTTCGTTTAATGTGTCAAGTTTGAATTGTATGTGAATGGCATGTATTGCAGATGAAGTATGTGTAGCGTGTAAACAGTAATTTTAGTGTGACATAAGATTTTAAGAAAATAAAATACTACCTCCGTCCTGCTCTAACTTTCCTACTTTTCTTTTCGATTTGTCCTAACTTAACTTTTCAATCCATAAATGGTAAAAAAAAAATTCACAATCTCCACCATCTAAATTTCCAACATTAATCTCCACCTTTAAAAAAGGTAAAGATTTCACAAATTTTTTTCTTTCTTAACCTCCGTGCCCGATTAAAATAGGAAAATTAAGTCGGGACGGAGAGAGTATATTAGAGGTACTTATTCTTTTTGGAGGTTATAAGTTAAGGTGATGTTTGGTTGGTGATCGGTTGGGCCAACCCAACCACATGTTTGGTTTAGGGGGTTGGCCCAAGTCGGCAGAAAGTAGGGTTTGGGGGACATAAATTCAGTCCCCCATCACTTCGCCGCCCACCCTCTTTATTACTGCCACTACCCACGTTATGAGAGAGAGAGAGAGAGGAAAGAGAGAGGAAAGAGAGAGGGGATGTGACTGCCTCTTCTCCTCCATTTCTTCTCTTTTTCATTTTTGCTCTGGACTATCTTCTCTCCAGCTTGTAATTCTGATTTTGGTGAAATTTCTCACTCTACACGATCGCGTGTAGATCTCCGAGGAATCTCTTTTGGTATGCGGAGATCTGGAAGTAGGTCCTTAGATGGACCTTTATGGGAAAAATTAATGGCCCCAACGGCCATCTTGATCGAATCTCGTTTGTGCTCTTGAATGCTCTATTTCAGTTTTCTTGCTTTTCTACATTTTGTAGAGATTCTCTGCGACATGCAGCATTTTTCTGCTGGAGTCATTGATTCAAAATGTGTTAATATATGTTGTTTCTTTAAATTGATGTACGTTGTTATGTATTTTATTAGGTCTAGGATTAGGGTTCTTTCGTGATTCTTTTTCCCTGTATAAAAGCATGTCTTCTGGTGAATCTTCTTGTGCTCCCACCCATTACCACCTTCGGAAAAGAAAGAAAAGGCAAAATGCTCTTCACACTTTGCACACACAATGCACGGCCCCGTTAGTTTGGCCTACTCTCTTCGTATTAGGAAACGGAAGGATTGCACCTCCTCTTGCTGTGTTTTGATTGAATCTGATTCCAGATCCGAAGTTGTGCCCTATCCCCGGAAAAAGGTACCTTGATTTACTGTTTATTTCTCTCTGTCTGCTCTGTTTTTTCTGTACTGATATTTCGTTGTTGTCTGTTTGTTGGTATAGTTGAAACTGTTGTTGAGTGTTAAGGAAATTTCTTTGAGTGTTGGATTGTATGCACTTTGTGGTATTTAGGTCTTCGTCAGATTTTGATCATTTATGTTGCTGTGTTGTGGTTTAAATTGTCAAACAAAGTTTTGGTTAATTGGTTGTTGCTTTTTCTGTGAAATGGCCATGCGAAACTGGCCTGTCAAGTAATTTTTGGGATAAAATTGTTGTGTTTATTAGCAGTTTTGTGTTATAGCATTATTATTAAACACAGACCCAATGGTCCACCATAAATGGGTTTCTAACACCACTTGAGTGTTAGAGTAAAACACTTTCCCAAGGTCCGTCCACTGGTTCTGTTTTAGCTAATGAGTAGTTGTATATTCAGTGCTGTTAGATTTACGAACGGCTCCACAACGGTGCCAATCTTTTCATTGGGTAATGTGTTGTCTTCTTTGCCTGTTACTCTGATTATCAAATTGTGATGATATGTTGTTTGTTATGAGCTATGTTTGTTTGTTGTATTTTCTCAGTTCGTTATGTCTTGTTATTTTATTTAAAGATTGCGTCTTGTAGAGTCTAAATAGAAATTGGGTTGCTCTGTAATCACTTCTTTTAGCAAACTAATTGCTAAATTGAAAGAAGAGTAACCCGACATTTAAGATCACGCGGGAAAAATTAATGTCGTAGTTGGTAGATTGAAATAGCATATGAGGCGTCGACATTAGAACGTGTATTTCATCAGTTTTTCTACTTCAAATTATTGTACTAATGCTTATATTTCAGACAAACATCACCTCAATGAAACCGTTGATTTGAGCTATTATTTAACTTTTCGATATTTTAATGAGTTAAGACAATATGTTTTGTAAGAAACGAGCAGCGTATAAAGAAAAGAAAAAAAATTAAAACTGCACATTATTTTTAATTCCCATCTTGAAATTAAAAAATAAATCTCGTGTAATTATTTGGGGAACAATTGAACCCGACTATATAAGTAACAGTTTAAAATTGTCCAAAACTCCAAACACAAAAAAATGGATGGAAAATATTTTGAAGATTAGACCTAACTCGTTTGATTTATCTAATTTTAATTTACATAAGCACTTTTAGGTAAATACGAGATTTTAAAATCATGTAAATACAACCCATATTAGTGAACACAGGGGTACTTGGCACCACATATTAATCTCAATCGTCTTTTATAGTAATTAATGTAGTGAGTATTACAAAGTCACTATCATATTTAACAAATATAATATGCAAAGATCAAAAAATGGAAGCGGGCATGAAGACCTGTTTATAATTGGTTTAAATTGTAATGAAAATAATTAATGATTTATTAAAGTCAAACACAATATTTATCCAATTCGATGATTTGATCAAAATTCGACAATGGGCACAAAATAAACTACGGACAATTTACAGGCTTTTGTTGCTTCAGACTATTTAATACATTAATTAACCGAGGACATTATCTTTATGTGATGCTATCTATGGATGAAATATATTTGAAAATTTGTGTTAGGAATAAGATTTTAATCGTAACAGATTGATTTAATCTATCTTTTACATTAGAATAACCATATCCAACGACCATGTTTACTTGGTTGAACAGGAAGACAGAATCTAGATAGAAATCCTAATAATTTATATTTAACATTATTGTAATGTACTTCTGATAATACTGAGGAAACTATTCAATAGATATAGTACGAATATTCGTGTGAGGGGTCTCAGTTAAAATAATTGTTGGAAATCAAGAATAATAAATTAAACGAATATGTTAATAGATGTGGAGAGGTGGGGGGAGCAATGGAGGTAGACGAAATCCCTCAACCGCCACATGAGTTGTGTGGACGCGCACGACCGAGCATGAGTTAATCACTCATGCGTATGCTGAGTACATTGTCGCGGATATATGACCCAGCAGTGGAGTGATCTGACGCTCACGTGGATCTGCACGAAACTGAACGCCAGCAGAGATGCACGAAATGGCCTTTATCGAATTGATCAGGCGAGGGCTAAACTGAAGATTATGAAACGCGCCTACAGGATTCTCCGTGACAACCGAAGGTCTGGTGCTGGTTGGGACGATGAGAGAGAAATGCTGACTGGGGCCGAAGATTTTATGAAAGCGATTTACGTCGTACGTTAACTAAACTAGATTAAAATATCCTCTACAAAATTGATTATGTACACCTTACTTGGAATTTAATTGTCCTGTCTACTTCTTTCGTCGTGACAGCAAGGAAAGGACTTTAAGACGCTTATTGGGCACGGTTGTCCCAACTATGACTTGTGTAATGAAATGTGGCTTAACAGTCAAGCTACCGGATCCGCGGCCCTATCTTCCGAGGCAGGGGCAGGAGCCAGCGGAGGGTCTAACGGATCTGGTCAACGCAGGTCATATGACTCTTTCGTATGACGAGCGCGAAGCAAGGGTCAGCTCGATGACGCGATGGGACGCATACGTCCAACGCCGAGATCGCCAGCTCACTATTAGTTAGCTGGATGAAGGTCGGGTTATCTTTGACGAGATCAATGCTATGGACCTACCCCGTCCTGCACGTCACGCAGCTGGCGAGGCACTGGTTGATCGGATGACGCAGCAGTTGTACCTTTCTTGTCGCCTGAAGACAGGAGGGATTGGGCGATGGATGACATGATTTTTTCTGAAAGACGTCTCCCAACAACAGGGGTCAGAGAGGCGCAGGGTGAAATCCGTGACGCTATAGCGGTTGCCCTATGGAATGCTCAAGCCGGACCCGCTGATTGATAGGTCATCAGAATAAATCCCCTGAAGACAACGTGCAAATCTTTCGCCATTCGTACTATGAAATGATTTAGCTAATATGTAATAAATTACAAACATGTGCCTTGTTGGTTGCCTTATTCCAAACAATTTGATGTTTCGGTAATTGTTGTGCTTATGAATTCTCTTAAAAACTAAATGTGACTTTAGGAACTACTAGTCTCACAAATGAATCATTATTATACTATTTTCCAAAAAAAAAGAACAAAACCAGATAATAATAAATAAATTACAATTAATATGAATTAATTGTATATATTAGCAAACATTTAAAAAGCTATAAACTATAAAATTTATTCATTTCCAAGTCATAAACCAAAGTGAATTAATGCTTTACTTGAAATGTCCGTAAATTACTAATTCAAAATTAATAAAATTAATAAAAGAAAAGAAAGAGATTAGAAATTATTTATTAAAGAAAAAACGAAAATAAATAATATATAATAAATATTTACGCCCCTTTCTTTGATTATAAATTTTAATAATTTATAATTATATGCCTACCACGTTTTATTTTAAAGAATTAATTAATGTACAACTATTAATTAATCACATTAAATAATTATTAATATAATAATTATTTAACAAATTAAAATTATAAAATAAAAATAATTTTAACCCAACAACAACTAAACATCACTAATCATCGATCACACACAACATCAATTAATCACAAATCTCAACACTACTTTAATAATTATCCCAATCATTAATAACTAACTCTTACACACATCACATCACATTTTACAATTAACAATTAAATCTCACTCACTAAACCACAACCCCAGCCACCCAACCAAACATCACATTACTAATACCCTCAGCCACTAACTCCATCCACTTACCCCAGTCCAGTCACTCTAGCCCCAACCAAACATCACCTTATAATATTGTTCCAATGAATTGGACCCGATTGGACCAGACGAGACGAATTGTCACCTCAATCAAACACCCCATTTTAGCTTATAATATTTCCTTAAAATAAAGGAATGCCAACACATCTAGTCAATTTTCAAGCTCCCAAGTTTTACCGTTTAGTTTGAGTCAAACCTGGCGATCTGCTCAAAACAAGTTTGATACGTATTTGAGTAAAAACAATTCAAACCTGGCGATCTGTTTTATTTTATAATGTACTGTTCTATTTGGTGACAATCAAGGTGAAGTAAAATATGAAATTGTGCACTTATACAACTATAAGGTTATGTGTGTTTACGCACGTTTAAATAAAGGATCGGTCGATACTTACAATTAAAATTCCGTAGTCAACTTAAATCCAAGCATATTTCTCTCTCGGCACTTTTTACACATCTTATCTTATTATACCATCATTTAAATTCACACGTTCTATAATTTGCGTGCTCGAATTTGTCAAGCCCTACTCGATACTTATACCAATATACCCTAAATGTGTCGCACCACACTTAAATAAGACCACTTAAATAAGACCCAGCCACATATCACTTGCCATAAGACAATGACTTTTTAGTAACAGTTTTTTATGATAAAAGTAACTCTTATTTTACAGAAAGAACTGTCAGACAATCTTACACAAGTGACACTATAATATGTTTGCACACGTGTACTCGTACATAGGACTATAAATCAAACCAAACTACTCGATACACGATTCGAGATCGTTCGCTAGAAGCTCGTCAGAATTAGTTCAATTGTATCAAACAAGCTTGGGACATAAATTTACTTTTGATGAAATCTAAAGCTCGACCCCATAAGTAAAACCTGTTAAAACAGGTATGTCAATGTCAAACATTGATTAAAGCTCGTTAGAGCTCGATACAGTTAATAAGCAAACAAGTCGGGATAACAATACATTCGGCTCGGCTCATTTACAGCCACGCATGTACACAGTAAATATATCTGAAGAGCTAACATAATAACTCACCCTCAGCACCACACTTCAATAGAACAAATACTCACTAACAACTTCATTCACAAGTTGAGCCTTTCCCAGTTTCGCAACTACAAATTATTGTTCAAAAAAGAGATACAATCTATATATAAAAGAGAGAGAGAGAAACAGTGTTTAGTACCACAAGTGTACATATGAGCAGCAGCAGCTCTTTCTACACTTACTTAATGTACTGCGACATCCATCGGAACCCCTCGCCATACCCCATTTTGCGCACGATGCTGCACATGAACACTTCAATCGGTCGAACATTGCTATCCGCAAGATTAACCTTACCTTTGCCGGTGGTGAGACCGGTTAGGCCCAAGTAGTACCGCAGCTCGTCCTCTGAAGCAGCGTACGGTAGATCAATCTTGTTTCCGAGAATGAGAAATGGGACGTTTGCTAATGACTCATCTGAGAGAAGCGCGTCTAGTTCCTTCTTTGATTCAGCGAAGCGTTCTTTGTCATATGCGTCAACTAGATACACCACTGCATCAACCTACATGGGACCATTTCGTTTAAAAATATCAAGATTTGTGAATTGGTAAACAATCCAGATGGTAGGAATTGATCTAACCTATCAACATAACAAATGTTAAAATCCAGAATTTGTGAATAGATTTTCCTGGAATCATTTCAAAAAGATAACAAAAAGCACGAAAAAACACGACATATACCTTTAGAGCAACCCATAAGCTAAAATAACAAACCAAGGCTCTTGTTCCGCTATGTAGAGTCGGGTATATGAATCATATCACGCCAGTGTTTTCAGTCGAGACTCATGTTTTCATTTATATTTAAGTATGATGATTACTTACGTTCTGCACGCCGTGCAAGATCATCTAAAACTCTCCTATATACCATTTTAAGCATTTTTCTCTGATTTTCTGACATATTAGTCCTACCCCGACTTCTTTGTAATGCTTTGTAATGCAACACTCTAAACTCTAAATGACAGGCAAAACATGAAGTTTTGAACTACGCAGGAGACGAGATAAATAAGCGTGAACATACTACGACCACAAGAGTAGAAATTTGTCAAAGTTCCGTGGAGAAAAGTTAGATATACATCGTCAATAACACATTTAATAGAACACTCCTCTGGGCTAAAAATTGCAGTGCGTTCAGTCAAAACTCATGTTTTCATTTATATGTAAGTATGATGATGATTTATGTTTTGTATGCCGCGCAAAAACATCTAAAACACTCCTACATACATTTTAAGCATGTTTCTCTGATTTTCTCACCTATTAGGCCTATTCCTTTCTTTGTAATGCAACACTCTAAAATCTAAATGACAGGCAAAACATGAAGTCTTGAACTACGCACGAGACGAGTTAATAAACCCGAACATACTAAACTTGTCAAAGTTTCTTGGAGAAAAGAATGACATACATCGGACTCAATGACTGGTTTAACAAAAACATTCCTCTGGGCTTCAAAATGCAGTTAGAATGTTCTATAACTTTATCTTTACATCATAAGAACTACTAACCTTGGCATAGTAGTCTTTCCAGACTCTTCGTGCGATCTGATGACCGCCCAAATCGAAAGCCTTGAATTTAATTTTCCCAATACTCAGTTCCTCTGATGTCGGATACTGAGTCGGTTGGTGCTGCACCAGCCTCTGCATCCAAAACCACATAATTGCATCAGTGATTAAGACGATTTAAACGTAGTTAACACACTCAAACGAAAATTCAACACCCCTGCTCCCCAAAAAAGAAAGAGGTTTCCGAAGAGACCCTATTCTGGAAAGAATTTCCAGCTGCTGCATAGCATACAAGCAAATGTGGACAGAAATAGTGCTGAAATCAAACCAAGCTACTCGCTATTCGATTCTCAATTCAAGATTACTCATTAAAAGTTCGTTTGGACTATGTTACATTAAGATATGAAACAAATTTGAACATAGTTTTATTAAAACAAGTGTTAATACGTCGACCTCAACTCGGTTTGATCAAAACTTGTTCAAGCTCGATTCAAACAAGCTCAAACATCATATTAGAAGCTTACGGCACGTTTGGCTCGACTCGGCACGAAAAAAAACACACTACACCCATAAGTCAATCTAATCACTGAATACAGATACCTTCAAGGTGCAAAATTGAGCAATTAAATAACAAAACAACGACTGTCCGATGTTCATTAGTATCATAATTACACAGACATCATAATCAAAATCCAACTCACACGAACACAATCTCAAAATTACGGTAAATTTGACCGAAAGGTTTCACGAAAGCATCAAAGCTCTCCTGCCGACGAAATTAACAATTCTACAAACTAATCACTACACAGTTATGAATTAAACATAAAAAACCTAAAAAATTAAGTATGTATATACTAAGAAAGAAGAATTGTGACCTCATCTTTCAACATATGTAGCAAGGTGGTTTTTCCTGCATTATCGAGACCTAAGAACAGAATCTTCGCCTCCTTTTTGTATAATCCCAACGATGTTAATATTCCATAAAACCAATCGAGAAGAAACATCTTAATTCCTCTTTTGTTTTCGCTTCCTTGTCGAAGAATTCACCACCAGAAACAGATCAGAACACCTACTTGTGAAATTTGACAGAATTTAGGTGAAAAACTGAAATGGAAGAAACAAACCGCAGAATATATATATAGATACAGATATCAAAGAAAATGACGGCTGAACCAGCTGACGTGGCGAGGTGGGGGTACGTGGACATTTGTGATTGGATGAAGCGCGTCATAACGGAAGTGATATCATCTCATGCATTAAGGTCTGCAAGGAATTATCAGGTGCAGTCGGTACATGGCAAGGAGGTGCTCTGGGTAGAGGTGGCAAAACCTTGCTGGTTGGATACATGGAAAATATGTGTTCTATGTAGAGGTGACAAAAGCGAACCAATCAATTGACTACAGTCGGATACATGAGAAGGAGGTGCTCGAAGTAGAGGTGGAAATCGATCCAATCCATTAAGTGCGGTAAGTAGAGGTGATGAAATCAATTTAACTCGATGGGCGGACAAAGTTTGTCTAACATTTTTCTTATAAGAAACAAAGTCTATTTGACATTTTAGATATGCAGGATTATAGAAAATTAGAAATTTTGATTTAAATTATAATATATTGGACCTGACTTGATGGCTAAAAAGTCTTGTGATTCGAAAATTATAGTCTATCTCTTAGAAGATGAGACGTGCTTAATCATTAACTTTTTATCCCATAAAATTTATATCGACCGGTCCAATTCAAATGTAAATGGCTCTTCTTTGATTTTTGAAATATGCCAAATTTTGTGCACGCATTGCTCATGGGAAGTTTTTTATTCTTTACTTGCTCTTGTAATTTTATGATTTTGGATAACCAAAAAGGTGAAGCAAAGCATCCCTTTTTTTTTTTCTTTTATTATTTTATTTTAATTCTTAAGGTTGTAAATTAGTTGAGTTGAGTTGAATGTGCCATTGTTGAAGCTTATTTAACATAATGTCGTGCTTCTATGATTATATTTGAGTTTGTTCGATTATTAATTGAACGATTCGTTTGAACCTGATCTGATGGGTTAATGATATGCCAGGTAACGGGCTGACCCGACAGATGAGCTACGTGCTCTAGTTTTCTAGCACAAAATATAACATTGACCTAACGAGCTTGTATTTAGAGGTGGCAATTCCAGCGCCCCGGCCTGATTTTGGGGCAACGTCATATTTTGGGTCAGGTCAGGTCGAGCCAAAATTTAGTCGGGTCTAAAATTAGGCTGCCCGACCCGAGATATTCTTCTATAATATACTAAGATTATCGGACCGTCTCAGAGCACGGGTGCTTTTGGTCCATCAGGTCGGATCAGTCGGGCTAAATAGTACTTCGGGCCTACATTTCTATGACCCAACTTATCTAAAATATTGGGCCTACTGGCCGGCCCGGGCTGCCACCTCTAGTTGTATCCAAAGTGAATGGCTCAAATTGCAACCTCTAATCTTTGACTAGCTTTATTTTTTCTACCCTACCATGTGGTAATAAGCGGATGAATATTATCTACGAGGCAGAGTAGAAGTATCGAGCTTTCCTTCGACCCATAAAACGAGTAATCTATATATATATAACAACAATTAAGTCCCAAAATAGAAATATTAAAATTTTCCCGCCCAAATTCCTATCCATTTATGGAAAAAATTATTTTTGGTAGATAAATCTTGACAAAAATGAAGTACGCTCTAATTGGAGATAATTTGCTGTATATTTTCCTAAAATATAATAAGTCACCATTATCTCATTCAATATTAACTCTCCCACATTCAATATAAGTTGTCCGAGTCTATAAATACATTCACGCAACTTTCCAAAAAAATTTCGAAATCAATATATTTAGGCATAATTTAACTATACTAATTGATGTTGATGTAAATCAATTAGTATATATTCAGCATATTTGTTGATACATTTACATCTTTGGCTTGCAATAATGCCAGTAAAAAATAAGAAGTATATTAACCACTGTGAGTTGTTAATTAATTTTTTTGTTTGATAGTTTTCCAACCAACAATTATTACTATTATTAAAAATCTAAAAATTATTTCTAAAAAATGCAAAATAAATTTGGTTGATTATTTGTCTTATATTTAAGTCGTTGATTCTCTATTTATTTGTTAAACTATTATAAACATGACTGAAAAATTGTAAATTTCATTTGGTTAGATATGTTTTTCTTAAATAAGTATAAATTAGGAATTATTCTTCAATCATCTCATATTGGAAGTACTTTTTTGAGCGAATTTCAATAATACCATAGTCTGGCGCATTTCCAACAAATTGTCTTATATGTGGTGAAATAATTCTCGGCAGCTTTTATAAGTTGATATGTAGCACCTGTTAATTAATTTATTTATTTGAAAATATTTTGGAATTTCTTATGACATATTTATTTTATAATTATAATCCAATTTAATTACAATATCTCAAATTAATATTTTGTCAATATATTAAAATTGACACCTAATCAAATATTATGTTATAAAAAATGTTATTTTTTTATTGATTAGTTGTATTAGACGTGGACCATTTATCGTGAGAGAAATATTTGTATTGTTTTAGTAAATAAAATTAATTAATTTTTTATGCAAATAATTTAATTACAATCCAAAGTCATTTGCCAAAAAATGTGTAGTCCAAAGACTACAAGGCATAAAGAACAATTTAATTTTTTCAAACTTTTTTGTGTTCTCATATTATCTAGATGTCCAATACATTAAGGATAACTTTGATGATGTGTTATATGATATGTTTTTTATTATTATTATTATTTATGTTATATTGTTTTTTATATTGATCAGAAGAGGTTAAATTTGTTACACTTAATTTTTATAATATATTAATTATTATCTTACTAATATTTAATAATGACTCAAATCTACTCAAAATTTTCAATTCTCTTTAAATCGTGCACCGCACGGGTACAATACTAGTGTTTTGAAAATGCACAACTTTTTATCTCTTTTCAATTTGATAAAGTACAAATCTCTATAAAATATTCTTACGCACTTACATTATTTAAGTTTTTATATAACTTATTTACTCATATCTAATTAATTTACGAAATCAAAATTTTTACTTTTTCACTTGAATTAGTAAAATTACATTAATTTTTTATACATAACTCCCATTTTAAAATAATTTTCTTCAAACTTTTTTATTGGACAAAACTTGTATGAGACCGTCACACTGTGTGACAGGAAAAAAATATCACTTTTATCTGTACAAATATCACTTTTATTTATAAAAATATCATTTTTACCTTTAAAAGTATCATTTTTTTTTTATGTAAAAGTGTAGTTCGTCACACGTGGAACAGTCACATGCAAAACTCATTCTTTTAGAGCATTCACATTGGGATGAAATATGGTGACATGGAATTTCAAAAATACCCAATTGTCATTGGGGAGAAGGTGAATTTATTTGAGGTAGCAAAAATGCTACCTAGGTATTTTTTACGAAGGGTGCGTGGGAGTGGCAGCGGCGGGGAGGAACGCGTGCTAGAAAAGGGAGTAGACAGGGCGCGTGGCCCCCATGCGTGCGTGGGGAGCGCGCGGCGTGGGGCCAGCGCCTGTAGCCTGTCTCCCCCTTTATTTTCATTTTTGTTTTTTCGTTTTTTCTTTATTTTTTTCCCTCTTTATTATATGAACAATATTTAGTATACTCTAGGGAACAAAATAGTTGTTGCACTTTTTTTTTTTTAATTACCATCTTCCAACGGCTATAATTTATTTTCAGATTTTTTTTTTTAAATTTAAATTTTCACTACAAATATATGTTCTCTATTCACCGTTTTCTACATTCTCCACTACTACTAAAATTTTAATTTTCTAGCCAAATTTCACACTTATCATCTAAAAAAATGGATAAAGAATAACTTGAAGGATATAATGTTATCTTGCATTATATTGCACACATGATAATTGAAAATGAAGAAAATGCAGCGGCCGATTGGTCCGACGATCCCAATTACGCTATGTCACCTCCACAAGTAAGTCAAGAATCAACCAGAGCATTCAATGACTACATCCGGAGAGGTGTTCAACTACGCGATATGTAGAAACATCACCAACTTCGACAGGATTTAATTGAGCATGTTTGGACCCGATCCGACAATAATTAGTTAAATATTAAGTTAGCCCTCGAAATTTACTTTGTTACCTTCGGAGTTTTCAATGTATCGTGTGTGCTTTCGTTTTGTATTTTTGCGTTTTATATGAATAAAAGAATTAATAATAATTTGTTTGGAATTTTTTTTCGAAATATAATAAAATATAAAAAACTAAAATAGTCAGAATATTAATTATATACTCCCTCCGTCCCAAGCTAATTGTCCTACCTTGGCCTGGTACTGGGACTAAGAAAAACAAATTTTGTGGAATCTTTGACTTTTTCAAAGGTGGAGATTTTGATGGTGGAGATTGTGGGAGAATTCATTTATGGGGTAAGACAATTAACTTGGGACAAATAAATAAGGCACGTAGGACAATTAGGCCGGGACGGAGGGAGCATTATTTATACGAAAATTAAATGATTAATTTAGTTGATAGATTAATAAATAGAAAAGATAAATAAGATATTAAAGTGGGTCCCTCATATATTCCTTTTTTTAGATATATTGTTGATGAAAAATTTTATTTTAAAATATAAATATTTTTATTTTTGAGGTGGTGCTGATGTGACAAAAAATATACCTATTTTTTGGATATATCATTGGAGATGTCCTCTACGAGGAGAGTAATTTGAGTTTTGTTGCACCACCTCACACCTTCAAGAAGTGGGCCCAATTACCGAGCCCAAGACATCAAGATTTGCTAAAACTTCTTATACAACCTTCTCATAATTAAAATTGTAAGCGCCCAATTCCACCAAAAGGCCCAACTAACGAACCCAAAAGCCCACATTTCCGAGGGCATTCTCGTCATTTGACTCCGCATCATAGCTAGGGTTTGGAAGCTTCATAAAACAACGCTAAAGCCTAAACCCACCACTATCCTCTTGCAACCCCGTCGCCGCCCCCCCTCCTCCAGGTAATTGCCCCCTGTCCACCCGCAATTTTCAATTTAGATCTTTCTAGCTGAAGTTGTTATGAATCAGAAGTGCAATTTGTACTGTATAGTTCAATTTCAACCGTTTTAACTGAAGTTGTTTCTGAATCAGAAGTGCGAAGAGAGAAATGGCGAAGTCGAAGAACCACACGGCTCACAACCAATCGCACAAGGCACACAAGAACGGCATCAAGAAGCCTAAGCGCCATCGCCACACCTCCACCAAAGGGGTACGTATCATTTGAGTCTCCTCCAATCTGCGTGTATTTATATTGCGTGTTTAATTTGATTCTCTTCCATTCTCTGTGTGTTTCTGCGTGTATCATTGTGTTTATGTTGCGTGTTTAATTTGATTATCTTCATATCTCTTTGTGTATATGTGTGTCTAGATTGCGTCTTCAATTTGTTTCTCTTCCAATTTCTGTGTGCATCTGCGTGTTTACATTGCGTTTTTAATTTGAATCTCTCAGTCGTGTGTTTAGATTTTGTGTTTATTAGAGTACTGACTGGATATCTCTATTTTGCCCTCAGATGGACCCCAAGTTCTTGAGGAACCAGAGGTATGCAAGGAAGCACAACAACAAGAGCGGTGAGGGTGCCAGCGAGGAAGAGTAAATTTCTGGAATTACGTATTTACCCTTCCCCTCGAGTTATTTCATGTCGTTTTAGTGTTAATTTACTGTTTTTAGGATTCCTTAAGGTCACATTTTGTTGGATTGCAGTATCATATGACTATTATTGAGCTGAAATTATCAATGTTTTAATCTTCGAAGCTTTATTATAATTTTATAATAGTTTCATTGTTATTTTGTGAACCTTATTATGGACTTTTTCGATTAGCATTGTGACTAGAAATCCTTAAGCCTCTTGACCCTAGTCTAGCTGCTCAAGCACCGATTAGGTGCTAGACCATAGTTTGTTGCTCGACTAGTTTGTAGCGTACTTTAGAACATTATCTTAAGTTGATTTGAGAGTGAATTTTCATGAGCATTGTGCAAAGTAACTGGCAAATGTTGTTGACATTGTGGTTACAAACACTACTACAAGATCATACTGGTGAATGTTGTTTAGATTGTGGGTACAATGTTGTCTGTTAGACTACTCTAGAAACTCTGCCATAAATGAATGAGCTGTATGGATCCATATGTTCGTCTAGAAACTCTGCCATTAATGAACAAGCTGTATGGATCCATGTGAGTTCGTCTTGAACAAGTGGCTGGTGAATGTTGTCTACATTGTGGGTACAATGTTATTGGATAGGCAGAGTCTAGAAAGTCCTGCCGTTCTCAACGAGCTCTACGGTTCCATTTGAGCTCGTCTTGATCAAATAACAATTGTAGACTGTTTACATTTTTCTGTCAACATTGAAACTGCGTATGCGGGTTCTGCGTCACTGTTAATCAACATACCACAGAATGCTGGTTTGTTGGGAGAGATTCACCGTGTACATTGGTTACACTTGGTGTTATATTTATTGGGTTTTGTTGATCAGTCGGAGTCCCATTTTGTTGCGTTGTGTCATTATTTGATGTTTGTTAGTTTTCTTTATCAGTGAGATTGTTAGTGTTTTTGAGTTGTGTCTTTGTTCACTAGATGTTATTAGGCTGTTAACAAATAAAATGTTCGGTAAAAAAGCTTGTGCCCGAGCTGGGTTTAACATTTGTGTCATTATTGCTTGTGATTAATCAGTGAAATTGCAAGTGTCTTGAGTTGTGTTTCTTTGTTTATTAGGTGTAATTAGGTCTGTCAAGGAACATAATGTTCAGTGAAAAGCTTGTGTTGGAGCTTAGTTAGTGTTCGCTCAAATGTATTTATTTCAAGTCGTTTAATAACAAGTGCAACTTGAACATTTAGGGCTCGTTTGTTCAAACCCGTGAGCATGTTTTAGGCTTGTATAAAGTAATAATAAAGTAAACAATAATGATAATAATAGTGTTTTTCTATTATTTATGTAACTGATTTATCTAAAATCTCCATTAATTTGTTGTTTAAGGAATAGTAACGAATTGTGCAAAACTAGAATGGAATCTAACATTTGTGTTTATGAACACAAAATATGTTACGTCTTTGGTGTTTGTTAATGTTGTGTGCAAAACTAGAATAATACCTAATATTTTTGTTGATGAATGCAAATATTTATAAATTCGGTGTTTGTTAATGTTTGTGAACAATTTGCTGTAATGCACACAAAATTTACTTCGCTCGCTTTAAAATGTAACGAACACTACTTGAACAACCCAAAGTTCATCTGACACAGTGGTTAACAGCTCTAGATGTGATACACAGAGTAGCTGTACACCTTTGCTGTCTTTGTGAATAGTACAAATATTATAGTGCTGCTATGTGGCACAGTGGCAGTACTTTGCCAATCGTGTTTGTAATTTGTTGGATGTGTGCATACTTATTTAAAAAGATTGAAGATGTTTTTTTTTTTTGTTTTTTTTTTTTAATTTTTTATCTATGATAGTGCAATGGGCCAATCAGAAATCTATATGCTACCTCCGTTTTTTTCTTTATAGATGTCTTTTTAGGTTTAGATAAGAAAATTAAGAAGTATGTGTTATAGACAAATAAATCTTCAATTAGATTATAAGAATATGGTATGTTAGATAATTAAAGAATAATTATAGGGGTAGTATTGGAAAAATATGGAAATAAAGCTAAAAATAATCCCTATCCTTATCCCTACTTAATATTAAAGGAGAAGCGTGATAATTCAGGTTCTGACAAGTGTTCGGTTGAGGTGTCGCATTCTCCTTATTTATTGGATTCTCACCCTTCTTTTTTTTTTTTGTTGTCTTTTTACTTCGAAGTTTAAAGGTTTTATAACTTTTTTTGTCTCAATTCAATTTTTGATGAAAAATATACGAAATTAACAATTTTTTCACGGTCTTTGATTTAACATCCATGACGCATATGCATTACAATTAAAATGATATATTTTGATTTTTTAAATATTGTGTATAAAAAATTGATATAATTTCTATTTTCACTAAAATTATTTACTTTTTTAAGAAAACTAAAATTATTTACTTTAATTTTGTCTTTTCTAAATCTTAATAATTTTTGGATAGTTCGAATTATTTTGTTTAAAAATGATTAAAAAAATAAATTAGGTAGATTTACACTTTACCATAGAAAAACTTTAGATATATTTATTAAAATGATTTGTTGATAAATTAGTCCGCTTTTTAATTATTTATTTCTGTTATGTGAAAAAAATTATGTCAACTATAAAAACGATAAGTCGATTATTTTTTATTTGAATATGACATTATAATATAGTTTATCGCAGATATATTTAATTAACTAATATATTTATGGTTTTTTATAATAATACAAAAAAAATAATTCCGTGCATCGCACAGGTGCACATCTAGTTATTTATAAATAAAGCATAAAACCTAAAAGAACATCTATAAAAAATGGAGGTAGTATATAGCTAAAAACTGGTGTTTTATCCGTCCTCTATTTTAAAAGTTCTCGTCCAACTCCGGTTATATCCTATTTAGGCACTAGATTGTCCTCAATTGTCTATGTTTTTTCGATCTCTCCCCGCTTAACCCTTGTTAGACCGGATTAATTATGCCAAAGCCGTAATCAAGCAGTCTGCCTTTAGATTTACCCCTTAAGCCGCAATTAGATGCTAATTCTTAGTCTGTCTCTAACTAGCGTCTAACTTTACAACATTGCCTTCATTCCATGAGTATTCATGTTTGTAAATGTAGAAAGCTGGTGCTTCATACATTTCATAATGATTTATATTTGAAAACGTATATATTTTTATTTTTAGTTAATTTGTGAAGGAACATTTCTTCAATAATCAATTTGTTTTTACACGGTTTAACTCTTACTATGGGACGAAGAGGGTATTTCGTCAATTTAATACTCAATTGTTGCCCTCTTTAATCAAGTTATTCGGGTGACGAACCATTTGGGGAATTGGATTCCTGTGGGTATTTGGTTCTCGTGTAACTTTTTCTCTAACTCAAACTCTAATTTTCCAGATTTATTTGGTAAAATAGTGCATTTCTATTAACCTTATACTAAATTATGATATTTCAGTAATACACAGGCCTTATGTATTCTTTAAATTTATTTTAAAATGAAAAACGTGTTTGGCTATTTATTCAGGGAAATAAATAATTAATGTATATGCCAGCTGAGCGAGTTTGTTACATGTTATATATTTTACAATATTAAGATAAATAATAAGGAATTGGGTAAATGGTTTTCCATTTACCCTAATCGAGAGCGGGGCGGGGAGAATTGATTTCTTCTCATATTTCGACTTTAATTTTATCATGAAATAGCCTACCTAATAATCTCACATTCCAACAACGACATCTATTTAATTTGTAACAAGTTAATCTTTTTTAAGTTAGTATAACTTATATAAGCATATAATTTAATTATAACCTAACAAATTATTTTAGAATCCTAAAATAACGTATCTCAACGATAAAGAAAACGGGTTGTAACACTCATGGTTTTACATCTACGGCTCATTTTAATTTTAATCTAACAAATAGTACCATATATATAGCTACGTGCCGAATATTCATGCATCATTAATGCAAGTAAACATCATATTTAACGATAATTAATGATAATAAAAATATAACGAGGTTATAAATAAAGGATGCATCCTTTCAATGAGGAAAATGTCATTGACAGGAGTCTTCAACAATTCAAAACTTCCTCTACAATCTTTTCTAGAAATTTATATAGATATAAAATCTAATTACCAACAAGAAACGACACAATATGTTAAAATAACCAAAAATCAGTTATATGTTTTTTTTTTTTAGCAAAAGCTATCAAATTGATGGAGGGGTTAAGGTATGGACCCCCGACCTATATATATCATTTCAAGAGTCTTACATAGAAAGAGAAAATAGCATACAACAAATGCAAATCTATCTAGTAAATCTAAAATTGGGGTAACCCATAGCATCTAACTGTACGTCTGTACCAAATCTCTCAAACTTGTACAATATGAGAAATTATAAACTTCCAAGTATGATTTCCTCTTCATTGCCAATTTGGCTAGGTGATCTGCAGCAGGATTGCCTTTACGCTGCACATGAGAAATTTCCAGCTCCATCCCCCTGGAAAATTTCTTAATCGCTGTAAGATTTGCTTGATAGGACCAGTGTCCTATGAATGGTAGACAACTAAATAATCAATTTCAAGCCATATTTTGGTGTAACCCTTTTTAGTGTAAATCTTCAAAGTCTCGACAAATTGCACTTAGTTCAGAAGACATAGTATCAACATTGCCCAAAAATTTATAGAATGCACACACAAGTTGCAAATTAGAATCGTGAATAATACCACAGCCCCGGCTAAACCGGGGTTACCTTTTGATGTCCCATCAATATTAACTTTTTAAAAACCATCATTTGGGGGTTTCCATCAGACCAAAAATATATATATTTTTTTTCATCACAACCGAAAATATTTTAATTTTAACCAAATACCAAAAGTCTCTCCAAAATCCAACAGGGAGTAAATTAGCATTAGATAGAGCTCTAAGCTTGTTAACAACCTGTTGTTGGATTTGAAAAGCAGAAGGCATTTTGGCTTGGAATTTGGACATATTCCGAGCATACCAAATGAACTAGAACACAAGAAGGGGTAAGGCGATGCATATGTGTTCAGTATGCTGCTTTTTCGAAAACCACAAATATAAAATGGTAGGAACAGACAGGTCAGTATGCATAAATATGCGGAAAGATTAGTAAAGTAGAATCCAGTGGGAGCCAGTTATCACAAGAGAAAATGTTATATGTAATGTTGTAAAAGTTATTGGACGTTAATCGAGCAACTACTAGCGCCTAACAGGGCTAGTTAGGACGTGCGTGATGTTTGACCGAGCAGAATTAGGAAAAAAAATCATAGGCGGCCAATGGAAATCTGGCGGCTAGACGGAACAAATTGGAGTTAGTCACGGATTTTTATAACAAATATTATATGAACGGGAACAAATCGTGCATATTGGACCGTTATCATGCCGACCAATGAGGCACGAATTCATGAGGGCTGACCCGAACCGGGCGCTAATAAATTTTTGGTTGAAAATAGCAATTCGAAGTCAGCACAGTAAAAAAACGACAACCCAACCCAACCTGATAAGCCCACCACAATATGTATGTATTACAAATGTAATTACCCTACATTAAGTCATATAACTGTTGACTACTTTTACCATATTCTATCGGTGTTGATTGATGATCCATATCCAATATATCTTTATCCGAATTTGAGAATATCGTGCTAATTTGTATTGTGTCATCGGCTCGTGCAGGAAATGGCTACTACTAATTATATGAGTTACCAAAAGTTCAAAATAGACTTTTTTATTTTTCACTATAATATATCTGAAATGTATAATCAAATTGAATAAATGTAAGGACTAAAGAGGGATATGATTGGTGTTGGGGGTGTAAACGAATCGAGTGCATCCGAGTTTGTAGGTGTTCATGTTTGACTCACTAATTTTTAATACAACCGGAGTTTAGATGAGTTCTGTTTGCGAGCCTTTGATTTTGTTCATGAATGTGTTTGATCATGTTCGTGAACCTTCGGTCTTATAAAGAACTAATTAGGTTGCTCTCAAACATTAAATAGACACTCGTTTCATAAATCTCCATACAAGCCAACAAATTTAACCAAATGCTCATTAGAATAACATGTAATATAAAAATATTATTCTAACTATTATTGAATCGAGTCTTGAACGGACTTGTTTACAAACTATTAATAAACGAGCTTAAATATTAATTTATTTATTCAAATATACGAGTCTGTTCAACAAAAGCTCTGTTTGCTTACGATCATGATCTAGGGGTGGATATTCGGTTCATCGAATTGAGTTCGTGTTCGATTTCAGGTCGATTCGGATTATATATTAAAAATAATTTAAAATATAAATTATTATTTTAAGATAAATTATTGATTTAAAATCGGATTAATCGATTCGTATTGAATTGATTGTGAGTTTTCCTTAATAAATTTGTAACGGGTTAAAATGGATCGGGTTGGGAAGCGCGTAGTGTCCATAAAACAGGCAGCACGGAAAATGGTGGGAATGAAAATCCCGTAATTCAATCTCTTATAGAAGGGCAGTAGCGTCTTTTCAATACGCGCTCTTACTGTGTGTTCAAAGAACGGGCAAAATTAAAAAGACTTGCACAGAAAAAGAAAGAAGAAAAAAGAAAGCAGCGACAGATAGGAGAGAGAGAAGGGAGAGAGAGAGGAGGAGGGGGGAGCTCACTGATATCAATGGCGGTTAGGGTTTTTCTACTGATTGTTATACAGTAGCCCGTCCCGTGTAAACTCCTAATTTCGACGGTTTTTGTCGGAGAGCTCATCTCTGTCTCTTTTTTTATAAACCCTAATTTCGCATTCGAAGTTTCGGTGATTTGAGTTCTGCAAATCCCTTCCGTGCTATTCGTGCAGTGAATTCCGTGAACTTTGCGACGGAGTTGAGCTCTTTGGTCTTTTCAATGGGCTCGCAGGATAAATCACCGAACTCCAATAATCCCATGCAGGTCAGTGAGGAAAAATTAGCAAATATAATGAAGGGAGTTGGTTGTATGTTAGGCCTAGGGTTCAATTGTACTCCCGTAATATTTCAGCTTAGGTTAATTGTTCTTGGGGAAGCTTTAGGTTGTTTCTTGTGTATGTGATTTAATTGTTGATTCTAGAATTTATTCATTCATTGGAATGTTTCTGTGTTTAATTGGCTTGAATTGGTTTCTTTGGATAATTTTATTTGGTATCACTGTAAGAGCTTGAGTATTCTTTTTATGGGACAGTGTCTCTTACTTGATCTGAAGGTTGTTTTCTGAGCTTACTTTTCACGTGTGTAGACTGTATCTTGCTAGTATTTTGTAATCTTATTGAAATTCTATAAAACAAATGTTATTGAAGACTCTAAGCTGTAAGGAAGATCATTTAGATTTGAGGTTTGCTGCTTTTAAAGTAAGCGCTTAAATGGATCAGAGTTTGACTCACTGGACGCGTCGTTGTCTGCTTCATTTTTGTGGAAGACATTTGCTCACTGGATATATTTGTTGCTAAGTTTGACTGTATGTAGTGCTTGCTGCACATGAATGGCGTAGTAGGTTAATGTCAACTGCTGATAGTAGATAAGCTTATATGATTGTGCATGTGCCGGAAAATCTTGCAGTATAATGAATTCTTTTTATAGAAAAGTTTGTACATTGGTACTATGGCTAATCTGGTAAAGAACAGCTGGTTCTGAGTGTTTTACATTAGACATACGAACTGGCCATAATTGGGGTACAATGGCATTTATTCAATATTTTATAGGTTGATTCACATTGTTGGTCAATTGTAGAAGTATTCCATTGAGTCCAAAAGCTGCAATCTGAGTTCAAAATGTTATGATTCCTTTTTTTTGGGGGGGGAATGGGGGGTGGTTTGTGGGTGGGACAGAGGGTCTACTAAAGTATTCTGCAACTTATAACATTCTTTGGATGAATAGAAGAACAACCAACAACCTTTATCTGATTATGTGGGGTCGGCTATATGAATAAGATCTTGCCATCGCATTTGGTCGAGACACAAGCTCTGGTTTATTAATATGGTGTTATCTGTACTTCCTTTTCAAGTCTTTTTAGATATTTTCATTTCCCTTCAGATTTGGGTTAAATATTCCAGTCACGGTACTTTGTCTCTTTTCCATACTTCTGAATCACCATAGGCATGTTTCTGTAATTTTATTATCTATCAGGGCTACCGTTACCTTCTTTCTAGTGCATTTATTTCTTACACTATCTAGTTTAGTGTCCAGAGCATTCACATCCCTGCCACCCTCAATTTTTGAGAAGCTAATCGTTGAATTTGCCCTATATTAAATTTTTATTAGATTTAAGATCCTAGAATTGTCTTAATGAACAGAGTGTTAAGCCAAAACAAAGCTATCAAAGCTAAGTCAGTTCAGCTCAGTAGTTATTGGTACACAAATTGAATAAAGTACTGAATTGATTGAAATAGGTTCAGCTCAGGAGTTACTGAAAAATATTTTCAGTTCTCTAAGTTATGTGGCTAAACCAAATTTTCGTGATAAGAGGTGTGTGCGTGTGTGTTTGGGGGGTTAAAGATGCTAAAACCAACGAGGGGAAATGGCCAAACCCAACTTTGATTGCTTACAGTAATCAAAACAAAGTCATTCATGCTAAATAGTTGCAGGCCCAGCAGATGCGCGGGACCACCTAAGTCATGAAAATTAAGAACTCCCATCTATTCAGTATTGTTGTTTGTTGAATGTCCGTACACACCTAATAATGCTGAATAGCTCGAGTATGCTATGTTGTTTATCTTCTTAATAGTTTTATTATTGGTATGTCACATGTTTTATCCTTTCAGCGTGTTAAAGTATACCGCCTGAATGAGGATGGAAAATGGGATGATCAAGGCACTGGGCACGTCACTGTTGATTATATGGAGGTTACATTTTTGTTTTTCATTTCGGTCTTTTTGTTCAGCAGACTTATCTTAAAATGATTGGATAAGTATCTTGTATTTGTAGTATGAGAATAAATATCTTGACTTGTTGCGCAGAGGTCAGAAGACCTGGGACTGTTTGTTGTCGATGAGGAGGACAATGAAACTATACTGTTGCATCGTATAAGTTCAGACGATATCTATCGCAAGCAAGAAGGTAACCGCTTGTAATTTGTCTTTTTCTCATCCTTTATACATATATGTTTGTACTAATTATGATATATTTTCTTTGTCCAATTTTACATCTTCAGACACAATTATTTCATGGAGGGATCCTGAATTTTCGACTGAATTGGCCCTTAGCTTCCAAGAGACGAGCGGGTGCTCTTACATATGGCTAGTATCAACTTTACTGTTATTTCATACATGCTGTCATCTTTTCTATTGTATGTACTGTCAACTTATTGTTTTGTTTATCTGTGATCCATGCAGGGACAATATATGTAGTCTGCAAAGAAATATGCATTTCAGTTCAATAGCCAGTAAGTTCTTACTTCGATTGCTGTATTTCTTATGCATGTCATGGTTGCTATTATCAATTCAAAATTTTGAACTTTTCCATGCAGACTGTTGGCCCCTTCTCAGTTTTGTTTCTAAAGGTTGCATTTCTATTGAAGTATTGAAGTATTCATAGCACCAAATCTTTTGGTGGTGTTTGGATCGATATGATTTGAAATCCGCCACTTTCAGTTTGAACTATTTTGGAGGGATTAGGATGAATTTGAAATCTGCTCTAATTTGAGTGGATTTTAGATCACCTTTGATTTCAAATTCCTCAATCCAATTGCAACCTAAGTGTCTTTAGAGAATGCATGCACTTATATCGAAAAAGAAATGAGAAATTGAGTAGTTGTTTTGAGTTATTGATTAAATTTCCCGTCTATTCCCCCTGCTGCTCGTGTCTGGGGCTCATTGCATTATAATCCTACTCTCCCTTTCTTTTCTTTTCTTTCCCTGTCCCCTTTCAAAATTTTGTGGTTTACCCATGTAAAATAGCAACACGTCATTGTTCAAATCAAGTATCGGTATTCTGGAAATCTTGCTTGGAGGTGCCTATGCAGAATAGTTATTCTCATCTTACTCTTTCATGAAGATTTGTGGCTCATGATTTGAATGTTCTAAATCTTCAGATGAAACGTTTAACAACATCAATAGTGAGTTGAGGGAGTTGCCTCCAGTAGAGTTGTCGGCTCTCCCATTGATACTCAAGGTACCAGTAAATTATACACCAACTTTATACATCTCTCTCGTCTGTCATGACGTGGAGTTGCTTAATATTTTTCTTCTCCCTTCCATAGATCTCCTGTAACTAACCATTCTTTACATTTGCCATGATTGTGCTCATATTCGAATTTGTTTGTGCAGATTGTTGAAAGTGGCATTGCGGATCAGTTGCGCGTGACTGAACTTATATTAAATGATGTAAGTGCTCTCAAATTGTTATGTGTTTATTTACATGGCTTAAATGATATCATGCTACAGCTCTTGATACATATGTGTACCTGTTTTTGTTCTGTTGAACCTGTAGTTCTGGCAAATATCGTAATTTTCCTGGTGGGCATTCATTACTACCACACTTTTTGTTTAGAAATATTGTTATACCTATGTTGCTCTTATTCTGTATGGGTAATGGGGAATGCATGATCTAAAGATCTCTTGTTTTTATAGTACCTGTAAGTGAATGGTAAGTGGTTTCCATACCCTCATGAATTCACTATGATGTTTCCGTTTTCCATTCAAACTGGGTAAACTTTACTTTAGGAATTGGCTATTTCACTCTCAGTGCTCCTGTTTCTGTGCCATGATATTGGTTACTGCTAACTTAAGTGATTTTTTTGGGTGATGCAGCAAGATTTTTTCCGGAAGCTGATTGAACTGTTTAGGATATGTGAAGACTTGGAAAATTTAGATGGTCTTCACTTGATTTTCAAAATTGTCAGGGGAATTAGTGAGTTACCTTACCTTTCCACTTGGCATGTTATTGGGTTTGAGCTTCATATGAATTCAAACATGACTTTTTGGTGTTATCTTGCAGTTTTGCTAAACAACACGCAGATCTTTGAGAAAATATTGGGGGATGAACTGATTTTGGATATAATGGGATGCCTAGAATGTAAGCCTTTCTCCTCCACACCCTCCCCCCAACAAAAAAGGAAATAAGAGAACTTCATCTCAACCAAAAGGGGAAAAAGAAAGTAAAACCTCCTTTGGTCAACTATTTGTCGGCCCACAGTTTCTATTACAACCTTTCTCTTTGTTTTGTCTTGCATAGAAAACCTTCCCTTTGACCTCATAAAGGGTGGGTTGTTAACTTCTTTCATTTCATTGGCCAGCTCGTTTGTGTTTCTTGAGACATTGTTTTCGTAACATGTAATTATGGGGCAATCAATCGGATGTTTCTGTGTAAGTTTATGCTTTGATTACTGCATTCGTGGCATTGTATTTTTTTTTCAACTTCAAACTTCAATCACATGAACATTTGTTTCTTAGTGCAATCACATTTCCTACCCTTAGTTGTTGAAAGAAGGTTCAGTTCTTTAATATTTCATTTTCCCAATTCTTTACGAAGTACCCAATTGAAATTTACTTTCAAGTCCTCATTTTCTGAAAAATATTTGTTCACTGTTAATTGGACATTTTTCGTAACTCTCACTCCTAATTCTGGTTGGTTATGTGCCCTTATTGATAGTATCTCAGTATCCTTTAGTTGTTCAGCTTGCTTGTATTATTTGATTAACTTCCTGGTTGGTAATGGAATTTCTTCGAATGTATGGTTTTGCAGATGATCCTGAGGCACCTCATGCCAATCATCGCAAGTTTCTAAAAGAGCATGTGGTTTTTAAGGAGGTAAACTTCCTTATTGTTTTGATATAAGTTTCATCTCTTCTGCACTGCAAATGGTGATTGTGAAGTTTCTGCTATGGACACTGTGGCTGTTGAGTAGTTGGAGGACTCACTTAATGGTGATTGTATTCAATATTCCTAATTTTGAATATGTGTGGGTGTTTCAGGTAGTACCTATTAAAGATCCTGTAGTTCTTTCCAAGATTCACCAAACTTACAGAGTTAATTATCTGAAGGTATCTTTTTTAGTTCTTGCTGTAAATCCTCTTTCAGATTAATCTGTGTTGGAGCTGGAATTTCTGACGGTATTGCTTATGCCAGGATGTTGTGTTACCCAAAGCACTGGATGAAGCCATAGTTGGAAATCTAAACTCTGTTGTTCATTCAAATAATGCAGTTGTAAGATATATACTGTTGGTTTCAATGCTTCTTTCCTTGTTTGTAGTTCTAAATTGATAGTCTATCTATTGTAGGTTATTTCCTTGCTAAAAGATGATAACACCTTTATGAGGGAATTATTTGCTAGGCTGAAGTCTCCCGACGTTTCCATGGAAGCAAAAGAAGATTTGGTACGCATTGAAACACATTCAGCTTTTTTGTATCAAATTGCATAGATAATGTATGTGTGTATAGATATATATTATGTTCATTTGTATATTAGTTGTAAATGTTTTGTGTATTCTTACATTATATGCATTACATATGCTGTTGGCTCACTTGCAGCGGCACTATCATTTATCCCATCTGTTCTTAACCTATATTAGATTGATTTGTACTGACTGTACATGTGCCCTGTTTTCCAATTATGCAAACAATTCTGCTTGCTAGCTTTTAGCTTCCGTGCTTAATATTTTACTGTTTCCCAGAATCAATGCATAGTATATTTAGGAGGCTGAATCATAATTTAATTAGTATCTTTGTCCAAAATTTTGCAAATTGGGTATACTTGTGATACATGATGCTTTTTTTATTCCAACACTAGGAATGGCGATTAGTTAAAGTTTCCATTATACCCTTTGTCTGTTATATATATTATATAATAGTTATATTACATTATACAATATATATAAAATAATAACAAATATTAATGTATGGTATATAGTATCAATGATGTAGCATATTTAAAAAACTGCGACATAAGCAAGTGCTAACATTAGTGCTCGCTGTAGTTGTACAACATATCAAAATTCATATAGTATAGTATAATATAAATATAAATATAGGTTTGTAGTTTATATTATATTTTGAAGAAATATATAATATTTTATATATCATATTATAAATAAAATACACATCTGTAGAATCTATAATATTTCCATTCCTCTATTGTATAATACAATACAATATGATATTTTATTTTTATTATTAGATATAATATAATATAAAAATAATATATATGTAATATATAGAGTATCATATATTATTGCTGTATATATAAATACAATTGCATACATGTACTCTATAGTCTATACAATATAACATATTAGGTGCATTCATATAATACTTTTAATAATATAGTATGATATAAATATATAATATAATATGATTCATATCATACTCTGTCCCATTATGAGTCATGTTTCATAATTTTTCTAGTCCCAAAAATGAGAATCCTGTTTCAGAATCAATGTCTCGTTTTACTAGTCCAATTAAAAAAAATTAATTTCACAAATTAATTAGATATGATTGAATAAGTCAATTAGAATGATAAAATAAGTTGTATGAGTGCGTATTGATTGATTTTTTAGAGTTGTACCTTCATCAGATTGGCAAAAAAGTAGAAGATTGAACATTTTCAAACAGGATTCACATTATGGGACATGGGAGGATATAATATGATATTTACAAGTTCAATATATTAATACACTATATGTAATTTTCTGATCAGACAATTTGTATGAGAAAATTATGACAGTACATTGATGTCTAACATTATGTATTACATAGTATGATCTATTAATATGTACTCAGTATATTATATACTATCTATATTAATATTATACTTCATATAAATTTAAAGAGATAGACAAAATAAGTCTTTTGAGGCGTTGATTGAAGTCTTGAAGGGGGGAAGGTAGTTACTAAATTGTTTATTGTCTTGGTAGGAGGTATTTCTTTCAGATTCCAATGGAAAATTTGCAAGTAATATTTAATGAACAAGAATTAAGGTGTTACTGATTTGTTTGGAAACATGTATGTTATCATGTCTTCACCTTCCTAGTTACCTGCCATTTAATATTTAAAATTTTGCACAGTTAGTGGATCCTGTTTCTTCCTTGTCAACGTGATTCAGAAACTGACACTCTCGTGTTAATACCATAGGTACGTTTTGTGCACGAATTCTGCACACTAAGCAAGAGTATGCAAATAGTTCATCATCATCGGCTGTTTAGGTATGTTAAATGTTCTTTTTATGCTTTGTAATTCACTGCATCATTTCACCTGTCTGTTTCAAAATTTGACACATGTTCATATTGTACAAACTTTTGTTGGTTAATTTTGTATGCATGGTCTTTCTTTTGTTGTTTATGCTGTAGGGATATGGTCAACGAAGGGATTTTCGAGGTCTTAGCAGATGTTCTGCAAAGTGAAGACCACAAGCTTGTTCTGATCGGGTAAAGACTTGTCTTTATTTTTTAATAGGTAATTCATTTGTTTCTGGTCAGTCCTTATTGTTTGTTTGTCTTAACGGATGCAGGACAGACATCCTGATTCTTTTCCAGAGTTTGGATGCAAATATTTTACGGTCTTATGTGAGCCGGCAAGAGGGTGGTCTTCTTGGAGTTCTGGTAAGTATTGTTGGGATCTCTAGATTCATGATGTTGTAGCAGCCCTTTCTCCTTAAATTGAGTCAAATTTGGCCTAAAGAAATTCAACTTGTGGCAACTTTCTAGTGAACTTTATTGCTTCTCTTCCTTAGTAGGTTTCGGTGATACTCAGGAAAAATATCAGAACAAAACAATCAAGTCATTTTTATATTCTCTGGACCTTGGCTTTACCTGCTATAATTCCATTATTTTATTTCCTCTTTGATCTCGACTGTCCCATCCGCGTTCCTGAGTGGTGATGTTAGGTGCCTCCCTTTTGTTTTTGAGTGCAGAAGCATCCTCCATTTGCCAAAATAAAATTTTGTGCTTAATTTACAGGTGAAAAACATGCTGGCGGATTTTGGAAATAATATGCATTACCAGTTTTTTGAAATTCTTCGCAGTCTTTTGGAGCCACTTACTTCAGGAACACAGGTAAACTACTTGTATGGCTACGCAACTTCATACTATGACATTCACTTTCTTCTGGATGACACCTGGAAACATGTGATACGTTGTTTAACTTGAAGATAGGTTGAGGGAATGCTGTTTAGTAGCATGGCGTGGAGTAATTTAGTACCTTCTGTTGCATTTCAACCAGATTCTTTCACCTTGATGTTTTCAAGTCATGCATTCTAGTAACTAATTTTCTCAGTGAAAAAATCATTTTAGGGTTATATTCCTGTTGTAAATAGAATTAAGTTTTCTATTTGTTTTCATATCTCTCTCCCCCTTTCTCTGTGTGTGCGTGTTTTATCATGATAAGGTGGTTCGTCTCGTCATGCACTGATCTTCTAAATTTTGTTGCAGAGAGAAATTATAGTGGAAATTTTCTACGAGAAGCACTTGGGTACGTTAATTGATGCATTAACATCATCATGCCTGCCAAATAGTAATGGTCAAGTTGGATGCGAGCCTGTGAGCTCGGATGGAGTGTCGAGTCAAAGCACTGTCAAGCCTGAGATATTATTGAATATCTGTGAACTGCTAACCTTCTGTGTTTTGCAACACCCTTACAGGATAAAGTAATTTAATTTACAAATTTCTTTGCTTTGGCTAATTTATTTTGTCTCTAATCAAGAACGGAGTTTTGTCTAATTACACTTTTTTCCGTGCAGATGCAATTTTCTCCTGAACAATGTGGTTGATAAAGTGCTACATCTGACTAGAAGAAAAGAGAAGTATCTTGTAATTGCTGTTATCAGATTTGTGAGGGCACTTGTTTGTCGCAGTGTAAGTTGATTGTGTTGCATTTTCATCCAGTTGACTAAAGTAAATAACTTTGTAGCTATCATGTTATTTTCTGTTGGGCTCTCTGCGTTTGCTGGTTTTGTAGATAAACATTCATGAATAAATGATAGTTGTCTTATTTGTGTTCACAGTCGCGTATCACGTTTTCAAAAAGGCTATTCCAGTTTTTCATTCGGGCATCTGTTGTGAAATATTTTGTTATGATGTTTAGTACTTACCAACCTCGATGCTTTTGTAAAATATTTTTTCCTTCTTGCCTTGAATATGTTATATTTTGCATGAATCATAATTGAAAATTTGCTTGTTAGTAGCGACCAACCTTTACTTCAGTGATTTTCTGATATCTTGGGACATTTTGTTATTGAATTTAAGCAGGATGAGCACTTGATTAATCATGTGGTGAAGAACAATCTCTTCAAACCAATTATAGATGTATTTGTTGCTAATGGGGATCGCTATAATCTTCTGAATTCTGCGGTTCTTGACCTCCTTGAGTATATCCGAAAGGTATTATTTCACTCGTCTTTGTTAGCATCCTTGCCTTGGACTATTTTAATGAACGACACATCCTATCATCTGCAGGAGAACTTGAAAGTGTTGCTGCGGTATCTAGTCGATACCTTTTGGGATCAGTTGGAAAAGTTTGAAAGGTTACCTTCTATCCACGCGTTGAAAGTTAAATATGAACAGGTATCATCCATTCTTTTGTGGTATATTTTCTTCATTTTGTTTTCTTTAACACATTACCTGTTTGCAGTCGCTCGAAACTGTGGATACGACAAGCACTGGTGCTTTGCTAGAGCAAAGGAAACGACCTGATGAGCGTGCTTTAGACAAAGAAGAGGAGGACTATTTCAATGAGGACAGGTGGTTATCTTGTACTGCCCATCGATACTATGGGTTCTTGTTTTTTGATTAAAGATTGTAAATGATATGTATCTGATTTGGTTCAATCAACGGTTGGTTACTAATTAGTGGTTCTATCAGTGATGAAGAAGATTCAGCATCTGCAAATTCAGCCAGCACTAAACGTCGCCAATCTCGACCCCCTGTATTAGTCAATGGGTCTTCAACGAATGGCCCTTCTCCTAGGTATACTATTGCACTTTGTTGTGTTTGCTTATTATTAATATATATTTAAAGCACCAAGTTATGCTCTGAAGGAGTGTGCTGACCATATATTACATTTATAACTGAAGATCTGGGGGGCTAGTTGACTACGATGATGATGAAGACGACGAGGATTATAAGCCCCCTCCGAAAAAGACAACAAATGCATCTGAAGAAGAGGGTGGACTGGCCGAGCTCCCTTTGAAACGCAAGCTAATTTCAAAAGAGGAGCCTGACAAGAAAAGGTTACAAAGGTCCCCAAGAGGCTTGAAACCAAAAGAAGGCGTTTTGGCAGCCTTCTGCTCAACCCTTAGTGGGGCCGGTAAGAAACTCGCTACCTCAGCTCTTACACCCCCTCCATCAAACACAAATCAGCAACCGAGTCTTGAAGAGAAGGGGTCAATGGACTCGTCTGAAAATTCGGAAAACAGCGGTAAAGAAGAAGCTTCTCCGAGTAGCTGTTATGCCATGTCGAATGAAACAGAGAAAAACAGCGATAAAGAAGAAGTTTCTCAGAGAAGCTGTGGTGATGGGTCTGAAAATTCTGTAACGAAGGAAAACAGAGATAAAGATGAAGTTTCTCCAAGAAGCTCCGCTGATGGGTTGAACGAAACAAAGAAAAACAGCGATAAAGAAGAGGCGTCTCCGAGAAGCTGTGGTGATGCGTTGAACGAAACGAAGAAAAACAGCGATAAAGAAGAAGTTTCTCCAAGAAGCTGTGGTGATGGGTTGAATGATGCTACTGATAACAGGCCAAAATCCTCACCTGAAATGGCTGTCAATGGATCTTGAGTTTATTTAAAACGGATTAGACTCCGTGAACAACACATGATCTCAATCCGTACATATTTGTCTAATTTAGCGAACCCGGCTGAAGAGAACGGGGATGACGACAAAAGAGAACCCGTCTATACTTGGGACAGCATACTGTACAGTACTGTTTGCAAGGAGGCAGAAGACGACTTGGCCAGGTAGGCTTTTGCTTATTTAGGTTCTTTTCCGGAAAACTTCAGTTGAGTAATTATTGTCTTTTGTAAGACTCGCATAAACTGCAGCCTCTTTTCGTAATACTACATTTTGTTTGATTCTTTCTGCTTAACCTTGTACGGTTTATATCGATAGATTGTGTTATATGTGGTATAGTGATAGGGCAGAAATCCTGTCTTTGCGTATTTGCCTCGATTCTGTGTAACTATAGGACAGTTGGTAGGGAGCGCTTTGAGGCCGATTTTCGTGGGTTTTTTTTTGCGGTTGTAATTTACTAGTATCAAATGTACATTATTCTACATTGAAGAAAACTATGTTAATGTGGACTTTTAGGCCATTTAGAACTGTTAGTTTGCTTGTTACTTTAGTGATTTAAATTGATGGGGATATTGGTGGGGAAAAGGAGAAATGTGAATATTTTATGCATCTTTTACTTCCATGTATATTGATGCATTGTAGCATCTTATTTTCTCGTTTTGTTCCTAAGTTTTCGGATTAGAGCGGGCTATTGACACCCTCATTTCTCTAGATATACCTCATATAAGGTATTTGGTCACTCCGTCTGAATAAATACTATTTTGTTCAGTTACATTAGTCAAACATGTTTTGAGATGTTCGGTGATATACAGCCGAACACCCAATTTTCACGTAGATGTTCGGTGATATACAACTGAACACCTCATTTTAACGTTTAAAGGTTTCGGATAGTATCTACTGGACACTAGTAATTTTTTCAGGAATTGAATGATAATAGCATGTTTTTTGTTCTCCCCAAGTTTAAGGAATCATCCAGCTTTATTTTCAATTTTCGTATTAAAGCGGAAGTGTCTAGTCACTTTGTCTGAACACAATCCTTTTCAGCTATATCAGCCAAACATGTTTTGAGATGTTCGACTGGTGTATTTGAACACCTCATTTCACGTTTTCATGGCGTTTATATAGAGGAATTGAGGGTGTTAATAGCTACCCTCGTCGTTTTATTCACATTAACCTCGTACTGATTTTCTAATTTTTTTCCCCAATTGGGGATCCTCGTCGTTTTATTCACATTAACCTCGTACTGATTTTCTAATTTTTTTCCCCAATTGGGGATCTAGTAGAATCTTGTACAAAATTCCCCATTTTGAAGTTCCTACTGTTTTTCTTCTTTTCTTTTCTTACAACTTTTATAGGTTGTAGAGCGTGTTTTTTTTTATCATAATTATATATTGCTTCCGTTTTATAAAGATAGTTTAGGTTTCCCTTTTTTGTTCGTCCTGAATAGGACAAAAAATGAGTCGAATTGAGACGATCCATACTTGTTTAAAATGTTCTGATCTTATATATCTTGAATCGAGTATCAAGTAACTTTGTGTTATTTTTAGCCGTGGGTCTGAATTAAGTTTAATATTTTGTGTAATAGAATCATGGTTTGATTGGCCTGTGGTGACCAATTTTTGGACATTTGTGACGGGGTACAAGTTTTGGAACAATTCACACTAATTTTAGATAATATTATGTCCAACTTGATACTATTTGATTTTAGAGATGCATTGTTATTTAGAATACTTGATAACTAAAAAAATTGAATAGGCGACTACAACAATTAAATCTCGGTAATTTAATAGAAGTGTATGTATTACTTTAATAAATGAGTGATTATTAATTTATCGGAAAATTAGTATCACAGTTTTACTTATGGTTCGTATATTATTAATTTAGAGAGATTTTACGGGGGATGCAATTCAGTTACAAAAGCCATGATTATTACCGGATCCTATTCATTATCTTTAACCCGGTTCCACTGTTCAACCAAAATACAAGGTCAAAACCATTGCATTTATATAGAGGGTGATAATCCTTAACTTGATAAGTAGGTAACTTATAATCGACTCGATACGAATTTACTGAGAAAATTTAAAAATCATGACATAGACATGATTAATCAAACACTAATCGAAAGAACTCCAAATAATAATAATAATACATTTTAAATTAACTTTTTAATATATAACTAGAGTAATAAATGTAATTTAAAGAGCTATTTAAAATATAATTCGGCTCAACTTGAAATCAAGTACTAATCCATCTGATACCTCGAATTGCCTTCGCCACATTTATATCTTATTCTTCAATTTAAAATTCAAGGGGTAAATATTTTTCATACAGTTTTAATTTTATTTTAAGGGCAGTATAATTGATGATTTCGATTTTAGTCCTACAAATTTTAAAATTCGATAAATTGATTCTTTAATTTTTAAAATTTAATAAATTAATTTTATGAATATTACCTGTCGTAAACAGCGGTAAAGATCAATTTATCGAATTTAAAAGATAAATGACTAATTTATCGAATTTTGAAAGTTTAATAATTAAAATCTAAATAATAAAAGTGGAAATGATGCACTGTGGCCTGGCCTGTCAGGCCCATAGTATAAGGTTTTTTGATAGTTTAACTTTTTTGTTGATAAAGTAGCCACTACATTTAAGTTCACCGGCTGTGAGTGAAAGTCATGGATTATCTCGTGTAGCATGCTCGTGCTCATATCGTGTACTCCATAAATTTATATCGTGTACATGTTAATATTATCGTGTACACGATCATTTTTATTATCGTGTACACGATAATTTTATATCGTGTACAAATAAAATAATACGATAATTTTATAACGTGTACAAATAAAATAATATCGGGTACACGATGTAAATATAAAAAATTATCATGTACACGATAAATATTATCGTGTACACATCATGTACATACTAATTTTATATCGTATACACGAAACGGAGGTGGGTGGTCTTAACACTTAAAACTTTCCCTAACAAACTTTAACTGCTTTATCAAATGAAAAGTTAAACTATGCAAAAAAAGTACACTAAGGCCTGACAAGGCTACAGTGTCAACTCTCCCATAATAAAAGGTATGGTCCCTGAATAAAAAATATTGAAACTTAAAGGAGTAGAAAAATTAATTTACGCATAATCCAAGCACGAGGCTTTGTACGGCGGCGCCACGTGTCCCTCGTAAGATTCAAAAAGACCGCCACGAAGTCCGCATACAACTGACACGTGTCATCCTCCAAGTTCTCGGCCTTCTCCTCACAAATACTCCATGCATGCTGCCTGCAATATTACCACCTGCTTCTTTCTCTCTCTAGCTTTCTGCAATTTCCGTCTCTTTTAAAAAATGAGTGGGAGTAATTTGGAAACTCGTTCATTGCTTGATGAATGGAGGAACATTGAGAAGAAATTCTTCTTCGATCTCGGCCACCCTTTGCTCAATCGCATTGCTGAAAGCTTCGTCACTGCTGCGGGGGTAAAACTCTTCGATTTTCTCTCTCATTACATCTCTCACTCTAATTGTGGTGCTTTTAATGGCAGATTGGGGCTGTTCAGGCTGTATCGCGGGAAGCGTATTTTACTGCAGCGGAAAGTGAGTTATTGTTACGGATTTCGCAGTTCAATTTGCCCTAATTGTTTGTTTGGAGATTAAAATAGTTTGCGCTCTCTTTCTCTCTCTCTCTCTCTGTTTGTTCAAATTTATGGTAGAGAATCAGAAAATTGTTCTGAATTTGTGTTGAAATCACTCTCTAAAACCGTCTCCCTCTCAATTTTTTCAAATTTGAGGTCAGAAAATTAGAAAATTGGTCTGACATTGTGTTGAAACCACTCACAAACCATCTCTCTCTCTATTCTTTCAGATTTGAGGTTATATTAACAAAATTTCTCCGAAATTGTCTGGGAATCACTTTCTAAAACCAGCTCTCTCTCTCTCACTACTATCTGTGATTTGATTAATCAGGTGTGAGTGGAGATTTGACCAGCGCCCTTCCGCCGGAGATCACCGCTCCGAAGAAGGCACGGTTATCCGGCTTTAAAGCTACCGGTATTAACGGCAAATGCAAAATTCTACAGATATTCTGCATTTAAACTCTATATCGTTAGCTATAGGAATTAAACTCTATTTTTATCTGTTACTGGATTTGTGCGGCTTGATTATTCATTGTAGCATTATGAATGGGTTTATTGGATCTTTCATGGCGTTGTTATGACACACACTCACACACACAGGTTGATAATTTTCTACTTGAAGGCATTAGACTCTCAAATGGTTTGGGAGGATTATCAGATTCATTTGGTTCTTATGGTTCATAAGTTTAGCAAATCCGTAATATCTCGAAGCGATTTTTCATTTTACTTCCGTTTCGTGTTTCAACTGTCATTCCAAGTAGTTGATTAGGTGTTGTACGAGAAGGACAGTAGCTAATGAGCTGTTAAAAACAACTAAATATTTGATACACCCGGCCCGACGTATTGTGTTGGCCAGACGGGCTGTGCGGCGCGAATGGACTCCTCTAGTAATGGTGCATTTTTTTAATATTCATCCTTCTTTGTTGCATGTGTGGATGATCTTCATAACTTTGCTTCTTATATATGGCCTTGAAACTTTCTTAGCTAAAGGGTGAATATTGCTTATATTTTCTTGACTATGTGCAGGGGAAACCAACCGAAAGTCGGTAGAGGCATTGGTAAGTCTAATTATCTCTCTCTCTAGAGTAATTTAGTTAGATTCTTGGATCGCCTTTGACATTATACGATCGATGGAACGGATTGTTGTTGGTGTAATTCGAGCAAAAGGTACCTTGTTGCCACTGGTTCTGTTATCATTGGGCGTTACTGATGTACATTTGACAATTTACTGATTACCATTTCCTGCAAATGTGCCATAACTTACAAACTGTATTCTGGTAACTAGCTGCGTAAACATCATAATAATCCCTTGATGCGAGTGGTCGACTAGTCGTGTCTAAATGTGGTATTTATTTCAGTTTTTTCTGTAAAAATCTAATTTCTGATTGCAGTAATTTGCACGTTGATGTAGGTGAAGAGAACTGGGAAAGAATCTCTGCAATGGGGTAATCTTATTTCTTTTCTTTGTCCCAAAATATTTACTTGTGCTTTTGAAGAATTGATTAAAAGTAGTGATTGTGCTAAAATTAATTATAATCAAAAGTATATCGTGTTTGAGAATTAAAGCGTTTTTGTTAAAAAAATAAAAGTTGGGGTGTTTGTTTAATTATCACTTTTTCCATAAATTTACCAAAAATGATCTCATTAAATGCATTTACTTCTATTCTATAGCTGTGCAATCAATAATGACACTTCTCAATTACATAAATACCAAAAGCAGTAGGAAGCACCTTTTAGCTGCTTCGTGCTTCTTACTGAGAATTACTTTTTTTAAGCACAAGTTTCAGTTGAAAACACTGCAGTTCAGCTTTTTTCAAGCCATAAGCTAAAAAGTACTTTTGAAAAGCAATGGAAAACACCATATTTAGTAGTCTAACCAAAAACAGCTCTTATCTCTTGTTGAGATCTTTCAGGACCTGTCCTCCAATTCTTCTCTTCTCCCCATTTCTGGCTGCATCCTTTGCTTAAACATAATCTTAGAGGAATAATAGGTATTTCTACCAGTACTGTCCGATTTCTGATGCAGGTTTAGCAGCAGGGGTTTATTCAGGAGTCACATATGGCCTGAAAGAGGCTAGAGGTGTTCATGACTGGGTAACATGCTATTTTTTTCGTTGAAGTTCCCTTCATCTTGTCCATTTTCCCCATCCTCACGTAGAGGTGACAATTTGGGCCGTCCGGTCGGCCATGCCCAAGACTACCGGGCTTGTGTCATTTAGTCGGATGGAGCTAAAAATGGCTCTGCCATCTCCTATAATATACTTCAGTTAGTTGGGGCCTGACAGGTCATTGGCACATCAGGTGGGGCCAAGGCCCGAACATATTTTGGGCTATGATTCCTACCTTGAATTGTGTTTCGGGCCAATGGGGCAGACCAAGTTTGCCACCTCTATCCCCATGTAAAATCGTACCTATGTAACAACTACAGAAATTCAATTTCGACATTGTGATGACAAGTTTATCAATCGTGTTTGGGCTGCAGAAAAACAGCGCGTTGGCTGGAGCGATCACGGGAGGAGCAGTGGCGCTGACGTTGGACAACCACTCGCACGAGCAGATGGTGCAATGTGTTATAACAGGAGCTGCCATTTCCGCTGCTGCAAATCTTCTTACTGGGATATTCTAGTTTTACCGCTCGTCTCATTCCAACATTTGAAGTAGTTGTTGGTTTCTGCGTAGGCAGCTTTTTCTTGAACTTTTGAATATCTTTCCATGTTCTTGGAAATTTTTGCAGAAGTGAATCTTAGAGTATGTTTGTTTAATCAAAACTTTAATCAATCTTTTCGCATACTTGTTTACTTTGAAGTCAATTTGTAGTATAAAGTATATTAAAAAAATTGTAGTATAAAGTCTTTTTTTATCATAAATATGTTTGAAGTCAATTTGTAATATTAAGTATATTAAAAAAAATTGCACTATAAAGTCCTTTCTTTAAGGTTTAATTAAGTGAAAATTTATAATCTTTTGGTTAATTATTATTTACAACATGATTTTTTAAACATAACATAAAAATACACTAGTTTTATGAATTTTTTAATTTACAATTAATACATTTGATTAATTTTTCGTTCCAATTGTTAACGTGAAGCTCGGAGTCGGGATTTTATTAATCTCAGCTACAAATGTATGATCATACAATATTTATAAACCTCTAATTGCATAAAAACAACAATGTTTTCTTTATCTAATTAATGGTTAAGAAAAATTCAATATTTATAAACCTCTAATCTATACTATATAATATAATAAAATCCGCCAAGAATAGTAATATCAACATTTTCCCGCCCAAAACACTGCTAATTCTGGAAAAATTCAATATTAGCTGCATTAATTGGTTAAGCCTTATATATGGTATAATTGGCTACATTAATTGATATTACCTTATATATGTTAAAACATTCAAACCATTTTGCATTTAAAGTTGATAATAAGTTACAATAGATTTACACAAATCTCGCAACATAACTTTTTCAACTCAAACTCAAGGCAGTATATCATATTGTAATTTCCAAAGATTGTGATTGATAAGTATTCATATTCTGGGCTCGGTAATGAAGCCCAATTGATTTTTCTCCAAGAAGGTGTTTATATATTGAGGAACTATTGATTTTTCTCCAGGAATCATTGTATTTCAATCTGTGTAGTTTTGAGGGTCAGAGTTTAATAATAAACCTCTCGGTAGTAAAAAATGAATCCTCAAAAATATCATAAGTAGTTATGAACAAAACAATTAAAAAGATATAACTGAATGTTTCTTGCTCTTGCATTCTTCCTTGAATCTCTTGCTTGACACTCCAAATTATGACAGAAGATGTATAAAATTTTATCTTTAGGTCCCCCTTTATAATTGGCGAATTAAGATATGAGTTGAAGGGTGAAAATCTTCAAAAAATTAGGAAAAAATGCATGTAAGACTCGACTCATATTGCATGGGCCGTGTAATGGCCTGGGTGACCCAAAGCTGCATTCTTTTTCAACTTCAATGTCGTCATATTTGGAGGTCTTATGGTTAGAATTTGGAAACAACTATCTATACTTAATATAATAACAAAGTCCACTGAAATTAGTAACTTTGAAGTTTTCCCGTCCAAAATCTATTACCAATTCTGGAAATCACAATTTTTGGTATATAAAATTCAACCCAATATAAAACACAATTATTGGCAATAACTTGCCATATATTAGCCTAAATAAATATGATAAAGCTATTTGGGCTGATTTTGTCTGGGCCGAATTTTTTTTTTTTTTTCTTAAAATTATTTTCTTTTTATAAATTTATTGACTATTATTAATGAAAAATTATTTATGAAGACCGTAACTAATTTTTAACATTACAATATATCCTCTGTCAACCGCATATTGCAATTCCAGCCTCAATCATCAACATGACTTCTATGGAAGGATGCTAGAGATATTCATACATTAAGAAAAATAAATATCCATTCTAATATATATTTTAGTCTTTAATACTTTTTACTGCACTATTTTTCCATTAACATATAATTTTGCATATCTTATTATTTTTTATTGTAATATTTTATTATATTAAATTATATAAAAAAATAAAAAAATATTAATTATTCGTTTGCACTTACAAACCGTGCATCGCACGGGGATACTACTAGTTGCATAAAAACAACAATGTTTTCTTTATCTAATTAATGGTTAAGAAAAATTGTACAACTATATTTACGCAATTAGACGGATTACAAACTTAATTTTAAGCTCTAAATTAGCAAGTGAAGTTAAAAATTTAGTTGGGTGTATTGAATTGAAAAAATCATAAAGACACTGTATTTTTATGTTATGTTTGAAAAATCATTTTATGCTATGTTTGAAAAGTCAAGTTGTAAATAATGATTAACTAAAATGTCGTGAGAGTTTTCATGTAATTAAACCCTTTTAATAAACATGTGCCAAGCAACCCGCCAAATTACGGGGTATACGTCCTAACAATGTACGTTTGCTCTGCATTAAATTATTCACGCACATGTATGTCTTCAAAATTCTACAGAGTGATTATTTTTATCAGTACTTTTAGGACTCCCTTAGTTAATATGTTAAAATATTGCAAGATAGTGTAAGTGAAGATGCATATTATAGATAAAGAATGATTTAGTAGCCTAGAATATATTCCCTCCGTCCCGACTTCTTTTGCACAGGTGATCGGATATGAATGTTAAGAAAAAAAAGATTTTGCATTTCTTTGATTTTTTTAAAGGTGGAGATTGAGTGATGAGATTTTGAGAATGGAGATTGTGAAAAAAGTTATATTTTTTGAAGTGTGCAAAATAAGATAAGACGATCGAAAAGAGAAAGTATGCAAAATAAACCAGGATAGAGGTAGTACTTAAGATTATGCTATGAATTACATTTCTATCGCTGCTATATATAAAAATTTACAAATATATTTCAATAAATATATTCTAATTTCTATTCGTGCTTGCATGCTTTAAGCATAATCTTAGGATAATGCTTGATAAGAGGAGTTATGTCTAGGCATGTCAAAATTGATCTGTCCCGCCCCAATTCGCTCTGATCCGAGTCCTTTGGGGCAGGGCAAGATCCGCCCCGATGAAGAATGGGGCACGCCCCGTCCCGTCCATGGGGCGGGTCAGATGCGGGTCAGGGATCCCGCCCCGCCCTTATGTATGTATAATTTTTTTAAAATATATATTATGTATTATCATATAGATATGTATATATATACAAAGAAATATAAGATATATATATGTATTTATAATATAAATTTTTATATATAATATGTTATATATTTGTCTAGCTAATATATTAGATTATGACTAGATCTAGTAAATTAAATAATTAAATTCTATTTTTTAATAATTAAATTTAAAAAAAATTAAAAATATTGAAATAAAGCTAATGTAACTTAAAAATTAAAATCCTATTGACTTCAACAACATAAAAAACTAATTTTCTTTATTAAAAAAAAAAAAAAAAACTAGGGGCGGGGCGGAGCAGATCATGGGGCGGATTTTTTTGCCTCGTGGCGGGTCACGGGGCGGGGCGGGGTGGGTCAGAAAATTCAGAAACCCGACCTAACCCGCCCCGTTGACATGCCTAGTTATGTCAGTTATCTTGGCCTTATCTGATTTATCAAACAAGACTTTAAAGACAGATCTATAAAATGCAAAATGTCTATAGTGACCTGTGTTACTTTTTTTCCCAGAGTTATTATCTTTCAACATAATTTACATATACTTTTTTCTCAAAACAATAATATTTTTCAACACTAGCATTAATATCTTTTCATATGAAACATCTTATTCATAACAAGTAATACCTTTCAGCATAAACTTATTTTCTCAAGATCTCTTTAGATGAATTCCTTTTATTGTATATTTAGTTTCGAATAAAAGAAATTAAGAAATAAGTAAAATGGATAAATAAAATCTCAATCAAATTTTTTTTACTATTTCATTTTTACTAGTATTTCACCCGTGCGTTGCACGGTTTGTAATAGTTATAAAAATATAATTGTAAATTATTATTAATAGTAATACAAATATATCTATTCTTGTATGGGTGAAACAACATTGCATACTTTTTGGATTATAATTAATTAAATCACATATATTAAAATTAATAATATTGGGATGTGCAGCCACAATTATATTTAATTTTCTAAGAACGGGGAGAGAAATTGTGTTATCATGCCTTGCTATAATTTTTTTAGAACATGCATTGTCATAATTAGTTGTAAGATTCCGTATAATCATATATAGAATAAGAATAAATTTTGACTTGATCTTAAATTTATGTTATCAAGTTGTATTATTTTATCATGCTTATGGTGTCATCTTGTCTCTGTATCATGAAGTAAATTGTGTTGTGTCCAGAAACAGTTATGAAACATCAAGGTATGTTATCTATTTTACAAAAACCAAGATATACTTCATTGATATCAAAACCGACAAACTGTTAAAAATAAGACACCTGACATACCAATTCTAAAAGTTAAAGAGTTTTTTTTTCCTTAACCACTTATTTGTTTTAATCAACTCAAGACACTAAATCATTTTATATAATCCCTACTTATCCTATAATATGTTGTTGAAAAAAATTATATAATTAACATAGCAGGAATTCAGCATATAAGAACATATTAGCAGCCTAAAAAATAAGACATATCCGTAGCAATCAAATTGCTCATTAAAATACATATACATAAAAAAATATTTTTGAAATAGTTAACAAATGATATATACTGAACTCCAACTTATAAGAACCTGAAATAGTACAATAATCCAGAAATACAAACTTACCTTACAACTTTGCAGAAAAACAAAAAAATCCCGATAATATTTACATACCCAAAAAGAAAACGAAAAACAAACTATAGTTGATTAACGTATCACTTTAACTAATATATATATTTTTCTTTTATCAGATATTAATGTAAATACAAAAAAATTATACCATTTTCTCAAGTTATCAATACAACATAATAAATCAGACAACTTAAAAATCATCAAGATACAAAAGAAGAAACAAAAATAAACTAAATACTATCTTGAAAAAAATCTTAAATAATCTCAAAAATCTTAAATAATCTCACATTTTGTTACATGTGCAAGTATTTTAAATTTCATATAAATCACAATCAACCTAATAGTGAGTACTTTACATTAAAATCAACATTTTATTTATAACTATGCAATATGAATATTGGATTGAAGATTGTAAAAAAGAATTATATAATATATACTTATCCAAAAATGAAAAAAAGAATTAAAATGTAAAAGTTATAACTCTACATTATTTTGATCAATAATGTTTACAACACAACAATTCAAATACACCAGATTATTTTGAAAAAAAATCTAAATTAAACTGAGTATTCCTATTTTATTAAAAAACAAATCTCAAGATAACATAATTTTTTTGTTTAATATAAAATTATTTTAATCATAATGTATAAGAATTACCACAACAAAAGTATGTTTAATAATTAAGGTTAATTGCAGCAACCCACTAAACAATCATCATTTTTACACATAAATCACTAATTATTTTTTCTTAACACCGATATATACAAATTATACAGGTTTGACAGATAAATCACCAAACTTATTTTCCGTCCATTTTTTGTCTGAATTCTGCACGTGACTTGCGCGTGAAACTTTTAAGGGTTTTTTTTTGTCCAGACAATATTTTTAATGGGCCAAAAGTGTAAAATTCTTTCACACTTTTTTTTCCTTCACAATTACTTTGAATCACTAACGGTTCTCTTCCTCAACATCTAAATACTCCATTGTTAATGATGAGTAGTTCCTCTACCCACTAATGGGCTGTTTGGACAAAAAATTCACTAATGAGTAGCTCCTCTACCCACTAATTGGCTTCAAGCCGCTTCAACGATGAAAATTCTACTCTATAACTGCTCCTGGATTTCGCAGCACAGTTGCTAGGAAACGTCTGTTAAACTTCCCGTTATTTTCTTTTCTCTTTTCATTTCTTTTCTTTTCCTTTAATCTTTTGACATAACAATATCTTTTAGGTGGTGACATGGTAAATTTGAAATTTTTACCACTGCTTTTCTTTCGTATTAAAAGAGGTCCTCTAAGGATATGTTGGATGTTTTGAAGAGTTTGTAAAGCTCCTTCAAAGTATTTGATAATATTTTATAAATAAGATCTTACATTATCTTAAAATAAGTTCTTAACAGCTTATAAGTTGTCAAAAATCCGACAGGATATGGATCAGCCCAAAAAATATTAAGAGGGTTAGACCAAGATTAATAATATTTGGCCTGATGAAATTTTGGGCTAACCGAATCCAACTCAATTCATTATGTTGACCCGATAAACTTGACCGAACCACCCAAATTACTACCACTAATAAACATAGGTATAGGCATAAATTATTGGTACATAATTTATTCATGAATTATATATATTTTTTTCGTCAAACCCATGCGCAAAACAATGACTAATCTTAAATGAAATCTTTAAATAAAAGAAGCCCAGATAATATTTGTATTTATACATAGGAACACTCTAATTTATTACCTCCTAATTATGAATACATATGGGCGAAAGCGTAATTAATAAATACACATGGGAGCCGAACTTTTCCAATTTATTAAGTCCTAATTAATAAATATATGTCGAAGCCCAAATTCTCTAATTTATTTAAAGTAAAAATAAACTAAAAATAACTACTACTACCTCCGTCCCGCTCTAACTTGCCTACTTTCTTTTTCGATTTGTCCCAACTTAATTTGTCAGCCCATAATTGACAAATTTCTCTCACAATCTTCACCTTCAAAATCTCCACCTTTCAAAAAGTTAAAGATTCCACAAATCTATTTTTTCTTAATCTTTGTGCCTGATCAAAGTAGGCAAGTTAGGCCGGGACGGAAATAGTACTATTTATCTAGTAATCTTTGTTACAACCACTTAATAGGATAACAGCCTGGCATTTCACGCTAAAAAATTAAGTTGTCTGACATATAAATTTTATTTATTTTCTTTTACTATTTTCTTTTCAGTTGGAAAATAGTATTTTTGTGAATATATCAAACCATCATTTTTTTATAAATTTATTACAGATAAATATTACTCCCTCCGTCCCGCTCTAATTTGCATACTTTCCTTTTTGATTTGTCCCAATCTAATTTGCCAACCCATAAATGACAACTTTCTCTCACAATCTCCACTCTCAAAATCTCCACATTCAATCTCCACCTTTGAAAAAGTCAAAGATTTCACAAAATCTGCTTTTTCTTAACCTCCGTGCCCGGCCAAGATAGGTAAATTGGGCCGGGACGGAGGGAGTACTATTTTAATAAAATAATTTTGAATGTCTAATAAGTTAATTTTGATGATCACTTGACTTTAATTAAAATAAAAATAGAAACACTCAATATTCTTGTCGAATCTCCGAAATTTAATTATCAGGCTTTATTTTGAATTCTCTTTTCTTTTTCTTCTTTTCCTCACATGAAATTAGAACTCCTTCTCTGATCAAGCAAAAGTTATTTCTAGATGCACCATATAAATTATTCTTCACACTATATAAATATTCAGCCAATTAGTTTTAATAATTTAACATTACAATTAAACACTTTTACACTTTAAACAAACAAAAAAGGTAAATGAATCCCTTTTCTCTCTCAACTCACATTTCTACATAATTATAGTAAAAAATATTCTCTCTCAACCCAGGATTCTTGCAACTACAGTTTACAAAGCACCCCCAATTTCACCCTCAACCTTGTCACCCTTGACAACCTAAATCTGAAAGATGAGCTCTAACTTCACAATAAAGCTTTTTTTTTTTTTTTTTAAGGAAAAATCACAATGAAGCTTACCCTCCACTTCCGTTCTGTAAATTACTCGCACATAAGAGAGACTCAAAAACCCACAAATCAGTCTCATTTTAATTTGTTTCAAGAAATAAATGTTTACAGTCTCATTTTAATTTGTTTAAAAAAATCCATGTTTAAACTTCTTAATGATTTCGGCAGCCTCCAAAGACAAAACAGATCAATTTCAAGAATGCATCTCTCTTCTTCTTCTTCTTCTTCTTCTTCTCTCTCCCCGCCGACAGATTATGTCTTTCTCCTAGGCTACGATTATGGTGATCGCTTTTTCAGTTATATATAATATCGATTAGCTCCTAGGCGACGATTTTTTTGGCTACGCCTTCATTTCTCTCTCTAAAGAGAAACTGCACTTCGCCCTCACCATCGTTGCCGACCTCTTTTTCCCGCGTCCGAAGAGCCGCCGCAACGTTTACAACTCCGTCGCCCAGAGCTAGATGATGGATCCCATCTACTATGACGTTAGAAAAATTCAAGGAGAGAGGACGCAGAGCACGAATTGTTCCGAAAGAGGAGAGAGATGCTGCAGAAAACTGTGAGGAGAGAAGAGAGAGAGAAAGTGAGTGCTGTTAATGTGAGAAAGAAGGAAATGTAAGATGTACCACTAGATATTGTAGAAAAAGAAAGTGAAAACAAAAAAGGGGGAAATCTGATTGGATGGACAGACGGCAAAATTGACTCAAATTCCTCCCCACTTGCGCTTATGCGCGTGATTGTACCAGCAGAACATTTAGGCGGGAAAATGACATTTCTGTAAATATGCCAAACTATCCTGCTTTTATATAGTTATAGATTATCTTCTTCCAATTATTAAGAGATAATACTAAAAGAAAATGAAAAAGGACTAAAAAAATAGTAAATATTTAGAATCATTTCATAAAACAAAAAGTTACAACTAAAAAATGGACGTAGTAATCTTTTAGATTAGCCAAACAACGCGTGAATTTCTCAGCTATAGTTTATATACACGCCCTCATTCATCAAGTCGAGCTGAGCATATTATTATTCAAATTTATTTGAAATATTATAAAGTTTTTAATATTATGTATATACTTATTTGATTATTAATAAAATCGAGTTTAACTAGCTTTGCCGAGTCGAAAATAAGTCGAGCTCTAATAGTTTGAAAGTTGTGCTCGAGTCAAGCTCTAGATATTATCAAAGTCCCTCCTCATTCGCACCACATTTTTAATTTATTTTTTATCGGGCTCAAATTCGGATCAAATTTGATGAGCTATCAGGCCCAAAAGTGGGCCCAGAAGATCTTGGGCTTCCACCTATCCTTAATTATTACAAAATCTCCCTCTCTTTTCCAAATGAAGACACTCTCCCCTTCTCCATAACTAGCTCACTGCTAAGTAGAAATCAAAGCGGAGCAGACGAAGAAAGTAACCTGAATTAGAAAGAATCAGAAACTTCTCTATTTTTCACCATGAGTACCATGAAATTTTGCCGTGAATGGTGCGCTTTTCTACTTGTCCCTTCGCTTTTCCCTTTTTTGATTTTTTTTTTCAGAAATAGAATCTGTTGTGCGTGTATGTGTTTGTCACTAGTTCAGCTTTTCCGTGAGGAATTTTGTTGCTTAAACTGCTAATTTTAGGTTTTTGTTTTGTTGTTTTGCTTGATTTCGAAGTTGCGCGTATAATCTGTTTTTTTTTTTTTTTTTTTTTTTTCAGAAATATAATCTGTTGTGCGTGTATTTGTTTGTAGTTCTGCTTTACCGTGAGGAATTTCGCTGCTTGAACTGCTAATTTTAGGTTTTTTGTGTTGTTTTTAGCTTGATTTTGAAGTTGCGTTTATATGCAGCAACAACATTTTGTACCCGAAGGAAGATAAAGAACAGAAGATTTTGCTTTATGCTTGCCGGAATTGTGACCATCAGGTTTGGATATTGTGATATTGATTACTCTAAGTGTGTTTGTGAGTGTATGTGTGTCTTTTTATTTTTTAATTGTTCCTCCTTCAGATTTGGGGTGTAGAAAACATTTTATGGTTTAATAATGTTAGAAGAGTGCTTTATAATTTTGGTATGGAGATTGGGTTTTGCTTGACTATGAATTGGAGAGTTTGTGATGATGAATTCAAAGTTGGTTAAAATTGCGTGATGAGATTGATCTTGGAATTAGAACATTTTGTGTGTCTACATTTGCATCTGTTATTGCTGGTGCCGATATGTCGTCCATTCAGGATTTTTGAAGTTTATGCATGGTAAATGAGAATTTAGTTCTAGTTTTCGACTCATTTAAATGGATTACTATATATAAGACAATTTTTTCTAGGACGACATTTAAGTCGAAGGTCTTTTTTGGAAAATTTAGATCCTCTTCTTCATATGTAATAAGATTGTTTTTGTTTTCGGATGAGCACGTGGTACCATATCAATTATCGATATGACACGCTTGGACATTTGCGAAAGAAGGCATTCTATTCTCCTGTCGGCGGTGGTTTCAATCTTTTCCTGCACGCTTTATCATTCGATCCCCTAGTCAGAATTTTTTTTTCTAAAGTAAACACGCTATCTTGTGCTTTAGCATGCAATTTAGCTAAATTTTACTATCTGGAAAAAACTTGTCGTAATAAACGAATTAGTTGAAGGATGTTACATGGATGTTTGCACCTGCTTTTGTGCCTCCATTTATTATCAACTCTGCATTCTTTATCAGAACTGTTGCGTTTCTAAACCATCGAAATTTCTCTTAGTTATGGCATTTTAAATTTCGCTTTTCTCTTTAATTTGTCCAAGCTATTGGCTTCAACTTGCAGGAGGTTGCTGATAACAATTGTGTCTATAGAAATGAGATCCATCATTCTGCTGCAGAGCGCACCCAAGTCTTGCAAGATGTAGCTGCTGATCCTACGCTTCCGCGAACAAAATCAGTGCGTTGCGCCAATTGTGGTCACGGTGAAGCTGTATTCTTTCAGGTATGTTTCCTACGTTTATATACCTTGTGAAGTTATAAGTTCATAATATTTGATTCAAGCTGTTGGTTGCACGAGTCCAACACAGCCATGAGTAGGCCACTCTTCTTGGTTTAAGTAAAAAAACCACGTATATCGTATTTTTCAAGCTCATGTGTTGAGACTCAGGTTGTGTCAAAAATAACTACTGTTGTCAGCATGCTTTTATTGGTAAAGTATATAGCATTTTAATTGTCTACGGAATGTTATGAGTGCGATTTTCTGCAGCCATTTAAAAGAAGACAAAATTAGAACACCATATGTTCAAATAAAACAGAATATACCCAAGATACCCCGTTTGGGTTTCGTCTGCCCATGTGTCCCAATACCTACAGAAGCTTGAGACATTCATGTCTAGGAGCTACAGAAATGAGGGTCAAGATATGGATGTCTCGACCCTCTAGTGTTCCGAGCTTTAAGACAAGAACTTCCAGTCATGAAATCGTAAATGGAATCATTGTCTTTTTTGTGGCTAATCGCATTTCCTCTTCTCTTAGCAAGAGGCACCACGTTGGATTTGCTGAATGGCATTTGCAATAGAACAAGGAAACAAATCTTAGTTTACCAAACCAGACTACCAAATCAAGAAGATAAATGCCTCATACAATATCTTCTGTCTTTGTTCGTCAAGAAACTAATACAATCCTTAGTAATCACTCAGTTCAGTACCTACATGCTTAGTTTTTTTAATGCTCATATGATGCGTGTGCCCAATTTTGAGGTTGGTTTATTTGTATTGGACCTGAGTTTTGTTAAAATTGCCCCAAAGTCTATATTTTTTTTTGTAAGGACCCATGAGCCAATTTCCCTACTTAGATTAGGATAAACACTATTAAGGTATTTTATGGGCTGGGAAACTATTTTTAAGCCTTGTACTTAAATACCCTCATTGTAAATCATTGTTTCGTACGCTAGATAATAAATACAATTTTTTTGTGATTTATTATCTAGTTTTTAGTGATACAGCATAGTCGTAGTTTCTATTATATTTCTAAATTCCTACTCGACTACATTGAAAGACGTCTACATAATGGACTGTTCATCTGTATATTCACGATAAATGTGCAGGCAACTGCTAGAGGAGAAGAAGGAATGACCTTGTTCTTTGTTTGCTGCAATCCAAATTGTGGCCATCGCTGGAGGGATTAAAACTTTTTCAGTCTCGATGCAACTGAATGGACGTGGTTACGTGACTTGTAAGCTGACGAGGTATTTAACGACTAATCAATTAAAATGGACTTATGAATTGCTTTGTTGAATTTTGCTCAGACGATTGGAATGTTTGTATTCCTATATTGGTACTTCTCTCTAGTTGTTTTCTAGGACCCGTTTTTAACCAAGATTATCGGTTCTGTTTTGTTCCGGCTGGAATGACTGCAACATCTTGATCCGTTGAGAAAACAAAACAAATTGGTTTTGGTCTTCTCTTGGCCAAAGTCTGGATCAGCTAAGATCGTTGTGATGCCCGAAATGGAAAAAGGAAAACAAATCTCTTTCTTTCTTTAGTGTTTAGCATTTCGTAGGGTTTTGTGGGTCTCGACTAGACTTTTGAAGTTTGGGTCCAGTAGATGTCTTGAACCTACCTGTGCACTAGAATGAGAACAGTGCCCCTAAAAGTTAGGGTGCTGAAAAAAGGTGCTAATGCCTAACACGCAAGGAAAGAGCCAGGATTTCGTAATAAGGACACTGTTTATGTATATAAACAGTCTTCTGCCGGAAATTTTTACAGACAGCTGCCGCGCCAGCCCCGCTGGCTCCATCCCTGCTAGGGGTGTTCATTCGGTCGGGTTGTGGGCTTATTCAGTTCAGCTTATTCGAGTCTAAAGCTATGAAGAAGTCATCCAAATTTTATCTAAAAGACTGGTCATTCGAGTTTTAGATTTTTGGGTAATTGGTTCGGGTTGTTTATCTGCATACCATTGATATTATGATTGTCGGGTTCTCGGCTTATTCAGTTCAGTTTATTCAAGTTAAAGATGTTGAGAAGTCATCCACAGTTTATCCGAAACACTTTGGTTATTAGGGTTTTAGATTTTCGAGATAATTGGTTCGGGTTTTCTATCTGCATACAGTTGAAATTATGAATACAGGTGATTAAAATGATCAGTTTGATACAAGTAGATGTGGACTGGAGAGGCTGACTAGTAAAGCATTGACTAAACCATAAAAATAGACTAATAACCACTTCATTGAATTTATAGGGCCATATTAGTGTCGACTATATATTAATATGTTTGTATTTCTGTTTGAATTTATATCAATGTCGACTACATGATATGTTTGTAAATTTTTTTTCCTTTTTCGTTTTTCATAATACTTTTGTTCTGCTGGTACTCGTTTTTCCAACCTATAAATGTTTTCATAGGTAGGTTTTAACGAGGCCAGTTTACTCTATCTTCTACTCGCTGGCTTGTGATTGAAATGGATTATATATAAGTATCATATCTACTTCAAAATTAATGGCCAGCCATAAACCTTCACGATTTTTTTGTGAAATTATAGTTAGAGGTGTGAACGAATTGAGCCAAGCTGACTACCAATAAGTTCAAGCTCGAACTCAACCAACAAACTTGAGGCTAGAGTTTTACCGAGTTTGTTTTTTCAAACTTAAATATACATTTGTTGAGCTCTAAATTTACTTGACTCGACTTGACTTATTAAAAGAACAAAGAATTTAAAGAAGATTAAAAATCATTAAAGATGAAAATGTTAATTCTATACACCAAAGTGTTGCTGAAAATGAAATAGGAATCATAGGGTTTCCACCTTCTTTATATTTTAGGATTACTCTCTCTATATATATATATATATATATACTAGCCATGGGCACGTGCGTTGCATGTGTTCGATATTGTCCAATTTTATTTTGGATCTATTTTTAAAAGGAAATATTATTCTAATACTTTGTGTATAGATTAGTAATTTAGGAGAACATATTCTATAGACATGTTTTAAAATATGTGGTTGTTGTGAAGAAACATATATATATAAATATTTGTCAATTATACTCCTAAATGATCAAGAACCTTGTAGTTTGATGACATCACTCTTAGTGTTGTAACAAAGACGTCGAGGGTATCTAGACTCATTCCCGATCCCTAAATCCCCAATGTACTAAAAAATTACACTTCTAAATTGTACTCCTTAAATTGCACTCCTTCCGTTCACAAAAGAAAGTCATTTAAACATTCATGTGAAAATTAAGAAATTGTGGGATGACAAAAAGGCCTCTAAAAAATCTATTCTAATTATATCCTTAAATTCTAGTTTTTTCTCCAACAAAATTTTCATTACCATAAAATCCTCCATGTTCCTCAATATTATAATATTATGAGATTCATGGGAAAATTTGTTTGGATTTTAGCTAAGGATGATATTGGATGAAATAGGGAAAATTTGCTATAATGACTTGTTTTCATGAATATATATATATGCATATATATTTTATCTAGAATGACTTTCAATTGTGAATGATGGAAGTAGATTCTTATATAATTCCAAAAAATAACGAACTCTAAAAATAATGAAAATAAGTAATACTTTCACATAATTGTTTCAAGACATAAGCAAAAACTCTCTCTCTCTCTCTCTACATTCGGAAGGACACATGTCACCATCTCAAGAAGTGGATCAAGATTAATTTGGGTTGCCAGTATAATTAATTTTAATTGTCTCTAATTCATCCGATTTATAAGACAATTAAACGAAATACATTCTTCAATTTAGGACCTGTTTACAAAGAATATGTTAAGTTTTTTTGTTTGCAAGTTTAAAACTTTTATCATTCGTTCAAAAGTATTATATCCTTTTAATAGTTTCCAAGTATTCCTTATTCATTCATCCCATATTCAACACTACCTATCTACATAATTTTTGACATGCAATTTTATTCTCAATTTCTGCTTTTGATTTTTCCTCTTTCATTCCATCATCTTCTTCACACTAATAATGTGTTTTCCTTCTCTGTACTAATTCCCTTCGTATTTAATTTTCATGTATACACATTGAATATAAATTTCAGTTTTCGTAAATAAAAGTGGTAGTATTTGAAGTTTGAAGTCGTCATGTGTTTGTGATTAGTTTGTTACCGATGCTGCATTATATCAGGCTTGATTTTTTGTGTAGGAGAAGTAATTTGAGAATTCATATTTTAAAACTTGTAAATTCAAAATTTTTATTTCGAGAGTGGAAACTATTTAATAAAATTTAAAATAAAAATAAAGGACGCTTTAGAAATTGAGTTAATAATTGTGTTCAGTCAACTTAATTACAGCTTAGTGAAATTTCCTATAATTCTCATTTTACGAAAAATGGTAATATGATATATGGAATAGAAAAGCTCTTGGAGCATATTTTATTTATAAAAGCAATTTTTTTTTTTTATATCATTTTTGCTCACTTTATATTTTTATGACATTTAGTATAAACAAAGGAGCGTGCATATTGATAGGGTTAACACATGGTGTTCTCTCATAGTTTTGATGTCTTATTGTGAGGAATTATAAATCTTTCTTGACTTTGACAATTTTGTATTTTTACTTTTGCAAAATTTAGAATGTATTACCTTCCTATAATTTCTATGGATTTTTAGATTCACCTTTTGATAACATCATTTCCTTGTTCCTTGTAGGTTCATTCCTTACATGTGTCACATGTTTTGTATCGTATGTTTGGAATATTTCTACTTTGTCTATTATTCTAGTAAAACAACAATGGCGTTCATGTTTCATTGAGAATATGAATGTTTGTTTTATTATAATATAATATCATATATGCTTTAAATTATTTATATATTGAGTTTACCTCTAACGATGCATGTCTATATTCTATTATTATTTTTAAGTCATTTTCTTTCAATAGTTCTTTCTTCGATCTCACGGACTTCAATTGGATCTTATATTATATTTGACCTGCATACATTATTTTTTATACATAAAAAATAAAAACTTTTACCATCCCTCATATTCCATGGGTTTCATAAATCATTGCATACCGTCGGTGAATGTGCTGCAACTATAGTTAAAGTCTGGCTTGATTTTCAGAACGCTTGGTGTTTTAATTTCTAAATTTGTTTTAGTTGTTAAGAAAATTAAGTGTTAGTTATTCTCACACATAAGTAAAAATTCTCTTTCTTTTTTTTTTTTTTTTTTTTTTTTTGTGTTTTGTTTTTATCTTACTCAAGTGTTTCATTGCCTTATATTAAAGGGACATAAATTCTAATGGAGTGAGATTTCATGGTACCAAGTTCTGCAGATTTAGTATAATATTTTCTACAAATTTCATACAATTTTTAATTGATTGAATTAGTGCACTTTATTAGAAACCATATTGATAGTAGATAAATGAAGATATAAAACATAGCAACAATAATTTAAATATGTTATTTCTTTTTAAAAAAGTACATAATGGAAAAGTATTTAAAATTGTTGTATTAGGTATTGATTGCTAATTCATATTACTCCTTCCATGATTTCTACCAATTTAGTCTTTTTAGCATTTTTAGTAAACACTATTATTAGATTGAAAGTAAATAAAATAATGGGTATAGATGAAATAGTGTATAGTATCACTAATGTTTAAAAATATTTTATATTTTAATCTATGAATCATTTATCTATTTAATATCCGTTTTTCTTTGTATTCAATTGTCTATTATATCAGATTTTCCTTCTTTCAATTTGATTTCGTGAGCAGGGTTTCAAAATTTTCCTTCACATGCACTGTGAGAATTCTTTCGAAAACTCTATTGGAAGTAGAGCGAGAAAACAATGAGGACTTCCTTCAACTTAAGTGTTCTTTAACTTTAACTTTAATCTTTTTTTTTTTTGGTAATTCTTTTTCTTTTTTGTCTTTTTTTTTTGGTCTTTGTAGATTTTATATTATTTAATTTTCTAGTTTTATTGTTTTTTCTATATTTTATTTATATTATATGTGTTCTTAATGAATTATTTTATTAATTTTATAATTTTTGGATGAAATGGCAAAAAAAAAAAAAAAAAAAAACTTATAAAATTATTTAATTTTCTGGTTTTATTTTTTATTTACATATTTTATTTCAATTATATGTATTTTCCTGTGAATTATTTTAATTGTTTTTTTTTTTTTTAAAGTGATCTATGTAGCCTTTCTTTTATGGTGTGTAAGTTCTCTAAATTTTTTTTTAAAAAAAAAAATCAGAAGACCAGTGCCACGTTATTTGAAATCGCCCAAAACCCCTAAAAATTGACTGCCTCGTGAGAATTCCAGCGAAATTTCTCATTTTGGGACTAAAATTGAACAATTAAACAAGTTATTAGGATGAAATTAAAAAGGCAAAGAATTTTTGGAATATTTAGCGAAAGAGACTAAAGTTATGAGACTTAAAATGATTTTTTCTCTTTATTTTTCTTTGATTTGATAATTTTTAACTTTTCTTTTACATTGTAGTTATAGAAAAATAATTTACTTATTGGTAAGATTAAAAATTCAAAGAGTTATAATTTTGTGTATTGTATGTTAAATATATAAACTCATTTGATTTAACTTTGAAGCTTTTTTATTTAACAATACAATAGTTTCTTTCACATAATTAATATTTTAGTTATAGATATGTTCAACTGAAAAATATAATTTTGTAAGATGCACAAAACCCAAAATACATTTGAGTTCTCCAAAACCATTTTGGATCTCCTACTCTATTCAATACAACATTTTCTACCACATTTCATTTCATACACGACACGTGTATATGAAGACATCACGAATAAATCATAAATGATTATGTGACATGATTAATATAATATGTTATAGAAGATATTGTATCAAATGTGTTAGAAAATCCTAACTTCTCCAAAATCCCCCGAGACTCCCATATATCGTCCTAATGTGTAACATGGACAATTAATAGAACAAATAAGAATAATGACAATTGAAGCTTCTTTTTTTTGGGGTGTGATTTTTTTTTTTTTTTGTGTTTCGAACTTCTGACATTTAACATAGAGTGGAGAGGCAATAACAATTGAAGTTATATAGGATTAATATATAGTTTGGCATCTGAACAAGTCAAGATAGATATATAACTATTAGTTAGGCACAAGCCATTTACTTTTATTTTTTCAGTAAATGTGACATTCACTTCTCCTTTTGTTTTGTTTTATCAATTTTTTGTTTGTTTTATTAATTAAACTAAATGTGATATTCAGGATGGAATCAAAAATTTTAAAAAAATATATAGAGTATATATGTATAGTGTAATATCAAAAGAAATTTGAATTCCCTCTAAAGTTTGAAATCTCGTCTTCACTCTCCAATTTCTAAATACATCTATTAGTCTCTTAGTCCCTGTAGATAAGAAACTAAAATTTATTAATATTGTTGAGAAAAAACTTATATTGCCTCGTTTCAGGTCTTAACTAAAATTTCTGATTCCGTCCCTAGTGATATTGATTATTAGCATGTACAAATTTCTCAAGCATATCGTAACTTTGTATAGAGTAAATGTATGTTTGCTTATTATTTTATTTTTTTTTTAAATGTTTAAGCAAGGTAATAAATTGTAACGGAAAACCGGATCTAATTAACTTTTGAAAAGATATATTTCTCATGTTGAAGCAAATCTCAATTGATTTAATGGATACTTCTATTATTTATATTACAAATTATGGAGTTTATTTATTCCCCTCCTGAAAAGTAAAATAAACAACAAAGGGCTAAATTTTATTTTAGCCACTTTGATAAATTATTTTTTTTAAGATAAAATTGTACGGTACAATTCCGATTGAGTGTCACAATTTATATTTAAAGTATTCCTTGTTTTGAGTAAATGCATTATAATACATTTACCACGAACATATAATACTTTTAGACATAAATACTTATATCTTTTAGAACATGAGTCGGATTATACTGATTAAAGATCCGAGCAACTGGTATACAAAATACCTACTCAACTTTTTTTGGGCCCGCCAAACTCAACTGCGATAATTTGGCCTGACCCAAAAAATAGAAAAGATGCACTATGACCTATAGGGATATGTTTGTTTATGGATTGAGTGGGCGTGGCAAATCCGGGCGTGTAAATCATATATAGGACGTGTGAATTCAAATGCTGATGTAAATCTTATATTTGTTCTAGGATGGAATATGGTAGGAATTATAAAAAGGTACAATCATTATGCTGGAAATTGAGAGAGAAAGAGTAATGGAAAAAGAGAGTGAGAGTAGAATAGATATTGGATTTAAGTGGATTAAAGAATTCGAATCTCAAGTTTCACCAAAAACTCAAGATTGGATTGGCACATCCTCCATCCAGACGAGTACATCTATAAACAAACGTACCCTAGAAGAATTATTTTATTTTACAAGGCATAATAACTATGTTAAAGCAAATTCTAGGAAACAATTAAAACTTTCCTTACTTGCTTAGGCTTCTTAATCTTAATCTGCATAAACGTTAATTCTCTTGTATTCAGTTACCAACCAATGCTCATGCGTCGAATTATGTCCAGTTTCTATGAGCAAATTGTCTAAGATGAAAAGTAATATTGTTATATTATATTATTTGATAAATCACAAATTGTTGGATAATTTTCTAATACTTTGTAATTTAATATCTTTTGTGTGTATTAACCCCGAAATAATTAATTTTGAAAGGTTAAAATAGGCAAATGAAAATGGGCCAAAATTTAAGGCACTTTTATAATAGTAATAATAATAATAATATGTGTATATATAGTATATATTTATAATAGTATAGATATAGATAGATAGATGTTGATATAGATAGATATATAGATATGGATATTTATAATCAAATAAAAAAATAATTAAAAAATTAAATTACTTAGTTACCCTTAAATTTTAATATTATTAAGGGTATATTAGGCATCACATAAAATGGACGAAACAAAACATTCATACTTTTATAATAGGATATAGATATATATATATATATATATTATGTGAATTACAAATAAGAAATTAGTATTACTAGTTATTTAATACAAATTTGATTGAGCTCGAAAGTTTGTCGAGTAGCTCTACTTGTTTATCTTGAATTGATTTTGATTTTTTTGCGAGTCGATCTTAATATTTTTCGAGTTATCTTGACTCACTTACCTTTCTAATTTTAATCAATGAGTGAGGTCATATGCACAATAGTGCTATTGTGCACCACTCATACATTATTTTTTCGTGCACTTAAGGTATTGTTGATTTACTCATACAGTATAATTGATTTACTGAGTGATACAGTATTATGATACACAATAAATTTATTGTACAACTTATGCACATGAGGTTTTGCCATAATTAATACTATGTTAATAAAAAAAATGGGGAGTGGAGAATGATACATAATATTGAGATTTTGACTTATCCAACATCACTCAATGATTTTGAAATTCTCCAAGTCAGCGGGGGGGGGGGGGGGGGGGGGGGGGGGTGGGGGGTGTAGGGGGACAAATCCAACTTGTTCTTCATTAGTTCGATGTCTTCAAAAGAGGTTCTCTTTCCTCTTAAATTACAGAAATTTGTATGGTATTCTTTTCATAAGTGATGTGTACATTAAGTAAACCAATAAGAGTATGAAAGCTCTGCTGTTTCAACCCTTCCCCCCTCCTTCAACTTGGGGTAACAATCCCCAACTCGATCTAACAAACTCAATTTTACTCGGTCCGTATTTACTGAGAAAAATTTAAAATTAATTCAACACGAACATGACTAATTCAATTTTGACTTAAGCAATCCGAAATCATAATTTATCTTAAAATGTACTACCTCTATTTCGCTCAGTTTTGCACGTAGGGATGGACACATATATTAAGAAAAAATTATTTTTTGCTTTTTGGTTGACTTTTTCAAAGATGGAGATTGAAGGTGAAGATTTTGAGGGCGGAGATTGTAAGAGAAATTTCCTTTTTAAGGGTGTGCAAAACTAAATGGGACGGACCGAAATAAAAAGTGTGCAAAACTGAGCGGGACGGAGGGAGTAGTAATTATGGCAAACTCTCCTATATCCAAGGTGCACTATTTGTGTATTACATTTCAGCATAAAATAATACTTTCGTCATAAACACTAACAGCATGATTGGTATGAGTGAATGGAATAATGTCTGAATGGAATCAATTTAGGAATGAAATGAAGATGGGAAATGAATGATATAATTATAATCATTCCAATGATTGGTATACTCAAGGAATGATAAGCAATAAAATATCAATTATCTTAATAAAATATCAAAACTGTAATATTAATAACATAATATTATTATTATTATTATTGTTATTAATTGTAGCTATTTATTGATAATGATGATAATAATCATAATAATCGCAATAATTTAAATAGTAATAGTAATAATAATAATAATTACTATTATTATTAACTAAATAATTAATTGATAATGATTAATTAAAAGTAATTATAAATTATGAAAATATATTATTAATAAATAAGTTAGAAATAATAGTCCATATAGTAATCAGTTAATTAATAATATCATCAACAACAACAACCACAAGAACAAGAACATCATTATCGTCAATCAATAAATTAATTAATAATGATTAATTGGGAATATTAAAAATTATTAAAATTATCAATAATCATAGAAATAATAAAAACTAATTAATCAAATAATAATAATAATAATAATGACAATAATAATAATTTCATTCCTTATTGTTAGGAACAACTAATATCATGTGGGGTGGGATGAATGGCTAATACCATGGATATGGGAGTAGCTATTCCTTTGGGAAAGATTATTCCCATCACAATTTCATATCAATCAAAGAAGAGTGAGTCTTGTGTGTGAACGGTCACACGTGTGATGGAATGCACTTTTACAGAAAACATTGATACTTTTACAGGAAAAAGTAATATTTTTACTACATTGATACTTTTACAGATAAATGTGATACTTTTGCTACAAAAAGTGATAATTTTTTTTGTTAAAAAAATGTGATACTTTTACAGATAAACGTGATACTTTTATCACAAAAGGTGATACTTTTTCCCGTCACACCGTGTGACAGTCACATACGAGTTTTTGCCATCAAAGAAATAGGGTTAAACAAGTGAATGAGCATTTTATTCCCACATCATGTCTTAATATCTTTTCAGCATTACATATTTATATTCCAAAACAAGTAATACCTTTTAGTAAAAACAATAATATATTTTTGTGAAAATCTGCATATAATCGAGATTGCACAGATCTAACCCGTGTACAAGAAATTTATTCCATAAGTAGATGTTCTAAGTAATTTTTTATATATAATGCAAATCCGAGCTGATAATGTAAGTTGACACCCTACCCCACCATCCCAACCTCCACCCCTACCCCTCATCCACCATGAAGATAGAGGGAGTGGAGTAGAGCTTTTTGTAGGAGTGAATGAGAATGGTCCCAAAAGTCAAAACCTCGTGCCTAATTTTACATCATACCGCTGCAGGTCAATTTCAGAACCATAATTTTTTTTTCATGTTTTGTTTTTAATGGAACATCTTTAAAAAATCATGATTGCATTTATTAAAATTGGTAAGCTACAATCAAGTCTACTAGGACCACTAGCTATTTTTAGGATTCTACTTTTATATAAGTATGTTGATAAAAATAGTTATGTTTAGAAAATTACAACTTTGAGTTTTCGCCTATTTAAGTTATAATTTTCTAAAAATCATCATATCTAACTCAGATAATTTATTTTATTTGTGTATTTGATATATTCAATCGTAGATAAGTAATTCTTGAAATATAAAAGAAAAAATTATTTTTTCACTTAGACTAAGAAAATGAGACATTGACATTTGAAATATAATTTTTATTTTGAGATAAAAAGTTTTTTGAAACATAATTATTTTTATGGAATAGGTGAAGTATATAATTGGACATACCATTTGTTATTAAATACAATTGGAGACGGACTAATAAAATACATTTGTGTATATACATTTTAGATTTTCTGTTTCAATTATGGTATATTAATCTTGCCCCACATATAAAATTATCTATTTTTATTTGATAAAGTCTCATGTGTACCTGTTGCACGGTATAATTTAGGGTGAGTATCACGATTTATACTTAAAAGTATCATCTGTTTTGGGTAAAAATATTATAATACATTTACCCAGTACATGTGATACCTTTAAGCATAATTCGTGATATTTTTTAATCATGACACTTTTACCCAGATTATGTAATACATTTAGACATAAATAGTATTTAGATTCGTGCAACTGGTGCACAAAAGACTTTCTCTTTTTTATTTAACTTTGAAAATTTATTATTCTACTTACTGCTTAAAATGATATAATTTTATATATAGGTCACAGTTAATACACCGTAGTTAAAGATAGAAACGCATGTTTGGTTGGGGTTGGCCCAACCTCTCATCAGTTTGGCCAACCCAACCTCATGTTTCTTTTGACTGGTTTGGCCAAGTCAGGGTATTAGGGTTTGGTGGGGGGACATCAATCACAAATCCAAACACTACTTTAATCATTATTCCAATCATTAATAACTACTTTTTACACATATCACATCACATTTTACAATTAATAATTAAATTTCACACTCCAACCACAACCCAAGCCACCCAACCAAACATCACTCTCAAACACCCCCAACCACTAACTCCAGCCACTTCCCTCAGCCCAGACACCCGAAGTTTGTATATTTTAAAAACCACAAATAACATATTTTAAACATAAAGTGCGACTTTGGTCAGACAATATCTTTTCCGTTATCATGCTAGTCCAAATATTGACAAATAACATGATTAGGTGTTATAATAGAATACATTTTGTCCTTTTCTTTCAATATTTAAATATAATAAGCCTAGTCATTAATTATTTTTTCTTACACTTTTTCATGATTGTACGCTACATTCATTGCATCCCATGGTTTAATATTGAAATCAAAGCAGTTATTTTTTTTTTTTTCAACACTTCCAATAAAATAATATGCACAATATTTCAAAGGTCAACCATAGTATACACATGATCTCAATTATTACTTTTTGTCTTAATTTCTTCTGATTTATAATGTCAGAACATATCAGCAAAGTACACATGAATAGTGGCAGACGGAGGAATTTAAATATAAGGGTGGTCGTACGAATACAAATATATATAATAATAATTTTTTCTTTTCTAAGAAAAGAAACCTTCGTTTTTACTATTATTTTACCTTATCTTTTTTTATATATTTTGATTTTTTTTATTTAATACCAAAATCTTAACATATGTACGTATAAATAAATATATGGATAAATGATAAGGAATAGTTCCTTATCAAACTCAATCGATGATATGTTTTGCTACCTCACTTTTAATTTTAGCAAATTTAAGATATCGGCTGATACGCCTAAGGCCATCACCGAGCCGGCCCATGTTCCAGATGGGCCCATTATTGAATCGGCCCAAATAACATCAGAACCCAACTCACACACAAAAGATCCACAGCTCATCACCAAACAATCACGACAGAGAAAACCACTTCTATACCTGAAGGACTATGTCAGAAACTGAGCAACAGGGAAGGGGAATTCCACTACCAAATTGAAGGACCACAGTACTAGAGCAAGAGATATTTGCTAGTTAGTTATGATGTATAGGAGATGAATGTTTATTTTGGATAATCAGAGTTGAATGTTGTCTAAGGAGATCCCCATTCCCTCATTTTCCTTCTGTAATTCCCCGACTTTCTTGCTTCCTTATCTATGAATCTAATCTTCCTCCTCTTCTCACTCTAATTATGTTGTCTCATCCCTTAATTTTCTGCTATAATTTTCTTGTTTTGAGTTTGTATTCACTGAAGAATACCAACGGTCGTATCAAATTGGTGCTTTCATCAACTACTCATCCTTCCCTATCCATGGCTTAATCCCTCCTCTCGGCACTCAAAGCCATCGAATCAAAGTTGGAACGAAAATCGACTCCCATTCGGTCGCCTTCCATCAATACATGGCTACCGTTGAGTGAGCTTCGCAACTCCTCCCACCGCCCCCCAAATACTGCATCTCCATCCTTTCCACCTCCACCTCCACCCACTCCACTCAAAACTTCCACTTCCCTCACAACTACCACCGATCACTCTCACTTCCTTCGCTCTATTAAAATGGAAATACCGAAATTCGACGGCACCGATGTCGATGGTTGGATTTTTCGAATCCAGGAGTTTCTTTTAGTTTCACTCGATTCCGGACATTCTTCGTCTGCGTGTGGCTTCCTTTCACCTTGAAGGTAAAGCTGCCGCCTGGCTCCAATGGATGAAAAACAATGACCTCCTCTCCACTTGGCCGGAATTTCTCCAGAATTGAAAAACAGATTTGGGTCATCTTATTATGAAGATCCATAAGGAACACTCTCCAAACTCACCCAAAAAACCATTGTGGCAGATTTCCAATCAGAGTTTGAAACGCTGATGAACAAGGTACGGGCGTATCAGAGCCTTTACTGGTGAGCTTCTTTATTACGGGCCTTAAACCTCACCTCTGGCGCGAACTCCTATTTAATCGGCCCAATTCACTCATGGAAGCATTTGCTCAGGCCCGGGCCTGCGAATCTCGAGCGGAAGAGAATCGCTCTTCCAATTTTTCCTCCTGGCCAAAATCGGCCCTATTCCCTATATCGACCCAACATCGCATAGGCCAGCCCACTTCACAAAACCCTCGGCCCATGAATTCATCTTCGACACCACCATTAAACAACCAAAATTAACTCACCATTCCCTCTCTTCCCATCACCGCAAACAACCGACCTTCACCCAATTCAGCTACCACAAAAAACCAGACCCTTCCTCCGCTCCTTCCCACTCCACCGTTACCTATCCGTCGCCTTACTCCAGCTGAACTCCGTGAAAAATGGAATTTGGGTGTTTGTTACAATTGTGACCAACGATTTACCCCAACCCATAGGTGCCAAAGCAAGTTCCTCCTCCTGTTAGGCACCGACGATGACATCGATGACGAGCTCGACCAATCACTGCCACCAGAAATCCCAGAAGAACCCATCTCCGGCGATATTTCGAGCCTCCATACATTATCCGGCCAGTCTAACCCTCGTTCGCTCCATCTGACAGGGTCGATAAACGGGCAGCCCCTCAAGAGATTGATTGATAGTGGAAGTACCCACAATTTTATCCAACCTACTGTCGTTGATCGTATTGGCCTTCCAATCATCCCTATTGACAAATTCCGGGTTTACGTCGGCAATGGCGATTTTCTGCTCTGCCAGTCTAAATGCTCTAATGTTCAGCTCACCATTCAACACGCAGAATTTCCGTTGGATTTATTTGTGCTTCCAGTCCAAGGCCTGGATATTGTTTTAGGCATCCAATGGCTTCAACAACTGGGTAAAATCACCAGGATTATTCTGCCATGACGATGACCTTCATATGGCACGGTCAACTTGTTGAACTCCTTGGTGATGCATAACCAGATTCTGCCATTATTTCCTTCAATCAATTCTAGGCCACTCCCCACACTGAAATTGATAGCATATATGAAATACACTTCTATTCCCTTGTTGAATCCACACCCTCTTCTATACTTCCTTCCGCTATACCAGCCGTTTCTCCAGACCTTTCACCTGACATTCAATCCATCCTCCTCAAATATCAAGCTATCTTCCAACTCCCATCAAGTCTTCCCCCTCACCGTTCTGTTAATCATCGAATTCATCTCCTCCCTCACACAAAACACATCAATGTCTGCCCTTATCGTTACCCTCACTTCCTCAAAATCGAAATGGAAAAATTGATTTCTGAAATGCTTGATCAAGGCCTTATCAGACCAAGCACATCCCCATTTTCTTCTCCGGTCCTCGTCCGAAAAAAAGACGGCACGTATCGTTTCTGTGTCGACTACCGTGCTCTTAACGTTGCCACCATCAAAGATAATTTTCCTATCCCCACCATCGATGAACTCCTTGATGAACTTGGCCACGCCACAATCTTTTCCAAACTTGACCTTTGAGCCGGCTACCACCAAATTCGTATGCATCCACCGGATATCCCTAAGACGACATTTCGCTCCTCACATGGGCACTTCGAATTCCTGGTCATGCCTTTTGGGCTTTCAAATGCTCCATCAACTTTTCAAGCAACCGTGAATCGACTTCTCGGTCCTTATTTGCGTAAGTTCGTTGTGGTCTTTTTTGATGACATTTAATCTATAGTGATACACCTTCTGCACACATTGAGCACCTTGACACAATTCTAGGTTGTCTTTTTGTGAATCAGTTTTTCTTAAAATTATCCAAAATGTATGTTTGACACAACTACGGTGGCTTACTTGGGACATTTGGTGGAAAACGGAACTGTGTCGGCGGACCCCTCAAAGATTGTGGCCATGTTTAATTGGCCAGTTCCAACAACATTGAAACACCTCCGTGGATTCTTGGGCCTTACGGGGTACTACTGCCGCTTTGTTCGCGGTTATGACTCAGTTGCAGCACCATTAATTGACCTACTCCGCAAAGATGCGTTCCAATGGACTGAGGCGGCTACTACAGCCTTTGCAGCCTTGAAAACAGCGATGTGCTCCTTGCCAGTGTTGCGATTACCAGACTTTTCCCAAGACTTTGTCATCGAATCGGATGCCTCTAACCAAGGTATAGGTGCGGTATTAATGCAGCAAGGACATCCGATAGGGTATTTTAGCAAGAAAATTATAGGTCGTCTGTGCACTGCCTCTACTTATATCAAGGAGCTCACAGCCCTTTCAGAGGCGATACAGAAATGGCGCCAATATCTACTCGGACGTACTTTTATTATCCGCACTGATCAGCGAAGTCTTAAAGATCTTCTACAACAGACCATTCACACTCCGGACCAGCAGCACTTCATCCGCAAACTTCTTGGTTTTGACTTCCGAATTGAGTATAAACCTGGCCGAGCTAATTTAGCTGCCGATGCATTATCACCATTGCACTCTGTGGAGTGTCCTGATAGCCTCGAATCATCTCATTTACTGATTCTTTCCAAACCCGTCAGCGATCTATTTTCCCTTCTACAAACTGAAAATAACTGCTCCCTGGAGTTATTGCTTTAACACCAGAAATATCGTGATAACTCTCTATCGACATATTATACAGTGAACAAATGGGTTACTCCTTTTCCGTCACAGGTATGTGATCAGTTTTGAATCCAAATTGAAAAATCAGTTGCTGCATGAGTACCATTCGACTCCATATGCTGGCCATGTGGGCATTAAACGAACACCTCTACGACTGGCAACCACGTCTTATTGGTCGCATATGAGAAGGGACCTTAAGAAGTTTGTTGCAGAATGCCTCATTTGCCAACAAATTAAATCATCCACCCAACCGCCCTCGGGGTTGCTCCAACCTCTTCCCCGTGCCATCCCTAGTCTGTGATGAAATTACAATGGATTTCATAACAGGTCTGCCACTTTCTCATGGTTTCTCAGTTATCTTGGTCGTCGTTCACCGTTTAACTAAATCGGCTCATTTTGGCCCACTGCCGACCAGCTTCACAACCCTCAAAACCGTTGATTTGTTTGCTGAAATTGTCGTCAAGTTGCATGGATTTCCTAGCTCCATTATTACTGATCGTGATCCGATTTTCTTGAGAGCTTTTTGGACACACCTTTTTGAACTAAGTGGCACGACATTGAAGCATAACACTGCCTATCACCCGCAAACCGATGGTCAATCGGAGGTCGTAAATAGAAGTTTGGAACAGTTCTTACGGGCTTTTACCCAAGAAAAGTCTTCGTCTTGGAAGCAATTGTTACCATGGGCGGAATTTTCCTATAATACGAACTACAATTCTAGCATTCGTATGACTCCATTTGAGGCCCTTTATGGGCGTCGAGCCCCGACAATACCACCATATCAACCGAACACTCCCTCCGTACAGGCCCTGGATGACTTATTAACAGAACGGGATCAGTTACTCCGCTTTCTGCGAGAACAATTCTAGCAAGCTCAACATCGTATGGCCCAAAAAGCCAATGCTCACCATCGGGATGTTTAATTCTCTATTAGGGACCTTGTCCTGGTGCGCCTCCAACCATATCGTCAAGTTTCATTGTCGGGCACTCGATTTCAGACACTAGCTAAACGATTTTACGGGCCATATCCGATTACTGAAAAAATTGGGGTCGTCGCCTACCGTTTGCAGCTACCCGCCCATAGTCGCATACATCCCGTTTTTTATATTTCTCTCCTCAAACAGTTTCACGAGGACCCCATGACTACTGCTTCTGAGCTTCCCCCTGCTACACATGATAATCATCCCTTGATTCACCCAATTGCTCTATGTGGCCACCGCAATATCCTCCGCCATGGGACCATAATACCTCAAGTTCTGGTGCAATGGTCACACACCTCACCTGAAAATTCCACCTGGGAAGACTGAGATCAGATGCAGTCCTTCTTTCCGGATACTAGTCTTGCGGACAAGACTGCTCTTCAAGGGGGAAGGGAGGGAGAGTGATACGCCTAAGCCCATCACCGAGCCCGTCCATGTTCCTGACGAGCCCATTATCGAATCGGCCCAAATAACATCAGAACCCAACCTACACACAGAAGATCCACAGCTCATCACCAAACAATCACGACAGAGAAAACCACCTCTGTACCTGAAGGACTATGTCAGAAACTGAGCAACAGGGGAGGCGAATTCCACTACCAAATTGAAGGACCACAGTACTAGAGCAAGAGATATTTGCTAGTTAGTTATGATATATAGGAGATGAATGTTTATTTTGGATAATCATAGTTGAATGTTGTCTAAGGATATCCCCATTCCCTCATTTTCCTTCTGTAATTCCCCGACTTTCTTGCTTCCTTATCTATGAATCTAATCTTCCTCCTCTTCTCACTCTAATTATGTTGTCTCATCCCTTAACTTTCTGCTATAATTTTTTGTTTTGAGTTTGTATTCACTGAAGAATACCAGGGGTCGTATCATCGGCCTTGACATAATAAGTTCATATAAAAATTTATTGGCTTTTCAATTTCGTAATTAATAAAATTGCTCGCACTTGGATCAATTTTCACCGACGAGCAAAACGGCCTAAAAAAACACACTGACACCAACTTCATGTCGATTTTAGTTGACGCGACACCAAAGCTAACATTTTTTGGAACAGAAGTCGAACGACCAGAAAGTTATGAGACGAAAAGTGATTCCACGTGACAGTCACGCGCATTTTGCCGACCAATTTGCTCATCAGCGGTGAAAATTGATTCAAATCGAGTTTCTTGAATTATAGGACAAAATTAAAAAAATAAATTTTAAGATGATAACCGAACGAGCAAAAAATTATAGGATGAATAGAAATTTTAGGCCTACACATACACACACACATATATACATCGTATGTATATTTATAATAAGACAAAATCTCATTTACACATGGTTCCAGAAGGCGGAAAGCGGTTTGGGACTTAGGCGCAAGGCGACGCCTTGAGAAATCCTCTTTTTTTTTTCTTTTTTTTCTAAATTTTATTTTTACTTGTCTAAGTTATAGGTTTATACTTATAATGAGCTAAACTTCACTAGAAAGGTTCATATAGTTAATTAGTTATGCAAGATGGAACGGAAAAATGGGGCGACGGAGGAACTTCAAGTGTGGGAGAGAGAGTTTTAACTTTTGTTTCATTTTTTTGCTGCTGGAATGAGGAGAGTGAGGGTTTTCAATTTTAAGATTTATCTTTTTAATTTAATTAATTGTCTCAAATTTAAAAAAAAAAAAAAAAAAAGGCGATGTTTCAAAAAAAAAAATATAATATATAAAAATGTCTAGGACCGCCTAGACGCCGCCTAGCTTAAAAAATGCCTAAGGGAGCCGATTCAGCATAATCAGAGACGGGTTGGGGCCGTCTAACGCCTAGACGGCTGCCTAGACCGCCTTTTGGATCAATGCATGTACATCAGATGTACAGTGCAATTCGGATCGTATATCATGGTCTTTACTCAGAACAATTAATACATTTAAATATAAACATTAGTACATTTTCATCATGATACATTTAGCCGAACATGTAATATCTTTAGATATAAATATTAATATTTTTCTGGCTATGATCTGAATTACAGGAATCTTAGTGTACAACAGACCTATTCTCGTAATAAATGCATAGACAAAAAAATTGTCTAAAATTCTGCGGGGGCAGTGGCCCCCCTTCTACGAAGACAGATTTTCAAAGCTACACAAATTCACATATTTAATTGTATGTGTGTGTGTAAATATATATATTATGTCAAACTCAGACAAGAACAAGTCAAATTTGCTCTTTTAGCATCTTCTATAAAAGCCTCACCACACTCGCACTAAAACACACACTCACCTTCTTAACTTCCAACTATGCCTTCACCTCCATTCCTCCTCCCCCTCCTCCTCCTCGCTGCCTTCCACCACCCCGCCGCCACCGCCGCGGCCCCACCCTACCCCCAATCCGCCCACCCAACCAAATCCGGCTACTTACCTGTCACCTCCTCCTCATCCTCCGCCCTTTTCTACACATTCTACGAATCCCAAACACGCCCTAACCACACCTCCCTCTCCCAAACCCCAATCCTGATCTGGCTTCAAGGCGGGCCGGGCTGCTCATCCATGCTCGCCAATTTCCGCGAAGTCGGGCCATGGATACTCGACGAACAGCTCCAACTTCAGCCCAATCTCGGGCCGTGGAATAACATGTTCGGCCTTTTGTTTATTGATAATCCGATAGGGACGGGATTCAGCATTGCGGCGTCGGAGCATGAAATTCCGACGAACCAAAACGACGTCGCGAAACACCTTGTTACAGCGATTCAGAGATTTGTAGCTCTTGATAAGACGTTCCAAACCAGGCCTATTTACTTAACAGGTAGGGGGTGAGCATAATCATGTTTGAACTAAATTAATCGACTATTTTTTATCATATTTTTTCTTATTTCAAATTTTAGTTAATTTGATTCGATTCAGTTTTCGAAAATAATTCACCAATATAACTGAATCGAACAGAAGTATTTAATTCACATTTTTAGTTTATTAAATTTCACATTTTTCAATTTAAAAATATTATTTATATTACAGGTAGGTTGGGGTCAACAAAATGCAGTTTTAACTGAATTGACTGACTGATCTAATATGAAATTCATTATTTCAATCGAATTTTTGGAATAATGGTTTTGTTTTTTTCTTTTATTTTAAAATATTCTTCCTCCGTTTCGGTTAAAGTTATCACTTTGATCGGACACGAATGTTAAGAAAAAATAGTTCTGTAACTTTTCTAAAGGTGAATATTAAGGGTTAAAATTTTGAGTGTGAGGATTATGGGATTAGTTTCTTTTTTTGGGTGGCAAGTTTAAATGGGAGGGATCGAAAAAATAAGTAGACAGCTTTAAGTAGGACGGAGGAAGTAATTAATTCGGTTTGGTTTTCAAAAATAATTCGCCAATATAATCCAACCGAAAATAGATATATAATCTTTTGGGTAAATCGTTTTTCAGTCCATTAAATTTCACAATTTTTTTACTTAAAGAAATTATCTTTGGACATTTTTAATGTAGTCATTTAACTTTTAAAATTCAGTAAATTGATTTTTTAACTTTTGAAGTTTGACAAATTGGACATTACATGTCGTAGGCAGTTACATAACCAGTTTGGAGTTCGAAAGTTAAAGAACAAATTTGTCGGATTTCAAAAACTAAAGGACCAAAATCGTAATGGCTAAAGATAATGTTATTAAATAAAAAATAGTAAAATTTAGGGTCTGTTTGTTTATGGTTGGACCAATCAGTTGTGGATTGTGCCCAACCTAACATGTGTTTGTTTATAGATTTGGGACAATATATTGTCTCCAACCCCTTTATACACATAATTAATTAAACTCAATTCTCAATACAACTTTAATCAATAATCATCATTCTTTAACTATCTTTTACACACATCATAAATCAAATTCAATTTTCAATACACCTTTATTCAATAACCAATCATTTTTTAACAAACTCTTACACACATCATCAATCAAACTCAATTCTCAATACAACTTTAATTAATATCCAATCATTCATTAATTATCTCTTACACACATCAAATCACATTTACCACCTTTTATAATATAAACCAACTACAACCTAATCTCCCAACCAACATAAACAAACACACATTTATTTACCCCAATCTAGAAATTTCACTTTATTCTCCACAGCATACAGTACTCAAGTCACCCACAGCCATAAACAAACAAGGCCTTAGTGGACTAAAAAGAACTATTTATCCTAATTCTATAATGATAATAATATATATATACCCTAATCTTATAATATATATATGTGTGTGTTAATCTAAACATCAATGTTTCATTTTTTTATTTTTAGGTTATATTAATTCGTCATATATATTATTTTGTTTAGTTAAAGGTCCAAATAAATTATAAGGAAAGAGAAAACACACCAAAATTGTGATTAATGCTTGAAAAATATATTATTTCAATCGAACATCAAATTGACTGAACAGAATGAAAATCGGTTTGTTTGAAGTTTAATTTTGATAAAAGAATTTGTTCATTTAAAATATTTTGCTAATTAAATTCACAGGCGAGAGCTACGCCGGAAAGTACATCCCAGTGCTTGCAGAGCACATCCTGAAGCACAATTCTGTGTCATCAAGAGAGAGAAAGATCAATCTAGGTGGCATTGCAATTGGCAATGGATTGACTGATCCTGAGATCCAAGTGTCAACTCATGCTTCAAATTCTTACAACCTTGGATTGGTCAACAAGAAGCAGATGTTCCAACTGGAGAAACTTCAGTCTGACACTGTCGGGTTCATCCGACGTGGCCAATGGAAAGAGGCCGCGCAGACCAGAGCCCAAGTGTTGGATAGATTAACAAACTTGACTGGTTTAGCCACGCTCTATGATTACAGGAGGCTAACTCCTTATCCGAACAAGGTACTGTTCAAATTTTGGAGTATGAATGAAAAAGTGTCTGTAAAAAAAATACGTCTGTTGAGAATGGTTCGATGCAGTAATCATTCATACAATTACTGTGTATACCGAAAATTCATACGTTACCATTTACCGAATCAAAATTTTTTTATATACTGCTAGAAATTTGGTATACTGAAATACCGAACTACCAAAATGTGAAAAAGTTTTTGGTATACTGAACTACCAATATCGGAAAAAAAATCAGTATACCAGTATATACGGAAATACCGGACTCTTTTCGGTCTTTTGGTATATATCGAAATACTAAATTTTTTGAATATTCATATCGTTACTATACCGAATTTTTTTGTATTCTCAATATTTTTTTGATACAGTACGTGTGGTATTTCGGCACTTCGGTATTTTTGTCCATTTCAAGTGAAATAAGTGCGAACAAAAAGACATGAACATAAAAAAATGATACGTGATCTTTGATTGAGAGGCGCAACCTAACCGTTGAGATTGATCAAATCGGAAAAATTGCACCCATTCACTAGAAGTCTATAAATAGACATTCTCATTTCACATTCCTCACTAATCTTAGTATTTTGATATTCTTTCAATCTTATTCTTTTTCAATGGAGGGTACGGGATACTGTTTGGTTCGCCGTAGTTCTTGAATTGTTGTGCTTCAATCACAAAAGTTGAGCGATTTTATATTGGAAGACACTTGCCTTAAGGGTAATATCGTCTTATGGAGAGTGTCCAACACTCGCCTTCACTTTGTCGTATCAAATATTGATTAGACTTCTTCTAGTTCGATTTTTATAGTCATTCGTATTAAACCTGCTAACCTAAATTTTTTCCAATAGGTAGTCGCTCAGTTCCTCAACAAAGCGGAGGTGAAGAAGGTTCTAGGAGTGAAGGAATCGTCCGTTTTCGAGCTCTGCAGCAAGGCGGTGGGGTCCGCCTTGCACGACGATGTGATGAAGAGCGTAAGAAACACGGTGGAGTTGCTAGTGAAGAGAAAGATGAAGGTGTTGCTATATCAAGGGCAATGTGACCTACGAGACGGAGTCTTTTCGACTCTGTCTTGGGTCGAGAAGATGAAGGCGGACGAGGTCCGGAAGTTTCTAGAAGCGGAGCGGAAGGTGTGGAGAGTGGGTGGGTTGCTGGCTGGGTATGTGCAGAAATCGAAAAGGTTGAGCCATGTTGTGGTGTTGAATGCAGGCCATCTTGTGCCTACTGATCAGCCTGTTAATTCTCAAGTTATGATTCAAGATTGGATTTTGGAAAGGGGGTTGTTTGGGGGTGGGGACGAAAAAGAATGAAGTTAGGGGTAGGAGTGGCAATTCAGATTATCGGGTGTATTAGTGCTTGAGTTCAGGTCGGAATAGGTTAACAATGTTTTGAGTTTAGTTGTTTTCCAATTTCTCTCACTACACCCAGGTCAAGCCTAGTCGTATTGCCGAGTCAGGTCAATTATTCCACTTGGTATTTGACCTTTTGTTGACTGTTTAGTTATATAAAGAAAACTTGATCAATACTATATAAATTAAGGATGAATTTTTTACACATCAACAGTGAAAAGATAATTTGTATCCACCGTTAGCAGGTGAACATATTCGTATGTATTGGTACTAGTTTGTAGGTTTTTATTGGAAGTTGAGTGGATTTTGAAGGCATCTATCTAGTTTGTTGGTATTTTTTTTATGAAAATAAGTGAAAATTTGTAATAGAGCTTGGTGAAAATGGATACTGATATGTAATTGGATAATAATTGTCACCAATTAAAGTAATAGTTATATTGCAGGTCTATTCTTATGGTAAGGATGTATACAATAAGGGGTATCGGATTCTAACCTCTATCGCTGCTCCTGTAATGAGCAATCTTCTAAAAGATGCTCTATGCTAGTCGGACGACAAATTAATTATGACCGTCTAATTGGAGTTACAGGGTTATTCGGATCTAAGCAGGATTATACGGGAAGAAGTTGGAGAAACACATAGGCGGCTGAGAGCTGTCTAACTCCTAAACGAGTGATTTCAAATTTAGAGCAATACATGTGAATAGGAGTATCTTTAGTGAGATGTTATCTTTAATGAAATGTTATGATATGTGTGAGTGTTATTTATTATATAGCAGAACATGTTTCAGCTATGGACTTTAATGATTGAATTTAAAAATAATAAAAAATAGTACTTTTCGATTTGAAAATCAGATGAGGATTATATAATTTTTTATTCTTAAAAGACAGAGAAAAATATATAGAACATACTATAATACTCACCTACCAAATTTGTGTTCATTAACATCTCATCATTAACTAATGAAATATTGCAAGTGGATAGAGGTGGCAACTCAGACCGCCCGACCCAAGCTAGTCTAGCCAATGCAATATATAGAGCCAAGCAGTGTTGATCCAAAATTCCATAAGGCTGAAACATAGTGTGCTTACTTCCGGCCATCTCTTAAATATATTGTAGTTTGTTAGATCAACCGCTTGCCGGGCTCATCGCGCCATCGACCCACAGGTTGGACCTAATAAACCCAATGATACTTTGGACTATGATACCTACAATCAGCCCGACTTTTTTAGTCGGGCGGCGCAAGCTATCCCTTGAACTGATTTCTCCACCTCCATGGCACATTTTAAGAAATGAATGACCATATTTTCTAACTTTTCAGAAGTCTCACATGTAGAGAACATGTAGAGACGACAATTCAGACGGTCTAGTCCTACCCTAAATTAGTGAGCGAGCCCTACCTATCCCCTATCATATAGGCAGCCCATGGCCCATCAAATTGGCCCAATAATATTTCTGGCCAATTCTATGGCCCTACCCATCTATAATGTCGGGTGGGCCGAGCTGATTTCTCACGTGTGAAGCACATCATAGGCACAAAATAATACACAAACCCAACAAAGAAAACATACATAATGCCAATGGAAGATCAAAATAAGAATGAATTTCACTTGTAAGAAAAATTCAATTAGTGATCTTTAACCATTTCAAACTATACATGAAAGAATTCTGCAAGCATTTGCCGCAGCCGTCAGTAAATTTGGTGACCTGCACCTCCAATTCTGTAAAGAAATTCTGAAATATTTTCTTCACCTGACTGAAGAACAAAAATTAAATGCTCAAGAAAAAAATTATATACAAAAATTAACAGGAGCCATGATTAAGAAGTGAGGCTAATTTGTCTACAAAATTGTGCTCCGTAAACACTATAAGGATGATAGCGTCTTTCTGAACCATTCGGACAAGCGTTTCATTTTTATGGAGAGCTCCGCGTTTTTCCCAAAGTATGACTCGGCATTTGACAGCACGACTTGAATATCATGCTTCATTGCGTCTAAACTCCTGTAGTAATTATTCTCTAACCTAGATTGGATAACTTCCAGTGACAAGGGAACAGCGAACCTGTAAAGTTTACATAGATGATAATTTAGAGGCAAATAACAGAAACCACGCCGTAAGTTGCGTTTGGATATTGAGATTTGAAATGCAAGGATACAAAATCAATGAAGTGGGATTTTAGATTCAGTCAAACTGGAGCGCATTCCAAATCAATATCAATCCAAACAACAACTGATAAATCTGCTACCATTAGTTCCAAATGCATCGTCGAATCCTTCAATCAAAATGCAACCCCTTGAAGTTTGCATACTTTTATAGAAACAACTCTACTATGTTTCCAAATTACAATTAAACCTAGGAAGTTATTACATTCATAATATCCTGAGTTCTGTATTTCCTTTACATAAAAAAAAAGGCCCACTTTTTTGGGGGGAAAAGCCAAATATCAAGAGTGGCATTTGGATCTTGGAAGTCGGTCTTTTTTATTAACGGAGTGTTTTCCTTTGCTTTTACTTTTGAAGAAGTGATTAAAAGTAGGATTTGTGCAAAAATCACTTTAAGTGATTTTGACCAAAATTTTAAAATTGAAGTGTCAGAGAAATAAGCACTTATGGTCTCTTATTTTACTAATAAGTTGATAAAAGTAGTATCTTTGCTGCTTATGATCTTTGGCTTAAAGGTGATTAATTATAGCAAAAACCGACACCCCAAGCACTCCACTTCAGCTTTATATTAAGCCAGAATCAAATATTTGCTTAAAATAAGCAAATGCAAACACTCCTTAAATCAGGCTAAAAGTGGGGGTAGATATTGAAATTATCCCAATAAAAAGAAGATGCTTTTATACGAAGTATAATGATAGAAAGAGAAAACAAGAAGAGAAAAGAAGTGAATAGGTGGAAAACTCTCAAGATATGAGAATGGAAACAAGACATGCCTGTTAATAAAATGTGTCTTCTGAGAAACTTGTTTCAATTTGTTAAACCCATAATAATCCTGCAAGAGATACACTGATTAGATCTGATTTTCAATTCCAAATCAATGTACTAGTTTTACGAGGAAGAGAGGTCCCTACCTGAGATTTGAATCCTGACTGCTCCAACTTGGCAAAGGCATGAATCAGCTTGTCTCTCGTATCATCATCAATATGAGGCTGCTCCCAGTGAGGAGCGGTATCGGTATCGTGAAGTTCCCAGGGACTGTGATTATGTGTTTGGGGGTCACTTTTGTACTTAACCGAATATCTTTCCCATGGACTGTCCGGAAACTCAAGAGCTTTGGGCTTCACGTTCACAATTCGGCCTTCCCACCAATCCCCGCCTCCCTCGTCCTCATTCTTCCACCACACCTTGCATTTATCACGCGAGGACCAATTTCTTACCATAGATGCATCATACCTACTTTTCTCAACAAGGAAATCGGGGAAACCCGTCACCTCAGGCAGAGTCAACTCAAACGATTGACCCACTACATCAGAAGAAGGATCTACAAATTTAAGGGTCATTTTGCAGCAGCTCTCACCGGAACCAGATTGTGTTGCATACTTGAGGCCTTCGACCCGACAAAATTCAACAGCTCTGATGTTCCGCTTAATACTTTCCCAAGGACCCCGAATCCTTGATCGAACATGATCCATGTACTCCTCATGGCCCTGGAAGAAGTATAAAGCAAATAAAATGATGATTGAACTATAAAAGGAACAAATGGAAGGAAACAACAAAAAAAGCAAGTATGCACCTACCTGTCGCAAATATACAACATCGTCCCCTAGTTGGGGTATATATCGGAATCCTTCCTCGTGTCCAGATAGCATCAACCAAGAACTTTTACCAACTTGATTGATTTTCCTCGGGGGACTAATATCACGAGCGTAATTACTACTTCTCTTGGTTCTCGTGGATCTTAACCGAACAGAGTTCCTGGATAAAGATCTCCACTCCCCAGAGGAGTTATCATCACCTCTGCTCGGAGATGCGTTGGCAACATCAGTTGATGCATCTTCCGAATTTTCATGGGGTTCCCCAAATTTAATGTTCATTACTGCCAAGTTTGGATCACGGGCAGTTGATCTCGACCGATTAGACCTGGCCCTGCGAATCCCTTCTGGCAGAACCTCAATTTCTTCATCCAGGTTGTGTTTCCCAACATTGGAAGTGCTCGCTTCCATGCTACCAGAGTCACCTTCTGGATTACTTCTACATTTTGAAGGCTTCGACCTTCTATAAACAGCCGTAAACCTCCTATTATTTGAATCCACTTTCAACGGGTCTTCCAAATGGGAATTAGATGAAGCTCCATTCACAAGACCTTCTGATTCTGGCACTCCATGATGATCTTTGTTGTCCAAGACAGGAGCTGGTGAATCTGATTTTTTTTCTATGTCCAGGTTTTCACGTATTGCAACATATTTGCCCGTATCTTCTGCTGAACAAGCAAATAGTGTTTTCCTGGGGCTATCATGGTCCCTCGAAAGAGTACTAGAGGTTATCCGTAGTTTTATTGGAGTTTGAGCACCATTCTCCTTCAACTTAAGCTGGTCCGCTGGCTCATTTGCAGAGGGAAGAGAAAGCATTGCCGCACCATTGCAAACCTCGTGGTATTGGCTCGAGGATGGATCATCATCCTTTCCCTCCTGCAATGCCAAGTACCCCTCTTCATCATTTCCTCTCTCTGAGTTTCCAGGCATACTGGTCCCACAAGATCTCTCTTTCTTAAAGACATTTTCTTCCTCATTTTGAATTCCTGGACTTGGCTGCTCTGTTTGATGCTCCTCCAGAAAGGTTGAATGTCCATTGGCAATAGTTTTGGATTCAATATTCTGATCAAGAACTGAGCCAGATCCAGGAAATAACCCTCCTGATAAAGGTTCTCCCATTCTCGACCTCTTAGAGGTGCGGGCCCTAACTCCGCCCCAAGTAATTGAACCATCATTGCGCCCTCCAAGGAGGTCCGCTTTGCTACTATCCTTGTTATCACCATCAATACCTCCAACATGACATTCCTTCTCCTCTAAATGATTATTTGTTTCACTAATTTTCTGAACTACAGACGATGAGCCAGTTTGATCGCATTTTGGCACAAGTTTACTTGGATCACGATTTGGCAATTTTAGAATTAACCTTTTCCTGTTCCCAGCATTTGAATGAGATTCATGATAAGAATGAGGCTGATCATCTCCCACAGTGTGCTCCGGAGATATTTCTTTTCCCTTAAGACTCTCATACCGTTCGTTTTGCAAAGATACATCAGATTCTTCACTTCCAAAGCTTGAGTCTTGTAATGTTGATCCACTTTCAGATGTATCAATGTCAGAGCCATTTATATCTCCATCTGTAGATGCTCCAGTGATACGAGAGAAAAGATGAAGTGCATTTCTGGCAGCAGCTCTCCGAGGCCTCGACTTTGAGGACTTTTTACTCAAAGATTTTCTGCCATTCCGTGATTTCCTATTTCTGTTTTTCCGAATTAAATTGTCATCACACTCATCCAAGTTTCTCCTCTTCACACGCCTCCCAGAAGATGTCATGATCTCCACCTAAAAAGACAATAAACTCAACAGTCAAACCAATATGGCCCCAAATGCACAAAACAGAAAACTAAAAACAGAAGTTTCAGAACAAATGAGATCACCTCCATCTTCTGCTTCTTTCTCTTCGATCTACGACGGCCATCTCTGAGCGAGTCCTCAACCTCACTGTCCCCGGAACTGCATTCAGGCTCATCAGAATCAGAACTTAAACTTACGTGTTCCCCTCCAGATGAGTCATCTTCTGCTATATGATACTCCGAATCATTATCATCGCTATGCATCTCAATTTCTGGTTCCCAATCCATTGCATCAACAAACTCAGGCAGTGGATCAATAAGTGTATCCAAGTCCAATATGGGGAGCATGTGATAATCGGGGTCCAGACTGAAATCAACCCCCACAGCAAATCTCAGAGATGATGGGCGCCACTCAATTCCAAGAGCTCCCAGCCGCCGTTTCTGATACGTACTCTGATAAGGTTCTTCATATGGTATCATTCCTAGTATTGCCAACCCAGAAAAGCTGTAGTGAGAAAACAACAGATCGATAACAAAAAACGGTGTATTGTTACAAAATTCATCAGAGAGAGAGCCAATGTACCAGAATCACAAAGGAGATCTTGCATATTCCTCCGATATGGAGCAAGTTGAGTTTCCTGCATGAATTACGTAAGTATCACACAACTGATGGAATCATAACTCCTACAGGGTTATGTATTGGCTTTTGAATGGTGCGTGTATATTATGGATATGACTAAAAATGCAGAAGTTATACATTTCACAGATTGCATAAAAGGAATAAAAACATGGTGCACATGAAATAAAAGCATCGATCTCAAGAGATACTGATTAAAATTAGTCATTGAGCCATAAGCCATCACAGTAGAGAACATATAGTGCCAACCTGATCGAGGACATTTCCATGTGTATCTTGAATAAGAGGGCGATAGTCCCCTAAAAAGAACTGTTAACAAGAGTATAACAAAATTAAGTGATTGAATCGGTTAACAAGAAAAAAAAGAAAAAATGCTAGTGAAGAATATACCTGGTCATACTTGGCATCTCTCTGGGATTCACCTTGACCGGTGCTCAAAATATATAATTGGCCCACATCGTCAGAAAGAATTATAGACGTACCATCTCTGCATGATTTAGAAATATCAAAATCAGCTTTCAACAAAGGTGTTGGAAATAACAAAAGCACACTCTCTGCTGCATCTTCCATAGTCTTAAAATTTCTAATTACCCTGTTCAGCAGAACAAATAACATGCATCTAACAAATATATACATGCATAGCGAACTTGCCAACCCACTATAAGGAACAAAAGGAAAACCAATGGAATTGTCCATGTTACTGGAACAAGGAAATTTTACCACCACCTTATCAGCTATTTGAATTTATCACTCTTGTCAACACAGCCAAATATAACACTACATTCTGCAAATGAACATATGAAATATGCTTCACACCTTCAATCATGATGGAACTTACGAAGACTGGGCCACACATATGACATTATCTCCTTACCACATTGGCAATTATATTTACGTAGATTACTTGTAAGATCTCATGCATTTAAAAGAAAAAGGTGACAAGAAAGTTCAGAAGTAAAAACTGCATGACCAAAGAAGAACAAGAAAATGAAAGTAAAGAGATTTAAGATCAACTCACGGGGAGAACTTCCCATCAACCAGTTTGAAGGGGCCAACTTGATATGTCCGAATTGGTGTACCTTCCCAAATCTGCAGGCTCAGATAAAAGATGAGATGAAGTGAAGTGAGAATCATTATCAATAGAAGAAGCTCTTTGTAAAAGACTAAAACAAGAACTCACATCCCACACTATTGTTTTCCCATCATATCCTGCGCTCATTGCGATTCGAGGATTGAAAGGATGAACATCCAGTACATAAGTCTACAAAAAAATAAAAATTGGCAGAGTTATAAGCAAGTATGATAGTGTATACAAACAACATAAATCTAATATAGTGTCAAGAATAGAACGGGGTTGGAAGGTTTTGTTCCATTAGGAAAACACAGAGGCTAAAGAAATACTTATCTAGGATTAGTTCCAGATAACAGCATATAAGCATGACAACAGCAGATGTATATATATCATAAATTTTACTGATGCCATGTCATGCTCTTTTAGAGATGCTGTGGTCAGGACCGAATATGCAAGCACTAATGTTGAATATAACCCATGGTCTACTATAACACCACACCCATGTAGGTCACATGCTCGTTCAGAGATGTTCCATTATCATGGCACCAAATTTAAATATATTCTTCAAGTACTAACAATAAAAACAAGAAATATCTCGAACAGATTGACTCGCACTGCCTCAGGAATAGTTTGAGTCTAGAAGTCTAGGTCCTCATGGACCTCACCAATTTAAAACAAATGGAAAGAAGGTCAAGTTTAACTGATCTCTCCAGGTCGTACCAAATGATCCTCTTACCAAGTTATCATGATCCAGCATTGGCTAGATCAACTTCCCCATTATAAAAGGGGCATGGATAGATCAACTTCCCCATTTAAAAGGGAGCTAAGGAATATAAAATCATGATCAGAAACTAATGTTGTTCATCAATGATAACACAAGCAAAGTGCTTACAAGAGTTAATCGCGTTGTTTGATAGCACGTAATAAAAATGGACACTTAAGAAATTAGAAGATATTGAGATTCATTAACATCTATTGCAACTGGAAGAAACAAAATTAAACTAGAAACTCCACTTGTTCAACTTCAATTGTACGTATCAACCAATCTTTAAAAAAATATGGAGGGGGAATCACATCACAAGAATAAATCTCAACTGAAGAAAAACAGCACAGCTGAAAGTGCAAATCAGAAACAACTGTCATAAAAAATTTACAACAAAATAAGCAAATAAGCACCAACAACATTGTCATGAGTAGAATTGTCAACAGATCAAGCAATGACAACAAACTTACTGAATCCGTGTGACCAGTCAGAGAATGAACCAGGCTACCATCAACAGCATTCCATACACATATTCTACAATCTGCAAACAATGAAAACTAGTGTAAGGATGGCTAAAATATGTATATAGCAAGATAAATAAATACCTACGTAAAGTAGAACATATCGTCAATGAAACTTCCATGAGGATGGATTTTTAATGAGTAAAAACTACGGTTCCCCAACCAAAACAATAAAAACGAAAAAAAACAAAACACAGAATTCTTTCTAATTTTATCTGCTTAAACCATTAAAACTATAGGTAAAGATAATAAATGCAACATTACTCTACGTAAAAAATGAACCTAATTAAGTGAGGTACAAGATAATTTCAATATGCATCTAGCCATTTCATTTTAGCAATGTAAACGTCATTATAGCACAACAAATTTCAGATCGGCCACACAAAAGTGCCAAAGACGAGTATTTGCTTATTCTGCCATATCAATTACACAAACATGGACACATACCCATTATAGCTGCAAGAACAAAACGATTATCCAGACTCCATGCGATCATATTTACACCACGAGGGGTAGGAAGAATTCTCTGGCGTGGACCTCCCCGTGGAGGTTGAGGTGGCATGGGAGGCGGCGGAACTTTTAGGTGATATGCTCGTATCCATCTCCCAGTCTTTCCCTAAGGGTAATCAAAGTTCCAGAACAAGAGGCCACATATCAGGTGAATGTATAAATGAGACATACACAAGTGCTCTGACAAATCAAAATAACCAAGAGGCCTAGACTCTCATTTGAATAGATAAAAACTCACATGAGACCTTCGCGATCTCGGTATCCAAATGATTGCACTACCATCACGAGAGCATGTGACTATATTATCGTGATTGAACCTGCAAATCAACCAGCCATCATTCAAAGCATTTGGACCAGAACAAAATCTTTTAATGTACACATGAAAAATACAGCAATTGCATAAAAGGCAGTACAAGATTGGGTGACAAGACGTCAAGAACACACCATGTATTTTTGAATTTTGGTAAAGTCTCTTCCTTCGAGGCATCGGATGAATGAAAACGGGCAGCCACAGCACAACCACTGATTCCCGCATAAGAAAAGTTAATTACTACACAACATCAGAATTTCAAACATAAAACGTTATCAACTCAAACCAACCTGAACTGCACATAGTTTACATCATTCTCATGACCAGACAATACATCTATCTCATGATTAGGCTGCTCCGACTCATCAGTGCTGGATTTACAAGCATTCCAAACCTGTAAAGATCAGCATTCCATAAGATGGAATTATATCATGCTGCACATGTACAAATGAGCATAGGAGCAGCATCCTTTTCTTTCCTCTTTTTTTGATAAGAAACAAATTAATTTATTAATAGAATAAAAAAATGAGTACAAAAGGGATGAGGGATCCCTTGAATGAAATAAAGAAAAGGGAAGGAGCTCCGAAATAACTACAGAGGACACTCCAGTCCTTAGATAAATCCGACAAAAGCAATGTCCTAAAATCCCTATGATTTGACACACACAATGTCTTAAAATCGCTCAGAGTAGCATGAAATATAAATTGTCATCTTCATATGTTGATTATATCAGGACATGTGCTTTTTTATTTGAGAAATCATGAGAATAATATGCCTGCAATATATTATAAGTCAATACCCTTGCAAGTGTGTCCGAGCTTCCAGTGACGAAAACAGTTCCACTAGCATTGAATGCACAACAAAAGATCTGGCGGGTCGGTTGTGCAGTGATGGGTGCAGGGATGTTGTTTCTTCCTGTAGCATTAAAATTATTCAGTACATGTGAAAAACAAATTGACAAAAGATAAATAAATCAACTAAGCAGCAACCAACCAGCTAGAGGATCAGGAGGTTTCGGTACATATATACGTGGAGCAATCTGGGAATATCTAGCATCCCATATTCGACAAGACCCATCATCAGATGACCTGTGCCATTGAAGTACAGCAATGATTAAAAAACAAGTAAATGTAAAGTCAGAAAATTAAGAAAGGGAGGGAATTTGCTCAAAAAGAATGAAACATGAACAACAAAAGGCGTAATAACTAACAAGCCCACTGTATACCAGCAAAAGAATAGGGAACTTCATGATTAAGAATCCTAAATCAATATATACGTTATTTTCCAAAGTGAAGGCTCCAGTGGAGCCTTCCTGATAAAGTTCTTGTTTTCCACGTAACATTTAATCCAGTTGGGAAAAAATGACGGGAAACTTGTGGACTATAAATTGTGAAGTCAAAAGTTGACTAAAACAGTTTCCCAGCAGAATCCATATTCTAAAAAGGAATACGTCCGACTTAATATAATCCAGACAAGTACTTTGATTCGATCTTGCATAAGAATACACAAGCTTTTATGGTGACTCCTCACATGATCCACTGATCTGGATGTGTTACAGGCTTTGTGCGTGTGTAAGTGATTTGTTTGTTGATCAGTCTAAATCAGCAGATATTTAAGAATTCAATTAGACAATCGGCCAAGCAAAATGATTAAATGAAAACTAAACTCACGACAAAAGCTGGTAGAAAGCGCCTGGTCTTGGACTGAATGCAATTGCAGTGACAGCTCCAGTATGACCCCGTAATACAGAGATTGGTAACCCATCAGCTAGGCGCCACTGTCATTAAGAAAAAGGCTAATCATATAGCCAATTTTGTAAAATTATTTAAAAGAATTACCAGAAACACACACACACAGATGATACACTTGCTACAAGAGGAATCTTACAACTCGGATTATGCAATCGTTAGAAGCAGAAGCCACTAAACTATTGTTCGCGTTCACAGCCAGGTCAGTTATGTCACCCTTAAACAAAAGATCAACCATCAAAGTCAAATAAAACCAATGAGAGTAAAGGGAAATGGGCATGCCTCAAGACCATCAAATTCACAGATTTACTCACTTCATGGCCCCGGCAGCTGGCCAAGCAATATGCAGTTTCCATTGACCAAATTTTAACAAGACGATCATCAGAGCCAGTGATGACATATCTCCCAGACCTATCAAATATGGCTGCATACAAGTAAATCTATTAGATGGATATCTAGTATCACTATCAACAAATTATTTAGTCATGAAGCATAAATCAACTCTAAGGCAGGGGATGCAAAACAAGAGGGAAATATGAGCATTGCTAGAACAATCAAATGCATCTAACAGAAAATGAGTTAAAGCGCATCATCGATGCTTCCAATTCAACATTTGGAAGAAAGCACTTGATTACCTCTGGAGTTCATCATTTTTCAAAAGAAGCTTCTACCATGCAGAAATCATCCATAAATATTGATAGCATAAATCCAAATGAGAGTGCGTCAAGCAAGAAAACATAATCTTGAAACAAAATAAGGTTAATCCATTAGAGATGAAAATAATGCTATCTCCATCTCAGAAATAGGCCAATGACTATGTTCACATAGATTAAGAAATGGTAGTTAATATTTAAAAATTAAATTTTAACTCTATTTTCCTTCTCATTTATTGTTTGAACATATTTGGTTAACTAGGTCCAAACAGGAATATGAAGGACAATGATGTGCATAATATGGTAAGTGGCCTATCCTTGTGGGACGGATTAAGATGAAATCAAGCCTATCTTTGTGGAGTGGAGGGAGTGTGACAAAAGGTTTCTACAAGCATGATCCTCATCCATAATATTAAAAAGCATACATAAGCGCCTAATAATGAAGTGATGATTTCCACTTTCTGTTGAATAACTATATTTAAAGATGAAACTTACCACAATAAACAGCATTACGGTGTCCTCTGACACTTTTAATGTTCTGCATCTTCTGCACCATAGTGGATGGTTTTGCAATAGCATAACAAGCAGCACGGGTGGAGGCAGCTCGATGATGCCTAGTAAATCCACCTCCAATTTCCCTTAAACTTAACCCGCGCACTTGATCTGCCAATTTATGAGGCCAGCGCATATAGCTTGGGGGATGCGTACTTTTCTTGTCCCTCTCATTGTAATCACCTTGAGCAAGAGAGAGCAAATCAGAAGCTTCAAATGACCTAATTGTAACAAGGACAACACAGGCATGGACAATCTTTATTCAATCTACTCTTAAGTTACATGCTGTGAACCAGAGAAAGGGGAAAGGGCATAGCATGTCTTTGACAACTCAGCTCAACTTACAGAACATCACTACTGACTTTTGTGAAACACAGAATTTAGTGCTAAAACAGCACACCCCAGGCCACAATAATAATGCTGTGAGACCTAATATATACAAATTGAAGAGAAAAAAACAAATGCATTCATCAAGCTATTTTTACATACTGGCTAGAAGTGAAAAAGATCCAGTTCCGAGCAGTGTAGGAACAGTAGCTGCATTCACTATATTTCTGCCAATAACATCTCGTGAAGGAGCAACTGCACCTAGGAGTAATTGCTTCAGAAGCTTTACGAGGTGTTCTTTTTCAACATGGGGATGCCTAAGAACAAGTCCAGTTGTACTTATCAAACCATGATAATGCCAGTAAAAGAAGAAATGAGAGAGATTCAATAACAAACATTACCTTTCCACCAGCTTATTATAACTTAAGGGAAAAGATATGCCATCATCATTTTCATCTCCACTAGGCATGCCACTACGGGAATACCAAGCATGGTATCTTCTCGGTAAAAGTTGGTGCTCCAAGAGCTCATTCCAGAACTGTCCATAAGTTCTATGGCATGGTCCAGCCGAGAGGAAATGCATAATCAGAAAATATACCTCTCGGATGTCAATATCCACATCAGCATCAATAGGTCTTTTCTCCAAATCTATATCATTAACTTTTGCACTCTCCTTATTAGAGGAGAAGCTCAAAGATTTGATATTAACTGGAGTTGCATTACCAGTGGGGACATATTTCCGAAGAGCCATATACCCTGAAAAATTTACAATCAGTACAAGCAGCCTTCTCGGCCTTCTCAGTTATAAATTACAACTACACACCAAATTCAGGAGATGATGTGAAGAACTTTAAATCTGTAAGTAGCGATCAAAGGAGATAGACGTAAAACCTGAGAGTGGGGAAGGGGGGTCAATAAACACGATAATTAAAAGACCTCTTAACTTCGACAACATGACATAAAAATTAAAAAAACAACTTATCAAAAGACAGCGTCAGAAGTTACATATGAGATTTGAATGCACAGGAAAAACTTACCCAACTCTATTATACAATAGAACTAAGAGGATAGCTTCCAAAGAGAACCAAGTTCAATACCGTAGTGGCCGGCCGATTACAAAATTGGACAAGTCCCCCCCCCCCCCCAAAAACCCACTCTATGTCTGTTTCTGGTTTCACCCATGTGGATTTTAGACTTTGCAATCTAAAGCATGCTTGTTTTGGGTCTATACCAATTAGATTTTACTATCGTTGTCCAATACTACAACTATAATATACCACCCACTGCTCATCTATTTCTAATTTTCCAATAAACTCATCCACTATTCCTCTATCATTTTCATTTCCCGCACTTCTTCTCACAAAATAATAATGCACCAAAACCAACTTTACCAGCATGTATTTGACATCTACAGTATAGTCTCCTACTGAATCTCAAATCAAACATACATTTACAGAACATCAAAGAATTTTAGAAGTTGAATTTCCCCAAAAACCCTTAAGCCCGAAGAAACCACACCCTAACGGACGTACCGTTGGTCTACAAAGAAGAAAATTTCACTGACAACTACAACCTCTTCAGTTTTGCTCAAATAAACATCCACCAAGCACCCACCACTCAAAAGGAAAAGTAACAAAAAAACAAAAAACAAAAAAAAAAGGAAAACAAACCCTCAATAAAGTAACAAAACGAGAGTTTAAAATATATAAAATTCAAGAGAGCTTACAATTTATCGATATAACACTAATAGTATTTATTCCATTTTCTTTGATCCTCTCTTTTTAAGGTGAGACGCAGTGAGACCTTTTAGAACCCAAGATACTCCTATATGAATTATTTGCCAAGATTTTCAGAACATACTTGATCACCCAAAAATGCAATGCAACAATACCAAGGGAACCAAAAACAATTTCAGTTGGACGATCATAACAACGTGCACCAGCATAGATAACAAGGCTCTCTAGTCTCTGACAAACACAAATTGTGAATAAATTTGAACATGTCACAAAAATGTAAAATATACTTAAATCAACAAAACTGATGCAAAACCACTTGAAATCTTACACACCATATACTCCACTTCCAATGAATAGATGATTATTACAAGATTGCAATAAGATAAATAAACCAAAATATAACCCTAACTTTTAAAATAACCCGAACCGTGATACGAGATAGAATAATTATACCTCTTGAGTAGTATGAGCACTCTAACCCCACACTTTAAATTCCAAATCCCTGACCATACATCTCCCATGCGCATCACACTGTAACATTGAAAAAACGAAACCCTAAAATTTCAGTTATCCACACTCCATACTGCCACATAACATGAAAACAGACAAATACAACAAAACAAAATACATTCAATTAAAGATCCAAATTCCTACATGCAAAAAAGCCCCACGAAATTCCGCATACCACAACGTAATTACTGAACTTCGCCTCGTTTCTAGGTTTTAATATTCAAATATTTACCTGTAACACAGTGCCGCACCAGAGAGAACAATAGAGCTTGCAACTGAGAATGGGGATCGAATGTGACAAATTTTGGGCAACAAAATGTGATTTCGGTATCTTGTTTTACAGAAATCAAAATAGATAAAATTGAGGTTGAATTTTTTAATTGGAAATTCGATAAATTGGAGGGAGCTCTGAGTTTTGCATACAACACTGTAGTTTGGTTTGTAGGGAAGAGAGTTTGGAGAGAAACGAAGAGAGAGAGAGAGAGAGAGGGGAGAGAGACGAGACGATGCGTTTTCGTATATATATCTTTACGCCCACTCTTCTAAAAAGATACCTTGAGTTTGGAAATATATGAAGGTATGGGTGTTTGCAATGTAGTCCTCAATCTTCTGCTAAATTATATTTTTTATTTGAAAAAATAATTATCATAAAAGTTGGGGAACAACGAGTATTTAAATATTTGTACTGGTAAAAATATCGACAGTTTTGTACATGTTGAAGGAAAAATACAATTAGTGTGCCTTCGTTAAAAGTAATTGATGAAGGACAATTTAGGTATTCACCAAATATTATGTATATGTGAAACTCTTGTATTTGACACCCTATATAAAGGGGATCTGATGAATAAGAGAACCCTAATTATTCCGTGTCTTTCTTTCTTCTCTATTTCTTGTTTATTTCTGTTGCTCCTACAACACGTTATCAGCACAAGTGTTCTTCTCCCTCTCATCTACATACCGTGCGAACGTTTTCTCTCAAAGCAGCAGCTTTACTTTCTGGCGGGCATCTCGTTGTGGTGAATCAAGTTAAATTCTATTATATCCCTTGCCGAGAAAATAGGTCAGTTACGCTAGACTATAATTTTGAGAATTTACTTATAATTAAAGATGTACATGTGTATTCAAATTACACAACATGTTCGCTATTTTAATCCTCGCGCATAATTATGTTTGTTTATAGTTTGATACTTGTTTGAATTGGTTCTGGCACATAATTACAATGAGTATACATACCAGATTCTATAAGTCAAACCCCGACGCGGCTGATCCATAATTATAATTAATTTTGATGTTTAAATTGATTTTTCTTTGCGCATGACTACAATTGATGTAATAGTATAGCATTGATGAAAATTTACAGTTCATGTTTTCTCCTAACTGTTAGTTGTTAGTTATATAATGATTTCATTCTAAAAAAAGTGTTAGAATGATTTATTTTTCAAAACTGTTTGTACTTGGGGTGTTTAATTGTCATGAGATTACTGCCACACATGTACAGTCAGATTCATCACATAAGATTCATCTTAGTTGATGCCACCGTATTGATATTTATATGATTTATGAGATTACCTTCTAGTTAATAGATTACTAGTCTGGGATGTTTGGTTCAACAAATTAATTGATCAATTATTGATAACTATTCTTTTTGTGCAATGAACTTCTTGCGAGGACCATCTCAATTTGGCATGGAGTTTCGATTGGAACGCTTCAGCTCTTGACTACAAATTATCGCTATAAAATTTGAGAAGTGCCATAGGAAAGAATCGTATCTTTCCTGCAAGGTAAATTAATTTACTCTACTTTGTGAAGTGTGAACTATGAATAGTTAAAATTTGCTTACAATGATATGATATGTATTCGTCTATAAACGATGCAAATCTTTATATATATACTTGATGACTTTAATATTCTTGTCAAGTAAGCATGAGAAATTATATGAGTACATGTTTCTCCTATGGCATGCAATTGTAGTTCTGAGAAAATTGAGATAGATTCATATGTGTATATATATGACAGTATGTATAATCTTGACAATTTGTTTTGACATTTTCTCATGAAATTGAAAGTTATGTAGTCAAATTATTATACTCTAAGATTCTATAACTAGAAATTGTGATAAGTTGATCACGTGAATTGTTTACACTTAGAGATTTTTGTAAATTAGTTTATTTGCTCGAAAAATTGGGTACTTGATCATACTTGCCTATTAACTTAGTTAAGTACTATTGTATATTTTCATGATAAAAGAAAATTCATGGAAGTTACATAGTCAGTACAAATCAACTACATGATAAAGTAATTTTATAAAGTATCGAAAAACTTGTGATATATGGTCTCGAAATCTAATTCATAAGAAAATGATTAGACTCAGAAGAAATTGAGTTACCACAATTGATATTCCTAATATGAAAATATTTCCATGAAAAATAACTACACCCTGTACGAACTCTCTTACGATCATATCATCAACCGACCCTAGTGACAAAGCACTGTCTGACATAGGAGAAGTCACAGTCAATGCTCTAATGAATTTGAGATGACACATTAATCCTAGCTTACACTAGGAGTATTGTTTAGTTCAAAAATACCCGATGAGCTGCGGAATGCAATAAAAGAAATATTAAAAATGTAGATGAATCTCTACTTCCGATATTATCTATCTAGTAGAAAGAAACCCACTCATTAGACTACAAAAGGGTCAATAGCCTCAATAATGACACATTGTGTAAAGAAATCACAGAAAATGATATGATACGTAAAATCTCTTTACTTTCCTACTCTAATGCTTATATTAGCGAACCTGTATAGGTTAGAGTACGAAATAAAAGAATTACAATATTCAAATAGCTAATCAACCAGTGCAAGTTGTTGAGAGGCATGATCAGTTTCTTCTACAAAGTAACACCAAACGCGTTGGGATAAAGAAAGTTCTCCAGCCTAACTATGATAAACTAAATAGTAAAAATAACCCCAACGTAAAGGGAACAAATGTATCTGTCTCTACAGTTGTGGTAATGATACACCACAAAGTAAGGGACGTAGAAGCCCTAGAGGCCTTCCGATGTGCCTACCCAAATGGACATGGTGGTTATGGAAACAATGTGCAAAAGACACCTCGAAACCCTCTAAACAAAAGGGATAGAGTTGGTAATGAACTTTTAAATAATTGTGGAAATATTATACTTTTGTATAAAAACTGCTAGAGCAGTTAACTATAAGAGATACAAGAAGTACAAAGAATAGAGACTCACTGCATCGCTGCATAATGACCATCATTGAATCACAAATACTAAAAAGACGAAGAATCGTCAAATTCTCTAGATGCCTAATGACATAACAAATATAGTCACAAAACGCTCTATATGCACCAAGAGCTATTATATTCGTGTCAAAGACTATCATTTCAAAACTACATTTGAGAATGGAATTGAATAAATTATGATACTTCTAATGAATGTGAAAGGAAGCACATCTTAGAGAAATAAATGAGTCAATCTAGTGCCATGTACTCCATTACAACTCTGATCGTTGGATCAACCACTATCACCATAATGAACTTTGGAAAACAGAATCATATGTTACCCAAAATGAACTTTGGGACATTAATTCATATAGGTTTTGGTACAATTTTCTTAGACATCCAAGTCATAACATGATGATCCATATTTATGAAATTATATGAACATTCTTTCTTTCGAGTGAAATACAAAAGGGATGGAAATCTTATACGATGTACAGTGTCAGTACTTATTTTATTATAACAGAGTTAATGCTTTCTAAAGTACTAAAAGCATCCCATTCTGCCTCATTAACTGTTTTAGGGCATATCACTCATTCTACCAAGCTTACTGTTTAGCAATAAGTAGGATCGAGACCTTCCTATGCCAAATATATAAGCAAAACATTCCATTCTTACAAAAAGAACACAATATAATATATGTGGACCTATCAAACCAGAAAGCGGGCCATTAAAGTATCTACGGTTCTGGTAAATGCTTTGACACACTAACTGATCATCACATTATTGTCCACAAGAAATGTTGCATTTGAAAAACTCCTAGAAAATATTATATAAGGGCTCACCACCCTCCCTTCATAGAGTCTATAAGACTTATTAACTCTAGAGAGTTCTCATCATAAGGATTTGATGATTATTGCATATCTGTCAGGATCAATGTATAGCATCCTTTAACCCATGTGCATACACAAAAATGGTCTCACATGTGCCACTATCAAAAGGATATAGATAGAGGATTAGGCATTGAACTGCATACTAAAATGCCTATTAGATATGGGGTTATGCAATATCATTGCAACTTTACTTTATTGTCTCAGACCCACTGCTAATCAATAATTTATGCGTACCAGTTGGTAACTGGATTTAGCCTGATATTTTTACATTTACGCATATTTGGTTACGCAGTATATGTGCCTATTTGCGTCCCCAACGCATATAAATGGGTCTTTAAAGACAATTAAATATTTATGTTGGTTACGGATTTTCAACTATTACCCGCTATTTGAAACCTTTGACAGGCGAGATCTATTTACCGCTAGATTGGCGGATTGTCACTATAATGAGACAGTCTTCCCGTCGTTAGGGGGAGATAAGAAAAAGAATTTTCTAAGAGTACGACAGGAAGTATTTCCCAGTATGTCTCATTAGGATCCCCACACTTCATAATGTAAGTGAAGTAAAACGAATTATCGATCTTCAAAGTATGGAAGATTTGATTGTTGATGCATTTGTTAAAATCACTAAAGTGACAAGATCATATATACCAGCTGCAAATAAGCCTGTAAGGTCAAAAGTCGCTAGTAAGGGGCACAATATCGCAGATAAAGGTGTTGCAACCACACTTAGTGGAGGTGTGGTTGAGACCGTGGCTCCCAAAAGGAAATGGGGGATGCCACGTGGTTCGATGAACACCTGCTCAAGGAAGGAGGTAGGTGTGGCACAATTTGAATCATCAATGAAAAGAAATACTCTCAAATTATCTCTAATTAATTATGTCCATGAATCAGCACTGGAGGACGCTCTAAAGTTTAAGATGATTCTAGAGGTAATGAGAGTGCATGTGAGTTAATGGAAAAATCTTTCACGTGCATTGATGATGTATACATTGTTGTTTAATGAATTATAGAACTCAATAATATCGAACCACGCTCTATTGTAAGATATCAACAAAGAGCATATTGGCCTATATGGAATCAATCCAGGTAGAACTCGATTCTATGACATAATAACAGGTATTTGGTTTGGTAGTGCTAGCCTTACCAAGTGTAAAGCCTGTAACACATAATATATGTTTTGTCAGTAAGCGTAGTGAGAAGAATAAGTCCTGAGATGCAAAACTTACCTTAAAGCACAAGATTTTCTCACAAAGCCCTGGAATTGACTACGAGGAGATATTCTCCCGCAACGAACGTCATAACGTCTTATTGATAAGTTTCCGAAGGATTGAAAATGCAGCATATTAATGTGGTTACAACATATCTCTTTAGGGATCTTGTTATTGAGATATGTGAAAGTTTCAGATGGACTTGCATTGCCCAACTCAATTGACTCTAGACCACGGAGTGCATTTACAACATTAGATTGAAATGCTCACTTTGATTGAAATAAATTTGGACGGAAATGATATACCCGTCTAAGTGACTACTTGATTGGGAAGGGAAAGAACAAGTAGTATTGCCCCTATGCATTTATAAAGAAACACGAGTTGTATATTTGCAACTGTAGCCATTCATATCGATATTAAGGACATAATAAGTACTCTTAAAGAAATAAGAGATACTGTGATTGAGATAAAGGATCATGGGAAAACTCACTGAGTTTGTGGAATATTAATTCCTCAGTTTGCATATATCCAAAAGATCATCAGGCGATTTCACATGGATAAAGTGCAATCTGTTAGCACTCCTATGATTGGTTGAAGTGTGGACATAAGGAAAGATCCATTTGAGTCCAAAGAAAATGACGAAAGAGCTATTGGGAGATGAAATCCCCTACTTAATTGAAATGTGCGCATTATTGTACAAAAAACTCAATACACTCAACCATGTATTACTTTCTCAAAGACCATGCTTAGTTTAGTTTAGTTTAATTTAGTTTAGTTTAGGTTCAGATTCAGTTTATTTTTTACTCAGGACAACACAATATCAATTGAATGATATCAAATAGTATTTTGACATATGAAAGAAACCATTGACTCATATTTGTTCTTCCCATATTAGAGACAAGAGAGATTACAAATGAAATTGTAAAACTCTAAAGAAAATGTCAAAGATCTCATATAGAGAGATAAAAGGATTACAAATGAATATGTAAATCCTAAATAAATGTTGAAGCTACCCCCTACTACGAAATACTAAATACTACCTTGGTAGGTTTAAATGTTTGTTATCTTAGTGGCTAATGTAAAGGTCATTATCAAATCGGTTATGTATTAGCATGAGGAATACGACGAGAACTTGAAGATCAACCTATCACAACCACTCAAGCTACCTCATCACATTACTCATGTATGATATTTGAAGAAATTTATTAACATATATGGTCAGAATATTAGTGACTTGAGCTATACCATCGAAGAGTGTACCCGAAGTTATGAAGATGAAGTTATTTGCAACAAATAGATGGATTATGCTACACATCAAAGGTGACGAGACTGTTGATACGCAAATTTCGTATCCAATTAAAATGCGTCACGTAATAAAATATATGTTGAATATCAATTTTATATTGATTATTTTTATGTTAGGAATTAATTAAATATAATTCCTAAGTTAAAATAAACAATTTAATTGGTGATTTACTATATATTTTATTGACCAATTGAAAGCCGCCACGTGTCAATATGATGCAGATATTATTAAATTAAATTAAAATTAATTTAGTAATTATCCAAGAAGATGAGGATAAACATCAAGTCATGTTGGACCAATTAGAATGCTCCATGTGTCAAGTTGTTGCAGTAATTATTAAATTAAATACAATTAATTTAATAATTATCTTATGGATAATGATATTATGAAGGACCAATCATATCGCTCCGTTCAGACTCAAGCCCATTAGGGTTTTCTCCATCCTACTACTATAAATAGAGCGTCATTCTCCACCAAAAATCAACAAGAACACAAGTCAAGAATCAAGTGAAGAATTCCGGTACAAAGGAATATCAAGCGAAGAATTCCGGTACAAAGGAATTTCAACGTTCTTCGGTGTTCTTCGACGTTCTTCGAGAAAATCAACAACAAGACAAGCTCAAGAAAGGTGGTACAAAACCAATCTTGAGCTTAAGGCGGTACAAAGCCAATCCGGTATTACAATCCGGCATTACGAAGCCAATCTTGAGATTTTTTGAAGGCGTTACAAAGGCAATCTCAAGATTTTCAACGTTTGATCCGAGATCAAGGTGCTAAGCCCCTTCGATCGGCGTTTCAAGTCAAAACTTCGAAGGTGTTCTTCATCGTTCGTCAAGAACTTCGAAGACGTTCTTCGCATATTGAATCAAAAATATTTTTTAATTCAAAATCAAGCTCACAAGCTTTTGAATTAACGTTATTCAAGTTAAAGTCCAAAACCGGGAAAAATCAAGGTAAACTCCGACATCAATCAATCGAAGAGAAAAATCAGAGGATAACTAGAGATAAGATCCACAAAATTGTAAAGCTTACTCATTTGATCCCAAAATTTTACTTTTACTCCCTCCGTCCCGCTCTAATTTGCCTACCTTCCATTTTTGTTTGTCCCAATCTAATTTGCCAGCCCAAAAATGGCAAAGAAAGTCAACACATCTAACCCCTACTTTTTAATTTTATTACAAATATGCCATCTTGTTAACATTTAAAAAATCTGCCTAATTACACATTAGACTACTCCTAATTAAACCAACCCAACCCAAATTAATTTAACACCCCCCTCACACACCAAACCCAATTCTGATACTATGAGCCCATTCTCTCCCATACATTTCAGACAGCCCAATTCTCGTACCTATTCTATCTCTCACCCTTTCTCTCTCAAGAAACCCTAGTTTCTTGAGAACTTCTCCAGGCCACACTGTTCTTCGCCATTTTTGGTTTCAGCCGAGCTTCCTTGTTCATTTTGTCCAGATTATCTACGCGCTAGATTTCTGGGGTCCCTCTCTCACAAACACGACTTCTGTCTCTCGTACCTTTCCTCGATCTGCAAATCGATTTGGCCAAAAAATACTTGGATCTTTCAGATCTACGCCAGATCTGGGAGAATCAAGTTATTTGATCTGCGAAACTCTGTTTTTTTGCGAAAGGGGCTCGGTTCAGTCCAGATCTGGTGTCTATGGAGGATTCTTTTGATGAATCCGAGGAGTATGGCATCGTGTATGATTCTGAGGACAGCTTCGTAGCGGAGACGCAGTTCGAAGAAGAGGGAGTGGACGCTCTCCCTCTTGGGATCGAGGAGGCTCCCCCAGCTTCTGAGTTGTTTGCTGATCCAGAAATGAAAAGGCATTTCTATGAATGCCTTTCGATCTGGGTACCTTCGGTGACCAGGTTTATTCATCCTTTCTTTCGATCTGATTACTTAGTTTGCATATGCTGTTTTTTTGGGGTGTTTGGCTGGTGATGCCTTCTGATTTATGATGAATTAAGTTTGAGGTGTGTTTGTGCCGAATTCTCTCTTGATTTGTTCGTGACTTGCTGTTTTTCGGGGGGTTTGGCTGGTGATGCCTTCTGATATGATGATGAATTGATTTTGGGTTGTGTCTGTTCTTCCGTTCAGTTTGATTTGATCGTGATATGCTGTTTTTCGGGGGGTTTGGCTGGTGATGCCTTCTGATTAACTGATGAATTGATTTGGGTTGTGTCTGTTCTTCCTCTCACTTGATTTGTTCGTCATTCTGTTGCTAGGGTTGCCTGGTTGTTGATGCCTTCTGATTAACTGTGATGATTTGCACTGCATATCTGAAACTTGCTGCATGTTACAGTTTGATGGGTGAAATTCTGTTTTACACTGTTTGGTGGCCAAATTAAAATGAAGAAAAGAATTTGCTGATTAATTTTGTAGCTGCCCAGCTGTAATTCAGTTTTAGCACATTTTTTTTGTGAAATTGAGCAGTTCTAGTCTTGGAAATGAGTAGCTTAAGTTGGTCATTTAATATGACCAGCTTAATGTTGCTGTTTCTGAGCAGTGGGTAATTATGTTTTTCCCGATGATGAAATTTTTCTGAGGGAAAGTAAAAAAAATGAATGGAAAATACAGATTTCATTGATTTCAAATGTTTACAGTTTAAGCAAAATGAACACTTTCATAAGTGTTTACACTGTAAACAAAAGACAAAACAATCCAGATCCCTATTTTTAATCTACATGTAGCCCAAATCAGTTTAGTAATGTCACCAATTTTACCATATTTGTTGAAATTAACAAATGTGTTAAAATTGTGGAGACTTACTAAGCTGTAAACCACTAAATGATGAAATTTTTCTGATAGTGGGTACTTACTTGTTCCAATATGCAGCTCTTAATAACTCCACTGTTTATAGAGTCGATTGGTTTTGTAACCAACGTGCCTCTAGCTCTATTTGCACTGTTTCTGATGGCCGGTTCTTGTTTTGTGAATGGGAAAATACCAATCTTCCCATCGAAAATAAGTTCCCCTGAATCTGAATATTGTGGCCTAGCCACAGCACACATGAACATGACTTTTTGGATAAAACGCTTGCTTTTACATGCCCGGTAAGGGTCTTCTTCTGCAGCAAGCTTATATGCTCTTTCTGTGGCCCTTTGCATGTAAAACCATTTTTCGTCTATGTGCACAATATTATGCATGCTCTCATATTTGCATTTTTGGGTGTTTGTGTCTTGGTGCAAAAAACAAAGGCTGTACTTCAGCCTTTGTAATTTGTTTGCATCAGTGAGTGATGGTTTAATTGAGTTAGTATGAGCTTTGATCTTACCTGCTTTGACCCATCTCCCTACTTGTGACTTGCTAACCTCTAACTCCTTGGCAAGTCGCCTTATGGTTCCCCTCTTTTCGAATGGTATCGCCTTCATGGCTTCTTCGTCTAGTTTTTGAATGCTAGATGAAGGTTGTCGGGGCCTTACCTCCGGAAAAGAGATGGGGACATCAGCTGAAACTTGTTTTTTTGCAGCCTGCCAAATGCACCGTATTGTCCGAACCGAGACTCCATATGATGTTGCGACTTCACCGGTGATGCCGTACTTCAAAACGCCATCTTTGTTGTTCGAAAGAAGGCGTTGAGCAATGCGAAGTCGATCTGATGGAGCAAGATTCTTCCCCTTTTTGTGATTTGTCATTGTAAATTAGAATATCTGAAACTGTTGTTGTAAAAATTCTGTCCAAAATGCATTCAATGCATTTTGGACTCTATTTATAGAGTTAGATGAATTTGTAACTCAACTGTAATTTGAAATTTTTGGGGGTAAATTTGAATTGTAAAACCCAATTTTTGAGCATATCTTACTGCTGTAATTCAGGTTTTTTGGAGGGGAATTTTCCCCCCAAAAAAAATCAATGTCATAAGCTCCATTTTCAAGTTTCTTTGTGTTGATTTTACTGTTTTTACTGTTTTTCAGTTTTTTTTTTTTTTTTTTTTTACTGTTCATCTTAATTAAGGAAAGGGAGGAGAGTGTTAAAACACTAATCCTCCCTTAAAAAATTAATCACATTTGAAAAAGTCAACAAAACATCACACTCAACAGCTTTTTCTTAAGCTCCGTGCCCGGCCAACGTAGGCAAATTGGGCCGGGACGGAGGGAGTACATCTTTTTCTTGTTTATACATTTTATACACGAAATTTGTTGTTACAAATTTGGCACGCCCAGTGGGACCTCTCTACCTCTCATCTCATCTCCTTAACCAACAACTGAAGATAGTGTTATGGCGCCTCATAAGATCACGCTGACGAAGATCGCTACAACAAACTCTCCAACTGCAAACGTCAATGTCGTCACAAGGAGTATGTCAAGTAACTCGCGATCGTTGGCATCTTCAGAGGGAAATACTTCTTCCGAGGCTACTAAGAAGGATTTGCGAGACATCGCTGATAGCAATAGAGATGAAAGTGAGAACTCTGCATGTTCTACTCCTCGTTCTTCATCAAGTTCAGAAGCAGCTCCGATCATGACAACAAATGCTTCGACTCTTGAAGAACAACTTGTAAGCTTGACCAAAGCCATTGAAGGGCTTACAAGACATGCACAAGAGCAAGACTCCTTGATCGCAAAACTGAGAACTAAAGTCGATAGCAGTACTACAAGTCACGCTCATGGAAAAGAACCCGTTGAGGAATAAGACGAGGCTGAAGAATCTGCGGGACATCAATATCAACCAAACGAGAAGGAGAGAACCATGGATAAACTGCAAGTCTCCTCCGATGGTATGGTCCATGTTGATCAACTAAAAGAGATCATCTTAGGAACCCTAAAGGACAAGTTTGACGGGACGTCTAAGTCATCTTCAACTTACATCAAACCATACTCTCGGGGGATTGACAACTTGAAGATGTTCCGGTTATCAACCCCCGAAGTTCCAACTCTTTGATGGTAAAGGCAGCCCGAAACAACATATTGCTCATTTCTTCAAGACATGTAACGATGCTGGGACGTATGGTGATCATTTGGCGAAGCAATTTGTCCGCTCTTTGAAGGGGAATGTATTCGACTGATATATAGACTTAGAAGCCAACTCTATTGATAGTTGGGAGCAGATGGAGCAAGAATTCCTCAACCGCTTTTATAGCACCAGGAGAACTGTAAGCATGATTGAATTGACCAACACGCGTCAATGGAAAGAGGAGGCCGTAGTTGACTACATCAACCGATGGAGGAATCTAATCCTCAATTGCAAAGATCGTCTGTCTGAAGCTTCCGCGATTGGAATGTGCACCCAAGGAATGCAATGGGGTCTTCGGTACATCCTCCAAGGAATTCGGCCAAGGACATTTGAAGAGCTAACAACTAGAGCGCATGATATGGAGTTAAGTATGACTGAAGTTGGAGTCGATGGACCCCCGATTCACGAGTCTCATAAGTTCAAAAATGGGGGCAAGTCTTTCACCAAAAATCAAAATAGAGACTCCATGATTGTTAGTGCAATGCCCATCAAATTTCGGAGAAGCAATGATGCCACGGGAAAGAATGTCCCTCAAGACAGGGAGCAAAGGAAATCAACTTTGAAGGAGAAGCAGCAAAGGACTTATCCGTTCTTGGACTCCGATGTCTCTAGAATATTCGATGATTTGATCAAAGAAGATCTCATCGAGTTGCCAGAAATGAAGCGGCCTGAAGAAGCTGGATAAACCGATGACCCAAAATACTGCAAGTACCATCGCTTGGTAGGGCATCCAATCCAGGATTGCTTCATATTCAAGGACAATATCATGCAGCTAGCTCAGCAAGGAAAAATAGTGTTAGATGAAGGCAATGCAACAACAAATCTTACAGCTATCTTGGAAGATAATGGTCGTGGTGACACCCCATGCTACATGATGGACAAACAAGAAAGCAAACACGAAGATAGACATATAGAAGATGAAGATGATGAAAAGGCTCTACTTGAAGTTAAACATGGCGTACGAGTCAGTCCGATAAACGGGGAGTTCTTGAAATTTACTTGAGCCTGCTGCTGCAAAAAAAAAAAAACCCTCCTGGCCCGCATGAGGATAAACTGTGCACGGCGCGACCACCAAAGGTAAAGTATGTGGTTAAAATGCTAACTTACCCCACTTTGGCTAAAGTGGTTAAAGAATAGTTACTCTTGGCCCGCATGAGTATAAGCTGTGCACGGCACCCCCCAAAAAAAACAAAATACAAAGTGAAAATTTGAACTACGTTATGACTTGATCCCTCTCATCGGGGTACGTAGGCAGCTTAGAAATATTCTAAGTTCAGTCTAAATTGTGTTTCCCTCTCTGAAGTTGCTCCAAATTTAGAGATCCAAGCTCCAAGGCTGTCAAGTTATTTGATTTCGTCAAATTGGATTGTCAAGTTCAACCTCAGATAAATCCACATTTCCAAGTCAAATATGTCAAATTCGTCCAAGCCCACAATGTTGAAGATTCAACTTCTAAATTCAAGAACTCAATGGTATGAGTATAAACTACCAACAAGTTTCAAATTCAAGTTTGAGGCTCCTTGACACGAGCTTAAAAGGTCTACAAATCCAAATCCAAATCCACGTCCAAATCAAGAACTCCTTGATACGAGTATAAACTATCTAGAAATCCAAATCCAAATCCAAGTAAAGAACTCCTTGATACAAGTATAAACTATCTACAAATACAAATCCAAATCCAAATCAAGAACTCCTTGATACGAGTATAAACTATCTATGAATTCAAATTCAAGTCCAAATGAAGAACTCCTTGATATGAGTATAAACTATCGACAAATCCAAATTCAAATCCAAATGAAGAACTCCTTGATACGAGTATAAACTATCTACGAATCCAAATTCAAGTTCAAATGAAGAACTCCTTGATACGAGTATAAACTATCTACAAGTCCAAATCCAAGTCCAAATTCAAGAACTCTTTGATGTGAGTATAAAAATATCAATATGTCCGGAGAAATTTTGAAAGTCAGTTCGAGACTTATCCACTCCAAGACACGTCGTTCGTGAACAAGTCTTGAGGCGACATTTGTTGATACGCAAATTTCGTATCCAATTAAAATGCGCCACGTAATAAATATATGTTGAATATCAATTTTATATTGATTATTTTTATGTTATGAATTAATTAAATATAATTCCTAAGTTAAAACAAACAATTTAATTGGTGATTTACTATATATTTTATTGACCAATTGAAAGCCGCCACATGTCAATATGATGCAGATATTATTAAATTAAATTAAAATTAATTTAGTAATTATCCAAGAAGATGAGGATAAACATCAAGTCATGTTGGACCAATCAGAATGCTCCATATGTCAAGTTGTTGCAGTAATTATTAAATTAAATACAATTAATTTAATAATTATCTTATGGATAATGATATTATGAAGGACCAATCATATCGCTCCGTTCAGACTCAAGCCCATTAGGGTTTTCTCCATCCTACCACTATAAATAGAGCCTCATTCTCCACAAAGATCAACAAGAACACAAGTCAAGAATCAAGTGAAGAATTCCGGTACAAAGGAATATCAAGCGAAGAATTTCGGTACAAAGGAATTTCAACGTTCTTCGGTGTTCTTCGACGTTCTTCGAGAAAATCAACAACAAGACAAGCTCAAGAAAGGTGATACAAAACCAATCTTGAGCTTAAGGCGGTACAAAGCCAATCCGGTATTACAATCCGGCATTACGAAGCCAATCTTGAGATTTTTTTAAGGCGTTACTAAGGCAATCTCAAGATTTTCAATGTTTGATCCGAGATCAAGGTGCTAAGCCCCTCCGATCGGCGTTTCAAGTCAAAACTTCGAAGGTGTTCTTCATCGTTCGTCAAGATCTTCGAAGACGTTCTTCGCATATTGAATCAAAAGTATTGTTTAATTCAAAATCAAGCTCACAAGCCTTTGAATTAACGTTACTCAAGTCAAAGTCCAAAACCGGAAAAAATCAAGGTTAACTCCGACATCAATCAATCGAAGAGAAGAATCAGAGGATAACTAGAGATAGGATCCACAAAATTGTAAAGCTTACTCATTTGATCCCAAAATTTTACTTTGTACATCTTTTTCGTGTTTATACATTTTATACACGAAATTTGTTGTTACAGAGACCAAGCATGTACAGTCAACGTTTTTCTATAACCAGCAACCACATAATATCCTCATGATTTATGTAAAATTGAGGATGAAGAGATTTTCAAAACTCTCTTGATAGATGTATGTATCAAGGGAGAGATGTAGACTTCAGGGGGAGTCTCAACAAAGGTGCGTTGCACTCTTTTTCCCTTTGATCAAGGTTTATTTTTTTCCCACTGGGTTTTGTTACTTGACAAGGTTTTTAACGAGGCAATAAGTTATGCACCAATTCCCCTTTGACTTGGCACAAGGGGGAGTGTTGAAGGAAAAAACACAATTAGTGTGCCTTCGTCAAAAGTAATTGATGAAGGGCAATTTAGGTATTCACCAAATATTATGTATCTGTGAAACCCTTGTATTTGATACCCTATATAAAGGGGATCTGATGAATAAGAGAACCCTAATTATTCCGTATCTTTCTTTCTTCTCTATTTCTTATTTATTTCTATTTCTCCTACAACAGTACATAAATTTTATAGAAATATACATGAATATATTAAAATTGATATAAAAAAAATACTGAATATTGATTAAAATTTACTAAAACTTGGAAAATTATCATCATATTTAGAAAGTATATAAAAGAATTATTAAATTATTAAATATATTTAACATGAAAAATCAACAACGTATGAGATAAATATAGATAACAATGTAATAATATGTTATCTAACATTACAAGAAGATTTTAAACTAGGAGTAGACCAAAAAAAATCGAAATATTCATATACTATGCTTGTCATATAGAAATTACAGAAATACTAAAATTCTTGGCAAACCAAAATCAGCGACACATAATCATATTAGAGTGGGACTTGGGTGCACCATGTGCATAAGAGTGCTATGGTGCAACACTCCCCAAAATCCTAAAAAAAAAAAAACCTAAAACAACCCCGAAAAAACCCTAAAACACTAAAAAACCTTAAACCCTAAAAAAACCCGAGAGACTTGAAAAAACCCTAAAACCACCTAAAAACCCTAAAACCCCAAAAGCCCCCCAAAAAACCCTGAAAATCCTAAACCCTGAAAAACCCTTATAACTCCCTAAAAACCCCAATGTGCATAATAAGGCTTATTGTGCACATGGTGCACCCAAGTTTTTGTCATGATATTGTACTGATACTAAATGAATTCGATTACCAAATTTTCCGTATGTATTGTACTTGATACTATATCAAAAAAATTATATGCCATTTTGCTACGATCCCAATATGATTTTTTTATGACAATATGAATGTTTCTAACAATAATATTTATATTGCTCTCTGAGTGATTAGGGTTTAAAATTTGGGGGTGGTTGCCAAGCAAGATCCAAGAGGACCCCACCACATATGAAAAACAAACAATGAAACTTGGTAAGACCTGCAAAACACATAAGAAGAGGGGGGAGGGGGAGGGAATGAAGGACGGGACTTTAAAAGAGACTAGATGGGGGCGCTAAGGAGAAATCTCATAAGAAGAAAACCCGAAGGCATACTAGAGACACCTTAATTTAAAGATTCTTGGTTTGGTTTTACCTTGATTTTCTGGTCCACCCAAGGAATCCTCCCCTGAAAATTTGCACAACTCTCTCTCCCTCACAGGTGTTGAATCTACCCTGTTTTCGCTTTAACCAATCATCCCTACCAGTTTCGTAAAGATACCTCACTTATCAGGAAGTTGCTCGCCCCTCGCATCTTTGTCGTACGGAAAATTGATTAACTCTTCACGCTTGAATGCCAAGTTCCCTCTCTGTGAAAGATATTGAGGACAACATATTTCTCTTTATATTTGGCTCTTGTGATGTGCGACAAGTTCTCAATGCTGTATCGTGGGCATATGACCTTTATCTCTTGATTCTTAATAACGAACTTGTACACTGTTATTCACCACCTCGAGTTCAAGTTCTATCCATTTTCGCTCCACGTCCATAGGCTTTCTATAGGCCTTTTGTGAATTTTGATGTTGCTAAGCTTATCAGTGACTATGTGGGCTACCTTATTTATGTCAACCATGATCATGTTGGCCTTGTTATTGGCCGGTTCCTCCAGATTTTTATCGATATTGACACAAATGTCCCCATCAAGCGCATTGTTACTATATCTTCTAATGGCAAGGAGGTCCATTGTTATTTGCAATACAAACGCCTCCCCTATTTTGCTATTACTGTGCAGGCATGGGCCATGTTGATTGTGATTGCGCTAGAAAGCCAAATCATCCTCCTCTGCTTCGTTTGTGCTTCAATATGGTGCGTGGCTGCGCCCACCTATCCTTGTAAGCCCGTTCTCTTCCGCTCAATCCTCCACCAATAAAGCCTCCTCGACCACTGCTCCTCTACAACTACACCAGACCTCCAAATCATCTGTATGCCTTGCCCGCTACAAATATTACTCCAACCCCCCACATCGAACCTACACCATCCTCCTCTCTCGTCGATATTATCCCATTACTCCGTCATAGTCATGAAGCCCCACTTATGAACTATTGACCTAATGTAATTGGCACCAGCTCATTTGTCATCCCATCACCTCATCTCTCTTATATCAACTCTTAGGTTCACATCGAGCTAGTCGCTTCCTTCAATCCAAACACACATCAGTCATCAACAACTCGCATACATCCTCGTCCATTCCCTTTTCATGATACCACAATGCCTCCACCCCACACTCCCACCTCGCAATCTTCTAATCTTCCCTTGGTACTCTCTCTCTCCTCTATTAACTCCATAAACTTCCCAACATGCACCACAACCTACAACCAACCCTTCGAGTCATTTTCTTATCCAAACACTAGTTACCTTGGCTTCTCCAGTCCTAGCTCGAAAATTTAAATGCACATAATCCCGCATCTCTCAATCCTCAACCCAGCCTACCATCCGTTCCTCATCCCCCTAACACAACTCAAAGATGAACCTTTTTACCCATCCTTGTTCCCTCTGGGCCACCAAGAAACCGAAGCTTGGCTTCTCCCCCCCCCCCCCCATCCCCATTGATGTTCTAGAATCACTAATATCAATGGCGGTGATTGTTGTGGAAGACCGGTCATGCCAACAACGATGAATCTCTTAAGTTGGAACTATTGGGGGCTTGAGAATCTCTGTACAGTTCAGGAGTTGCGCCAGATCATTCGCATGAAGTCTACTGCCGTCATTTTTCTTTGCGAAACTAAAATCACTTCTTCAGCCATCGACGCTCTTAAAAATTATTGAGGTCTTTCTGGAGTCTCTGGTCCACCCTATCGACCTTTCAAGCAGCCCCGCCCTTATGTGGAAACGGTATATTGGTGTTAATATTTGCTCTATGTTGGATCGGTTCATTGATGCTATTGTTAACTTTGATAATAAACATTACCACATTACTGGCTACTATGGAGAACTAGAAGTCTCTCGAAGATGGGCTGCTTGGAAGAATTTTGGCATCTATATGCTTTGCCTTCCCTCCCATGGATTTGTTTGGGGAGCTTTAATGGGGTCCTCGCTACGTCGAAAGCAGTGGGGGTTTCACACCGACCTCTTTGGCAAATGTAGATCTTCTTGGATGCTCTATCTCTTAGTGGTCTCTTTGACTTGGGATTTTGGGGGATCTAAGTTCACTTGGGGTCGACTCCTTCTCTTCTCACAGACTCAAATAGGTTGGCCTGAGCGAGCTTGTGGAAATGCATAACTGCAACATTCATTTGATTCCACAATTGTCCGCCATATTCCGTCCACCTCTTCCGATTATGCCTAGCTTCTTGTTTGCCCACAGGTTGGCCCTTAGATTTCCAATTTTAATGGTTCGTCTGAGCCATTCCGGTTTGAAGCAGTCTGGATAAAATCCTTCGAATGTTCCATTGTTATAAAAGATCCCTGGAATTATTCCCTGGACTCCCTCCTGGATAAAATTCGCAATTAGGCTCATTAATTGTGGAGGCAATGTGCAATCTTCCATCTCGAAAGATATCAAAGAAACTGCGGCACAACTAAATCTATTTAAATCTGGGATAATCACTGAAACCATTAAAAGCGCAGATTGCTAAGCTTCAAGCCAATGAATAAAATCACTTCGAGCTAATTATATATATGTCAATGCACATAAAAGGCCCAATGAGAAAAAAAGTTATAAGCCATTACTACATTAATTTAACAAGGATGTCTATGTACTCAAAGAGGAAAAGAGTAACAAGGATTAACTAAATTGATTTATGCTGCATTCCATCTATATATCTACAATTCAGAACGTTTCCAATAAAAAAGATTGGTTCCATCCATAGAATAAAATCTACTTTAATATTAAAAGAGAGTTGCAAAAAGAAAAGGGGGAAAAATGTGTCTCATCCACCTTCTTTTATGGATTCTCACTTTGTTTCATTTTCTTTATCTTTTTTATATTTCCTTCAAAATTTCAAGGTCTTATAACTTTTTCGTCTCAACTCGGTTTTCCATATGAAATATATCAAATTATTAATCTTTTAACAATCTTCGATTTAACATCCATGCATATATTATAATTAAAATATTGATGTTTAAGTGTAGAATATCGTGTGGGGGTGATAATGATATATTTCTATTTCTAGACATTTTTAGTTTAAAATTAAAATGTGATATTTCCAAATATAATCTTTTTTTGAACGGATTAAAATTATTTACTTTAATTTTATGTTTTTTCATCTTAATAATTTTTTGACAGTTTAAATTATTTGGTTTAAAAAAATTCATAAAAATATAAATTTGTTAAGTTTACATTTTACAATAGAATAAAACTTAAATATATTTGCTAAAGTGATTTGCTGATTGAATTAATTTGCTTATTTTTCTATTTTGTGAAGAAAAATTATGTTACCTACAAAAATAATAAGTCATTTATTTTTTATTTGAATATTGATAATATAGTTTACCGCTCTATGTTTGTGACTTCTTATACTAATATTATGTTATTTAATATATGTGGCTTTCAAACGATAATTATTCAAAATATTTGACATTGTTTTGTCCTTATATGCATATGTAATTATTACAACCTGTGCAATGTACTACTGAAATAATAGGGAGAGAAATGAATCAAATTTCTAGAATGAATTTAAAATTTTACTTAAAATATCCAACATTATTAGATCATGCATTCAAATAATTGAATTAACAAAAGTTATGAAAATATAATTCGTAGTTTCAATTTGTGGTAATGAAAGATATTAAAAGTAAAAATATAAAAAATTGAACAGTCAAAATTTATGCAAATTTAACAAGTAGTTTTAATTTGTCATAATGGAAGGTGTTAGATATAAAAAAAACACATGTAGAAAAAAGATATGTAAGGAGAAAGAAAGATACTTGGACAAAACAATATTAACTCTCGATTTTATATTCTCAAATAATATATAGGTGAATAATTAAATTATTACTATTATTATTGTTATCGAAAAAATACTTCATCCCGTGCATCATACGAGTGGACATCTAGTAAAAAAAAAAAAGATTGCGCTTGAAAATTGTTATATTTGTTGGCACAATAAGTGTGACCCGTTTCGAACGTGATAAGCAATAAACCCCAACCCAAATAGATAAATTGAAGACGTGAATTTTTCAGATTGAAAAAGGACATTAGACTGAATTACTTAAATCATGTAGGGGCTCCATACAAATATAAAACCACATACGGGTCCCACGCAAGATTACGAAACCACATAGGGTCAGGTGCAACTTACCCAAATCAAAATTCGGGGTGACAATCTATATCATGCACAACACAAATTTAATGAGAGAAATTTGGAACCAACTTGACACCAACATATGTACCTGATTCTGACCCAAAATTAGAAATGGCGGTTCGAACTGCCCGAGCCAATCCAAATCAGATCGTCTATATGTCAGGTTGGGCAGACTCAATTCAAAATTCCACATGTTCGAAAATTAGTGAGTTCATGGTCATTAACCCGTCAGTCCATCACCTATCTGGTCGAATATGTTGGGCTAATTATACTTCGGAACAAAATTCTAATGATCCAACCTATTTAAAATCCTGAAATTGATAATTTATCTTTAAAAAATAGCAATTATCCATTTTAAATGATTTTTTACCTATAATTTGAATTTAAATTCGAGTACGAACCTATGCATAATCTGAATTGTGACTCCTACCGAAAACCGGTTTTGAACCGACTCGATCAAAGTCTCCGAACCAAAATCTAGCTTTTGCCGCCTTCAACTCAAGGACTCTCGCACGCATAACGACGTCGTCGAACACCACCGGCCCCTCTTATAATCTCCAAATTGAGCAGGTAATTTCAAATCCCCAAACAAGACCTTACGAAATGGCGTCGCCGGTGATAACGCCAGAAGAAGTGCTGTCGACTCTCATGAACGACGGCACAATCGACTCGATTCGGTTGAAGATAATTAATCAGCTCAAAGCCAATGTGAGATTTTGTGCATGAAATTTCGTTAATTTATGCCGTTTTTTATATAATTTGTTGTGAATTTACATTCTCAAATGTGATTTCCGGCAATGATATGCTCGACGGCGTTTTTTTGGTTAATTATCAGAAATTTCAGTGTGTGTGTGTTTCAATTAGTGGTGACCTAATTCAATGTGTTTCGTAGGGATGATCGATAAGCTGAAACTCCAGTGAGTCTGAGTACTGAATTTCTCCTTTATTTATATGAATTGTTTTGGACTTGGTGCGAGCATTAGGGATGTAAACGAGTCCCGTCGAGCTGAATACCGACAGATTCGAGCTTGAGCTCGGCAAAAAGACTCGAGGTTCGAGCTCGACTCGAAGTAGACCGAGTTCATTTTTTTCAAACTCGAGCTCGACTCGGTAGAAATTCGTTCAGCTCGGAATCGACTGGATTCGTACGAAGTAAATCTCAAAAAAATACATTTAAATTGAAAACATTAGTTACACTACAAAGTGTTGCTAATGGGGACCTTATAGAATTAGGATATAAACTCTAAAGTTTAAATTAGTAATTTAACACAAACTCGATTAAGCTCGCGAGCTTGCCGAGCCAAGTATCAATGAGCTTGGACTGAAACTCGACACCTAGTAGCTTGAGCACGAGCTTGACTCTTTTTTCTTGAGTCGATTTTGATTTATTTGTTAATCGATCCCGAGTGGCTCGCAAGTAGGCTCAGCTCACTTACATCCCTTAGTGAGCATACATTGCAAATTTATATTCCAAGTATTTTTGTTCAATTGGATTAAAGTTTTGCAATGTTCTATAAGACGTTAGGGGTTAGTTGGGTGACAGATTGAGCCTACCGCCTACTCGGGGTTTATGTGGAATGAGCGGGTCTATAAGGGATGAAGGTGAGAGGAGTCGGGAAACAACGTAGGCAACTGAGGACAGTGTAGCACCTAGGTAGGGCCTAGTCGGAGTTGGATGGGGACTTGCGGGGGGTGTTTTACTTTGCTTAACTTTTGAAGAAGTGATTAAAAGTGGAGATTGTGATAAATTTGTTTAAAATTAAAAGTAGGTAGTATCTGCGAATAAAAATAATTTTGGCCAAATATAAAAACTGGTACTTAAACAACTTTTAGCTTATGAATGAGAAAAAAACTTCTATTTAGTTACCAAAATACAAAAAAGTTGGAAAACTATTTTCTGCTTTTAGCTTTTGGCCTAAAATCAATTTTGTTAAAGCAGAAGTTGTTTTACCACACTCCAAAACAACTTTTCCTAAATTATAAGCTGAAAAATACTTAGAAAAAACAATTACAGATACTCCATAGAACAGAGAAGTTACTTACATACTTTTTATGTGGAAAGGTTTTACATGTTTATGAATTTACTTATTGCTTCAGTTTGATTTGTATGATTGAATAGTGTACAGTATATGCTTTGTTTTGTTAATGGCACTAGAGTTGTGAATGCTGTTCTATCAGATGAGTGCTCTGCTAGCAGAGATGAAATCATGTAAACAGTTATCAATGGAGCAGAAGAAGTGTGCTTATTATTTGAATTTCGTTATCCAAAATTATTTGCACTACTTCTTTGGTCTAAAAGACGCTAGGTGCTAGTCGGGCGGCAAAATAGGGTCTAGCGCCTCATTGGGACCTAGGCGGGATTAATCAGGTCTAAACAATATTAAGCGGGGAGGAATCGGGAAAAAAATATAGACAGTCAAGGACCGTCTAGTGCCTGGACGGAGTATAGTCGGAGGTAGACGGGGACTTTTAGAACAGACTATACTATTTTCCTGCATTGCCCCAACAACCTACTCCTACACCCCTTTATTGGAAAAAGATCAATCAAATGAGTATATGATTATATCATGTTAGTGCTCGTTCAGTCGTATGAATCTTTAACTCAAACCAAAAGAGGAAAGGAAGGCGTAGAAACACTTTGAAAGAAATTACGAAGAAAGACATGTAATGTTCAAATACTAATAGGAGCATTGTCTCCTCTGTAGATGAAACCAATATATGATTCGTCTAGCTGATTCCACTTGTTGTGACAAAGCTTTATCTTGACCCCTATATGAACTTATAAATTTGATGCATTGCCAATGTTCTGGATAGGGTCATAAAGTCATTAAGTGCCAGACTGCCGGTTAGGCATTGTAGCATTATCTTGACCCCTATAAGTACTTATAAGATTGATGCATTGTCAGTGTATTGGTTAGGGTCCTAAATTCGATACAGATTGCCAGTCAGGTGCAGTACCCGTTGCTTTTGCTGTTTTTCTTCCTTTGATCTTGATAATATTATTGAGCCCAATATATTAGTATTATTTTTTTCCTTGAAGGACATGCAAAGCCTTAAAATTTTATTTGTTAATTATATATAGTGTTTCCATGTGTACACAATGATATATTATTTGTATCTTCATCTTAGTAGTAAGTATTCGACATAATCCTGCAATATGATGTAGCACAAAACTTTCATAGATTTTGGAGCAAATGAAATAAATATGAACAATTTTTTTATGAAATTGCTTGTGCAGGAGGAGCTCAAGAGTAACACGATAAAAATGGTGGAGCAGAGTAAGGTTCTCAATACACCTGGTGCTGAAAAACAGACAAAGCGGGAATTGTTTGATGCACTTCGACAAGAGCTCGAGTAAGTGATTATTCATCAGCTCTTTGTGTGATTATGCTTTTATGAGGAGCTCTTAAGGTTTTTTGCTTGATTGGGTGCTTTGTTCTTTTAATTTCGGGGTGTTTTGATTGCTTCTGCTCTTATGAATGATTCCAAATAAGTGATTATGAAAATTAGCAATTTCTAGCTTGGCCATAATCAACTTAAATTTAATTAGAAGTTGTCATTTGCAAATACTATTTTTAGCTTATATGGAGTGTTTTCCTTTTCTTTAACTTTTGAAGAAGTGAGTGTTGTAAAATTGCTTAAAATCAAAAGTAGATAGTGTTCGGGAATAAGATTGATTTTAGTCAAATATAAAAGTTGGATTGTTTGATACTTAAGCAACTTTTAGCTTATATGAGTGAGAAAAAACTTCTATTTATTTACCAAAATACCAAAAAGTTGGAAAAAACAACTCTTATCTACTTTTATCTTTTGGCCTAGAATTACTTTTATTAAAGTAGAAGCTGTTTTCCAAACACTTTGGAACAGTTTTTCCTAAGTTATAACTTATAAGCTGATAAGCACTTGGAAAAAAACTTTTGAAAACACCCCCAGAGCCAAAAGCTCAAAAGTACTTATTTTAATCATTTGCAAACGCCCCCTTAGGATCTTTTACCATAGTTCCTTTATAACTGCACCTGTCCATTGACTTCTGCAATTTTGAACTATTTGAAGTAAATCCTACAATTTCACAACCCCCCACCCCCCCAAACAAACCTTGGAAATTTGGATAGGCTTGCATGTTGCCTGAACTTGCCTGCTATTTTAGGGGGTGTTTGCAATTGCTTCTACTTTTGAAGAAGTGATTAAAATAAGTGATTTGAATAGTAATAATTTTAAGCGTGCAACTTTTAGCTTAAATCAACTTAAATTTAAGCAGAAACTGACATTTGCAAACACTCTTTTCAGCTTGTTTTAAGGCAGTGTTTGCAAAAGCTTATTCTTAGCACTTATGCACTTTTGGCTTAAAAAAGTAGATTTGAGTGTTTTTAAATACCTACTTCTGCTTTAATAGTGGTTTAAAATAACTTTTTTCAAGTAGAAGTTGGAAGCAGGCCTTCACATACTTTTTTTTCTGCTCATATATACAACCTCTATTTAAGATCACTTTTTTCCAAAACATACAACTTCTGCTTTTTGTATAAATCACTTTTATTGCAAACACTCCCTACTTTTTCTAGAAGCAGTTTAATCAATTATTCTAAAGTAGAAGTAATCGCAGACACTCCCTAAGCTAAAAGCCCAAAAACACTTAATTTAAGCATTTGCAAATGCCCCTTTAATGAGCTTGAATTTAGTGTAGTCCCGTGGATCTTTTAGCGATATCCACACCGCCATATCTCGTTATCTGTATATTGGAAACCTGAACACACTAGTGACGATTGACGTGGTCGCAAATAAATGCAGAACACCTGTACTTGAGAAGGCTTCTAGATCAGTATGGGAATTGATTTTGGATCAAAACGGTTTAGGAAAGGAGATCAGTGACACTGTTGAGAGAGTTTTTTGTCAACTAAGTGGCTGTGAACCTCCATTGTTTCCTCCACTAACTGCCGAAGCCCTAACTGAAGCCCAAGTCCAAGCCCAGCCCGTGAAAGAAAAGGACGTTACTCCTTCCACTTCATCCAAGAAACGAAATTTTAGCGATATGAGCAAGGAAGAAGCAGATGGAGTTCGGCTAGAATCAGCCATGCCCGATAATACCATTACAACGTTATCCCCCAATTCCAGAAAATAGAATATACTAAGCCGGAAGATACAAGCTTAAGATACTGTCACTTGAATTCGTTCGAAATGCAGTTAGTTAACAGTTCTGGAGCTCTGTTTCAGCGTGGTGTCGTATATGCGTTGTGATTCTTTTGCTAGTGACGAAGTCTTTCTTCTGAATCTTATTTACGTAGAAATAGCATAGTTTTGTAAATGGTGCGTATTTATTTGTGGGGTTGGCTAGTTGTCCAGATGTCTGACGATCGTCTTAATATCTCGCGCAGTTTGAGATAATTGAACGAGGATCTAGATCTCTGTTTCAGTTTTGTGTCGTATACGCACTGTGAGTCTTGTACTAGTGATCAAGTGTTTCTTCTGAACCTTATTTACGTAGAAATAGCATAGTTTTGTAAATGGTGCGTGTTTATTTGTGGGGTTGACTAGTTGTCCGGATGTATGATGATCGTCTTAATATCTCGCGCAGTTTGAGGTAATTGAACGAGGATCTGTACGAGGTGAAAATCTTATATACGGTTCATGTGTGAATTTGTGCACGCGCGTGTACTGTGTGATTGTGTGTGTGAGATCACGTAGGTGGCGTTACTCTGAGTGCATAGCAGCATATGCAATAGTGCAAGATTGTGTTGGAAACTGTTTGTGTGTGAAACTGTGTACAAGTCTGTGTGTATGTGTGAGAACTGAGAAGCTGTGTGTTACTATGTGTAAAGTACATGTTTGAAGATGTAGCAATCTGGGCGGGCCAGCTGGCCCAGATGTTGGGCCGGCCTACCCAAAATGCCATATGGTAAAAAAAGATTAGATGTGGTATTCGGGGATGGGACCCGGCCAGTCCAATTGGACCAACGTCATATATAGGGCCGGGTCGGGTCGGATTAAAATTTATCGGATTTAAAACTAATCAGTCCAAGTCATCCCACTCCCTATAATAAACTAAGACTTTTTTGGCGGCTTGTGGCCGTTCGGTCTTTGGCTCATCTCTTAAAATATACTCCCTCCGTTCCATAATAATTGACGTGTTAGGAGGTTCTTTTCTTTTCTTATTAATTGACGTTTTACATTTTTTTCACTAATTCTACCAGTTTTCTCCCTAGACTAAATCCTTAAAAATCTCTACTTTTAAATCTATAAAAAATATCTTTATTTGTTTTACATTTTTTTCACTAATTCTAACAGTTTTCTCCCTAGACTAAATCCTTAAAAATCTCTACTTTTAAATCTATAAAAAATATCTTTATTTGGTTAAATTTTTATCTCCTAAAATATTCCCGCTTATTATAGCGCCTTCTTCCCTCTCCCTCCTTAATCCAGGCTTTCTTCTCCTCTTCCTCCTTCATTCCCCAATTTAAAATTGAATAAAAGAAATATCTTAAGTTACTTATGAACTTCCCTAGTCTACATTTCTAACAGATAGCTTGATTTAATGATACAATGAGAAAAATTAAATATAGCCTTATGGAAAGCTTGATTTAATGATACAATGAGGAAAATTAAATATAGCCTTATGGAATTATCTAGATATATGTCTAATATCATTATCCAGAATTGTCTAGTATTGAGAAGCATACAATGGATGCTCTAAAAGCTAGACATTATCTAGTACTTCCATGAGATTTTAGTGTAGGTTAGTTGTAGGATGGAGATGGAATTGAAGAGAGAGAAAATATAAATATTTAAAGATGTCGGAGTTTCACTCTTCAACGAGTACGAGAAAAGATGGAATTTCAGAGAGAGAAAAGATAAATATTTAAAGATGCTAAATTTTAGGAGTCATATAAGAGAGATAAATAATTAAGTGAGGGATAAATTTGTCAAAAAAATTTCATTCTTAATTCTTTCTTTTCTTTCTAAAACGTCAATTATTATGGAGGGAGTACTATAATTTTTGGGCAATTTGAAGGCCGTCAGACCTTTGTCTCATCAAGATGGGCCTGTTGAACTTGGTGAATTTGGGTCAAGATTCTTATGATCCAATCTGCCAAAAATGTTGTGCGGCTGAGTGTGCATGTGAGTGTATTTATATAGTTGTCTGCATTTGACTGATAAAAAAATGAATCTGGATAAGAACATGTTAAAAAAGTGAACACATGTAGTTGTATGACTTTGTTATGAGGCCTTTTAACGAAAGTAGTTGCATTATCCCTTTTTATCTTTTGATTACTTTAATTTAAATATTAGTATTAATTTTTGGGTTTCATCAAAATGGGCCTACTTATTATTCTTGAGGTAACCAAATTGTTTTTAGTCTCTTGATCCCTTACTCAATGGGAAACCTAAACTTGTACACAATTTAAATTTAATCAATTGATGATGATGATGATGGCTAAGACAATAATACATAAATAGACTGTCTACATTAATGATTATCTATGTATCATGGACTTTAACCCGACGACTTGACAAGATTCTCTATTCTAAATTATGTTTTATTTGGTATTTCAGAATAAATTTTACACGTTGCATGTGTTTAGTTATTAATTAACTCGCGATATGTGTTAGATATTCTACTATTGTAAGACATATAGTCAATTAGGTTATGTTTGTTTATAGATTTTTCCGAAGGGGAGCTGCAACAATTTAGTCCAAATAATTTTATTAATGATTATTTAATTTTTGGGTATATTTTGATCACTTTTTAAGGGTGATTTGATAATATATTATAAATTTACCACATTTTATTCCAAAACAAACAATGAATTCAGATTTATGATTAAAATTTTCACGTCCAGATTTTTCCAGCTCAATTCGTAAACAAACATATTCTTCATGATGTCACTTAATGCATATAAAGTGTTGTGATTATTCTGAAATATATGATGAAATATAATTTGATATAGATAGCGCTCTCATTTGGAGTGTAACATGTCTCGCTAATGTGGCAAGATTTTAGACCACATCACATATTCTAGATAATAAAATTAGTTTTTTCACTACAAAATTTTAACACATCACAATAAACACATTAATAAGGCATGTGTTTATTTTTGAACCATTTTATCTTCATTATTTCATAACAATAATGTATACTCTATACATGATGCATCTCTGTGCATTGTGTAATGTATACCAAGTGACAACATAGTTTAATGTGTTCTAAACAATGACAACTTCCTTTGACAACTATTTTAATAATATAAACTATAACAACTATGATAGATATGTCGGTTACTCCCGACCTGATTGTTTGACGAGTATTATTCAAATTCTATCTGAATTAAATACGATACGAAGAAATTACATTCATATTCTATCCGACCCCTTTACATTTAAATAAAATTGAGTATGTCATTTCCATAGATTGCCTTTCAAGATAAATCCCACTCTTTCAAGATCTTTTTGAAGAGACTCTTTCAAGAGAATTATTATTATTATTTCGTAGTATAAAATATACCGATCTTAAGGACTAAAATTACTTTTCATCCTATAATTTTTTACTCGTTCAATTTTCATTACAAAATTCTTATTACTTCTTCAATTCCCGTAATATAAGAAAATGCTAGCATTTAGACCAATTTTCGCCAAATGGATTGTAAAAGCACACATGATACCAACTTTCGGTCAATTTTATATTGGCTGGCGGCGACGTTGATGACTTTTAGGACAAAATCAAACGAGCAGAAAATTATGGGACAAAATGTGATTTCATATGTGACATTCACATGAGTTTTTCCTTGTTGATTTGTTCATCGACGATAAAAATTGATCTAAATATGAATAATTTCTTTAATTTTAAGACGAATTTCGGATGAGTAGCATAATATAGGATGAAAAAGTGATTTTAGCAGAGTGGTATTATTCATGTATTTTTGTAGTCTTAATTGATGGATAATAATAAAAATTGCCCAATTACTTAAAATGGATAACTCAGCGTTTTCGGTTTTTTTCCCTCAATCTAGAAAATGATTTAATATTTTTAAGGGATGGATAATTCAACTTAAAATGGCTGCTACTTACTACTATAAATATAATTATCTTCATCACAATAGAAAAGGACAGGCTTAATTCAATGTATGGAGAAATAATTCAATGTTTGTTATGTAGGTGGATAATTCATATACTAGAAACCCATCCGAACTAGAATTCTATTCTTTTGTGATTTAAAAAATACTATTCCCTTCATTTCGACCACACCTGCTCTGACACATATATTAAGAAAAAATTATTTTTTACTTTTTGATTTTTTTGTTTTAAGGTGATGATTGAGGATGAAGATTTTAAGGGTGGAGATTGTAAGATTTCTTTTCATGTCGGGAGTATGTAACATAGGGTTGAACAACTGAAAAAGAAAAATATGCAAATTAGAGCCGGAAGGAGGAAGTAATAATTAATAAACACCCAGTTTAAAAATAAAACAATATTATTAGATGATACTAACTCCCTTTTTCGAGTTATGGATTTAAGTTTTGTGAAATGTCTCAAAATATCTATCTTTTTATTTTTTTCCACATTTTCTTCAGCACCAGCCTTTAATAAATGGTAAAGGGACAATACGAAGGAAAGAATAGAGAAAATCTTCCTTATTGGAGATTATTGAATTTTCTTCTAGGGTGATATATATATATATATATATATTTGTTTTTGTTTTTATTTTTGAATTTGTTTAAATCTTAATTTTTGAATATTTTTTCAAGTTTGGCGATAAAAAGAGAGAAGTAAATGAGTTGGGTTCTAACTTCCTCCTACAATTGAGTAGAATCAACTAATCATTCTTTTTTATTTTCTTTTCTTTTTGTGTTCTTTTTCACAATATTTAAAAGTTGTATAACTTTTTCGTCTCAACTTCGTTTTTACAAACAATATACTGAATTAATCTTCTTTTCACGATCTTCGATTTAACATCCATTATGCATATATTAAATATTAAATTTTCAGGGTAGTACACTTTTATATGATTACTATTATATATTTCGATTTAATATTTTTATATATAAAATATAAATGTGAGATATTATCAAAATAATATTTTATTTGAAAAAATGATATACTTTTTTTTTTAGAAGATCAATTATTTTAGTTTAATTGTGCATTTTTATAATTTCTTATATAATAGTTGTGCCTTTTTATAATAATTTTGGATTGATTAAAATCATTTTGTTTTAAAGAAATATGATATAAAAAATGAGCCGATTTGTTAGAGTTACAATTTACAATAGAAATGTTAGATATAATAGTTAAAATGATTTGTTGATTGAATTGATGTCTTTTTTAGAGGAAAATTATGTTAACTACAAACATACTAAGTTGATTATTTTTTATATTTAATTATTTAAATACATCACAATAATATACTTTAGTACCCCTTATTTGATGAACTAATTTCATTGCCAGATCTCATGCTAATATTACTAAATACTATTATATAATATATGTGACCTCTAAAAGTATTTCACCTTATACGAATATGTAGTGTATTAGTATATTATTCAAGTATTACAAATATATAATTATCGCATAGATCAGTATCATGCTATATATTTTATAACAGATTTTTACCTATTACAGTACAACATTTCATACAAGTAATTTATACTATATTTTATTCATTACTTATTTTGATTTTCAACATTATACATATTTACTTTTACATTTTAATAATAATTTTAATAAAAAAAATTTATCCCGTGCATCGCACGGGTGGAAAACTAGTTGAGGAGAAAAATAAAATAATTTAGAATTTATTTGTTCATTTCACATTCTCCTTAATTTTCTTGTTATAACTAAAACTACGACTGAGAAAAAAGTGAAGGTAGTATCTTTGATGACCATAAGACGAAGTTGGATAACTCAAGTGGCAGAACATCTACTACCTAGATCTTTGGTCCTGGGTTCGAGTCACTGTGAGGGGGAGAGGAGGATTTTTTCTTTATTCTTAGATTAGGAGAAAAAAAAAAAATATTTGATGACCATAATCTTCAAACAAATTTACATAAAGTAGTGTCTAATATAGAGGATTTTGTAAGTAGATTACCAAAATCAGCCCAATTTAATTGATCGGCACAACCCTTCTAACATTTTAGACGGACTATCATTGTGTTCAATAAATTTGACTTGATGGGCCGCAGACCAAGACTCAAATTATAATATATTCTAGGAAAATGAATCGGACTTTTGTTAACTAATTTTTTATCCGATGAAATTATGGATCATCCCATCTAACCTAAAAATATGACGTTGGCATGATAAATTGGGCCGGGCCGGGAGGCCCGAACTGCCACCTCTAACTGTTTTATCGAACATACTAGAAGAACGAAATTGAAAATGAAAGAAAATATTTCAATATGTGGGAGACTTTTCAACGTCAAAAACCTGATAAACATAAAAATTTGGCTACTCAACTTTATTGAAATTTATTAAAAACCTTATCCATATTCACAAGGCCATATCCATTCGATTACTTCAAAATAAAAACAAATATCGAATACTCCCCTATCTACTATAGATACATATTAAAATTTTTATTCCTGATATATAATAATCTCATCTCTAAATTTTGGATAAGATTATTAATTTCGTTTTATAAAATTTTGATACATCAGCTAATTGTCACAAATATGTATATTTTCGATAGATAAGGGTGAAAAAAATACAGAAATACTATACGCATCGTATCGAAAATTATTGAAAATTTAGAATTTTTTTGGTACGATATGAAAATTCAAAATTAATATTTCATTATAATTACATATTTTCGTATATATCGATGTACCAAAATATTTTCAAAATCAAATCGATATCATACTAAATTTTCCATATATTAAAAATTTCAGTACAATAGTACTATCGAATATACAAAATATATAAAATATTGAGTGCTGTCATATCATATCATTATCCACATATATATCTGTCCTCTAATTCTTACCAAATGTACGCTCTTAGAAGATTCCTTCATGCTTTAGAATTCTATATTTAATTTCCTAACAAAAAATTCCTTATAAATACCCCTATTAACAATTCTCAAAACCCTTCACTTTTTCTCCTCATTAATCTTCAAGAATTTGATCCCATTTCACATTTTCATTTTGATTTATTCAAAACTACATATCTAAATCTCCCATCTTTATTATTTTATTTTATATATAATAGCCATGTTGCAAAAAATATTTGTTTTTTTCCTTAATTCTTCTCATGTTCTGATATGAGTGGTGTTATTCCAAAATTCTTGTGTAGAATTAGGCTTCTTCAATCATTCTCAGTGGTTTTCTTATACTGGTTTTATGTTTTTTCATGAACTGTGGTTCATATATTGGTTTTTGCATTAAAAAGTTCTGTCCATTACTTAATACTAGTAATACTAATCCAGAATACGGATCATTTTATCTTTGGGAACAATACGTCCAATCGTAAGCATTAGTTGAGACGAGCTCGTTTTGCAGAGAAAGGTAACCTTGCATCAACTTTTCCATTGTGTTCTAGTTTTTTATTGTTTCCGGAATAGTAATGGGAAAGACAACATTGTTTTATTATCTTTGAGAACAATAGTTGGAACCCGCTCGTTGTGTAGGGAGAGGTTAGACACTTTTTCATTGTGCTCTAGTTCGTTGTTGTTTCTGTAATAGTAGTGCTACTAATCCAGAAGACGAAACTATTTTATCTTTGAAAACAATACGTTAAACTGTAAGCACCGGTTGGAACGTGTTCATTTTGTGGAGAGAGATCCGACACTTTCTTATTGTGTTTTAGTTCGTTGTTGTTTCTGGAATAACAGTGTTACTAATCCAAAAGACGAAATTGTTTTATCTTTGGGAACAGTATGTCGAACCCTGAGTACTAATGGGGACGTGTTTGTTTCACGGAAAAGGGCTTGACCTTGCATCTACTTTTCATTGTGTTCTAGTTCTTTCTGTTTCTAGAATAGTGCTACTAATTCAGAAGACGAAATTCTTTTATCTTTAAGAACGATACATCAAACCGTAAACAATAGCGACGTGTTCGTTTTGCCGAGAGGTTGATACTCTTTTTTTCACTATATAAACACTTTTTCACTATGTTCTAGTTTGTTACTGTTTCATACGTCAAACCGTGAACATTAACGAACACATTTATTTTGCAGAGAGAGGATTGACCTCGAACATTTCATCCAACATCAGTTTCCAAAAACTGCAATATTCTTACTGAAGAAACCTCAAATTTACCTCCAAAAAACCATCCAGTTCAAGAAAAAATCATCTTCAACAAGATGTCATCCAGAAAGATAAACAACTCAAGCTCATCCGAAGACGACGAAAACCGATACGCCACAATCACGGACGAGAAGAAGAGGAAGAGGATGATATCAAACCGCGAATCGGCTCGACGATCGCGGATGAAACGGGAGCAACACATCAAGGATTTGAATGATCAGATCACATATTTCAGAACAAAAAGCAGTGAAATGGCTAGAAAAATCAACGAAATTGGAGCGCGATTTGTGGCCGTTGATTCGGAGAACAGGATCTTGAGGATGCATGGTGAAGAGCTGAAGAAGAGGCTGGAATTGCTCGAACAAATGTTGGGTCACGTGGACAATGACGTGGATGATGACGCGACGGATCGTTTTGTAATGGATATTTTGCAGGATCCTTCGCTTAAGCCATGGCTGCAGCCTCCCTTTCAGTCTGTTGATGGGATTTACCAGTTTTGATGGAATTACACAAAGATACACACGTGTGTGGATAAAATCTCCGACTAGCTTCGATTAGTTTCTGCTTAGGCGCTAAACTCCTATTGATTGTTTATGTTTTCTTTTCGATTTCTCACCTCCTAATTAATGATGATTATGTCTTTTTCGATCTTGACTAATCGTTAAATCCTAATTTACCACTCGACTGGCCCCTACCTAGTTCTATACCATTGGTGGATATACATGTATCTACATGTAGCAAAAACCTTCCTACATCTGTAAATAATGTTGATTCTATTTTTTGGACTTTTAAGGTTTGTTTGTTTGTTTTGTTTTGTTTTGTTTTGTTTTTTTTTTTTTTGTTTTTTTTTGTTTTTTTTTTTTTTGTTTTTTTGTTTTTTTTTTCAATTGCAAATAAATACACAAGCCATTCCCAATCATCTCTGTTGTTATTGTTTTTTTTTTATTTTTTTTTGAGAGAAAAACCATTTCATAATTGGCGCTGAAAATCGTTCAGCAATGAAAGAGGAACCCAAGAAGGGATACAAGAGCAAGAGAAAAAAGGTGTACTCATATTTTTTGCATGAGCCGCAGATTCATGAGCTATAACATTATGTGATCTATTAATCCAATAGAAGCCCGAAATTGGTGACACACTTTTGAGGCAAGCAATGTCCTCGAGGATGGGGATGCAACTCGAGATGCAATCTTTAAGACCATTGGTTGTAAGGATAACATTCGAGGCATCACCGATAAAAGCTGTGCTGCTGAGCTAAAGGGAGAGAGCTATTGTGATGGCTTCTCGCAGCGCAAGCGATTCTGCAGCCTCCGGGCAAGTGATTCCAGGGAACACTTTGGAGACCCCATGGATGAACTTCCCGCTAGCGTCGAGAACTGCAACCCCAATTCCGGCTTTAGAAAGAAGAGGCGAAATGGCGCCATCGAAGAAAACCCACGACCTAAGCTTTGGGCCCGGGCAAAAAGAGAGATGAGTAAGTAGGGACTCGCAGAGCTGCTCCGGCCAAGAACGGGCTGCTTGGAAATCGCAGAGGAGTGAGCTTGCTGAAGAGACGGCCTCCACAGGATCAACAAAAACCTGATAAAAAATTCCTTTGTTCCTTCGATACCAAATAAAGTTGCAAACAACAACAATGAGATCTCTCACAGAGGGAGGGGCACCGAGCAGCAGCTCTTGGAGCCAAAGGTTAAAGGATGGCTGGGAGTGATCTTTGATAAAATCTGATAAGCCTGTAAAGTACCAAACTGATAAAGAAAAAAATATGAACATTCGAAACATCCGGCGAAGAGCAAAAAGCGCAGGCTTCAGAAAGTCGAAGTCCCCAGTGAGCAAGGTTCTCGATCAAGAAAAGCGAGCCAGAGAGACATTTCCAAACAAAGTGATGCATCCGAGGCGGAATTCTGAGTTTCCAAATAATCTTCCAAATCGGGTTCCTTCCCGAGCTCGCACAGGCCGATCCCGAAGAGCTCAAGTGGGAAAGAGATGAGTCCCTAAAGAGGTGATAAGCAGAGCTAACTGAGAATTTACCGTTCTTGGTGAAGTGCCATTGCCAGAGGTCTGGGCCATTATGTGCACCAAGAGGGATGGCCTTGATGAGGGCATCCTCACCAACAGAAGATAATGAGTCAATGAGATCAAAATTCCAGCTCTTGGAATCATGGGTGATAAGTGAGGAGACTGATCCTTGAGGATCGCAACCGGTTGGGATGCTACGGGGGGAGAAAGTCAGGGGGCTTTGGGAGCCACAGGTCACCCCAAATGCGGGTAGTGCGGCCCGAACGGATCAGCTTCCGGCACCCAAGCTGAAGGAGTGCTTTAGATTCAACAATACTTTGCCATGACCATGAGGGTTTGTAGCTTGGGACAGCTTGCAAAAAATCTGAATTAGGGAAGTACCGGGCCTTGAGGATCTTGGTGAGGAGGGAGGAGGGATTCGTCATAATTCGCCAGCCTTGTTTGCAGAGCATGGCATGGTTGAAGGCACAGAGATTGCGAAAGCCAAGTCCCCCTTTATCCTTGCTGCCCCCCATCCAATCTCAAGTGTGCTAGTGTAGCTTTCTCTTGTCAGGGGAGCTGCCCCAACAGTAAGAGGCAATCATGGATTGGATATCATCGAGGTCGCTGTCTGGGACCCTGAAACAAGACATAGAAAAAGTGGGTAGGGATTGGATTACAGTTTTAATAAGAACATCTTTCCCTGCTTGTGAAAGAGATTTTTCTTTCCATCCTTGAAGTTTACTCCAGATTCGATCTTTAAGAGAGCTGAAAATTTCTTTTTTACTACGTCCAAAAACCGAGGGTAAAACCGAATACTTTCCATGAGACTCCACCTTAGGGATGCCGAGGAGAAAAGAGATACTTTGTGCAGTAGTAGGGTCAGTGTTTGGATTAAAGAGGATTTCGGATTTATCAAGATTGATGCTTTGTCCCGAGACTTTTTCGAAGAGTGAGAGTGCGAACCGGAGATGGCGTGCTTCCTCCAAGGTGGCATGGTGAAGAGGAGAGTGTCGTCAGCAAAGAAGAGATGGGAAATGGGAGGGTCAGTTTTACTGACAACAATGCCATGGGTTTTTCTGGAGGAGTGGAGGTCTTGGAGGATAGCGGAGAAGACTTCGGAGCAAATGATAAAGAGGTAAGGGGAGAGAGGATCCCCTTGTCGAATGTCTCTATTGGGAGTGAGAGAGCCAAAAGGTTTACCATTGAGGAGGAAAGAGTAGGCAGGGGTGGTAATGCAGTGTTTTACACGGGAGATGAAGCCGGGGTTAAAGCCAAGGGCCTCGAGGGTTTTAAGGCGAAGGACTGTTCGACCCGATCGAACGCTTTACTCATGTCAAATTTAATGGACATGAGGCCCGGCTTGCTGGATGAGCGGGATTTCATGAAGTGGTGGGTTTCATGCGCAATAAGAATGTTATCAGAAATGAGTCTACCCGGAATGAAGGCCGATTGGGCTTCCGAGATAATAGTCGGGAGGATAGGTTGGAGTCTATTAGCTAGAGCTTTTGAGACAATTTTGTAGATGACGTTGCAAAGGCTGATATGCCGAAATTGGGTAATGTGGTCAGGCTCTTTGGTTTTGGGGATGAGCACAATGTTGGTATGGTTTGGGATATAGGGGGGGGGGGGGGGGGGGGGAGGTGAGGCTGTTTAGAAAGTCAAGGGCGAAAGAGGTAACATCTTTGCCAACAATTTTCCAGAATTTTTGATAGAAGATCGGGCTCATTACATCTGGGCCGGGGGACTTGTATGGGTGCATTTGCTTGAGGGCTTTGGAGATCTCTTGGGGTGTGAAAGGAAGTGAGAGGGACGCGTTCATGGTGTCGCTCACACGTCTTGTAACACGACCTAGGGCTGTGAGTCGGGCAGGGGCTAAAGGAGGAAAAAATGGAGTCAAAATATTCAATAATGATGTTTTGAATATCTTCTTCCTTCTCGCACAGAGTCCCCAAATTGTTTCGAAGAGAAGAGATATTGTTGATTTCTCTCCTCTTTGAGGCCGAAGCGTGGAAGAAACGAGAGTTTCGGTCCCCTTCCCGGTGCCAATGTTGCTTTGCTCGCTGCCTCCATTTGATACTTTTGAGCTCAAGAAGAGTATCAAGCCGCCTCTTACGGGAAATAATAAGAAGCTTGGATGCATCAGTGATGTCGGCATTTTCAAGTTTCAGAATCTCAGCTTTAGTAGTTTTGATCTTCTTAGCAATATCTCCAATTGCCTTCTTGCTCCAAAAGAGGAGGCCTTCACAGACTTTCTGAATCTTGCTCATAATCGAGCCTCGGCCACAACTCCAATTATCCTAGATAATATTCTCACACTTCGGAGATTCACCCACATTGCTTCGAATTTAAAGGCCCTGCTTCTCGGTCCGGAGGGAGCAAACTGAGAGACTTTTGCAAGCTGTAAAAGTATGGCAGCATGGTCTGAGAAAAAAGGAGCGGATATTGAACACCTTGTTGTTTGGGAACAAGGCTCGGGCATTCGAGTTCCATGTATCCCTGTCAAGACGGGCCTTTTGTGTGTCAGGATGGAGGAGCAAATGTTGCCAAGTGAAGATGTGGCCAGAAAAACTCATATTAGTGAGATTGCACGAATCAAGCGCTTCTTGGAACGACGATATCTTCCAGTTCGCTCGTCCACCGAAGCTCTGGAATTCATTATGGGAAAGGACCTCATTAAAGTCCCCACACAGATCCAGGCGGTCGAAATCGAGCCAAAAATCTCCTTGAAAATTTTCCAGAAGGCTCGTCTGTGGGGGACCTCCTGCTGCCCATAAATACCGGTGAAGCGAAACAAATAACCTTAGAATGTGACCTCAACATCAATAAGGTAACGACAGAGGCTATGCAAAGAAACCAAGACATCCTTGCGCCAAAGTAGCACAAGCCCACCAGATTTTCCTTGTGCTGCCACAACAAGGCCAAAGAGATTGAAGTCAGATTTTATTTTCTCTATATAAGAGGGTTGACATTTAGTTTCGGAAAGGAAAAGTAAGTGAGGGGATCTTGTGCTAATAAGCTCGCGGAGCTCTTGAATTGTCCAGGGGTTCCCAAGCCCCCGATAATTCCAGCAGAGGATATTCATAATGCTTGGCGGGATTGGTGAGGCTCACCAATCTCCACCTGACAAGAGACAATAGCATTATCCGAAGCTAGTGCAGGGGCCTCGTCTATATCAACCAGTTTGAGTTTCTTGGGTGCCGGGGGTGGCTCGGAAGTGGAGCAAGTATCTGGTCCAATAATATCCACCCGAATGGGCTCAAGGATGGATAAACAGTTTCCAGGAATAATCAGCTTTCTTTTTACCCCTGAAACGTTGACTTTCACAGGGATGTTGGGGAGTTTTGAGGCTCGATTTTTGGCTTTGGTGTGTTTTTTAGCTGCTTTTTCTGGCTGGGGTATCGAGAATCATGGGGACTTGCATAAGAAAAGGGCTCGTAGGGAGGAGAGGATCAGGAGTGGGTCGAGGTGGTGAGAGCATTATCGCGATGGAGGGGAGGGAGTTTGTATCTGGAATCTCATCCGGAGTTGGGGTGATAGAACAAGGGGGGTTGCTGGTTTGAGGGGGAAGTGTGAGATCAGTAATCGGAGAATAAGGAGGGGTAATAGTTTATGTATTTTTCCTGAACGAGGGGGATATATGGTATTATGGAGGAGGGCAGCGAAGTAGTAAGAGGTGATGAGGGAGGTTGGGATGATGAGTTATAAGGAGATTTTGAGGGTGCTGGAGGGTGGATAGTGGGGCGATTAAGGCCGGGTTTATGAGCCGGTGAGGGTTTACGGGAGGGTTGAGCCCGGAGCCACGGCCCGTAGGGGAGAGGGGCAGCATTTATGGAGGGGTTTGGGGTTCTGTTGCTGCAGATCTTAATACCATGCCCAATAATGCCACATTGAAAGCAAAAATCAGGGAGCTTTTCATATTTAATAGGGTAGGTTTTGTTGGTTTCTTTGAAATCAGCACAAATCACTCGCCTTAACGGCTTTGTGACATCAATATCTACAAGGAGGTGAAGAAATTTACTCATAACAGATACGGAGGAGTCTGAGTCGGAGTTTCCCGCTAGGAGAGCAAAGCTCCTGTTGATGAGTCCTAATGGGAGATTGTGGATTTGAACCCAGAACTGGCATCGGGAAAAGGGGAGCTCGGAGATGGCGAGTTCTGGTTTTGGCTCGCAAAAGACAAAGAGATATTTGTCCATTAGCCAAGGGCCATAGAGATTATCTTCTTCTCTTGTTGGCTGGTGAAGGAGAAAAGGACCAGATTGTCGTCTAAGGGAAATCCACAAAAGCCCTTTTTTGGGGTCCAGAGGTTGGTGTATAGTGCCATAATATCACGAAAGGGAATGGTGCGTGGGGCTATGATTTTTCCGGCGAGACAAAGGGAGAGGTCTATCTCGTTAGGGTAGTTCAGTTGGGAGGGAATATGGGTAGCTTCAGCTTCGGAGAGGGAGAGGTTGGAATAGAGGTCTTCTAGCTGAGAATCCATGGGAATGGTGAGAGCTAGGAAGAGGGAGTTAACAGAGAGGAGATGGAAGGCACTATGGACGGAGATGGAAGCAAGGTGAAGATGGCAGATCGGTGCTAAGGGGGAGTCTCATGAGAGAGAAAGCCCTAGGACGGAGATTTTTTTTCTTTTAATTCAATTCACTTTCTCTGTTGTTATTGTTAGGGCAAACAAAACTACTCGAAATCATTGGTTGAAAGCTGATTTTGAACTATATTCGTTTAAAAATATCAAATAAGCTTGAAACACACTTTTAGGTTGATAAATAGAAAGTTCGACTCGAGTTCGATAAGTAAAAAATATCAATTAAAGCTCATTCAAATTCGATTAGGTTAAGCATCAAACCAGCTTAAACACAATACTAGATGTTCGATAATATTAGAAACAAACTCAAAAAGCAGTAAGTTCGGTTCAACTAGAAATTTCACAACAAATTCCGACTAATTCTCGCCTAAGCGTTAGATACTCAAAATTTTGCAACTAACTCCGGCTAATTCTCGCCTAATCGTTAAAATTTTCATTGACCGTCTATATTTATTTTTCAATTCATTTCCGTCTAATCATGCGTATACGCGATCAGCCCCACTTAAATCCCTTGCTTGACTCCCAATCTATCGCTTCACCAGCGTCACTTCTACCACCTTGCTTATAACAAGAGCAAATTAATGGGCCTTGGAGTTTCCCCTGCCAGGTGCTACACAAAAAATAAATGGGCCTGGACCGGACCATGGAACTCCCAATTTGGGCCTCAGATGCTCAACAAACATTGTTACAGCCCAATTTGCTAATGATATGTATCCGGAATAAATAACTAGTCGCAAAAAATCGCATTATAATTGTAGCCCTTAATTGTCCCGTGAGTAGAGTTGTAAATAATTTTGTTTCGAATTCAATGCGAAAAATTTGAATTCAAATTTGAATAAGAATTAGTTTTTACGTTAGTATAATCTTGAACGTAAATACTAATATACTGGCCTATTTTTAATATTCGATTTGTTTATATTTCATGTATTTAAAATTATATTTTTATAATATATTTCCTCCATCCCGAATGAACTTGCACTTCTAAGAATCCACATATAATAAGAAAAATTATTTTTTGCTTTTATGTTGACTTTTCAAAGGTGGATTGAGGGTGAAGATTTTGAGAGTGAAAATTGTGTTATAACTTTCCTTTTTAAGGGTATACAATTTGATTGAGACGAACTGAAATGGAAAGTATGCAAGTTCATTCGGAACAGGCAATATATAATAGTAAAAGAACATAGTTTCCGTGTCCCATAAAAATAGGCATGTTTCAAACGAATTTTTGTCCCAAAATATGAATTATTGTACCAAAATAGGAGTCTTGTTTCAAATTTCAATGTCTCACTTTTTAATTCAAGTTTAAAATATTATTTATATATGCTTGAATACGATAAATAAAAAAATAAAAAATGATTTTTTTTAATAATTACAAAATACCTAAAAGCTATCGAAAAAACTAAAACCTACGCAACACAACTTTTTCTTAAGCAAAAGTGACATGCCTCAAACACTCCAACCAGATTTTATCTAGTTAGAATTAAAAAATTGCTTGAGAAAAAAAAAAAGCAAAATGTTATAAAATATTCGTAACAGACTAGAACATATATAAGAAAGTAGAGATTCTAGAGAAAGTTGGTGTATTTTTCATTCAACACATGAGACCTCTTTATAATTTTTTTTTACAGAAGTATTGTGGTGCTGCTTGTATTGTCGTGTTCACTCACTGTCGTGCTTCGAATTGCTACTCTCAACTCGGAGGCTTTGGTCGGAAGTTGAATTGTCGTGCTTTCGCATCGTCGTGCTTACGTAGTCTCGTGCTTCTTGTACCGCCGTGCTTCCGCATTGTCGTGGTTACGCAGTGTCGTACTTCATGCATCGTCGTGCTTCCGACCCATTTTCAAAATAAGTAATGTACTAATGTGTCCACAAAATACATGGATCTCTCTTGTGATTTACTACTCCCTCCATCCCGCTCAGATTTGCACATTTTTCTTTTCAGTTCGTCCCACACAGATTTGCACACCCTAATAAAGAAATTTCGCAAATAATCTCCACCTTCAAAATCTCCATCTTCAATCTCCACCTTTAAAAAAATCAACCAAAATGCAAAAAACAACTTTTTATTAATCTTGTCCGTCTCTACGTATAAATTTGAGCGGGACGGAGGTAGTATAACATAAAACACCCTTTTAATTGCTTCATGGCATTATTGTAAATTAATCTAACATTTTTAGTAAAATAAGTGATATATAACGTTCGTTAGATCAAATTTAATTGAGAGAGTTAATAAATATGCTTTATTGAGATTTGAGTCTCTAAATCTACCAACCACCGAACGCACCGATAGTTTATCGAATACTCTCATTTCATTTTTCAATCAATTTTGGCAAAAAGTACTTTATCTGCCGCCGCAGCAAGCCCTAATTTCACCCAATCTGCCGCCGCCACGCCGCCGTCAGCTTCGTCCTCACGGAGATACCAGTTCTATATCTGGCCGGCGGAGTGTACGGTGGGGAATTCTCTGGAGTCCATTATCAGATCAGTCAATCCGGCGACCTTTTAAATCAACAGGTATGAATGCGTATAGTTCATTTATCATCGTCAATGCCTTGTTTGATTTCTCTAAACTCTTTGAGCACTTTGTTTGATTGCACAGAAAATGGATGAAGAAAGGAGTAGAAAATTATTAAGGCCTGGATTTGATGATCCATACATTTCAAACGACGTCGTGGAGGAGATTCTGGTAAAGGTACTTTCTTTGAAAATAATTCAATTTTAATTTACTAAACCTAGTTTGATTTCCCCAAATAATTTAGTCATTTCAGTACTTAGCTTGAAATGATTTAATTTAATTTTAGTCTTGCATAAGAGATTTTGAATACTTGTTATACCTCTGAAAAAATTCCTAGAAAAACATGTTGCAACTACCTGAAGGCATTTTGGAAGATATTCTGCTAAGGCTACGAGTCGTAGATCTGTTGAGATTAAAATCTGTATGCAAAAGATTGAACTCCATAATCTCAAGCGCAGAATTCATTCAGTTGCATCTCAAAAATTCAATTGCCTGCCCCTCTCGCCGTCGGATTCTCATGCCGTACGCTAATAAGTTCAAGTCCATGGATTATAATGATATTTACGGAGAAGTAGTGGTTGAGGATCTCCCTGGGTCCACAAAACCCGAAGCAACTCTTTTAGGCACATGTGATGGACTGGTGACTTTTTACGATGGCGCAAGTTGGAGCATTTGCATTTGGAATCCAACCATGGGAGTAACGAAAAGTTTGAAAACCGAATTAGGTAGTGCATTTGTTGTCCAGTGGTTCGGGCGGGAGTGTGTTGATGACGATTACGTGTTTTTGATGGGGACTCAGTCGTGGGATGAGGAGCGAGTTAAGCATTGTTATATTCACGTTATGAGACCATTTGCTGATGAAGATTGTGATCGGAAAACAACCCAAAAAATCGATAATAAATACCATTTTTATGATAATAAGGGGTGCGGGACTTTTCTTGATGGAAGAGTTCATTGGCCTGCATTCGATGTAGATACCTCTGGTATCGTGACTCCAGTCGTGTTTTCATATGATTTGAGACGTGGAACTGTTGTGGAATTACCTTTATGTGAGAAAATGTATCCATACACAATGTGTGTAATGAATGGATGCCTTTCTGCCATTCAGACATTGCGACGTGAAAATGAAGGGTGTGATTTGCAAATATGGACGATGAAAGTATATGGGGTTAAGGAATCATGGACTAGTATTGCGGTTTTGACAGGCATCAGGATGTCCTTTTACAATGGTATTACTAATTTACCATTCTTGGTTGGGGTTACTGGCATAGGGGATTTGATTGTTAATGTTGGAGGGAAAGTGTTGATATGCAATTTGAAGAAAAATGAATCCAAGACTCTTGTGGACTACGGTCGAGGTCCTCATGAAAGGGCAATAATGTACGTGGAGAGTCTGGTTTTCCCTCGAGTCGTGAAAAAAGAGTAGTTGCCTTCTTCATGCTCCTCTGATGGCCCCCACATTTTCCTGGATAAAGTTTGCCTGAATCAACATTTTGTGATTCTTTTTGTCCCTTTCAGCTTCTTTTTCAATGTAATTTGGTAACAAAGATCTTGTAGCAAGATAAAATCAACATATAGTTTGTTGTGTTAGATAGTATTAATAAAGGGGTGTTTTTCCCTACCTTTTTTCAGCTGTTTTTGCTTTTAGCTTTATGAAAGCTATTTGGAATGTTTCAGAAGTACTATTTCTGCTTAAAGGAAAACAGATTATGGGAGTGTTTGCATTTTGCTATTTTTAAGTAAACATTAGCTTCTAGATTAATTTAAGTTCATATAGTGTTTGGGGAGCCTAGGTTTTGCTATAATTAATTATTGGGAAGCTAAAAGTCTTAAGCAAAACAGTGCTGCTTTTATCTGCTTATTTAGTATTTAAGAGACCATAAGTACTTATTTATCAAATTCTTCAATTATAATTTTTTGTCATAATTACTTAATTCACAAACACGCTCACATTTGATTATAAGTGATTCAAAATCTAATTTTAATCACTTGTTCACAAGTAAAAGCAACCGAAAACAATTTCAGCAAGCAACAAGCAGAGCAAGCAGCATTTTCCCGGAATCCCGTAGCAACGGTTCTGAGAAAAGATTAATTTTAATTAACGATGCATGCAGTACTTTGTTTTTTATTTTAAGTGATTTCTTTCTTTATTTATGTATTTTATTTTTCATGTGATTTAGATTTTTTTATTTTTCGTATATTATATTTTAAATCAATTGATTAAGATATCGCTACATGGTTTGAAATAACGAAGATATTCAAAATTAGTATTCATTGTGAGAGTCATGTGACACTGACAACTTCTGACGAGATAAAAGAATTTCTGGCGAAAAAAGTTCTGAAATCGCGAGAAATTAAGTGTTAAGAAGCTAAAATTACAATAGGCTAATCAGAGAAAACCGAAAATGCAACTAGCCCAAAATAAGGGACAAAAATTACATTCTTCCTAGAATTGACGGACCTACGTGGGGGTCAAGGGGGGCATTGGGCCCCCTTGACTCCGGTGCCCCCCGATCTTGGTCCAAATGTGCTATTATATAAGTGTATTTTAGTCGATTTTAATATAAAATAATTAAATAAAATCAATAATTTTATTGTTTGACTTAATATGATTTAATAATAATCAATCGATGTATTCTTAAGTATACATAATAGAGATAAAATTTTCAAAAAATAGAGTGAAATGTTTAGAAGCACTAAATCTTGATTACCTTTTTTTTATAATTGGATCAATTTATTAATCTTATCAATATCATTAGTACTTTTTTAGTTATACATATATATATATATATATAGTTGAATATTGTTGAAACTTATGGACAGATTTTGAGACGCCCCGTCCCTTTTTATTTTCTAAAACTTTAGTTTTAAGTGTAACTTAACCAAATATTAAATTTACAGTATAATATATGAGAGTTTGTTTTCTAGTCTTCTTGAAATGAGCCACCTACTTGGTATAAAATTTGCCTTCAAATCTTAGAGTTTAATTAAAAAAATTTAGCCCGATAAAATGAATACTTATCTGTAAATGGGTCCCCCTCGATAAAATTTCTGGATTCGTCACTGCTTCCTAGTATCCAATGCAAGAAAATGCAACTAGTCCAAACATAAAAAAATTCGTTTTCTGCCTATATGTCGTGCATCCAATAGTGTGAGGGCACTATCTCTACAGACAAGTAAAAAATTCCTCATAAACAAATGGATTGAACTATCCGACTAGTTAGATAAAAATTTTAAGAAAGTGCTCATGTCTTTTGCCATCTATTTGCTTAAGATGAATTTATTTGTCCGTAGGGGTAGTGCCCCCACAACATTGGATGCACGATACGTAAGTAAAAAAGATGAAAAAATTTAGTTTTCTATAAATGTGTCGTGCATCCAATAGTGTAGGGACACTACTCCTACGAACAAGTAAGAAAAGCTACAAAAAATTGATATATTTGTTGATACGCAAAATTTGTATCCAATTAAAATGCACCATATAATAAAATTTGCGTTGAAAATAAATTTTATATTGATTATTTCAATATTAGGAATTAATTAAATAAAATTCATAAAATTAAATGATCAATTTAATTGGTGATTTGATATATATTTTATTGACCAATTGGAAGCCACCACGTGTCAAGATGCAGAAATTATTAAATTAAATTAAATTAATTTAGTAATTATACAAGAAGATGATGATAAACATCAAATCATGGTGGACCAATTAGAATGCTCCATGTGTCAAGTTGTTGCAGTAATTATTAAATTAATTTAATAATTATCTTATGGATAATCATATTATGACGGACCAATCATATCACTCCGTTCAGACTCAAGCCCATTAGAGTTTTCTCCATCCTACCACTATAAATAGGGCCTCATTCTCCATCAAAGATGAACAACACAAGTCAAGAAGCAAGTGAAGAATTCCAGAGCAAAGTTCTTCGGCATTCTTCAAGCAACTCCAAGCGTTCTTCGGCGTTCTCCAAGAAATGGCTTTTGATTCAAGATTAAGGTGCTCAGTCCCTCCAATCAACGTTTTCGAGATAAATATCCGAAGATGTTCGCCGAAGTTCATCAAAATCTTCGAAGCTGTTCTTCGAACATCCATCCAAGAAGACCGTTTGATCCAAAATTAAGCTTCCAAGCCTTTGGGTCAACGTTATTCAAGTCAAAGCTCAAAATCGGAGAAGATTGAAGTCAACTCCGCATTTGAAGGCATAAACAATTGAAGAGAAGAATCAGAGGGATTTTAGGAATCGTACCGCAATATTGTTTGATTTGAGATTTTTAATTTGTACTAATTATTTTGTGTTTATACACAAAATTTGTTGTTACACATTTTTGGCACGCCCAGTGGGACCTCTCTACTTCTCATCTCTTCTCCTCAACCAACAATTGAAGATAGTGTTATGGCGGCTCATAAGATCACGCTGACGAAGATCGCTGCAACAAACTCTCCAACTACAAATGTCAATGTCGTCACAAGGAGTATGTCAAGTAACTCGCGATCGTTGGCATCTTCAGAGGGAAATACTTCTTCCGAGGCTACTAAGAAGGATTTGCGAGACATTATTGATAGCAATAGAGATGAAAATGACAACTCTGCTTGTTCAACTCCTCGTTCTTCATCAAGGTCAGAAGCAGCTCCGATCATGACAACAAATGCTTCGACTCTTGAAGAACAACTGGTGAGCTTGACCAAAGCTATTGAAGGGCTTACGAGACATGCACAAGAACAAGACTCCTTGATCGCAAAACTGATAAGCAAAGTTGATAGCAGTACTACAAGTCACGCTCATGGAAAAGAACCCATTGAGGAACAAGACGAGGTTGAAGAGTCTGCGGGGCATCAATATCAACAAAACAAGAAGGAAAGAACCATGGATAAACTGCAAGTGTCCACTGATGGTATGGTCCATGTTGACCAACTAAAAGAGATCATCTTAAGAACCCTTAAGGACAAGTTTGATGAGACGTCTAAGTCATCTTCAACTTACACCAAACTATACTCTCTGAGGATTGACAACTTGAAGATGCCTTCCGGTTACCAACCTTCGAAGTTTCAACTTTTCGATGGTAAAGGCAGCCCGAAACAACATATTGCTCATTTCGTCGAGACATGCAATGACGCCGGGACGTATGACGATCATTTGGCAAAGCAATTTGTCCGCTCATTGAAGGGGAATGCATTCGACTGGTACATAGACTTAGAAGCCAATTCCATCGATAGTTGGGAGCAGATGGAGTAAGAATTTCTCAACTACTTTTATAGCACCAGGAGAACTGTAAGCATGATTGAATTGACCAACACGCGTCAATGGAAGAGGAGGCCGTAGTTGACTACATCAACCGATGGAGGAATCTAAGCCTCAATTGTAAAGATCGTTTGTCTGAAGCTTCCGCGATTGAAATATGCACCCAAGGAATGCAATGAGATCTTCGGTACATCCTCCAAGGAATTCGGCCAAGGACATTTGAAATATCCTACCCTCCTCAGCAGCCCCGGCTGACTGCCCCTTGCCCTGGGTCTTCGAAGTCTTTGACTTCGGCAAATTCTCCTCCTGCATTTCCGAGTAATAGAGGCTCAACCCCGCCTCCTCCAGCTCCTTCTCAGTGCACACTTGCTTAAATACACCCATAGTGCAGAAATCTTCCACTGACTCCGGTTCCGCCACCGGGGCACTGTCTACTATCTCATCCCGTTTCCACCTCGGGATGGTCTCATTCACCTTCACAAATATAAACTTCTCCTTCCAACCGTCAACTTTACTAGGGTTTTTTTACCCTAAACCCACCCCGGGGCCTCGGACTAAAGGAATACCACCCTTTTGCTTTTCCAAAAGCCTTCAGTTGGAAGAAAACCCTAAATGTACCTACGTCGGGCTCTACCCCAACAGTCTTACAGACTACCAAAAAACCCACAGCCTGCCTAATGGCATTAGGTGTTAACTGACATAGGGCAATTTCGTAATACATCAACAGCTGTACGATGAAATCCCGAAGGGGAAACCTCAAACCCACCTTAAGCTGGTCTATGTAAACCCCAATAAAACCCTTCGGAGGGCAACACACTCGGTCGCCGGGCTCCGGTACTATATACTCTAAGTTATAGGGAAAATAAAAAGAAGGAATCAACGCCTCTAGCTGCACCCGGGTCATTCGGGGTGACTTCGAGGCCACCTCGAAATCCTCCTCCAGGCAGTCCCTGAACTCTACGGATCGGGTCGTGATTTCCCTAAAATCAGCCCGAAATACAGTCCTAACCTCTCTCCTCTCAGGAAATACCGTCCGTATTGGCGACGCCTCAATAGGCCGTTCTGCCGTTCCCACTACCCTAATAGATGACGAGGACGAAGAAGAATGCATACTTACTTGATTCAAATATCAAATGCTCTGAATTTGCAGAAGTTTTTCCTTTTCTCCCGCTCTCTGCTTGTCGCGATTTGCAAATGAAATGGTAAAGTGAAACTGTCAGTTCACACCTTTTATATATATCACAAATCCAACGGCCCAGATTCTGACCTTTCACATTCAACGCATGTGATACATGCGTGCTTTTCACGCGCCTTTTAGATGGCCATGCATGTGGGGAATCACGCGCCTTACGGTTTTCGTCAACATAGGTTGACTATCTAACCCCGGGGGTTTACCAATTCAACTCCGGTCGATTACCTCTTCCCGAGGATATACTATTCCAACTCCGGTTGCCTACCTCACCCCGGGGGTACACTATTTCAACTCCGGTTGACTACCTCACCCCGAGGGTACACTATTCCAACTCCGGTTGCCTACCTCACCCTGGGGGTACACTATTTCAACTTCGGTTGACTATTTCACCTCGGGAATTCACCAATCCCACTCCGCTTGACTACCTCACCCTTCGGCAGCAACAAACAACCCATATCATCCTCAAATAAAACTTCAAACCGAAGCTCATACCTTGCTCCGGCTGGTGAGGGGGCATCTAATAGGTATGGCCCAATCTCCCCGGGTAAGCCCAGTCCGCCACCTAGGTCACCTGGGCCTGGGAACGCAAGCCCATGCGGCCCAAACAAAGGAAGAACAAGTCAAAGGAATATTCTACCATGATCTTCTCAACCGCCATACATACTTGGCCTATAATCTTCTCAACCTCCCATGCGCGATTGTAGGCGCTATTGTAGTGGGTGGTTCACAACGGGCCTCCTAGGAGAAAGAGGACAAATATTGTATAGATTAGGGGAGGACGATTGTCATTAGCTGGATATTCTTATGTTGTATGTGATTGTATCCGAACTGGAATAGTGAAAAGAAATCGAGTGATTACTCTCCTCCGTGGACGTAGATCTTCGTGATCGAACCACGTAAATCCTCGTATTATTTACATTCCTGCTAGTTTTATCATTCAGGTTGATTGTCGTAGTTGCGAGTCAATTGATATTCGGGTCACCGCATTATCACATATATTTTCAGCAGATTGTGATAGCAGGAATAAGTTAAGTAGTAAATTTGTAATGTTACAATTAATTAATTACGTATGAATTATACGATAATTATGGTATAAAATATCTCTAAGAGAATTACTACAAAAAATAAAACTCATTTGTTCAAATTATCATCACATCTTGAGAATCTTTTATAATCAAGTAAGTAGAAGACTGATCATATTTAATAGGGCTAATTTCCAAAAGGAACCTGAACTTTTGGCCTATATAGCCTGAAAATATGACCAGAATTGCAATTCGTCTCAACTCGCGTAATACAGATTCCAATCGAAAAAAGTAAATTCTTTATCTCATTACATTGAAGAAGTCCTGAAAAAATTCGATGTCTATGACAGTCCATCCATGAAGTCACCAATGGACATGAATCATAGAATTGATAAAAACCGTGGTGCACCAGTTTCTCAACAGCGATATGCACAAGTGATTGACAGTTTGATGTACATAACCAACTGCACTCGCCCAGATATCGCATACCTAGTAAATAAGTTGGCAAGATTTACTCATAATCTGGGAAATGAACACAGGAAAGCTTTGAACTGGATTTTGAGATATCTCAAGTATTCGTTAACTTATGGACTGCACTACTCAAGATATCCAGCTGTGTTAGAAGGATACAGTGACACAAATTGGATATCTGACATTCAAAACACCAAATCCACCAGTGGATATGTGTTCATGATAGGTAGTGGAGCAGTGTCTTGGAAATCCTCCAAGCAAACATATATTGCTCGGTCCACAATAGAATCTGAATTCATTGCTTTGGATAAAGCAAGTGAAGAAGCAGAATGACTTCATGATTTTTTGGAGGACATACCTTGTTGGAACAAACCTGTACCTCCAGTAATGATTCATTGTGACAGCCAATCGGCAATAGGAAGAGCACAAAATAGTATGTATAACGGCAAGTTTAGACACATCCGTCGAAGACATAAAATAGTGAGGCACTTGATCACTACGGGCATAATCTCCATCGATTATATTAAATCAAAGGAAAATATAGTGGATCCACTAACTAAAGGCTTACCGAAAGCTCAAATATTTTGCCTGTTTAGGGGAATGGGCCTAAAACCCAAGCAATAGAAATTTTTATGGTGGTAATCCAACCTTACTGACTGGAGATCCCAGGAATTTGGTTCAATGGAAAAAGGAAACTATAGAGATTTGGTTTTGCACTTCACTTAAAGTAAGAGCAATTTTCTAGAATTATAACTATCCAAAGTTATATTACAAAAGGTTGTTCCCGTGATAGACAATAAGTGCTACCTGCACAGAGGGGTAAGAGGCTAAGTCAAACCTTTGACTTTTAATGATTCCTACACACATTTTTTTTCGGGGGGAGGGGGGGTATGGCAGGATACCTAGATAAGAGATCACTTATTTAAGTGTGAAGACATGCCGCTTCAAATGAACGCACTTAAGAATCCAAGAGTTGTCCATAGTTGTCCATGGCCACAACAGACAAAACAATGGAAGAAAGGATCAACAGGGAGTTATTGTGATGATATCGTTGACTTGGTTTGCACCAAATACTGTCGGTTTAAGACAACGTGTTTACTGCACAGTAAAGTAAACCCGATGATAATCAACTAAGGGAGGTTCAAAGCCGAAAGCCACCTTCCCTGAGGTAATATCTTCATACTGAAAGACTGACGGCACTCCGTTTGCACCAATTCTCTTTCAAGAGAGGATTGTAGGAAATTTAACTTAGTTTAGCTAAGTGGGATGAGTCATCACCCAACTTTTATGACTTGGACTAGTGGGCCCCGCATGTCGAAAATTAAGTTTCTTCGTACATGCTTAAACTACTCTTGGAGTAGATAAGTTTAATATCAAGTTTCTCTAAATTTCATCAAGAAATGAAAGTTATATTGGTACAAGAATATAGGTGTTTAAGTCATGAAAGGAGGGGAAAATTTGGCCAAAGAAATTTGTCCCACATTGCTAAGGAAAGTTAAATATGTCCAATATATATTGTTTTAGTTCCACAAGGGGTTTGGGGCCCAAGGGGATTCCCAAGTTTGTGGAAGAGGGAAGACATAGGCAAGTGCGTTTTCGAGTGAAAACCCACACGCGCGCCGCGGCCGGTCGGTCCGGACCGGGCTCGGGCCTGTCTGGGGCTTGGAAGGTCTATCTAATTTTTGGAGAACTGTGACGCCCGGGACCGACGAGGGCGGGGAGTGATCGCCGGTGCAATAAGAAGAAGGCACGGTCAATGAGCGGCTCCTGGCAGGCTTCTAGGTGAAGGGAGACATGAACGAACCGACACCACACCCGAAAAAGAGGGTACCCTGAGACTGTGCGGGTATGGGACCGTATAGTCGGCTATGTGGGCCATTCCGAGACTATGTAGGTATGGGACTGCATAAGTTGAAGAGAGCTTAAAGAATTGATTAGTGCTGCTCATACCACCAATGTGCATCTTCTTTTCTGGTTCTCATGGGAAGTTTCTCAGGGTGCGCGTGAGTGAGGACAAAGCACGCTGGAAAAGACTTGTGGTGGTTTGTTGGGACAATCCGTCAAATCTAGAAGCGGGTCGTTACTTGTGGTGGTTTGTTGGAAGGTCTATCTAATTTTTGGAGAACATAAATTAAATAAATATTAAATTAAATTATTTTATTTAATTTCAACTAGGTCCCTGAATTAGATAAGATTTAATTTTTCGGATAAGAATTCTGTACCAGCGGGAATTTCGAAATTCAAGATTCAAATTTCTAACAAAAAAACTATTTTCTTCTCTCTATAAATAGAACATCTTTGTTCAAAATTCGAACACACAGAAATTCAGTCTGTTCAAAATCTAATCTTCCTCCTGTGACCTTTTTCACTGTTTTTTCTTGAGAGACTATGCACATTAAAGACATAATGCCATCCACTCGATTCAGTGATAATTTATCAGTTTACATTCCCATCGTACTAATCGGAGACGCGGAGTCCATAAAGTGGTAGAAGGTTGAGATCCTTTACCATGGTGAAGAGAGGTGGCATTGAATTTGTTTCAAAGCAGGGAGTTTTTAGAGAAATTGAATGGCAATGTGTTCGATTTTAAAGATATCTAACTGTGTGAATGACAAGCAGTTATGTTTACTGAGAGGGTAACAAAAAGTATATCGGATTAACTGCTCATATTTAGTGAAATAGCTTATCTGTGAGAGTCTAATTAACTGCTCTTAAAAATGGGTATGCTTTGAAAATTTAATTGCAGTTATTTATTTGAATTTGTGGCGTGGACAATTGAAAAACGATGTTTTCTGTATTTTTTTTTTTTAATTTCACATTACACATTTTAGTCCTTCCGCATATATTGATTCTTCATGATTATTATATGAAAAATTAGTGATAGGCTGATGATACATAATTAAATTTCAATTTCAAAAAGTCTTTTGAATGGGTAAATATTTCTTTATTTGCAACAATTATTTGTTGCGGCTATAATTTTGAATTGGTGAGATTTAATTATTTTTAAACCAGATGATAACCTTTTTTACCCAAAAAAGGTAAGATTTTGTTTTTCCCTGCAGTAAATAAATAAGAAATGTTGAATTTGTAATCATAAAGCAACAGATAAGAACGTGCATAAACTAATAAACAAATTAGCGTTTTTTTCGAACGAAGCACAAAATTTAACCTGCTGACACGTGCATTGAAAATAAAAGAGATTGAAGGAGCACCGTGCAATTGACGCGTGTTTTTTCATAGGAAGAGGACACATGTCCAGCGGCTTTTTTGGAACGCGTATTGAGCCTGAAGGAGCATTTTCTGATAAAATAAATTGTAACTCTTTTATTTTTTTAGCAATTTACCAATATATTTGATAATGCGCAATCCGGTAATCACACAATCGAACAGTAATCAACAAGAACAGAATGTAAAAACACAGAATTTACGTGGTTCGATCCGGAGATCTACGTCCACGGGGAGAAAACGGCAATCGCCGAGGTGTTTCTTTTACTCGAATGTTGAGTTTACAGTGCGTATTACAGGAAGCAAAGTGCGAACCCTAATTCAGAGTTCTTTTTATCTATTTATACTACTAAACCCAAACCCTAACTAAATCCCTATAATCTTGCCCACCAAATCTGCATGGCAGTTGGGAAAAGATCATGGGCCTTGATTCACGGAACAGATTTGATTCCCTGGACCGAACGTGTGTTGCTGGGTCTGCTGGGCCTGGGCCTTCGCGCTTGCTGGCGTGTTCGCTGAGCTGGCAAGTGGACTCAGGATTAACCCGGCCCGAAGTAAGCGGGTCATCCCTATCAGATGCCCCCCCAGCCGAAGCGAGGTAGGAGCTTCGGTTGTCACCGGGGTGGAACTGTAAGCAAGGAAGACCGGGGTCACTGGCAGGCCGAAGTGTTTATGCGTGACGGAGTGTGTCCGCGTCCCTGGGATCCTGCGGAGCAGTTAATGGACGCAGTGCCGAGTTGGGCCGAGGTGTTTGGGACCTTTAATAAGATGTCGAATTTCCCAGAAGCGAAAAACACGTTGGAAGTATATGACAGTCTGGCCGAGGTGGAAGGTACACCGGAGTGAGTAGTTTGGCCGAAATGGTAGGAGCACCGGAGTGTGGTAACATGACCGAGGTGGGAGGTACACCGGAGTGTATCTTGAATCTTCCTGAGGAAGGGTGAGGCTGATGTGATTGGCGGCGCCATAATGAGAGAGAGACTTGAAGTGACACGCTCTGCAAATTCCAAGACAGCTGTTCCCCACGCGCCTCGGTAAATGTAAAGCGCGTGAAAAGCACGCCTAAATCTTCATCACTGAATTTGAATAGGCTGCATCAGAGCCGTCGGTTTTTTGCATTTATATTGGGAATAACTGCACAGTAACTTTTCATCTTCTTCATTGTGATTCATCTGTTTAGAAAGCGGGAAAAAGAGGAAATCTGCGCTTGCGATTCATCAGAGACCAAAAAATTTCTCAAATCCACACTTTCAAATTCAAACCAAGTAAGTATGTCATCCTCTTCATCTTCTGCATCTTCTGCCCCCTCTTCGGCCTCGATCAAAGTAGTAGGAGGTTCGGATAAACCGTTAGATATCCCCCCCCTATCATATATCATTCCGGAGAAGGATGTGATTAGAACCATAGACAGAGTCGATGGTTTAGAGTGTAATACCATGATGGTATCGTTTTATAAATGCCCGGCGGTGGATCTTGAGGTATCCTCCATAGGGTTACGGATGTCGCGGGGGCAACTTGAGAGGGAACTCCCATCATTTTATCTTCCTTTCGACCTTGATTACATAATTCCTACCCCCGAGGATAGGGCCTGTTGCCCACCGCAGGGGTTTATGACCGTATATATTGACCCCCTTAGAGTAGGATTGAGATTGCCGCTGTGGGGCATAGTCGTAGAGTTGTTAAGATACTACGGCATTGCCCTCTGCCAGTTAGCGCCGAACGCGGTGAGGCAGTTGGTAGGATTCACTGTAGTTAGTAAACAGGCCGGAATAGAGCCAACGGTAGAGCTTTTTAGGTTTTTCTACCAGCTAAAGAACTTCGGGAAGTCTAAGGGGTGGTATTCCTTTAGTCCCCGAGCCCGCGGAGGGTTCAAGGTTCAAAACCCGAGCAAAGTAGAGGGGTGGAAGGAGAAGTTCATATTTGTTAGGAATAAAATAGCCCTCCCGAAGTGGAGGAGTGACGAGGTGCAGGATACCGCTCCTGTGGAGAATCCGGGGCCCGAAATGAGGCACATATTCCTGCAAGTGGGGACTTTCCAAACCCTTTGTTCCGAGGAGGAACTGGAGAAGGCTGGGCTTAGCCCATATTATTCAGAAAATGGAGATGCCGAAGAGGGTAGGACTATCATTCCGTCATAAGTTGTATACAATATAACAATATCAATTCTCTGAATGTTTGTTTGTCATGTGCAGTGGGCAAGTTTAAGAGCGCTGCTAGGAAAAGCACCGAAGCCAGCTCGGGAGGCCGAGGTGATAGCTCGAAGACGCCGGAGCCACAGAGAACAACTGCTGGGGGTAGCCGCAGGGCGGACCCTGAAGACACCATCCCTCTTTCGGGGCTGACCCCGAGCACAAAGAGAAGGACTACCTCACCGACGACTCCACCTCCTTCGAAAAAACTGCACGCGACCCCGGCTCACGAGGTATAATCATGAATGACTTCGTTATTTCCTGCACAGACCCATTATAACAGCAAGTCAATGCAGGGGCAAGGAGTAGGGGCGTCGGCTGCGGAGGCCGAACTTGAGAGGCTGTTGGAGCCTGTCCGCGGGCTGGTGTGCAGGCTGGAGAAGGAATCCTGCCAAGGCAGGATTGCCGAGCTGGAAGCCGAGGTGGCAAAGCTGAGGGCCGGCTTTGCGGAGGCTCAGAAAGGGGTCAAAGCAGCTCGGGACCGGGCAGCGGTTGCCGAGAGAGAGGCGGCCAGACTGCGCGAGCAGGCCGTGGAGGTTGCCAGTGTAAAAGGTGACCTCTATGGAGCCCGGGAGGAGCTGAATAAGGTCGTCACGGGTCAGGGGGCTGTGCTGGAAGCGTTCACCGAAAAGCTGATGCAAACCGGGACATTCCTGCAGTTCCTGAGCACTTTCGTTGCAGCGGGTGATACGGCCACTCGAAGCGAGCTGCTGGAAATGGTGCACGATAAATACCCGGAGGTCAATGTTTATGACGGCTTCGGGTATGACTATGACGCGGTCGGGAATGAAGATGGCGCGTACTTTGAGGCGCTGACGAAGGCCCCGAAGTGGCCATTGATCGAGGCCCTGGCAAAGGCGAACACAGTCCTTACTCCTGACATCATAAGGCGGTGCAACGAGGACCAGGATAAGGACTTCCTGGGCTTTCGCAATGGCTTCTATGTACGGGAGCTAAGGGACCGAGCTCCCATTCCCCGCCCAGAGGTGCTAGCTACTCCCCCTGCCCTGACCGAAGGCCCCAGCAAGGCAGCTGAGGACACAAGAAATGTCGTGGTGGCCCCGGGAGGAACTGAAGCCAATCCTACCCCCGGAGAGGTCAGTGACCTCCCAACTCATGAGAAGACTGTAAAGTAGATAAATATGTAAATAGGATTCCATGTAATTGCTTGTGTTGTAAGGAAAAACCCGAGCTGTCGTCTCTTGTAATGAAAAAATCTTCTTTTATATGAATAAAAAATTTATGTCTCTTTTATCCACGTGATGTTATGATTAATAACAAAGTCTGAGAAAACCGAGGTGTCTCCTCTGCCAGGAAAACATTGAAAACCCGTATGAGGTGATAAAGCAACTCAACTCATCAATAGCCTGGCTGTAGAAAGAGCGAGATATGTTGATGCTGCATGAAGTTCCCAGGCTGTCGAGGAATCTTGCCTTAATGGAGAAAAGATATGCCAAGGTGGAGAGTTCATGGAAAGAGTCCTCACACCAAACGAAGCAGTACAAAGCACACTGCGTAGTAAAGGATCTGGAACTAGAACAACTCCGTATCAATCAGCAAGAGTGCGAGCATCTGCTTGTGGATAGCGGACGACTATCAACGAAAGATATTCAAGCTCGGCGGGCCGAGGTTCGGGAAGACATTCAACAGCGGAGTGAGCGAGGTGATACGAGTGATCCTGAGATCATAAGGGGCCGGCTGGTGCTAGGATTTCTGGTTGAGCTTGAAAAGAAGATCAAAGCTCGGGATGAAGCTTTGAACATTTCCGAGCAAAGTGAACCAGAGCTCAGCCGTAAACAGAGTCGTCGGGGAAGGGCACAAAGCTGGATATTCCCCAAGAACCGGAGAGGGCTCACGCCGGGGAACCAGAGGCTATTGGACCCGCAGTGATGGCACTGGCCAAGGAGATCGATGAAATGCCTGCCGCAGAGTGGGATGCTGTAGAATGGGTCAACACTCGGGAGAGAGAAAGGAGGAAAAACTCAACTCCGCAGAAAACGGAAAACCCTCTTCGTCAAAAGACAAGGGCAGGTGCTGAGAAAACACCCGAGGTGATGGATCCTCTGGCGCCACTAGAATGGGGCCATGCAGAATGGGCCAGCATGTCAGGGCCAAGAACAAGGACTGAACCCGCTGTAGGTGACCGGGATCACCAAACGATGAGTCATCGCCGGAGCCGAAGTGAAACCGAGCACCGCCGGAACGTGCCAGACCCCTCCCGGAGGACGGGGCATCGATCAGAGACAAGACGACGCGGTATCGCGTATTGGCTTGGGGAAGACTCCGAAGAAAAATAGAGAATAACATAGTTAGTCTTTTAGCAAGATTTCCGTTGTATTTTTTTAAGAAGAACCTCTTGATGGTGTGTTACTTTGTAAATAATAAAACCGTTACAGAGTTTATATACTAGCATAATGAAAGTAACAAGTTACGAATTATTTTAATCGGGCGTTCGAGAACACGATAGAAAATTTGTTATTTGTTTTAATTAGGTGTTCGGGAACACGGTTTGGATAAATCCAATATCCCCGGACGGATCAGGCGGGAGTAAAACCTCCCCGGACGGATCAGACGGGAGTAAAAACCTCCCCGGACGGATCAGACGGGAGTTGACACTTCTCCGGTTAATCAGACGAGAAAGTGGTATGAGTCCGGGGACTAAAGTGCAAACCTCCTCGGGCGGACCGAGAGAGAGGTTTACTTGTCCGGAGACTAATAATGATATTATGATTGTGTTAGGGCGTCCCCGTAACGTAAAGAATTAACACAGTAAGTTACGCAAGCAAGAAATTTTATTCAATGATAAATGCCGGAGCTAACGCAAAAGTACAAAGTGAAATAACGCCTATAAAGGGAATTAAAGAAAAGATAGTACTTGCGATGTGGCCTTCACAGATAGAATCGCCTCAAATTTGTGACGTGCCAACTTCGGGGGATCGGGGTCCCGTTGATATGCTCAAGCTGATAGGATCCAGAGTCATGTACAGCAATGACTCGGTAAGGGCCTTCCCAAGAAGCATGCAGTTTGCCCTCAGGGGCAGCTTTGCTGGCCGAGTTGAGCCGAAGGACTAAGTCCCCGACATTGAACTGTGTACCTCGAACCCGGAGGTTGTAATACTGAGCAGCTCGCTGTTTGTACTTAGCCTGCTGAATGAACGATTGTTCTCGGCGATTTTCGAGCTCATCCAGATTTGCGCGAAGAGCCTCGTCATTATCATCCGGAACTAATGTGAGGAGGCGAGGACTCGGCACACTGATCTCAGCGGGGATAACGGCTTCGGAGCCGTAAGTAAGGCTGTAAGGAGTCTCCCCGGTGGAGGTGTGCGGCGTTGTACGAATAGCCCATAAGACTTGTGGAAGGTTCTCAGCCCAGAGACCTTTGGCATTATCCAGGCGCTTTTTTATTCCCGTGAGAAGGGTCCGGTTGGTGACCTCAACCTGCCCGTTTGCTTGAGGGTGAGCCACCGAAGTGAAAATCTGTTTGATGTGGAGTTCTTCACACCATGAGCGGAATGGATCGTTGGCAAACTGTTTACCGTTGTCCGAGATGATAGTGCTCGGGATGCCGAAGCGACAAACAATATTGCGCCACACAAACTTTAAAATGTTCTGTCCGGTGATAGCCGTAAGTGGTTCGGCCTCGACCCACTTAGTGAAGTAGTCTACGACGACGACCAAGAATTTCAACCCTCCCGGAGCGACAGGGAAAGGCCCAACAATATCAATGCCCCATTGGATGAACGGCCATGCACCTTGGATTCCGGTGAGCTCGGTTTGCGGCAAATGCTTCACCCTGGAGTGTAGCTGACACTTGCTGCATCTAGTCACTAAGTCGTGAGCATCGTTAAACAGGGTAGGCCAATAGTATCCCCAACGGAGAACTTTTTTTGCTAAAGTCCGGGAACCGATATGGCTTGCACAGGCCCCTTCATGAACCTCCCGTAGAACTTGAATGGCCTCGGCAGGGGCGAGGCACCGAAGACTCGGTTGTAGGTACGATTGTCGATATAGAACTTCATTATGAAGGGAGTATTTGGGGGCTTTGAGCACAACTTGCCGAGCTCGTAGCTTGTCAGTGGGCAGAATCCCATCTCAGAGATACTGAATGATCGGAGTCATCCAGTTCGGATCACTGTCGGTCAGTACCGAAACTGTAGCCTCATGAATTGATGGATGGGAGAGGTCTTCGACCATGATATCCGGAGATATATTAGTTTGGGCTGCGGAGGCCAGCTTGCTGAGTGCGTCGGCTTTGGAATTCTGAGCACGTGGGATCTTCTGGATAATAACTGCATCAAAAGCAGACATGAGTTTGAGCGCTAGAGCGTGATACCTGACCATTGTTTCTTCTTTGGCGACATAAATCCCCTGAATTTGCTTAGACACGATCTCGGAGTCCGTGAAGAGCTCTAGGTGACGAACACCTAAAGATTGAGCGAGCCGGAGCCCGGCGAGGACTGCCTCGTATTCCGCTACATTGTTAGTCACCTTAAATTTGAATCGGATGACATATTTAACCTCAACCTCTTCGGGGTCGATGAGAAGCAGTCCGGCGCCACTTCCTCGGACCGTGGATGCTCCATCCACGAAAAGTTGCCACTTCCGGGGTGAAGGAACGAGTGTGACGTGGTGCTGTGTGTCTTTGTCTGCGGGGGACTCGTGATTGTCTGCCGGGACTTCGGCCAGGAAGTCGGCAAGTGCTTGACCCTTAATTGCTCGGCGGGGGAGAAACTGGATGTCATACTCGCCCAACTCAATTGCCCACTTGGCGAGGCGCCCGGACACCTCGGGTTTCACAAGGATCTGGCGTATAGGGTGATTGGTCAGGACTCGTATTTCACGTCCCTGGAAGTATGGCCGAAGACGCCGAGCTGCCATAACAAGGACCAAAGCGGTTTTCTCAAGTTCGGAATATCGCGTCTCCGCTCCATGAAGCACCCGGCTTGCAAAATACACGGGATGCTGAACCCCTTCCACTTCTCGCACAAGAGCAGCACACGGGATGCTGAACCCCTTCCACTTCTCGCACAAGAGCAGCGCTAACAGCCTCCTCGGCGGAAGCCAGATATAAGTATAGCGGCTCTCCGGGGAGAGGAACTGACAAAGTAGGCAGCTGCTGTATATGACGTTTCAAGGCCTCGAAGGCCTCGGTGCACTCCGGAGTCCACTCAAAGGACTTCGCTTGCCTCAAGATCTTGAAAAATGGGAGCTGGCGCTCCGCTGCCTTCGATAAGAATCTGTTTAAGGCCGCTAGGCCACCTGTAAGGCGTTGAACATCCCTGAACGTCTTTGGTGGCTGCAGGTCTAATACATCGCGGAGTTTAGCCGGATTGGCCTGCAGCCCGTTTTGTGAAATCATGTACCCGAGGAACTTTCCGGAGCCAACACCGAAAGTGCATTTTGCTGGATTGAGTCGCAAGTTATAGCGCCGCAGGGTGCGCAATGTTTCGGCGATATCCTGCACACATGAAGGATGAGAGGAGCTTTTGATGACCAAGTCATCGACGTAAACCTCAACATTGCGACCTATCTGGTCGTGGAAGACAAAGTCCATTAGACGCTGATAGGTGGCTCCAGCATTCTTGAGCCCGAAGGGCAGTTTCTTGAAAGCGTAGCACCCAAAGGCAGTAATAAACGCCGTTTTGATAGCATCCTGTGGATCCATAAAGATCTGATGATAGCCTTTGTACAGATCTAAGAAACAAAGTGCCACGTACCCCGTAATGGCTTCGGCCTTTTGATCGATGGAGGGCAGAGGATAGCAGTCCTTCGGACAGTGCTTATTGAGATCGAAAAAATCAACACACATTCGCCATGCCCCACTGCTTTTTGTTACCATTACTGGATTGGACAACCAGGAGGGGTAGAATACCTCGAACAAGATGTCCGCATCTAGGAGTTGTTTCACCTCAACTCGAATAGCTTCGTTTCGCTCCGGAGCGAATTTCCTTTGCTTCTGTTGGATTGGCTTGACGCGAGGGTCGATGTTCAGCTTGTGGGTAATCACCTCGGGAGAGACCCCGGGCATGTCCAGAGGAGACCATGCGAAAACATCGGAATATTCTCGCAGGGTCTGAATAATGGCCTGATGTAGCCATGGCACGTCCACGGCCCCTACTGTTACTGTCTGCTCCGGCTTAGACGGATCTAGCGGGATTTGAGCAGTGGCATCCCCCAATGGGGTACGGTCCCCAGGTTCTAGAACCTGTGATGTTACCTGAAGCTGCTGTTTGGGTGGGACCTTAGCAGTCTTTTTGAGTGCTACGTACATACACTCCTTTGAGACCCTTTGACTTCCGCGGATAGCCACCTCACCATGCGAAGTAGGAAACTTGAGCGCGAGGTGATACGTGGAGCATATGGCCTTTGCCGGGGTGAGCCAGTCTCGGCCCAATATCATGTTATATGGTGATGGAGAATTCACCACATAAAAGTCCACGAAGATAGTTTTTATCTTCGGATAAGTCCCCAAAGACGCTGGGAGAGTGATGATACCTTCCGGCCGGACTTCACCCTGAGTGAAAGTCTGTAGTGGCCCGGGGGCCGGTCGAAGTTGATCTCGGGAGATCCCCATCCACTCGAAACAGTCCGCAAATATAATGCTTACTGCAGCACCATTGTCTACGAAGACCCGCCGTACTGTTATATTAGCTACAGTCATGTCGATGACAATAGCGTCAGTGTGGGGTGTTAGTTCTGGAACCGGATCCCTATCCGTGAAGCTGACAGTCTCGGACTGATGGAGGCGTTTGTGACGTGGCTCCTCGGGAGGAGGACGTCGAGCCTCTGCCTTTAAGGCATGTCGTGAAGCCCCGGTGGGTAGGGCTCCATATATCACGTTTATCACGTGAGGGGGTGCGTTGTCCCCGGGTCCTCCCGGAGGAGGAGGCGGAAGTGGGAGACGTGGCAGCTGGCGATTGCCAGAATCTTGTTGTGCGTAGTTATTGGGCCCCTGCCGGTTATTCTGCCAATGTGGCCGATTTTGTTGAGTGTCTCGATCATGGTAACCTCCGCGGTGATGAGACGAGCCCCCATTGTGGTTTGCCCGAGGTTGGTCTCCGGTTCGCGCAACGTATTGCCGCAAAAACCCTTTCTTGAGGCATTCCTCAATCTCCTTGCCGAGTTCTCGGCACTCCTCTGTCTCATGTCCGTGATCTCGGTGGTACGCGCACCACTTTCCACGGTTCCTCTTTTCAGGAGGCGCTGTCATCCGCGGACAAGGTCGGAAATCGTTTTTGTGGAGTGAAAGAATTTCAGCCCGTGACTTCGTCAGTGGAGTCAATTGCGGAATTGCACTTCGGGATTCTGAACGCCCCGGTGTCAAGCGTGAAAATGCGCTAGTTCGCGTACTAGGCCCAGTTTGTGCTTTGTCGGCCTGTCGCTTGATTGCGTGCTTCTCACGCTTCTGCCGAGTCTGCTCCTCGGCCTTAGCAAATTTGCACACTGTTTTGAACAGTGCTCGAGTTGTGACCGGGGTGTTTCGAGCTAACTCGGTGTGGAGTGCTCCAGGGCGGAGTCCATTCATAAAGGCGTTGATGGCGACATCGTCGGGGCAATTTCCCACCTTGAGGCTTACCGCTGTGAAACGGTCCAGAAATTGGGTAACGGTTTCACCGTCCCGTTGCTCCATATTCATGACGTCGGCCAGAGTGGCCATGGGCTTCGCCCGGGCTTCGAACCGTGCCCAAAAGTGCTCGGCGAGTTCTCTGAAAGAGGATATGCTGTCTCGCGGGAGAGAATCAAACCAGACCCGAGCTTCATCCTGTAAGTACTCCGGGAAAATCCTACAGTACTGAAGGGATGTGATGTTATCATGACTAAGCATGCTGTGCCTAAAAGCGCCAAGAAAATTGGCCGGATCTCCCGTGCCGTTGTAAGGTGATATAGCTGGCCGTTTGAACCCTTCGGGAAGGGTGATGGCCATGATTTCGGAGGAGAACGGCGTGATAATCTCTCCATTGGCATCAAGGCCTAGGATTCTATCCAGTTCAACGTTGCGTTGAACTCGCTCATACTCTTGGAGATCCTGAGCATGAGAATCAGCGTAGCGAACTCTTTTAGCCGCATTAAGTGGACGGCGGCGATCCACATCAGTTGGTTCCTCATTGCGAGGTCGTGATCCATTTGAACTCCCAAGGTCCTCGGAAGAACCAGATCGCTCCCGTCGTCGATCCTGACGCCCGCGGTAGCCCGGTTCCCGTTGTCCGCGCGGGCGGGGTGGAGGCACCCCAGGATTATCATTATGGCTAACAGGTTCTGCGGCAGGCCCCGCTGGGCGTAAGCGATTAACTGCCTAATCTTGTAGGACATGTGCATGCTCTTGTAAGAAATCTTGGAGCAGTTCTGGGGTGATTTGAATGTTCACCGGTGGTTGAGCAGCAGCAATATTAGGGTCTTGCTGATCTTGAGGGGGTGGAGGGTTTTGATTACCGTGATGATTGGACGTACTCTCCACCGGGAATTGCCTCGGCGGCAAAACTTGATCCACGGGTGGATCTTGGTTAGGTTGATCTCCTTGGCGAGATTGATTCTGACGAGTTGTCACCATGATTTCGGAAGGCAATGATATTACAAAATACTACCTGGGTGGATCTTGGTTAGGTTGATCTCCTTGGCGAGATTGATTCTGACGAGTTGTCACCATGATTTCGGAAGGCAATGATATTACAAAATACTTCCTGTAATACGCACTGTAAACTCAACATTCGAGTAAAAGAAACACCTCGGCGATTTCCGTTTTCTCCCCGTGGACGTAGATCTCCGGATCGAACCACGTAAATTCTGTGTTTTTACATTCTGTTCTTGTTGATTACTGTTCGATTGTGTGATTACCGGATTGCGCATTATCAATATTTATACATGATAATTATATGTATTAAAGAAAATTCAATATATTCGAATTCATACTGCATCAATAGTTCGGAGGGATTTTAACTCCATCATATTGTCCTGAATATCCCATTCGAAAGTCTCATCGTTCATTAAATTGAATTGTAAATTAATAAAATATATGATTAAATTACAAAATGGTAAAATTACTGCGATTAATTTTTTATCCTTTTATTTCTCCTTTTGCAAGTTTTTTAATAAGTCTTTTAAATTATTTGTGCTCATTTGCAGCCATTATTTATTTGATTATACCATTAGTCATTTTCATCCAATATTCATGACTTTAAACTTCTCTAATATCGTTGTTATCATTGTTGTTTCAATTTTTCATGCATTACATTGTGTAATAAAAGATCTGATTAAATTATGAAATATAGTAAAATTTCTGTCTTTTTTCGCAATTAATCTTTTTACCCTTTTTTTTCCTATTTCTCCAGTTGCAAGTTTTTTACAAATCCTTTCTAAACAATTTGCGACCATCTGCAGCCATTATTTATCTATTATCACTTAGTCGTCGTTTTGTTTTTTAAGTATATTTCTGATTGGGACGGGGTTTTAGTTATTGGTAAAATTTTGTATGTGACGGGAAAAAATTATTACTTTTTGTGATAAAAGTATTACGTTTATCTGTAAAAATATCATTTTTTTTGGACAAAAAAGAAGTATCACTTTTTGTAGCAAAAGTATCACCTTTATCTGTAAAAGTATCAATGTAGTAAAAATATCATTTTTCTCTGTAAAAGTATCAATTTTTCCTGTAAAAATATTAATTTTTTCTGTAAAAGTGTATTCCGTCACACGTGTGACACTCACACACAAGACTCACTCTTAGTCATTTTTTTTTTTTTCTATTTTTGGGGTAGGATTCTATCCCTTGTCTATGGCCAATGTTACAAGTGCTCTGCCAACTGAGCTATAATCAAATCCCATCATTTAATCGTTGCTAGCCATTTTGTTGTTATTGTTTGTTGCATCAGCATTTCGTTCAATATCCCCGACAATTTTGAGAAATCTTACTATACAATAAAATGGAACTCTCTATAAGTGGTAAGAGCTGTTTTTCCCGACCAAATTTACATTCTATAAGTAGTAAACACGTTTTCAGTTTACATCTTCGGACATGAAAGTGGCGACTTCGCTTTGTAAATTAAGGTGGATTGTCGGTTATTGATTACTTTCCTTTATTATCTGTTTAGATAGTCTCAATTATATGGTTCCTTAATTTAAATCATTTATGAACATTTTCTCAATTAAATCAATCAAGAGTCAATCGTTACAAATATGTTTTAGCACATATGTACACCCCAGTATACACACCGAATTAGTCTCAATTACATGGTTCAAACTCATACTACATACACAAATATCTCTCTCTCTCTCTCTCTCTCTCTATATATATATATATATATATAACAAGCGAAATACACTACTTTTAGTAAGTAATTTATTTCCCCCCAAAATATATATTTATTAAAAAGAGATAGGTTTTGAACATTTAAATATATATATCTGAAATTTAGATAAATTTCTGAAATTCAGTTAAATGATACTACTATGAAATTTGAAAGTTCAAATAGATAGATTTTGAACATTCAAATATATATATATATATATATATATATATATATATATATGTGTGTGTGTGTGTGTGTGTGTGGAATTTAGATAGATTTTCGAAATTTAGATAGATTTTGAACATTCCACAATATATATATATATATATATATATATATCCGAAATTTTGTTTATGATTTGAAGTATTGAAAATTCAACTTTATATTATCCGAAATATGATGATAGCTAAACCTATTCCAATAATTTTAGAACGGAATTTTAGTTATTCACTATATAATCCGAAAATTGAAATTTTTAATAACAATAACACAAAAATTATGTCAACAATATAACGACATTTACGTATCATTTTAAATCTTACTAACCTTATGATATTTACGGCCTTTAATCTAGAGAATCTGTTTCCATTTTCTAATATAAATACTCATAGCATTTATGTTTAGTGCATACTCCTCTCCTTTTACCGTCAATGGCGACCTATAATTTGGTGCTTGCAAATGAGGTTGAAGACAATTCAGCCACATAAATGACGTAATGTGAGTCGACAAAGAAAGAGTTGATGGATGCAGTGTCAAGATATACTTGACATCATCTTTTTGCAAGGTAATTCATGCTATTCAATTTTTATTATTATTTTTCTTACTAATTATATTGTATACACAGCCTATCTAGATGCTTAGTTGGCACAAGTGACAGAGAGAAAATGCATCTTATGATGCGGATTTTGTTATAAAAAAAAAGAGGAAGATAAGCTAACGGTAACAAGTGTGAAGATTCAACAGTCTACATAATTATGTAATAGCCAAGTTCAAATAGATTCGAATAAATTATCAATTCCACTTCTCAATTAGCTGTTTCAATTTTATATTCAATTGAAATCCAGATTTATAACTTTTAGTTTAATGATTTTTTATGTTACTTTGTACAGTACACTTCCATGCAATTATAAAATACAAGGAATTCAAGAAAAAACAAAAGTTCATTTGAATATGCATCGCAAATGTTTATAAGAATCTAACAATAACAAGCAATATATTTACCTCATGTAATATTGATCCAAAAAAAATATATTTGAACTGTAAATCAAAATGTCACATTGTTTAAAAATCACTAGACAAAAAATAAGTTGAATTTTCTGTATGAGGATTTAAAAGAAAAAGATTTAAAAAAATCACACTTCTGGTTCCAGCGTATATTCATGTTTGAGGAAGAATATGATCTCAAAATCCTATTATCTAGATGTATCAACAATCTCCTAAAAATAAGGAGGTATAATATGTATACTGGAGTTCCTAATATTGTAGATAATGATGTATATACAAATATCTTTGATAATAGAAATCTCCTGATATTGTGGATAATTAAAATTTCCTAGAAATAAGGTACCAAAATCTTGACCGTGAAATTATGTTATAGAGTTAGATTTCACCCATAAAATAATCATTTGTCATACCATTTCACATCCCAACTACGTACACACGCCTAATCATCTACTACCCACAAGTAAGTTATATTGATGCAAACACGGATGCAGTGTAATTAAAACAATGAAGAAAACAGGACAACAACACATGATCATAGAAAGATCAATAATACATAACTCGGAAGATCGACTTGCTAGGTAATTTATAAGCAGCAAGACTGCGAGAGAACACAATCAATCATGAGGAATCCACCAGAACCACATCTACCAAGAAAGCAAAATTAACAGACAAATCTATCGAGAGTGTTGCAAAAGGTTAGAATTACTTACTTTGTTCTAGCGTGTTAAAAGTTTGCAATGAGGGGTATCTAATTTTTTTCCTTTGTGTTTGTTATGTAGTATTTGTTGAATGTCAATATGTTGAACTAACATTAATTTTCTTTGGAAGTTTGAGTGCAATAACTTCACGATAGCATCAATTTGATTATTGTTTAATGATCATTGGTTATTCCATAAATTGATATTTCTTGCAAAACTTTATAGAGATTTCAAAATATTGAGTTTGAGGACATTGATATGTTATTTTCTCTGTCATTCATTATGCACGTTGGATGTACTATTCTTAGTGTGTTGTCCCTTTTTAGTGGTTCAAGGGTGTGATGAATGAAGTAGTAGCAAACATGGATCACAAAGTAGTCTCCACACCTACTCAACTTCTCTTTATTTATTTATTATTATTAAGTTCAAATATTTTCTAAACAAAATAATATGTTAGAATTTAATAACAACCTATCTTACATATTTAGCATTAAATTTGCAATTTATGACAGATAATTTCGCTAGGCTTAAAGTAACATATTCCTATTATAAATTTAATAATAACTCTATCTTGCAAGTCGTGCACAAGGAATATCAAGTATAGAAGATAATTTTTTTTGTTCTAACTATATGACAAATAATGTAGTTGGAAGTACAATTGCCAAATAGCTTAAACGTTCGGAGTTTTAGAAAAAGAATAAGGTAAAATCAATATCAACATCAATGATGTATGGGGTACCTTTTAATATTTTTGTAACTTATACAAATTACTGAGACATATATAGTGGCTAAAACTATGGTTTACCAATTAACGGAATTTAGTGAAAATATGTCATTTAGTACAAACTAGCATATATTCTAATTTATTTTTAAGATAAAATATGTATAATAAAAATTATTTTAAACAAAACAATACCTTTAGATATGGTTAGAGAACTTTTGAATTTTACCAAATTAAACATTCTAAATAAAGTTGACATGTTTTTTAGATAGTTTATTTTATTTTCTAAGCTTAACTGAAATCAAATCTCTAATAATTGTCGTATATTTGCTTGAGTTGAACATAAACCTATTAATTAGTTAAATAATGGATGTCTCATGTTTTTCTCGAGGAAGCTAGATTTCGGTCATGCCCAATTGTATGATGTCATCTAGAGTTACTATTCTAAAAAAATAAATGTGATAATGACAGTAACTGTAGTAATATGAGTGAAATAATGGTATATAAAGTGATATTTCAACATTTGTTGCACAAATCACACACATATATTTATTTTTAATAATATAAATAAATATAACTTTAAAATATTTGAATTTTTTAATACCATATCAAATAAAATCTCTATAAAATTAAAATATATCTGTGCATGGCACGAGGGTGCTTACTAGTAGTTCATAATAATTGCTTTAAAAATTTGTTGCTGTAGATATATATGAAGAAAATTAGAGAAATAGTCCATAATAATTGGCTAATTATAATTTCAGTCCCTTATCATTTAAAATTCTTAATTAAGTTCTTTAATGATTTTGATTTTATGAATCTGACCCTAGTTTAGAAAACATAGGAATTTTTTTTTGGAATTTAGCAAGTGCATTACCTTGGCTCAGTTTCCGGGCCGAGTAGTAAGAGATGAAGTTGCAATTAACAAATAACTAGACGCATAAAACACGAAAAATAACCAAATTAGTAGAAGTGGCAAAATCAGTCCGATCCAGTAGGCCCGAAATTTTAAATGGAATGGGTCTATAGGCTCAATGTACTATTTGGCCTGACCAAATCGACCGGATAATCTTAGTATATTATAGGGAAATACTCCGGACCTGACCGACTAATTTTAGACCTGACCAAATTTTAGTTCGAGTCGACCCAGAATATGAGATTGGCCCGACGAGGCAAACCTGATCAGTCAAACCGCCCGAATTGCCACATCTACAAATTAGTATGTCATGATTTTATCAAGTCAAAGTGAGAAAAATGAAAAAAATACAAATTGTGCTATACATTAGGCTGTCTTTCTAATTTCATAAAAAACCAAGGACCACCCGAATTGCACTTTTACAAGAGAACTGCTGTAGAAGGAATACAAAATCAAATAAAATTGATGAGCATTTTGCAGACTCCAAATTAAGAAGATATTTTATTGAAGAAGCAAAAGGATGGTGAAGTTACATTTTAAAATGCAAAACACCTTAAAGAATCAAAACTCAGAAAATGGTCGACCTTAATGAAATCCTAAGCAACAACTGCTACTTTTTACATATAAAAAGCTCGACCGTAGTCCACAAGAATCTTGGATCAATTTTCCTTCAACACCCCAACCAAGAACGCCGATAAAGTAATGATACCATGGTAAGAGGGGATCCCCGTCAACACCGCAATCCTATGTGCTTCAATTTATGGAATTCAATTTTCTGCATACATTTTTTAACCTTAGTAGAATATGTCTTCCAAAATGCCTTGGGGAAGTTGCGACTTTTCCAAAGTAAAACAAGGCTTCAAAATCTCTTAAGTATATAAAGAAATCAAACGACGAACAAAATTAGATTTTTCCAACCAAGCTACTCAAATATATAAACGTGTGTTTCTTTTCAGCTTACCACATATAGGTTTTGATAGCAAATACTCAATCCCGTCCCTTTTGAAATATAAGTCGGATTTCCTAATCCAATCAAATCCTACATTAGTTTGCCTACCTATACCAATTATTCATCTACATTTTCATTTATCAATAACTCTAATTTATCAATATTTCACAAGTATTCAATCATTGCTAAACACATCTATCAACAATATAATATTACAACCATAAAAATGTTTCAGCACTAGCACTTATATGACATATAATTTCATTATTCAACTAAATTTCTCGATTGAAAATTTTCAAAGCCAAATTTCCTCGTTTAGCATAAGCCTAAACCAAACACCCCCTAAACTATTCGGGGAAATCTAACGTTGATTAGAAGTGAACTATTTTGTAAAAAAAAAAAAACACTTTTATTTCTTACTCCTTTTTTCATTCCTTGAGGACAAAGTTGACAGCGGTATCGGATTTAGAGAATTCCCCACCGTACACTCCGCCGGTCGGGATAGCACCGGTATTTCCTTGAGAACGAAGTTCACGGCGGCGGAGATGGTGGAAATTCAAAATCTTAATTTTGATAGAATCAATATATATTAAAATTCAGATTTTGTCAATAAAATTTGTCGCACTTTGGGCCTGTTACTTATAGGTCGAGGTGGTAATTCGGACAGTTCGGTGGTTGGCCTGGTTCGTTGGATCAATGTTACATTCTAGGTCGGGTTGAGTCAAACCAAAATTTAGTTGAACCTAAAATTAATCGACCCGACTTATATCTCTATAATAACACTAAAATTATCGGATCGATCCGTTATCTCTCGGATTTTTAGTCCATCGGATCAGATCGATTTCACCGCAGCGAAACTGTGTTACAGATATCTTATTCCTTTTTTTCAAGATTTGTTATCATAATATTATTTGATACTCCTCCATTTATAAATTGTAATTTTCCAATTTTACAAATTAGCTTCTTAATCCTGTTTTTTCTTTTAAATTATGTTGATTTACTTCATTTATTACTTGTGAATAAGCTCGTTCAAGATTCATTTAGTACTAATAATACAATAACAACAAAATAACAATATTCAGATTACGTAACATCTACTAATATTCTTATATTACATGTTATTCTAGTGATTGACTCGTTCATTAATACATTGCGAAAAATTCCCTCCATACATTCAACGAAATTCATAACTTCACAATTCAACCCGAAATCCATCTTTTAGCCCATCTTTTCTCCAAGTTTAATTACTTATTCTCCTACACCAAAAGATGATAAATAAGATTTTTAGGTACAAAAGTCATTGACATGAAATGTATATAAAAATATAGTTCTCTAAGATTTAATAGAGGTTGGGAAATATAACAATTTTGAGCACTTCTTCTCAATGAATCATATGCACTTCTAAGTCAACTAGCACTACGCACGTGCGATGCACGTGGTTATAATTTTTTTCTATTATTTAATAAAAGAATTATTTTGAACGTAAAATAATTGTACATTGTGATCACTGTAATATATATACACAACTTCGTAGATTATTCAATGTAATAAAAATTAATCCGTTGAACAAACATAATTTTAAATCAACTAATAATTATAAGAATCACAAAAGAGAAATAGAAAAGTTAAATAACCTAAGTCTTAATAAAACAAGTTATAATAATTAACGTTAAAAGATTCATAAAAAACGACATACCATGATATAATGTAGAAATATTTATTCTTACAAAATTTTCTATTATACATGCAAAGTTTGATTTATTCAAACTATTGTTTACTTCTTATTATACAGAGACTTGATCATCATTAATATATCTTGAATAAAATTATACGATGATTGGAAAACTATATACGTATAATGAGGCATATATTCTTATGTGTTGCACCAAATCATTGGCATTTAAAGAAAAACACATTTTTAATTGTCTCATTACATCATTAATTGACATTCATAAGTTAATTATTTGTTATATAGACACAAAATATTAGGCCTAACGTACTTTTCTATAATTCTCTATTAAATAATTTCGATTTTAACATACATTTGCACATGAAATTCTTTAAATATTTTAATGTGAGGAAAAACTTCCAGCAAAAGTATCAAGGTTCAACGTCCAACTTTTGTTATGAATGTTATTTTCTAATATTTTTTTTTTTTTTATTATTAAGTATAACCCTCTTTAGTATAATTTACTTATAGATTTAAGATTGCTTATTTCAATTTCCCTTAATTATTTTGTCAATGCAACGTCGAAAATTAAAAATTATGTATGATGTAAAATAAAATCCTACTATAGTATAATTACAAAATAAATAATATTTTTCACGGAAGGTTAACTATATATATAGTGTCTCACAATCTTCAATCAAGACACATGCTACAATCTATATAAAATATAATAAATGTTTTAACTAATTTGTAATGTTTTTAATTCCTTATTTAGTTATAGTGAAATACTCCTAATTTTTCAAAGATTGCACATCCATATAAAAGTCTTATATATACATGTTTAAACCACGCATTTCGATTTTATTTCTCTCATTTTATTCTTTATTTAGACTATACAGTACTCTATTCGACGTAATTATTTTTTATCTAATCTATTGTCAAGTTAATATTAACATTCAAATTTCGTTGTCTTTATTTTTCAATATGTTTTAATCTAATTATGTGATACTCATTCACATAGTACAATTTTTGAATCATTCACAGTACAACTTAGTTCATTATTTCTTTATAGTTCTTTTTTATTTCTTAATTGTATCTTATAATTTATTTACCATAGTAAATTCATTTATCAAGATATTACATATGCTTTATATATATATATATATAATATTTTTATTGATTTAATAATTTGTTTAATGTTAGATCTTAAATATTTAAAAGAATCTGGGCAATTATTCATGTCCACTAATTTTTACGTTTGTCATTTTATCATTACTATTATTAGTACAATAAAATTTCACACCTCAGTCAAAACTCCAATTATTATAAACCTTGTTATTTTTATGTTTTCCCCAATTTTTTAACATAACAGTTTTTTCTTTGGTCTACTAAAATTATATCATCTATTAAAAGTATTACATTAGTGAGTATGTTTGTGTAGGTATGTAAAGAATGTAGTTAAAAATGATGTTCAACTTATAGATTTATTTGAATAAAATCAATCCATTGTATAGACCAATAGCATTTAAATTTACACAATGTCACTACCGATGCATTTATAGTTTTTATATCTTCATATATATCTTTTACTGATTTCATATATAAGCTACTTTTACCACTTTTCTCCATTATATATATATATATATATATATATATATATATATATAAATGACTTTATCGGATACTTTTTGAATTCAATAAAATTCACAATCATAATTTTCTTTATAATGAAAATTCACTTAGACCCTTTAGTATTTATAATTTTCACGTTAGTTTTTTTATAATTTTTTTCATTATGTTAATAAAGTTATATCTACTAATAATAAAGTTTATTCATAAGTTTGTGTTATCTTTCTTCACAATGCATTTTCTCACTTCTATTCATTTAATCATCATATAGTTCTTATTCAATTGTTTTGACATCATTTTCTATTGTTGGACTTTAATAAATTAAGTGGTATACACAAAAAAAAACATACAATTTCCTATCATGTCTTTTTTACTCACTCAAAAGTTAATTTTAAAATATAACCTCAGCGGTTTCACATGCAAGTCATTTTATTCTTGATTTTGGTACTTGCTTCAAGTTTATATTACAATGAAGTTTAAGTTACTATTCGCATTAAGCTCTAACACTTGATCAATTCAATAATTTACACTTTAGTCTAAATATTCTATATTCAAATTTTATTTTTCATTAGATAACTTATAAATTCTATTATTGTTTCTCCATGTTTTAATAATGATACTTCAATAATTTTAGAAAATTAGGGAGGTTATTGCAAGTAGCAAATTTATAATATTCAAATTTAGACAAATAAATTGTAACGATTAGATGAGTATTTATTCTAATTTATATTTATAATAGAATGTCAAAAAAAAATTATATTTATAATAAGAGTTGACTATTTTATTTATGACCAACACTATGTAAGAATTTGTCAATAATTTATACATAGTAATATAAATCACTGTGAATCATTTACATATTGTTCTAACATAATGTGAACATTTTTTTAAATAGAATAAAAGATTTAATTTAATCTCATCTATTTTTTTTCAAAATAATTATGTATTGGCATTTTTTAAATTTAACTTTCAATTATTTTTATATAATAGAAAATTACAAGTACGATCATATGTCAACAATCTTGTGTCAATTATTCGATTATGAAGTCAAACTTATAACTATTGAAATCATATTAAACTATTACATTTTATATATTTTAAATATTTTATCATGTAAGTATCATTAATTTTGAGTCATTCATATATTATGGTACATTAAATATTATATAATGAACTATCATTGTTTTGTTGTAGTTATTGGATTGAGTATATAGATGTTATAGCTACGTACCGTACCTAAATTTAAAAAAAAAAGTAAACTAAAAAAATTATCTCCAGAAAATTAAAGATGATAAATTAAATCAAGAAGAGCTTTCACTATTATTCATTGTTCTGTATATGATTTTTTCTTCTTGTTGCTAATCCTAAAATCTATTAGTACTTTTTCGCCATGAAAATACAAAAACTTAATATAACATTCAATACCTAAATACCTCTATGGTATACCACTATTGCAAGTTAAGATTCTTGTGGTCATTAACCTAACAAAGAAGTCAAAGTTTGGAGCTATTAAGTTCCTACTAAACTATGTTTAATTTTCTCTAATTTTATACATACATATATATATATATAAATATATTTTGTGTACATTTCAATTATTTAATATTTTGAGAATCATAAACTAAAGTACTTTAATATTCATAATATCTTATATATATTCTTATTCCTTTTTAGTAATATACATTATATCATTTTTTAATTTTTTTTATATACTTTCTTCAGTTTTTCATAAATTTCATAGTTCTTTTAATTGGATTCTTTTTACAATTGTAGAGAAAGGAGAAAGTTCGATTCACAAAATTTTAAGAGTAAATAAAAGGAATATGATACACTATAGTTGTCTCGTCAATTTTTTTTTCTTCTTTTTTTTTTGTTATGATTAGTAGAATGAGTATATATATATTATAACTATGTATCAAAATTGAAAAGAAAAAGTAAACTAAAAATAAAATAAAAAAATCTCTAAAATGAAAAATGAAAAATAAGAACTTTCACTATTATTTAATTGTTCTAATTTTTATGTGTATAGTTTTTCCCTTTTTTTGGTTGCTAATCATAAAATCTTTTAGTATTTTTTTCACAATGAAAATACCAAAACTTAATATTTTGCAAACATTTAATATCTAAATAACTCTAAAGTACCACTATTTGAAATTAAAAGTCTTGGGATCATTATCCTAGTAAAAAAATCAAACTTAAGAGTTACTAAAGTATTATATTATGTTTAAATTTCAATAATTTTCTCATATATACATAAATATCTTTTGTGTAACTTCAATTATTCAATATCACGAGAATCATATACTAAGATAATTTTACTTATTGTAAGTACATTTGTGCTAATTGGTCTTTCTCCTTTCTCTTCAATTATAGAAGAAACCAATTAGAAAAATTATCAGAAATTTATAAAGAATCGAATAAAATATAAAAAAATAAAAAAATAATATAATGAATTTTACTACAAAGGAATAATAATATAAGATATTATGAATATTTAAGTTCAACTTATGTCATCAGTTGAACTATATATTATATGAAATGTGGTAGAAAATTTGATAAGTTGAGACTTGAGAGATGAATTTCAATTATGAAATGAATCTTACTAAATAAATAAAACTTTAAAAAATAAAGTCACTAAATTAGCGATAAAAATTTACTAATTAATGGTTTTTTTTCCTACAATTTTCTTTTTTGACAATTATACAAAAGAATCTCATTATAAAAGAGATAAGAAATTTAAAAAGAAACTTAAAAATAGAAATAAAATAAAAATAATGTATATTATTAAAAACAAAGAAAAATATAAAATATGATTAATATGTAGGTTCAACTTATGCCATTAGATGAATTATATCATATCCGTGTTTTTTTTTAGGGATCATATTCATGATCGAATTGATAGATGAACTATATAGGGCTCTAACCGAATAAATGAAACTTTGAGAATATAGTTAATAAACTAACCTTAAAAAATAAAATTCATTAATGATATAATAGGCAAATCAAATTTTGTCTAACCACATAAACAAAAATTCAAAGATATAGTTTATAAATAAAACTTTAAAGATATAGTTACCAAACTAACATTAAAAATTAAAATTCATTAAGGATATAATAGGCAAATCAAATTTTGTAAGAAACAACTCACACTTTTATAATAGAAGTAGATTCTGCTTCTGACTGTGCTCATAAATGCATTCTAATCATGGATCTAACAGTCACAGGCTAGCTCCAACTACGAGCCGTCTAGGTCCTAGACTGCCTTGGTCGTCTACGGTTTTTTTCCTAACTTCCTCCATAAATCCCCTTTAACGTCGCTTAAATCCTGACTAGGCTCTACTAGACCTAGTCACGCGTACTACTAGTATCTTTTAGAACATTAATTCTAATAAATCTGGCATGAACAAATTATATATATCACAGAAATATATCACAAAGCATTATTCAAGAATCTTACAGAAGTGATCAGAAACAACCATATAACTACTGAAATTCTTATCTACCGAGTTGTGCAGTAACCAACCGGGACAATTCATAATCGCTTAGCGTAAATCATCTCAGTCGGGTAGTACCCGACCAGGCAGACAAGAACTAGCGTACCTATAAGTATCTGAATCTTGACATTGATCACATCTTCTTGAACTTCCAAGCAGACAGTGAACATATTGGTGTCCCTTTCCAACCAGCTATAACGCACTTCCCATTCAGACCAAGTGTGCAAGAATCCCGACATGCGAACCGGTCGACGAGCAACTTCGCGTGATCAAGAGCTAGTTCACTAACTTCCGTCTCCACCATCCCAAACCTCGCGAAAAACTCCCTCCATACATTCATGCCCACGGTCCGGAAAAGTCTCTCCTCTCCCTCACCTGCCACAGTGTTCCTTATCACCGGGCCAAACAGATTCGACTCAACAAACGTCCTCTCTGCCACGTCGTCCTTCAGACAATCTCCTAAACAGTCGAAATAAGCGCCGTAGAAAAAAAGGGCCTCAACGAAACGGTTCACGAAAACTGGAGAATTCACATTTGCTTCGATTTCATTGACGATCATCACACGGGGGTTGATGCTTCTGACGACTCGCATCAACGAGTCTAGCTGGTTTTGATTGGCAATCATCCTGTTCAAAGCATATGCTGCATGAACTACAACTGTTTCTTCCGGATCCAGGCGAAACGGGCTTTTCAAAAGATCTGCAATTTCCTCTAACCTGATGACATGAAAAGAAAAGCCCAAGTTCAAGGACTGTGCCAATGTTTCTAGCCGAACCCCCACCTCATCGGTTACAAGATTCGGCTTAGTTGCTATAGCAGTAATCTTGAGATGTTCAAGGGGATATTGATCATTTCTTGCTGCAAGTGCCTGCATTATGATCATCTGTAGGCCCCCACAGTTGATTCCAAGATCAACGATATGGACCTTTCTAGAATCTTCTACAAAGTCTGCAAGCAACTGAATACTGGAAAACTGTATAGCCTGATTGAGAGGTGATTTCTGTTGAAAGGCAGCTGCAGCAGAGCTTACGTTCGATTCTAACGGCCATTCATGTTTACCAGCAGACTTTCCAGTTTGGCGATCCATTCTGTCACGTAAAGCATCCATGAAATAGTACACGAGTCGTTGTACTGTATTCATTTGCACGAGACTCAGCTTACGGCACTCTTCTAGAAGCTTCCTGGCAGAATCATACTGCTTAATATGTACTTTCTCTGCACACAAAAGAAGATCCTGTACAAGTTGAATATCTTCAGCATGATCTTTCGCAAGGGCCGAAAAGGTACTTGCGTACGGATTGATCATAGCAGAATTTGCCTGAATAAAGTTTGCAGCAGCTAGTTCGATTATATGATTGGTCGACAACGGAGAGGGAGGTGCCGGTTCAATTTTTGTCAACTCGTGCATCTTTCTCCCATTTATTGCGTCGATCCTGCGCCGCAAAATCTCCAGAGATGCAGAAGGAAATGGATAAGACTGGTCTTGGCTTGGCTGGTTAAGTTGCGAATTTTGAGATGCGACGCTGGAAAGTACTCCAAGGTCGTCCCCAAAAGCTTGGAATGGTGGAGAAAGAATATCGTGATATAACTCATCCAGAGTGCCACCACGAACCAGAAGCTGTCGTTCTTCATACTTGGAAAATTCGCCGTCTTCCTGACAATACCAGTCAGAAGAATATGAAATGGATTCATTCTCAAAAGGCTTGTTCATAGCTTCCAGATAATTTGTTAACAAAGACCTTTTTAGCAAACACAAAGCAACTAATAGTTTGTTGTGTTCGATCTTATTTATTCAGCTAGCTTCGGGGAAAGTGATGATTCCTCATGAATAGTTCAATTTTCAGGTGTCATTTACTCAACAATGAAAACAGTTAGTTGGCAAATATTTATTCCATTCAACAGCTGTTGTTTTATGTCTCGTAGCTATACAAAACAAGAGAACTTAATTTATATGAAATTTTGACCAATTCAAACGACAACGTTAGAAACCATATCCTCAGATAAGACATGATAGAATTCCATGAACATGGTCGTCTTGTGTCAATTTCTTCTTGCCTGTGTTGTTGCTCGACTCACCTGTAAATGCCTTCGAAAACTTCAATTAAAGTTTGCTGCCGAAAAAGACAAGTTATTTTAGATGGTCTTTATTTATTTTCAGACACAAAAATAAATAAATAAACTCATGCCAATATGTAACTTTCTGTCAACACAAGGAAATCAACTATTCTTGTTTGACAACATTGATATATAACTAAGATTATCTGACCGTTGCAAATTCGTAGCCAAGCTAATCAGACCATGTACCGTGAACCGGTGATTTGAGCTAGAACCTGCAGCATAACTGTAACTACCGATTCCAAGAACTGTAATCGAACCAAGATCCTTAAGATGATCTTGATAAAACATATGCAATAGAATTTAAATATGTAACATATCCCCATCAATCAGTGTATACCAATCAATCTTACATGAAAAATGTATCACAAAGCAGTGTTGAAGAAGAAGCTATATAAACATGAGAATACAACACCAAAACAGAAATTGAATTCAGAATCTTCAAATCTATTGGAACTTCCATGCCGAAACCGAACATAACGGTGTTCCCTTCCAACCAACTGTAAGACACTTCCCATTCAGACCAAGAGTGCAAGAATCCTTACAACCAAACATGTCAACAACCAAATTCGCATGATCAAGCGCCAATTTGCTGAGCTCCGTCTCCACTATACCAAATCTTGCGAAAAACTTCCTCCATACGTTTATGCCCACAAACCTGAACACCCTTTCCTCACCCTCAGTAGCCACAATGTTCCGTATAACCGGGCTAAAGATTTTCGTCTCAACAGATGTTCTTTCGTCAACATTGTCCTTCAGACAATCTTCCAAGCAATCAAGATAAGCGCCGTAGTAGAAAAGGGCTTCAACAAATCGGTTCACAAAAACCGGAGAGTTCAAATTCGCTTCAGCATCAGTGACGATCATCACACGCGGGTTGATGCTTTTGATGACCTTCATCAAACCCTCCAGCTGGTTCGGTTTCGCAATCATCCTCTCGAAAATATATGCTGCACGAACTACAACGGTTTCTTCTGGATCCAGGTCCAATGGACTTTTCTCAAGATCGAGGATTTCCTGTAAGGTGATCACATGGAAAGAGAAGTTCAGATTCAAGGAGTTAGCCAAGTTTTTCAGTCGAAAACCGACTTCTTCAATCTTGTGATTCGAGTTAGTTGCTATAGCCGTAATCTTGAAATGGTGAAGACAACATTGACTGTATCCTGCTGCAAGAGCTTGCATTAAGATCATCAGTAGGACCCCACAATGGATTTCAAGATCGATAATGTGGACCTTTCTAGAATGCGAAACATGGTCTACCACTGATTGAATACAGGTAAACTGAGCAACCTGAATGAGAGGCGTTTTTTGGTGAAAGACAGATACAGCAAAACTTATGGTTGCAGGTTGTAATGGGGGTTCCAATGGCCAGTTAGCCACCATATGTTTTCCCGATTCGCGCTCGATCTTGTGGGACAAAGCTTCAGAGAAATAGCACACCAATCGTTGTACAGTATTTGTTTGCCCCAAACTCAGCTTCTTGCATTCTTCTAGAAGCTTCCTGGCAGAATCATACTGCTGATTGTAGACATTCTCTGCAGATGAAAGGAGGTCCTGGACAAGCCAAATATCTTTAGCCCGTGCTTCGGAGAGGCCTGAAAAGATACTTCCGAATGGATTGCTGATAGCAGAATTTGTCTGTATAAAGTATGCTGCCGCCAACTCGATAATGTGACTAGTCGTCAACAGGGAGGGAGAGGAAGGCGAAGGTAATTTTAGCCGGCCGTATATCTTTTCTGCACCAATCTTGCTTTTAGAGTGCCTCAGAATCCCCAGAGATGCTGGAGGAAATGCATTGGACTTGGCTTCTTCATTTGGTTGCACATTTCGAGACTCGAAATTGGAAAGTATTGCCATGTCATCACCGCCAGATTGGAATGGAGGAGAGAGAATATCGAGATATAAGTCATCCAGAGCACCAACATGAGTGAGAAACTGCACCTCTTCATACTTGGAAATGTCTTCTGCTAAGTTACGATCCATAGTTTACGATTCTTCTTGTCTGTTGTTGGTTGAAACTCCTTTCAACACCTACAGATAAAGTTTCGTTAGTCGGCAGAATGGAATAAAAGCTTAACAGGAAAACAAGGGAATATATCTCAAGAATTCTGTCATCTATTCAGACAAATAATATTTACCCGTCATCAGTTTTGAGCAGTATCCGAGGATTGGTCGACACTAGGAAACCAAGACGAAAATTGAGATCTAACTAATAAATGTCTCAGCCGTTTAGTAGCAGAAAAGGCATATAAGTCCAACAGGATCCTCAGATTTCAGTTTACTTATTTCATAGATATACATTCCTAGAATACATCAATTTCTTGTAGCTTAGTTTCCCAATAGAGCCAGCTCTTGTTGGCATGAAATATATGTTCTTCTACATCCCAAGAATACATCACTTGCTCATATCTTACTTTCCCTACCACATGAACACAATGCTCATATCATAACCAAAAAGAAAAGAAAAAAAAAAAGCATTTCAATGATATGATTCCATGACACACAAAAGCAAGACGAAGACACTAACATATAATGACAAATAGATCTTAACATGAAAATGCAGATACAGATAAGGAGAGACAATGCAATTATTGGAAAGCGATGGGTAGGTGTCATTTCGTACTAGTTCTTCCTGCACGGGTCGTAATTCAAAATAAATAAAGGGAAAAATTCGTTTTTGATCCGCTAATTTAGGGCGAGTCTAAAATTGGTCCACTAATTACGATATTATTAATTTTAGTCCAGTAATTTAAGACCGAGTCCAATTTGAGGACAAATTTCGCCGGAATTGACTAAGTTGGCCGGAATTACTCACGTGCAAGGCACATGGTCGTTCAATTTGGGGCTTTCCGGCGATTTGTCCTCATATTGGACTCGGCCCTAAGTTATTGGACTAAAATTGATAATATTGTAGTTAGTGGATCAGTTTTGCACTCGCCCTAAGTTAGCGGACCAAAAACGAAAAGTTTCTTTGTTTTGTCCCATAATCCAAATTTAACAGAATACATTGGTTCTTTATAATTCTTTTACCTAAATTTTAAATGGTTCTTGTCTTGATTCAGATCGTTGGAGATTTTGTAAGATACTTATATCAAAACCCAATAGTGGCAATCTTTTTTGTTACTCCAACACAAAATAATGAGGATCCACTGTTTAATTCTTTAATATAAAGTTGGAGAATCAGTCAAACCACACCTCTTCTTGGGTTTGCGTGGTTCGATCTTCTTCCAAATCAGCCTCATCGGAATTTTTCATGAACACTTCCTCGATTTTACGTTGTGACCCACCCCACCATATTTTCTACACTTCTCAAAGCCTGAATCGGAAAGCCCCAAATTGAATGACCACGTACCTTGCACGTGAATAAGTGTAGAAAACGTGTTGGTATGGATCACAATGCAAAATCGAGAAAGTGTCCGATAAACAATTTCGATGAGGCTGATTTGGAAGAAGATCAAACCGCGCAAAACCAAGAAGAGGTATGGTTCGAATGAATCTCCAACTTTATATCAAAGAATCGAACAGTGGATCCTCACTATTTTGTGTTGGAGTAACAAAAAAGATTGCCATTGTTGGTTTAATACAAGTATATTAAAAAATCTCTAACGATTTAATCAAGGCAAGAACCATTTGAATCTAGGTAAAAAAGAAAAATGATAAAGAACCAATGTATTATGTTAAATTTGGATTATGGGATCAAACAAGAAAAAAATTTCGTTTTTGGTCCGCTAACTTAGGACGAGTCCAAAACTGGTCCATTAACTACAATATTATCAATTTTAGTCCAGTAACTTAGGGCTGAGTCCAATATGAGGATAAATCGCCGGAAAACTCCAAATTGAACGACCACGTGCAAGGCACATGAGTAATTCTGGCCACCTTAGTCAATTCAGGCGAAATTTATCCTCAAATTGGACTCGATCCTAAGTTACTGGACCAAAATTGATAATATTGTAATTAGTGAACCAGTTTTGGACTCGCACTAAGTTAATGGACCAAAAACGAATTTTTTCCAATAAATAAATAATCGTAACATGAATTTCTTTCAGTTTCTTGCTTCTCCAATCAAGAAACAGGAAAGTTGGTAGAATTTATTTATCCTTGTGGAAATAGTGTTACGTTATGGGTGGACAGAATACCACCATATGAACATAGAATGAGGAAGACAAAAGTATAAGTCTATGGTAAAAAAATGAAGCAGTACAGATGGCCTCCAACAAAAAAGATGATCGAATCTCGAAACAAACAAGCCCTTAAGATCTATTGATTTGGCGACACTAATTTTGATTAAATCATTCACCAAGAGCAAGGCATGATAGAAATAATAAAGAAAGAGATTAATAACAAGAAGACGAACTGAAAAGGCCAATTTCTGATTCTAAATATCATGGCCAATTCAACTGACAATATTACACACACAAAACAAAAAAGCTTTTTCTGTAATAAAGGGACATATTCAAAGCTTCTTGTTGAGAAACTTCCAAGCAGACACAAATCTCAATGGGATCCCATTCCACCCAACAAGCATACTATTCCCATTCATACTAATAGTACAACAACTCCAGCAAGCATTTTCTCTGATCATTAATTTTGCTTGACAAACAGATGCCTGGCTCAACTCCGTCTCCACGATTCCAAATTTGGCAGAAAAGTCCCTCCAAAAATCAATGTTACAACATCGTTTCAAACTCTCATCATCTTCGCTCATAACACAATTTCCAATTACCTCCTGAAAGTAGAGTTTCTCAACTATCTCCCTGAACTGATTCTCCCGTCCAAGACAATCCTCTAGGCAATCAAACTCTGCGCTACAAAGAAAGAGTGCCTCGTGAAATCGGCCAAAGAAATTCGAAGCACTAGTATTCGCATCTGTTTCATGGACCACCATTATATAAGGATTGAGGTTCTTTAGCCCTGTTAGAAAACGTTCGACATTCTTGGGGGAGTCTGCTAAAGAGATCAAACAGTATTCCAAGTAAACAGCTATGGTCTCACCAGCTTCTAACTCAAACTGATCTTTCTTAAGCTCATACATTTCCGAGTATAGTATTTTAAACGAAAAGGGTCTATTCATGGACACGGCAAAAGATGATAGCAAATCACCAGTTTCTTCGACATTATCTTTGGGTGTGCAAACTACAGTTATCTTGAGCTGCTCCAGTTTGCAGGCCTTCCTATTGGCAAGAGCATGCATCATAACTATCCAATACGAGCTAAGTTTCTTGCCAATGTCGATAAAATGTATTCTTTCAGCTGATGCCACACTGTCCAAAATGGTTTGAACTGCAGTAAAATGAGATATCTGATTGAAAGGTAGTTTTTGTTCAAATGTGTGGAAAGCAGCTTTCAGATCTATTAATGCTTGTCCCACATCAACATGCACAACTTCTCTCTCCAGATCAATTTGGCCTCTTATTACGTCAATTCTTTCCCTCAGATCTCGAGCAAAACATGTGACGACTCTCTCAATAGGATGATCATCTTGAGATCCCAAAAGAACTAACATGAGCTGTTCTTGGGCTTGATCATAAAGCCCATTGGAAAACTTATCAGCAGCATCAAGCAGAAACGATACGCGCTTCAAATGCTTTGCATGCCTACGAGTAAAAATAGAATCATATCCAAAAGATTTCAAAAGAGAGGAAAAATCACCTGTCTTCTCCTGAGATTTCGACTTGGATATTTTCGTTCCTGCTATTGTTACAATTCTTACAGCAGATAATGCTTGAAAATTTGAGGTATTGCTTCCCATTTCTGAACTTTTTTTTTCAGACTCAAGATTACGCTTCAGTTGGCTTGGCTCACCATGTTTACCACTTCTCGTACGCTTCACTTGGCTCCAATGCTTGTTCAGGATTTCAAATGGTGCCTGCACATTGCATGGAACTCCTCTTAGGTGGAAGCTCGTTTTTCTGAGTGTATTCTGTCATGTCTAATCCAATATTAGAATTAGTAGTAACTTCAGAGAGGAACTACTCAAAGACAGAACAAGCATAGTCGACAGGAGAATCTATTTACACACACACACATATATATATATAAAGGAAATCATTGTATACTCTGCCCGTTGTATCAAGATATGAACAAAAAGAAAAGTAAAAAAAAGCAGGAATAACCTTTCCTTGATAGTGTCCTTTACTGTTGGCTTTCATGTCCAATGCATAGGCAGGTGGCAGAAACAAGGCAATCCTCTTTGGACAGAGAAGAAGAGAGCATTTGTCCAAAAAAGGGATTGATGTTAAAAGAGTATCGTTGCTAACTGCAAACTCCAAGAAAAGAGAGCTTTTCATTGTCAGCAGAACTTTTGTCTGCACCTGAGGGAGGGACATTCGTATGATAGTAGTTTCAAGAGATCACCACTAGTAAAGATCGACTAATAATATAAAGAGAGTGGAAAAAGTAAGTGGAGCAAATCAAGATATTGCAGTCAGAGTAATAATCTCTGATGAGGGTAACAACTATCTTCCTTCAATAAAACAAATATTACTATAGATACTAATAATTAGTTTTACTTCCCCAATGCACACTAACAAAGCTGATAATTCAAGAAGACATACAGAAATTAGAAAAGATCACATAATATTCTGAATCAACCACCGAGGAAAACAAGAAATATATTAGAAAGAGTTGCTTCTATTGAAAAGATATGATCATAGCCAAAAGGTCATGACTCTTGAGCAGTTTCCTTTTGAAACCCGCCGCTATCTTTTTGGGTCGTTGCCATTGATTACTATCCAGTCAATGGAAAATCTTCAAAATTGGTATCAATAAATAAATGAATAAGTAAAAGAACTACTCTTATTTCAGATCATCAAGTAACTAGTAAGTGTCTCAACCGTCTAGTAGCAACAATGCATTTAATTCAAATAAGACGTAGAGCTGTAGATACCAGGGCAAAAGGAAAGAGTGAAGTTCAGTCCTCGAAGCACATGAAACAAATTCAAGTTCCATGTCCTTGTACACTTTTTTCCGCGCTGCCTAGGCATAGCCAAAGTACTTGTAAATAAGTTTTGATCAGTGAAAATTTACATTTTTTTATTTTTATCACTAGAAGGAACATTTTAAGATTTGAAATGTCCATTAAGAAGAAAAAGTAACCAGTCTCCTCATTTTCTCCGTTGCAATGTTTTTTCAGCTTACAGAACTTGACAACATCAGCTCCTGTTTATTGCTTCAGAGTTTTGGTCATTTCGTTTACACCTTCGTGTTTCTGATAGTGCTAACTTTAATAAAGATTGCAAGATTATTATAGCATCCAGTGGGCTGATTTTTGGGGATATAATAGAGTTAAATTGGAAATAATTACGTTCATTATCATCAGCATATTAGTAACTCATATACGGGGTGGTGATGAGCATTAGCATCAACCAGAAAAGTAGAGTCTTTGTATCGGCCTTTGGCCTGTGCAGCTTAGGCTGACGGGAATATTCCCGGTGTTTCTTTTCTTCCATCCAATTAATCAACTATCATTTTTCTTTATTTTCCTGCTCTTTACTCTATCAGTTTCATCTATAAAAGGGGTTGTTATTGGGAAAATTATTATCCTTTGAGACTTCTGCTAAGTAAGCTCTCTGTTTCAATGTTTCAGACAAAGTTACAGCAAAAAGCTGAAATCAACTGAAACTGAAAAGGTACAGCCAAAACTAAAGAAAAGAGGATGCTTATTGGATTACATGCTATCCTCTACTTCAAAAGTCATAGGCTGTAGCCAGTACTTAGGAAAAAGAAACACTAATTAAGATCATGGCTACTCGGAGACGAAGCCACCAGAGGTCAAACTGTTTTATCACAACACCTCTGCACGGTTTACTAATGTTACTTTACTAGGTTGTTGCATTGGTCTGGTTTTAACGAGTTAGCCAACTTTACGAATACTTCACTACTTCTTTAGGAGGATGCTCTCTGGGGCGGCCCTGAGCCAGTGCCGGAAGGGCGACGGCCCAGGGCCCAAAATTTTAGGGGGGCCAAAATTTTTAGGTATGTAGTATAATTTTTTTTTATTTAATGTATATGGACTCAATACATGAAAATAAAACTAGTAAGCTCTAAGCCCACAATATATGTTCCAACTTCCAAATCCACCCGTTAATAATTTACTATCCTATTTAATATTCAAAAAAGTAAAAAAAAAAGAAGGAAAAATGTGCACTGATTTTACTGATTCAACCAATTTCATCATCTATTTCGCTGATTCCTCACATAATCTTTCACGACATCCTCACTCGTGAGCCGTCGATCTCGCTGCTCGGCTATTGTTCCAGTGCTGCCCCGTACTTTGAGGTTCGTTTTTCTTCAGAAAATTATTGATTCAGAAATGATTTTTTTATTCAAACTACTGTTTCTCTATATCTAATAGTAATATTATGTGCATTTTTTGTTTCATTTTTTGAAATTTAACTGTTCAGACGCTAGTAGAGTAACAGCCACCGGGCCACGTTGTGTCTTCCTTAAATTGTGAATTCGTGAAATCAGGTTGTATTGCTTTTTAACTTAATTGTTGTTTTTACTGCTTGGAGTCGGAGAAGGATTATTGCGTGTTTTTTTTAATTCTTATAATCATGAAAAAACATATGTCCGAATATCAGAAAAGAAAGAAAAGAAAACAATCAGAAGAGATTATTAAATCTCAAAAAGGTGCTCTTGATAAGTTTTTGAAACCGAATTCTTCAATTGGAGATTCTGTTGATGTGATTAATGAAAATGAACTAAATGAGCATCTAACAAATGAGCAAGAAGAGTCTAATAAAAATGATAATTGTGAATTGAATGAAAAACTTGGTAATATAATAGAGAGTGAAAATAATCTGAAGAAGGAAGAATCAATCGAAAGTGAAAATATTGATTTGAATGAAGATGTTGGTAATATGAATGAGAATGAAATTGAGTTAGAGCAAAATGAAGTTGGTGATATTTTAGATATATATGATCCTAGAACTTGGGATAACATTGATAATAAAACTAGAGATATTTTAATTGAGAAGGGCCCTGTAAGAGAAAATAATCTTGTATTTGCTACTGATGGACTTAATAGACATTTTTCATACGCTTATTATACAAGAAAATTGCCAAATGGAGAGAATCAAGAAAGAAAATGACTTGTCTACTCGAAAGGAGCAAACAAAGTGTATTGTTTTTGTTGCAAATTACTTAAATCGGTTAACAATCTTAGTTTGCTTGCAAATGATGGTCTTAATGATTGGAAACATTTAAGTGAAAGGCTTAAACAACATGAGAACAACATTGAACATATTACCAACATGCGAACTTGGATTGATTTGCAAATTAGAATGAAAAAGAATGAAACGATTGATAAAGAGGTACAAGTACAAATTAAAAAAGAGAAAGAACATTGGAAATTGGTTTTGATAAGAATTATTTATGTTGTGAAATGTCTTGCTAAACGTAATTTGGCTTTTCGTGGTGGGAATGAAAAAATTCTACAAAATAATAATGGTCAATTTTACAAGAGCATGTTCATAACTTAACTTTAAAGTCATTGTCCACAACAAGATGGGAAAGTCATGTAAATAGTGTTACAGCTATAATTACTCAACCTAATGAGATAAGAAAGGCATTGCTTAAATTATCTAAAGTAAGTGAAGATGCTAAAACTAGGAGTGAAGCTGAATCTTTAGCAACAAATGACCTTGAAATTTTTGAGTTTTTGTTGGGTATGGCTATATGGCATAATATTTTGAAAAAAATTGACTTGATTAGTAAAAAGTTGCAATCCGAAGATATGCAGATTGATATTGCGATAACGACTTTGAAAGGGTTGATTTCTTACTTTAAAACTTATAGGGAAGAAGGATTTCAATCTGCCATAATATTAGCCAAAGAGCTTGCTTCCATGATGGAAATTGAACCTATTTTTCCCTCAAAACGTAAAATTGCGAGGAAGAAACAATTTGATGAAACTCCTCATGAAGATATTTCATTATCTGCGGAGGAATCTTTTAAGAACAATTATTTTCTTGTTATAGTAGACATGGCTATTTCATCTTTGGAGAGCAGGTTTGAACAATTAAATGTATTTGAAAATATTTTTGGATTTTTGTTTAATCCCAAAAAACTGCTTTCACTTGATGATAAGAAATTGCATGATTGTTGTATTAATCTTCAAGTTGCTCTTACACATAAAGACAAGTCTGATATTAATGTTGATGATTTATTTTTCTGAATTGCAAGTGTTACAATCATTTTTGCCAGTAGAAAGAAAGTCAGCTACTGAAATTCTTGAATTTGTTAAAGCATTGGATTGTTTTCCTAATGTTTCCATTGCATATAGAATTTTGCTTACTCTTCCAGTTACTGTAGCACCGGCCGAAAGAAGTTTTTCGAAACTAAAATTAGTGAAATTCGACTATGTCTCAAGAAAGATTAAATGGATTGGCTATGTTATGCATTGAAAATGAAGTGTTAAAGAAACTTGATTTTGAAGATTTTATTGATGATTTTGCTTCTCAAAATGCTAGGAGATCTAGATATTTTCAATAATAATTTTGATCATTATTCGAATTTTTTTTTTTGTCTGTAGGTGCTCCATTTTTTCAACATTGTACATGTGATCGGATCGTGAAACAGCTTGACAAGAATTTCAAGTAAGAATCGGGTGAATAACAACTTGTATTATGTGTATGCATTTTACACATTTTTTGGTTGCTAAGGGACCCATTTTTTATTATCGCCCAGGGCCCTCAAATTGTCGGGCCGGCCCTGGATGCTCTCACACCATATGCAACAACTTAAGCCCCGTAGAAGTAAAATGTAGACTGAGATATATAATGGATTTCCCATTATCAAAGTTCTATGGGATTAAAAACTATTCTTCTTCCTCTACGATGAAAATAAAGAAGACATATATCAAAGTTCTACAAGTCACTGCATGAAATTCCATGTGATGGGTTGAGCTACTTTTATATAGACTATTCGGGTGAGAATCAGCTAAGCGATAGATCATAGTCTTGTGTCGATTTCTTCTTGCCCGTGTTGTTGCTCGACTCACCTGTAAACGCCTATGGATAAAGTTCCATTAATCGGCAGAATTGGATTACAGCTTAACAGAAAAACAGTTGTCTCATGCTGCCAAAAGAACAAGGAAGGTATTTTAGATGGTCTTTACTTATCAGATTCAAAAATAAATAAATAAATAAATTCATGCCAATAAGTAACTTTCAGTCACCTTAGATGGTCTTTGTTTAAGGTTTCACAACATTGATATGTAACTAATATGTGTCTCAGCTGTCCAGTGGCAGACGAGGCATAAAAGTAAGCAATTGTGGACACTTTACTTATCATAAAACAAATACAACGGTCAAGATGATCTGACCGTTGCAAATTAGTAGCCAAACTCATCTGACCATGCATCTTGAACCGGTGATTTGAGCTAGAACCGCAGGATAACCGTTCCTACCGATTCCAAGAACCGTAATCGAACCAAGATCCTTAAGATGATCTTGATAAAGTATACGGCATAGATTTTAACTAATATGTAACATATCCCGATCAATCAAAACATATACTGATCAATCTTACATGAAAAAAAGTATCAAAAAGCAGTATTAAAAAACTGTATAGACATGAGAATATAACACCAAAATAGATATTGAATTCTGAATATTCAAATCTAGTGGAACTTCCACGCCAAAGCCAAACACAACGGTGTCCCCTTCCAACCAACTATCAGGCACTTCCCATTCCCACCAGGTATATATATCAAAGAAGTATATCACAAAGCATTATTTCGGGAATCTTACACAAGTGATTAAAAACGACCATAGAACTACAGAAATTCTTATCTACCGAGTTGGGTAGTAATCAACTGGGACACCATCAATTTGGTGGGTGAAGAGATGAATTGAGTTCCACCACTATATGAATGGTAGATTGTCCCAGTCTGGTACTACCCGACTGGCCAGACAAGAGCTAGCGTATCCATAGTTTCTGAATCTTCAGATTGATCACATCTCCTTGAACTTCCAAGCAGACAGTGAACAGATAGGTGTCCCCTTCCAACAAGCTATGAGGCACTTCCCATTTAGACCAAGCGTGCAAGAATCCCGACACTCGAACTTGTCAATGACCAACGTCGCGTGATCAAGAGCTAATTTGCTAACTTCCGTCTCCACCATCCCAAACCTCGCGAAAAACTCCCTCCATACGTTCACTCCCACGGTCCGGAAAAGTCTCTCCTCTCCCTCAGCAGCCACAGTGTTCCTTATCACCGGCCCAAACAGATTTGACTCAATAAACGTCCTCTCTGCCACGTTGTCCTTCAGACAATCTCCTAAACAGTCAAAATAAGCGCCGTAGAAAAAAAGGGCCTCAACGAAACGGTTCACAAAAACTGGAGAATTCACATTTGCTTCAATTTCACTGACGATCATCACACTGGGATTGATGCTTCTGACAACTCGCATCAACGAATCTAGCTGGTTCGGATTGGCAATCATACACTCTAAAGCGTATGCTGCATGGACTACAACCGTTTCGTCCAGATCCAAGCCCAATGGGCTTTTCTCAAGATCCTCAATTTCCTGTAACTGGATCACATGGAAAGAGAAGCTCAAGTTGAAAGATGTAGCTAGTTTTGCTAGCCGAACCCCCGCCTCGTTGGTTACAAGATTCGGCTTAGTTGCTATAGCAGTAATCTTGAGATGTTCAAGGGGAAATTGATCAGATCTTGCTGCAAGTGCCTGCATTATGATCATCTGCCTGACCCCACATTTGATTCCGAGATCAACGATATGGACCCTTCTAGAATCTTCTACATGGTCTGCCAGTGTCTGAATACTGGCAAACCGTGTAGCCTGATTGAGAGGTGATTTCTGGTGAAAGGCAGCTGCAGCAGAGCTTACGTTCGTCGATTCTAAGGGCCATTCATGTTTACCAGCAGACATTCCCCTTTCGCGCTCAATCTTGTCACGTAAAGCATCCGTGAAATAGTACACCAGTCGTTGTATTGTATTCATTTGCCCGAATCTCAGATTGTTGCACTCTTCTAGAAGCTTCCTGGCAGAATCATACTGCTGGTTGTTTACTTTCTCTGCACATGAAAGAAGATCCTGAACAAGTTGAATATCTTCAGCATGATCTGTCGCAAGGGCCGGAAAGGTACTTGCGCACGGAGTGATAATTCCAGAATTTGCCTGAATAAAGTTTGCAGCAGACAGTTGGATTATATGATTGGTCGACAACATAGAGGGAGGTGCCGGTTCAATTTTTGTCTTTCTCCCATTTACTGCGCTGATCCTGTGCCGCAAAATCTCCAGAGATGCAGAAGGAAATGGATAAGACTGGTCTTGACTCGGCTGGATAAGTTGTGAATTCAAGTTGGAGAGTATTCCAATTTCACCCCCGAGAGTTTGGAATGGTGGAGAAAGAATATCGAGATATAAATCATCCAGAGCGCCATCACGAACCAGAAGCTGTAGTTCTTCATATTTGGAAAAATCGCCGTCTTCCTGAAAATACCAGTCAGAAGAACAAGAAATGGATTCATTCTCAAAAAGCTTGTTCATAGCTTCCAGATAATTTGTTAACAAAGACCTTTTTAGCAAGACAAAATTAACAAATAGTTTGTTGTGTTTGATCTTATTTATTCAGCTGGCTTCGGGGAAAGTGACGATTCCTCATGAGCAGTTCATTGTTTCAGGTGTCATTTACTCAACAATGAAAACAGTTAGTTGGCAAATACTTATTCCATTCAACAGCTGTTGTTTTATTTCTCATAGCAATAGCATATAAAACAAGAAAACTCATTTTAAACTGAAATATTTTTTCACCAATCCAAACGACAACATTAGAAACCATATCCTCAGATACGACATGATAGAACACAGAAGAAAACAGATCAGTTTAAGATGACTGAAAGCTGTAGAATTATAATATAGATGGAGCAGTTTACCCAAACCCATCTATTCTTTTCTCGTTTGCCGTCCATTTGATCCATATCTTCGCAATTCAGTCCCAAAATTCATCTTTTAGCCCATCTTTTCTCCAAGTCCAATTATTTATTCTCCTTCGCCAAGAGATAATAAGATCAATTAAGCATAAAATCAGCCAAAATTCAGGGGAATGTGAATATAAATAAGAAACAATAAAGACGAAATTCCATGGATAGGTTGAGCTACCTTTATTTCCTTTGGTGCATGCTTATGATAAAAATGTATATGGACTATTCGGTTGAGATATCTGCTAAGCAATATGGATCATAGTCTTGCGTCGATTTCTTCTTGCCTCTGTTGTTGCTCGACTCACCTGTATAACGCCTACGGATGAAGTTCCATTAATCAGCAGATTTGGATTACAGCTTGCTGCCAAAAAAAGAAGTAATGTATTTTAGATGGTCTTTATTTATTCAAACACGAAAGAAATACATAAATTCATGCCAATATATAACTTTCAGTCAACACAAGGAAATCAATTCATTGTCAGTCATGGATGAATAATAATGATCTAATTAATAAACAACTATTCTTGTTTGACAACATTGATATGTAACTAAAAAAACTAAGCAATTGAGGACACTTTTCTCATTTGAATTCTTAAAAGAAATACAACGGTCAAGATGATCTGACCATGCATCGTGAACCGGTGATTTGATCTAGAACCTGCAGGATAACCGTAACCATCGATTCTAAGAACCGTAATTCAACCAGTGCATATACTAATCAATCTTACATGAAAAAAGTATCACAAAGCAGTATTACAGAAGAAGGTATATAGACATGAGAATATAACACCAGAATAGAAATTGAATTCTGAATATTCTAATGGAACTTCCACGCCGAAACTGAACATAACGGTGTTCCCTTCCAACCAACTACAAGACACTTTCCGTTCAGATCAAGTGTGCAGGAATCCCTACGATCAAACATGTCAACAACCAAATTCGCTTGATCAACGGCTAATTTGCTAAGCTCTGTCTCCACCATACCAAATCTTGCAAAAAACTTCCTCCACACATTTACGCCCACAATCCTGGACATTCTGTCCTCTCCCTCAGAAGCTACAATGTTTGTTATCACAGGGCTGAAGAGCTTCGATTCAACAAACATTCTTTCTTCAACGTCCTTCTTCAGACAATCTTCCACACAGTCGAAATAAGCTGCGTAAAAAAAGAGAGCTTCAACAAAACGGTTCACAAAGACCGGAGAGTTCACATTCGCTTCAGCTTCAGTGATGATCATCACACGAGGGTTGATGTTCCTGATGGCTCTCATCAAAGCTTCAAGCTGGTTCGGTTTGGCAATCATACTCTCCAAAGCGTAAGCAGAATAGACCACAACCACTTCTTCTGGATCCAGTCCCAATGGGCTTTTCTCAAGGCCCTGGATTTCCTCTAAACTGATCATTTGAAAAGAGAAGCCCAGATTCAAGGAGTCAGCCAAGTTTTTCAGACGGAAACCGGCCTCTTCAATATTATGATTCGGGTTAGTTGATATAGCCGTAATTTTCAAACGGCGAAGAAGGCATTGACCAGATTTTGCTGCAAGAGTTTGCATTAACACCATTTGTTGAATCCCACAACGGATATCAAGATCGACGATATGGACCTTTCTTGAATCTGAAACTTGGTCTACCACTGACTGTATACTCGCGAATTGAGCAACCTGATTGAGAGGCGATTTTTTGTGAAATGTGGATATAGCAGTGGTTACGAACGGTGTTTCTTGTGGCAAGTTAGCCACCATAAGTTTTCCCGTTTCGCTCTCAATCTTATAAAATAGAGCTTCAGAGAAATAGTACACCAACCGTTGTATTGTACTCGTTTGTGCAAGACTTCGCTTCCTGGATTCTTCTAGAAGCTTTCTTGCAGAGTCATACTGCTGATTGTATACTTTCTCTGCACATGAAAGGAGATCCTGGACAAGCTGAATATCTTTAGCCTGCTCATTCTCGAGGGCGGAAAAGGTACTTGAATACGGATTGCTGATAGCAGAAGTTGCCTGAATAAAGCTTCCTGCGGACAACTCGATTATATGATTAGTCGACAACAGGGAGGGAGAGGGAGAGGGAGACAAAGGTGTCAGCCCGAATATCTTTCTCCCGTTTACCGCGCCAATCTTGCTTCTGCAGTGCCTCAGAATCTCCAGAGATGCAGGAGGAAATGCATAGGACTCATCGTCTTCATTTGGTTGCGAATTTCGAGACTCGAAACTGGGAAGTAGTGCCATGTCATCACCGCAAGATTGGAATGGAGGAGAGAAAATGTCGAGATATAAATCATCCAGAGCACCAACATGAGAGAGAAACTGCAGCTCTTCATACCTGACGTTAGAGTCATGTGAAATGGCTTTAGCTGAATCATCGATATAATTTAACTTTGAAGATACATTCATAGCTTCAAGAGAATAATGCTTTTTTTGTATCTCACTCTCTTTGGTATTTTCAGCTGATTCATGCTAATAATATAACAAAAACTAGTTAATTTATAGTGAGAAACATACGACAAATCATTGGTTATGTCTAATATTATTTATTCAGCCAGCTTTGGGGAAATAAATAATCATGGGATGTTGATATGCTTATTTGTATCCAAGCTACTACAAATTTGATCATATAAATAAACAAGAGTAAGGTTTCGTCTTACCACGGACATCTTTGACGTCACCAGACCTTGTATCGACCCATCTGTCCCCGATACCACCGATACAGACAATGACGTTTTTGCAAAGTTTAATTTAGTTCTGGATTTTCTGCGGAAAACATACAAGGAATTATATTTTATTTTTTAAAGAAATAAAAAACTAATTACACTTACATGAGAACATACTAATTAAGCTGACATGAAAACAAAAGTATAAAAAATCAGTACTGAAGGAAATACACAGAATGGAACATAAAATGAGTTCTATGTCTTCAAATCGATCTCGTCTCCTGGAACTTCCATGCCGAAACCGAACATAATGGTGTTCCCTTCCAACCAACTACAAGACACTTCCCGTTCAGACCAAATGTGCAAGAATCCCTACAACCAAACATATCAACAACCAAACTTGCATAATCAAGTGCCGATTCGCTGAGCTCTGTCTCCACAATACCGAATCTCGCAAAAAATTCCCTCCACACATTTACACCCACAACTCGGAACGTTCTCTCCTCTCCCTCCGAAGCCACAATGTTCCTTATTATGGGGCTAAAGATTTTCGTCTCAACAAATGTTCTTTCATCAACGTTGTTCTTCAGACAATCTTCCAAGCAATCAAGATGAGCGCCGTAGTAAAAGAGGGTTTCAACAAACCGGTTCACAAAAATAGGAGAGTTCAAATTCGCTTCGCCGTCAGTGACGATCATCACACGAGGGTTGATGCTTTTGATGACCTTCATCAAAGCCTCCAGCTGGTCCGGTTTTGCAACCATTCTTTTCAAAACATATGCAGCACGAACTACAACTGTGTCCTCAGGATCTAGGCCCAATGGGCTTTTCTCAAGATCCAGCATTTCCTCTAAGGTTATAACATGGAAAGAAAAGTCCAGATTCAAGGAGTTGGCCAAGCTTTTCAATGGAACACCTGCCTCGTTAATATCATGAACCGGGCTAGTTGCAATAGCCGTAATCTTGAAATGCTGGAGGCGACATTGATCAGATCTTGCTGCAAGAGCTTGCATTAAGATCATCTGTTGGATTCCGCAATAGATTTCAAGATCAATAATATGGACCTTCCTAGAATCCGAAACATGGTCTACCACTGATTGAATACTGCTAAACTGAGCAACCTGAAGGAGAGGGGATTTTTGGTGAAATACAGATAGAGCAGAGCTTACAATTTCGGGTTCCAATGGCCAGTCAGCCACCATATTCTTTCCCATTTCGCGCTCAATCTTATGACAAAGAGCTTCAGAGAAATAGTACACCAACCGCTGTATTGTACTCGTTTGCTCGAAACTGAGCTTCTTGGATTCTTCTAGAAGCTTCCTTGCAGAATCATACTGCTGATTGTATACTTTCTCTGCACATGAAAGGAGATCCTGGAGAAGCTTAATATCTTTAGCCTGCTCCGTGGAGAGGTCTAAAAAGGTACTAGCGTATGGATTGCTGGTGGCAGAATTTGTCTGAATAAAGTTTGAGGCAGACAACTCGATTATGTGATTAGTCGACAACAGAGAGGGAGAAGGAGAGGGAGAAGACGGTAATATTGTCAGCCCTGCACCAATCTTGCTTCTATAGTGCCTCAGAATCTCCAGGGATGCAGGAGGAAATGCATAGGACTTGCCTTCTTCATTTGGTTGCGAATTTCGAGAACTGAAACTGGAAAGTATTGCCATGTCATCACCGCAGGATTGGAATGGAGGAGAGAGAATATGGAGATATAAGTCATCCAGAGCACCAACATGAGAGAGAAACTGCAGCTCTTCATACTTGGAAATGGCTTCTGCTAAGTCATGCTCCATAGCTAAAAATTCTTCTTGTCTGAGTTGTTGGTTGACACTCCTGTCAACTCTTAAAGATAAAGTTCCATTAGCCGGAAGAATCAAATAAAAGCTTAACAGGATCAAAAGGGAATCTATTGTAGACTTTTGTCATCTATTCAGATTTATTGGTCATCAGGTTTGAGCAGTATCCTAGGATTGGTCTGACACTAGGAAACCAAGACGAAAATTTAGATGTAACTAATACATGTCTCAGCCGTCTAATAGCAGAAAAAGCATATAAGTCCAACAGGATCCTTAGATTTCAACTTTGTTTTGTAGATATACATTCCTAGAATACATCAATTCCTCGTAGCTTAGTTTCCAAATAGAGCCAGCTCTTGTTGGCATGGATGATATATAAAACTACAAGTGGTCTGCACACTGACAACACTGTTAGGACTTAGGATGTAGTTAAATTAATTTTTTTTTTGTTTTTAATTCTTAGGTTTCATTTTCTAAATAGCAGAAAGAGTAAGTCGGGATCAATCTCATAGGGAACAACAAAACTAATTATGTTTATATATTTAACATAATTATGCAAATAATAATAATAATAATAATAATAATAATAATAATAATAATAATAATAATAATAATAATATATAATAAAGGATGGGGGAGTTGATTGGAATTAAGTAATTATTGCAGAGAACAAGTAATTTAAAAATAATTCAAATATAAGAAAGTACTCCCGCCTTTAACCTACTATCTCCTAGTCTGGATTATCCTCATAATTAATGCAATTGTTTGACATATTAGTTCTGAAAAATTTACCTCAAGAATTAACAAGTACGCTCTGCTAAACTTGTTACCCCTTAGGTGTAATTAATCACAAGTATGTTGTGCAATTAATCTATCCGTTTAAGTGGTCTTAGGAGACGATCTCTAAAACACCGTTAACCGAACGCATAGGATACCAGGAGAACGAGATAGGTACAGTGCTGTACTCACAAGCTCGGTACAAGTGACTGCGACTTATGTTATCCTAACGAATGAATTCACTATTTGCTACTCGTAGACATAATTTCGTAAGTATTACGGATTACGATTTATGGTCTAGCAACGATTATGTGATTACTACACGGGTGATCAATCCAAATAACAAAACACATAAAAGATATAAATAAACCGAATAACATACATAATTTTAGGAGTACATAATTAAGTCAAAGAATTACTGTAAGAACTACAAAAACATCCTTCTAGGGTTCAACATCAGTTAAAGACGGAACTAAAGGAACTTAGCCGATCATAGCGATGGATAAAAACAATGTAACAATGAAAGACATGAAAATTAAACTAAAAAAACCCCAGACGATGAATCTTGATTTTTTCATGCTCTCCAAGCTTCAGAGTCAATCCAAAACTCTATTTTTCGGACTTATGGTCTTCTTTATATAGATGGGGATGAAGTGGTCTTGAGTTGGGCTTGAAAAAGTTCATCTTCGAGCAAATTACTGGGTAAACCGACTTTGTATCTTGATCGAGAAGGTTCGTCTCGATCGAAAGTCATGTATCAAATTCTTGATCGAGAAAGGTTGTTTCGGCCGAGATACCTCTCCAGCTGAAATATAATTTTCCAGCCTACTTTTGTCTCATCGAGACTGATTGTCTCGGCCAAACACGACTTTCCAGCATACTTTTGTCTCTGCCGAGTACGACTTTCTCATTTTTGGCTCGATTTTGCTTCGTTTTAGACTTACGAGACTTATTTATTTGTCTCTTCAGTCGAGTTTGACTTTTCGATGTAGATTTACCCAAATAACTTTAAAACAAGTCAAATTACCTAATAATACAAATATGAACATGATACGCATACACGTATCTATCATAGAAGACAGAAGTGATCGGGATCGAGATTGAAATTATTCTTATTGTTTCTTTTAATTATTGTCTTTTATTTTAAGTTATGGTTAGTCAGACTTTATGATAGGTTTGTGGGCTATTTTCTGCATGGGCTTAGAAACTATAAGTACGTCTGATTTCATAGATTAGAGGATCTTTTTTGGATTATTGGGAAATTAAGCCGTGAGGCTAGGGCGGAAGGTTTTCTTCCGTGGACTGCTTATTAAGTGTTCTTGAGTTATTTGATTGAGTGCTCTTTTCCAATCTCTCTGTCTCTAACAATTTGGTCCGACCTGCCGGATCATCATGACACGTATGGACTCTCGCCTTGATGCACTTGAAACTACCGCCGGCACGTTAGAGAAGGGATTGGAAAGCTTGGACAAGAAGGTTTCGGCTATCGCCGAGGGTTTGGGGTCTCAGATGTCCGAACTCCAAACTATGCTGCGCCAAATGATGTGCGAAAAGAGCCCTGCGGCAGCCGACGTGTTACCTACCCTGCGCCGCACGACATCGGTTTCAAATCCTGCAAAATTAGCCGTCATCTTGGATTTCCCGGGCAGAGCAATATTTCCGTGTCGATAATACTCCAAAAGATATGAAGTAGAACTAGCTCTCATCGCTATGAAAGGAACTGCCCTACAATGGCTCCAATGGTTACTCACGCGATTTCCGGATATGGGGTGGCAGAAGTTCACCCTCGAATTGCTACGTCGTTACGAAGCTGATCCGCGTGCCAACCCCTACGAGGCCCTAGCTGCAACCCGTCAGACAGGGTCAGTCGATGAATATATCGATTTGTTCATCTCGCGCTTGTCCTCGGTATCAAATCTGTCAGACTCTATTGCCTTGGGATTGTTTCTAAATGGATTTCGAGATGATATCCGTTTCCGTATTTGCTCTAAGGATGCGGAAGAGATATGCGCCACAATGCATCTCGCTCGTGAAGTTGAGCGCCAACTAGATGCACTCCGACCAACCCAAGCTCCTGCATCCTTGTCCCAGCCACCCTACTCACGTCCGGACCACAATTTTCAGAGTGGGCGCTCAACGTCGTTCTCCAATCAGCAGCGATCAGGAGGAAATTTCAACCGCAGCTCAACCATAGCCCCACCTGGCCGGGCGCAGACTCGCTCGGCTAGCTCAGTTGCCGGTCCTACCCAACCACAGGCTTCGACCGGTTCATCAGCACCGTCCCGTAATCGGCCTTTTACCCAGATGTCACATTCCGATTATATGGATCTTCGGTCCAAGTGCCTGTGCTACCGCTGTCGCGAACCATATTCCCCTACGCATGTCTGCCAGTCCCGCTCTTTGCGGATTATGCTCTTGGACGATGATGATGAATCGGACCCTACGGATTCTGATTTCTCCCCAGCCGCAGTTGAGGATGAGCCTCAACTCAATTTTCTCGAATTATCAGCTGCAGCAGCATGTGGGTTTGACGGACCCCGCACCATGAAACTCTTGGGTAAGATTGGCGATGACCAGATTGTTGTTATGGTGGACAGTGGCGCCACCCATTGCTTCATATCACCGCAGACTGTTGCCCGATTGGACCTCGTGGTCGACGGGTCTCACTCGCTACCCATCCGTCTGGGTGATGGCAAGGACACAGACACGACGGGTATATGCCCACGTATCAATCTGAGTTTGGGTGGAGGACAGTTTGTTATTTCAGCCTATGTTTTTCCGGTGAGCGGTGTAGACCTAATCTTGGGTATATCTTGGCTTGCTACTTTGGGGGATGTCCGAGCCAATTGGGCTGCACTATCCATGACATTCACGCATCGGGGCAGGGAATTACAGCTGATGGGCGATTCTGGGCTGGTCCGTCGGCAGATTTCAGCAGCAGCAACTTTCAAGTTGGCCGAAGTGGAAGATTGTTGGGTGATTTGGTCACTGGAAGTCTCAGGTATGGATTCAACCTCTTCATGTGAGATTTCTTCGGATATTCAGGTTCTACTGCAGGAGTTTCCTCGGTGGTCAACCCAGAAACATCGCTACCCCCATCCCGTGCATATGACCATCGCATTCCTTTGCTTCCGGATGCAACCCCGGTTTCTATCCGGCCCTATCGCTATAGTGCGACGCAGAAAAATGAGATTGAACGGATGGCAGATGAAATGTTATCAGCAGGTCTAATCCAACCGAGCTCAGGCCCGTATTGGAGCCCGGTTTTATTGGTTCACAAAAAGGATGGTAGTTGGCGTTTCTGTGTCGATTACAGAGAACTGAACAAATGAACGGTCCCGGATAAATACCCCATTCCCGTCATACAGGAACTATTGGACGAGTTGCACGGTGCGGTATGGTTTACTCGTCTCGATCTGCGCTCCGGTTATCATCAAATCCGCATGGCTCCGAAAGATATTGCCAAACCGGGTTTCGTACACACTCGGGCCACTACGAGTGGGTCGTCATGCCTTTCGGGTTAAGAAACGCCCCTTCCACATTCCAGGCGATTATGAATGACCTTTTCCGTCCTATTTTGCGGAAATTTGTCCTTGTTTTTTTTGATGATATTCTAATTTACAGTGGGGATCGGCCATCCCACTTGGCGCACCTTCGCCACGTATTGGAATTGTTGGCATCTGCCTCTTTCGTCGTCAATCCTAAGAAGTGTTCATGGGTTCGAACTTCCATCGACTATTTGGGTCATGTGGTATCTTCGGAGGGCGTTCGGATGGATCCGTCAAAGGTCTTGGCTGTTTTGCAGTGGCCACCGCCCACGACGGTAAAAGGGGTTCATGGTTTCCTCGGACTGACTGATTATTATCGGCGTTTTATTAAAGACTATGGGAAAATTGCCTTGCCGCTGACTATGTTGCTTTGGAAGGAAGCTGGTGGCAGATTTCAATGGACCACGGCTACCCAAGAAGCTCTCATTACACTACAGCGGGCCATCACCACGGCCCCCGTTCTCATCACCCCAAATTTATCTGGCAATTTTTGCATCGAATGCGATGCTTCAGGAAGAGGGATTGGCGCGGTTTTGATGCAGAATTATAAGCCAGTGGCATACTACAGCAAAGCCTTATCCGAACGTACGTCTTCCAAGTCAACATACGAGAAAGAGTTAATGGCACTGGTGTTGGCCGTACTGCACTGGCGACCGTATCTCCTTGGCCGGAAATTCCTTGTTCGCACCAATCACTGGAGTTTGCGACATCTTCTCAGTCAGTCGATCTCCTCTCCGTCGCAACAATATTGGGCTTCGAAATTACTGGGTTTCGACTTCGAAATCGAATATAAAGCTGGTTCTTCCAACGCTGCAGCCGACGCATTGTCCCGTCGTGATTGTGAGACGGAACTGACGGCACTGTCGGTTCTCCATTGGGTGGATTGGGCTGATCTACAGCGGGCAGTGGCGGCAGACCCGACTTATAGCTCAATCATTCGGGCGTTGGAGCGCGGCGAGACTGTTGGACGACCGTTTACGTTGGTCAACGAGATCTTGTATTTCAAAGACAGGTTGGCGGTACCAGTTTCATCAGCTTGGGTCGGTCGCCTCTTATCGGAATTCCATTCGACACCTACTGGAGGACATGCTGGCGCATTCCGTACATATCGCAGGTTAGCAACGAACGTCTATTGGCCCGGCATGATGAAGTCTATTACTCAGTTTGTGGCTGCTTGTTTGGTGTGTCAAAGGCAGAAATCGGATAACCGGTCTCCTGCTGGTCTTTTGCAGCCGTTGCCGATTCCGACGAGGGTATGGGAAGACATCAGCGTGGATTTTATTTCGGGGCTTTCTCGTTCGAATCATTGGGATACGATTTTGGTGGTGGTGGATCGACTTTCCAAAGCTTCCCACTTTATCGGCTTGGCCCATCCCTTTACAGCACGTGTTGTTGCTGGGGCTATTGCTCGTGAGGTTGTTCGTCTTCACGGAATTCCTCGGACAATTGTGTCAGATCGTGACCCTATTTTTCTTAGCTCATTTTGGAAGGAGCTTTTCAAAGCCATGGGAACCCAACTACGGATGAGCTCCTCGTATCATCCAGAGACAGATGGTCAAACTGAGGTGATGAACCGTTGTTTGGAGGCTTATTTGCGGTGTTTTATGTCGGATCATCCGAAGAAGTGGGTCGATTGGCTTCCGTGGGCGGAATTTTGCTTCAATACGAGTTTCCATTCGGCCACGGGAGGTACGCCTTTTGAGGCGGTCTATGGTCGTCCGCCGCCCACGTTATCTCAATTTTTGCCCGGAGAGATCGCTTGTAAGGTGGCGGATGATTTGGTGGAACGAGATACTATTTTGCGCAATCTTAAGTCCCATTTGACAAAGGCTCAGCAGCGTATGGTGGCGTCTGCGAATAAACATCACCGCGACATTTCATTTGTTGTGGGGGATAAGGTGTTTCTGAAGTTTCGGCCGTATCGTCAGATGTCATTGTTTCGCCGATTGAGTGTTAAGCTCGCTCCTCGCTTCTTTGGTCCTTTTGAGATTTACCTAGCGGATTGGTCCAGCAGCGTATAGACTGATCTTACCGGAAGGGTCGCGTCTCCACCCTGTTTTTCACGTCTCTTAGCTAAAGGTTGTTTTAGGTGATCACATGGCAGCATCTACACTGCCGGCTGATTTGTCCAAGGATTGTCCTGAGTTTGTGCCGACTAAGGTTACGAGGGGACGGGAGGTTTGGCGCAGGGACGACCGCGTTTATCAGGTGCTAGTGGAGTGGGCTGGTTTGCCGTCGGAGGAGGCTACCTGGGTGGATGAGATTTGTTTTCGAGAGAAATTTCCAGAATTTTGCCTTGCGGACAAGGCGGTTCTTATGGGGAGGGGAATTGATACGCATACACGTATCTATCATAGAAGACAGAAGTGATCGGGATCGACATTGAAATTATTCTTATTGTTTCTTTTAATTATTGTCTTTTATTTTAAGTTATGGTTAGTCAGACTTTATGATAGGTTTGTGGGCTATTTTCTGCATGGGCTTAGAAAACTATAAGTACGTCTGATTTCATAGATTAGAGGATCTTTTTTGGATTATTGGGAAATTAAGCCGTGAGGCTAGGGCGGAAGGTTTTCTTCCGTGGACTGCTTATTCAATGTTCTTGAGTTATTTGATTGAGTGTTCTTTTCCAATCTCTCTGTCTCTAACAGAACAATACACGGTTAATTATGCATGCAAATATCACTAAATGAACACTCAAATTGACCTAATATGCAAGCATAAACACACGTGTATCACACGCGCACACACAAGTAATAAAAAATTATACCAATTTTCATAAACCTTTTCGTCTTCAAAATCGAAGATTGAAAAACATATATTGACACAGATGATCAAATCAAGGTTGAGATGGAACCTGATACAACACCAACAAAAAGAAATCATGGACATTTTGGACAAAGAAAAAATAAAAAATAAGAACAATGCAGAGTAGTTGTTCTTTATAAAACCATCTATCAGTCAGATTTGAACTTCCAAGCTGAAATAGACATTATTGGCGTCCCCTCCCAGCATATAATCAACGAGTTTCTGTTCATGTTTGTAGTGCAGGAACGCCAGCAAGAGCAGCATTTAACCACCAAGCGTGCAAGATACAGAGACGAGTAGCTCAATCCCACTTCCACGAGCCCGAGTCTTGAAAACAATTCCCTCCAGTAATCCAACTTCTCTTGGCGATGAATCCTCTCTTCACCATCATGCAAAACAGTGTCACGAATCCCATTCTCGAAGGACACTTCTTCGACTATCTTTCTGAACTGGTTGTTCGGTTGCAGGACAGTAACGTAGCAATCAAAAATTGCGCTGCAGTAGAAGAGTGCCTAGGGGCAAGAATAGTGATGTATTGGTACTCGCCTCCACTTCGGCCACTACCATTAAACATGGATTGAGATTCTTAATAGCTCCTATAAAAGCTTCTAACCGGTCAGGCTGCGCTAACAAAAGCAACAAACGCAAATCGAGGTGTTAGGAAAGAGTGTCAAAATAAATGACACCGGCACAGCGGAATTGAGATAAATCTTTTCCCACTAGCTGGATTAAAAAATATAGGACAAAACCAAGAAAATAAATATGTGCAGAATAATAAAACATGTAGACACGTATTTTACGTGGAAAACCCAAATCGGGAAAAACCACGGGTCCAGACCTTAGTCTAGAAAACTTCCACTATGTGTGTATAGTAGGCTTACAAAATTCTCCCTAAATTAATAGGGGTATACAAATATCTCAAGTTCAATAACTTGGAAACACTCAATATCTATTTTAAGAGGGATAGAAAAATACTCGCTATTTTTCTCACTGTTTCTTCTCTCAAAATGAACTCACAACACTCTCGTGTCTCACAGAGAGCTGCACTCTTGCACTGCTGTGTTGTCTCACTTCTGCAGAATTCTCCTCTATTTATAGAGGAATGAGGAGTACGAAAGTCCATTCTCTACTACCATTTTTCTCCTACAATTTAATGCATGTTTGCAACCTTTTATTTCTTCAACAATTGTGCCTTCCAATTCCCAAGGTAAGGCCACAAAGTCAAATTCTCTGCTGCATTCATCTAACAACAAGCATGTAGGTGGACCCCAACAATTCTCCCCCTCCACCACATGCGGGGATTCAGTTAAACTCGCTATACGCCTGCAAGTTTCAAACTTATCTTTAGGTAAAGACTTGGTTAGCATATTAGCACCATTATCATCGGTGTGAACTTTTTCAAGCTGCATCAACTTCTTCTCGAGTGCATCCCGAATCCAATGGTATCTCACATCAATATGCTTCGATCTTGAGTGGAATGTAGAATTCTTACTCAAGTGGATTGCGCTCTGACTATCACAGTATAGCGTGTACCTTTCTTGCTTCAAGTCTAACTCCAGTAGGAAATTCTTCAACCATAACATCTCTTTACAGGCTTCTGTTATGGCTATGAATTCTGCCTCAGTTGTGGATAATGCCACACACTTTTGAAGTCTCGATTGCCACGAGATAGCTCCCCATGCAAGTCTCATCAGGTATCCGGATGTGGACTTCCTAGAATCAATATCACCAGCCATATCTGCATCTGCGTACCCGTCTAACACAATTTGGTCATTTCCAAATATTAGACATAGTTTAGGAGTACCTCTAAGATATCGAAATATCCATTTCACAGCTGCCCAATGCTCTTTTCCAGGGTTGGAAAGAAACAGGCTGACCACTCCAACTGCATAAGCAATGTCAGGTCTGGTACATACCATAGCGTACATCAAACTGCCAACTGCAGAAGCATATGGTATCTTTTGCATTTCTTCCTTATCTGTCTCACTTGTGGGGCACTGCACGGAGCTGAGCTTCATGTGACCCGCAAGTGGAGTGCTGACTGGCTTCGACTTGCTCATATTGAATCTTTCAAGAACTTTGTCAATGTATTGTTCTTGAGATAAGCAAAGCTTCTTGCTTTTCCTATCCCTGAAGATTTTCATTCAAAGGATTTGCTTAGCTGGACCTAAGTCTTTCATCGCAAAAGACTTGCTAAGCTCTTTCTTCAGCTTTCGGATCATGTTGACATCATGGCCTACAATCAACATATCATCCACATATAATAACAAGATTATAAAGTTTCCTTCAGAAAATTTCTTGAAGAAAACACAGTGATTCGAGTTGGTCTTGTTGTAGCCATGGTTGAACATGAAGGAGTCAAACTTCATGTACCATTGTCTGGGAGCTTGTTTCAAGCCATACAAGCTCTTCTTCAACCTGCATACAAGGTTTTCTTTCCCTTTGACTTCGAAACCTTCAGGTTGGTCCATGTAGATTTCTTTGTCTAAATCTCCATGCAAAAATGCAGTCTTCACATCAAGTTGTTCAATCTTCAGATCCAAACTGGCAGCAATCGCAAGAACAACTCTAATTGAGGACATCTTCACCACTGGTGAGAAAATTTCTTCAAAAATCGACACCCTTCTTTTGACTGAAACCCTTCACAACCAGCCTCGCTTTGTACCTTGGTTGTGAGCTATGTTCCTCAGACTTCAGCCTGTAGATGCACTTATTTTTCAGTGGTCTCTTTCCCGCTGGCAACTTCACTAAGTCGTAGGTGTGATTTTCCTGTAAGGAGTTCATCTCCTCCTTCATGGCTTCTAACCACTTCTCTTTTTGGTCATGCGCCATGACTTCTGCAAAACTTTGTGGCTCTCCTCCATCGGTAAGCATCACATACTCACGTGGGTTATATCTGGTGGAAGGTTGCCTTTCTCTGGTTGACCTTCTACCTGGAGGGACATCATCTTGTACAGGTGGATTCTGATCGTCACCTACTTCATCATCAACCACATCACTATGCTCTGGTTGGGTATCTCCCCCGTAATCCTGGATCATCGGTGAAGGAACTGGATCTAAGTTGACAGGAACTTCTGAAATGGATTCAGACTTCTCTTTGGCATCATCAGGAATTTGATCTTCAAGGAATACATCCCTACTTCTGATGACTTTTCTGTTAACTGGATCCCACAATCTATAACCAAACTCTTCATGGCCATATCCCAAAAAGATACACGGTTTGGTTTTGTCATCAAGCTTGGCTCTTTCGTCTTTTGGAATATGTACGAAAGCCATGCAGCCAAACACTCTTAAGTGTTTGTAAGAAACTTCTTTCCCTGACCAAACTTTGTTCGGAATTTCACCACCCAAAGGAGTTGCTGGAGGAAGGTTGATCAAATCAACTGTAGTCCTCATAGCTTCACCATAAAAGGATTTCGGCAATTTGGAATGTGACAGCATACATCTTATTCGCTCACAGATTGTTCTATTCATCCTTTCTGCCACACCGTTATGTTGAGGAGTCTTTGGGACGCTCTTCTCAAGCTTGATACCATAGTTCTTGTAGTGTTGCTCAAACGGCCCTTGGTATTCGCCGCCATTGTCTGCACGAACACACTTCAGTTTCCTTCCGGTTTCTCTCTCGCCTTTTGCTTGAAAATGCTTAAAGACCTCCAACGTTTGGTCTTTGGTTTTCAAAGCAAAACACCAGACTTTTCTCGAAAAATCGTCAATGAAAGTGACGAAGTACAATGCGCCACCAAGAGTCCTGTCTTTCATGTAGCACAGGTCTGTGTGCACCAAATCAAGAGGCTGAGCTCTTCTTGAAGAGTAGAAGCTTTTGAATGCAACTCTATGTTGTTTTCCTGCCAAACAATCAACACAGGTTTCCAATTGCATAACTTTTACATTAGGAAGGAGGTTCCTTCTTGCCAAAATTTCTAAACCTTTTTGGCTCATATGCCCAAGCCGCTTATGCCACAACTCAATGGAGGAATTCTTGACAACAACATTCACGTCTCCAATGGAAATAGTAGCATTTGTCAGGTAGAGTGAATTTTGCTTTCTACCCTTGGCAACAATAAGAGAACCTTTGATGAGCTTCCATTTTCCTTCACCAAAGTGGTTCACATAGCCATCATCGTCGAGCTTTCAGCAGAAATAATGTTGAGCCTGATATCAGGAACATGTCTGACATCTTTGAGAATAACTTTGCATCCTATATCAGTATATAGTACAATATCTCCCATACCAACGACCTCTGTTACACCTTGATTGGCCATCCTGACTTTGCCAAAGCTACAACTGGTGTAAGATGTAAACATATCACGACTTGGAGTTATGTGATATGAGGCTCCTGAATCAACGATCCAGTCTGTCTGTTGGCACGATGAGCTAACACAAGCATCATCACAAAAGATGACAACATCGCCATCGACTGCAGCAGCGGTTGTGTCTCTGTCATCTTTCTGGTTGTCATTATTCTCATTCTTCTGGTCTCACTTCTTCCTTCGACAATCTCTCTCATAGTCGTTTGGACCACCACAATAATGGCATTTGAAGTCTTTTCTAGGTTTAGACTTCCCCCTGGATCTGTCTCTAGTGTATCTAGAGCTTTTATTTTTGCTTCTCCCTCGATCAACGTATTCAGCAACCATCGCTTTTGTCTCAGAAGAACGATTCTGATCCTTTCTTCTGGACTCTTCATTAAGAAGACAATCTTTGAACATTTGCAAGGTCAGTGCTTCGTCTGGAGCCGAGTTGCTGATTGACACCACAAGAGTGTCCCAACTATCCGGCAATGAACTGAGTAGCAATAAAGCTACAACTTCATCACCAGTAGAGATCTTCATATTGATGGATTGATTGATAAGACCCTGATATGCATTTAGGTGCTCCGTCATGTTGGCACCCTCCGCATATCGCAATCGAACAATTCGTCTGATGATAGACGCTTTATTTAAGGCATTTTTCCTCTCAAACATAGCTTCCATTTTCTTCCATAAAACATCAGCATTTTCCTCGTTAGCAAAATGATGGAAGATATTATGCTCAATGAAGCGCCGGATGTATCCAACAGTTTTTCTATGCATGATGTTCCATTCAACATCACTCGTATCTTTTGGTTTGGCATCATCACCATGTAAGGGCAAATAGAGATCCTTACAGTAGAGAAGATCCAACATACTTGGTTTCCAAATTGAGTAATTTGATCCGTTCAATTTGAACATACCGCCAAGCGACGATGATTCCTCCATTTTTTGATCCGCTAACAGAATCAGTAGTATGATTTCAGAAACCCCAAGTGAACCTGGGGCTCTGATACCACTTGTTGGGAAAGAGTGTCAAAATAAATGACACCGACACAGCGGAATTGAGATAAATTTTTTCCCACTAGCTGGATTAAAAAAAATAGGACAAAACCAAGAAAATAAATATGTGCAGAATAATAAAATATGTAGACACGGATTTTACGTGGAAAACCCAAATCGGGAAAAACCACGGGTCCAGACCTTAGTCTAGAAAACTTCCACTATGTGTGTATAGTAGGCTTACAAAATTCTCCCTAAATTAATAGGGGTATACAAATATCTCAAGTTCAATAACTTGGAAACACTCAATATCTATTTTAAGAGGGATAGAAAAATATTCGCTATTTTTCTCACTGTTTCTTCTCTCAAAATGAACTCACAACACTCTCGTGTCTCACAGAGAGCTGCACTCTTGCACTGCTGTGTTGTCTCACTTCTGCAGAATTCTCCTCTATTTATAGAGGAATGAGGAGTACGAAAGTCCATTCTTTACTACCATTTTTCTCCTACAATTTAATGCATGTTTGCAGCCTTTTATTTCTTCAACAATTGTGGCTTCCAATTCCCAAGGTAAGGCCACAAAGTCAAATTCTCTGCTGCATTCATCTAACAACAAGCATGTAGGTGGACCCCAACACGAGGTACAGTGCCACCACTTCATCGGGGAATTTTCAGAAATGGCCTAGTCAAAGTATGACTTATCAAGAATGGCCTTACTTATTCTAAATAATCAAAAATAGCAACTCATTTTTTGACATATTAAACAACTACCTAGTTGTTGAAACAACTACCAAGTTGTTTATCGAGTTGTTTAATGGGTTGTTTAAACAACTAGGTTATTTGATTAAAAAACAACACCAGTATTTTAAATAACCCGGTTGTTTAAACACAAAACAACCATGTTGTTTTAAACAACTCAGTCGTTTTTAATACAAATTTACCATATTGTTTGCACAACTTGAACAATGGGAAAGAAAAATATCATATCCCTACTTAATACTAAAGAAAAATCGACCTGTACACGTGGCAATCATACAGAGATCCGCAGCCCCTCTTTCTAGCAACATTCCACGTGTCCCTCTCCCCTTAAATTGCGTTTTAGTAAGTTACGGACTAATTTGCCCTCACGTCTTTAGCTAAATAATATAATGTTTTATAATTGGATGTTGTATTTTAATTTCCCTAATTAAGTTTATAGTAATTATTTTAATCTATTCATAAATAGTAGTATTGCAAAATAAACATATTCCAACAATTTTATTTATTTCTTCATAAATATGTAAGTTCAACGTAAATTGAATCTCCACAAAGTACATAATACAACAAAATTATGTAATGTCCATAAAATATTATAGATAAAATACTAATTTCATTTCGTCTTATATTCTGAAAAATAATGTCCAAATTTTACTGAATTAAATATCAAATATAGTATAATAACTGCCGGGCTGAAAAAGCCTATTAACCTGCTTTATCCCACTACTTTGGTAACTACACAAATGCAGTTAAGTAATTTCCTACATTTCTGCTATATCCGTCATTGCCCATCAGCTATTACCATTTATAATTTCAAATTTGAACTTCCTACAACTACAGTCAACCATTATCATTTGAAAAAACCGCCACGTTTTAGTAATGGCTGATGCAGTTATTTCCATACCCATAATTCTCTATAAATACCACATGTTCCTTACATTAGTTTGCATGTCCGTCTATCCATTTTTCGGTCAATAATACCTCAACACAAAAAACATATACTGCAATCACTAATATGCCGCCTTTTTTCAGCCTGGTGAAGGATTTAAATCCTTCCACTACTCTGTGGGCTACGCGTCTTCGAGTTGTGAGAGCATACGACGTTCCTGCATATGGGATCACAGGTCAGCCTTCAAGTTACGAAATTGTGTTCCACGATAAACAAAACGACAGAATTCATGCTACGGTTAATGGTACTGCCATGAAAAACATGAAGACAAAGATGATGGAAGGCCATGTTTACGCTCTCAAAGATTTCTTGGTGGTCGAAGATAAAATGAAGTTCAAAACAACGACCAATCCACTGAAGATCATTTTCCTGAGAAAGACAAAGTTCGAGGAGAATTTTGATGAAATGTTTCCTGCGTCTGACTTCCTTTTCAAGTCGTTCAAAGAATTTGAACTAATGAAAAGTAGTCCACAATTTCAGTTGTTTGGTAATTTTTTAAAGTTTTAATCTCCAACTCTATCTTACGAGTTATTTAATCGTACCTACACTAACGTGGACTCATTTTTTTTACAGATGTGATTGGAAAGCTTACCTCATGCCAGATTTCGCCAACACAAACTGCAAGAGGAAAGAAAATGGAATTCACTCTACAAGATTTGGAGTAAAATTGTTCACAATTTTCATATTTCATTGCAAATCTTTTACTTCACTAACTTTGTTTATACTCTAACCAGCGAAACACAACTTTCATGCACTCTGTGGGATAACTACTCTGATGCATTGATGCCATACATAGATAACAACACTACTGATTCTGTCATAATCATCATACAGTTTGGTCGGATGTCTGTTTTTGGAGGTCATAAATTTTTATTCGGAAAATGATACAAAATTATCATTAATTTCACCTGTTACACTTTTGCATCTTACTATGTCAAAAAGAATAATAATAATAATAATAATAATGACTTTTGCAGACGGAATCAAATTCTTAAATACCTATAATGTCACAAAGGTGTTGGTCAATGCTCATACTGTGGAAGTTGAAGATTTTATACTGAAGTAATACCTCCCAGAGAAATATTTAATGCATACACCTACACAAATTTTCTGTTTATTTTACCTATGCTTATACTTGTCATTTTGTAGGCTGGAATCCGCTGGCATTTTACCTGCTGCAATTACCACTCTACCAAAAACCAATATTACTGCAATTGCGGATGACTTCAGCAGTGGAAATGCAATAGTAAAAAAAGTTGCAGAAATTCTTGCATGCAATGAGGTACTCAAACGTTTTATATCCTACGTATAGACAATAACTTAAAAAATTCGTAAAACTACTTAATTGTTTCATCTTTATTATAGCCTGGTGTATATTGGCTACCCGCAACTATTGTCGAAGTCGAAGTTTTGAGCGAGTGGTGCTACTTGGCTTGCAAGAGGTGCTCAAAGAAACTAATTCAGGAAAGTGGAATGTTCTTCTGTGGAAAATGTCTAACTACAGAGATAGATGGAAAGTACAGGTTCTGTTTTTCATATACCAATAAATGTACATAAACAAAGTACTTCGAACTCTCATACTTAAAATTTCTTAGTTGTTAAATTTTATTAGGTACAAGATTCAAGTAACAGTTCACGATGTGAGTGGGGGAGCACGACTGATCCTTTGGGATAAGGAGTGTATAGAACTCATTGGCAAAACAGCTGCCCAAGTAAAAGAAAAAAATGTATCTAACCTATTTTATAAAAGTATTCTCCAAAATTAACTACATAATATTATTTTATTTTATCGCTAAGGTTTAAGAATCTACAGGCTGAGGCGATTGACTACCTCCCAAAAGAAGTGGAGGACGCACTTACTAATACTATGGCCCTCTTTAAGGTTCAAGTGAGGGAGGGCGACGGCCTATGAAACTATGTAACCTGCAGTGTTATGAAGTTGACTGCCGATGCTAAGATATTGTCCATATACAATGAGAAATACGTTCGCAATAATGTAACAAATATCTAATCTCAATAAATTTATTCTAAAAATTTTGTTTGTATTTTTCCTCATAGTTGCTTACAGATTTTATTTGATACATGTAGGGGAAGGAAAAGTTGTGTGACATCAAACTTATCGGCGCAGAAAGTTCAACAATGGTAGATCCATATGATGATGCAAAAAAGGCTACCGATCTGGGTAATAATGTAAGAAAATTGTGTTGCATGCATAACTATATTCTAAAATTTTTATTGCCATGTTTTCCGGTGTGTACTTATTCACTACACTTAATACACGCAGGGGAAAGAAAATGTAGTTGATATCGAGGTTATTGAGGCTGAAAGTTCGGCAATGGGTGTTCCACATGATGATGACAAACAAGAAACCGAAGACGACGACGATGAACCGATTATAAAACGAGTTGCAAAAGAAGACGTTGGTGAGATGGCTGGAGGCAGAAAGAAGAAGAAAGTAATAAAGAAAGAGAAATGAACGAAGTAGATGTTGTTGTTTTATCTCCATTGTCTTTTTAATTCCTAGACTTAATTTACATTTTATGTATTATGTTGTCCTTTCCTAGACTTAATTTATATTTTACGTATTATGTTGTCCTTTGTGTTCAATGAACGTTGCCTTTAATTTAACTAAGGTTTCAATTTCAGTGCGAAGATATGTGTAATCGGAGCTTAAAAATCACTTTTCATATGAAAATAACTACTTACTACCATATATATTGAACAAGTTTAGAACAATCAATGAGTACTAATAATAAGTAACTGCTGCAGATACAATATTAATGTCCAACAAACTATTAAATATACATGCACAAATAAGATTAATAATTATGATATAATAATTGTGAAGCACGTACTAAAACATACAATTATTTATAGCACGTACTAAAACATACACTTATTATATTTACTAAAGAAATATATATATGTTATAATATTTACTAAAGAAAATATATAAACAGTTACCTTTTTACGACAATGCATTGTTGTCATTATAACGCCCAATATCACTCTTCAATTATCCATTCTCCGACGAGCTAAGTAATAAGTTAAAACCAACAGAACATTAAATTAGATGAAATAAATAAATAAAAATTTGTCAAGACAACTAAATAAATTAACACAACTTACCCGCGTATATATACACACATATTTATATATAAATATATACACTTTGAAATATAGAATAGGAATTTCATAATAACAAAGAGAAAGTAGTAATTGAACATAGACGTATATATACATTCATAATCTGCATTGACTAAAACCTTGGTGACATTATATGTGTTAGACGAAATTATTCACACTATAAAATGAATATTATTATTAAATTAGCATATACTTATAAAATATTAAAGAAGCCCCATTATGATGTTGATTTACTACAATCATATTCTAAAAACAAAACATACGTCTACATAAACAACAATACTGTACAATTTGATTTTCTATATGATAATCATTTGAAACAATACAAAATCAGAGAAGCCTAGGTTTAATATAATTTAATACATGTAAATAATGTCTTCAAGATTTGCCACATTTATTTGGTTAAGCAGATAAATAAAAAAAGAATCACTTGCAAATTACCTCAATTTGGCTGATACAAGTATTGATTTAACCTCTTGATCAAATACCACAACAAAAAATTGCCTTACTCTTCGTCATGCACCGTTCACGAAAATCTAATTAAACAGATCAAACATTAAAAAAAAAAAATTAACAATTTGACTAATTATAGAACTCATATATATATATATATATATATATATATATATATATATATATGTCCTTAAAACTTCTAAAAAAAAATTCCAGAAACATTTATGACTGCAGAATTTCTTAATTAATGAACTTAGATGGTATTTAGAAAATAAAAACAATTAATTTGATATTCATAATTTCATTATATAAATAAATATCAAATTTTCAAATTTAGGTTATTTGCACACACCACAAGTCGTCCACATACATTTAATACAATACTTACAATTTCTATTTTGCAAAAATTAAAAACATATACCAGTTCATTAAAACATAAGCATTTAGGATAATAACCGTAATAATAACTGTATAAATCTGAATATTAGTGTTAGTAAATATTCATTATTATCATACATTCCTCTCTTTCTTGAAAAAAAAAACATAACTTTAAATATGTATATATATCCCAGCCAAAAATAACAAAATATTAATAATAAAACAACCCACTAACCCACTAATTTCTACATTCATGTATCATTGAATTTTATCACCTTTTATCTTGAACTACCCACTAATTAAAAATCTGAACGTGTGGTACAAAAATAAGGCAGATTTCAAATTTCAAATTTCAAATCAGGATATCTCCACGTTCAATCAAAACCTCCTAATTATTTTTTCAATTTCCCACGTCTATCCCTCCAATATAGCTAGTATAAATTGAGTCTTTTGACCAGTTTTTTAATCCACACTATCTCACAATCCAAAATTTGTCATCCATTATTCCATTAATTTCAGGTACCCTATGGCTCCAACGTTCGCTCTTATCCGCGATCTCACGCCTCTGAAAACAGACTGGATGATAACGATCAGGTTGTTCCACTGCTACCACATACCAGTAAGAAGAAACCCAACGTTAATTTTAACAATAGAATGCATTTTGGAAGACATTGAGGTATAAACATATTTTCATTGCTAAGATTTATATTAATGTCTACGCTGTATGTGTATACTGTATACGAAAATTTTATTTTCAATACATAATCAATATCTATTTTTGTTGTCTCAAGGGAGACAGAATACATTGTACCATTGATGGCACAACACTTCATCGTTTGAAGTGCTCACCAGTTGAAGGCTATATTTATGGCCTCACAGACTTCATAGTCGTTGAAGACACAAGTCCTTTCAAAACTACATCTAATCGAAACAAAATTCTTTTTGGACCTAATACAAGAATGATTGAGATAGTTCGTTCACAGCTTGTTTCACACTTCCGTCAGGTTTTTCTTATTTTACTTTATGTTTCAATCGTACTAACATATATAATTACACAATCTAATTACATATGTCGTCATCTGTAGGAAGATATTTTTTATGCTGATGCAGTCATAAACACAGTTGACAATTTAAGAGATTGGATATCCATAGGGTGTACTGATTGTTTGGATTGGTTCAACACAAATGGCGAGTTTATTTTGTGTACAATATGTGGTGCTAAACATAATGATGGTATTTTCAGGTATACAAATTTAATCTCTAATCCACACAATTAGTAAAAAAAAATTCATTTTTAGTGCATTAATGCGTGTGTAATTATTTCAGACCTAAACTCGGAGTCGTGGCGTTTGATGAAGAGGGCACAAAGAGGCTTACATTTTGGGACAAGAAATGTGTAGAGCTTATTGGATACTAAATGCATGGGCGTGGCTGGCCAAACTTAATACAACTACTGTTGTGTTTATGCAATATTTCTACTACTTATACTGAATGGTTGTTTTTCTCATTTGCGTATGTTTTTTTGTTTTCTTTTTAATGATTTCATCGATCAGGTCATTTTCCATTGTAATGTATCCATATTTGTCCTATGTAGTTCGTTTTCATTCAATTACTGAAGTTACTACTATGTTTTACATTCAAGTGTTTATTTACTACAAAAATTATAACTACTATCTAAAATACATCTGCTTATTAAGGCTGACCCTCCTAAATTATGCAATTATATTATAAATATAAATTCAACTTTTATTACAAAGACACCAAAACAATGTATAAGATACGGTATATAAAATATTTTTACAAAAAAAAAAAAAAAAGTTTAGAAATACCACTGACCATAGGAGCGACAAGTTAGATTGCTATTTGTAAAAAAAAATGTAAAAAAACTTAAGGTTGGAAAAAATATTTAAAACTATGCTATATTACATATTAAAAAAGGTTACAATATTTCATTATCATTAACAATTAATTTACAAGTATATCTAAATTACATTTATTAAATGTTTGTTGAAAAATTTACATAACCACAAAATAATCAAGCGCAATAGAATTGATTTTATAATACACCAGCAAAAAACTATATCACATGTTTTCCAGACTTATATAATGTTTCCAAAAATTATAAAATATTTTAAAAATTCAACAGAAAACAAACACAACAAATATTTAACTACTACACGTAAAATAAAACTTTGAAGGTAAATTATAATACACCAATTTAAATTTCCTTGATTTTAATTTTTAATGCTATGAATTAATTAAAACACGTATTATTCTCTTTGTAGGATGAACGTATCACTAGACCCGCTAATGTAAGTGATTTTGACAAACTAATGAAATAGATTTACATTGTGTGCCCTGATTGCCTGGAATGGGTTCGGACAAATGTTCAGTTTATCATTTGCACGAAATGTGCACCAAGACAGCCCCGTGTTGCATACAGGTTCAAAATTTACTATATTTATAATTATAAAAAGATTATTTTTTTTTAAAAAGGGACTTTAGTTAAACATTCTGACAATTTGTTTCAGGGCGAAGGTTGAATTTCTAATATCGGATCCAATAGGCAATTTGTAACAAACTTTTTGGAAAAAGAAGCTACGGAACTAATTGATACTTGAAGCAAAGTAAATTATAATCAAGCAACATCAACACAAGCAAATTGATTATTATATTAGATCCGCTACAACAAAAGAAATCTTTTGCATAAGACTTTTTGACACCACAATTGTGGTCACTAATAATAAGTTATTTGTGACCACTTGTTGTCACAAATCTCTCTACAAAGTATTTGAGACAACTTTAAGACTACTTTTAGAGACAACTAGTTGTTGCAAAAAATATTTAAGATGCATTTGAGACCACTTTTGTGGTCACAAATATATTATTTGCGACGGAGTTATTGAGACGACAATAAAGTTGTGACAAATACTCATAAGTTGTGACAAATGTTCATTATTTGAGACCAATTTGCTTAAGTTATGGGAAATACTCATTATTTGAGACCACTTTTTTGTGGTCTCAAAATACCCTTTTCCTTGTAGTGATCCAACGTTTCTTTGTTGTATTCTAATGTTTGCCATGCACATGTATCAATTCTACATCGTTTATTATTTCAGTTTACTGTACATATAAATTAAATCTAAATATTATAAAAAAATATTCAAATTAATCTTTTATGTAAGGTGCATCTTAAACTTAATCCTGACATAAAAGTTCACTTCATAAATTCGATACCTCACTTATTCTTTTAAAAAGAAATACAAAAATAATTAGTACATACAAAACAATTAAGATGTTGTAATAACACACCAGATATTTATAAAAAAAAAACCAAAATAATCAATATTATTATTTTTTAAAAAAAAAATTCAATTAAATATACACTATAACTGCATCACATTTCTACAGTTTCCTTTTATTTTGAAATTGAATCATGTCTCAATTCAGTTATTTTACAGTCTCTTTATATACTAAAGAGCATGAGAAATCATAATACACAAACAGTTATTGGTTTTGCAATTAAACTCAGAAAAAAAACTGTGTTATATCACATTAAACATCTACTTCGAATCAAGTCGTGTCATCAAATTCCAAGATAAACAAGGTTAGTACATTATATACTTTTACTTTTCCATGAGTTTTACAATTCAGATGCATCCTCCTTTTCGGATCATTGACAGTTTTTGTACAAATTTTTATTTGTTATATACGCGCAAAAACTGTATTGTACAAACATATGAAATCTCCATGTTGTGTGTTTTACTGATTGCTATGCTAACAGATTATCCTTTCATATAAATTCAACAACAAATTCATCAATATGATGACTGGAGCAAACATCAATAAGCTTTTATATATTGTAAGGCCTTACATTTAAATGGCAAGAAATGGAGATTGATAAGAGATATTCCGTACCTTTTCTGGTGTTTACTGTAAATAAAGGTGGCAAATTCGGCCCAGTCTAACAGACCGGTCCAGTAAGGCCAATATTTTATGGGCCGGGCCATAGTAATATAAACTATTTGAGCTAATCTGACAGTCGCAATGAGCCAAATGTCGGAAGGGATCCGGGTCGGTCCAAAAATCTAAGTATATGATAACAGAATATTCGGGCTGGGCCGACTGATTTAAGGCCCGACCAAATATTAGTTCGGTCCGCCTCGGCACGAAATATGGCTTTGACCCAATGGGCCCGTTCTGGCCCATATTGTAAACTCTAACCGTAAACTTATTGTATTGTTTCAAGATTATATATATTTTACAAATTACATATGCACCTCGACCATCAATCTGACGAGTATTAAAAAATTATTTTATATATCAACCTTATTAAAGGCATGCAGCTTTTCCATATGTATGCCCAAGACTACCTTATTAAAGGCATGCAGCTTTTCCATATGTATGCCCAAGACTACCTTATTAAAGGCATGCAGCTTTTCCATATGTATGCCCAAGACAGTTTGATTGTTGATATACAGGTAGGGGAACGGCCTTAATCTCCCCACCATGCTGGTGGTTTAACAAAAAAAAAAAAAAAAAAGGCATGCAGCTTTTCAAAAAGCTCAAACAGTATGGGTATTAAAACTTTATTAAATATATGAACCTTATTAAACACGTGCAGCTTTTCAAAAACATCAATGAGTATGGAAACACAATGTATTCTTTGTTACTGATCATTTCACACATACAGAATCTCACTTTATGGAAATAATGAATGGATGCAAATATATATATATATATATGTTTTATATTTTATAAAAAAAATGTAAATATTTTGTTAATGAAACCAACTATTATGTCTATCCAAACCATCTGAAAGAAAATTACAAGAAAACATAAAAAAATACCATAAACTATCTTAAAGAAAATTACAAGAAAACACAAAACAATACTCACAAAATATTACAGACACTAACCTACTAATCAATCAGCTAAATTTTTAAACAAAAGTTGCGATCCAACACAGATCTATTAATCTTTGAACATCAAAAGATAATGAAAAATCCAGATCTACCACACTGATCGCATTATCGACCAATATTTTAGAAATAAGCTGGGAATAAAACACAGATATCATTTTATGTGTATGAACCAGCAAATCCATTGACCGATTGTTAATCTGTGAACATCGAAAGACAAATAAAAAAATAACACAAACAAAAATAAATGAAAAATATAGATCTCTCACACCGACAACATTATCGACCAATATTTTATAAAAGAGCTGGGAATGAAACATAGATCTCCTATTTTGTGTATGAACCAGCAAATCGATCGATTATAGTGTGAGAGACAGGGAGAAAAAGAGAGATGGATGTAGAGAAAGAAATTAAGATTAAGACAGAGAAGGAGTAAAAGGCGTAAACATCTGAGGTCCGAAGCGGCGAATGAACTTATATACTCCTTCATTCGCCGACACAAATTAGGGCAACACTGCATTAAGGGTCTTTCTAGAAGGAGGTGTGAATGGGCTGGGTTTACATAATTTGGGCCAGTTTCAATATTTTTCTTTGGGCCCTACTTAAATGTACTATGGAATTTTTAATTAAATGTTGGGACTGCATCTTTGCACATTAAAAATGTAACATTGCTGGGTTTAATAATTTGGGCCGGTATCAATATTTTTTTTTTGGGCCTTACTTAAATGGACTATGGACTTTTAATTAAATGTTGGGTCTGCATCTTTGCATTCATTAAAAATGTATCATTTGATTTAGATCTTTCATATAGACAAATGGCACCACAGTAATGGCCCAATATTACCATTGACAAATAAATGTATACAAATTTTATTATTAACAGTGATAAGTATATAAAAAAAAAATTAATTACTTAAATTAAGCAGGACAACACAGCTTAAATATTATTTGCACTTTGCATGCACAATATTGCAAACCTCCATTAGCTTTATGATTTTATTTCATTCTCCCCTTTATTTGTAACTAGATGTCCACCTGTGCAATGCACGGGATAAAAAATTATTTCAATGCACTAACAATATGTGACTATATTTTATTATTGTTATAAGGTATTATAAAACGTATAAATAGCATGATGTGGAAAAAAATTATAAATTTGAAATAATATAAGAAAGTAAGAGAGAGGCCTAGGTACCCAAAAAAGTTATGAAATACTCCCTCCGTCCTGGTCTAATTGGCCTACCTTCCTTTTTTGTTTGTCTCAACTTAATTTGGCCTAGCCCATAAATGGCAAATTCTCTCACAATCTCCACCCTCAAAATCTCCACTCTTAATCTCCACATTTGAAAAAGTCAAAGATTCCACAAAATTTGTTTTTTCTTAGTCTCCGTGCCCGGCCAAAGTTGACCAATTAGGCCGGGACGGAGGGAGTACATATTACTAACATCTTATAATATAAAAAAGTACAGATTTAAAAATATTTTCCTATGTACAATATATATAGTTAAATTACTATATATGTTTTTCTCTTGGACTTGGTGGCATTGATTAATTTACTGTTAGTTTATTTTTCTTTTGTGGGTTATTCCTTCACCATCGTTTTTTTTTTTTTTTTGTATTTCTTTTTTTTGGAAAAAGTAACTTATGCATTTTCGTACTAAATTCATCGCTTTATACCAAAAAATAGGACCAATGGGCTCAAGGTCATCAGAGGAAGCCAGAAACGTCCGTAGAAACAAGTTAAATAAGAAATGAGGGAAAGGTATGTATATATGTTACTTCCCGGCTGCTATTGTATATCCATGAAATCTTTATTACTCCCTTTGTCCCATTTAGATTTGCACATAGAAGAAAACATTGTTTTTAACTTTTGGTTGACTTTTTCAAATGTGGAGATTGAGGGTTGAGTTTTGAGTGGAGATTGTAAGAGTAATTATTTTTTTAACGGATCTGCAAATTGGTGTAAGACGTACCGAAAAGAAAAATGTGCAAATTTCAATGGGACGAATATAGTATAATTTTTTATTTTAAATATTATTTTTGTATCTCTGTATTATTTTTTCTTTTTCTTTTTTTAAATTTCATTAGTTGACAAAACCACTTTATGCAATGATGAGTTGGACCCAAGTGTGAATGATATGAATCAATTGTTATGTCCCCGGTCATCATCATCTACATGGTCACATATTGACCAAGGTAAAAACTTCAATACCAACATATACAACTTTTGTTATTTTTTTCTTTATTTTCTCATTTTCTAATATTTGTTTTTTTTTTTTTCCTTTGCACTTACAGATGTTGTGGTAAATACATTCACTATGAGGGAATGTGAAAAGTAAGTTTTAATAAAATACTAACCTACAATTAAACCACCACCGTATTATCTAACTTAATGTGACGAAGTTGGATAGCTTAAGTGGCAGAGCATCTACTACCTAGGCCTTTGGTCCTGGGTTCGAGTCATCGTGGGGGGAGGGGAGGGTTTTTTCTTTGTTCTTAGATTAGGAGAAAAAAAAATTATCTAACTTAATGTTTTAATACAGGACAAGCACTACAAATTCAGGAAATATTGATTTTATAACACCCATACGATTTTCTTCGTTCCAACCATACAATACAAATACGATCGAAGGTACATTTTTTTTTTTTAATTCTTTACAATTAACATTCGCAACTTTTTCTAATTATTAGTTATTGTAGGACTTAATTTAGTTAATAAATTAATTCTATATATATGGTTGTAGATAATGTGGCTGATGATCCATCTGTTGCAGCAAGAAACCTTCGTAGAACTAAAATAAGCAACAAACGAGCCGCTGAAAACATTGGTTTGTGGTTTTTTAATATTTAATTAATGCATAGTTACTAAATTCATTCAGATTGAATATACCAACTTTTGAAAAGAATCAACAAATATTTTAAATAAAAAAAAATAAAAAACGATGATCCCTTTTGTTTATTTATTTTTTTAATTTTATTTTTTTCTTATATGTGTACATAATTTATTTATTTTTTAACTTTTCAGTCTGTTCTGAAAAGTCAAGTAACAAATATAACCGCCTTCCAATTAGTGGTGGATTAATTTCTTCAACATCACTACCAAAAGCTTCAATGTTACAACAAATTCAGAGAAGTAAGTTACTTTGTTTTTAATGAGTTAATTTTTATTCCTAATATATATTTTCATTGCAATTATTTCATTTTTTTTATAGAATTCAATGTGGAATCCACCAATGTATCTACATCTTCGTCATCAAATATCCCACATTCTAGCGAAGGTATCTTTTCTATATTTCCCAATTTAAATATTATATATATACATACATACATTTGAGTTATTTTTTTAGACCATTATGTTTGTAATATTAATATAAATTCTTATCTTATATGTGTTAGGATCTCCATATACTCAATTCCGTCAAGGCCCAGCTATTAGGTTTTTTAATATTTATCTTAAAGTTATTTCGGCATCAAATATTTTAGATTTTACTGCAATTGTTAAATAATCTTCGATTACAGAATTGGTAATGCCAATGAAATACGTCAATCAAATTTAAATAAGAAGCAATGTCGAGCTGGAATTCATATGTCGGATATTCAAACTCAAACTGGTATACATTTATTAGTTGTTATTGTTGCAAAACTTAAGTGGCAATTTTATCCCAAATTTTCATTTTAATTCATCTTTCCTTTAAATATATTATGTAGAATATTGGGATGCTGGTGATCCTACAGACACATGCGAGTACTGTGATGCTTATTTCTGGAAAGCCGAAAGGCTAAAATCAAATAACAACGTAGGCCGTCCAAAATATTCTCTTTGTTGTTCGCAAGGAAAAATTAAACTACCACGCATGAAAGAACCACCTACATTATTTGACACTCTCCTCAGTGGCGACGGACCAATAAGCAATAACTTCATAAAAAACATACGCTCATACAACAGCATGTTTTCATTCACATCAATGGGAGGAAAGATCGACAACTCAGCTAATACGGGAACTTCTCCACCCATATTCAAGCTGCATGGGCAAAACTACCACCTAATTGGCGGTTTAATGCCAGCGGACAACACAGCTCCAAAATTTGCACAACTGTACATTTATGATACAGAAAATGAAGTTGCAAGTAGAATAAATTCTGTGAGGTACCATCTTCTAAAACTTATTAACTTATTAACATTATAATTGTTCATTTTGATTTAAGACATTTTTTATTTATAAATTGTTGACATATTTGTACATTTATTAGATCAAAAAACGATTCTAACAACCTGGATGCTAATATCGTTCAACAATTAAAAGCGATGCTTGATGAGAATAATATTTTAGTACAATCTTTTCGAATGGCAAGAGACAAAATTGAACAGAGTGCTGAAGCAAACGTGAAATTGAGGCTTATTGGTAGAAGAGATAAAGATGCCAGAACATATAACCTTCCCTCAGTGTCTGAAGTAGCTGCTTTAATTGTAGGGGATTTTGATGAGTCATTAGGAAATAGAGATATAATTGTGGAATCTAAGATAGGTGGTCTAAAGCGAATAACTGAGCTACATGCATCTTATTTGGGCCTCCAATATCCCCTTATTTTTCCTTATGGCGATGATGGTTATAGAGAGGACATTTCACTTGCTGATACATCTATTTCGAGAGGGATAAAGCGAAAACGAGTGAACCCTAGAGAATTTTTCGCTTACCGTTTCCACGATAGAGAAGGTGAGAAATGCCTTATATTGAGCTGTAGAAGATTGACTCAGCAATTAGTTGTAGATGGATATACTATTATGGAGTCTGGGAGGCTTACATGGATTAAACTGAATCAGAAGAAGCTAAGATGCGAGATGTACAAAGAACTTGCAAGTGCATTAATGCATGGTGAAATGAACTTAGCACTTCATGGAACAAGAATAGTGTTACCATCATCATACACCGGAGGTCCAAGGTATATGATTCAAAACTTTCAAGATGCAATGACAATTTGTGGGTGGGCTGGATATCCTGATTTGTTTATTACATTTACGTGTAATCCAAAGTGGCCCGAAATAACACGTTACTTAGGGACAAAAAATCTCAATCCTGAAGATAGACCAGATATCGTTTGTCGTGTATTCAAATTCAAGTTAGATGAACTTATTAAAGATTTGAGGAAGAATCGAGTTTTTGGTCGTGTTAAAGCAGGTATTTACTATATTTGTATTTTTTTATCCTTAAGATTCTTGATAAACTGGAATAATAATAGTAATATGTAATATTTTGTATTTACATTTATTTGGTTCATATTTTAAGACATGTTATTTTCTTCTCTTCTTTTAGTTGCATACACAGTTGAATTCCAAAAACGTGGATTGCCACATGCGCATATATTACTGTTTTTAGCAGCTGAGGACAGATATCCTAATGCCATAGATATAGACCGCATTATTTCAGCAGAATTACCGGACGAGTCCAGTGATCCTCATTACTATGCAGCAGTAAAGAGTTACATGATACATGGTCCATGTGGTGAAGCAAATAAAAAATCACCTTGCATGTCTGAAAAAGGTTGCACAAAATACTTCCCAAAGGATTTTGTAGATAATACAACGTTCTGCGACGAAGGTTTTCCTATATATAAAAGAGCAGACAATGGGCGAAGAATTCAAGTTAATGGAATTGACGTAGATAACAGATTCATTTTTCCCCACAATAGATATTTGTTGTTGAGGTATGGAGCACATATGAATATGGAATGGTGCAATCAATCAAGATCCATTAAGTACCTATTTAAGTATATCAACAAAGGTTGCAATCGAGCAACTGCACAGTTCCTAAAGAGCAAAAGGAATGAAAAGACTGGAGATGTAATTGATGAGGTACAGATGTATTATGACTGCAGATACATATCATCCTGTGAGGCCATGTGGAGAATATTTGGATTTGAGATTGCATACAGAGATCCACCAGTTGAGTGACTTCCATTTCATCTTCCAGGAGAACAGAATGTTGTTTTTGATGAATCTGATAGAATAGAATCCGTTCTGATCCTACAGAAAATTCGAAGGACAAAGTTTGAAGCTTGGTTTCAAGCAAACATTGATTATCCAGATGGAAACAACTTGACGTACACTGAATTTCCTCAACATTTCGTGTGGAAAAAAGCAACTACTGAATGGGCACCACGAACAAAGGGTCGAGGTTTGGGAAGGGCGTATTATGTTCCACCGGGTGCCGGCGACACTTATTACCTAAGATGCTTGATCAATGTAATTCGTGGGGCAAAATGTCACAACGACATGAAAGTTGCTCATGAAATTCAGTATGACTAATACAGAGATGCATGTTACGCATTTGGTCTGTTGGAAGATGATAGTGAGTATATTGATGGCATAAAGGAGACGAGTTTCTGGGCTTCTGCGCATTCTCTACGAATGTTATTTGCTACATTGTTGACATAAAACTGTGTGGGAAGACCAGAAATTGTATGGGAGAAATGTTGGGAATATCTGTCAGATGATATTTTGTACAAGCAACGGAGGTTTTATAACCACAAAGGTACCTTTCATTTTGCATTTTATTAGACATCATTTCAATACTTATTAATTTGTTTGATCGACTTAAATCACAAACAATTACATGTGTTTTATAGATTTGGTATTGTCTGAGTCACAAATCAAGAATTTGGCATTAGTTGAGATAGACAAACTATTGCATAGTTGTGGTCGTGACTTGAAGTATTACAAGACTATGCCATCTCCCGATTATAATGATTTATGTACAAGACAGAATAGTCTGTTGAGAGACGAGTTACAATATGACAGAGCATTACTGAATAAGGAACTAGATATGTTATTGCCTAAGTTAACTGAAGAGCAACGAATTGTTTTTGACAAGGTTATTGATTCTGTACAGCTAAACAAAGGGAAGATTTTTTTTCTTTATGGATATAGTGGTACAGGTAAAACATTTGTCTGGAAAACATTATCTGCAGCCCTAAGATCGAAAGGTAGTATTGTTTTGAATGTTGCATCGTGTGGTATAGCATCTTTTCTTTTACCCGGTGGAAGAACTGCCCATTCACGTTTTAAGATTCCTCTCAAGGTACATCAGGAATCAATGTGCAGTATAAAAGCAGGAAGTGAACTAGATGAACTCATTGTTCTTTCAAAGCTCATTATATGGGATGAGGCGCCAATGATGCATAAACATTGTTTTGAAGCATTGGATAAGAGTCTAAAAGATGTTATGAAGCGTGTAGATGTTGCAAATGCTAAAAAACCTTTGGGGTAAAACTATAGTTTTTGGAGGGGATTTCCGTCAAATTCTTCCGGTAATACCTAAAGGACGAAGGTCAGATATCGTGAATGCAACGATTAACTCTTCTTACATATGGAAGTCATGTGAAGTTCTTCGACTAACAAAGAACATGAGATTGCAATCTGTTGATTCCAACTGCGAGGCTTCTGAGCTAAAAGAATTTTCTGATTGGTTAGCCGGAATTGGAGATGGAACAATTGGGGATGAAGAAGATGGAGCATCAATTATTGAAATCCCAAATGACATGCTTTTAGAAGCTTCAGCTGATCCGATTGCAACAATTGTAAAGAGTATCTACCCAAACCCTAAACCCTAAACCCCAAACCCCAAACCCCAATGGGACCAGATTAATACTAACTCGACTTGGGGATCACGTGTTAGAAGCAAAAATCATCACAGGAGCAAGCGCTGGACAATTAGTTCTGATTCCAAGATTGTCAATGACTCCATCTGATTCAAAAGTTCCATTCAAGTTTCAACGAAGGCAGTTTCCAATTACAGTTTCTTATGCAATGACAATAAACAAAAGTCAAGGCCAATCATTAACACATGTTGGACTTTTTTTGCGCAAGTCAGTTTTCAATCATGGTCAGTTGTATGTTGCCTTCTCCACAGTAACAAACCGAAATGGTCTCAAAATTATGATTTGTGACCATGAGAAGAAACATATCAATACAACAATGAATGTTGTATACAAAGAAGTGTTTAGGAACTTATAGAATAGGAAAGTAGTGGTAGGTAAATTTCTTTCTAATCTTTGTTTTTCATTATTGTAATTGTTTTTCCTTTCCTTCCTTTTTCCTTATACTTTTTAAAGTTTTTTTCCCTTCCCAGTTTGTTTGATGCATGAGTATCCATTATAGGTTTTTATTATTTAATTTTATATTATTCATTCAATTTTGATTTATAATTGAGTCGACGCTGACCCGTGCATCGCACGGGTAAACAACTAGTATGTATATAATAACAACTTCAAATCTTAAAAAAACATAATGTTTATATATTGAATATCAAAATAAAATATGCTATGAAAAAAAATAAGAACAAACACACACCTGTAAAAATTAGCCGAACATGATGATGGAGTCATGAAAGAAAAGAAGAAGAAATGGAGAATTGAGAGAGTTGAGAGAAAAAAGATGGAGAGAAAGTAATAAGAGAAGACAAAAGAGAGCATACATATGAGGAAGAAAGAGGGGGAATCAATTTTATTTCAAATTTTGAACTTTTAAAATCTGAAATCTTTTTTTTTTCTAAATCAAATCAAATAGAAGAAAGGCCATTTTTTATTAAAAACCGGGTTATCCGGCCATATTTGATATATACCACCCACTTCATCCTCCTCTATCTCCAAAAGATCGCTCTTTAACCCGATCACGTCTGATAGAACTGCTTTAAATGAGAAATGTAAATTACAGGACTCTGCGAACGATGACAACCACCTACCTGTGTCAGAATTGGCAAGTGCGATCCTTTCTCACTGTAAAATCGATGATGTGGATTCTTGCAGCTGACCCCACACTTTCCAAGATAGCTTGAGTGGCAACAAATCCAGTAATTTAACGACAGGGAAGGTCCACCTCGTATGCAACTTTGTCGGGTAGAGGAGCGTCTGGAAATACTTTGATGGGCACTGTTTCTCTCTCTAGATCAATGTGTCCCTTCTCTATATCAATCCTCTCTTTTAGAGCCTGAGCAAAATAGTGGACAACCTTTTGAACCGGAGTGGCAGACGTTGCAGAAAGATGTTGACAGCTGTTGAGCAAATTTTCTGCATCATCAAATCCGCGGTTGGATACTTTTTCAGCAGCAAGAGTGAGGTTAAGCCCAAGTTATATCTTCGAAGTCACTATCATGAATACTTTTCAGCATTTTCATGTTAGCAACTCTTAAGATGCTTTCAGCAGATAAAACTTGACGGCTTGAAGCACGACCTGTTGTTGGTGGACTCTGCTCGTCTGATTCGCCCCTTCTGGAACGCTTAAGTTGGCACCCATACTTGTTCAGAAGATCAAACGACATCACAGGAATGCACGTGTTTTCTTTGCTTGGTTCAGCAAGATAAGATGATAATTTAGATGGAATCTCATTTGTCTTTGAGGCATCAGCGGAGTGGGGCTCCATGGCTCGGAACTCGTCGTAGTGGAGTTGTGGTGGGAAAAAATCATAACACGTCCCATAACTTTTTACTTTAACGGAATTAGTCCCACAAGTTTAGCAATTTTCAATTTGGTCCCGTAATTCTTGTAATTGACCAATTTAAGGACAAATTTGGCCGGAAAATGCGCGATTCACCGGAAATTGGCACGCGGAACTCACGTGCCTCTATAAATTGGGGCTTTCCGGCGAATTCCTTTGACGTGGCAAATTTTAGAGAATATGGCTTTTCTTTTCCATTTAGATTTATTCAAGATTTTACACATAAGCTCTTTAAGAAAATGAACAATTAACATTAGAAAATAACACATTTATTATCAGAAGAAAAAACCATCAGTTTGAAGAACCCTAATTTCTGAAACCCAATTCCTAAATCTCCATGTCTTCGTCCAGCGAGAGTTCGCAGCCGGTGTTGGAGTGTCACTGTCGTTTGAGCGCGCCCGTGGTGACTTCATGGAAAGAAGAAAACGTTGGCCGTCGATTTTTTGGATGTGGCAATTACCCGGTATGTTCTTCATCCTAATCTCTATGGCTTTTCTGTAATTGCTGGGTGGGTATCTATTTTTCGATGTTTATGCTTCATGTGTCTCCAATAGAGGCCTGGATATTGCTTGTTTTTTCGATGGATCGATCCACCACTTTGTCCGCGAGCGAGGCAGTTGGTTAGGGGGCTGTTGAGGAGATTGAATGAAAATCAGGCTGAGATGGACCTTCTTCGGAATGAAAATTTTAAGCTGCAAGAAATCATTACAGTTTCTCAAGTGGAATTGGATTTGCTAGGAAAACAAAAGAGTGAGCTTGAGAAGAAATTTGAAGCTCAGAAATCGATCAATGAAGCACTGTCGTGCAAAATTGGAGATATGCAGTTGAATGGTCGATTATCAGCAAAAATATTATTTGGCAGCTTGCTAGTGGCATGTGTTGCTGTATTGGTACTGACTGCTAAATCGAAGAGCCAAGTAATCGGGAAAGACTACAAATTGAGGATGCTTCAGTAAAGTAGCGGGCTTGTTTAGAATTTGTAGCACTAATGGTCCGGGTTGAATTGATAATGAAAATGTATCGTGAATCTAATTTCATCGTTTATGGGTAGGTTTATCGTTTTGTTTAGCTATGAGCTTTAAAACATAGTTTTGTATCCAGTTGATGGTTGTCTTTATTTTGTATCAAGTTGTATAAAGATTGATCCTTTAAAGTTAATGCAAGATTGCAAGGTGTTTTCTTTTTGTATACAAGTTTGGCTAAATATGTTTGTGAAGTACTCTGTTCCATAATTGATTAATAGATTTTGACATTAGGTTATTCCAATGTGGTTACCAACAGTGAAGATTTATAGCAAATGCAATGGACAATGTTGATGCAACGTAAAGCCTCCATTCACAACACAAAGACATATTAGGAAGATGGTTTAATAATAAAGTTTCATATTGATAGATAATCCAAAAGTTGGCATCATACATAAAGTCGGTCAATTGTAAAGAACCTATAGATAAGCCACAAAAGAGTGCACACACGCACTATCAAAACATTGTTGAGAGTGCCCAGACGCACTGCCGGTTGAGCGGAAGTAAAATACACATCGTTAATACACCCGATGTTAACATAATAAACCGGGTTCAATACTAGATGCTTAATGCCACAATAGATGTTTTTGGCAAAATACAGCACAATCAGACTGTAAACAAAATAACCCACTTGCTTTGACACTCTAAGCTTTCTTCTTGCCGGTGTCCCCCTTGCTACTGCCTTGGCTCGTGAGATCCATAAATTTCTTTCCACCTTGTATCACAATATTTCTCGTACCATGTGGCTCGACTGGATTTGTAGGCTGGTAACTGAAACTTCCTTGAGTAAACGGAGGCGGTGCCCTGATCATGACTCTCGGCTGAATTAAGGTCTGGCCCATTCGGAGCTGCTGAAACATTGACGGCCCTTGCACAGGTGGTGGTTGAACAGGGTTTAGCCACGTATTGGACGTAACGCCACTCCCTTGTGTATTTATCAGTGGTTCACCATGCTCATCTTCATTGTGAGATTGATTATCTACAACTCTAGGTGGCTCAATCTACAAACAATTATTACAAAAATCGATGAGATACAAATATAAGACGTTAGTTCATAAATACCGCGAGGTAGTAATAATAACAAACCTCAATCCCGCGCGCTCGCTTGTTTGGTTTATCGGTTGGCACCTTTTTCTTTCCACCCCTTCGATTGGGTTGGTCACTACCCAGCGCACTAGTATTTTCAGCCTGGAGAAAATATTTAGGAATAACAAGTCAAAATCATTAAAATCCACAATTGAACAACGACCCAAATAATATCACAAAATAAAAATTACTTGTTGATGGGTCGTTCCGGCAGCAAGGGGGTCCGCAGACCCAACATCACCTTCTCTAGAAGTGTTTGCCCCTTGCATCTGAAATAATAGAATAGTCAATAATTCAAAACATCAAACAATAATACAATAGTCAATAATCAAACAATTGTAGTTGCTAGCAACTAAAAATGACTAATAAAAATGGGAGTAAAAGACATGAAAGTATACCGCGGGGTTTGTGCAAGTGTTCTTATTGTGACCCGGCTGCCCACACTTTCTACATGTGATCGTTTTTTGCTGCCTTCTCATTTTTTGAAGTTTCGCCCCCTTACCCGACTTCTTTGTTTTGTTTGCCTTCTCATCCGATTCGAGTCTTCGATTAGTTGCTTTTCTACCTCTAGCAGTTTTTTTCCCGAAGTCCGGAGGCAGTGGGGGAATGTAAAGTGTATCCCCCCATAGTACATCATAGCTGACGGGCATAATAACATGCTCGTATGCCTTGAGGTAAGTGGCAACCTCATAGTATTTATCAACGAACTCTTCAGGTTCTCTCCCCTGGTTGAGAATTGCACAAAGAGAGTGTGTGCAAGGGATACCCGATAACTGCCATGCTCTGCAAGAGCACTGTCGGAGCTTTAAATCAACCGAGTATTGACCTCCGCCGAAGACCCGAACCTGGTAATGACGATCACTAGCCTTCAGAGGGCTGTAATCTGAGACTCTTTCCATATTCCTTTCAATTAACTTGTTGATTCTAGGGCACAACTTATCCTTCCAACGACCAATCGCCCGGTCCCGATTCTTTTGTAACCGCTTCATTAAGTACTCACGGATCCACTCAATCATGTTAATGATCACCTTGTCTCTAGCATCGAGAATTGCAGCATTAAACGACTCACACACGTTGTTGAGTAACATGTCGCACTTGCAAGTATCCGAGAAGTAAGCTTTTGACCATTGCTCGGGGGGTTTGTCGTGAAACCACTCCCAGCAGCCTTCGTTCAAAGCCCTTAACTCTCGCATCTGCTCGTTGAATTCTCCGACCGTCGTGCTAATGGCTGCCTTCCGCATAATCTGCTTGTATGCTAGTCCCCTGTATCCAGCAGTCTTGAGGTTATTGTGCATATGTCGCACACAAAATCGATGAGGAGATCTCGGGAAAACAGCTTGGAATGCATTTATGAGCCCTTTTTGCTTGTCGGAGATAAACGTGAATTCCTCACTATTGATGTGCAAGTCTTGTTTTAGGACAGTGAGGAACCATTCCCATATTTCTCCATTTTCCTTCTCTACAACAGCGAATGCTACCGGAAATAAATTGTTATTGCCATCAACACCAACGGCTGTTAGCAATATTCCGCCGTGTTTACCCTTAAGCCAACACCCATCCACCCCGAGAATCGGGCGACATCCGGCTAAGAAACCCTTCTTTAGTGCAGCGAAACAAACATACAAGCGGCTGAATCTAGTCCTTCCATCCTCCGAATCTGTCCCCAAGATGATAGTCGAATCCGGGTTAGTCTTCCTCAGCTCCTCGGTGTATGACCACAGCTTCGAATATTGTGCGTCCGGATCTCCTTCTATCAGCTCTATGGCCTTCACCTTGGCCCTATAGGCTTGCTGCCGTGAGATGGTACAATGGAGATCAGTGTTAACATCGTCCATGAAAGATACGACTGACCGCTTCTTATCGCTCTGAAATTTCTGTATAAAGCGTTCGCTAAGCCACTTGCTTGTTAGATTCTTGACCTTTTGTTTAGTAGCACACCTATGTTTGGGGTAGTACTTCCTAATTTGCCAAGACGCCTCGTCTTTCATTTTTAGGAGATGGATCTTCCACTTGCACGTTTTGTTAGCACAAGTAGCATACAGCCGGCGATCGTCATTCTTTGGGAATTTAATAGGCCTTCTCACCTTAATTGCAAAGGACTCTGCAGCCTTCTTGAATTCAGATTTGGTCGCGAACACCTGTTGAATCGCAAAATCGGGGTTGTAGAGGGTTTTTGGATTGAAAACTGGATAGTCTAAACCTTCACCTTTTGCGTCATCTTCTGATATCCTTGACTCAATGACGTCCTCTCCGAAACTACCCACCACATCAGCTTCTCCTTCACTATCCTCTTCTTCGTCCGAGCTCTCTTCAACCACCTTCCTTTTACCCTTTTCAACTTTTGAAGGCCCACCCTTTTCGATTTGAGAGACACCCGAACCCATTCCAATTGTGCCAGCCGACTCAATCGAGCAATCCACATAGTACGTGCTTTCTGTAACATTAGTAGGATCTAAAGCTTCCACATCACCGCCAACATACTCAACTGTTTTGTCAAATATAACATCGTCTTCTTCATCACAGATGTCATTTCCAATTACGAAATCCGGGTCCTCGTAGTCCTCATTGTCAGATTCCTCACCATCCGCGTGCTCAACCTCACCTTGGGGCCCTATCTCAATTGGCTCAAGGCATTCAACGAAAATGTGCATCTCTCGGATGTCCTTGAGTGAAGATACACATTCCCTAACACTATCATCATCCCACAACAACCTAAACGAGCCGCAACTTTGCATGAAATGGAGTTTGACATCACCTGTGACCCCAGCTTGTAATGTATAGCCTCCTAAGTCACTATACTTTAGCTCTTTCACCTTCACCCAGTCAAAGACCAGCCTTTCACCCCCCACATATCTTGTATTCGGCATATCCTCAAAAATACCCCCGAAGTGTAAAACAATACTTAGGTAGTCACTCTTCGGGTCTGCAAAACAATCAGAAGAAACAATCCAAAATAAAGAAGGGAGCGTTCACAAAACATCAATAAACACGCCTCTACATAAATACCTAAACCAAACCCCACCCACCGCAATAAATCAGTAGAAACAACTGTCACAAACAATAAATAAAATAGATGGCACATGGTGTTGTTGGTGGTGGGGGCAGTACAGAGGCAACAACAGTATTAAAAATACTAAACCCTAACTAGACAATCAAACAAAAACAGCCAGCACAACACCTCAGTATTATTATAACCTTTATTTCATTCAAAGAGCAACGAAAGTGGTCCAAATACACAAAGGGAAAACAACTTTATCTATACTTGTCCCCACTCACAAAAAAAAAAAAACCAGTTTCTTTCGTGTCCCCATCTCCCCAAATCTCAGTAAGTGCAAAAACGAAAGTATAAAACACAAGACTTTTCTATACGAAGTTCAAAATCCGAAAATATGAAGAAAATTTACCGTATTCGGGATTAGCCCATTCCGTCGCCCCTTTTTTTCGGACAAAAACCATCGCAATCTCGCTATGCCTTCGCCTACTGCTCCAGATATACTCCTCTACCGCTATAAATCTTGTAGAAATGTAGTTATCCTATGGCGATTTGGTTTAGCAAGGTTTCTATGGAAGAGTTGGGCAATTTCTATGGAAGATTTGGGCAATTTCTAGGGTTCATTCCTTTCTGATTTTTTGATTAATTTGGGATTTGGCTTACTCTCCCCCTAAAAAACGTAACTTTTGTAAAAACGTGATTTGGGTAATCTGATGTGGCATGTCATTTAATTAGGTGGCAAATTTCTTTTTATTTTATTCGGAAGAATGATGGCCCCGTCAAATATTAAATGGCCACGTGTGCTCTCTCACCGGTATTCACTAATACTAACCGGCGCGTGATTGGCACGCGCATTTTCCGGCCAAATTTGTCCTTAAATTGGTCAATTACAAGAATTACGGGACCAAATTGAAAATTGCTAAACTTGTGGGACTAATTCCGTTAAAGTAAAAAGTTATGGGACGTGTTATGATTTTTTTCCAGTTGTGGTTGATACTCCTGTCAACTCCTACAAATAAAAGTTCCATACCGGCTGAATTAAGTAAACAATGAACAGAAAAAACTGAACACATGCTTCCAAAGTTAAATAAGTAAATATATTTGAGAAGATCTTCATATATACTAAAACAGAAGTGGTTGTGCTAAAAGACATGACTCACGAGCTGTTTTCTAGGAACAGAAGATACAAGGAAAACAAGTCTTATCAAGAACAACCAAGCCGTCTAGTAGCAGAAAAGGCATTTAACTCCAGATAGATGAAGATACGATAACATGAGGCCAGCAGAATCATTAGTTTCGTCTCATCAATTGCTCATATCTTACTTCCCTTACCAAATAAACACGATGGTCATATCATAACAGGCAAAAGGAACAAAAAAATGACGAATTCAATGACATATGATGTCCTGACATAAAACCAAGACGAAGACACTAACATATAATGACAAAACAGATCTTAATAAGAAAAAGCAGATACAAATAAGGAGGGACAATGCAATTATTGGAAAGGGATTGATAAGGTGTCAATATGTGCTGGTTCTTACAGAATCGTCTTCACCTCTAGTTAGACAAATTTTGGTTTTTTGATGAATTTCATTCTGTAAGTTCAATGTAGTGAAAATGAACGCAGACATATTGGTCATAGATTTCATCCCTATCAAGAAATCTTAGGCTATTTGGTCGTCTGTAGATCATGTTTGGCTACTTGAGCCGAAGTCACCAAAACATTGTATCTGTGAACAACCTTCCTCCACATAATTGTCATTTGAAATAGATAAAATAATTGTAACATGAATTTCTTTCAGTTTCTTGCTTCTTTAATCAAGAAACAGGAAAAGTTGGTAGAATTTATTTATACTTGTGGAAATGGTGTTCCATTGTAGGTGGACAGAATACCACCAAATGAACATAAAATGAGTAAGCCATTTACAGAAAAATATTTAACACACAAGTTTACAAGGTAGCGAAAAACATTAGAAGGGAGATGGAATATCATAATTCTTGCATCATAAAATAATCTCATCTAAACTTCCATGCATAAATTGAAGTAAGCGGCGTTCCCTTCCAACCAAGAGTTAAGCATTTATCGTCCCCGTACAATGTGCAGGAGCTCCCACAAGGAAAGGTCTGAAGCCCGAGAGCTGCTTGATCAAGAGACGATATCACTACAAGAAATTCTCAAAATAGCGACCGATTTTAGCGACAGAGGTTTTTTGTCGTTAAGTACCGACAAAATTGCGACTTTATATCGACAGAAATAAAAAATCTTTCAACAATAAGTTTTGTCGACAGATTACCCACAGACTAACGACGCTATTTAAGGGCAAATATACTAATTTTCTATGCGACACAATAGCGACCAATTTAGTGACGGAATTCTACCGACGGATATAATTCGGTCGGTAATTTTTTTTATTTGAAACATGTCGACCAATTAGTGATGGAAATGTACCGACGAAAAATATTCAGTCGGTAAATTTTGTATTTTAAAAGTGCCGACTAATTTCAAAATCACACCGACCAATATAATTTTGTCGTAAATTTTTTTATAAAAAATATCGATGAATGTAGTAGTCGCTAAATACCAACATAATTTCAGTCGCTAGTATAAATTAAAAAATAATATTAATTTTTACCACTATCTAAAAAGGAATTAAAAAAATTAATTGTTAACATACCTAAAATATAATTGCATAATAAAATGAGACTAAAATGAAAATGTGTAATGTACTCCTCTCTCTCTCCTCCAGCTCTCGAAGTCTCTCTCTCGCCTCCAGCTCTAAAAAAAATCTAATAACATTGTTTCAACTGATGGGTCGGTCAAAAGATTGACATCCGGATCCTCCAACACACTGATGCGGACCTGGCCCAAGCCCCTCACCTTCACCGAGCCCAAGTTCATCTCCACAACATCATTTTTACATCGCTAAATATTGCTTCAGTTCACATTAATTAGCAAACTGTAGGGATTTTATTTCTCTCTCATCTGTACTGCAATGAATCTCGCTCCCCCTCATATGTACAAGGTGATGTTAAATTTTGATTGATATATTTTCTCTAACATCTCTAAATCGAATGTATTTGATACATTTTCTCTCACTTCCCTAAATCGAATAAGAAATTATGTTTTCAACAATACAAATTTTTCTTAGTTCTTCATAATCTGGCTTTGCTTTGAATTTTCTAACTATTTCGAGTGATTTCCCTCTCAGCTAGGCGAACATTTCCTGGAGTGCAACGACGATAATGTTGGATTATAGACATTGCATGGATTGATATCTTAATGCACACTGGATTATAGTATGCATTAAGTCATTAATGCGTGTATTTTGCTTAATCCCTTTTGATTAGACTAGTCAAGCTAGCTGTTGATGCTTATTACCATATTTGGTAATAAAGCATTCTAGCTTAGAAAGTATTATGCTAGTGTTGCTTCTTATAAGCACACATTAATGGCTTCTGTTTTTTAGTGATTTTACAGCTAGGTTTTAGTGTTGTGTGTCATATATAAACACAACAATCTGTAGCTCATTTTGTAACAAGCTTTAGCAGCCGCACTTCTTTGTTCTTCATTTATGAAGTTCATTCAATGAAACTGATTATCATGGTTGCTATCATTTCTGCTTGTTTCATTCATTATGTTTGACATGTGTTTTCTGCACATTCTATAAATTTCATCATGGTACCAGAGCAGCGTTGATCCATATATATGTCATCAACCGGAAGTACTTGGCATTTACCACAAGAAGAGTTGCCACAACTCAGATCTGAAGGAACTGAAAGAGCTATGACTACATCAGAGTCTGCCACAGCTCAAACTGCAAATGTTTGCCTTGATAATGATCCATTGAGCCTTCATGGCTCGGATCACCCTGGTATGTCCCTAGTATCTACAAAACTAAATGGAAGTAACTTCTTACCATGGAGTAAATCTATTCAAATAGCTCTCTTAGCTAAAAAAAAGATAGGGTTCATAAATGGAAGCATTACCATGCCCACTGATATTAGACTTAAAGAGCAGTGGGAAAGGGTGGATGGCATGGTTAGAGCATGGCTATTAAACTCTTTGTCCAAGGAAATATCAGAAACGTTTCTTTATGCTAAGAGTGCAAAAGATCTGTGGGAGACAGTCACCAACAGATTTGGAGACAGCAATGGACCCCAGCTGTTTCATGTCCAGAAGGAGATATGCAACTTGACCCAAGGGAATCAATCGATGGCTGTTTACTACAACAGCTTACATAAGCTGTGGAATGAGCTATCTATGCTCAGATCCTTGCCAATGTGCACCTGTGGAGCCTGTTCTTGTGGAGCTGCTAAAGGATGGGAGGAATTTGACATGTCTGGGAAGTTGATTCAGTTCCTAATGGGATTAAATGAGTCATATGACCCCATTAGGAGTCAAATCCTGCTGATGGATCCACTTCCAAGTGTGGATAAGGCATACTCAATGATTTTAAGAATTGAGAAACAAAGGAATGTACATATATCTGGAAATGAACTGATGGATAGCTCAGCTATGAATGTGAAGTTCAACAATGGTGGTAGAGGATCACCAAGCAGACTGGCTCACTTTGGCTCAAATAGCAGAGGAGGACACTCTAATGGTAGAGGAAGAGGCAACACCAGATTAACAAAGGAAGAAAAGGCGAAGCTACTTTGTGATCATTGTGGAAATCATGGACATGTGATTTCCAACTGCTTTCAGTTGAAAGGATATCCAGATTGGTGGAAGGGAAATCAGGGAAATTATGCTCACTTAGCTGACATAACTGGAGAGGATGTAACAGCAAATGAGCATTACACTGAAAGCCACAACAAGTCTCCAGATATATCAGCTATTGTACAAAGGGAAGTAGCAAGGATTCTGAATCAATCAGAACTGAAACAACAAACAGAGAATTCAAGGGTGAAGAATGCAAATAATGCTCATGCTGGAAGCTCATTTTTTGCTTTCACATTAATAGATGGAGTTGATGATGGGGCATGGATCATTGACACAGGTGCCAGCAGGCACATGTGCAATGATCCAACACTGATGAGCAATCTTAGACCTATACAGCACACAGCTATGGTAACTTTGCCAGATGGAACAGAAAGAAAGGTGGAGCAGTGTGGAAGTGTTTCCTTATCAGACAAACTCACACTGACAGAGGTATTTCTTGTGCCAAGCTTCACTTGCAACCTGTTATCCATATCCCAGTTGACAATGGACACAGGAGCAAAGGCTATATTTGATCATGAATCTTGCACTGTCAAAAGTGCAAGAGATGGAAGCATCATTCTCACTGGACATCTTGTTGGAAAGCTATATATTGCCAAGCCAGCATACTCAGAGGAGGCTTTAGCAGCATATGCAGCAAATGCAGAACATTATAACAAGCTGTTCAAAACTTGGCATAGAAGACTGGGACATGCATCACCAGCTTCTATGCAGCATCTGCACTTCCTGGAGCACATGTGCACTCCACCTGTTCTGGAAACGCATAAACACTGTGAAATCTGCCATATCTCCAAGCAAACCAGGCTCAGTTTTCCTACCAGTTCAATTAGCACCACCAGAGTGCTAGAACTTCTGCATGTGGACATCTGGGGACCATATAGCCAACCCAGCATCACCAGCACTTCCTACTTTCTGACTATTGTGGATGATTATAGTAGGATGACCTGGGTGAATCTTATGGCAAGCAAGAAGCAAGCAGTGAGCTCACTTAGGGAATTCATCCACATGATCACAAGACAACTTGAGAAAACAGTGAAGATGGTTAGAACAGATAATGGAGCAGAGTTTTTAAGTGGAGATTGCCAGCAGTTTCTCAAGGACCAGGGGATAATACACCAGAGGAGCTGTGTCTACACTCCACAACAAAATGGAGTGGTGGAGAGAAAACACAGGCATTTGCTTGAAATGGCCAGAGCCTTGATGAAGGAGTCTTCAATCCGACACTATTTGTGGCCATACTCCATCCTCACTGCCACACACATCATAAACAGATTACCCACAAGAGTTTTAAACTGGCAAGTCCCATTTGCAGTAATGTTTCAGAGAATACCATACATATGCAATGATGAAGCCCTTTGGTTGTCTTGCTTATGCCACTGATACAAGTCCACACAAGAATAAATTTGATCACAGAGCCAAGAAATGCATTTTCTTGGGATATGCCCCTCACCAAAAGGCTTACAGAGCCTATCACATTGCTAGCAAGCAAGTGATTACTTCAAGAGATCTTATCTTCCTTGAGAATACTTATCCATATGCTGATCCTGATTTTGATAACAAGGCAGAATCATCTCCAATGCCACTGTCATTTTTGAATGATGAAGAAAGCTCTTCAACACCTATCTTAAATCCTTTAGCTGTACCTATTCCATTTACCACAACTGATCCCTCAAAGGAGTCAGTTGAATCAGAAAGAGAAGCAGATGAGATTCATGCAAGCCCAACACCACTCAGAAGAAGTGCCAGACTAACCCAGAGAGATCAGATTCATACAGATACTGCACCAGCAAGAAGAAATACCAGACAGGAACCTGAATCAGAGGCAGCAGCAGATCAACTGAATACAGACCCACCACCACTCAGAAGAAGCACTAGGCAAATACAAAAACCAGCTCATCTGCAGGATTTTGTAACATCCATGTTCAAACATCCACAATCTCATGCAGCTTTTCATGCAAATCACCTGATTGTACCAGAACCTAAGAGCTACAAGGAAGCTATCACCTATCCAGAATGGAGGGAGGCTATGGATCAAGAACTTGATGCCCTAGAAGCTAATGATACTTGGGAAATAACAGATTTACCTGCAGGGAAGAAACCCATTGGTAGCAAATGGGTTTACAAGGTCAAGCTCAAACCAGATGGTCTAATTGAAAGATATAAAGCAAGGTTGGTTGCAAAGGGGTATAATCAGATTCTGGGAGAAGATTATGAAGAAAGTTTCTCTCCAGTTGCCAAGCCAGTGACTGTGAGATATCTCATAGCACTTGCCACTATGAAAGGATGGCCATTGCATCACATAGACATCAACAATGCCTTCTTACATGGATTTCTGGATAGAGAGGTATACCTACAACCACCTGATGGATACACCAAGGCTGGTCCTGGACAGGTATGTAGACTTAAGAAAAGTCTATATGGACTTAAACAAGCCTCTAGACAGTGGAATGCAGAATTATGCACCAAATTGCTTCATTTTGGTTTCACACAATCTGCACATGACCATTGCTTGTTCACATTGACTGGAGATGATGATTTTCTAGCTTTATTAGTCTATGTTGATGATGTTCTGATCACTGGGAATAATCTTGATCTTTTACATGCTGTAAAGCAGTTCATGGATACTAGCTTTAGCATTAAGGACCTGGGGGAGGCCACTTATTTCCTTGGCATGGAATTGAGTAAGAATGACACAGGTACTTTCTTTTGCCAAAGAAAGTACATTCTGGACATTATCAATGATGTAGGATTGGACAACTCTAAGCCCACTTCTACACCACTTCCTTATGGTCAGAAGCTCAATAATTCAGATGGATTGCCTTTTGCAGACACTGAATCCTACAGAAGGTTAATTGGAAGGCTATTGTATCTGAATCTCACAAGGCCAGACTTAACATTTGCTACACAGCAGTTAAGTCAGTTTGTCAGTTCACCTAGAAGCTCCCACTGGACTGCTGCCTTACATCTGCTCAGATATCTGAAGGGCACTTCCAATTTTGGTCTCTTTTATCCAAAAACAGGTGAATTATCTATTCAAGCCTTCTGTGATTCTGATTGGGGTGCATGCCAAGACACCAGGAAGTCTGTTACTGTTATTGTGTCTTTCTGGGAAGATGCCTTATCTCCTGGAAATCTAAGAAACAAACCACTGTTTCTAGAAGTTCAGCAGAGGCTGAGTATAGGGCCATGGCTTCCACCACTTGTGAACTAATGTGATTGGATTATATTTCCTCAGACCTGCAGATTGAAGTGTCAAAGCCCCTGCTTCTTGGATGTGACAATCAAGCTGCTGTCCACATAGCTGAAAACCCAGTCTTTCATGAACGTACAAAGCATTTGGACATTAACTGTCATGTTGTACGCAATCAATTCAAGGATGGATTTCTCACTTTCCAGTCATTATCTTCCAAGGATCAATTGGCAGATATCTTCACCAAACAGCTGCCTCCCGGACCATTCGCTGGACTTCTCTCCAAGCTTGGACTGTGTTCATCCACACATCCAGCTTGAGGGGGGAGTGTTGGATTATAGACATTGCATGGATTGATATCTTAATGCACACTGGATTATAGTATGCATTAAGTCATTAATGCGTGTATTTTGCTTAATCCCTTTTGATTAGACTAGTCAAGCTAGCTGTTGATGCTTATTACCATATTTGGTAATAAAGCATTCTAGCTTAGAAAGTATTATGCTAGTGTTGCTTCTTATAAGCACACATTAATGGCTTCTGTTTTTTAGTGATTTTACAGCTAGGTTTTAGTGTTGTGTGTCATATATAAACACAACAATCTGTAGCTCATTTTGTAACAAGCTTTAGCAGCCGCACTTCTTTGTTCTTCATTTATGAAGTTCATTCAATGAAACTGATTATCATGGTTGCTATCATTTCTGCTTGTTTCATTCATTATGTTTGACATGTGTTTTCTGCACATTCTATAAATTTCATCAGATAACACTTTGAATCTATGTACAAAGAAAGGTAAAGTATTATAAGTGAGTGGTTGTTCATGGATTTTCAAAGATAATCTGTTTGAGTTTTCAATTTCATGCTATTTATTCTTCTCATGTGAGATTCTGTGAATTGTATGTTTGGTGAGATTCTCTGAAATGTCTTTTAATGAACTCACATTTTCTCATCTAAAAATGATCTGCTATTTGAGTTTTGGTAGTGCTTCTTACCTTGGGTTTCCAATCTGTTTGATTTTTAGTAGTATTCTTGTTCGTTAAATCTTACCTAGGGTTTGTTAGGATAAATCAACTTGAATTATGGTTGGTTCTGAATTTTTGTTTATGAAAGGCATCTTTCGATTAATAGTCCTTCTCATTGTGTTCTGTTCACATTGTTGATTCTGCGACCAAAACTCTTTGACGCATTCTTAATCTCGATGTTACTAATGATGATGATGATGAATGAAGGAGTGCTAGTGGGGTTTGGCCGTTAGTATTCCTGTAAATAAGGAAACTAGTTCACTTTATATTATTAGTAAGTAGTATGTGAATTGAATAAAGAAACAGCAAGCCTAGGATAAGTTATCGTTAAATGTTTCACTTAGCATTCTGAAATATGATATGGGTTGATCAAGAGGCATGCTTTGTTGAGTGGTTATGGTTAAAACTCACATGATTGTCGAATGAATGGGAGTATTTTCAGCTTGGGGGATATTTAGATGCCGTTGGCAGTAATGATTCAGTTCTCCACACGTTCTCATGTTTCACTCTTACTCTGTATAAATACTGCAATTTTGAAAAGCAAGAAAACTGATTTCAATTGATCTTCCTTATTAAACCTGAAAACTCCTTACTTAAGCTGTTTATTCTGAAATACGTCTCATAATCTGTACAATAAACCACCAGCTTATTTTCATCTCCACAAAGTACTGATTTTTTTCTTTTTCAGTCTATAATACCAAGTGCAACTACGATTGTTTCCGAGTAACATCACCAGCTCCCGCGTGCTCTCCCTCCTCTCTCTCTGTAAGTTTTCTTTGCATTATTGTTCTTGCATGTTCCTTTCGAGGAATTACAGGTTTTGATCTTCTGTCTTACGGTAAGACGAATGGTCAAATAGTAAAATATAGATAAACACAGTGAATACAGGTGGTCACTTGATGTTAATAATTATTCTTTTCTATTTCAGATGACACAACTAAAAGGTAAAGCTGTAGGACCTGTACTCATGTTTGACAACTTTGGTAGCATAAATTTTCCGTTTTGTTTAACTTTAGTATACATTTTAGTAACATTTTTTGTATGCTGCTGTAGTAACATTTTGGTAGCATAAATTAGTACTCAATTGCACTTCAGTAGATGCACACATATATACACACAGACACACATATGATACACTATATGCTAAACAAATATAAAACAAGCATATATTACTTGTGATAATCGTCTGGGAATTCTATGAAATAGATGCCAGTCTTATTGAAGATTTGTTTATTTCTCAAGCTATTTTAGGATATATCTAATACCGCTTCATCTCTAGTGTTCTCGAACCTGTTCAAGTTTATATGTGGAATTAGCTAGATTACCCATCTATCACGTACTTGATATATAATTTTGAAGCAATGGTGTTTGAGTTCTTTAATTGCACATTTTGTTAATGAGCTTTAAAGAGGAAAAAACAGTCACCTCGCTTTTGTCGAATCTTAAGCTTATGTTTGATGTTTCCGTGTACTCCTTCAGGTAATCACCATAAGTTATCCTTGCCCTGCACCCACCTAGCTTCCAACTTCAAGTTATGTTTCTGCATATGCCAAAAGAATCTAATCACTGCTGTCATCAACGACCGCTGGCTACTTGTCTCTACCGTTAATCCTGAGGTGATTTTATGGGTCAACCACACTCCTTATCCTCGACACATATCGAGGCTCTAGTTATGTTTTTCTTCTGGAGGTAAGAGTTATCTGCAATTTGTTGTCTAGATGTATCGTCTCTGACTTTTTATGGTGATAGATTTTCGATTTTTCTCAAACTATTGCTGTACATTGTCTAAATTATTTAGGAGTTGCTTTTATTATTTCCTCAGAAACGGACATGAGTGTTTCTTGGTTTGACCTTATGCTATCTTTCTTATCAGATTTCTTAGTTAAGGCATAAGTAGTGCTCCTCCAATGAGTCCAATCAAATGAATCGAAGTGCAAAAGCATCCAATCTCTCCAAGGTAAATTTTATTTTTTGGTTAACTTCGTTTCACCTTTCATCAGATATGATTAAAGTGCATATGTCTTCACTAAGGAATTGAGGTTCTTAAAAAAATACTATGGCATACTATTGCATAGAGTGATTATTTAAGTTTTACAGGTTGTATATTTAGAACACTGCCAAGAAGTTCCTCATTTACAGCCTCTCGTATCATTGATAAAAGGTAAAGTTAATCCCCTGGCCTATCTTTCGTATTGGTTCTACTTCATAACTTTGATAAAGATTAGACCTGTGATCCTCGTGTTAACTTAGGGAACACATTTTGCACAGGACGAAGAAAGTTCAAGTGCATTGAGGAGAAGCTGGCCGAAGAAGCTGAGTAAAACTACACATATTCGTCCTCAACACATGCTAACTAAGTTAACCATGAGGGACTGTAAAATTTATTGATGTTGTGGAATTTGACATTTTTTAAAAGATATTGATGGTGTTTGTAGGATGGGTATTTCGATGTTATGGAATTTGACCCTATTTAAAGTGAATTGGTTTGTTGTATTTTGCATATTAGTAAATTGGCTATTAATTTTTAGCAGGATGATTCTCTATATTTGCAATTGTTAATCTAGTTCTAGTATAAACCATATTAGTGAAATAATATCTATTATATATATACATATATGTATATATATGTATATACTGAATAAATTAGCAACGGATTTAGTGACAGAATGTCGGTCTCAAAATAGCGACAACAGAGCTCACAATTTTTTTTTCGGTAATTGCTGACTAAATAACGACAACAATAATTAGCGACAAAATAACGACTAAAGCTTTTAATATTTAGTGAAAGAATAACGACTAATTTTTTTAATAATCAGCGACAGAATAACGACTAATATTTTTAATAATTAGCGACAAGATAACGACGGAATATATTATCGACAAACAATATTGTCGGTAATTCTTGACAGATTAGCGACAGAATGTAGTCGTAAAATGCCGACGGATTAGTGTATCGACAATATTTCTGTCGGTAGATCGTCGCAATTGAGTAAACTTGTTTTAGGAAATTTCTGCCGGCATTCTATCATTAATCCGTCGTAATTTTTACCGACGGACCTAACAGTCCGTCGGTATTCATAGTGACTAGCCATATTACTACTAACTTTTTCTGTCGCTAATTGGTCGCTATTACCTCTTAACGACAGAATAGCGACATAATTGATTGTCGCTATTTGGCAAATTTCTTGTAGTGTATGCTCAGTTCTGTCTCCACCAATCCGAAGCGAGCAAAAAAAGCTCTCCACACATTTATATCCACATGTCTGATCTTCCTTTGTTCCCCTTTAGCAGACAAAATGTTTCTTATTGATGATCCGAACCAGGTTTTTTCGAGATGTACTCGACTTGTCTCGTCATCCTTGAGACAATCTGCCAACGAATCAAAAAATGCGCCAAAGAAAAACAGACTCTCAACGAAGCGCCCTATAAAAGTTGGCGAATTACAATTGGCCTCCAGTTCCGATACAATCATAACACAGGGACTTATATTTCTCATCACTTCCATTAAATGGTTAAGCCAATCAACCCTTCCAACCATGCTTGAAAGAGTGTAGGACGCGTAGATAGCGACTAATTCATCAGCATCCAGGTCGAAAAGACTTTGATGGAGGTCTAGAATATTCTCCACAAAGACTATTTCAAAAGTAAATTTTAAGTTCAATGACTGAGCAAAGCTTGCCAACTGCCTACCCGTCTCCTCCATCATGGACTTCCATTTGGTTCCTATGGCGGTGATCTTAAGATGCTGAATAGGATGTTCACTTCGAGCTACAAGAGCTTGCGCATCAAGGGCACCCATTGTACTCCACTCCTGATCTCAAGGTCAATCATATGAACTTTTCTTGCCTCTTCCAGATGATCAAGTATGGCTTGAATTCCTACAATTTTTATCATCCGAGAGAGAGGGTACTCTTTGTGAAATGCAATCTGTAGAGTCAGATTTGGGATCATCACCGTCTCTGGAGGATCTTCGTGATTCTTCTCAGAAGGTACAACTCTTCCTGTTTCCACAACAATCTTCTCCAAAAGTGGTTCAGAGAAGTAGAAGGCCAGTCTTTGAATAGGAGTTCCAGTGCAAGAACTCATTTTATCACACTCCATAAAAAATGCGATTGCGCAATCATACTGGTGTTCAACTACTTTCTCTGCACAATATAGGAGATTCTGTACCAGTTAAACCCCTTTAGAGTCTGAAGAAAGGCAGCATAACTCCGCTCCATATGTAAAGATGATAAACCAAGCATTCAATGTAATAATTATTAGTGATTGTAACACTCAGTCTAGCATATGAATATGAGAAGTGGTAATGAGTTTGTAACTAAAGCAGCAGCACATTCTTTAGAATGAAAACATCAGTTCATAGTTCATTCAATGTACAGGAGATACACTTAATAGATTTTCTCCTACAAGACCAAGCTAAAAACAAAAGACAATAAATGATTACTATAAATGGTAATGCAATGTTTGCAGCTTTCTAATGTAGCATATAGCTCTATTACTAAAAGTAGTAATATGCTTTGCTAAAGATGTGACTAAACCATTATAGTAATTCTATCAAAAGACACAACACATTAATTATCTTAATGCATGTGTTTAACTGCTGAATAATGCAGCATAATTTCAACACCCCCTCCTCAAGCTGGATTGGTGCTGAAGCACAATCCAAGCTTGGACACAATGGCTCTGAACTGCCCTGGTGGTAATTGCTTTGTGAACACATCAGCAACTTGCTCCTTTGAGGACACAGATTGGAAGCTCAGGAAGTTATTCTTGAACTGATTCCTCACCACGTGGCAGTCGATGTCCAAATGCTTTGTTCGCTCGTGAAACACTGGATTTTCAGCAATGTGAATAGCTGCTTTGTTATCACAGCTAAGAGGAATCAGTTTGGGAATGGTAACCTGCAAATCCTGAGAAATGTAACTTAACCATAATAATTCACAGGTTGTGGATGCCATAGCGCGGTATTCTGCCTCAGGTGAACTCCTTGAGACAGTATTTTGCTTCTTTGCCTTCCAAGAGATCAAGCAATCTCCTAGATACACACAATAACCTGTCACAGATTTCCTTGTATCCTGACATGCTCCCCAATCAAAATAGCAGAATGCTTGGATAGACAATGCGCCAGTTTTGGGATAGAAGAGTCCTAGCTGAGTTGTTCCCTTTAAGTATTTGAGTAGATGTACAGCTGCATCCCAATGTGAACTTCTTGGTGCACTTACAAACTGGCTGAGTTGTTGAGATGCAAATGTGATATCAGGTCTGGTTAGATTCAAGTATAGTAGTCTACCAATTAACCTTCTATAAGTCTCTCCATCTGTTAGAGCAGTACCAGTTGATTTGCTGAGTTTGATATCATAAGGCAGTGGTGTGGATGTTGGTTTGCAATTATCCAAACCAACATCATTGATGATATCAATGGTGTACTTTCTCTGACATAGGTAGATTCCTGTGTGATTTTGACTCAGCTCCATTCCTAAGAAATATGTGGCCTGTCCCAGATCCTTAGTGGTGAATTGAGCATGCAAAAACTGTTTCAATCCAACAATCAATTTGTTACTATTTCCTGTCACTAATACATCATCAACATACACTAAGACAGCAACAAAGTCATCCCCCTCTGATAGTGTAAATAGACAGTGATCATGTGGAGATTGTATGAAATTAAATTGCAGCAGTTTGTTGCATAGTTCAGTGTTCCATAGCCTTGAAGCCTGTTTAAGACCATACAAGCTTTTGGTGAGCTTACATACCTGATTGGGCCCTGCTTTGTTGTATCCATCAGGTGGCAGGAGGTAAACTTCCTTATCCAGAAATCCATGCAGAAACGCATTATTGATGTCTATATGATGTAACTCCCATCCCTTCATGGTAGAAAGGGCAATAAGGTATCTCACTGTCACTGGCTTGGCCACTGGTGAAAAGCTCTCTTCATAATCCTCTCCTAGGATCTGATTGTATCTCTTTGCTACCAACCTTGCCTTGTACCTCTCCAATGATCTATCAGGATGTAGCTTCACTTTATACACCCACTTACTTCCAATTGGGGTCTTTCCTGGTGGTAATTCTGTAATTTTCCAAGTGTCATTTTCCTCCAATGCCTTGAGTTCTTGGCTCATGGCTTCTCTCCATTCGGGGTACCTCACTACTTCTTTAAAGGACTTTGGTTCTGGTATAATCATGTGTCTGGCATGGAATGCAGCATGTGTGTGAGGGTGTTCAAACATACTATCACTGCACTCTGCCTTCTGCACAAAGTCCTTTAAGTGGGATGTTCTATGTGGTACCCTAGAACTTCTTCTCAAATATCCAGAATTCTCACTCTCATTTCCAGCTCCTTGTGTTACACCCTGATCCTCTTCATCTGATGATGCTTGGTCCTCCCTGTAGGATGCTTCTGGTGCATTTCTATCAGCATTCTGCAAGGGTGATTTGGAATCTTCTTCATCAAGTGGTGTACATGGCAGTGCGGGCTCCTTTGAAGTGTCCTTCAGTTTTGAATCACAATATGGATATGTTGATTCAAGAAAGATAACATCCCTGGATGTTATTATCTTGTGACTTCCTACATGGTAAAGTCCGTATCCCTTCTGATGGGGTACGTATCCAATGAATATGCATTTCATTCCCCTTTCTTCAAACTTGGATTTATGTGGGTCAGTGTCAGTGGCATAGGCCAAGCACCCAAATGGTTTCATTCTATCAAATGGTGCTACCTTCCCAAACATGATCTCATATGGAACTCTCCACTCCAAGACTCTAGTGGGGAGTCTGTTTATAATGTGTGCAGCAGTCAATATGGAGTATGGCCATAGAAAATGTGGTGCAGAAGACTCTCTCATTAAAGCTCTTGCCATCTCCAGCAGATGTCTGTGTTTTCTCTCAACCACTCCATTCTGCTGTGGAGTGTAAGTACAGCTTCTCTGGTGGATAATCCCTTGTGATTTTAAGAAATCTTGACATTCTCTACTGAGAAATTCAGCTCCATTATCTGTTCTAACAATTTTGACAGACTTGTCTAATTGTTTTTCAATCATGCAGATGAATTCCTTAATGGAGCTTACAGCTTGCTTTTTGCTGGCCATGAGATTCACCCAAGTCATCCTGTTGTGATCATCCACAATAGTTAAGAAATAAGATGTCTCTGTGATGCTAGGCTGTGAACATGGTCCCCAGATGTCCACATGCAATAATTCAAGTACCCTTGAAGTGCTGATGGAGCTTGATGGAAAGCTCAGTCTTGTCTGTTTTGATACATGGCAAATTTCACATCCCTTGTGAGTCTCAATGACCGCACTGTCGGGTGCAGTCAAATTAAATGTTTTATTTCCTAACTATTCCTAACAGTAGCTAGAGCAAGTCAAGGTCGATCCCACAGAGAACAGGAATTAACTAAATAATCGTACTAACCAATTCTATATAAATACTAATAATATAACTATAAAAAGGGGGGGAAGTTTAATTAGATTTAATTAACTAATGCAAATAACTAAAGACGATTTAACTAGTGAATAAAAAGTATCCCGCCTTTAACCCAGTATCCCCCTAGCCTGAATATTCATGTAACTAATGCAACTATTTAACTAATCAGTTCTGAGACCCCTACTCCAAGAATTAACAGGTACGCTTAGCTAACCCTTGTTACCCCTTAAGTATAATTAATCCTAAGAACTTAGCAATTAATCCTATCCAATTAAGTAGTTCTAGGAGACGCTCGCTAAAACTATCGTAACTAGACGCATAGGGAATTAAGGCAACGGAGTAGGTACGGTGTTATACTCACGAACGTGGTACAAGTGACCGCGACTTTGTGTTATCCTAGCGAGTAACCACTTTTTGCTACTTTTGGGCACAAACGCATAACAATTACGGATTATGAATTTATGACCTAGCGACAGCTATATGCCTATTACTAGGGTGATCAGTCCACATAACAAACATATAAAAGATAGAGTAATCTAATAACACAATGTAATCTCAGAACATAATTAAATTAAGCAATTACCGAATCAATTACATAAATAACAGTTTAGGGTTCAACATAGTTAAAGACGGGAAAATAAAGCTTAGCCGATCATAGCGATCGCTAAGAATAAACTATAAAAAGAAAACATTAAAACTATAAAAACTCTAAAACCCGAGTGCTGAATCTTGAGTCTTCGTGTTCTTCCGAATTTCCAAGTCCGCGCTCTTGAATCAGTGTCAAAGTGTAATTTTCGGACTTTTGGATCTTCTATTTATAGTCGAGGATGAATTAGGCTCAATTTGGGCCAGAAAAGGATTAATCCGCGCGCCTTGGGCTGGGCCATCGCCTGTCTCGGCCGAGAATTCCTGGCTCGGCCGAGCTCTCTATAAAAGTGGCTCGGCCGAGAAATTCTGGCTCGGCCGAGAATCTTCAACAGCCAATTTTTGGCATCTTCGCTGACCTTCAAGCTCGGCCGAGCTCCTTTGGCTCGGCCGAGACCAATTCCCAGCAACTTGGATCAATTTTCGCTCGGTTTTTGACATGCGACACTTGTTCTCGCATCCAGTTTAAGTCGAGTTCGACTTTTTGGTCTAATTTCACCTTAATGCTTCAAAACAAGTCAAACAACATCAATTTGTCCAATAATACCAATACGAGCAATACACGACTAATTATGCATGCAAATGTTCCTAACTAGACATTTTAATCGACCTATTATGCACGCATAATTACGTGTACCAAAATCCCCCAAACTTAAACCTTTGTTCGTCCCGAACAATGCAAAACAAAGAAGAAACACAAAAGACACGTGTTTAAAGCGACTTAAGTGGCAAACAAAGTTTCAGAACATATTTTTATAAAGAAAGACAATACGATAACTTGAGCATATCCAACATAGCAACTTAGACTACTTTCAAGACTTGATACTTTTAACAAGTGATCCTTACGGGTTAAGTGTATCACTCTTCTCTCAAGTGTATAAGGTAAAGTTAATTCACTCGCATTGGACTACATGCAACGCCTACCATATGCTTGCCCGTTATCTAAATCAGACCTCGTACTTGACATGTGTGATATAGGATCAAAAAGGTCTTTATTTAGGTTGTAATGTGGGCTTAAGGTAAGGTGGGAAATATTTGGGTATAAATGACTAATCTTTGGACTAATCGAGTTTTTCCTACTCAACCACCCCTCAAAACAATCACTCAATCCTCACTCTTTTAATTTCAGCAAACTCCCCACAAGGAAATTCCTTCACCCAACAAAAATCTTTATAATAACCCAACACTTTCTCATGCTTCATTTCCGGGTACCACAATTTTGTGGTACTACCCAATTTCTCACATCAATTCAAATCATTAAGCATTGTTTAGCCTCCTAACCTCTCTTTGAACAAAAGTAATAAAACACTTATTCACAAACGACTTTTTCTCTTTTTCTTTTCTTTTTTTTTTTCTTTTTCGTTTTTCTTTTTTTTTTTCGTTTTTTTTTTTTTTTTTTTTTTCAAACACTGACCAATAAGTCACACTTTACACCCCCTCCCCCAGACTTGGTTGAAAACCAACGTTTGTGGGGAAAATAGTGGGATGAATTGGTTCAAAACACATAACACTTAAGAGAGGTTAGTCTAAGCTAGATTCTTTCACCTATCATTTGCATTCCCCTTTTTCTTCCACATTCTCCATCTCTACCCAAGTTAATTCCCAACTACCTTCCAATCCTCCTCCCTCATACTCACTCTTAGTCCAAATGGGTCAAAGGTTTATATGGAAAGGATGTGGCTTGTAACATAGGGCGTCAAAGAAAAAGCTACATAGCTCAAATGGGCTAACAAAGGAAAATTTAATTGGTGAAAAGGAAGACATGGAAAGGCTGAATAATAGGTTAAAAAAATCAAAAACCGCCTAATATCATATCCTACATCACAGCATGTTTGACATATTCACGATAGAGACTCCGGGCAAGTTCTAGAGTCGACTACATATAACCAATGAATGCACACCGAAAGAATGTAAATATTACTCCAAAAATGGGAAGTACAAATTTTGGCTCAAAAACTCACCAGGTTATAATTGATCACAAGTCTCAAGACCAAGCTCAATTTTATCTTCATTACATGTCATGCTCTATCATACGTCATAATTTCAAATTCAACACATTTTATGATCATCACGAACTCGTTGCACACTTCATAATGTCCCAAATTATCCTTAAACACGTATAACACGACTCAAGTACAATCACGGGTTCGACTTAATCCTAGACTCAAATGCAAAACACAATAAATAAAAACAATTAAAATGTACTAACTAGCTATCGCAGATAAAGGCACGCAGGCCTAACGATCAACCACACATTGGCTCACAGGCCCGACGATCAACCACAGAATGCAGACCAAGTTTGTCATCTAGCAACACCAAAAACTTAACAGAAAGACAATAAAAGAGGAAATGCAACCAATCCGACCCACTTACACCCCCTCCCCCAAACTTAGGTTGAAAACCGAAAGTTGTAGGGGACAAGAGTGGTTCGAATTGGTGCTACTCACAATGCTCCTACTGCGGTGGTGGGTTAGGCGGGTAGCCTTGACCCCAATAGGGTGGTGGCGTGTTCCAACGTTCCTCTATTGCCCTCTGCCAGTCCAGCTGTTGCTGATGCCAAGACTGCTGTTGTGCCCATCTCTCATCCTCGATTTGATATCGAGACTGCTGTTGGGCCCATCGATCATCCTCGATTTGGTATCGAGACTGCAGTTCTCCCCGAATGAGAGAGACATCCTCTTGGAGGGACGAGACCAAATCCTCCATGTGCTCTCGGTATTCGGCCTCGCTCATAATGGCCGTAGTTGGGCGCTTCCTTCTCGGCCAAGATGGCCGACTGCTTTCTTCAGCGGCTGTGCCGGGCTCTGCCTCCTCGGCCGCCTCAGTATCCTCGTCCTCCTCTATATTGGCTACCTGAGCCACGTGATACTTCCGGACCTCATCAGGGTCCGGTATCCTCGATGCTGCGATGTGGGCCGGGGATGCCAAAGCCAAGTTCGGCCAGTCTCGGAGACTGTTGACCAAGGTCAGCGGCATATTGGGCAATATCAAGAATGGTCCGTGCGTCTGGATCACGGACATGATCGTCCGGTTGGACGGGGTTCGAGCTATACCACTCGGAACGGAGCGGACTACCATCCGCATGTGCTCGAAGTCGTCCCAGTCGAGCTGATATCGAGAGGAGACCGGGGCCAAATCAGTCAATGGAATTCCAAAATGAGCACCGATCGGAGTTATGAGACCGCCAATGTATATTGGCTCCTTCCGCTTCACCACCTGGGCGAACTGCTCAATCAATATTTCAGCCCCATCCACCTTGCAACCGGTCATGATCGCGAACAAAACTTCCAGCTCTTGCATTCGGGAGGCCCCTGTTTCTTTTCTCGCAAAAAGAGTCAATGCGAGAAGTTTTTGAATGTAACGGACTACCGGGCTCCGAATCCATGAAGTCTTGGCATTCTTCGTATAGGGCTGCGGATCAACGAGGCCTGGTGCATAAGTCAACCGCCCCCAGAATTGGTTGACCTCGAATTCCGCTATCCTCTGTTGATTTTCATATGCATCTCGGGGTGTCCACCTGTGTACGGGATGTTCGGGAGTCTGTCCGAAAAGTACCGCTAGCTCGGTTACTGAAACTCATGTGACTCTCCATTTAATTGGAAGGAAATACGCCCCGGTTTGGCCCCACATTTGTCGGGGTCAATTGTGATCTCTAGAGTGCTGAGAAATTCGAGGGTGAGGCCGGCATAAGTGGCTTGAGCTTTCATGTACCCTAGTATTCCGGCATTCTTCAGCAGGGTGTGTACATTCTCCAGTAGGCCGAGTCGGCGGAGGATGTCATCGTTGCCAAATCGAGTGGGCATGATCGGGCGTGTGCACAGTTTAGCGAACCGGGCCTGATGAGCCTCTTTCTCTAGGACGAACCCATAGTGTCTGCTATCAGTCGGTGGAAAGTTTTGAGGATGGACTACGGGGTCCTCCATAACGGGCTCTTTGCCCTTTCCCTTGCCTCGACTCGATGATCCGGAACTTTTTCGGGGACCCATTTCGTATAACCTACACACATGACACAACAAGCACGAGTTCAATTTAAGGTCTTGCAAACACCAACTACACATTGATTAGCCTCTAATAGCCACTAATTCGGATCAATTGTACCCAGTAATCCATTTTTATTGACAAATCAAGTTAATTCACCTCAGTATGAACCATTATATCTCAAAATCAAAATGGAATTACGTAAAACACGAGTACAATCAGTCTAAACTAGGGGATTGTCATACCAAAACAACGTCTATAAGGTGTTCGACTAATTGTCTCAATGAGTGATAACTCGAACTTGTAATCAAAATCACCTACATTGTATCTACCCACACATAATCATCCCAAATTCATACACATTCCCACAAATTCATGTCAATGGAGCTTCTTAATAATATATTTTCGACCAAAGTTAAGTAGGGCTCATTTTCAAAAATAAACAAGAATTTATCACGAAATCCCCCCAAATTTCAATAGTCGAACGAAGTTAACCACTAAAAATTAAGGGTAGAGAGAAGCGTCACTTACCAAACACGTTTAGACGAGGAAAATTGGAATTAGGTCGGTTTGCGCCCTTTTTAGCTCGTCCAACAATTTTCACCAAATTCAAAATTAATCGGTGATAGGTGTGTGAAATTGTGTGTGCTACTGATTTCTAGTGTTTTGGTGGGAGAAATATATGTATTAGGTGATTTATATGGTGAAAGTGTGTGAGGTATGTGTGTTTTCGAAAAGGGGGAAGAAGGGAATGAGGGTTTTGTGGGCTGTTCGCGTGTTTTAAAACTGGCATCGCGTACGGCTCGGCCGAGAAAATGTGGCGCGGCCGCGCCGCGTATAAAACAGGCTCGGCCGAGACTTTGTGGCTCGGCCGAGATATGACTCCAGGGCCAATTCCCCTGTTTTCAGCGTAAAGGTGTCTCGGCCGAGAAAATTAGGCTCGGCCGAAACCTGTATAAAAGTGGCTCGGCCGAGATTTTTGTCCAGCGAAATTCCCCTGTTTTTGGCCGGATTGAGTCTCGGCCGAGAAAATGTAGCTCGGCCGAGCAAACTTACCAGTTACGATTTTCCGTCTGTTTGACCCCCTGTTCCGTGCTTTATCCCTTGAATTTTATGGTTCGGTGCCTTCTGGTCCAGCTAGTTCCTAAAGACTCAAAAACAAATAATAGTAAACCCATACAAAAAGCAATAATACTAAAGAAACGAAATGCGAAAAAATAAAACGGGTAAATGTCGGGTTGCCTCCCGACAAGCGCCTTTGTTTTACGTCGTTGGCTCGACGGGTGTTACGTTCAATTGAGTGGCGGGTCCGCAAGTTGTATGATTTCTTCGGGCAGCTGTTTGAATGTCTCGAAGTAACGTTTGAGCCGATGCCCATTGACTTTGAGTATCTTCCCCGTTTGTTCACTTTTTATCTCAACTGCGCCATGAGGAAATACATTATAGACAACAAATGGACCTATCCAACGGGAACGCAACTTACCGGGGAATAGCTTGAGGCGAGAGTGATAGAGAAGCACTTGATCACCCACAACAAAAGTCTTCCTGTGTAGACGAGAGTCATGGAAGGCTTTCGTCTTTTCTTTGTATATCAGTGCATTCTCAAATGCCTCATTCCGGATTTCTTCGAGTTCTTGCAGTTGAAGTTTCCGGTGAGTGCCAGCTTCATCGTAATCCATGTTGCACCGTTTAATTGCACAGTAGGCGCGGTGCTCAAGCTCGACTGGCAGGTGGCAAGGTTTCCCATAAACCAAGCGGTATGGTGACATGCCGATGGGTGTTTTGTACGCTGTTCTATAAGCCCATAAAGCATCGTCAAGTCGCACGCTCCAATCCTTCCGGTTTGGCTGTACCGTCTTTTCCAAAATGGATTTGATCTCGCGGTTGGATGTTTCGGCTTGTCCACTTGTTTGGGGATGGTATGCTGTTGAAACTTTGTGCAAAACATGGTATTTTCGCAGCAAGGCCTCTACAGTGCGGTTACAAAAGTGCGTTCCCCTGTCGCTAATGATCGCTTTTGGAATCCCGAACCTAGAGAAAATGTTAGACTTAACAAAATCTGCAACAACTCGAGAATCGTTAGTCCGAGTGGCCTTGGCCTCCACCCATTTGGAAACATAATCTACAGCAAGTAAGATATACAAATTTCCATAAGATGAAGGAAATGGTCCCATAAAGTCCATGCCCCAAGTATCAAAAATTTCACAAATCATTATGGGTTGTTGGGGCATCTCATTCCTTTGGGAATTATTACCGGTTCTTTGACAGCTATCACAAGTTTTACAAAATAAATGTGCATCTCTAAACAAAGCTGGCCAGTAAAATCCACTCTCTAATACTTTATGTGCCGTTCTCTTAGATCCAAAATGACCCCCACATGCATAAGAGTGACAAAACGATAGGATAGAATGAAATTCAGATTCAACTACGCATCTCCTAATTATTTGGTCAGTACAATGTTTCCACAAATACGGGTCATCCCATACATAGTATTTAGCCTCACTCCTTAATCTATCTCGCTGTGCTTTAGACATTTCTTTAGGAAAGACATTTGCAACAAGGAAATTAACTAAATCGGCATACCATGGTGGTGTTGGGTCGACGTGTTGTGTTACCTCGAACAGTTGTTCGTCGGGAAAGCTCTCCTGTAGGGGCAGGTCGTTCTCTTCAAGGGTCAACCGGCTCAAGTGGTCTGCGACCGAATTCTCAGTTCCTTTTTTGTCTTTGATCTCCAAATCAAACTCTTGGAGGAGGAGGATCCACCGTATTAACCTCGGCTTAGCCTCTTTTTTCGACAAAAGGTACCTAAGTGCTGCATGGTCAGAGTGAACAATAATTTTTGTACCCAATAAATAAGAACGAAATTTTTCCAAAGCAAAAACAATAGCTAGAAGCTCTTTCTCAGTTGTGGTGTAATTTGCTTGGGCTGGGTTCAAGGTTCTTGATGCATAATAGATAACATGCGTCACTTTCCCTTTTTGCTGTCCCAACACAGCTCCGACCGCATAGTCACTTGCATCGCACATGATCTCGAATGGCAAACTCCAATCCGGCGGTTGTATGATGGGTGGTGTCGTTTAGCGTGTCAAAAGCGATTTTGCACTCAGGCGTCATCTCAAACTCCACATCCTTCTGTAACAGTTTGCACAAAGGGGCTGAAATCTTGGAGAAATCTTTGATGAATCGCCTATAGAAACCTGCATGACCAAGAAAAGAACGAACTTCCCGCACACTCGCGGGGTAAGGCAAAGCAGTTATGATATCTATTTTTTACTTATCTACCTCGATCCCTTTAGCTGAGACAATGTGGCCTAATACTATCCCTTGTTCAACCATAAAATGACATTTTTCCCAGTTTAGTACAAGGTTAGTGTCAGCACATCTTTTCAAGATTAAGACTAGGTTATCTAAGCACTTTTCAAATGACTCCCCATAAACACTAAAATCATCCATAAATACCTCTATGATATGACCTACGTATTCAGAGAAAATACTTACCATACACCTTTGGAATGTTGCTGGAGCATTGCAAAGTCCGAACGGCATTCTTCGCCAGGCGAATGTCCCAAAAGGACAAGTAAATGTCGTCTTTTCTTGATCCTCTGGTGCAATGGCTATCTGAAAATATCCTGAGAAACCATCTAAAAAGCAATAAAAAGAATGCCCAGCTAAGCGCTCAAGCATTTGATCAATAAAAGGTAAAGGGAAATGGTCTTTGCGAGTCATAGAATTTAGCTTACGATAATCCATACATACTCGCCACCCAGTCTGGAGACGGGTGGGAACCAACTCACCTGCTTGATTTTCCACAACTGTGACCCCCGATTTTTTTGGAACTACTTGAGTAGGGCTGACATACTTACTATCTGAGATGGGGTAGATGATGCCGACGTCTAACAACTTGATTACCTCTTTTTTCACAACCTCCATCATCGGCGGATTCAGGCGCCTTTGAGGCTCTCGACTGGGTTTGGCGTCTTCTTCAAGGTGGATCCTATGCATGCAGAGCGAAGGGCTAATCCCCTCAATGTCGGCTATGGTCCACCCAATTGCCTTTTTATGCTCCTTGAGCACGGCTATCAGTGAGCTTTCTTGGTAGGACGTGAGCTTGGATGAGATGATGACTGGCAGCGTCTCACTTGTCCCCAAATATGCATACTTCAGGTGTTCAGGAAGGGATTTTAGCTCGAGAGTAGGGGCTTGTACCGTGGATGGGAGCATCTTAGTATTAGACTCGGGTAATGGGATGAATCTCTGATCGCGCTTCTGCCTTGCAAACTGTGGTGTTTGAAGTGTTGCCACTAATTCCACCAATTCCTTACACGTTTCCCAAATCTCATCTGGTCCATTCTTCAATCGTGTGGTCAAGAATATTTCTGTTGGGTCCCTGCACAAATGAAAAACTTCCTCGACGAGAGGGTCAATGACACTAATCGAAAAGACAGAGTGAGCATCCTCCGGGAATTTCATGGCATCGTAAATATTAAATTTAACAATACTCCCATCAAACTCCATTGTGAGGTTTCCCTCACGGACGTCTATCTTTGTTTGGGAGGTATTCAAAAATGGCCTCCCTAACAAAATAGGCGTAGAAGTAGATGTATCCCCATTCATATCCAAAACATAAAAGTCTGCAGGGAACACTAAGTCGCCTATTTCCACTAGAACATCCTCTACTAATCCGTCGGGATATGAAGTACTACGATCAGCTAACTGAATAACTATCCTAGTTTCTTTTAATGGTCCGGGTTTTAATGCATGAAATATGGAACGAGGCATGACGTTTATAGATGCACCTAAATCGAGCATAGCTCGTTCTATGATGTGATCATTTATTGTAACTGGAATTACGAACATACCTGGGTCCTTGCACTTCGGAGGTATCTTCTTCTGGAAGATGGCGGACACATTTTCTCCCATTATGATTTTCTCATCCCCCTTCAACCTGCGTTTGTTAGTGCATAAATCTTTAAGAAATTTTGCATACCTCGGAATTTGTCTGATTGCGTCGATTAGCGGAATGTTTATCTCGACTTTCTTGAATACATCCAAGATCTCTTTTTCCTTGGTATTCTTCACTCTAGGTGCGAGTCGACTCGGAAATGGCAATGGTTGGATCGGAATAGGTGTCGCAGGAGTCTGCTTCTGCTGGAGCTGTGTCTCGGCCGAGACAGATGATTCTCGGCCGAGCCCGACTGCCACCTCATCATTTTCTCGGCCGAGACAGATTTTCTCGGCTGAGACCTGCTGTTCGTCAGTTTCTTCAGTTTTTCCTCCGTTTTCGCCAATATCCTCGTCTGAACTTTGCCCGGGCTTCTTAGGCTCTCCAAGCTCCGTTCCACTCCTAAGTGTAATTGCACTAACGTTCCTTGGATTAATCTCAGGCTGAGCGGGTAGTTTACCGCTGTTCGCACTCTCCAATCGACTCACCGCGGTAGCTAGTTGACTCATTTGAGTCTCAAGAGTTCTGATGCTCGACTGGGTGTCTTTTTGGAACTGCAATGTGTTGTTGGCCAGATTCTTGACAATGTCCTCTAACGAGGAGCTGGGTGCTTGTTCAACCGCCTGTTTTTGTTGGTACATACCCCGCGGAAAGCGGTTTGGTTCTCCCGATTGCTGCGGCTGATTCTGTTGTGGCTGATTTCCATACCTCAAATTTGGATGATCCCTCCACCCCGGATTATAGGATTGGGAGTAGGGGTCATACTTCCTTTGTCGAAAATTATCCGAGCCTACGGCGTTGGCATGGGCCTCCAACTCATTCCCTAGAACCTGGCACTCGTCGGTCGAGTGCTCCAATGTCTCACAAATACGGCACGGCTTGATGACAGCTTTGCCTTCAGAGGCAACCTTTCTTACTAAAGTTGTCAATGCTTCCAATTTGTCTTCTATGGCTGAATCATTCATCTCCCTTACTGGCCTAAGTGGTGCGTCCCTATACCCAAATTGTTGTGCATTCGCAGCCATCTTGGATATTAGTTCCCTTGCTGCTCTTGGAGTCTTCTCAACTAGAACTTCACCACTAGCTGAGTCTATCATATTCCGATCTGCTGTTGACAACCCTTCATAAAAGTACTGGATAAGTAGCTGGTCGGTGATCTGGTGTTGTGGACAGCTTGTCTCCAGCTTCTTGAACCGTTCCCAATATTCATATAAATTCTCCCCCTGCAGTTGTCTAGCTCCACTAATCTCTTTTCGGAGGTTCGTAGCTCTAGAGGCGGGGAAGTACTTCTCCAAAAACTATCTCTCCATTTCTACCCACGTGGTAATGGACGAAGGGGGCAAGTAGTAGAGCCAATCTTTGGCCAAGTCCTTTAAAGAAAAGGGGAAGGCTCGCAGCTTGATTGCCTCTTCAGTAACAGTGACGGGCTTCATACTCGAGCAGACGGTGTGAAACTCCTTTAAGTGCTTGTGGGGATCCTCACCGGAAAGGCCATGGAATGAGGGCAAAAGATGGATCAGCCCCGATTTGAGTTCGAATGTAGTGTTTTCGCCTAAGGTCGGGAAAGTAATGCACAAGGGCTGATGCGTGACTCCAGCGTTGGCCAGTTCCTTCATGGACTTTTCTTGTGCCATTTCCTCTTGCTCAATTTCTGACTCAAACAGGGTTTCAGTAGTGTATGGTAAAGCTTCGACTTGCTCTCGATGTTCTCTCGCCTTCTTCCTCAAAACTCGATCTCTTCGAGTAATCTCAGGATCAAAGTGTAGCTCTTTGTCACCACGTGAACGCGTGATCATTCACTGTTGTAATAAGATGCAAGGTATATCGTAAGTAACTAAAAACTATATATTTAAAATAAAGAACGAAACGTAAACAAATAATGGTCAATACTAAAATTTAATTAATTTCAGCCGTTCCCCGGCAACGGCGCCAAAATTTGACCGCACTGTCGGGTGCAGTCAAATTAAATGTTTTATTTCCTAACTATTCCTAACAGTAGCTAGAGCAAGTCAGGGTCGATCCCACAGAGAGCAGGAATTAACTAAATAATCGTACTAACCAATTCTATATAAATACTAATAATATAACTATAAAAAAGGGGGGAAGTTTAATTAGATTTAATTAACTAATGCAAATAACTAAAGACGATTTAACTAGTGAATAAAAAGTATCCCGCCTTTAACCCAGTATCCCCCTAGCCTGAATATTCATGTAACTAATGCAACTATTTAACTAATCAGTTCTGAGACCCCTACTCCAAGAATTAACAGGTACGCTTAGCTAACCCTTGTTACCCCTTAAGTATAATTAATCCTAAGAACTTAGCAATTAATCCTATCCAATTAAGTAGTTCTAGGAGACGCTCGCTAAAACTATCGTAACTAGACGCATAGGGAATTAAGGCAACGGAGTAGGTACGGTGTTATACTCACGAACGTGGTACAAGTGACCGCGACTTTGTGTTATCCTAGCGAGTAACCACTTTTTGCTACTTTTGGGCACAAACGCATAACAATTACGGATTATGAATTTATGACCTAGCGACAGCTATATGCCTATTACTAGGGTGATCAGTCCACATAACAAACATATAAAAGATAGAGTAATCCAATAACACAATGTAATCTCAGAACATAATTAAATTAAGCAATTACCGAATCAATTACATAAATAACAGTTTAGGGTTCAACATAGTTAAAGACGGGAAAATAAAGCTTAGCCGATCATAGCGATCGCTAAGAATAAACTATAAAAAGAAAACATTAAAACTATAAAAACTCTAAAACCCGAGTGCTGAATCTTGAGTCTTCGTGTTCTTCCGAATTTCCAAGTCCGCGCTCTTGAATCAGTGTCAAAGTGTAATTTTCGGACTTTTGGATCTTCTATTTATAGTCGAGGATGAATTAGGCTCAATTTGGGCCAGAAAAGGATTAATCCGCGCGCCTTGGGCTGGGCCATCGCCTGTCTCGGCCGAGAATTCCTAGCTCGGCCGAGCTCTCTATAAAAGTGGCTCGGCCGAGAAATTCTGGCTCGGCCGAGAATCTTCAACAGCCAATTTTTGGCATCTTCGCTGACCTTCAAGCTCGGCCGAGCTCCTTTGGCTCGGCCGAGACCAATTCCCAGCAACTTGGATCAATTTTCGCTCGGTTTTTGACATGCGACACTTGTTCTCGCATCCAGTTTAGGTCGAGTTCGACTTTTTGGTCTAATTTCACCTTAATGCTTCAAAACAAGTCAAACAACATCAATTTGTCCAATAATACCAATACGAGCAATACACGACTAATTATGCATGCAAATGTTCCTAACTAGACATTTTAATCGACCTATTATGCACGCATAATTACGTGTACCACTCAAGTACTGGTGGTGTGCACATATGTTTCAGAAAATAGAGGTGTTGCATAGAAGTTGGTGATGCATGTCCCAACCTTCTATGCCAAAGTGAGAACAGTCTATTGTAGTGATCTACATTAAGTGCATAAGCTGCCATTGCTTCATCAGAATAGAATGGTTGTGCTACATACAACTTTCCAGTGAGATGTCCATTGAGAATTACCTGACCGTCTGTTCCACTTCTCACAGTGCAGGTTTCTTGGTCAAAGATGGTTGTGCTCCAGTGTTAAGTGTGAGCTGTGATATCGAGAGAAGGTTACAAGTGAAGCTTGGCACCAGGAATACCTCATTCAGTGTCAGTCTGTCTGATAGCACTACATCTCCAAAGTGAGACACTTGCTTTTGAGTTCCATCAGGCAGTGTGACCATTGCCATGTGCTCAACAGGTGTTATGTTTGTCATAAGTGCAGGATCATTGCGCATATGTCTGCTAGCTCCTGTGTCTATGATCCAGGCTCCATTATCAACTCCATCCACCAAGGTAAAAGCAAAATATGAACTTCCAATATGAAGTGACTCCTGGTTCTTTCCCCTTGGTCCATCTGAGTTGTGTTTTGTCTCCTTTTTTCCTTCAAGAATCCTTGCAACTTCTCTCTTGACAATTGCAGATATGTCTGTAGACTCAGAATCTTTGCATTTGTTTTCAGATTCAGTGCTTTGGTTGGAATCCACTGTATTAGCATGATTTCTCTATTCTTTTGTGGTATAATACCAATCTGGGTACCCCCTTCAACTTGAAACATTCTGTAATGACATGTCCAGGTAAACCACAATGTTCACAGGTCAGCTTGGCTCTTTCTTCTTTAGTCATCCTTGCATTTCCCCTTCCTCTACTAGAGGCAAATCCACCTCTACCATTGGAAGGGTGAGTGTGCCCTCTTCCTCCAGTTCTTCTACCAGGATTATATGACTTGGTGTACATTGCACCATTGTCAGTCACATCACCACCTGATGTGTTTTCATTCCTCTGCCTTTCAACTCTGAGTATCATCGAGTATGCCTTGTCAACACTAGGCAATGGGTCCATAAGTAAGATCTGACTTCTAATGGGGTCATAAGATTCATTTAACCCCATTAGAAACTGGATAAGCTTTGCTTACATATCTGCTTCTTCCCACCCTTTTGCAGCTCCACAAGAACAGATAGACAAAGCTCTTAACAAAGAGAGCTCATTCCACAGTTTATGCAAGCTGTTATATTACACAGCTAGAGACTGATTTCCTTGGGATAAGTTGCAAATCTCCTTCTGTATATGAAACAGCTGTGGTCCATTACTGTCTCCATATCTGCTAGCAACTGTGTCCCAAAGGCTTTTAGCACTCTTGGCATAGAGAAAAGTTTCAGAAATCTCTTTGGACAGTGAGTTAAGTAGCCATGCTCTCACCATCACATCAACTCTCTCCCACTGTTCTTTCATTTTAGCATCTGTGGGGATCTCAATATTTCCATTTATAAAGCCTAATTTATTTTTGGCTAGGAGCGCTATTTTAATGGAGGTACTCCAAGGTAAGTAGTTGTTACCCGTTAGTTTGGTGGAGACCAAACTCATTCCCGGGTGCTCAGATCCGTGTAGATTCAAGGGGTCGTGCTCAGAGGAGCTTGAACCAGATCATGTTTCTGTGCTCATCATTGCAATTTCTGTTCTTCCAGTTTTAAGTTGTGGCTAGTCTTCTGTGTGCAGCTTCCATGGACTATCACCGGAGTTCATTCTTCAGTTTCCTGCTCTAGTACCATGAAGAAAGGCAGCATAACTCCGCTCCATATGTAAAGATGATAAACCAAGCATTCAATGTAATAGTTATTAGTGATTGTAACACTCAGTCTAGCATATGAATATGAGAAGTGGTAATGTATTTGTAACTAAAGCAGCAGCACATTCTTTAGAATGAAAACATCAGTTCATAGTTCATTCAATGTACAGGAGATACACTTAATACATTTTCTCCTACAAGACCAAGCTAAAAACAAAAGACAATAAATGATTACTATAAATGGTAATGCAATGTTTGCAGCTTTCTAATGTAGCATATAGCTCTATTACTAAAAGTAGTAATATGCTTTGCTAAAGATGTGACTAAACCATCAACCTATAATGTTAAAATAGAGTCGCGAAAAAACCGCTGATAACACATGTCGCCCAGATAGAATTTTCGTCAAATTTTCTAAATTTTTTTTTCGCCAATTTTTTTTATTTTCCAGTAGTCTTTAGATAAGTTGATAACTATACACATGGCGCACGTTCAATTTCTTACAGCCAGTGCACGTTCCAAAAAACTAATAGTACAATTTCTTACATGCTTTTGTTTAAATATACAAATAAATAAATATATAATTTTGCCTATTCATTATTTTTTTAATGATGATGATGATGATAATGATAGAAATAATACTACGAAGTGTATTAATATTAATAAAAAATTAATAGTAATATCATTAATTTAAGAATACAGATAGTAATAATAGTACGAATAGTCTATATAATAAATATTAATATTATATTACCTCTGTTAATAATAATAAAGTATAAAACATTAAAAAGGTAGTAATAATAATAATAATAATAATAATAATAATAATAATAATAATAATAATAATAATAATAATAATAATAATAATAATAATAATAATAATAATAATAATAATAATAATAATAATAATAATAATAATAATTCAAAAACTGCATAAGCCCACTACTCCACTTCCAATTAAACTTCCGTAGATCAATTTGTGATTTAGTGGGTATATCCAGTTATTGAATATCATCCATCAGCTATCTCCTATAAATAGAACTATTACAGGCCACTGCAATTATATTTTCATTACATCATTCACACAAAATTAAGAAAACTATTGCAGAAACAATGGCACCGTTCTTCAGTTTGGTAAAAGATGTGAGCCCGTCCACCACTCTTTCAGCAATGAAGGTTCGCTTGGTTCGAAGTTATGAGGTCTGCACATTTGGCACTAAAACTGAAGTAGCAAGTTTTGAATACATTTTCGAGGACAGAGAGGTATAATACAACACCATTTAAATACTTCATATTATACATATTGAGTTTTCATGCATGCATTTTATACAGAACATTATATTTTTTGTTTATTTTATGTAAGGGCGATCGGATTCATGCATCTGTCCGAGGCCAGACCATTAGGTTTTTCAAAGGAAAAGGTGTCGAGGGCCACCTCTATGCTCTGAAAGACTTCATAGTCACTGAAAACCGAATGAAGTATAAAACTACTTCTCATCCAATGAGGTTAATCTTTCTACGTAAGACAAAAATGGAAGAGATTTTCGATGCAAAATTCCCACAAACTGTTCATCAGTTTAAATCATTTGTTGAGCTAGAGACTGCTATGAAATTTCGCAGTTCAAATTATTCGGTAAGCATACTATACTAATATAAAAATAATGATAATATAATTGCTATGCTGTATTCATTTAATTTTTGTTTTCAATATACTCATCGAATAATTTATAAAATATACTTCAATTTTCATATTGATTGGAAGAATGGCCTCATGCAACTTACCACCAGTTACTACTGCAAAGGGGATACGCATGGAATTCGTGCTTGAAGATTGCGAGAAAAAGATGGTCAAGTGCACGCTGTGGGATGAGTATATCGAAAAGCTTCTACCATTTGTAGAGAGTGAATCTGAGAAAAGCCCGGTAATTTTGATCGAGTTTGGAAGGGTTTCAATTTTTGGAGGTAATACAGTAATTTAAAAAAAATACAATCAATTTGTTAAAAAAATCTGACTTTCTTTTTAATGCACATACAGATCAAGTTAGATTTTGCAACACCTACAATGTCACGAAAATTACTGTTAATGGAAAAACCGATGCATTTAAATCTTTCTATCAACGATACAGTTCTACAAAATACCAAATTTTTAATTTTATTTTTTCTAACAAAAACAGAAACTCAATTTTATCAAATTTGAATATTTTCATAAAAAACAGTCTGGCAGAGTCTGGGATGTCAGTTGGAGCGGTAACAACTATACCAAGTTGTTCTGCACCAACTCTTGCGGATGCTTTTATGAAAAAAGAAGCAAATGTTATGAATTTAGCGGAGATAGTTCGTTCTGATTGTGATGGGAACTACTGGGTTTCTGCAACTATTGCACAAGTTGAGACACTAAGGGATTGGTGCTACTTGGCATGCAACAAATGCTCTAAGAAGCTTATCAAGGAATCGGGCTTTTATTTCTGTTCAAAATGCAGGGTCAAAGATACTAGGGGCCACTACAGGTTATTTTATTTTTCTAACAACTATATATGTTTCAGTTTTAGTGAGACGAATTATTCTATACTAATTGTTATACTAATTAAAACAAAAATTCCAACCTTAGGTACAAAATTGAAGTGTTGATGCATGATGTAAGTGGAGTAGCAAAATTTATGCTGTGGGACAACGAATCTATAGAGCTCATAGGCAAGATTGCAGGAGATGTCATGAAAGCAAATGTATCATTTTCTCCAGAAATTCTATCTAATATTATTTACTAACAAATTTATGATTTATAATCTCTGTAACTCAAATGTTGTTAATGCAGCCTGAAGCCTTTGATTTCGTTCCAAAAGAAATTGTGGAATCACTGACTGATCGTGTAGGAATTTTCAAAGTCCAAGTGAAGGAGGCAGACCAAAGTCGGCAATCAGTTACTTACAATGTGACTAAGGTTACAACTGATGCAAAGATATTGGATATCTACTATAAAAACTATGTAGAGGAAAAGGTACAACATAGTTTCAAATTACTTTCAGAAAGCATGAATCGAAACTCTTTTTATTTTAAAAAACATTTCAATTAGACACATCTAATTTAATTATTTTTCAATAAACAGGTCCCCAATTCTACTCTTTGCCTGGAGGATGCTGTGACTGATGATGAGGAATCAGATGATGAAGAGGACTCAGTTGATGAAGAGAATGATAATAATATCGATGAAGGTTACGAGGCAGACGATGAAGGAGATGACGATGTTCCACTGAAAAAGTTAGTGAAGGAAGAGAATGGGGACTGTGCTTCAGGAAGAAAGAAGAAGGCAGCAATATAAATTTGAAGGGTGGCTGTTTTATCTTTACTACTATTAACATTGTTTATGTTTTTCAATCTAATTATCTTACAACTACGTTTAGGAAGATATGTTTCAACATTTCAGTTTTCGTTCAGTTTGTAAATATCAAGTCCCAGTTTAGGTTTGTTGAAAATCTGCAGTTTTCTATTAATGCAATTTCCAGTTTCAGAGACTTAATCTTTATTTGTTGTGTTTCTATTATGCAAGTGAATTTTATGGATGCATGCAAAACAACAAGTTTAATTATGTCTTAAAAAATTATTATACATATGTTTCTGTTAGAAAAATAATAACAAGTTTAAATAATTTATTTAAATACAATATGCATAATATAATTGCTAAAATTGTCATGCAGTATAGAATTACTTACCTCAAGTTTTTCACTAATTTTACTTCATTATTTGTTCATTTGTTGTTGATGATTGTCTTCATTTCATCATCTGCATAAAGTGCAAAGATATCTTATTTGATAAAAATATAAGAGACATGTCAAAACTTTTACTTTTAGTATATAATAAAAAATAAAAAATATGTTTACATATTTAAACAAGACTTGGTCAACATCAGACTACATACGAATTCAAACAATATCTTTAAAGAGTTCAAGTTTTACCAGTTATTTTTTTTTTTAATTATTTCAAAAAAAAATACTATTCTGCCGCAACTGCCAAACATTTGTTGTATTTAGAATTCAGAATCATCATGTAGTTATACATTGATAATATTAAGGTATCTACAAATAACAAAGAGACATTCCACATCAAATAACCTACAAATGTGAATAAAAACAAATTGCAACTGAAAAATAAGATTATTTTAAAATGGAAAAACTAAAGAGACCCGTTTATATACTACTACAAACTCATCCTAATCAAGAAAAAAAAGGTTAATATACTATAAATAATTATAAAATAGCAAGTGTAATCTCTTAATACCCAAATTATAATTTTTTATTATATCAGGTCACTAAATTATCATAAGTTAAAGTATAAAATAATTATATTATACTTAATGTCTTAAAACAAAATAACAAATAAATTATAACATTTAGTATTACCTTTTTGGTGCAATCTTCAATGCTGTTAACATTTGGAACATACCAATTATTTTTGCAAAACAAATTATTCCTGCATGAAAAATAAAACCATAAGTTTTCGCTCTTCAACAAAATAATAAAAATAAATAACTTCTACACAACTTACACAATTATTGAAATATGGTTATTTTTAAATACAAAATTTCAATAAAATTATTTCTGATATTAATGTAGTCGTTTATTATTTTAAATGATTACTGAAATTAAATGACAACTTTTCCCACTAACCCCATTAACCCACTTTCACATGTTATCCATAAACCCACAACTTATAATTCAATTCATGCCTTATAAATACCAATCTGTAAATCAGTAGCTATACACAGTACGAAAACCAAACAAATAGCGACAATGGAACAATCTATTGCTCTAATCAGGGACTTGACCCCGTTGAAAACAAACTGGTCTATTTATGTTCGTTTAGTGCATTGCTATCATATGCCCGCAAGAAGAAATCCAGAGATAATACTTGCAATTGAGTGTCTTTTTGAAGACAATGAGGTATAACAAACATGATTCTCCTATTTTCTTATATTCCAGTTTCATTACAGAAACACATTTTATATATATCAGGGAGATAGATATCACGCCACAATTGAGGGTACAACTATGCAAAACATAAGAATGTCACCAATTGAAGGCTACATATACGCAGTTAGGGACTTCTTAGTTGTTCACGACACAAGTCCCTATAAAACCTCAACAAATCGAAACAAGATTCTGTTCACAGAAAACACAAAAATGCTAGAGCTTATTCTAGCAGATCCTGTTTCTCACATTCGGCAGGTTAGTTAAACATAAGTTATTATTTTGAATTCCGTGATCAATTCTCAGAATGTATTTTTCAACCTTTAATAATTATTCATTATATTATTATTGTATTTTGCAGGATTTAAGGTACACACAACCAGCTATTGTAAAATCAGTTGATGCTCTGAAGTCATGGTTGGATGTTGCATGCATCCAGTACATGCAATTGTTCGACATTTCTGGACGTTTCATCGCTTGCACTAAATGTCGTCCAAAGAGCCCTTCTGTTCTATTTAGGTATATTAATCCAATATTTTCTACTTACAATTAAAAAACCCAGAAAACATGTTTAGTTACATTGTTCATATAAACAAATTTATTTCAGGGCAAAGCTTGGGGTCATACTTACAGATGAGCATGGCACAAAGAGGCTTACCTTTTGGGAAAGAGAGTGTGTGAAGCTTATCGGATATTGAAGAAAACAAGTTTATTTAGTAGTATTTATTTTAATAGTTACTTATCTTTTTAGTCATGATTGTATATAAAATTTGTGTCCTTTAAATTTTTATATAACATTGTTACCGTTCCTATTTTAAGATTTAGTGTGACATTTAACAGTAACTACAACAGTTTATCAGTGTGCAAAATATATTTTTATCATAATGTGCATAGAGATATCACCTGATATTATGAGACGTTTATCAATCGCATCCTGCCCAAATAAAAACTATAAATCAATCACATTTAAGAACAGTGTAATTACAAAAAAATAAGTGAAATTCAATTAAAAATACAGAGAGCTTTATCTAAAACATTTAAATGGTAAAATATAAATAATAATAAAAAAAATAAAAAAATAATTAATAAACGTAAAACAAATAATAAATAGATACAAAATTATAGAAATTAAATAATCCTACATTTTTTACAAAATGTAAAACAAATAACTTCTGCACGTTTTTTGCAAGTTACCTATTTGAAATTCAAATTCTATCTTTTGAAATTTGAAGCACTTCTTTTTCGAACAACAGTTTATTTGTTGAATGTTAAACTTCAAAGAACTTCCAAAACAATAGATGTTTTTTCTAATCCAGAACAATCGATCATAAGCAATTATTGCAGAACAAAACAACAGTCTCTCAACAATCTTACACACATACAGGAACGAATATTGCATGAGGTTGGTGTTCATACTTTCTCTAAAAAAAAAATTCAATTTTAATGTCCTTTATAATATATATGATGTTGTGAATTGGTTGCAATGTTCAATTTTTTAATAATTATCTGTATGCTCAGTATATTCGTTAATTTGAGTCGTACCAACACTATGAAACATGATTTATCTCTCTGGTTTGTCAAAAAAATTACAGATATGAATATGTTAAATTTGTAGAAATTATTTCTGTTGTGTAGATGTTTTGAACAGGTTTTACTTCTGTAAATTAGTTTGTAGTTTATTTAAACGTACTTTAATCAATGATAATCTTACAACTACATTTTACCCAAATAAAACAAAGTCCTGCCATTACATAAGCTAGACATACCTGATTATTTTAAAAAAATCATCAAGTTGTTTAAGAAAATATAAATATAAATATAAATTTCAGTATCCGTATTCAAATTACAGATAAATCTTAACTTACCTTAAAATTGAAATTTTAAACAACGATCATCTGAAACTGCAAATAAAAAGTTACATAACATTAGAGGTAAAAGTTACATATTATTTGGACTCTATGGTACTGATGTACAAAATTATTATTATAATATTATAAAATAAATTAAAAATATATTTAAAATAATATAATATCTCCATTTTATAACAATATAATAAAATCTGAAATAAAAAAAGTACTAATATGCCTACTTACTAATTTGATTGAAATTTTAACGCAGCTTGATACATAACAACACTTGCTTTTTATATCATGTATTTTTTCCAGATCTAGATCATAAGCAAATTGATCGAAGCATCAGATGAGAAAAATATAAAAATGAAAAATTTAAAATACATTTTAGGTGCAGAATAATACTTTAGAACATATATAATGTAGATTTATAATACAACTTAAAAACTATGATTTTCTTCAATTTTTGTTCCAAAAATACAGTAATATCACCAGTAATATCACCAATCAATCTATTAACACTGCCATAAATTTTATTCAAAGAAATAATTAAGATTTAAGCTTCACTAACAACATGCAAACCAATAATGTACATAGTTGCGAACAGACAAAATATGAACAATGTGCTCCATCTATTAAACAGATCCAAAAGTAGGACCGACAAGATGAATACACTCATTTCTGTCAAAATTGCCTCCGAGAAAGAAAACAAACAATGAAATAGTTAACCACATATATATAAGTATATATACATATGTTGGGAGAAAAATTAAAACATAGTTTTAAGCTATTACTCAGCTTAAAAACTATGATTTTCTTCCCTTTTTGTTCCAAAGATACAGTAATATCACCAATCAATCTGTTGATAGTGACATAAATTATGTTTAATAAAATAATCAGATCTAACCCTCACTAACCACATGTAACCCAACAATGTTTGGAGATACGAACAGACAAAATATGAATATTGTGCTGAAAGATATGGACTAGATTAGGATATGTGGGCTTTATTAATTAATAAGTCAGACTAATTAATTAATTAAGTGGACATGGATATTAGGCCCATAAACCTAGGGTTATATGGTACTATATATACATATTCTCTATAGTAGAGAATCAAATGTTTTTATCAGATAAAAAAATATAGAAGCACGTAGAATTCAATAAGTGATTTCCTAGCGATCACTTATCGAATAATTGTACCGAGGATAGTTCCTGCGGTGGACGGCATACGCGTGGATACCTGAAGTGGTGAATTCAACCGCTCTATTCCTCCCGGTTAAATTACCCACAAGTAAGTAAGTTCTAACTATTGCGTGATTATTGCTCAACATTAATTCAGTTATAAATCACGATCAATATTCTCGACTGTTTATTCCGTTGCGTACATTAGATGTTGTCGAGAATTACTAACAATGGTATCAGAGCCCGGGGCTCGATTTATAATTGTTTTGATTTAATAATTTGTGGATAAAAAAAAAAGGAAATCGAAACCAATCAGTTAGTTCGTCTAAATCCTAATTTCACAAAATCAAGTTGTTTTTAAGAACTGCGTTAAAGCTATTTTGAGCATTGTTTTCAATTGCTTTTGGATTTGTGTTGCATTAATAGGCTGTCTACGAATTTATTCAAAACTGTGGTTGGACCACTTGTTTAAATTGTTTGTGAACAAATTATTAAAATTGTTTTAAACGCATCCTCGCAAAGACGCAAGCCTTGAAGAAAAAATCAGGGTTTTGGAAAACAACCCAATCATGTAATTGCTCACCGCCGTTGTTGTGCCGCCGATCTGCTTGTTGCTGTTCTGCTATTCTTGGATGCTGGATATCGGCGGTAATTGACTGCTACTGTTGCAGCGCGTTCGGCAGCAACAACGGCGGCGTTTTGACGCTGCTGCTATTGCTCCTAGGCAAACGAACGACGGCTGTGGTCGATTGCACAGCGGCGGGGACGGCGACGGGCTATTGTAGGTTGTTGACTCGACGGCGGCGACGACGACAGCGGCGTTCGTTGCTGTTGCTGTTGCTACTGTTGTGTCACTGGTCTTGGTCGCGGCGACGGCGAGGCGCTGGCGGCGGGAGCGCTGTTGCGCGACGAATGATGTCGGCGGCGGCGGCGGCGGTAGGCTGCACCCAGCCCAAACCCTAAAGGGTTTTGGGCTGGGCTGGGTTGGGGCTGGACTTCAAAAGTTTGGGCTGGGCCATTCTCAGGATGGGTTATTGGGTTGGGATTAATTCTAAACTGGGTTTGCTTTAATCTCTTTAGCCCAATAAAGCTGGGATGCTGTCAGGTTGCTGGGCCGGGCCCATTTCTGGACTAAACTTGTGGACTAGGCTAATGTGATTTTATGCAGCCCACTGCGCTGCTGCCATTTATTAAAAAAAAAGGAAAAAAGACTTTTGACTTTATTTAATTAATCAAATTAGATTAATTCTTAAGTCCCAATTACAATATTAATTTGTAAATTAGATTAATAAATCTTATTATTATTATTTTGAAATAATAATAATAAACTTATATATTTATATTAATTTGGAATTAACATTAAAAGTATAAATTTGGAATTAATATATTAATCTAATATACTAATATTGATTTATTAATTAGATTAATAAATTTTGATAGTATTATTAATTTTGAAAGAATAATACTAGACTTATATATTTATATTAATTTGGAATTAATATTAAATGTATATTTATATTAATTCAGAATTAATATTTAATTTTAATCCACATTTAATTAAAGATTAAAATTTTTAATTGATTTAATAATTTTATTCGTTGAGCATTTATTTGATATTATGTGATAAGCTATTATTTGATTTTATGCTTATTCAATTTAAATTATAGTAATTTAAGACCGCTTTTATGTAAGAGTAGGCGGCGCCCTAGTCCGTGTACTTATGTATGGGTAGACGGCGTCCAATATGTGTGGTCCGCATTTCTTATGCCTGGGTAGGCGGCACCCAGTAATTGTGTTACAATTTAATATTAGATATTAAATTTAAACGATTAGTATCACATAATAATTCCCCACTAAAAATGAAGTCTTGTTTAGAAACAAAATGCGTCGTCCATCATAATTGTTTGAGATTCCTAATCTTTTCGACCACGAGTTTTACACCAAAGTGTTTACTCTAAATCGACAAGACTCGGGCTCATTCATAGATACATGGTTGGCATCGTGTGATGGAATTGACTTGCTTAAATTATTTTGAGACGCTAAAGCGACCAAAATAGTTCGAGGACGCAATATTAATTGGATTAATAAACTAAGAATTGCAAAATTGTTGTTGCAATTGGCTTAGAGGCCTACTAGTGATATTATTGTAGTCATCAGTCAAAGCAGAGGCTGCATAATATAAACTTGGATCTTGGACCACTAAGATTCATAATTGTTATAAATCTGTATTTTGTGTTTGGGGGTGCAAAATATGTTAAAATTAGTAGGAGCTAATCATTACAATAAACTCTTGTTTTGATTAGTGATATGAATGTGATCTTTGTTTACTTTATTATTATTTTCCCATTTTATTATTTTCTCGACAAATAGAATGTCGTTTTTGGCTTATAAATGTTTGATGGAAACAAACAAGTTGACTGGGTCAAACTTTACGGATAGGCTCCGTTGTTTGCGATTGGTGCTAAGGCAAGACGAGATTGAGTATGTCTTGGACAAACCAATCAGTGACATCGCTGACAAGAATTCTCCTAAGTACGCTACGTCTGACGAAGAAGCTCATAAGAAACATGTTAAGGATACCACATCGGCTCAATGCTTAATGTTGTCCTCTATGAGTATTGAACTGCATAGGCAACATTGGAGCATGTTCCCTTATGAGATGCTGAAACACTTGGAGAGTCTGTATGCTTCAGAAGCTCAGATCATGGAGTATGAGATACTCAGAGATCTCCTCAAGTGTAAGCTTCATGACGGGGGCCAGGTTTCTAAACATATACTGAAGATGATCGGATTGATTGAGAGGTTGGAATCGATTGGGACGAAGCTACCCTCAAGTGTCTCAATAAATCTGATTTTGCAGTCTCTTCCAAGTTCATTTGAAAACCTCATAGTGAATTTCAACATGAGCAACACGAAGGCAACACTGCCAGAGCTTCACTACATGCTCAAGACCTACGAATCATCTACTTCTAAAGGCAACTATGTGCTCATGGTGAGCTCTTCTGCGAGATCTTCCAAACAGAAGAATAAGCAGAAGAAGGGGAATAAAGCATCTAAGGATGCAACCTTGATGCCTAAGAGTGGAGGGGTTCAAAAGAAGCCGAGAATACCAAAGGATGAATGCATGTTCTGCAATGAGAAGGGGCACTGGAAGAGAGACTGCCCGAAGTTCAAAGCACATGGCGCATTAGATGAGAGCTTAGGTAGTTTGTTTTGTACATTAAAATTAGACTAGATTAGATCTTCCTTTGTGATATAAATTAGATTTATATAATTGATATTTTGTTCTTTAGGTTTCAAAGAATATTATTTCCGTTCGAATATTAGATATTTATGACTTTTTCTTTCTATTTTGCAAAAAGTAAATGCTTGTTTCGCTTAATGGATTGTTTTAAGGAAGTGTCTTTCTTTTGAATGGATTATATATGCTTGAATGTGAACAAAATATTCTTAATGTACAAGAACAAATGACCCAAGCTAAGTAATACGGATAATAAAATATATCTGTGGCACTGTAGACTTGGTTATATCAATGAGAAAAGAATAGCAAGATTGAAAAAGTTACACTGTCTCACATTATTTGATTTCGAATCATATGGTGCTTGCGAATCTTGTCTCAAAGGAAAGATGACAAGTTAACCACTTTCTGGGAAAAGGGTTACGTGCCAAGGTTGTGCTCGAGTTGGTTCGCACAGCGGTATGCGGACCTTTCCAACTTAAGCAATAGGCGAATATTCGTACTTCATAACTTTCACTGATGATTTTTCAAGGTATGGATATGTGTATCTCATGAAACATAAATCTGAGGCCTTCGAAAAATTTAAGGAGTTTAAGTTAGAAGTTGAGAAACAACTTGGAAAAGTATTAAGACTCTCCGATCAGATCGAGAAGGGGAATACTTAAGCCGAGATTTTCTTGATTACTTGAAATCACATGGAATCCGGTCAGACTGGACACCTCCGGGTACACCACAGATGAATGGAGTATCCGAAAGGAGAAATCGAACTTCATTAGATATGGTTCGATCCATGATGAGTTTTCACCAGTCTTTCCTTATTCCTTTGGGGTTATGCCTCACTAACCGTTGGTTATGTTCTGAATAGAGTTCCTCTTAAATCGGTCACGCAAACACCATATAAGTTATGGTGTGGCAAGAAGTCAACCTCTTACCATAAGCAGACCTGGGGTTGTCCTGCTTTTGTTAAGAAGATGATGACTGGTAAATTAGACACTAAAAGTGAGAAATGCTATTTTGTGGATATCCTCAGGAAACTAAGCATATGAATTCTACTGCCCTGGAGATCACCAGGTGATAGTTTCCAAGAATGTGACGTTTCTTGAAGATATTTATATCTCCGAGGAACAAGGCCACAACAAGGTAGATCTTGAAAAGATTCAAGAACTACAAAATAACATAGAGGATGAGGTCTTGTCCAATGGAGTGGACAAGAACTCAGTGGGAGTTTTTGATGATCTATTGGGAGGGGAAACAACTCTTAGAGGGTCACCTCAAGACAATTAGATGCATCAAAGACAAGATATGGTATCAGTCTCACCTCAAGAGAATCATAGTGAAATTCTTGAGAATATCCAAAAACATGTTGAAATCCAACTCACGATTAGAATAAACCGAATGAACCAACGCAAAACCAACTCAATAGACCTCAAAGGAATCTTCGTGCACCTGAAAGACTAAATCTATTGGTTGAGAACCAAAATGATGAAGTCGATTCAGAAGACGACGAATCTAAGACCTATATCGAAGCGGTGTCGGGCACCGATCCGAAGATGTGGCTGGCTGCCTTAAGATCTGAAATAGACTCGATGTACCTCAATCTAGTCTGGGAACTAGTTGATTTGCCAGATGGGGCTCATCCCATAGACTGCAAATGGATCTTCAAAAAGAAGAGAGATGCAGTTGGCAAGGTACAAACCTACAAGGCTAGGTTGGTGGCAAAGGGTTACAGTCAGCGCAAGAGTATTGACTATGATGAAATCTTTTCGCCAGTCACTAACATCAAGTCCATTAGGATATTACTTGCAATAGCTGCATACTATGACTTTGACATTTGGCAAATGGATGTTAAAACCGCGTTTCTCAATGGAGAATCGAAGGCACTGTGTATATGTCACAGCCTGAAGGTTTTGTATCCAAAGAAAAGCCGGATGGAGTATGCAAGTTAAAGAAGTTCATTTGTGGATTCAAGCAAGCATCTGGGAGTTGGAATATTTGTTTTGACAGAGCTATCAAAGTGTTTGATTTTGTCAGAAACAAAGAGGATCTATGCGTTTATAGTAAACGTAAGAATGAAATGTTGTCTCCCTTATGATATATGTCGACGATATACTGATAATGGGGAGCAATCGTTCCATGTTGCAATCCGTGAAAGATCAGATTTCAGCAAAATCTTGGTGAGGAACACTGGAGAACTGTCAAGACTATTCTCAAGTACCTTAGAAGGACTAAAGAATTGTAACAACCCGATTTTCATAAAAAATATTTAAATCATATTAAACAACAGTAGAAAAAAATATATATATTTTTTTTTTCCTTTATAAAAGTTATTCCTAAATCAGGTTGTCAAAACTAATTGTACATAAGAAATTTTAATAATAAACATAATGTTAAACATTATTTATGTTTCACATAATCCATATCAAGTATCCTGATGAAACAACATATCAGATTTCCTTTCGTATATGTGCAAAATAAGTCATCATTATAGTATTATTAATTAATAAATATACCAACAAAAGTTGCAATTAGATTTTTAAAATAAAGAAAATCAAGAAGATGATGTAAGGAATCAATTAAATTGCATGACCATTAGTTTTGATGTACTTTCGTCAGACATGTCAAATTCAATTTACTTTATTTCTACATAGACTTGACCATAAATTCCAAAGTAAATGCTTAAGTTAGTCATTTTATTTACTACATGCAAAATAAAATAGATCAACTAATCTAATCATGTAAATTAATTTCATCACAATTCCTACTTAATCAGATTCTAATAACATTCACAACTAAAATAACTTCACAAACTTTAACTAAATTCCATAAGTACCACAATCTAAGAAAGAACTTGAATCAATAAAATATATATATATTGTTTCCAACTCATAACAATTCTAACTTTTATGAAAATAATGTCTCAGACTAACTTGCAAATAAAATACCAAAAATAAGGTAAAATTCAATTTATATTTGGAGCATATGCTTTCACCGTACCGCCATCTCCTCTACGTCCAGCCCCTTGACCTGAAATATTAAAAGTAGTGGGGGTGAGCTACATCCAGCTCGTGCTTGTCAAAACTAATTACACCCTTGATAGTATAACATGTAATAACAATTATAACCATGATAGGATAAGTAATAAATACTTACATGACTTATAACTTGAGGGTGGGTAACGAGTATCCACATAACTTATAACTTAGGGGCATGTAGCAAAGTATCATGCAAAGCTTGAGTGATTGAACTAATCAATCATACTTAGGGGTGCAAAGCACAAATCATATAATAAAAGTTAAACATGTACACATATCATACAGACATAATTAATAATGACAAACAAGTAAGAAACCCCCACCTTAGAAAAACAATCTCGCCGTGTACTTGATCAGAGAAACCAGTTGTTGCAGAAGAAAATAAGGAGGAGCCGCTATTCTTTCTTTCTTTTCTTTTTTTCGCGTACAAAGATGGCGTGTGTTAGGGTGAATATAATGGTGTATTTATAGTTAGGGATTAATAGGTCTCCTATTAGGGTTTCATATCTTATTAGATAAGGCTATATTCTGATAGGATGAGGATTAGGGGATCTATATCTAAGTGTATATCTTAAAAAATTAGGAATGTTAATTCTTGTATATATCGGGATCTGATCAAGAAACACGGTAATCTATGACACTTTACGGATGTGTAACAAGAAAATAAATTAAATAAATAATATTTTTATTAAATATATAATATAATTGTAAATAAATAATATGCAAAAAAATGTGGGGTGTTACAAGAATATTTCTTAAAGTCTATAGTGGGCAGCTAGAGTCATCAGTTACTGGGTATACTGATAGCTTCCAAACGGACCATGATGACTTCAAGTCTTTGTCTAGATATGTTTTCGTTCTCAATGGTGGTGCAGTGAATTGGAATAGTTCCAAATAGAGTAGAACTGCCGATTCCACCACTGAAACCGAGTATATTGCTACATCTGAAGTTGCCAAAATGGGTTGTTGCTTTGTTAAAGTTCGTAAAAGAACTAGGTGTCGTTCCAAGTGCCAGCAGTGCAATACTGTTGTATTGTGACAACAGTAAAGTGCGGTTGCGCTGGCAAAAGGAACCAAGAGCCACGAACAGAAACAAGCATATTCTCTGTAGATATAATCTGATTGGAGAAATAATAGATAGGGAGATGTGAAGTTAGATAGAGTATCCACTGATGATAACTTGGCTAAGCCTTCAACCAAACAGTTGTGTATAGCAAGACACAACAAGCACTTTGAGAGTTTGGGTGTTAGACACGTTGGTAGTTGGCCTTGATTCAGTGGGAGTTTATAGTTTGTATGTCTTAGAAACCTTTGGTTTGAGACATTCATTCTTGATCGCATTCTATGACATTTTGATTGTCTTTTGAGTTTATGCATTTATTAGAATAATTATTTTGATGGTTTGTTATTATTCTTATAATTGTTCCCTTGAATCATGACTGTCATTTATGGTGTGAAACATAAATGATATAGTATGATTCTAAAATTGCCATAACCGATGGTCATCAAGAATGGGATATTGATGACACGCGATAGGTTAGCATGTGGTCTACATCACATTCTCAGAGAATGTAGTAGGTCTCATGACTACGAGATATTAGATATCCGTGATGGACACATGAGTACTTTGGAGAGTACTGGTATACCCTACTATTAAACCGTTTATTTTAGTGTCTACGGTTTATTAGTGTGTGGAGTATGTAATGGTCCTTTGACCTGAGGTCAATACTCATTTTGTTTGTTAAGTGATGAACTTTGACCAAGTACAACGCTTGCCTCCTAAAGGAGGATAAGACACGTCTTGTGTTGGGTTCATCATGAGGCAAATGAAAATGGTAGTTGAGCCAAGATTGGGATTCATTCCTCGATTGATTTCGAGAGAACACACATATTTCTCTATATTATTTGACAATAAAGTCATTGGCCAATGCAAAAGATGTATTCAATTAAGGTAATTGAATATGATCGAATGTGTCATATAATAAAGATGAGAAAAGCGATTGAGCTATTTGGATAGACACATGGCAGATCCTAGGCTCAATCGGGTGGTTCGTGAATGAAGGGATATTACATAAACTTCATATAAAGGTTTGTTTACTGGATTCACGTAAACATCCTTCATATATCGAGTTCGCTGCGCAACGCAGTCTAGGAGTTTTGTGCAAACTTTGATTAGGTTATCGTCGATAATGGGAGCCTAAAGGGTCACACTTTATGTGTATTGTTGTTCCGCTCAAGGGTACAAGGTTAGTGCTTCGAATTATATCTAATGCTAGTCCAAGTGGGAGATTGAAAGATATGGACTAGATTAGGATATGTGGGCTTTATTAATTAATAAGTCAGACTAATTAATTAATTAAGTGGACATGGATATTAGGCCCATAAACAGTAAATTTGTGAACCACATACATATAAGGCAGATTAGCTGAATCAGTAAGGATTGTGAGATAGATCTGAAATTTTTAATTCTGTATCAATAGAGTAATATAGAGAGAAAGAATCAAGAAGATTGCGCGGACTTAAGAGTAGAGAGAGAAAGTTGTAGAGACAAGGACAGCAGGAAGGAAGGCACTATATATAGGAGTACCCAGCTGTCATTAGGGTTTCGGCCATTTAACGGAGATGTGACACGTCAAGCAATTTGGGACACGTTGGGCTGAATTAACAATGATTTGGGCTGATATTTTGTATTGGGCCAATGTGATTTTCTGATGAATTTAACTAATTTTAACAGGCCTACTTGGATACTTAAATAAATGGGCCACCGAGTCCAATTTTCCTTACAAACTATCTTTCATACAATATAATTTAATGGGTGTTTGTTTAGTTAAATCAATAATTTCATTTATATGTGATTATTAGTATATTATATACATATATACATATATAGATATATATTCATATTAGATATAATAATTTATTAAACTTATACATATAGATATAGTGAATATATATATAAGTGTGTATGTGTATTTGTTGATGATTTTTATCTTAAGCAATTTACATGTTATATTTTTATATAATCACAACAAAATTGGGCATTTTTTATCAGTGTTCTCATTATATTTTTCATTTCTTTGTTAAATAGGATGCTTTTTAAATTCAAAAAAAATAAAATATGATAATTAATTACATTGTTGAAATGGTTCATGGAAAAAAAAATTAAGTAACAAGTTATATATGTTTCAATTATAAATCAAGTTTGTTGTCAAACAATGATATAATATGTATTTATATGTATATATATGTTTATGCGTTTGTGTTTTTAAATTATTTGCCAAAAACATATGTTTAGATGTACTCTTTTATTCATTTCTTAGAATTTTGTATTTATTTATTTTTTAATTAAATTTTTTATTTTTTATTATATTTCTCCATTACAATGTTGCTTTCTCTTTAATTATTTTTTTAATTGAAAAAAATAAAAAAATATGTGTATATACCTACGAAGACCAATTACTCAATTTTATTTTATTATAAATACGTCTTTTAATTACATACAAAGTTCTTCAACTGAATTTATTAATAATTGATAAACTTTTGAATCTATTTGGATATATGCACACCTGACAAAACATTTTTAATTTTTTTTTCATGGTTGTACTTAGAAATCTAATTCACTATTTTTTTTTTCTTATCGTAGATTTGCTTTACAATGGATGACTATAATTCAAGAGAAGCTCGAAATATACGAAAGAGTAAAATTAATAACAAACGTCAACGCAACTCCCTTGGTAAGATTTTGAATGTTCACAATTTTTTATCTTTATACTTTGTTAAAAAACTTATAAATTAAGTATTTCTCAACCAATTGTTTTTTTATACAGGTGAATTAGACTCTACAATAAACAAGTGTGCACGTTCCATAGGAAGTGACACTTCTAGTCCATCATCGTCGTCTACATTAAGAAAAATTGATACCAGTGAGTTTATGTTTATAGTAATGTAATAAGGTTTTTGCAAAATTAATTTTCAAGGTATGTAATTCTGTTACATGTTTAACGAGTATCGCTATTGTTTTTATTAGGTAAATTGCACGCGGCAAGATTAAAAAGATGTAGAGGACAGAGTAGTGATACATCCATTGCAAACCAAACATCATTCAGGAATAACCCAAGTAATTCAGTTTGCATTACATGTATTTACTACAATTTATTTTAAAAGTATAAAAATACATAATATGTAATTTTATTTAATTACTTATTAATACTTTGATTTTTTTTTTTTTTGCAATTATTCTAAAGTCCGACTCTTTCCTCATTATTTAGGGAACTTTAAAACGTCCTTCACTACAGGATCAATTACTTTACGTATACCAGTTACAACTGGTATGGAAAATAAAAACTTAATTAAATATTGATACTTCTCCATTTTATATGTTTTTCGTTTGTTTGATGGGAATTGTTATTATTGAATAGTTAATTCTAATCATGGGCTTCAAAGAAGAGGAAAGACCATGCCAATACAACGTCTACTTCAACTTATACTACTGAAGGTATATACTCTAATTTATTTACACTTTTGGTAATCTTTTCTAAATTTATGACACTGACAATGTATTGCCACACATAAAAATAATTATGATAAGTTAAAGTTTTTTCGTATAGTTTTATGTAATAAAATATATTTTTATTTACTTTATTTTGTTTTCTACAGTTTATGCAAGAACAGAACGTATGGCCCATGAAAGTACTAGGTACTATTATTTTATTTATAAATAAGAGTAGGATATTTATTGCATAAGACTAATAATTTTTATTTTTTTTTAGGATCATACAAAATGCAAATGAAATTCCACGTTCATCTACAACATCTGTTGACATTGATGATGGAAACATAATGTACGCGCGAACTAACTATACAGGTGGTACTTTTATTACCCCTTTTATTTTGCATGAAATATAAAGCTAATACATAATCCATAGATTTAATTATAATTTTTTTAATTTTTTTTATACTATATCCAAAATATTGGGATCTAGGAGATGCAGAATACAAATGCGAGTATTGTGGCGCTTTCTTTTGGTATGAGGAGAGGCTGAGGTCAGCTTATGGTGCAAAAAGACCAAAATACTCAAATTGTTGCTTGCAAGGAAAAGTTGAACTTCCAAAGATGAAAAGACCTCCCCAGATGCTGATGGGTCTTTTAAGTGGAAACACTCCAAAAAGCAACCACTTCATCAAAAACATAAGATCCTATAATAGCATGTTCTCTTTCACATCTATGAGTGGAAAAATTGATAATAGCCCTAACACGGGAACTTCTCCACCTATATTCAAATTGCACGGTCAAAACTACCATTTGATTGGAAGCTTAATGCCAAAAGAAGAACAACCTCCTAAGTTTGCTTAGCTGTACATATACGACACCGAAAATGGATCTTTAGGTATGTTTTCTATTTCAGTATAATGAAAGAGTTGATTCAAGTTTATCCTATCCATCACAATATTGAAGATATATTATATTTTTTAAAGGTCTCGCAACAACTTTGATGGACTTCGCACAGATATTGTTGAAGATCTTAAGGAAATGCTTGATGAAAACAATATCTTAGTCCAATGTTTTAGGATGGCAAGAGACAAGAGACAAAATTCAACAATGCAGTGACGCCAATGTTAAGCTCAAGTAAATTGGAAGAAGAGATAATGATGGTAGGATGTACAACCTTCCAACAACTTCTGAAGTTGTAGCTTTAATCGTGGGAGACCTTGACGAAGCATTAGGTAATCGAGATATCATCGTTGAAACAGAAGCTGGTTATCTCAAGCGGATAAATGAGTTACATGCTTCTTACCTGGGTTTGCAGTACCCTCTTCTTTTTCCTTACGGAGAAGATGGGTATAGGGAAGATATCTCATTGTCAAAAAATACAAGTACTGCAAAAAAGAGACAGAAACGTGTGACTACTAGATAATTCTTTGCCTACAGATTTCACGATAGAGATGGAGAAGAGTGCGTCATTTTATCTTCAAGAAGACTGACCCAACAAGTAATTGTCGATGGGTACACCATTATAGAATCGGAAAGATTAACATGGGTTAAGCTAAATAAAAAAACTCTCCGTTGTGAAATGTATAAGGGACTAACTGATGCTTTGTTCAGAGGTCAAACAAATTTAGCAACTCAGGGATTACCAGTGGTTTTGCCATCTTCCTACACCGGAGGACCGAGATATATGATTCAAAATTTTCAAGATGCTATGACAATATGTGGTTGGGCTGGATATCCTGATTTATTTATAACATTAACATGCAATGAAAAATGGCCTGAAATCACTAGATATCTAAGTACAAAGGGTTTGAATCCTGAAGATCGGCCAGATATAGTTTGCAGAGTCTTCAAGATGAAGTTGGATGGTCTAATCAAAGATTTGAAGAAGAATATGATTTTTGGTCGTGTCAAAGCAGGTACTCACCATTCCATCTCTAATTAATCTACCACATTCATGTTCATATTTTGGCATGCTCATAAGTCACTATTTGTTATTATTTAATTAGTAAAATTCTTAAAATATATGTTAATTTCGAAAAAAAATTGCAGTTGTCTACACAGTAGAATTTCAGAAACGAGGTCTACCGCATGCACATATACTTTTGTTTCTAGCTGCTGATGATAGATACCCCACTGGTGTTAATATAGACAGGATCATTTCAGCTGAAATTCCAGATATAAATATTTATCCTGCCTACTATTCTGCGGTTGAGACATTTATGATTCATAGTCCGTGCGGAGATACTAACAAGAAATCTCCATGTATGTCTGAAAAGGGTTGTACGAAGTTCTTCCCAAAGGAATTTGTAGATAACACTACTTTCAGTGATGAAGGATATCCAATTTACAGGAGAAGGGATAATGGAAGATATATAATGAAAAATGGAGTACCTGTAGATAACCGATTCATAGTTCCTCACAACTCTTATCTTTTGGTACGCTATGGAGGTCACATGAATATGGAATGGTGCAACCAATCGCGATCCATTAAGTATTTATTCAAATACATTAATAAAGGATGTGATCGAGCAACTGCACAGTTTATAAAGAGCAAGAAAGATGCAGAGAATGGCAAAATAATTGATGAGGTACAAATGTACTACGATTGTAGGTACGTTTCACCATGTGAGTCTATGTGGAGAATTTTTGGGTTCGATATATCATATCTAGATCCACCTGTAGAACGTTTAAGTTTTCACCTTCCTGGAGAGCAAAGTGTTGTTTTTTCAGAAAATCAAGATATTGAATCTGTCATTGATGGTCAACATTTCAACACAAGCAAGTTTGAAGCTTGGTTCAAGGCAAATGTTGATTACCCCCACGGAAATAACCTCACTTACGCTGAATATCCTCAACACTTTGTCTGGAAGCAAGACTCCAAAGAATGGATTCCAAGGAGTCAAGGAATTGCTCTTGGAAGACCATATTATGTGCCACCAGGAGCAGGTGATTCTTATTATTTGAGATGCCTCATAAATGTCGTTCGTGGAGCCAAGTGTCATGATGATATGAAAGTAGCACACTTTGTACAATATGATTCTTATAGAGATGCATGCTATGCGTTTGGTCTTTTAGAGGATGATAGTGAGTACATTGATGGACTGACTGAAGCAAGTTTTTGGGCATCTGCACACTCTCTTCGCAAAATGTTTGCAACTTTGTTAACAGGAAAGTGTATGGGTAGGCCAGAAATTGTTTGGGACAAATGTTGGGAATATTTGTCTGATGATATTCTCTACAAGGAACGACAATTCTATCATAACAAAGGTATGTTTATTATTTTTTATCTTCTATTATAAGTTTGTACTACATATTATTTGCAATACATGAACACTTTACTGAATATATTGTTTTAACTTTCTAGATCTGAAGCTAACAGAGTCTCAGATTAAAAATCTTGCTCTCATTGAGATTGAGAATGTTCTACGCATGTGTGGGAGTAGTTTAAAGTACTTCGACACAATGCCGCTGCCAGACTTAAATGATGTTGCAACATGTCACAACAGATTATTGCATGAAGAGCTACAGTACGATAAAGACTTAATGTCCAAGGAACTTGAAGACTTACTTCCAAAGTTGATGGATGAGCAACTCATTGTGTTTGATAAAATAATTGAGTCAACATAAGGACACATGGGTAAGACATTCTTTTTGTATGGGTATGGAGGCACTGGAAAAACGTTTGTTTGGAAAACATTATCTGCAGCAATTTGAAGCAAGGGAGATGTTGTTCTAAATGTTGCTTCGTGTGGAATAGCATCTTTGCTTCTACCAGGAGGACGAACTGCACACTCTCGATTCAAGATACCTTTAAAGACCCATGAAAAGTCGATGTGCAATATAAAGTTAGGAAGTGATTTAGCTGAACTTATCGTGAAAGCAAAGCTCATTATATGGGATGAGGCTCCTATGATGCATAAATTCTGCTTTCAAGCTTTAGATAAAAGTCTTAGAGATGTTATGAAGAGCATTGAGCTTGAAAACGCAAAGAAGCCATTTGGTGGGAAGACAATTGTTTTCGGAGGAGATTTTTGTCAAATACTACCCGTTATACCAAAAGGTCAAAGACAGGATATTGTCAATGCAACGATTAATGCTTCTTATATATGGGACTCTTGCGAAGTTCTCCACTTAACGAAGAATATGAGGTTGCAAAGTGTGGGATCAGAAAGTGAGACTTCATCTTTAGCAGAATTTTCAGAGTGGTTACAAGAGATTGGTAATGGAACTATTGGAGAAGGTAATGAAGGTTCGTTGGTGATACAAATTCCTGATGATATATTGCTGCAAAATGGTCCTGATCCAATTGCAACCATTGTTGAAAGTACGTATCCTAACTTATCAGAAAGAATTCATGACCCTGAATATCTACAACAGAGAGCTATACTTGTGCCGACTTTGGATGTTGTTGACTCGATCAACAAATACATGATCGAAAAGAATACTAGAGAGAGTCGTCCGTATTTCAGTTCCGATAGCGTAAGAAAGTCAGAAATGACATCAGATGTTGCCACAAATGTCCATACTCCTGAATTCTTGAATGGAATCAAGTGTTCTGGAGTTCTGAATCATGAATTACACTTGAAAGTAGGGACTCCAGTGATGTTGTTGAGAAACATTGACTCAAGCAGAGGTTTGTGTAATGGTACAAGATTACTTCTTACTAGACTAGGAGATCATGTCCTCGAAGCAAAGATAATGACCGGCTCAAGTGCAGGTGAATTGGTTTTGATCCCTAGATTATCGATGACTCCATCAGATTCAAAAGTACCATTCAAATTTCAACGACGTCAGTTTCCTATCACAGTTTCCTACGCAATGACAATAAACAAAAGTCAAGGCCAATCATTAACTAATGTTGGTCTTTACTTGCGTAAACCTGTTTTTAGTCATGGGCAACTGTATGTTGCTTTTTCACGAGTCACAAATAGGAAAGGTTTGAAAGTTCTAATTTGTGATGATGAAAAAAAACATATCAACACAACTGTTAATGTTGTGTATAGGGAAGTCTTTAGGAATTTGTAGTTTGTCATTTGTTGTTTCCAGTATAACAAGTATTTTCTGTGTACCTAATATGATGGACTGTACATTGTTATTGTTCTTTTTATTGATATTATAATTTTTAAAGTTTAACATTTGAATACTTTGCACATTAAACGTAATTCATGTTATCACGTTAGTAATACAATATATTAATTTTTTTAAAAAAAAATTATACAAAAAATACTCATCCCGTGCATGGCACGGGTGGACATCTAGTTATAGTAATTCTATCAAAAGACACAACACATTAATTATCTTAATGCATGTGTTTAACTGCTGAATAATGCAGCATAATTTCAACAGAGTCCTCTTCAGAGTGAGATACCATTAAACCTGGATACAGATGATTAAGCATGGTCGGTTCAATGCTGCTCCGGGACAATGACTGTTCCGGTTACCAGTGTTGTACTGCTAGCATGAGTTTGTTGAACCTCCTTGTCAGTGCTAGATATATTTCCGTCCAGATTTAGACCCCTACTTTTGTATTCCCCCAGAACCTCTAAAGATTCATGAGGAAACATAGATGATTGTCGCTTCATAGGTTCAATGATCTCTGCATTCTGGGACTCCATAATAATCTTCGTCATGACATCTTCACGGGATTGAGAAAGAGGAGACGTAACATCAAGATGCAGATCATCTGAGATGCCATACTCCATAAGATATTGTTGTTGGTAAGTTTGATGTTGAGACATGGCAAGCCCTGGTTCATCCTGTGTATGAAAGAAGCCTTCAACTCCATAATGAGTACTTTTTGACTCACAAGGATCATTAGAAACTCCATGAAACATTTCACCCATCTGCTTAACAGGTTAGAAACATTTTAGTGATAAAATTGACTTCCAGTATGAGATTTATGCATTTCTATGAATCCAATGCACACATTCTTTTAATCCATAACTGACAAAAGTATCACTGGTACTTCCAACAAAATTCCTTGTTGGTAACAAGAGTGTTCAATTTTAGCTATGAGTCAGTTGGCACTAGCATTGCTAAATTAATATTAAAAAATCTCACACTTTTTTGGGGATGACACATAGATAATCCCTAAATTTAGTGATCCTTCTTTAATATTAAAGAAGGATGCTCGCGAAACACAATTTATTCTTCGAATCTTCTCTGCTTTCTTCTCGTTGACAACGACTGCTAAAAAGAATTGTTTCAAGAAAATGTGCATTGGCTTCTTCTTTTTGGAAAGACTACAATGAATTCCTAAAATTTTAGGAAGATCAGGACCGTAATACTTTCTACTTCTCAAGGTATAATGACAGACCGGGAGGCTCAACTAGAAGGAATTGTTCACCAAGAAGAAGCCATGATAGAAATAAACAAGAGAATGGTACTTGGATTTATTAACAAGAAGATAATTGCAATGGCCACTTGCTAACTCTATCATCACGACCAATTTAGCTGACAACATTACCAAAAAAAGAAAACAAAATACTGTAATAAAGGGACATATTCAAAGCTTCTTGTTCTGAAACTTCCAAGCAGACACAGATCTCAATGGGATCCCATTCCACCCAATAATCATACTTTCCCCATTCATACTAACAGTACAACAACTCCAGCAAGCAGTTTCTCTGATCGTCAACTTTGCTTGACGGATAGATGCCTGGCTCAACTCCATCTCCACGATTCCGAACCTCGCAGAATAGTCCCTCCAAAAACCAATATTACAATATCGTTTAAAACTCTCATCATCTTCACTCATAACACAATTTACGATTTTCTCCTGAAAGCAGACTTTCTCGACTATCTCCCTGAACCAATTGTCACGCCCAAGACAATCCTCTAGGCAATCAAACATCGCGCTACAAAGAAAGAGCGCCTCATGAAATCGGCCAACGAAAGTCGATCCACTAGTATTCACATCTGTTTCATGGACCACCATTATATAAGGATGAAGGTTCTTTAGCCCTATTAGTAAACCTTCAATATTCTTCAGGCAATCTGATAAAGAGATCAAACAGTATTCCAAGTAAACGGTTGTGGTCTCACTAGCTTCTAACTCAAACTGATCTTTCTTAAGTTCATACATTTTGGAATGTAATATTTTAAACGAAAAGGGCAAATTCATGGAAACAACAAAAGATGAAAATAAATCACCGGTTTCTTCGACGTTATCTTTAGGTGTGCAAACTACAGTTATATTAAGCTGCTCCAGTTTGCAGGCCTTCCTTTTGGCAAAAGCATGCATCATAACTATCCAATACGAGCCAAGTTTCTTGCCAATGTCGATTAAATGTATTCTTTCAGCTGATGCCACACTGTCCAAAATGGTTTGAACTGCAGTAAAATGTGATATCTGAGTGAAAGGGAGTTTTTGTTCAAATGCGTGGAAAGCAGCTTTCAGATCAATTAATGCTTGTCCCACGTCAATGCCTACTACTTCTCTCTCCAGATCAATTTTGACTTTTACTACAGCAATTCTTTCCCTCAGATCACGAGCAAAACACGTGATGACTCTCTCAATAGGATGATCAACTTGAGAGCCCAAAAGAAGAAGCATGAGCTGCTCTTGAGCTTAATCATAAAGCCCATCAGAAAACTATTCAGTGTTGGATTATGAATATTACATGGATTGACATCTTAATGCACACTGGATTATAGTCTGTATTAAGTCATTAATGCATGTATTCTGATTAATCTCTTTTGATTAGACTAGACCAGCTAGACATGTTAATGCTTATTACCATATTTGGTAATAAAGCATTCTAGCTTAGGAAAGGTATTATCCTAGTGTTGCTTCTTATAAGCACACATTTATGTCTTTTGCCTTTAGTATTAATTAGCTAGGTTTTGCTGCCATGTGTGATATATAAACACAAACAGCTGCAGCTCACTTTGTAACAAGATTATGGCCGCACTCTGAGTTCTTCATTTATGAACACTACAAGAAATCTGCTAAACAACAACGCCCAAAAGACAACGATTTTAGTTAAAAACTGTTATCTATTAGCAAGTGACTGTTGTTTTTTGTAAATCCGTTGTTGTTCTTACAAAAATTTGCTAAACAACAACGGTTATCCTAAGCCGTTGTTATACTGCGTTGTTGTTTAGCACTGAATTTTGGTTTTTTTTTTTGCTTTAAATCGCTGTAGACTTAATTGTTTTTTTAACTCGTAATTTCATAAACACGGAAGAAATGTTTTAAAACTATTTATATTACCTCAAAAAAATATTCAGATTTAAATTTTATACTTTTACGGTAGAAAATCTACATTAGCCACGCCGAACCCTAGCCGCCGCGCCGCGTCGCGCCCTTCCGCCTCCGTGCCCCTGGCTTGCCATTGTCTCGTCCTCGGTGTCACCTTGCGTCTGCGCTCTCGTCGTTCCCTCGCCCACGCCTGCTCCCGTGCTCTCGCTCTCACGCATCTTCCGGCTTACTGTTGTCGCTTCTCGCGTGTCTAGTGGTACTCTCTCTCTCTCTCACAGTCTGGTTAATCAACAAACTTCTCAAATCTGAATTGTTTTTTATCTTCCCAAAATCTGGATTGTTTGAATGCTTCTCCCTTTTCTCTCACAGCATCGAAGCTTCTTCTCAGTTTATCAGCGATCGAAGCCATTATTCTCAGTTTTATCATCGATTGAAGCCATTTTGCTCAGTTTATCAGCAATTGAAGTCCTTCTTCATAGTTTATAGGTATTATATGCTTTTGAAGTGTATTTTGTAGGTATAAAGGAATTCTATAGAGAGTAGCTTATCATAGTTTCGTTGATTGCATGATATGTAACTGCAATTACTGGCTTGGTGTCGATTGGATTTCGGGTACCGGAATACTGTTCTTGTTACCGTTCTTCCTTCTGATAAGCATAAGATAGCACAATATATCTAAGGTTTTGCGAATCAGTAGGTAAAACAGTAGTTCATAGATTTTTTCTTAATTTCAATACAAATAAATTTGTTGGAGTAACTTATTATTGGACTATTTAATAATCCATTAGCTAGTTTCAGCTGGAGCTTTGACATGATATCAACTGATGTGTTGTTTGCTATTCTGGATTTATTTTTAAGAATGTATTCCCACCCCCCCCCCCCCCTTTCACCGGAAAGTAGTTGATAAAATTGCTAACAATTGACCACCAAATAGATTACAACTAGAACTGGTCAACATTAGGAAGGTAAAAGGAAGTTTCTATGAGAATAAACATTCTGTTTATGAATGTGTAATGTCTCTCATGCTGCATAAACTATTTATATTTTGCATAGCTGAGATCTGCTAGTGTTAGGACATTTTGTAGCGCAATAAGTTGATATAACCATGTCATTTTGCCTCTTTTAGGAGAGGATCATTGACGGGTTGTTTTTCCCTACCTACCAAGTTATCACTTTGAGTTATTTACACCAAAAGATCTCCCATATCTTCAATTTTCTTTTCATATTTATTTACTAGTACTTATTATATATTTAATATATATGTATATATGTATATATATTACCTTTTTTGTTGTTCAGAGTTCGGAGAGGATATTGATCCTCTAGATATTCCTATTTATTCTGTTTCCGCCACTTTATGATTCAAGTTTGTGTAATAAAAAATTAAATGGCATCTACATCTGTCATAAGAAGTAAATATTGTAATTGGATCATTCTTATATATATGTTGCAGCGTAGAAAGGTTCTACTGGCTGATAAACTAGGTCTAGGAAGGACTCATCAGGTATTGAGCTGTTGTTTAAGATTATGTTTCATTCCTATCATCGTTATCTTGAAGAAGCTTGTGGTCAAACTAATTCTCTCAAGACATGGTGCTATTTGGGTTCTTCCGCGTGATCATTCTGCTCATCTAGAACATTTCTCCTAGGAATTAATCTGGAAGTTGGAGACCTCAATGCAATGGCGAAGCTACATAAAATTGTGATTTTGAAGGCTTGAAGCAAGATGATGGACCATACTCTAGCATGGTAGAAGTGTTGAAGATAAGCTTAGATGATTAAAGTCATAGCTATGCTTCTACAATGCTTCAAAAGTTAAGGTACCTCTATATTTACTCTGTTATAGGAATTATTACGTCAATGCAATGACGAAGCTTTATTCATTATGCTGGAATTTTGAATATATGCGGTGGAATTCAATAATTATCTCTAAAGAAGATGCTCTTTTTTTTTTCCTTATTATTCTTATTTTTTTTTATTATTTTTTTTTTTTGTTGTGTGCGATAGAAGTGTTGAAATGACTTCTTTAATAAATAAGTATTGTATTAATTCAAAATTTGCATAATACATTGGGAAATGATGTCTTCGTTCAAAAATATGTGTTTTTTAATTCAAAATTTCAAACTTAGATATATATGAATCTGCGAATTTCAAAATTTTCTATGTCAATTTAATCTTGATTGAGTGTCTGGGCCCGTGTGATGCTTCTTTGCATCTTTATATAGATCTTGATTGCCCTTGTTTGTATTGGATGGAAATTACGTCTGAAACCGGGGGTCCTTGATCTGTTAATCACTTAAGACTTCTAAAATGAAATCTGTTTTATTTAACATGTATAACTTGTTCCTCTTACATTATGTTGCTTGTTGTTTCTCATTTATGGCTTATGTTGTGCTTTTCTCTTTGCGCCTCTTATTAATGAAGGTTATTTCAAAATGAGGTTCGGGTTAGTTGGCACTTTGTGCTTTTTCAGGTATTCTTGCAATTGTCGTTCTATTTTATTGGATTCTCGTTCAAGTATAAGTCTAAGGCCTGAAACGGGAAGTGATTTTGAGATGTCAGTCGTACAATATTCCCCTTACCGAATTTCTTTTGCCTCACAAAATATCGCCTGTTGAGTATTTTCGTCTATGGCCTAGTTTACCTGCTATAATTGATTGTACAGGCACATATACGTATGAAGGAAGTGGTTTTAAGGCTACAACAGCACAACGGTATGGGGAGTCTCCTTTCCTCAGTGGCTTGAAGTCTCCTTTCCACAAAGTTTGCTCACACGTTATTCAGACAGTTGCTAGATTCCAGGTATGTTTTACATCTAGAACAACACTATAATTCCTGTATTTGCTACTTTCGTTTCAATTAGGCTCTTAAAGTCGTTCAAGGTTGCACTATAAAACTGGAATTTGAAAACAGTTTCCTTATACTTTTTTGGGCTAATCAAGAAAACAGGCACCACCAAGTAGATCCTCAATAAGAACTCTAGTTACCATACCTCCAATTGAACCTCCTAGTAACAAGTTAAAGAGAAAAGAGGTAAGATGTAGTCTTTGACATATTTTGATTAAATTTATCCATCAACCTTTTAAAGGTATTACTATTATGCTAACTTGAACTGTATATTTAATGCTAGGAATAGTGTTGAAGACCTTTCTCCCTAAAAATATATTATTTATTTATATATTTATTTTATTGTAAGCTGCTTCATTTTTACTTAAAAGGAAATTAGTTGAGGGGTTGTTACCTTGTTGGATATATATTTGTGTGACCCTTATATTGCATTTCATTGTTGGCTTTCCTTTTTATTTTTTCCATTTTTCATTTATGATGATAAACATAAAAATAAAGAACTCCAAGAAATGGAGTAACACAAACATCTTGGCCTTTTTCAGCGTCTCTGCTTTCCGCTTCTGCTCTTCCATTAATTGCGCATCAGAAGAGTCAGCTCCTCCCAGAGACTGTCCACCCTCGCTTCTATTGAGATGATTATGAGAGTCGGGGTTCTTGGCAGCTTCAAGGATAGCAGCGGCAGTTGCAACATCTAATGTGATTCCATTGTATGCAGTTCCTTTCTCAGTTTCTTGACCTTCATTCTTTGATTTACCAATTACCATCTTGAACTTCTCTTTCCTGTCAGATTCGAATGGGACACTGCTGAAATCAGAAGTGAAGTATGACAAATCATTTGATGAGGTTTTTCTGTTTATCCCGCATCCTCTTAGATTATCCTTTCCAGAATTAAAACTCATGCTGTTTGCTTTTGGCTGAAAAAAGGAAAGGGGGAAAAGAAAATTGGGGAGAGATGTCAAATCATATTTGTAAACCAGAAAATGAAGACATAAAATTACACATAAGAACTACACTTGATTTTCAAGCTTTCATTCAGAATCTCTAGACAATTCCACGATGCAGTGCAATGATTAAATTTTTACTTTAACCTTCCCCGATGTACTTTATTTTGGTCCTTCACTCTATTTATAAACTCAATGGTAGGTTCTTTGTAGAGCCTCTATGCTTGTCTTAGTGAAAAAGAAGTTGGTCTTATGCTCTTTATGGTACACATTGATATTATATTATACAGTATTAAAAGCAGAATGAGGGATTTTATCTTCCTCCTAAATGAGAGATTATTACATGCATATAGCATCCAAATGTCATCTTCTCTGTCAACTTCATTCCACACTATGTCAAGTTATTCCTAGTTTTCTCATTGCTATCTTATTCTTCTTCAAGACAATTCTGGATCTTTGCTGGGAATTGGCACAACTACATGACACATATATATTGCAAGGTATAAAATTGTTATTTCCTCGTTGCAAATTTTCAGGATTTTTTTTTCCAATTTATACATTTCACTCTTAGTGTTGCATGTTCTTGATTGATCTTTTTGATAAATTTGTTTTAACCGGTGTAGGGGATTATGATCTAAAAGTTATGCGTCAAGAATTTTATATCAATCGGCAAGAAGCGGTATGCTTAGCACGTTAGTGTAACTTTCTTTATTACCTGCATTTGACTTGGTTCTTTTAGCTAATTTCTTGCTCTTGATCGAATTTGCTTTATTACTTGTGTTTGACCTTATTCTTCTTCTTATTGCTTCCTTTTTTACATATATCCAGTTGTAGTGGTAGATGCTCTCTGTAGATTATACCAATCAAGAGCTGGCAAAGAAGCATGGGCTTCAAAATTAAGTAATGTATTTCTAGAACCCAAAAGACATGACTTAATTTGTTGCTCATCACCCCCCAACAAGTTATATTACTTCATTTTAATGCTTTGAATCTCATAAATCAACATTTATAGTGCAACGCTAAGACTTCCTCTATTGTTTTCTTCTTACTAGAATTATTGATTTTATTTTGGTGTTGTTGCATTACTTGTGTGTTGATTAACTATCGAACGCTGCAATACTTCATTTTTCTTGTCTCCCTCAGTCTCTGTAGTTATTTTTTATCGTATGTATTTATGTAAATATTAGGAGATATTTGCGAATCATGAATCTTAATATGTGAATAACACTAGAAATCGGGTAACCATATTTTTCTTTCCTTTTCCTTTTCCCCTTTTATTTTATTTTACTAGAATGCTCTTTCAAATAGTAAATATGGAATAATTAGCAGTGGTTTCTTGTTATATTCATGTACAAAAGTGTATGCAATAGATTATATTTAGTGAACACGAGGTATGTTCTAGTTTGATTTGTCTGCAGAAGACCTTTCCCATGAGAAAATTATCAAAATTTAGTGAACTTCCGTTGAAATTGACTTGTTAAAACTGACATAATGTTGATTTTGTGCAGCTATGTTTTGGATTCATATGCTCGATTCTTGTGGGACGCCAAAGATGATGAAGAAGAAGAGGAAGAGGTTAAAAGCAAATTTGGATTGATTTCTGACTGTAACCATGATTGATTCTCGGATTGGATTTTTGTTAGATTCAACTGAATTTTTCTGCGAATGTGTATTCTTGTGGGGTTTATGATTTATTGGTTGCTTTATCTTTTCTTGTATTTCCTGATCATCGCTTCTCAAATGTTTTATTGTTTGTGAATGATTTATTATTTAAAAATATCAAAACTGGAAAATAATACCTAATAAAAGGCACCACAAACTTCTATTATAAAGGTAAAACGACAACGGTAAAAAACCGTTGTCTTTACGTTGTAAAAATTAAAACCACAACGGTAAAAAGCCCTTGTAATGACTGTTGTTGTAAAGGCCCAAACGACAACGGTTAATAACTGTTGTTAACAATACGTGTTGTGATACAAATGACAACGGTTAAGCTGCATTGTAACGGGCGTTGTTGTAAATGTCAATCACAACGGTTAAAAATCGTTGTGGTAAAGGTCTTCGACAACGGTAAAAAACTGTTGTGGTAGGTAGGGGTCTACTACAACGCCAGGTACGACAATGCTCATTTATAGCAAACGACAACGGTTTTCCACCGTTGTCGTTTTGCAGAATCGTTGTAGTGGAAGCTCATTCAATGAAACGAAAAATCATTGTTGCCATTACTTCAGCTTGTTTCATTTACTCCTCTTAACATGTATCTTGCATACATTCTATAAATTTCTACATGGTATCAGAGCAGTGTTGATCCAAATACATGTCATCAACCGGAAGTGCTTGGAGTTTACCACAAAGAGAGTGGCCACAACTCAGATCTGAAGAAGCTGAAAGAGCCATGGCTGCCACAGAATCTGCCACAGCTCAAACTGCAACAAATATCTGTCTTGATAATGATCCATTGAGCCTTCATGGCTCGGATCACCCAGGTATGTATCTAGTATCTACCAAACTGAATGGAAGCAACTATTTACCATGGAGTAAATCAGTTCAAATAGCTCTCTTAGCTAAAAACAAGATAGGGTTCATAAATGGCAGCATTGCTATGCCCACTAATAATAGACTTAAAGAGCAGTGGGAAAGAGTGGATGGTATGGTTAGGGCATGGCTATTGAACTCTTTGTCTAAGGAAATATCAGAGACATTTCTTTATGCCAAAAGTGCAAGAGATCTGTGGGAAACAGTAACCAACAGATTTGGAGACAGTAATGGACCCCAACTGTTTCATGTCCAGAAGGAGATATGCAACTTGACTCAAGGGAACCAATCAATGGCTGTTTACTATAACAGCTTGCATAAGCTATGGAATGAGCTGTCTATGCTTAGATCTTTGCCAATATGTACCTGTGGGGCCTGCTCTTGTGGAGCTACTAAAGGATGGGAGGAATTTGACATGTCTGGAAAGTTGATTCAGTTCCTAATGGGATTAAATGAGTCATATGATCCCATTAGGAGTCAAATCCTACTGATGGATCCACTTCCAAGTGTGGATAAAGCATACTCAATGATCTTAAGAATTGAGAGACAAAGAAATGTGCATACATACTGGAAATGAGTTGATGGATAGCTCAGCCATGAATGTGAAATTCAACAATGGTGGTAGAGGCTCAACAAACAGACCAGCCCATTTTGGCTCAAGTAGCAGAGGAGGGCACTCTCATGGCAAAGGAAGAGGCAACATCAGGTTAACAAAAGAAGAAAAGGCAAAACTACTTTGTGACCATTGTGGAAACCATGGACATGTGATTTCAAACTGCTTCCAGTTGAAAGGATATCCAGACTGGTGGAAGGGAAACCAGGGAAATTATGCTCACTTAGCTGATGTAACTGGAGAAGATGGGCCAGGAGATGAACATTACACTGAAAAACACAACAGATCTCCAGATATATCAGCCATTGTACAAAGGGAAGTGGCAAGAATTCTGAATCAATCAGAACTGAAACAACAAACAGAGAGTTCAAGGGTGAAGAATGCAAACAATGCACATGCTGGAAGCTCATTTTTTGCTTTCACATTAATTGATGGAGTGGATGATGGTGCATGGATCATTGACACAGGTGCCAGGAGGCACATGTGCAATGATCCAACTCTGATGAACAACCTCAGACCTGTACAACACCCAGCTATGGTGACTTTACCAGATGGAACAGAAAGAAAGGTGGAGCAGTGTGGAAATATTTTCTTATCAAATAAGCTCACACTGACAGAGGTATTTCTTGTACCAAGTTTCACTTGCAACCTGTTGTCCATATCCCAATTGACAATGGACACAGGAGCAAAGGCTGTGTTTGATCATGAATCTTGCATTGTCAAAACTGCAAGAGATGGAAGCATAATCCTCACTGGACACCTGGTTGGAAAGTTGTATATTGCTAAGCCAGCATACTCAGAAGAGGCTTTAGCAGCATATGCAGCTAATGCAGAACACTATAACAAGTTGTTCAAGACTTGGCATAGAAGACTGGGACATGCATCACCAGCTTCTATGCAGCACCTACACTTCCTGGAGCATATGTGCACTCCACCTGTTCTAGAAACACACAAGCATTGTGAAATCTGTCATATCTCAAAGCAGACCAGGCTCAGTTTTCCCACCAGTTCAATTAGCACCACCAGGGTGCTAGAACTTCTGCATGTGGATATCTAGGGACCATATAGTCAACCCAGCATCACCAACACATCCTACTTTCTTACTATTGTGGATGATTATAGTAGGATGACCTGGGTGAATCTTATGGCAAGCAAGAAACAAGCAGTGAGCTCACTTAAGGAATTCATCCACATGATCACAAGGCAACTGGAGAAAACAGTCAAGATGGTTAGAACAGATAATGGAGCAGAGTTTTTGAGTGGAGAATGTCAGCAGTTTCTCAAGGATCAGGGGATAATACACCAGAGAAGCTGTGTTTATACTCCACAACAGAATGGAGTAGTGGAGAGAAAACACAGACATTTACTTGAGATGGCAAGAGCCTTGATGAAGGAGTCTTCAATCCCACACTACTTATGGCCATACTCCATCCTCACTGCAACACACATCATAAACAGATTACCCACAAGAGTTTTAAACTGGCAAGTCCCATTCAAAGTGATGTTTCAACGAATACCAACATATGCAATGATGAAGCCCTTTGGATATCTTGCATATGCCACTGATACAAGTCCACACAAGAACAAATTTGATCATAGAGCCAAGAAATGCATTTTCTTGGGATATGCCCCTCACCAAAAGGCTTACAGAGTTTATCACATTGCTAGTAAGCAAGTGATCACTTCAAGGGATCTTATTTGTCTTGAGAATACTTATTCATATGCTGATCCTGATTTGGAAAACAAGACAGACTCATCTCCAATGCCACTACCATTCTTGGATGATGAAGAAGGATCTTCAGCACCTGTTTCAAACCCTTTAGCTGTACCTACTCCATCCAGCACAGCTGATCCATCAGAGGAGTCAATTGAATCAGAGAGAGAAGCAGATGAGGGTCATGCAGGCCCAACACCACTCAGAAGGAGTGCCAGGCTAACACACAGAGATCAAATTCATGCAGATCCAACACCAACAAGGAGACACCAGGCAAACATCTGAATCAGAGGAAGGAGCAAATCCACTGAATGCAGACCCAACACCACTCAGAAGGAGTACCAGACAAATACAAAAACCTGCCCATCTGCAGGATTTTGTAACATCCATGTTCAAGCATCCACAATCTCATGCAGCTTTTCATGCCAATCACCTGATTGTGCCAGAACCCAAGAACTACAGGGAAGCTGTTACTTATCCAGAATGGAGGGAGGCCATGGATCAGGAACTTCATGCTCTGGAAGCTAATGATACATGGGAGATAACAGATTTGCCTGCAGGAAAGAAACCCATTGGCAGCAAATGGGTTTACAAGATTAAGCTCAAACCAGATGGTCTAGTTGAAAGATATAAAGCAAGGTTAGTTGCAAAGGGGTATAATCAGATTCTGGGAGAGGATTATGAGGAAAGTTTCTCCCCAGTTGCCAAGCCAGTGACTGTGAGATATCTCATAGCACTTGCCACTATGAAAGGATGGCCATTGCATCACATAGACATCAACAATGCCTTCTTACATGGCTTTCTGGACAAAGAAGTATACCTGCAACCACCTGATGGATACACCAAGGCTGGGCCTGGACAGGTATGTAGACTTAAGAAAAGTCTATATGGACTTAAACAAGCCTCTAGACAGTGGAATACAGAATTATGCACCAAACTGCTTCATTTTGGTTTCACACAATCTGCACATGACCATTGCTTGTTCACATTGACTGGAGATGATGATTTTCTGGCTTTGTTAATCTATGTTGATGATGTTTTGATTACTAGGAATAATCCGGATCTCTTATATGCTGTAAAGCAATTCATGGATACTAGCTTCAGCATCAAAGACCTGGGAGAAGCTACTTATTTTTTAGGCATGGAGTTGAGTAAGAATGACACATGTACTTTTCTTTGCCAAAGAAAGTACATTCTGGACATTATCAATGACGTAGGATTGGACAACTCTAAGCCTACCTCTACACCACTTCCTTATGGTCAGAAGCTTAATAATTCAGATGGATTGCCTTTTGCAGACACTGAATCCTATAGAAGATTGATAGGGAGGTTATTGTATCTGAATCTCACAAGGCCAGACTTAACATTTGCTACACAGCAGTTAAGTCAGTTTGTCAGCCCCCCTAGAAGCTCTCACTGGAATGCTGCCTTACACCTGCTCAGATATCTGAAGGGCACTTCCAACTTTGGTCTTTTTTATCCCAAAGCAGGTGAACTATCTATTCAAGCCTTCTGTGATTCTGATTGGGGTGCATGTCAAGACACCAGGAAATCAGTTACTGGTTATTGTGTCTTTCTGGGAAGATGCTTGATCTCCTGGAAATCTAAGAAACAAACCACTGTTTCTAGAAGTTCAGCAGAGGCCGAGTATAGGGCCATGGCTTCCACCACTTGTGAATTGATGTGGTTAAATTATGTTTCCTCAGACCTGCAGATTGAGGTGCCAAAACCACTGCTTCTTGGATGTGACAATCAAGCTGCTGTCCACATAGCTGAAAACCCAGTCTTTCATGAACGTACAAAGCATTTGGACATTGACTGTCATGTTTTGCGCAATCAGTTCAAGGATGGATTTCTCACCTTCCAATCATTATCTTCCAAGGATCAATTGGCATATATCTTCACCAAACAATTGCCTCCTGGACCGTTTGCTGGAATCCTTTCCAAGCTTGGACTGTGTTCATCCACACATCCAGCTTGAGGGGAGAGTGTTGGATTATGAATATTACATGGATTGACATCTTAATGCACACTGGATTATAGTCTGTATTAAGTCATTAATGCATGTATTCTGATTAATCTCTTTTGATTAGACTAGACCAGCTAGACATGTTAATGCTTATTACCATATTTGGTAATAAAGCATTCTAGCTTAGGAAAGGTATTATCCTAGTGTTGCTTCTTATAAGCACACATTTATGTCTTTTGTCTTTAGTATTAATTAGCTAGGTTTTGCTGCCATGTGTGATATATAAACACAAACATCTGCAGCTCACTTTGTAACAAGATTATGGCCGCACTCTGAGTTCTTCATTTATGAAGCTCATTCAATGAAACGAAAAATCATTGTTGCCATTACTTCAGCTTGTTTCATTTACTCCTCTTAACATGTATCTTGCATACATTCTATAAATTTCTACATTCAGCAGCATCAAGCAGAAATGATACGCATTTCAAATGCTTTGCATGCCTACGAGTAACAGTCGAATCATATCCAAAAGATTTTAAAAGAGAGGAAAAATCACTTGTCTTCTCCTGAGACTTCGACTTGGATAATTCCGTTCCTGCTATTGTTACAGATAATACTTGAGAATTTGAGGTATTGCCTTCCAGTTCTGAACTTGTTTTTTATAACTCAACATTATGCTTCAGTTGGCTAGGCTCACCATTTTTACCACTTCTCGTACGCTTCACTTGGCTCCAATGCATGCTCAAGATTTCAAATGGTGCCTGCACATTGCATTTAACTTCTTTCTTAGCTTCAACTTGATGAGAGACAGTAAGTGGAAGCTCGTTTTTCTGAGTGGTTCTGCCATGTCTACAGTATCATTAAATATTAGTCATGTTACTTAAATAAAATTTAGTAATAAATTCAGAGAGAAACTACTCAAAGACAGAGTAAGAATAGTCGACAGGAGTCTAGTTACACATATATAGAAGGAAAAAGTTGTATAATCTGCCTGTTGTATCAAGAAATGACCAACAAGAAAGGTCAAAAAAAGTGATAGTGTCCTTTTCCTGTTGACTTTAATGTCCAATGCATGAGCAGGTGGCAAAAGCAAGGCAATCCTCTTAGGACAGTGAAAAAGAGAGCATCTGTCCAAAAAAGGTGAGGCCATCAACGTTAAAAGAGTATCTTGGCTAACTGCAAACTCCAAAAGAAGAGAGCTTTTCATCATCCATGGAACTTTTGTCTGCACATGAGGGAGGAACATTCATATAATAGTAGTTTCAATGGATCACCACAAGTAAAGATCGATTAATATAAAACGAGAATAGAAAAATTAAGCAAGCAATGCAAATTAAGATATCGCAGTCAGAAGCAACAATCTCTGATGAGGGTGACAACTATTTTCCTACACTAAAACAAATATTGCAATGGATATTAGAATAATTAGTTTTACTTCCACAATGCACACTAATAAAGCTGGTATATACAGAAATAGGAAAGGATCACATATATATATTCCGAGTCAATCACCAAGTAAAACAAGAAATATATAAGAAAGAGTTTTCTTCTATTGAAAAAGATATGATCATTGCTAAAATGAATGATTCTTGAGCAGTTTCCTTTTGAAACTGCCGCTACAAGTAAAACAAGTCACACCTATTTGTATATTAGGGTCATTGCCATTCATTATGATCCAGTTAATGGAAAATCTTCAATGTTGGTGTCAAATAAATAAATAAAAGAACTACATTTATTTGAGAACATCGAGTAACTAGTAAGCGTCTCAACCATCTAGTAGCAACAATGCATTTAAATAAAAAAAGACGTAGAGTTGTAGATACGAGAGAAAATTATAAAGTGAAGTTCAGTCCTTGAAGCACATGAGATATATGGAAGTTCCATGTCCTTGTACACTTTGTTACGCTCTGCCTACGCATAGCCTGTGTACTTGTACATAAGTTTTGATCAGTGACAATTTACATTTTTTTAATGTTATCACTAGAATGAACATTATAAGATTTGAAATGTTCATTAAGAAGAAAAAAAGTATCCAGTCCCCTCATTTTCTCCGTTGCAATGTTTTTTCAGCTTACAAAACTTGACAACATCAGTTCCTGTTTGTTGTTTCAGAGTTTCGGTCATTTCATTTGCACCTTCGTGTTTCTGATAGAGCTAACTTTGGTAAAAATTGCAAGATTATTATTAGCATACCAATAGGCTGATTTGGGGGGATTTGATACAGTTCATTTCGAAATAATTACCTTCATCATTATCAGCATACTAGTAATTCATATAGGGGTGGGGATGATGAGCATTAGCATCAACCATGTTGGATTATAGAAGTTGCATGTATTGATATCTTAATACACACCGGATTATTGTATGTATTAAGTCATTAATGCATGAATTCTGATTAGCTTTTTGACTAGACTAGACTTGCTAGACATGTTAATGCTTATTACCATATTTGGTAATAAAGCATTCTAGCTTAGGTAAAGTATCAGCCTAGTGTTGCTTCTTATAAGCACACATTTATGTATTTTGTCTTTAGCATTTTATTAGCTAGGTTTTGCTGCCATATGTGTGATATATAAACACACAATCATCTGCAGCTCACTTTTTTGTAACAGTTATGGCCGCACTCTCTACTTCTTGACTCATGAGGTTCATTCAATGAAACTACATGTTGTTGTTGCCATAATTTCTGCTTGTTTCATTTATTATACTTGATATGCATCTTCTATATACTCCATAAATTTCTACATGGTACCAGAGCAGTGTTGATCCATATATATGTCATCAACTGGAAGTGCTTGGCGTTTGCCACAAGAAGAGTGGCCACAACTCAGATCTGAAGGAACTGAAAGAGCCATGGCTAGCACAGACTCTACCACAGCTCAAACTGCAACAAATATTTGCCTTGATAATGATCCATTGAGTCTTCATGGCTCGGATCACCCAGGTATGTCTCTAGTCTCTACCAAGCTGAATGGAAGTAACTTTTTACCATGGAGTAAGTCAGTTCAAATAGCTCTCCTCGCTAAAAACAAGATAGGATTCATAAATGGAAGTATCACTATGCCCACTGATAATAGACTTAAAGAGCAGTGGGAAAGAGTGGATGGTATGGTCAGAGCATGGCTATTAAACTCTCTATCCAAGGAAATATCAGAAACATTTCTCTATGCCAAGAGTGCAAGGGATCTGTGGGAAACAATCACCAACAGATTTGGAGATAGTAATGGCCCTCAACTGTTTCATATCCAGAAGGAGATTTGCAACATGACTCAAGGGAATCAATCAATGGCTGTTTATTATAACATTTTGCATAAGCTATGGAATGAGCTGTCTATGCTCAGATCCTTGCCAATGTGTACCTGTGGAGCCTGCTCTTGTGGAGCTGCTAAAGGATGGCAGGAATTTGATATGTCTGGAAAGTTGATTCAGTTCCTAATGGGATTAAATGAGTCATATGACCCCATTAGAAGTCAAATCCTGCTGATGGATCCACTTCCAAGTGTGGATAAAGCATACTCAATGATCTTGAGAATTGAAAAACAGAGGAATGTGCATATATCTGGAAATGAGTTGATGGATAGCTCTGCCATGAATGTGAAGTTCAACAGTGGGGGTAGAGGCTCAACAAACAGACTAGCCCATTTTGGCTCAACCAATAGAGGAGGGCAATCTAATGGCAGAGGAAGAGGCAACATCAGATTAACAAAGGAGGAAAAAGCAAAGCTGCTTTGTGATCATTGTGGAAACCATGGACATGTGATCTCAAACTGCTTCCAGTTGAAAGGATATCCGGATTGGTGGAAGGGAAACCAAGGAAATTATGCTCATTCAGCTGATATAACAGGAGAGGATGGGACAGCAAATGAGCATTACTCTGAAAGTCACAACAACTCTCAAGATATATCAGCCATTGTACAGAGGGAGGTGGCAAGAATTCTGAATAAATCAGAATTGAAACAGCAAGCAGAGAATGCAAAGGTGAAGAATGCAAGTAATGCACATGCTGGAAGCTCATTTTTTGCTTTCACATTAATAGATGGAGTGGATGATGGTGCATGGATCATTGACACAGGTGCCAGCAGGCATATGTGCAATGATCCAACTTTGATGAGCAACCTAAGACCTATACAGCACACAGCTATGGTAACTTTACCAGATGGAACAGAAAGAAGGGTGGAGCAGTGTGGAAGTGTTTCCTTATCAGATAAGCTCACATTGACAGAGGTGTTTCTTGTGCCAAGTTTCACTTGCAATCTGCTGTCCATATCCCAATTGACAATGGACACAGGAGCAAAGGCTACATTTGACCATGAGTCTTGCACTGTCAAAAGCGCAAGAGATGGAAGCATAATTCTTACTGGACATCTTGTGGGAAAGCTGTATATTGCCAAGCCAGCATACTCAGAAGAGGCTTTAGCAGCATATGCAGCCAATGCAGAGCACTATAACAAGTTATTTAAGACTTGGCATAGAAGACTGGGACATGCATCACCAGCTTCTATGCAACATTTACATTTCCTGGAGCACATGTGTACTCCACCTGTCTTGGAAGCACATAAACATTGTGAAATTTGTCATATCTCAAAGCAAACCAGGCTCAGCTTTCCTACCAGTTCAATTAGCACCACCAGGGTGCTAGAACTTCTTCATGTGGATATCTGGGGACCATATAGTCAACCCAGCATCACCAACACTTCCTATTTTCTAACCATTGTGGATGATTATAGCAGGATGACCTGGGTAAATCTTATGGCAAGTAAGAAGCAAGCAGTGAACTCACTTAAGGAATTCATCCACATGATCACAAAACAACTGGAGAAGGCAGTGAAGATGGTTAGAACAGATAATGGAGCAGAGTTTCTGAGTGGAGACTGCCAGCAATTTCTCAAGGACCAGGGGATAATACACCAAAGAAGCTGTGTTTATACTCCACAACAGAATGGAGTAGTGGAAAGAAAACACAGACATCTACTTGAGATGGCCAGAGCCTTGATGAAGGAATCCTCCATCCCACATTACTTATGGCCATACTCCATCCTTACTGCCACACACATCATAAACAGATTACCCACAAGAGTCTTAAACTGGCAAGTCCCATTTACAATGATGTTTCAACGGATACCAACATATGCAATGATGAAGCCTTTTGGTTGTCTTGCATATGCCACTGATACAAGCCCACACAAGAATAAGTTTGATCAAAGGGCCAAGAAATGCATTTTCTTAGGATATGCTCCCCATCAAAAGGCTTACAGGGTCTATCACATTGCTAGCAAGCAAGTGATTACTTCCAGAGATCTTATCTGTCTTGAAAATACTTATCCATATGTTGATCCTAATTTTGAAAGCAAGACAGAATCATCTCCAATACCACTGTCATTTCTAGATGATGAGGAAAGCTCTTCAGTGCCTCTTCCAAATCCTTTTGCTGTACCTACTCCATCTGACACAGATGGTCCATCAGAGGAGTCAATTGAATCAGAGGAAGAAGCAGATGAAACTCATGCCAGCCCAACACCACTCAGAAGGAGTGCCAGGCTAGCACCAAGAGATCAGATTCATACAGATGCAGCACCAACAAGGAGAACTACCAGACAAACACCTGAATCAGAGGAAGAAGCAGATGAACTGAATGCAGATCCAACACCACTCAGAAGAAGTACCAGGCAAATACAAAAACCAGCTCGTCTGCAGGATTTTGTAACATCCATGTTCAAACATCCACAATCTCATGCAGCTTTCCATGCCAATCACTTGATTATACCAGAACCTAGGAGTTACAAAGAAGCTGTGACTTATTCAGAATGGAGGGAGGCCATGGATCAGGAACTTCATGCCCTGGAAGCTAATGATACATGGGAAATCACAGATTTACCTGCAGGAAAGAAACCCATTGGTAGCAAGTGGGTTTACAAGATCAAGCTCAAACCAGATGGTCTAGTTGAAAGATATAAAGCAAGGTTGGTTGCAAAGGGGTATAATCAAATTGTGGGTGAGGACTATGAGGAAAGCTTCTCTCCAGTTGCCAAGCCAGTAGCTGTAAGATATCTCATAGCACTTGCCACTATGAAAGAATGGCCATTGCATCACATAGACATCAACAATGCCTTCCTGCATGGATTTCTGGACAAAGAGGTATATCTGCAACCACCTGATGGATACACCAAGGCTGGTCCTGGACAGGTATGTAGACTCAAGAAAAGTCTATATGGACTTAAACAAGCCTCTAGACAGTGGAACACAGAATTATGCAATAAATTGCTTCATTTTGGTTTCACACAATCTGCACATGACCATTGCTTGTTCACATTAACTGGAGATGGTGATTTTCTGGCTTTGTTAGTCTATGTTGATGATGTTCTGATTACTGGGAATAATCCTAAATTTTGCATGCTGTAAAGCAGTTCATGGATACTAGCTTTAGCATTAAAGATCTAGGAGAGGCCACTTACTTCCTAGGGATGGAGTTGAGTAAGAATGACACAGGTACTTTTCTTTGCCAAAGAAAGTACATTCTGGACATTATCAATGATGTAGGATTGGACAACTCTAAGCCCACTTCTACACCACTTCCTTATGGTCAAAAGCTCAATAATTCAGATGGACTCCCTTTTGCAGATAGTGAATCATACAGAAGATTGATAGGAAGATTGTTGTATTTGACTCTCACAAGGCCAGACTTAACGTTTGCTACACAGCAGTTAAGTCAGTTTGTCAGCTCACCTAGAAGCTCTCACTGGAATGCTGCCTTACACCTGCTCAGATATCTGAAAGGGACTTCCAACTTTGGTCTATTCTATCCAAAAACAGGTGAACTATCTATTCAAGCATTTTGTGATTCTGATTGGGGTGCATGTCAAGACACCAGGAAATCTGTTACAGGTTATTGTGTTTTCCTGGGAAGATGTCTTATATCCTGGAAATCTAAGAAACAAAGTACTGTTTCTAGAAGTTCAGCAGAGGCTGAGTACAGGGCAATGGCTTCCACCACTTGTGAATTGATGTGGTTAAATTACATTTCCTCAGACCTGCACATTGAGGTGCCAAAGCCACTGCTTCTTGGATGTGACAATCAAGCTGCTGTCCACATAGCTGAAAACCCAGTCTTTCATGAACGTACAAAGCATCTGGATATTGACTGTCATGTTGTGCGCAATCAGTTCAAGGATGGGTTTCTCACATTCCAGTCATTATCTTCCAAGGATCAATTGGCAGATATCTTCACAAAGCAGTTGCCGCCTGGACCGTTTGCTGGAATTCTTTCCAAGCTTGGATTGTGTTCATCCACACATCCAGCTTGAGGGGGGAGTGTTGGATTATAGAAGTTGCATGTATTGATATCTTAATACACACCGGATTATTGTATGTATTAAGTCATTAATGCATGAATTCTGATTAGCTTTTTGACTAGACTAGACTTGCTAGACATGTTAATGCTTATTACCATATTTGGTAATAAAGCATTCTAGCTTAGGTGTATCAGCCTAGTGTTGCTTCTTATAAGCACACATTTATGTATTTTGTCTTTAGCATTTTATTAGCTAGGTTTTGCTGCCATATGTGTGATATATAAACACACAATCATCTGCAGCTCACTTTTTTGTAACAGTTATGGCCGCACTCTCTACTTCTTGACTCATGAGGTTCATTCAATGAAACTACATGTTGCTGTTGCCATAATTTCTGCTTGTTTCATTTATTATACTTGATATGCATCTTCTATATACTCCATAAATTTCTACAAACCAGAAAAGTAGAGTCTTTGTATCAGCCTTTGGCCTGTGCAGCTTTGGCTGACAGGAATATTCCCGGTGTTTCTTTTCTTCCATCCATATTAATCAACTATCATTTTGCTTTATTTTCCAGCTCTTTACTCTATCAGTTTCATCCATAATAGGGATTGTTATTGGGAAATTACTATCCTTTGAGACCTATGTCTCAATGCTTCTGACAATGTTCCAGTAAAAGGCTGACATCAAGTAAAATGAACTGAAACTGAAAAGCTACAGCCAAAACAAAAGAAAATAGGATGCTTATTGCATCACATGCTATCCTCTACTTCAAAATTCATAGGCTTTAACCAGTACTAGGAAAAACAAACACTAATTAAGATCATGACTACTCTGAGACGAAAACACCAGAGGTCAAACCATTTTATCACAACACATCTGCACCGTTACTTTACTAGGTCACTGGATTTGTCTTATTTTAACGAGTTAGCCAACTCTACGAACATTTCACTATTTCTTTAGAAGGACGCTCTCACGTCCATATGCAACAACTTAAGCCTGTAGAAGTAAAATGTAGACTGATTTATTTAATGGATTTCCCATTATCAAAGTTCTATGGGATAAAGAACTTTAACTCTAGTCTTCTTCCTCTACCATGAAATAAAGAAAGAATAGATTATGTAAAACGTCATTTGAATTCTTCAATAATAATGCAACAGATGAACAAGTAAATAAAAATATTTAACTGAAAATTGTACACGAAATATAAAAAGGTAAATAGAAGGCAGATGATATCACAACTTTCAGGCATCCATCAGAAATCTCACTGAAACTTCCACGTAGAAAGCGAACTAAGTGGCGTACCCTTCCAACCAAGAGTTAAGCATTTAGCGTCCCTATATAATGTGAATGAGCTACCACAGGGCAAACTCTGAAGCCCCAGCCTTGCTTGATCAAGAGATAAAATGCTCAGTTCTATCTCCACCAACCCTAGACGAGCAAAAAAAGCTCTCCACACAGTTATATTAACATGTCGAGTCTTCCTTCGCTCTCCCTCACAAGCCAGAACATTTCTTATGGACGACCTGAACCAAATTGATTCAGCATTTGATCTACTTTTCTCATCATTCATGAAACAATGTGCCAAGGAATCAAAAAATGCACCAAAGAAAAACAGACTCTCAACAAAGCGCCCGATAAAAGTTGGAGAATTACAATTTGCCTCCATTTCAGTGACTATCATAACACAAGGACTCATAGTTCTAATCACTTTCATCAAATGGTTAAGCCGATCAACCCTTCCAACCATGCTCGTAAGAATATAGGACGCGTAAACAGCGACTGATTCATCAGCATTCAGGTCAAAGAGGTTCAGATTGAGGTCTAAAATATCCTCCACAAAGACTATTTTAAAAGTAAATTTCAAGTTCAATGAGTGAGCAAAGCTAGACAACTGTCTACCTGTCTCCTCCATCATCAACTTACAATTGGTTCCAACGGCAGTGATCTTAAGCTGCTCAATAGGACGTTCATTTTGAGCTGCAAGAGCTTGCATCAAGATTATCCAATGTACTCCAGTCCTGATCTCAAGGTCAATCACGTGCACCTTCCTTGCCTCTTCCAGATGCTCTAAAACTGCTTGAATTCCAACAAGTTTCGTTATCTGAGCGAGAGGATACTCTTTGTTAAATGCAATCTGCAGGGGCGTATTGTACATCACCAACTGTACAGGATCTGCAGGCAGCTTTTCCAAATCTTTTGATACAACTCTTCCTGTTTCCGCAGCGATCTTCTCAAAAAGTGCTTCAGAAAAATAGAAAACCAGTCTCTGAATAGGTGTTCCAGTACGGGAACTCATCTTGTCACACTCCTTCAAGAACTTGATTGCATGCTCGTACTGGTTGTCAGCCACCTTCTCTGCACAATACAAAAGATTCTGGACTAGTTGAACACCTTGATAGTCTTCTCCAGAGTGGGCAAGTACTGAACTTTGAAATGGGTGATTGAGCATAGAGAATTCACTGCCTCTCTGGGACATGGACTGGATGAATTTTTCTGCAGCCAATTTAATGGTTGTTTCAGTCGGCAACAATGGAACTCTAGTTTGGGCATGAGTGGAGTGCATCCCGTAGCACGTGCTTGATGATTTGCAATCCAGTTTTAGGCGGCGCCTACTTTGGTACTTCGTCAGGACCTTAAAAGATTCAGAGGGGAATACAGAGGATTGTATCTTCTTAGGCTCAATCAGCTCCATATACTTGGCCTCAATACCAATTACCTTCTGTATCTCGTCTTCACACAACTTAAAAGGTGGAGAGGCAACATCACGATACAGATCATCTGTATCAACAAACTCTTTGAAATTTTGTTGTTGGTAAATTTGATGTTGAGACATGGGAAGTCCTAGATCATTCTGTAATTGAAAGAAGCTTATGCCACCAAATGATTCGATGTCTGAGGCAACCTGTCGTGCAACTTCATCATGATCAACTTTACTTGATGAATCTTTACGTCCCGCTTGCTGGAAATTCTTCGACACAGAAGAGTCATTGGAAAGTCTGGTGCAATCAAATAGCTGGGAATGAAACATTGCTCTCATGAACTAACTTCTGTTTCACACTCTTTTAGTCCTTCTAACGACCAGTAAAGTATACTTATTTATCATCCATAACAAGAGCAAAGCTTCATGATATTCAGACAAAATTGGTGTTGGTAGCGGCTGATTCCAGCATGTAAGATTAACCGGTTGATTTGTCATTTAAGGGCTTTGTCTTTGGAGCTTTTCGTCTTTTTATGTAAAGAAGATACAATTACGCTATTTTATTTTTTTTTATCTTCTATGATATCCTGTGAGTATAACAAAGCAACACGATTGAGTAATTTAACAGAGTGATCTGCAGATACTACACAGAGTGGGGTTATTGAAATAGTTTCCAAATTAAAACAGACAACATTAAATAATAAGATGAAAACAGAGACAGACAAAATCAATGCAGCCAACATGAGTAACTGATGCAACCAATGACATCCTTAAAAATGTTACCTAGACGAAGTTGCATATATTTGACCTCTTGCAGTAACTATGCCATTGAAAACAAAACCGGAGGGAAAAACAATGCAGCTAGTCTGTTCTTGATACAAACGAACTTTATGGTTTCTCCCCATCCCAGCTTACAAGTACACTCTCATTTTACGCTAAAGATTCCTTTTTCAGTGCTCATGATCTAGTTGTTAATAGAAAGTATCTAGACTTAGGGGATACTTGGATTGGTATGGTGCCATCCGGATTGGGGATGGTCCGTCCGCAACGTATTTCACTTTACACCGGATGCACCATCCCTCCACATCCACACCCTATTACCTACATCTCCTTTTACAATTTCCAACACACCTTTTACAATTTCCAATGCACCTTTTACAATTTCCAATACACATCCTACCCTACTATACCCTTAAACTAAAATACCTTTTTGGATGTTCCATCCGTGGATGTTCCCCATCAGACGTGGCACATGCCACTACATCCCAAACCAAGTATCCCCTTATAGTCGTATATAGAAATTCATTTGCTGATATAGTAGTACTTTTAGCTAGTTTTTTTATAAGACATTACTTTTAGCTGAGTTACCATCAACATGAACACTTGCTACTCTTTTTAGAAGAGGCATTCTCATGGACATACTTATCCAGTACATACATACTACATAGTTTAGAATACGATGGGATATGAGACAACGTGAACTTGAAAATACATCAAAATACAATACTCGTTTTTTGACATTTCATAGTAAGAAACTTAAATATCTCAAAATCCATACTCATAGTATGTAACTATGTATATACATAGAAATATAAGTAAAGATGTACAAGGAAGGTAAAGACCACTTTCATGAGCACACACACACACACAAAAAAATCCATAGGAAGATAAAAACAATTCAATTTCATGTAGTTGGCAAAACAGATTCAGGACTTCAGGATAGAAGCAGAAAGCCTACTGTCATCCAACAGGTTAAGCAGGCCAATTAAAAATTAAACTCTTTGTATTACCATAAGATCATTGAGTGGTTAATGGGTCCCACTGTGGGGTTTGGTTAATCAGGGGAGATTAGTTATGAAAAAGATGAATCACCATTAATAACAATGGTTCTAAAAAACTAAATTTTCAGAGAAATCTAAAACAACCCTTGAACAGGTGTTCCAGTACAGGAAATCATTTCAAGAAGTTGAATCCATACTCGTAGAAACTCCAGTGGAATCAAACTTCTCAGCCTGAAAAGTTCTGCTCGAATATTTGAACTGTAATACAAAACTGACTTCTAATACCAAATTTATGCATTTCCACAAATCTAATGACTGTTGCAGATTATTAATAGTAAACTGACTTCAAATACCAAATCTTTATTTCTACAAACCTAGTAAGTGTACCTAATTATCCATAACATCATGATAAAAGCATCAGTCATATTTCAGCTAAATTCCTTTTTGATAGTTAAAGCTTCGTGTTGTAGATGAGTCACTCATGTAATGCCATTAGCTTACGTGTCAAGAAATTCGATATTTCTAATTCAGGCAGCAAAGATTCAAGAGCTTATTGTTCTATTCTTACTACGAAACAATTGTCCCAACGAATTCTTGAGTAAAGGACAAGCATCGAGCTGACACATATAAATGATTTTTCAGTAACATGAAGGATCAAGTAAATCAACTGACAAGAGACATTACACAAGGTAAGTTCACTTAAGGTGAAACTTCCAGGTAAAGACCAGAAACAAAAATAAAGGAGATGAAGACAAAAAACAAGGACAAAAAAATCAGGCAATTTGAATGAGTGACTGATATTACTGGGATCAGCCTTGAAGTTCCTAAGAAAACCACTCACAATTAAATCCTTTGACAAAATTAGACTCCATGAAAGTTTTGGGAATCGAGTTTTTTCTTCAGCAACATCTCGACTTTTTTTGTTCCACTTACTGGATTCTGGTAGTATGAAGGCAATCTTGGCTCAAAGAAAAACAGCAGCATATCGTGTTTTCCTTCAGTAAATAAGTTCACAGCTACTGAAAAACAAATGCGATACATAAGTTGCAGCTAAAAATTATTTTAGACTTAAGAATATTAGAAACTACAAGAGACTATACGAGAGCAGCATATTGTGTTTTTCTTCAGTAAATAAGTTCACAGCTACTGAAAAACAAATGCGATACATAAGTTGCAGCTAAAAATTATTTTAGACTTAAGAATATTAGAAACTACAAGAGACTATACGAGACTACAAATGGCACTGGAACTTCCATGCAGAAAGAGAAGCTACTGGTGTTCCTTTCCAACCGATGATTAAGCTTTTACCATCAGTATCAAAGGTGAAGGAATTTCCACAGGAGAAGTTCTTGAGCACAAGATTTGCTTGATACACAGAAGACATACTCAATTCTGTCTCCTGAAACCCGAAACGCGTAAAGAAAGACCTCCAGACACCAATCCTAACATGCCGAATCTTCCTCTCTTCTCCCTCAGTCGCGATGATGTTCCTTATTGATGAACCAAAGCACGTTGATTCAGCAATGTACCTGTGCTTCTCATCATTCTTTAGACAATCTGCCATAGACTCAAAATAAGCACCATAGAAAATGAGAGCCTCCACAAATCTGTCCACAAAAATCGGAGAGTTACAATTCGCCTCAACTTCAGCGACAACCATCACACAAAGGTGTAAAGTTCTCATCACTCTCATTAAATGGTCCAATCGCTTTGGCTGTCCAATCATGTGAGTTAAAGTGTGATCCACATAGACAGCAACATCTTCATCAGCATCTAGCTCAAAAAGATTTTCATTGAGATCCAATATGTCTTCTACCATGACAATATGAAAAGAGAACTGCAACCCCAATGACTGAGCAACGCTCATCAGTCGCCTCCCCGTCTGCTCTATACTTTCTCTTGATCTTGTCCCTACAGCAGTGATCTTAAGATGCTCTATAGGATGTCCACATCTAGATGCAAGAGCTTGCATCAAGATTGTACATTGAATTCCTTTTCTGATCTCAAAGTTAATGAAGTGGACTTTCTTAGACTCGGCTACATTATCTACGATAGCTTGAATCCCAGCAAATTTGATGATCTGGGATATAGGTAGCTCTTTGTGGAACACAATCTCAGTTTCATCCGGGCCATTCAGGGCTTCTAGAGGATCCTCCACCTTGTTGCCCAAACCCCTTGGTGTAGCTCTTCCCGTTCCTCTATCGATCTTTTCATATAAAGCTTCAGTGAAGTAGAACACCAACCTTTGAATTGGAGTACCTTCAGGGGAACTCATTCTGTCACATTCAAGCAAGATCTCATGAGCCTGCTTGTACCGCTTCTTATCCACTTTCTCAGCACAGTAAAGGAGATTCTGGACAAGCTGAACTCCTTCAGAGTCTTCGGTAGAGTGGCACAAAATTGAACTTGGATATGGATGGCTCAGCATAGAGAGTTCATCGCTTGTTTGGGAAGAGGATTTGATGAACTTTTCAGCGGCCAACTGAATGATGGTTTCAATTGACAGATCACATGTAGCTTGGTGTTCTGTCTCATAGCTCGGGGAATTCATTTTTTCGCCATTTAATCTTCTGCACCTGCTTCCATACTTCTTCAGAATCTCGAAAGATGCTGAAGAAAACAGATCAGTTCCCTTCTTCTCATGTTTGACCAGGTCCGATTTCTGGGAGTCCAGACAAACAATTTTAGTCGACTCAATAACACATGACAAACGTTCTGGTGTATAATCAAACATATGATCTGGGCTCCCAAATTCTCCGAACTGTTGCAGTTGTTGGTTAACTTGATTCTTGGATGTGACAGTTCCTGAATGGGCTCTATCATCTCCAAAGAAGCCTATGTCACAAGACTCACAACCAAAAGAATCCATATCAATATCTAACTCTTCTGGTTCTTCACTTCGACAGAAGCCACTTCGCTTTGCTGGATTCTCAAAGCTACTCTCATCTAAAGTCCCACAGCTAAAAGATTGATGAGTTTGAAAAATATCGCTCAACATCGTATCAAAGTCTCCTGGATTTTCCAAGTATTTTAATCCCTCGTATATTATTCAAAAAAGATGTTCTCTCACAATTCTATAAGTAGCATCTTTAGTACTCACAGGAAAAAATAATTCATTCAATAGAATTCCTCCGGCTCGTCTTGTTGACAGTGACTATTATAACAATATCACCAAGAGGCTGACAATTTATTACTCAATCCAAATAGGTCACAAGAAAAACTCTGTACACGTCACAACGAAACCATCAATGTCTTATAAGGTTGCTCAGCACACCAAGACGCAAACTAAAAACAACTCCATTTGGCTTCACCTAAGAGCATTTAGATAATGTATTAAACTTAACACCAAATGGGGTATTTGTATTTATAAAATAAAGAAAAAAAACACCTTTAAAATTTAATATGCATCCAAACAAGGAATAAGCAAGCACAGAGCAAATTAAATAATCAGTTGGACAAACAGAACGAAACACATAGTAGCAGCAACGAATGCATGAACCAGTATAATATCAGGGTTGTGTTTTCCAATTAAAAATGAACGATAAATTCACAGAGATAGCAAAGATTTCGTAAAATCCAACACTATCACTCTCAATGTGGGTGATTTTACCAAGGATATAAACTCGACCGGCCTTAAGACTAAACTCAATCGCAACTATTAATCAGCAGCAATTTTCCATTCAGCGCCAATTCCATCGGTAATTGTTATATTATAGAAGAAATGTCATTTTTACCGATCCTCTAGAGGATACATACGCCATGATCAAACGAAATCAGCTGAGCTCCCGCCAACGAACTAATGTAGAACAATTTCCCGCGATACTAGTGATTGAAGGTGTGAGCAGTGAGCTAATGAATGTGTGGAAGTGTGTGAAGTGAGCTTTCTGTGCTAATGTTGGACAACGTTGTAGCTCAGTGCAGGAATTCCAACTCGCAGTTTACTTAATTTCTTAATGCAATCCACTAATTTAATAAATTAAAATATTATTGTAAAATGGCTTGAACACCTTAATAATGACCAAGCAGGCAAGCATATATAATTAAAAACAATAAATACATAAAATAATAAAGAAATTTAATTTTTACTCAATTTTTCTTCTTTTATGTTATCATCTTCAACTAGAACCGTGTCCATTATCAATGGAAAACTTTAACGAAGAATAGTAATCTGGACAAAGTATTCTTCTTTGCTTATGTTCATCACTTTTATGATTATTATGTATTTTTACCCCGTTTTTTTTCTTTCTCCATTTTACACTATATTTGGGTGGATTTCAAATCTTTGACAAAGGTAGTCATTTACAAATTTATCATTACTCACACTTCTCTCTTCCCTCCCCCCTCTCTCTCACCCGGCCCCCCTCTCTCTTTTTCTCTTATCTCTGTCGTTATCTCTGCTCTCAATCTTCAATGAAACGCTCCTAATAATTTTTTAATTCTTTTATTTTTTTATTTTTTTTTCTTTATGGGATATCAAATAGTACATAATATGTATATATGTGTGTATAAATATAATTGGAAAAAAAATTGTTCAGTTAATTTAGATGTAGATAAATATTATTTTATTTAATAAAAAATATAAATGTTAGTTTAAACTTTAAAGAAAAAATTGAATTTTACAAATATTGTATCAGTTTTTCGCCAAATAATGAATTTTAAAAATTTTGGATTTAAAAATCATTTCACAAATCCACCATAAATCCAAACAATGGATTTTAAGTCCATGAATTTTAAATCTAAGAATTTTGAAATCTATTATAAATTATTTGTCAAATCAAATCCCTCAATTCAAATAGGGCCTGAGTAAATGCTTCCTTCTCTGTTTTGCAGCCGTCGAATTGAGTTTTTCTTTATTTTTCAAGATTCAAATCCCAGAAGAGAGTGGAATAAAAAAACTTGTGGTATTACGTGGTTAACAAAATTAATTTTTTATTAAAATTAATTTTTAACTTTTTTCTTTATTTTCTCTTTTTTAATATTTTAATTGTTTCTTTTATAATTATTTGTTTAAATAATTTAATACAATAAAAAGGGGTAAAATTGGTATTATGTGAGTTGTATTAAGAAGTTTGTATCTTTTTTTTAAGTGGTATGTATCAAGTATGGCCGGATAACCCGGCTTATAATAAAAAATGATATTTCTCATATTTGACTTGATTTAAAAAAAATAATAATAATATTTTCAGATTTTGAAAATTCAAATTTGAAAGAAAATGATTTCCCCCTCTTTCTTCCTCATATGTATTCTATCCTTTCTCTTCTCTTATCACTTTCTCTCATTTTATTCTCTCAATTCTCCATTTATCTTCTTATTTTCTTTCATAGCTCTATCGTCATGTTCGGATTATTTTTACAGGTGTGTGTTTATTCTTATTTTCTTTCATAGCATGCTTTATTTTGCTTCTCAATCTATAGACATTTTGTTTTTTTTTTTAATTTAAGGTAGATTTGTATAAAAACGACTGACATGTTTAAAATAATATGGTTGTTTTGTGTTTAAACAACCGGGATGTTTAAAACACTGGAGTTGTTTTTTAATAAAAAAAACCTAGTTGTTTAAACAATTCGATAAACAACTTGGTAGTTGTTTAAACAACTGGGTTGTTTAATATGTCAAAACATGAGTTGTTTAAAAAATAGGCTATTTTTTATTGTTTAGAATAAGTAAGGCTAATTTTTATAAGTTATACTTTGACTAGGTCATTTATGAAAATATCCCCTTTTTTTAATACAAGTGGGTTACTTTAAGCAATGGACTGCGTTAAGAAATTTAGTGGGCTGCGAATAATCGCGGCCAAAAAAATATTATGAGTAGCAATTAGGAAACTCATAGCTTATTGGGTGCATTCTGTTCGGCGTTTGTAATTGCTTTTATTTTTAAAAAATTATTAAAAAAAATATTACGAGTAACAATAATTTATAAGGTGTATTTTTTTTTTTTTTTCTCAAAGGGAACTCAATCCTAATAAAGCACATATTGAAGGACAAACATAATTAGTGTGTCTTCGTCGGGGCATTTTAGGTATTCATTAAATATATGTAATTGTGAAATCCTGTATTTGTCACCCTATATAATAAGATATGATGAATAAGATAACCCTACTAATTATGGGCCTCTCTTTTTTGTTTCTTTTCTATTTTTCCTAAAACACATTATCAAATACAAACTACATCAATAAAGATCATATCCTCTTATAAGCTTCAATCCGTAATACGGATATGGTAAAGCTTCAACCTGTAGGTAAAAGATGTTACCACAATTTATCACTGCAGTTTGAAACTGAATGACACGACGTCTCTAATTGGTGAACTGTACTATCAATTATTTTCAATCTCTGTTTTCCCAACTTTAATTAAGGTTAAAATTCATAATTTGTTCTGTAGCTTGTATAGACATTATTGTAGGTAATTATTTTGCATCAAATAGGTTATGTGAAAGAGGTCTGTTTTGTACATGTGAACCAATACCAATCTAGGTCAATAAATAATACTTTCTTCGTCCCGAATGAACTTGTACACTTTCTATTTTGGTCCGTCTCAAACAATTTGCATATTTTCCTTAAAAGGAAACAAATCTCACAAATACACAATACACCTTTATTTAACAAATAAAGCAAAAGATAGAATTGAAAAGCCAACATAACTCAAAAAATAATTTTTTCTTAATATGTGTGCTCATTTACCAATATAAGTTCATTCTAGACGGAATAAATATCAAATGATGCATCCGTGAATTGATATGTAAGCATGTTGATTAATTGTAGACATAATTAATTGGTGAAACTACTTTCTTGATTGTAGTCACAATTAATCGATTGCATATATATTTAATATGGATCCTCTTGTATATATTACTAGTAGTATTCCCGTATGATGCACGATTTGTAAATGTAAATGAAAAAATAATAAGAATTGTATATGTTTATATAATTTTAATATAATAAATATATAATAAGAGATGAAAATATATATGTTAATGAATTAATAGTCAATGAAAAGTATTACAAATTAAAAATATATAAATTTGAGTAAGTTATAGAATATTCATATTTGTTTTTCTTAATATATATGAAGGTAGTAATGCTGATCATCTTGTACAAAGGATGAATGTATATATGTATATCTATAATTTTACGATAAACATTTATATTTATCCAAAGTATCTATTTTTTCAAATATAATGTTCAAAAAAAATTCAAAAGCTTTTAATGAGTACCAATAACACTGTACTCTAATTTTATTAATTTTTATTTGTAGCACAACACACTAATAATTAACCCACATAATCAACCAACAAAAAATTATTTGTCTTTAATTTAGTGTAGTTTTAAATTATTTATATAATATGTTGTCAAACTATAGATCATTATAGATGACTAATTTAATTTATTATATAGGAAAATCACATTTAAAATGAAAAAAAAAAATCATTTCAAAATTAGATATTTTTTTTTTGAAAAAAATAAAATGTTGAAATTATAAAATATTTACTAAATAATTCAAATTTTATATTTTTATATGATTAAAAAATTAATAAGAAAAATAATTAATAAAATATAAACAAAATTCAAATTAACATTAAATATAAAAAAAGATCATTAAGGGTTTATTTGATAATATCGTACTAAATCTATTTTTTTGTTTAATTTTTTTCTTTATTTCTTTGGTTTTCCTTTCTAGTATGAATATACTTGACCATGCATTTTTATATACATAATTGATACTATACAAATTAAAGGACATATTAAGTGAACATAAAATTAAATAGAAGAAGAATTGGTACAACAAACATAATATATAGGATTTTAGAAACAAAAAAACAGTAATTTTACTTTTGCCGACAAAGTTATTCCCATCCCACCCCCTTCCCCACATTTTCGCTCCCTCCCCCCATTTAAGATTCTAGATAATTCTGTTGATTTCTCTCACACAATTTCGTTCAGACTCTCTCCCACAAGTCCGTCTCCCTGTGTTACTCTGGTAGGTGGTGATATCGCATTCCTTCTACCTGAGTTTCTTTGGATCTCTTAATCTTCACAGCAAATAAAATTATTTAAAGAAGAACAAAATTTGAAGTAGCCACAGAATTTGGCTGAATCAACTGCTTGATTATTGTCGATTTCAATGTAAAAATAAATTGATTGTGTGGAACAGGTTTTGCGAGATATGAGTTCGGATATTTTTTGGAAGGTTGTGTGAGTGTCTCTTTCTATAGACTTGGACAAAATTAAGCTAATTGTGGGGGGACTTAGGGAATATTTTCATTTGCTTTGAAGAAGTGATTAAAAGTAGAGGTTGTGGTAAAATTACTTAAAATCAAAAGTAGATAATGTTTTAGAATAAAAGTGATTTTGCTCGAGGAAATTGCGGTTTTGGTCCCACAGGACACAAGGCAGTTGCATTTTGGTCCCAAGGTTTTCACATTTGATCCCACAAATATAAAATCGAGCACATTTAGTCCCACCGTCACATTTTCTGTTATCTTTGCTAGCACTTTTAGCTCCAAAGTTTTTGTGCAGTTTTGGTCTCAACCAAACAAGCACTATTAGTCCCAAAGGTTTTGTGCAGTTTTGGTCCCAACCAAACAAGCACTTTTAGTCCAAGATTTTTTGCATTTTTCATCCCAAACCAGACAACCATTTTTTCCCTCCATAAATCAATTTTTCGATTGATAGCTGATTTGATCTCTTTTCCTCTACTTCCATGCTCCTCTTTACATCAACCAATATGAAGTAACTTAATCTCACCTCTCAGTTTTTGCTTGATATTTGATTTTGCTTCACCAATTCATCCGAGTCACTTAACTAAAAAAATCGTATAAATATAAATGAGAAATGCCAGTAAGCAAAGTTCTTTTTCGGTCCTAGCCAAACAGAATATTGGAACGTAGTTAACAAAAAATTAATGGTTTTCAAATCCATGAACATCGAAACAATAAGAGATTTGCTACTCTGTGGATTTCATTTAAATGAGAACATTCTAACTAGCTTTTGAAAATCTAGAAAAACTGATTATAAGCTGTAGGACCTGAAAAGGTCTTCATTATTAGTAATTTGTACTTGTATAATTGCGTGAAAAATGGTCTGTAACATCTCATGTCACATTCTCAAATCCAAATTCATTCAGATGTACCCGAAGGAGGCCTATAAATAGGTTGTCTCCTGCAAGCATACAACATCAATTTTTCACCTGAATTATCACATTCTCATTCTCTGCACAATTCAAGCATTCCAGCTCCAGTTTTCAGACGAACGTCCTTAGTTCGCCGGTGCCTTTTCTGTTAGTGGTGCTACTATAGAAAATGATGAAAATCGTTTTATCTTTGGGGTCATATACATCATTCCGGGAGCACTAGCCGGGAAGTATTTTGTCCTAAGGACAGTGGGCTTCCCACGACTCGATTTGCTACTGTTCCATCTTATTTCTTTTCTTTTCTTGTTCTGTTTGTATTTTCCAGAAGCATTATAATAACAATCTTAGGACAAAATACTTTCTGTATTTCTGGAAAATGACCAATCAGATGAACAACCCAACTGTTCCTCCTATCAATGCTCCAGCAAGAACTATCCCGACTCCTCCTGCCAATTCTGTGGAGAAGCCTGAAAAGTTCTTCGGTGAGAACTTTAAGAGGTGGCAGCAGAAGATGTTGTTGTACATTACCACCCTTGGATTTGCTTCTTTTCTGAAAGAAGATCCTCTTGCTACCCAAGCTGAGGATGATTCCGATGAACAAAGGCGTATTGCTTTTGACTTGTGGACACATGGTGACTATTTGTGTCGCAACTATGTTCTGAACGGACTAGCTGATCCATCGTACAATGTTTATGCCGACATCAAGTCGACAAAGGATCTTTGGGAAGCACTGGAGAAGAAATACAAGACGGATGATGCAGGCACAAAGAAATTTGTGGTTGCTCGATTTCTTGGTTTCAAGATGGTGGACAACTGTTTGATTGTGGAACAAGCTCAAGAGTTTCAGCTTGTTTTTCATGATGCTTCAGCCGGATATGAAACTTCCGGTGCCATTCGTGGTGGCTAGCTTAATTGAAAAGCTGCCTCTAGGTTGGGGTGACTTCAAGAATTACTTGAAGCACAAGCGAAAGGAAATGATAGTTGAAGACTTAATCCTTAAGCTACGAATTGAGGAAGACAACCAGAAAAACGAGTTCAGGCATAGAGCTCAAACTGAGACAAATGCAAATCTGTTGGAAAGGGGATGTTCTAGTAATAAGAGAAAACGCCCTACCGATAACAGCAATCGGGGAAACAGTGAGCCGAACAACAATGGCAAGGGTAAGCAACCTGCAAATGCTACAAAACTTGCAGGAATTTGTTATAATTGTGGTAGACCAAACCACATGGCAAAGAATTGTCGTCTGCCTAAGTAGAAGAAGAAGAAATTGAATGCCAATGTTGTTGAGCAAAATAATTTGGACCTCACTGTTGTGATCTTCGAGGCCAATGTAGTGGACAATCTAAGAGAATGGTTTGTTGACACAGGAGCTTCTTGTCATGTATGCTCTGACAGGGAGGTGTTCTTCAGCTATAAGGCTTCTTCAGGGAGGAAGCTGCATATGGGAAACCAAGCCTCGTCTGAGGTGGCTGGAGTGGGGAATGTGATTTTCAAATTAACTTCTGGCAAAGAGCTCACTCTGAAGGATGTGTTGCATGTCCCAGACATCCGAAAATAATTTGGTTTCTGGATCTTTGCTAGTGAAGCATGGGTTTTGACTAGTCTTCGAAGCTGACAAGTTCATTCTGAGCAAGCAAGGAGTTTTCATAGGGAAGCGCTTTGTAGTTAATGGTTTATTCAAGATGAATGTAATGGCTAAATTCCAAGTGAATAATGTAACTTCCACTATGAATGAAAAAGCATCTACTTCTTCTTACTTGCTTGAGTGTTCCTCTTTATGGCATTCTAGATTAGGAAATGTAAATCTTAATGCTATAAAATGTTTAGTAAATTTAGATTTGCTAAAACTGAATGAAGTAAAATCACATGAAAAATGTGAAGTATGTATTGAAGCTAAAATGACAAAATTACCTTTTCATTCAGTAGAAAGGAGCACAATACCTCTAGAATTAATACACACTGATGTGTGTGACTTAAAATTTGTGCAGTCTAGAGGTAGGAAAAAGTTTTTTTATAACTTTTATAGATGATTGCACAAGATATTGCTATCTTTATCTTCTAAGAAGTAAAGATGAAGCAATAGAAGCATTTAAAAACTACAAAGCTGAAGCTGAAAATCAACTAGGTACTCGGATTAAAACAATCCGAAGTGATCGAGGTGGTGAGTATGTAGCTCCGTTTGAAGAGTTGTGCTCTCAAAGTGACATACTCTTAAAGAGATGATGAATGACTTGTTGATTAGTTCAGTATTACCCAAAACATGTGGGGGGAAGCTGTACTTACAACTAACTATATATTTTATAAGATTCCACTAAAAAGAGTAGACAAACTCCTTACGAGTTGTGGAAAGGACGCAAGCCGTCATACAAATACCTCAAAGTGTGGGGGTGTTTGGCTTAAGTTGAGGTGCCATTACCTAAACAAGTTAGAATTGGCCCTAAAACAGTTGATTGTATATTTGTTGGGTATGCTCTCAACAGTAGTGCTTATAGATTTCAAATTCATAAATCTTAAATTCCAGATATGACTGTAGGTACTATTATTGAGTCAAGGAACGCGGTGTTCTTTGAAAATATCTTTCCATGTAGAGAAAGAGAGTTAGACAGTTAAAATAAAGGAATTAGTTTTGAGAAAGGAAGTAGTTCAAACTTAAAGAGAACTGTTGAAGCTACTAGTAGTTCTCGGTCCTTAGAAGAGGAAGAAACGAAACGTTGCAAAAGAGCTAAGATTGCTAAGTCATTCGGTCCTGAGTTTATCATATATATGTTAGATGATAAACCGAAGTAAATCAAAGAAGCTCTATCGAATCCAGATGCTCCATTCTGGAAGGAAGCAATTAAAAGTGAAATTAAATCTATCATACAAAACCACATATGGGAGCTATCCGACCTTCCACCAGGTTGTAAACCTTTAGGATGCAAATGTATCCTAAAGAGAAAATACAAAGCTGATGGTTCAATAGATAAATATAAAGCTCGTTTGGTAGCCAAAGGCTTCAAACAGAAAGAAGATGATGACTTCTTTGATACCTACTCCCCTGTAACCAGGATCACATCAATTCGAGTGTTTCTCTCAATTGCTGCAATACACAATCTTGAGATTCACCAAATGGATGTAAAGACTGCGTTCTTAAATGGAGAGTTAGAAGAGGGGATCTATATGAATCAACCAGAAGGGTTTGTAGTACCTAGACAACAGAATAACGTATGCAGACTCCTACTTTATATACCTTAATGATGAGCTTTCATATTTTTATATTCATTTAAGGGGCTTTCAAATCAATATTGGATAATAACTCCTCTTAGTTATTAATCCTACATTTAATACATAACTAAGTGGCTACTTTATGGATTAATTTCTCACTCACCAAAGTCGGTTTTGAGAAATTAAAAAATCTACCATTATCTACTTCTTGCGTAGATTACTCGTGTGAAGTTTAATTCCTACAAAATTAAACTTCCGACAACTTAATTATAGCATTAAAGTGCCTTATCCACACTTTAATTAATCCATTAATTCTAATAATCCCCTACATGGGTGAAAATTAATGTATGCATGAATGCAATCTCCAGTCTAGACTCTTAGTGATCAGTACTGCTTAAGGAAATATAGTTTGTTACTTTGAACCTTCCATAGTAATTCACTGTCGGATATACCGGTGGTTTGGTAGATTTTAATCCTTGAATCAATCCCCTTAGTGTGGACCTAGTTAACAGTGTTTACACAATACTGACCAGAACATCCTTGTTCTCACGTTATTGTCCGTTTCGGCCATGGACCCTCTTTGGATTCGTAAGTGTTTCATTTGAAGTGGTCCTTTACTTCACACTTATATAGGTGACTTATTTATCGAGTATCCTATATACTCTACCTTCCTTTAGGTATCTCGAAGTCATTAAAAGTCATAAGACTTAACCTCTACCACCATTACAGGTCTTACGCACCTATCTTGCATTCTATGAATGGAATTTGAAGACATTGTGTTCCAAGTGCTTCTTCTGAACTTTCAAAACGTAGTTTTCCCATTGAACCAAGTTTCTGCGATCTCCACTCATCATGGTTGGGTGTCCATTTTGATCATTCTTTAGTTGGTGGGTTTTACTCCCATTCTCTCTCGCAACTTGACCAACTGATCTTGGTTTAAACCTTTGGTCAATGGATCCGCTAAGTTATCCTTAGACTTTATATAGTCTATTGTGATAACCTCACTAGAGATCAATTGTCTCACGCTGTTGTGTCTATGGCATATATGCCTAGACTTACCATTATACATATTGTTTAGTGCTCTTCCTATTGTGGCTTGATAGTCACAATGAACCATAATAGCCGGTACTTGCTTACTCCAACATGGAATATCTTCTAAAAAGTTGCAAAGCCATTCTGCTTCCTCACCAGCTTTATCCAAAGCGATGAATTCCGATTCCATGGTGGATCTGGCTATACACGTTTGCTTTGTTGATTTCCATGACACTGCTCCACCTCCAATAGTGAAAACGTATCCACTTGTGGAAAAGAAGTCTTTAGTGTCCGAAATCCAATTTGCATCACTGTATCCTTCAATAACTGGAGGATATCTCGTGTAATGTAGCCCATGATTCAGAGTATACTTTAAGTGTCTCAGAATCCTTGTCAAAGCTTTCCAATGTTCTTGACTTGGATTGCTTGTAAACCTGCTCATTTTGTTAACATCACATGCAAGATCCGGTTTAGTACAGTTTGTTATGTACATAAGACTCCCTATTACTTTTGCATATTCCACTTGAGCTATAGGATCACTCATGTTCTTCTTCAGATGAACATTAAGTTCTAATGGATTTTTGGCAGGTGGATCATCAAAGGAATTGAATTTTTTGAGTACTTTCTCTACATAGTGAGATTGAGTCAGAACAATTCCCTCTGATGTCCTAATTATTTTGATTCCTAGAATCACAACAGCCAATCCCATATCTTTCATGTCGAAATTTATTTTCAACATCCTCTTAGTATCCATGATAATTTCATGGCTACTTCCCAATTCCCATGATTAACATATCGTCTACGTATAGACATACTATGACATATAATTCTGATGTACCTTTTATGTACACACATTTGTCACATTCATTGTTTCTAAAACCATTTGACAACATGGTTGTGTCAAATTTCAAGTGCCATTGTTTTGGCACTTGTTTGAGACCATATAAAGACCTTACTAGTCTGCAGTCCTTCTTCTCTTGTCCATGTACTACAAACCCTTCTGGTTGATTCATATAGATCACCTCTTCTAACTCTCCATTTAAGAACGCAATCTTCACATCCATTTGGTGAATCTCAAGATTGTGTATTGCAGCAACAGAGAGAAACACTCGAATTGATGTGATCCTGGTTACAGGGGAGTAGGTATCAAAGAAATCATCACCTTCTTTGTGTTTGAAGCCTTTGGCTACCAAACGAGCTTTATATTTATCTATTGAACCATCAGCTTTGTACTTCCTCTTCAGGATCCATTTGCATCCTAAAGGTTTACAACCTGGTGGAAGATCGGTTAGCTCCCACGTGTGGTTTTTCATGACAGATTCAATTTCACCGTTGATTGCTTCCTTCTAGAATGGAGCATCTGGACTCGACAGAGCTTCTTTGATTGACTTCGGTTCATCATCTAACATATATATGATAAAATCAAGACCGAATGACTTAGCAGACTTAGCTCTTTTGCTACGTTTCATTTCTTCCTCTTCTAAGGACCGAGAACTACTAGTAGCTTCAACAGTTCTTTTTAAATTTGAACTACGTCATTTCTCGAAAGTAATTCCTATATTTGAATTTTCTAACTCTCTTTCTCTACATGGAAAGATATTTTCAAAGAACACCGCGTTCCTTGACTCAATAATAGTACCTACAGTCATATCTAGAATTTCAGATTCATGAATTTGAAATCGATAAGCACTGCTGTTGAGAGCATACCCAACAAATATACAATCAACTGTTTTAGGGCCAATTCTAACTTGTTTAGGTAATGGCACCTCAACTTTAGCCAAACACCCCCATATTTTGAGGTATTTGTATGACGATTTGAGTCCTTTTCACAACTCGTAAGGAGTTTTGTCTACTCTTTTTAGTGGAATCTTATTAAATATATAGTTAGCTGTAAGTACAGCTTCCCCCCACATGTTTTGCTGTAATCCTGAACTAATCAACAACGCATTCATCATCTCCTTAAGAGTACGATTCTTACGTTCTGCAACGCCGTTTAATTGAGGAGAATAAGGAGTTGTAGTTTGGTGAATTATGCCACTTTGAGAGCATAAATCTTCAAACGGAGCTACATACTCACCACATCGATCACTTTGGACTATTTTAATTCAGGTACCTAGTTGATTTTCAGCTTCAGCTTTGTAGTTTTTAAATGCTTCTATTGTTTCATCTTTACTTCTTAGAAGATAAAGATAGCAATATCTTGTGCAATCATCTATAAAAGTTATAAAAAAACTTTTTTTCACCTCTAGACTGCATAAATTTTAAGTCACACACATCAGTGTGTATTAATTCTAGAGGTATTGTGCTCCTTTCTACTTAATGAAAAGGTAATTTTGTCATTTTAGCTTCAATACATACTTCACATTTTTCATGTGATTTTACTTCATTCAGTTTTAGCAAATCTAAATTTACTAAACATTTTATAGCATTAAGATTTACATGTCCTAATCTAGAATGCCATAAAGAGGAACACTCAAGCAAGTAAGAAGAAGTAGATGCTTTTTCATTCATAGTGGAAGTTACATTATTCACTTGGAATTTAGCCATTACATTCATCTTGAATAAACCATTAACTACAAAGCACTTCCCTATGAAAACTCCTTGCTTGCTCAGAATGAACTTGTCAGCTTCGAAGACTAGTCAAAACCCATGCTTCACTAGCAAAGATCCAGAAACCAAATTATTTTCGGATGTCTGGGACATGCAACACATCCTTCAGAGTGAGCTCTTTGCCAGAAGTTAATTTGAAAATCACATTCCCCACTCCAGCCACCTCAGACGAGGCTTGGTTTCCCATATGCAGCTTCCTCCCTGAAGAAGCCTTATAGCTGAAGAACACCTCCCTGTCAGAGCATACATGACAAGAAGCTCCTGTGTCAATAAACCATTCTCTTAGATTGTCCACTACATTGGCCTCGAAGATCACAGCAGTGAGGTCTAAATTATTTTGCTCAACAACATTGGCATTCAATTTCTTCTTCTTCTGCTTAGGCAGACGACAATTCTTTGCCATGTGGTTTGGTCTACCACAATTATAACAAATTCCTGCAAATTTTGTAGCATTTGCAGGTTGCTTACCCTTGCCATTGTTGTTCGGCTCACTGTTTCCCCGATTGCTGTTATCGGTAGGGCGTTTTCTCTTATTACTAGAACATCCCCTTTCCAACAGATTTGCATTTGTCTCAGTTTGAGCTCTATGCCTGAACTCGTTTTTCTGGTTGTCTTCCTCAATTCGTAGCTTAAGGATTAAGTCTTCAACTATCATTTCCTTTCGCTTGTGCTTCAAGTAATTCTTGAAGTCACCCCAACCTAGAGGCAGCTTTTCAATTAAGCTAGCCACCACGAATGGCACCGGAAGTTTCATATCCGGCTGAAGCATCATGAACAACAAGCTGAAACTCTTGAGCTTGTTCCACAATCAAACAGTTGTCCACCATCTTGAAACCAAGAAATTGAGCAACCACAAATTTCTTTGTGCCTGCATCATCCGTCTTGTATTTCTTCTCCAGTGCTTCCCAAAGATCCTTTGTCGACTTGATGTCGGCATAAACATTGTACGATGGATCAGCTAGTCCGTTCAGAACATAGTTGCGACATAAATAGTCACCATGTGTCCACAAGTCAAAAGCAATACGCCTTTGTTCATCGAAATCATCCTCAGCTTGGGTAGCAAGAGGATCTTCTTTCAGAAAAGAAGCAAATCCAAGGGTGGTAATGTACAACAACATCTTCTGCTGCCACCTCTTAAAGTTCTCACTGAAGAACTTTTCAGGCTTCTCCACAGAATTGGCAGGAGGAGTCGGGATAGTCCTTGCTGGAGCATTGATAGGAGGAACAGTTGGGTTGTTCGTCTGATTGGCCATTTTCTAGAAATACAGAAACTATTTTGCCCTAAGATTGTTAGAATTAATTGATTAATTAATGTGTGAATAAGACACTTTAATGCTATAATTAAGTGGTCGGTAGTTTAATTTTGTAGGAATTAAACTTCACACGATTAATCTACGCAAGGAGTAGATAATCGTAGATTTTTTAATTTCTCCAAACCAACTTTTGGTGATTGAGAAATTAATACATAAAGTAGCCACATAGTTATGTATTAAATTTGGATTAATAACTAAGAGGACTTATTATCCCACATTGATTTGAGAGCTCCTTAAATGAATATATAAATATGAAAGTTCATCATTAAGGAATATCAAGTACATATGTGAGGGAGTCCAATAGGAAGCCCACACGCACGCTCGCTCGCTCGCTCGCTCGGCTCGGCACCGTACGGCCACGACCACGGCCATGCCACGCCTCCCCTCACCTCGGGTCGGGCTTGGGCCTTGGCTTTGGGCTTCAGGAATGCCTCGACCGAGGCCTAGTTATTTTTTGGCAGCCCAAAATAATTGGGCTTGCTGGATGAGCTTCAGAAGCCCAATGATGGGCTTGTTGGATGAGCCGAACAGTGGATGGGTTTGAATTTAAAATTCAAACCTGTAACATCCGCAATAAGGGCTAATTAAGGAGGGATTAATTGGGCTGTTACTAAGCCCGTAACTGTCAATTATAAATGACAGAATTAATTCAGATGTTCCCCAAGAAGGCCTATAAATAGGTTGTCTCCTGCATGCATACAACATCAATTTTTCACATGAATTATCACATTCTCATTCTCTGCACAATTCAAGCATTCCAGCTCCATTTTTCAGACGAACGTCCTTAGTTCACCGGTGCCTGTTCTATTAGTGGTGCTACTACAGAAAAGGACAAAAATCGTTTTATCTTTGGGGTCATATACTTCATTCCGAGAGCATTAGCCAGGAAGTATTTTGTCCTAAAGACAGTGGGCTTCCCACGACTCGATTTGGTACTGCTCCAGCTTATTTCTTTTCTTTTCTTGTTATGTTTGTATTTTCCAGAAGCAATGTAATAACAATCTTAGGACAAAATACTTCTCTTCTTTTCTTGTTCTGTTTGTATTTTCCAGAAGCATTGTAATAACAATCTTAGATCAAAATACTTTCTATATTTTTGGAAAATGGCCAATCAGGCGAACAACCCAACTGTTCCTCCTGTCAATGCTCCAGCAAGGACTATCCCGACTCCTCCTGCCAATTCTGTGGCGAAGCCTGAAAAGTTCTTCGGTGAGAACTTCAAGAGGTTGCAGCAGAAGATGGTGTTCTACATTACCACCGTTGGATTTGCTTCTTTTCTAAAACAAGATCCTCCTGCTACCCCAGCCGAGGATGATTCTAATGAGCAAAGGCGTAACGCTTTTGACTCATGGACACATGGTGACTATTTGTGTCGCAACTATGTTCTGAACGGACTAGCTGATCCGTTGTACAATGTTTATTGCCGACATCAAGTCGACAAAGGATCTTTGAGAAACATTGGACAAGAAATACAAGACGGATGATGCAGGCACAGAGAAATTTGTGGTTGCTCGATTTCTTGATTTCAAGATAGTGGACAACCGTTCGGTTTTGAAACATGCTCAAGAGTTTCAGCTTGTTGCTCATGATGCTTAAGCCGAAGATATGAAACTTCCGGTGCCATTCGTGGTGGCTAGACTAATCGAAAAGTTGCCTCCAGGTTGAGGTGACTTCAAGAATTACTTGAAGTACAAGCGAAAAGGAAATGACAGTTGAAGATTTAATCCTTAAGCTACGAATTGAGGAAGACCGGAAAAACAAGTTCAGGTATAGAGCTCAAACTGAGACAAAGGCAAATCTGTTGGAAAGGGGATCTTCTAGTAATAAGAGGAAATGCCCAACAGAGAACAGCAATCGGGGAAACAGTGAGCCAAACAACAATGGCAAGGTTAAGCAACCTGCAAATGCTATAAAATTTGCAGGAATTTATTATAATTGTGGTAGACCAAACCACTTGGCAAAGAATTGACGTATGCCTAAGCAGAAGAAGAGAAAATGAATGCCAATGTTGTTGAGCAAAATAATTTGGACCTCACTGCTGTGATCTTCGAGACCAATGTAGTGGACAATCCAAGACAATGGTTTGTTGACACTGGAGCTTCTTGTCATGTATGCTCTGACAGGGAGGTGTTCTCCAGCTATAAGGCTTCTTCAGGGAGGAAGCTACATATGGGAAACCAAGCCTCGTTTGAGGTGGCTAGAGTGGGGAATGTGATTCTCAAACTATATTCTGGCAAAGAGCTCACTTTGAAGGATGTGCTGCATGTCCCAGATAACCGGAAAAGTTTGGTTTCTGGATCTTTGCTAGTGAAGCATGGGTTTTGACTAGTCTTCGAAGCTGACAAGTTCATTCTGAGCAAGCAAAGAGTTTTCATGGGGAAGCGCTTTGTAGTTAATGGTTTTATTCAAGATGAATGTAATGGCTAAATGCCAAGTGAATAATGTAACTTCCACTATGAATGAAAAAACATCTACTTCTTCTTACTTGCTTGAGTGTTCCTCTTTATGGCATTCTAGATTAGGACATGTAAATCTTAATGCTATAAAACGTTTAGTAAATTTAGATTTGCTAAAACTGAATGAAGTAAAATCACATGAAAAATGTGAAGTATGTATTTAAGCTAAAATGACAAAATTACCTTTTCATTCAGTAGAAAGGAGCACAATACCTCTAGAATTAATACACATTGATGTGTGTGACTTAAAATTTGTGCAGTCTAGAGGTAGGAAAAAGTTTCTTTTATAACTTTTATAGATGATTGCACAAGATATTGGTATCTTTATCTTCTAAGAAGTAAAGATGAAGCAATAGAATCATTTAAAAACTACAAAGCTTAAGCTGAAAATCAACTAGGTACCCAGATTAAAACAATATGTAGTGATCGAGGTGGTGAGTATGTAGCTCCGTTTGAAGAGTTGTGCTCTCAAAGTGGCATAATTCATCAAACTACAGCTCCTTATTTTCCTCAATCAAACGGCGTTGCAGAACGTAAGAATCGTACTCTTAAGGAGATGGTAAATGCCTTGTTTATTTGTTCAGGATTACCCCAAAACATGTGGAGAGGAAGCTGTACTTACAGCTAACTATATATTGAATAAGATTCCACTAAAAAGAGTAGACAAAACTCCTTACGAGTTGTGGAAAGGATGCAAGTCGTCATACAAATACCTCAAAGTGTGGGGGTGTTTGGCTAAAGTTCAGGTGCCATTACCTAAACAAGTTAGAATTGGCCCTAAAACGGTTGATTGTATATTTGTTGGGTATGCTCTCAACAACAGTGCTTATCGATTTCAGATATGACTGTAGGTACTATTATTGAGTCAAGAAACGCGGTGTTCTTTGAAAATATCTTTTCATGTAGAGAAAGAGAGTTAGAAAATTCAAATAAAGGAATTACTTTTGAGAAAGGAAGTAGTTCAAACTTAAAGAGAACTATTGAAGCTACTAGTAGTTCTCGGTCCTTAGAAGAGGAAGAAACGAGACGTAGCAAAAGAGCTAAGACTGCTAAGTCATTCGGTCCCGATTTTATCATACCGAAGTCAATCAAAGAAGCTCTGTCGAGTCCAGATGCTCCATTCTGGAAGGAAGCAATCAACAGTGAAATTGAATCTATCATGCAAAACCACACGTGGGAGCTAACCGACCTTCCACCAGGTTGTAAACCTTTAGGATGCAAATGGATCCTAAAGAGGAAGTACAAAGCTGATGGTTCAATAGATAAATATAAAGCTCGTTTGGTAGCCAAAGGCTTCAAACAGAAAGAAGGTGATGACTTCTTTGATACCTACTACCATGTAACCAGGATCACATCAATTCGAGTGCTTCTCTCGATTGCTGCAATACACAATCTTGAGATTCAACAAATGGATGTGAAGACTGTGTTCTTAAATGGAGAGTTAGAAGAGGAGATCTATATGAATAAACCAGAAGGTTTTGTAGTACCTGGACAAGAGAAGAAGGTATGTAGACTAGTAAGGTCTTTATATGGTCTCAAACAAGCGACAAAACAATGGCACTTGAAATTTGACACAACCATGTTGTCAAATGGTTTTAAAAACAATGAATGTGACAAATGTGTGTACGTAAAAGGTACATCAGAAGCATATGTCATAGTATGTCTATACGTAGACGATATGTTTATCATGGGAAGTATCTATGAAATTATCATGGATACTAAGAGGATGTTGAAAAGAAATTTTGACGTGAAACATATGGGATTGGCTGATGTGATTATAGAAATCAAAATAATTAGGACATCAGAGGGAATTGTTCTGACTCAATCTCACTATGTAGAGAAAGTTCTCAGAAAATTCAATGCCTTTGATGATCCACATACCAAAACTCCATTAGAACTTAATGTTCCTCTGAAGAAGAACATGGGTGATCCTGTAGCTCAAGTGGAATATGCAAAAGTAATAGGGAGTCTTATGTACATAACAAACTGCACTAGACCGGATCTCGCATATTCTATTAGCAAAATGAGCAGGTTTACAAGCAATCCAAGTCAAGAATATTGGAAATCTTTGACAAGGATTATGAGATACTTAAAGTATACTCTGAATCATGGGCTACATTACACGAGATATCCTCCCGTTATTGAAGGATACAGTGATGCAAATTGGATTTCGGACACTAAAGACTCATTTTCCACAAATGGATACGTTTTCACTATTGGAGGTGGAGCAGTGTCATGGAAATCAACAAAGCAAACGTGTATAGCAAGATCCACCATGGAATCAGAATTCATCACTTTGGATAAAGCTGGTGAGGAAGCAGAATGACTTTGCAACTTTTTAGAAGATATTTCATGTTGGAGTAAGCCAGTACTGGCTATTATGGTTCATTGTGACTGTCAAGGCACAATAGAAAGAGCACTAAACAATATGTATAACGGTAAGTCTAGGCATATACGTCGTAGACATAACACCATGAGATAATTGATCTCTAGTGGGGTTATCACAATACACTATATAAAGTCTAAGGATAACTTAATGGATCCGTTGACCAAAGGTTTAAACCGAGAGTTGGTCAAGTTGCGAGAGGGAATGGGAGTAAAACCCACCAACTAAAGAATGATCAAAATGGACTCCCAACCATGATGAGTGGAGATCCCACAAACTTGGTTCAATGGAAAAACTAAGTTTTGAAAGTTCAGGAGAAACACTTGGAAGACAATGTCTTCAAATTCCATCCCTAGAGTGCAAGATAAGTGCGTAAGACCTGTAATGGTGGTAGAGGTTAAGTCTTATGACTTTTAATGACTTTGAGATACCTAAAGGAAGGTAGAGTAGTACAGGATACTCGATAAAGAAGTCACCTATATAAGTGTGAAGTAAAGAGCCGCTTCAAATGAGACACTTATGAATCCAAAGAGGGTCCATGGCCAAAACGGACCAAAACGTGAGAACAAGGATGTTCTGTCAGTATTGTGTAAACACTGTTGACTAGGTGCACACTAAGGAGGATTGGTTCAAGGATTAAAATCTACCAAACCACCAGTGTATCCGACAATGGATTACTATGGAAGGTTCAAAGTCACAAACTACCTTTCCTTAAGCAGTTCTGATCACTAAGAGTCTAGACTGGAGATTGCATTCATGCATGCATTAATTTTCACTCATGTGGGGGATTGTTAGAATTAATGGATTAATTAAAGTTTGGATAAGGCACTTTAATGCTATAATTAAGTGGTCGGAAGTTTAATTTTTTAGAAATTAAGCTTCACACGATTAATCTACGCAAGGAGTAGATAATCGTAGATTTTTTAATTTCTCAAAATCGACTTTGGTGAGTGAGAAATTAATACATAAAGTAGCCACTTAGTTATGTATTAAATGTAGGATTGATAACTAAGAGGAGTTATTATCCCACATTGATTTGAGAGCTCCTTAAATGAATATATAAATATGAAAGCTCATCATTAAGGTATATCAAGTATACATGTGAGGGAGTCCAATAGGAAGCCCACATGCGCGCACGCTCGCTCACTCGGCTCGGCACGGCCACGGCCACAGTCACGCCTCGCCTCGCCTCGCCTTCGGGCTTGGGCTTTGGATCTTTGGGAATGCCTCGGTCGAGGCCTAGTTATTTTTTGGCAACCTAAAATAATTGGGCTTGCCGGAAGAGCTTCAAAAGCCCATGGGCTTATTTGATGAGTCCAACAGTGGATGGGTTTGAATTTAAAATTCAAACCTGTAACATCCACAATAAGGGCTGATTAAGGAGGGTTTAGTTGGACTGTTACTAAGCCCGTAACTGTCAATTATAAATGACAGAACTAATTCAGATGTTCCCCAAGGAGGCCTATAAATAGGTTGTCTCCGACATGCATACAATATCAATTTTCACCTGAATTATCACATTCTCATTCTCTGCACAATTCAAGCATTCTAGCTCCAGTTTTTAGACGAACGTACTTAATTCGCCGGTGCCTTTTCTATTAGTGGTGCTACTACAGAAAAAGGACGAAAATCATTTTATCTTTGGGATCATATACTTCAGTTCGAGAGCACTAGCCGGGAAATATTTTGTCCTAAGGACAATGGGCTTCCCACGACTCGATTTGCTAATGTTCCAGCTTATTTCTTTTCTTTTCTTGTTCTGTTTGTATTTTCCAGAAGCATTGTAATAACACATAACTCATCTCTTTTCTTTTCATTCACATTGGCACACACGCACTCTCATACACACACATACCAACAAACTTGCACACAAACACTGCACAAGCACACACACTCACTGTAAACACACACACTCATTGTAAACACACACCCACACAAGCGAACACACAAAACACACATACATCAGTAGCCACCTGCACTCACACACGTTCCGCACACACCCGAGACACACACTTGCACACAAATAACATACACACTTACACAGAACCCCGTTCCCCTTGTGCGTACAACCGTAGCGACGATGATTTACCGCCTAGATTGGGCTTGATTTTAAAATAATTTGAGAAAAAAATACTTATCGATCTAGAAACGGAAGGTGAAAGGCCTTCATAATTAATAGAGAGAGATTGGCGACTACGGATACAATGATAATATGGAATAACTAAGTGTAAATTATCTCATGGGTGGTGATGATGATGATGATGATGATGGTGATAATAATAACGATGATGACCTTTACAAATATATTTTGTTAGATTAGTAATCAAAGATAATAAGTATTTGAAATAATAATTTTTAAACGTAGTATTCATTAAAGATTATTTTGGCAGTTTAATTCAATCCCTACATTTTTTTAACATACCAATGATGAGATTATGAATATATATATGATAATATAATATAATATAATTAAATACATTACGGGGCGTTACAAATGGTGCCTCTGGGGAGGCTTCTGTGACAAGCGTAACATGAAAGAGAATCCCACGCGAGATCACCTTTATGATGATGGGTAGGGGAAATGGTAGATTTTCCGGTGGACTGCGGGGGCAGGCAGTAGGCGGACCTCTGGTAGTCTCGAGAGGATAGCCACTTTGTCGTACCAACCATCAATAATGTCTCGGGTGGACTATTAGGGGGGAGGAGAGACCCTTGATAGTCACGAGCATGGCCAATGAGTAACACTTTGATGAAGTTTGTGTCAGTGACAGAAGTCAATTCCCATAAAAAGGGTTTACTTTTGAGAAAAGAGTTGAAAAAAAAGGTTTTATAATTTGTATCTCACCATTGCATCTCAGACATGACATATAATTAGTGGTATTTGCGCACGCACTATTCATGCATGACTTCTGCTTACCGAGTTTTAGCTCACGTATTTCTTGCATTGTAGGCGAGTTTGACTATGCATGAACTCGTGGACTGATCTGGCATGCTGTTGGAGCTTCTGCAAGGTCTGGAGCCCCGTGTATATGAATGACGACATGTGAGGCTAAACCGTGGACTCATTATGTTTTTTCTAGTGTTATAATGATCTTTTTGGACATTTTCAAGGTAAGGAACTTTAATATGTATATTTCGGTAAATATGGTGTTGAATGGAGTGTGATACTTTTTTATTCGATCTGGATCTATGCGAATATATGTAGGTGAGATTTTGATATTGAAGAAGTGTTTTATTTTGTTATCTTTGTAAAAAAAATAAAAAATTACAGGTTTTGTAAAGGTAAAATTAGTGTAAAATAAGTATTTAAGGGTGGATCTGACAACCAATAATGGACTTTGGGATGCTGGCTTGTGTAGACTTTGGTACAATGACTTTAGATATTCAAGTCATGAAACAATGATCCATATTTAAGAAATTATATGAACATTCTTTCTTTCGAGTGAAATTCAAAAGTGATAAAAATCTGATACGATGTACAGTGTCAGTGCTAATTTTATATTTTTATTATAACACAGTCAATGTTTTCTACAGTACTAAAATCACGGAAAACATCCCACTCTGCCTCATTAACTATTTTAGGGCACATCATACGTTCTACCAAGACTACTATTTAGCAATAAGTAGGATCGAGACCTTCATATACTAGATATATAAGCAAGACATTCTTACAAAAGAACACAATATAATACATGTGGACCTATCAAACCAGAAAGCCGGCCATTAAAGTATCTATAGTTCTGGTAAATGCTTTGACACACTAACTGATCATCACATTATTGTCCACAAGAAGTGTTGCATTTGAAAAACTACTAGAAAATATTATATAAGGGCTCATCGCCCACACTTCATAAAGTTTATAATACTTGTTAACGCTAGAGCGTTTCCATCAAAAGGATTTGATGATTATTTCATATCTATCAGGATCAATGTAGTGCAACATCTAAACCATGTGCATACACAAAAATGTCACACATATGCTACCATCAAAAGGATATAGATGGGGGATTAGGCATTGAAATGCGTACTAAAATGCCTATCAGATACAAGGTTATGCAATATCGTTGCAACTTTACTTTACTAACCAATAATTTATGTGTACTAGTTGGTAACTAAATTTAGCTTGAGATTTTACATCTACACATATTTGGTTATGCAGTATATGTGCCTATTGAGCCCCCCATAACGCACCAAAATGGATCCTTAAAGACGATTAAATATTTATGTTGGATATGAATTTCCAACTATTACTCGCTATTTGGAACTTTTAACAAGCGAGATCTTTTTACCGCGAGATTGATGGATTGTCACTTTAATGAGACAGTCTTCCCGTCATTATAGGGAGATAAGAAAAGAATTTTCTAAGGGAACAACATCAAAAGTATTTTCTAGTATGTCTCATTTGAATCCCCACACTTCATAATGTAAAGCGAAGTAAAACGAATTATTAATCTTCAAAGTATGAAAGATTTGATTGCTGATGCATTTGCTAAAATTGCTAAAGTGACACGATCATATATAACAACAAATGTGCATGTAAGGTAAGAAGTCTCCAGTAAGAGGCACAACATCGCAGATAAAGGTGTTGCAACCACACTTAGTGCAGGTGTGGTTAAGGTCGTGGCTTCCAAAAGAAAATGAGAGGTGTTGCATGGTTCGATAAACACCTGCCCAAGGAAGATGGCAGGTATAACACAATTCGAGTCATCAATAAAAAGAATTACTATCAAGTTATCTCTAATTAATTATGTCAATGAATTATCACTGGAGGACCCTCCTTAGTTTAATATGATTTTAGAGATAATGAGAGTGCATGTGAGTTAATGAAAAAATCTTTCACGTGCATTGATGATGTATACATTGTTGCTCAATGAATTATAAAGCACAATAATATCGAACCACGCTCTATTGGAAGATATCAACAAAGAGCATATTGGCCTATATGAAATCAGTCCAGGTAGATTTTGATATTCTATGACAAAACGACAGGTATTTGGTTTGGTAGTGCTAGCATCACCAAGTGTAAAGTTAGGACATAAAATATGTTTTGTCAATAAGCATAGTGAGAAGAATAAAGTCGTGAGATACAAAACTTACCTTGAAGAATAAGGTTTCTCACAAAGCCCTGGAATTGACTACGAGGAGACATATTCTCCTGCACGGACGTCATAATGTCTTATTGATAAGTTTTCTAAGGATTGAAAATACAGCATATTAATGTGGTTACAACATATCTCTTTGGGAATCTTGTTATTAAGATATGTGACAGTGTCAGATGGACTTGCATTCCCCAATTCAAGTGACTCTAGACCACGGAGTTCATTTACAATATTAGATTGAAATACTCACTCTGATTGAATAAATTTGGACGAAAATGGTATACCGGTCTAAGTGACTACTTGATTGGGAAGAGAAAGAACAAGTAACATTGCCCCTATACATTTATAAAGAAATCAAGTTCTATATTTGCAATTATAGCAGCTTATGTCGATGTTTAAGGACACAATAGGTACTCTTAAAGAAATAGGAGAAACCATGATGTATTTGAAATCAGAATTGAGATAAAGGATCATGGGAAAACTCGGAACTGTCTATGCCTTGTAAAAAGAAGACCGAGTTTGTGGAATACTAATTTCTCAGTTTGCATATATCCAAAAGATTATTAAGTGATTTAACATGGATAAAGTGCAATCTATTAGCACTCCTATGATTGGTTGAATGTGGACATAAAGAAAGATTCATTTGAGTCCAAAGGAAATGACGAAAGAGCTGTTGGGAGATAAAATTCCCTACTTAATTGAAATGTGCGCATTATTGTACAAAAAGCTCAATGCACTCAACAATGTATTACTTTTTCAAATAACATGTTGGTTATATTTTACTCAGGACAATGCTATATCAGTGGAATGATATCAAATAGTATTTTGACATCTGAAAGAAACCACTTACACATATATGTTCTTCCCATATTAGAGACAAGAGAGATTACAAATGTAATTGTAAACTCTAAAGGAAATGTCAAATGCTCTCATATAGAGAGATAAAAGGATTACAAAAGAATATGTAACTCCTAAATAAATGTTGAAGCTACCCCCTATTACAAAATACTAAATACTACTTTGGTTGGTTTAGATGTTGGTTATCTTATTGGCCTATGTAAAGGTCATTACAGTTATGTATTACCATGAGGAGCACGACGAAATCTTGAAGACCAACCAATCACAACTACTCTAGCTACCTCATCATACCGCTCATGCATGATATCTCAAGAAGTTCATTAACTTATATGGTCAAAGTATTAGTGACTTGAGCTATACCACTGAAGAGCCTACCTGAAGTTATGAAAATGATGTTATTTGCAACAAAAAGATGATTATGCTACGCATCAAAGGTGACGAGACCAAGCATGTACCGCCAACGCTTTTCTATAACCAGCAACCACATAATATCCTCATGATTTTTGTAAAATTGAGGTTGAAGAAATTTTTGGAACTCTCTTGATAAATGTACGTATCAAGAGAGAGATGTAGAATTCAGGGGTAGTCTCAACAAAGGTGTTTTTCACTCTTTTTCCCTTCGACCAATGTTTATTTTTTCTCACTGGATTGGCAAGGTTTTTAACGAGGCAACAAGTTATGCACTAGGTTTTGACTTGGCACAAGGGGGAGTGTTGAAGGAAAAACACAATTAGTGTGCCTTCGTTAAAAGTAACTGATGAATGACAATTTAAGTATTCACTAAATATATGTAATTGTGAAACCCTGTATTTGACACCCTATATAAAGGGATACGATAAATAAGATAACCCTAGTTATTATGCGCCTCTCTTTCTTGTTCCTTTTCTATTTTTCCTACAATAGCACATTCATATACTCACAACATTTCTCAATATTAAGCAAACACGCCCATAGCGTACAATACCCAAAGAAATTCTTTAGTATTAAGCAAACACACTCATAACTTAGAGCAAAGCGGCGCAGAGATGGTGTTATTTGATTTTTTTTTTCTCTAGTGCTGCGCTGACTCATACTCTATATGGGCGCAGGTGAACAGTTTGGCTCTGATCACAGCGCCAATGTTCACCGTACTCTTTTTTTTTTCTGTTTTTTATATACTTTTGTTTTTATAATTTAATTCTATACATATTAGTTGTTGTTTCTTCAATTTTATTATTGTATTAAGTTAATATGTGTGTTTATTATATTTTAAAAGTAAAATAAATTGATTTCATTTAAAATAAAACTTGTCCTTGCCAAAATTAAATATTTGTTAAAAATTAGTCTATTGAAAACAAATTATGAATAGTAAACTATTATAAAATGATACATTAAAATATTAAAAAATTACAACAACCTAAACAAATACATAAAAATTACTGATCGAAACAAATTCATACTTGCGTAATTTTTATTTATTTTGTGTAATTTTTTCTTTTAATTATAATATTATGAAAGTTATTATCTTGAAATCGTGGAAAAATATAAAATTGTATAAGTATATTAGCAAATTAAATTACTTACAAAATATGATACAAAAAGAAATTATTAAAGAAGAATATTCCATGTAGTGCGAAATGCAGCGCAGATGGCTGAAGCTTTGAACTGCATTTCGCGCTGGAGTAGAGTAAATTTGGCAATGAACCAGCGCTAACTGCTGGAGATGCTCTTAGGCTACCCTATAAAAAATTATAGAGTTATTCGCAAATAATGGTGCTTTTGAAAAAAATGACTTAAATGATGACTGTGGTAAAATGATTATTTGGTAGTGTTTCAGGAAAAAAACGATTTTAGACAAATTATAAGTGTTCTATTATATGGGTTGTTTGCAAACCAAAAATCACTTCTTAACATATAGTTTTTCGCAAATACCTTTTCCTAGAGGGTGTCTTTTTAAGTAATATATAAAGGATAATTTTTAAATGATAAATAAAATAAAATTAAATAAAGTTCATGATATTTACAAAAAAGTCCAAATCTATCCACACATTGTCTTTTGTTGGATTGCTAGAAGTTACTTTAAAGCACTTCTGAAAAATGGATTTTATTGCTGAAAAGTGGATTTGTAAACACCACCGTAAATGAAAAATAATTTTAAAAAATAATTTTAGAAGTGTTGTTGAATTTACAAACACCACATATAGGTTACAACTTTTAGCCCCAATCAGCTCAAAGTTAATAAGAAATTATCACTTATAACTACTAATATTTAGCTTATTTAAAACTAAAAGCTCATAAATGTGTTTAAGCATTTGCAAACACCTCCTAAGCATATTGTACCTAAAATGCATAGTTATGTGTAGTGTAGGAGGTCTATGTAATTTGAGTCTAACACATTAGAAAATATAATAATAGGAGCCCATAAGACAAATTTTTAAATTAAGTTAAGGGTTAAATACTAAAATCAATCTGTAATTTGTGAGTTTTTACACTTCAATACTTAAACTTTGTTTTTTAATTGATTGCAACTCGAAGTTCATAAATTGTATAAGTTGCAACTTCCGTAAAAAAAATTAGGTCAACTATCAAACACGTGACAGTCATATGCCAAATTGGGAGAGTTTTTATTGCTTTTAGGATTTGTTAAGGCATATGTACCATTTGAACAGTGGTTGCAACATGAAAATAGTAAAGTGACCTTATATAAAATGCTGATAAATTAGGCCTGGGAAAATGAATCAAGTTAGTTTTTGGGCCTACACATTTATTACATTGTACAAGTCAGTTTTTGCCAATTTGTACTTGCTGACTTGTGAATTTATAAATGAGTCAATAACATAAATCAACATGTAGTATTTGTGGTTTGATATTTTGAAGCTTAAATTATTCTTTTGACATATTGCAACCTAAAGTCTACGGGTTCTTAACTTTGCAATATCCGACCAAATTTTCAGGTCAAATTCATATCATGTAACACACACATAAGTTTGCAGGGAATCAACTTAGTTCCCTTTAGGGCCATGCACGAGTTACGTGGTGGGTTTATTATGATTGAAGTATTTCCATTGGTATAAGGTCTACTGGGAGTTCCCCAAATACAAAATCGTCGGAATTGATTCAAAGCGGACAATATCATACCAATGTGGAGATGCAGGTAAAATCATGGCTCAATAGTAGTATCAAAGTTATGGTCACATATTGAATCGATGTGGAGATGTGAGTTCAATCAGGCCCAACAACTGTATCAGACTAATGGTTACAGATTGAACCAACGTACCTCACCTAGGTAGCGCTAGCACACGTAGGTACGAAAGGTTTGAATCTATGGATTAGCAGGTTCCAACAGAGATACGAAAGGTCTGGCTCTACAGACCAGGTGAGGTACACCTGGGTAAGGCTGGGCATACGTAGGGCTAGCTGGTTTCAACGACGGGATAAAAGGCCCAGCTCTGCGGACCAGGCGAAGTATACCTGTGTAGGGCTTAAACATATGCCAAAATACATTAGAGATGACTAATCGACTGGATCAAGCGAGTATCTTTCGAAAAGAGAGGCGATCGTTTAAGGGGAGATGAATAGTCGACTGAATGAAACAAGTATCTTCTAAAAAAGGAAAAAGACTTTTGGGAGTTTCCCAAATGCAAAACCGTGTGGGCTCTAGCTAAACAATGTGCTATAAAATCAGCAATGCGACCAGTTGGGGGCAGATGGGTTTTGGCCCCTGTGGATGGTGGGCTTGTGTTCTTTATTTGTGATGGGTGATGTTGGGCTTGCGTCTTTTGTTTGGAAGATTGGCCCTTATAATTTTTTCATTTATGGACACTTTGGCATATTAGACTTCTTTACTAATGGACTATATTATTTGGGCTTGGTGATTGGACTTCCTCTTTCAGATGGGCTTGTAGGGAGTTTCAAGAGTGGGGTCTATTGTGTTGGGCCTTCTCATCATACTACTTGGGCTTCTCCTAGTGGGCTTGTTGGGCTCTTTAGACTTGAAGATGGACTAAATCAGTGGGCTCATCATTGGGCTTGTTTAAGTGGGACTGTGATTTTTATTATTTTTTATTTCAATGGACTATTAATTTCATTGTACTTTTTATTTTTAGTTTGGTTCGATGTATGAGCCACATGTTGGGTGTCTCTAGTACCATAACCATGGATGGAATTGATTGTAACTCAATTGGTTAGTATCTTGTAATTCAGATTAATGATCAAGGATACCCATTTTTATCATTATTTGTACTAGTTATCGTACCAAAAATTTTAATACTTTCGATAAATTTTTGAAAAGAACGTCGGTATGATATGTGCAGTATTTTGACATTTTAGTATTTTTTCCCTATCCCTAGCCAATGGGCACCCCCAATGGATTTCATTTTTTATTTTTATTTTTTTTCTCCTAATCTAAGTATAAAGAAAAAACTCTTCCCTTCCTCCACGGTGACTCGAACCCAGGACCAATGGCTTAGGTAGTAGATGCTCTGCCACTTAAACTATCCAACTTTCGTCCCAATGAATTTCATTAAAAAAAGAACAAACTCAGCACCCTCACCAACAAAAACGTGCCATCATTTTAAATATCTACTAGTCCTAATCATAAAAGAAAAATATATAGGAAAAAATTGATGTTTTTTAAGGTAAATTAATTGATGTTACCTACACATAAAGATATTTTTTATTTTGTCCCCTAGCAGCAAGTAGCAACTAATCACCCCTTACCGCACGGCATCTTTGACTCTCCTTTCTCTACAGTGCTGGTTACTCGTCCACGTGACTAACACGTGCATCTAGAAGCGCGCCTTCAGTTAAAAGTAAAAAAACCGTAAATTTCTCTACTGTAGAATAATCATCACGCTGTCCAATGACTGCACGACACGTCGACATGCTCAAGTCAAATGACGTGTCGCCTTTGTTAAATAATTATCTGTCCTCACCAAACACAAACACCACTCCCTCTCTCTCTCTCTCTCTCTCATCTTTCTCTCTCTTCTCTATCCAAATTGTATTGCAAAAATATCGTCAGAGGATTGCTGCGATCTACGGAGATGGCGGAAGATAAGTATAATCGGAAGAATCCCGCTGTGAAGAGGATTTTGCAGGAGGTGAAAGAGATGCAATCGAATCCTTCCGATGATTTCATGAGCCTTCCTCTCGAGGTCCTTTTCTAATTTTGTGATTTGGATGTTAATTTCGTAAATTTCGTAATTTATTTGCTGGATTTATGATTTGGAATTGTTTGTATTCAGCTAATTTTTCGCAGTGGTATTATTCTGTAGGTTTTCAAAATTTAGGCAAACTGTTCATCGCAAATAATTTCTGATCTAGGAATTTATCTCGTGATTTGTTGTTGGAGCGTTGCTTTTCCAGCTAATTCTCGCTCAGGGGACCTTATTATCTGCAAATATGTTATTTTTCTAGAAATTGTTCAATGCCTTCGATTATAGATCAGTTTGAGATATTTATTGCTTGATATGCTTTAATTATTCTGGAACACTTTTTAGTCTGCAGTTCATGAATTTTCCTTTTCCTGATTGATAAACATTGGCTGCGGATGTAGACCCCGTCTCATTATTATATTTCTAACTGGACGCACTCTCTCTCTCTCTCAATGTTTACGTTCTGTTATGTGGGGAATTCTAAGTCTTCGCCTAATGTGTTTCGGTGTTGTTTCTTTTTCTCTATGTCATTTTGATATGCGTGTGTTTATGTTTTTCCACTGAAGGCATATTGATCGCTGTGAAATTTCTTCTATTTTGTATTAATGAGGCTCATATGAAATATTTCTATCGGCCTAAGTGTTAGTTAGCTCCATCTTTATTTACCATGAATTTTTAGTATTACAGCTTAAGTTATGTAGTTTGAGCTGTGTTTAATTTCTTTGTCCCTGTTCTTCATTTCTTGTGAACAACTCATGGTTCTGCATTAAAGCCATGATTTTAGCTCTCCACCTGTGTTCTTCTCCCAAATATTTTAATCGTTTAATAAATTCACTTTAATGACTCTTGATTGAACTTTTCTCTTCAGGAAAACATATTTGAATGGCAGTTTGCAATTAGGGGGCCACGAGACTCGGAGTTCGAGGGAGGAATATATCATGGGAGAATTCAGTTGCCTGCTGAATACCCCTTCAAGCCACCGTCATTTATGTTGCTGACGGTATTGGATCGCTCTTAACTCTTCGGTAGTTGCATGTGCGTATGTTGTCTAACTTTTTAAATTTCTTTTACAGCCAAATGGTCGATTTGAAACACAAACCAAGATATGCTTGAGCATTTCAAATCATCACCCTGAGCACTGGCAACCATCCTGGAGTGGTATAAAGCTATCATGTTTATGATATTTGTAATTGTTGATATTTTTTAAAAATGTTACCCATCTTCTCCTCATGCACATCATTTTTTTCTACGAATTAGGGCCCCCTCGATTATTGACAGAAAGTATTGAATCTTAGTATATTGTCCTGCAAACAGATTGCATGGACGAGGATGATTTAGAGTCCATGTTGCAGAAGTAGAAATTTTGAAATTCAATTCATGTGATTTACAGGGAATTTGATCATACGTGCATTAGTATGAACATTATTCTGCCTGCATTTATGCATGTTACTACTGAATTTTCATGTTTCTGTTTTGGGATTTTCTCATTTCGCCTTAAGATGGCTTCTTGATTATTCTTGTGGAGTTGCGACATCATAGATCGTTCACAGTTCAGCATGTCTTGTTTTCACGGCATACAGTTATCCAATTGCAGATATTTGATAAATACTGTGATACATAATTGTTCAATTGGTTATAGATGTGACAATCACACCCTTTTCTGTCTTTTTGCAGTTCGCACTGCGCTGGTGGCATTAATTGCATTTATGCCTACTAGCCCAAACGGTGCACTTGGATCTTTAGATTACACAAAAGAAGAGAGGAAAGCTCTTGCAATTAAATCTCGTGAAGCCGCTCCACGATTTGGGTCGCCTGAACGCCAAACTCTGATGGATGAGGTTAGCTACCTAATGGCCTTATCTTGAATATCTTACAGGGATGTTAATTACAAAACTTCCCTGTTTAGCCTAATGAAAAGAAGGAAAAACCGTAAAAAGCTGTGAAAGCTAGTGTCCCTGCGAGTTGCTCCGAGTGAGAGGGTCTTGGTATGATACCTAACAAAACTCGAGAGATTGTATGTGGTATTCATAAGAAAACAAACTTCATTGGGTTCGTCTGAATTAGGCTAAACCTTTAGATTGCGTTTGAATATCCGGATCTTTAATGCCGGGATTAAAATCAATCACTTTCAAACCCCTCAATCTAGAGCGGCTTACAATACAAAGCCTCCACCCAAATTCCTAAAGATTAGTTCAAAATGAAAGTGAAGGATTTTAAACACATTTTAATGCAAAAATACCAACCGATTCCTCGGATCCTTCTTAACCAAATGCAACATAAGGGTAGAGCTGTAAATGAGCTGAGTAGGGCTTGTTTGATTATTAATTGAATCGAGCTTGAACGAGCTTCAATTGACGAGCTCGAGCAATTTGACATTTTCACACTTTTTTAACAATTTTTACTTATTGAGCTCGAGTCGAGCTTTGAATTTTACCAAACATAAAAGTATGTTTAAGTTTGTTTGATATCTTTAATCAAACATAGTTCAACGAGCTTTCACTGAACAATCTTGAATCGAGAATCGAGCAGCTTGATTTGATTTTCAGCTCTACGTAAGGATAGTTTTTCTAAAGATTATTCCATCATCTTAATCAAACACTTTACTGCCTCAGATTCACGAGTACATGCTCAGCAAAGCCCTGCCGGTGCCTCAAGGCAACCCAACCTCCGAAGCACACACCGATGGTGAAGAAATCCAGCCGAGTGCAACTATTACCCAAAACAATGCCGAGGAAGCTACAGAAGAACTCCCCGTCCCAACCGAAGACAGCGGGCCCACAGAAGAACTAAATGAAGCACCTTCTAACGCAAACATTGCTCAGACATCACAGTCCGTTCCTCCCGGGCCCACAGCTAGCCAGCAGCTGTTGCATAGGCCGGCCCCTAAACCAGCGGACGACCGTCTTTTCACGTGGGCTGCTTTCGGGCTCACCGTAGCTATAGTTGTGCTTCTGTTGAAGAAGTTCTTGAAAGCTAATGGACATGGTGCAGTGTTTATGAACGAGTCGTAAATGCCGGTAAAGGGATCTCATGGTATGTGGTGTTGAGGCAAGGTTAAAGAGGGGAGAATGTGCTTTTTATATTAAGGAGAGTACCTTAAATTTTAGGAAATATATACATACATATATTACATACATGTAAGCATCTTATCTTTCAATTTGGTGGAATATTGTATAGTTTTAATTATTATTGTGATTAAAGTTCTGAAGTTTTTGAAGAAGCTGAATTATTTTAAACCGTGCACTCGGGCGTAATGTTTTAAAATATGCTAGATGTTGTGTCTAATCAGATGGGAGATGGGTTCTTGGCTTCTAGCTCCTAGTCTGGGTTTGAGTATGGATTAAACGAGACTAGGCAAAACTAAGCAGGAGATGTCAGAAAAAGATGTAATTAGTTGAAGGTAGTCTAGTGTCTAGGTGGGTTTTAGTGATTCGGAGTAAGACGGCGATGTGCCTAGTCGGGCAGTAGATGGGGTTCTAGGCTTCTAGCGCCTAGTTTGGGTTTGGACGTGGATTAAACGGGATTAGACAGAGTTAAAGCGGGAAAAGTCGGAAAGAAAAATGTAAATGACCTAAGATAATCTAATATCTAGGTGGGATTTAGTGAGAGTAAAGCGGGGACTTTCATAGCAGTGCTCGAATGTACTCCCTCCGTCCCGGTCTGAGTTTCCTACTTTGACCGGGCACGGAGCTTAAGAAAAAGCAGTTGACTAGCCAATTTTGTTGACTTTTTTTTTTCAGCCTTAAAATTAAGAAAATGATTAATTTTAATCATCTTTCTAATCAAAATCACTAATTCAAAAAACACAAAAACAGTAAACAGTGAAAAATTAACTGTGCTCACAATTCCTGAAAATATTACAGACATGTTAATTTATCACCAAATTACAATTCTACTATTGGAAACTGCCACATAACAGTGGGAAATTCTCACCCAAAATCTGAAAAATTTTAAATTCCCTCTCTTACATTTTGGAGGGATACATTCAAATTTTTTCAACCCAAAACTGAGTTTACAGCCTAAAATTCTTCTATAAATAACTCCAAAACTGCATTCAATGCAGTTTCAACAAGAAGTTACAACAGATTTCAGAAAGTGATTATACATCATGAAAGGCAACAAAAATGGGAAAAACTTGTCTCCATCAGAGCGATTATATATTGCTCAACGCCTTCTCCTAAACAACACCAACGGTGTGCTGAAAAACGGCGTTACTGAAGAGATCGCTTCATCATTTGGAGTCACTTCTCGAACAGTTCGACTGATATGGCAAGCTGCAAAAAAGCAGATTTCAGACGGGCACCCTATTTCTTTCCCCGAGGTAAGACCCCGACCACCTTCATCTAATGTTCATAATTTGGATGAAGAAGCCATGAGGGCTATACCTTACAACAAGAGAGGCACAATTAGACGGTTAGCCAAAGAGCTAGATGTGAGTAAATCTCAAGTGGGAAGATGGGTCAAATCTGGGAGAATAAAGGCTCATACAAATGCAATCAAACCCGCATTAACGGAAGCAAACAAAATGCATAGGCTGAAATACAGCTTGTCATATTTACAAAACCGATCGACTCAATCAACAAAGAAGTGATTAAAAGCTGTCTTTTGGACAAGGTAAGCCATTAACTATCAGAACTTGATCATCACTTAGTTAATGGAGTAAGTAAGTCTCCGAAAACCGCCCGGATGTCTAAAAAACATTTGGGCTGATTTGGTGACATTACTTACATTAATTTCAGTTCATTTTTACTTTTTTTTTTTTTTATCATATGCCATCAATAAAACAGATCATTCCCGCTATTAAAGCAAAATGGCCAGCGAATGTAAGTAAGCAAATCATAATTCAACAAGACAATGCAAGACCATATTTGAGCAACTTAGATGCTGATTTTAGGAGGGTAGCTACAGCTGATGGTTTCGATATTAGACTGATGTGCCAACCACTCAATTCTCCGGACACAAATGTTTTGGATTTGGGTTATTTCAGAGCTATACAAAGCTTGTAAGTAGAAACTAGAAGCTACAATGTCGACGATTTGGTGTCAAATGTGCTTCGTTCCTTTGAAGAATTAGAGCATGAAAAGCTAAACAAAATTTTTCTGAGTTTGCAAACATGTTTAGTGGAAATCTTGAAGGTGAAAGGTGGGAACAACTATAAACTGCCTCACATAGGGAAGGCAGCCTTAGCAAGGACAGAAAATCTGCCACAAGTTATAGAAGTTGAAGAACAGCTTGTGCGTGACACTATAGAGTTTCTAATTGCAAACGAGGAAGCAACAGAACAGTATGACATTGAAGGGATCATGTCAGATTTAGGGTACTTGTAAAACAGTTTAGGAAAGAGGGTACTTTTTGTTCTATTGTTTGCAGTGTAAACATATGTGAAGTGTTCATTTTGCTTAAACTGCAAACAATAAGAAAAATGGTGTTTTATGCAAAAATTTATGTAGATTGTTTTGTTTTTCTTCCCTCAGAAATATTTCATCATTGGGATTAAGCTGGTACCGACTAAGTCAAGCTGACCACATTGAACCACCCCATTTGGGATAGTTCAAGCTGTCCCGCGCTTAACATAATCACCCCAAACATAAGTTTGGAGCTGATAGAACTGAAGGTGTTGGGCAGCTAAACTTCAGTTAAGGAAATTCCTTAACATCATTTTGATTTGCCACCATACAACACTAGAAGATGATAAAATAAACTGGGCGGCAATAAACCAATCAGAAGAACTGGACACACGCATCATTTTGATAAAGCCACCGACAGTAAATCTGAATCATGAACCTAGCAGAAATTTTTAACATATTTCAGTCACATGCAGCACATAACAGTATGCATCAGTGTGCCCACATAAACCGATCAAATAATTAACATTTCAACATTTCAAACAGATCCAATCACCCACAGAAAATGGCCAAATAATTAACATTTCAACATGCATCAGTGTGCCCACATAAACCGGTCATTTTCAGCAAAGCTTTCATTCAAACAGATCCAAGCACCCACAGAAAATGGCCAAATAATTAACATTTCAACATGCATCAGTGTGCCCACATAAACCGGTCATTTTCAGCAAAGCTTTCATCAAACAGATCAAAGCACCCACAGAAAATGGCCAAATAATCTGCCGAGGGTTTGCACCATAACAGAAAATGCCCACATTAACGCAAACAGAAAATTTCCGGAAATGCTCTAATCCCTCAAATTCTCAGAAATGGAACCAAACAGAATATAAAATCAACAGAAACATCACAAATCAGCATGAATCACAAGATCTCACAGATCTTTTTTTCAAAATAACAGAAAGTGACGAACAAAGGGACAACAGAAAAAACATAACCTCTTAAGCGCAGGAATCCAAATGGCCAATGTTTCGAAGATGAATCTTCGCATTTCCGGAGTTCGTAAGCTCTCGGGAGTGGACTCCGACACCTCAATCCCAGTTGGGAGAGCTCCTGGATCCACATCCTCTAGATCTGTTTCAGGGACGAAAGACTCTTCGGAGTCGAAGACGAAACCCTCGTCGGATTCTGAAGATTCAAACTTCATCGCCAAAATCGCAAATCGTGCGATTCAAAGACGATATTTGGTGGTAAGGTGGGCGAAAACCCAGATCTGTTTCAGATCTGGGTGAGAGGAGGAGTGGATAGTGGTGAGATGAGAGCAGCGACGGCTGAGAATTAGGGTTTTTAGAGAGAGAATCGGATCTTGGCTAGAGAGAGAGACGAACAGCCTTAGGATCTTAGAGGGATGGCTGTTTATGGGATGTGGGTGAAATGAGGTTTGGGTTGGGCTGGGGTAAAGTTATTTGGACTGGGGGTATAAGGATTTGGGTTGGGTCATCAATTGGGTTTAATTAAAATCTGCCTAATTAGTTTAGTAAGTTGTTTAGGTTAATAATTTAAAAATCTAATTTTCAGAATGGCAATTTTGTAATAAAGTTGAAAAGTTTTGGATTTTAGTGTTTGACTTTTTTTGCCATTTTTGGGGTGAAAAGTTCAGTTGGGACGTACGAAAAAAGAAAGTAGGAAACTTAGAGTGGGACGGAGGGAGTAATAGGCAGCTTAAAGAAATATATGGTTTTATTGGTGACTACTATCACATCAATGTTATGGTTTACCATTATCCGAATATAGACTCTGAAATTCAGGTTCTTTGTTATACTACATATTTGGGTCAGTTTGTTTATGGTTGGACCAATCCGTTCTCCAATCTTCTTATATACATCATTAATTAAACGCAATTTTCAATACAACTTTAATCAATAATCATCATTTTTTAACTACTTCTTACACACACCATAAATTCAATTTTCAATACACCTTTATTCAATAACCAATCATTTTTTAACAAACTCGTACACACATCATCAATCAAACTCAATTCTCAATACAACTTTAATCAATAATCAATCATTCATTAACTATCTCTTAAACACATCAAATCACATTTACCACATTTTATAATATAAACCAACTTCAACCCAATCTCCCAACTAACATAAACAAACACTCATTTATTTACCCCAATTTAAAAATTCTACTTTATTCTCCACAGCGTACAATACTCCAGTCACTCACAACCATAGACAAGCAGGCCCTTTATGTTCTAGTACACTATATTTGATGCACGACGTGCATTAATAGTGACTTGATTCGGTCCATTATATCAATTCAGGTCCATAAAATATACTCCCTCCGTCCCGGCCTAATTGTCCTACTTGCCTTATTTGTTTGTCTCAAGCTAATTGCCCTACCCCATAAATGACAAATTTTCCCACAATCTCCACAATTAAAATTTCCACATTCAATCTCCACCTTTGAAAAAGTCAAAGATTCTACAAAATCTGTCTTTTTTTAGTCTTCGTGTTAGATCAAAATAGGACAATTAACTTAGGAAAGAGGGAGTAATATTCTAGACATTACCATGTATTATGTGTATCTCTTTGAAACCTTGCTAAATAATTTAATGAGATAAAGCTAGTAAAAAAAAATGAAGAAAAAAAAAGGAAAAGAACAGAGTACAACTCTTTTGACCTTCTAGGTTTCTAATCCGCTTTCCCCGAGTAGCAATTTTCTTAGCCTCTGTATATTAATATTTTAAAACATATAATTCGAAAAAAGTTATCATCTAAAGCATTTTGGTGGAGTTTTATACATAACTCTTCCAGAATACATTTGTATAAAAATCTAGTCAAATATGTGTGGTCTTTTAGTAAATAGTCAAATATGTGTTTTGCATGACATTTTATCTCAAATAATAGTTTAGTTTTTTTCTTTTCTTTTTTTTTTCATTTTAAAGTATATTAAGTACTTCCTCCGTCCCAACTTAATCTGTCTACTTATCATTTCGATCCGTCCCACCTTAACCAGTCAGTCCATAAATAACAAAAAAAATTAATATTGTTGTTCCCTACTTTTTCATTTTATTACTAAAATGTCATTAAATTATCAGAATTAATAAACTAAAGTTACTAATCTAATTAACCTAAACCTACATTAACACTAACAAATCTTACCCAACCAATTACTCCCCCCCCCCCCCCCCCAACTAATCCTAAATCACTTCCCCACACTCTGCCCCCTCTCTCTCTTCCTCCTTCGATCCCCCCCCCTCCCCCCCTCTCTCTCTCTCTCTCAAGAAATCCTAATTTTTTTTCAACTCTCATTCCCCCGACTCCAAAACTACCCTCTCATCTATACTAAATCCGTTCTGATCTTCATAGATCGATGCTCGAACTATGTGATTACGGTGGGATTTTGTCCCGTTGTTGTCTTTCGCCGTTTCTGGATGGTTGCTGGATCTTGAATCCCGGCGTGGCAATGGAAGACGGGAATCTTTTGGATCTGAATTCTTCTGAGTCGGAGGGGGGGTTCGTGTGGAATTCCGAGGAGTCCTTTGTTGCCGAAAGTGAGCTCGATGCTCCCGGGAATGCTCTCCTATCTGGGATTGAGGGATCCCACTGGAGATCTATGATCCTGAGCTATTCCGGTTCTTTTACTGATTTTTGGCGATCTAGGTCCCCTCAGTTCGAAGGTTTAAGTTTTCTGCCCCCAGATCTTCTTGCATGTGTGATTTGTTGATTGTTCTGTTCAGAAATTTTTCGTTGGATATGAGTATTAGGGCTTGTGTGCCACTTATCTTGTTTTCTATGCAATTCGTTTTTATGATAATTCTGTTGGGCGTGTGGGCCTTTAACCTTATAATTCTTGAGCCATTGAATATGTTACTGATATTTTTTGGACCTGTGTGCCAATTATCTATTTTTTTGTGCAATTTGTGATATGGAATTGATATTTGGGCGTGTGGGCCTATTATCTTGCTTATACTGCAATTTAAGTCTATACTGTTGTTTTAGGGGCTGTTGTGCTAATTATCTGGATCTTGATGCGATTTGTGTAATTGTTGCTGATTATTTGGGTGTGTGGGCCTATAATCTTGATAACTCTGCTGCGATTGATTGTGCAGTTCCTAATTGTGTTGTTTAGAGTTGTTGATATATCTGATTGTGTTGATTCTGTTTAGTTCAATTATACATGATGCCATTTTGGGCTTGTGTGCCTATTAAAGCCACAATTCTGATTGTGGTTTACAATACTAATTAGTGGCTTGAATTGGTCAGTTTTACATATGTTAATTGGATGTAGTAGCTTCATGTGTTCAGGCTTGATCATGTTAATGTTGTCATTCAATTTTTGGTCCCCTAAAATGGTCCCAATGATAAAATCTTTCTGAGGGACAGCTTGGACCGAAAAAAAAAAAAAGGAATCTTGATGCAAGTTCAAGTTTGTGGTAGACTATCTGATGTTGCAAATGTGTGCTATGATTGAGTCTTTTTTGTTGTTTGGACAAGGTTATTGGATGTAGTAGCATTATATGGTTATTTTTTTTTATCATGTTATTGTTGCCATTCAATTTTGTGGCTTTACACGGTCCCAATGATGAAAATTTTCTGAGGGATACTAAACCAAAAAAAAAAAAAAACAGAATCTGATGTGGTTAATTGAAGTCTGCCTAACAGCTTTTTGATGATGCAATTTTGTGTTCCGATTGAGTCTAATTGATGTTTTGACCTGAAAATTGGATGTGGTGGCTTGAATTGATTAGTTTTGATTATATTAATGCCACCATTCAATTTTTTTGGGGCCTTAGAATGATCCCTATGATGAACTTTTTCTGAGGGAACACTTAAAAAAAAAAAAAAAAAAATTCCATAAGTTTAATTTTTCCCATATTATCAACGGTTTACAGTTTAAGCAAAATGACCACTTCATGTGTGTTTACACTGCAAACAATTTACCAAAATGTTTGTGGCTTCTAAACCTACTTTACATATACCCTAAGTCACTTAGAATGGTCCCAATTTCATAATCTTCCATTGCAGCTTCATTTGCAATCAGATACTCAATCGTCTCCCTCACTAGTTGCTCATCAACTTGTATTGTTTGTGGTAGTTAATCCATTCTTGATAAAGCTGTTTTCCCAATATGAGACAACTTGTAATTGTTTTCTCCCTTTACCCTGAGTATTTCTATCATGCAAATCTGAAGTGATATGAAAATGTTGTTTAACTTTGGATCCTCAAGTTCTTCAAAAAATTGAAGAACATTTGCAACCAAGTCATCAACATTATAGCTTCGGATTTCAATTTGCGATGATTGAATTGCCATAAAAAGTACCCTAAATCCAACACATTGGTGTCGGGGGAGTTTGGGGGTTGACAAACAAGCTTGATGTCAAACTGATCTTCTGTTGCAGCCCTCCTAAAATCTGCATCTATGTTTAGCAAATGCGGTATCGCATTATCTTGTTGAATTATGATTTGCTTACTTGCATTTCTTGGCCATTTTACCTTTATAGCTGGTAGTATCTAGTTTAGCCATGTGATGAAAAACAACAACAAATAATTCACTATAAAATGTGTTAGTAATGTCACCAAATTAGCCCACATGTTAAAAATAAACATAAAGGCTGTTTTAGGAGACTTACTACACACATTCAATAAATGATGAAAAAATTTATGATATTGTGTGCATTTACCTACTGTAAAAGACAGTAATTTATGACTTCTTTGTTTATGGAGTCTATTAGTTTAGTAACCATTGCACCTCTTGGTCTATTTGCTGAATTTCTGATGGTTGGAACTTGTTGTGTGAGTGAAAAAATGTCAATTTTTCCATCAAACAGCAACTCCCCTTCGGCTGTATAATGGGGTCTTGTAACATCAGCCATAAACATCATTTTTGGAATAAATCGCTTACTCTTACATGCACGGTAGTGATCATCTTCAGAGGGCAGTTTGTAAGCCCTTTCACTTGCTCGTTGCATGTAGAACCATTTTTCGTCGATATGAATGACATTGTGCATACTTTCGAAGCTGATGTTGTTGTTGATAATCTCTTTTTGTAAAAAACTGAGGCTGTATTTGATTCTTTGAAGTTTAATTTGCATCTGTCAAGGCTGGTTTAATTGCATTTGTGTGTGCTTTGAGGTTGCCAACTTTTATCCATCTTCCAACTTGGATTTACTAACCTCAAGTTCCTTAGCTAATCTCCTCACAGTGCCTCTTTTTGAGAAGGGGATGGCTTTAATGACTTCTTCGTCCAACTTTAAGAGTTGTGATGAAGGTGGATTTGGTCTCACCTGCGAAAACGAAATGGGCAGCCCCTCTGAAAATTGTTTCTGTGCAGTTTGCCAAATGAGACGGACCATTCGGACAGAAACTCCGAATGATGTGGCGACTTTTAGATTGATCCCGCCGATGAGCTTTCCATTACGGTTGTTTCCGAGAAGACGTGCAATTAGAAGTCGATCTGACGGAGTTATATTTTTGCCTTTCTTGTTTCCTCCCATCTTTTGGTGTAATTGATGCTGTAAATTTTTGTTTATGGAACTGTTAGCAGCATTCAATGCTGTTACTTATAGCTGAATTAGGTAGCAATTGAATTTTAAGTTTGAATTTTTTGGTTGTGTTCCGCTGATAGTTTATGGTGGGAAAATGTAATCCATTTGATTTCGGTGGGAAAATTTCCCACCGAAAATTTCAATGACAAACTGCTGTTTTTTGCTATTGACTTAATTTATGTTTTTTCTCTCTTTTTTTTTTTAATATTTCCAGGTTTTTAATTTTTTAATAGGAAATTAATTTTTAGATTAATAAAAATGGAGGGAAGTGTTAACACGCTAATCCCTCCACTTAAAAAAGTTTAAAAAGCAAAAAGGTCAGCATTTTTAGTCAGTCAACTGCTTTTTCTTAACCTCCGTGCCCGGTCAACCTAGACAAGTTAAGTTGGGACGAAGGGAGTACTTGTTTTCTTAATTTTTTTTTAAAAATGCTTATTTTCCTAACATATTTCTACTAAATAATTCACTGCAATTAGCATTTATGTGTAATACTCTTTTATTCATCACACTATATAAGGGCTTAGCAATGAAGTTAGTATTTATGTGTAATACTCTTTTATTCATCACATTAAATAAGGGTCTAGCAATAACTTATCTATGTAATTAATAATTTTTTTAATTTGTGTGAAACTCGTTCGGGGAAAACAAGTGAATTGAGACAATTCTCGAGCCACTCGAGATTGACTGACAAAAAAAACGAATATTTCTCGAGATAAGCGAGTCAAACTTGTGGTCGAGTTCAGTGATACTCGCCTTCATACACTCGCGAGTTTAATCGAGTGTGTACTAAATTACAATTGTACCCTCTATAGTTAACCAATTAAAAAAATGGCAAAAACTTATATGAGACCGTCACACGACCGTCACACGATGTGTCGGAAAAAAAATATCACTTTTGTGATAAATATCACGTGTACCTGTAAAAGTATCAATTTTTTGGAACAAAAAAAAAAAGTATCACTTTTTATAGCAAAAAATATCACTTTTATCTGTAAAAGTATCAATCTAGTAAAATGATCACTTTTATCTGTAATAGTATCACTTTTCCTGTAAAAATATCAATTTTTCCTGTAAAAGTGTATTCCATCACATGTGTGACCGTCACACACAAGACTCACTCTATAAATATATCTTAATTTTGAAAAAGAAAAATGTGGAATCCTAAGATCTCTATATCAATTTTTAGCAGCACTTTGCAGTGTAATTAACGTTCTCATTTTAATTTTTTTATAATTTTAAATATTTTTATTTAAATTGAGTCAGATCGAGTCGTTTTGAAACTCAATAAGATTATACTAAATCGAGCTCCAATAAAAAAACTCGAGCTCGTGATGGGCTCAAGCCTGCTAGTACTCAATTCGACTGGACTGATTTAGGCAAGGTATATAACGGAAGGGGGTATTTTCATAAATAGCCTAGTCAAAATATGACTTATCAAGAATGACCTTACTTATTCTAAATAATTAAAAATAGCCTCTTGTTTAAACAACTCATGTTTTGACATATTAAACAACTGAGTTGTTTAAACAACATCCTAGTTGTTTACCGAGTTGTTTAAACAACTAGGTTATTTGAGTAAAAAACAACTCCAGTGTTTTAAACAACTCGGTTGTTTAAGCACAAAACAACCATGTTGTTTTAAACAACTCAGTCGTTTTTTATACAAAACTACCATATTGTTTGCACAACTTGAAGAATGGAAAAGAAAACTATCATATAAGTATGAAAGAAAACTCACCTGCAAAAATAATCCGAACATAAATGATGATGGAGCTATGAAAGAAAGAAGAAGATAAATGGAGAATTGAGAGAGTTGGGAGAAAAAAATGAGAGAAAGTAGGAAGAGAAGAGAAAAGAGTGAATACATAGGAGAAAGAATGAGAGAGAAATCTCAAATTTGAAGTTCAAAATCTGAAAATATTGTTTTCTTTTTTTTTTAAATTTAGTCAAAAGATTATTTTTTATTATAAACCGGGTTATCCCGCTATACTTAATATATACCACTAACGGAAGTCAACTTGGTAGCTCTGGAGTCTCGATCAACAGTGAGTCGTAGAATTGGTTAATGCTCTATTCCTATTTGTTCACTTCTCACTTCTGAAATCAAAACCTAAGAAAAATTCAGTTACAGAAAATTGCAATGGAGACTTCAACTGCATCAATAATTCAAAAACTCCCAAATGATTTGATCATCGAAATTCTATCAAGACTCCCAACAAGATCCATCTTGAAATTCAGGTGCGTTTGCAAATCATGGCTTTCAATAATTTCCACCCCTCAATTCATCAAAACCAACCTCAAAAACTCCGAAAAAGCCCCAAATTACACATCCCGCAGAATCATATTGAATTCTCGAGACAATCTTAAGCAGTGTTCAGTCCACTCTTTGCTGTACGAACCAATTACCGAAGCGTTTGATTTCGATTATTCGTTTAATTTATCAGGAAATTTGATCTGGGTTGTGGGTTCTTGTGATGGTTTGATTTGTCTTTTTATAGATAGAAAAGATTTAATCTTGCTAAACCCATCTACTAGACTTTGGAAAAAATTGCCCGATTTTGGCCCGCCCCGGCCCGGAAATGGTGTTCGGGCGGCCCGAATTGGAACCTCTAGTGGTGGATACTTTTCTTATGGCCTTGGTTTTGATAAATCAAGTGATGATTATAAGATTGTGGGGTTTTATAATAGTAGGGATTTGTCTGAGGTGATAGTTCAAGTTTATAGTTTGAAGAGTGATCAATGGAAAATGATCAAGAATTTCTCGGGTCGTTGGTTGATGGATGATCCGGCTACATTTGCTAATGGGAAGCTGTACTGGATTGCGAATCCGGATCTGGGGTCGGAATCTGCATGGGAAATCGTGTCCCTTGATTTAGAGACAGAGGAGTACGCGATACTACAACTGCCGAGTTATGTGAAAAGTGGATACTATTCGCGGTTGAGTGCATCCGGAGGGTGTCTTTACGTGCTATGCAGTCATCTGGATAGTGCGGATTTGTGGATCATGGACGATTGCAGTGTAGGAAAGGGAAATTGGACGAAAGTGGTTACGATTCCTTATGTTGATGAGTTTTTGAAGTATACTTATAAGAAAGTATTGTATGTGTTGAAGGATGGTCAAGTTGTGTTGCTTTGTGGTTCAACTTTTGTGATATTTGATTCTAAAGACTGCTCGTTTAGGTATCCTGAGGTTAGAAACTCGGGTGAATTTGTTGCTGTGACTACTTATTTTGAAAGTTTAGTTTCACCAGAATAGGACGGTGTTATGTATAGTGTTATAAAAGTCGCTAGGCGTGCTAGTTAGGGGAGTTGAGACCTAGTCGAGATCCGGGGTTGGAATCTATGTGGGATATCGTTTCTCTTGATTTGGAGACTGAGGAGTACGCGATACTACAACTGCCGAGTTATGTGAAAAGTGGTTTCTATTCGCGGTTGAGTGCTGTCTTTACGTGTTGTGCAGTCATCTGGATAGTGTGGATTTGTGGATCATGGATGATTGCAGTGTAGGAAAGGGTAGTCGGACGAAAGTGGTTACAATTCCTTATATATGTTAATGAGTTTTTGAAGTATACTTAAGAAGGTATTTTATGTGTGAAGGATGGTCAAGTTGTGTTCCTTTATGGTTCGACTTTTGTGATATTTGAGGCTAAAGATTGCTCGTCTAGATATCCTGAGGTTAGAAACTCGGGTGAATTTGTCATTGTGACTACTTATTTCGAAAGTCTAGTTTCACCTGAACAAGATGGTGCTGTCATGGGTGATGAATACGTCATGGGGTAGGGCAGAATTAGCCGTGGTAGGGCTAGTCTATAAGCCACTTCTCCAATCCTTTCGAGAATTTAGACGGACCTATGCATCTTGGTCCTATTTTCCCAAATCTGACTACATTCTTGATTGACGCTGCTTTTAGAAATATTTTTTCCCCAATTTCAAACTATAGGTCTTTTCTGCGGGTGTCTGCATATGATTTTTGGCGATCCTGGGCCACCTGATTCTTTATCGATCGTTGCCATGTACTAGAATATATCATGCTTTCCTTGCAGGATATGTTCTTGTAATAAAGAAGTACCGGCTTTTTCCTTATTATGGAAAATGTCCATAAGTAGGTTTTAACGAGGCCATTCGTATCACTTCTACGTGTCGGCCTGTGGCATGAGTTGGTATTCTTGATGTCTATGTTGTCTGATTATCTATACTTTTGTGGTAAAAAGATTATTGGCTATTATATTTATTTTATAGAGTTTGTATTATTTAATCTTGTGGCCAATGTTCTTTGGTGGAAAATGTTTATAGTTAAAATAGTGTCTTCTTGATATTTAAGAATATTTGTCTCATTTCTGCCCTTTATATTGCAATTTATGGAACTATATAAAAGCCAGTATCACCTATATATTGCTAACCAGAAATTTAATGTGTTTTTTTTTTCTTATTATATATGTCACGTTTGTGGCACTAAGGGTGTGTTTGCGTAAACTTTTTATAAGTGCTTATCATCTGATAACTTGAAAAGAACTGTTTTTAATGCTTGAGAATACAAAAATGTAGCTTTAGAAAATGTGTTTTGAGGCCAAAAGTTGCAAGCAGGAATTAGATGGTTTTCTCTAATATTGGTTAAAAATAAGTTTTTCCAAACATTGTTCACTTCTTGCACAAGTAATTTTTCAAACTCGAATTTTAATCACTTCAAAAAGGCAAAAGCAATTGTAAATACATTCTCAATATTTTTCTTCTATTCCTAAGAAAATAATGGAGAAAATAAATACGTAGAAGTCAAAATCATTCTAAGAATACTTTAAAAGAGACACAAATTGAGAATAAAGCTCCTTTTCTATTTCATATCAAAATCAACCACCGGAAACAATGATAAAAATAGCCGTATATACTAGTAGACTAAATCTAGAATCCTAATAGTAAAATAATTACTGTCTAGTAAATAGAATGTACCAAATCAAAATACATTTCTAACATATAAAAAATAAAACCAAATAATCCACATATATATATCCTCTTCTCTATCACTCTCTAGAAACACATACAATCACCAGAGAACATTGCCTAGATTCCCATTGAATATAATGTGCAATTTACATTTTGTTGCTACTTATTAAAAATTCAAAAGATTTATATAATAATGCATTTGTATATATAAAGGGTTAATTACGTATATATTCACGAACTTTTGATCAATTATCATTTGCATAATGATATTTTAAATGTAACATAAAAATGTACTACCTTTATATATTATATTTGAAAAATCATGCTGAAAATGATGATTGATTAAAAGATCGTAATTTTTTACGTAATTATCCTTAAATTGAACAATATTTGCATCCTTTGTGAATGTCAGCCAAGGTTGGAAGCAATGGCAAGGCAATTACTTGTCATGTTTCTCAGCCTAGGGGAAATAACGGAAAGTGGCGAATCCATATCTTGCTTCGACAACGCGTCATCGCAATCTCCGACGAACGTTATGACGGCACTGAGCTTACTTCTGATGGTGCCTATGTCCTTCTCGGGGATGGAATCAATAGAGCTTTCGTAGTTATCGACAGCTGTGCTGTAACTGTTCTTGCAGTTGTTTATGATAGACGCCAGTTCGGGTGAGGTCTGCGGTTTTGCATCGAGCTTCTGCGCTAAGGAGAGCCCGTATCGCGATAGCTCTGCGCCGGCTTTTAATGCGATGTCTAGGACAGATACAACGTCGGTCTTGCCATTGAGTAAGGGGGCAATTGTTGTTAAGCAGAGGTCGGGATGATCTGTGTCGTCACATAATTTCTTCACTTTCGAGTCGACGACAATTGAGGGGGCCGGTGTTGGCGAGAAATCAAACTGTAACAGCCCGTCGAAGTCACCAAGGTCATTTGTGGATGGCCCTGGTGACGGACTAGAGGTTCCAAGCTTAGAATGTGATGTCGGGCTTGGAGCAAGCCTTGAGGATGGCGACGGGCTGGCTGCAGGCCCTGATGACAGTGAGGAGCCGGATGCAGGCCCTAAAGATGGCGACACGCCTGCTGCCGGCCCTGATGACAATGACGGGCTGGGTGCATGTCCTGAGGATGGTGACGGGCTTGTTGTCGGTCCTGATGATAGTGATGGACTTGGTGCATGCCCTAAGGATGGCGATGGGGATCGAGCCATTCCTGCGCGCGGTGATGGGACAGGAGCATGTGGTAGGGATGGCGATGAAACGGATTCAGCTGGAGGGGAGGACTCGTAATCATAGTCCGCAATGAAATCGGAATCCGGACTAGGTGAAATGTCATCTTGTGCCAAGTTTAAGGGGAGGAGAAGGGAGTACAAGAGGAAGAACAGCCTAAGATTGTTATAAAATGCCATAACTCTTTGTGTATGTGTTTTGTGTGGGTGAATATCTGAAAAAATGGTACAATTGCATTGAAATGTTTATTTTTGAAAGAAAAATAGTGACCATAGTAGCTTCCTTGTTTTAGGGAATGGGTATTGCTTGTTTTACGCATTTCAGTAATGGTCTGTATTTTCTTGTCAAAGAGAGTCGTACATTTTCATTTTCAAAAGTTAATATCTCATTATATGAGGGTATTTTAGTCAAATTTTAATTTTAATTTAAGAATTAGGATTTTTTAAAGTTGTAATTGAGTCTAATTGGATACAAGTAATTTTTTTTTTAATCTTGGTAAAACATGATCCTTGTTTTAGGAAGAGCATCCTATATTTCTCCAAAAGTTCTACAATGAATCTCTATCATCTATCCTTTATCAAATGTAAAAAAAGAGTATTATGAAAATAAAAATTATAAATGGACTTGTAAAATCCTCTCATCTAAATTTCATTAAACATAAATTATGTTCAATTCCAACAAGAATGATACAAATTATTGATTAACAATTTTTGTATAAAATTAACATTTTTTTTTTTTCAAAAACATTATGTTTTATAATAAACTAGTAGTATCCCCGTGCGATGCACGGTTTGTAAGTGCAAATGAATAAATTAATATTTTTTTATATTTTTATATAATTTTAATATAATAAAATATTACAATCAATAAATAATAAGATATGAAAAATTATATGTTAATGGAAACGGGTGCAGTGAAAAGTATTAAAGGCTAAAATATATATTAGAATGAATATTTATTTTTCTTAATGTATGAATATCTCTAGCATCCTTACATAGAAGTCATGTTGATGATTGGGGCTGAAATTGCAATATGCGGTTGACAGAGGATATATTTGTAATATTAAAAATTAGTTACCGTCTTCATAAATAATTTTTCATTAATAATAGTCAATAAATTTATAAAAAGAAAATAATTTTAAGAAAATATGTTTTTTTCGTCCCAGACAAAATCAGCCCAAATAACTTTATCATATTTATTTAGGCTAATATATGACAAGTTATTGCCAATAATTATGTTTTATATTGGGTTGAATTTTATATACCAAAAATTGTAATTTCCAGAATTGGTAATAGATTTTGGGCGGGAAAACTTCAAAGATTTCAGTGGATTTTGTTATTATATTAAGTATAGATAGTTGTTTCCAAATTCTAACCATAAGACCTCCAAATATGACGACATTGAAGTTGGAGAAGAATGCAGCTTTGGGTCACCCAGCCCATTACACGGCCCATGCGATATGAGTCGAGTCTAACATGCGTTTTTCCTAATTTTTTGAGGATTTTCACCCTTCAACTCATATCTTAATTCTCCAACTATAAAGGGGGGACCTAAAGATAAATTTTATACATCTTCTGTCATAATTTGGAGAGTCAAGCAAGGGATTCAAGGAAGAGTTCAAGAATTCAAGAGCAAGAAACATTCAGTTATATCTTTTTAATTGTTTTGTTCTGAGCTACTTATGATATTTTTTAGGATTAATTTTTTTACTACCGAGAGGTTTATTATTAAACTCGGACACTCAAAACTACACACATTGAAATACAATGGTTCCTGGAGAAAAATCAATAGTTCCTCAATATATAAACACATTCCTGGAGAAAAATCAATTGGGCTTCATTACCGAGCCCAGAATATGAATACTTATCAATCACAATCTTTAATAATTATAATATGATATAGTGCATTGAGTTTGAGTTGAAAATGTTATGTTGCGAGATTTGTGTAAATCAATTGTAACTTATTACCAACTTTAAATACAATTTCGGAATTAAATGGTTTGAATGCTTTAACATATACTCCCTCCGTTCCAAAATAGATGATGTTTTAACTTCTTAAACAAATTACAAAATAATTGATGTTCTAGGTTTCTTTTACCATTTCTCTCTATTTTACCCCTATGTAAATCCAAAAATATCTTTGACTTTTCAACCTCCCACTCACATTTGATATCATTAAATCTTATCTGCACAAATTTTAGGGGGTTATATTTGGTAATATATTTGTTTCTTAATTATTCTGTTTTTTTCTAAAACATCATCTATTTTGGAACGGACGGAGTATAAGGTAATATCCATTAATGCAGCCAATTATACCATATATAAAGCTTAACCAATTAATGCAACTAATATTGAAATTTTCCAAAATTAGCAGTGTTGTTTTGGGCGGGAAAATATTAATATTACTATTCTTGGCGGATTTTGTTATATTATATAGTATAGATTTGACTTCCATTTTAGGTGAAATAACCTTGTACGGATATTGTTCTAAAAATAACATAATAGCCAATAATCTTCTTCCATAGACGTATAGAAATCAGACAACATAGACATCAAGAATAGCAATTGATGTCACTAATCGACACATAGAGGTGATACGAGTGACCTCGTGAAAACCTACTTATGGATAATTTCCAAAATAAGGAAAAGAAATATCACCATTGTTTACATTATTTGAAGGCCAGAACAGTTCTGGTCTTGCTAAACTTGCTAGAATCATCTGAGACGATTGTTAGTATTTCTCGATTTCATCTAATGTACGCAGCGAAATAATAAATCGAGAAGAACGATCTAGATTTATAACTGAATTAATGTTGAGCAATAATTACGCTAAAGTTGGAACAACTTACTTGTTGCGTAATTGATCGGACTGAATTGCGCGATTGATTCACCACTTCAGGTATCCACGCGTATATATTGTCCGCCGCAGGAACTATCCTCGGTACAATTATTCGATAAGTGATCGCTAGGAAATCACTTATCAAATTCTATAGTGCCTCCAATTTTTATCTGATAAAAAAACCTTAATTCTCTACTATAGAGAATATGTATATATAGTACCATATAACCCTAGGTTTATGAGCCTAATATTCATGTCTGCTTAATTAATTAATTAGTCTGACTTATTAATTAATAAAGTCCACATATCCTAATCTAGTCCATATCTTTCAAATATTAGTGTAAGTCAACCTACTCGATATTTTAGACTAACTAAGCTATAGGAATCCTAGCTCAATGTATCGTTGAGCTCAAGAAATCATCAACATAACGAATCGTGACTACTTTCGTCCAATTACCCTTTTTTACATTGTAATCGTGCATGATCCACAAATATGATTTATAGCACGTAAAGATAGCCTTCAGATGCACTCAACCACGAATAGTAACATTTTTTCACATAACTCGGTAGTTGTAGTATCGCTCGTGTGTTCCTCACTCTCCTAATCAAGAGAGAGATCTCACACAGATTCCGATCGGGCTAATATTACATTCGTTCCAGAATTTTTTGCTTGTTCGATTTTCGTCTCAAAATTTATTATATTTTCAATTTCGTCCCATAATTAAAGAAATTGTTCACATTTGAACGAATTCTCTGCCACCGAAAAAGTGTACGTGACTGTCACGTGAAATCACTTTTCGTCTCATAAAATTTCGCTCGTTCGATTTCGTCCCAAAATAAAGACATCCATGCCGGTGCCATGTTAATTAAAATCGGCTGGAATTAAGTTGGTGTCACGTATACTTTTTCGATCTATTTGCTCATCAACGGTGGAAATTGGTTCAAACGCGAGCAATTTCTTTAATTATGGGACGAAACTAAAAATAAATAAATTTTGGGACGGAAATTGAACGAACATAAAGTTTGATGCATTATTGGCCAGAAAAGCGCTCATGATTGTCACGTGAAATCACTTTTAGACCTATAACCATTAACTCGTCCCATTTTCGTTCAAAAAAAAGTGAGAATCGGCCGAAAGTTAGTGTCACACGACACTCATGTGTGCTTTTTCAATCGATTTGCTCATCGGCAGTAAATGACATCAGATTGTTATGTAATCTTTTCACTTCTTATTGTTTTGATATGGCAACCAGAAATAGGGCAAATTTAATAGAATGCGGTACTATTCATGCAAATCTACTTCTATTATAAAAGTGTGAGTTGTTTCTTACAAAATTTGATTTGCCTATTATATCCTTAATGAATTTTAATTTTTAAGGTTAGTTTGGTAACTATATCTTTAAAATTTTATTTATAAACTATATCTTTGAAATTTTTTTTATATAGGTAGACAAAATTTGATTTGCCTATTATATTATTAATGAATTTTAGTTTTTAAGGTTAGTTTATTAACTATATTCTCAAAGTTTTATTTATTTGGTTAGAGCTCTATATAGTTCATCTATCAATTCATAGATAGGATACCCTAAAAAAATTCATGTAGATTATATATAATTCATCTAATGGCATAAGTTGAACCTACATATTAACCATATTCTATATATAAATCTTTTTTATTAATATACATAACATTATTATTTTTATTTATTTTATTTTTAAGTTTCTTTAAAAATTTCTTATCTCTTTTATAATAAGATTCGTTTATATAATTGTCAAAAAAAAAAAAAAAAACTATAGAAAAAGAAAAAAATCATTAATTAGCAAAATTTTAATGCTAATTTAGTAACTTTATTTTTTAAAATTTTATTTATTTAGTAAGATTCATTTTATAATTGAAATTCATCTCTCAAGTCTCAACTTATGAAATTTTCTATCACATTTAATATTATATATAGTTCGACTGATGATATAAGCTGAACCTAAATATTCATAATATATTATTATTTATTTGTGGTAAAATACATTATATTCTTTTTATTTGTTTATATTTTATTCGATTCTTCATAAATTTCTGATAATTTTCTAATTGTTTCTTCTATAATTGAAGAGAAAGGAAAAAAATCGATTAGCACAAATGTAATTACAATAAGTAAAATTACTTTAGTATATGATTCTCAAGATATTGAATGTATTTATAAGAAAATTATAGAAATTTAAACATATTATAGGACTTTAGTAACTTCAAAGTTTGACTTTTTTACTAGGATAATGATTCGAAGACTTTTAATTTCGAATAGTGGTACTTTAGAGTTATTTAGATATTATATATTTGCAAAACTATTAAGTTTTGGTGTTTTCATGGTGAAAAAAATACTAAAAGGTTTTACGATTAGCAACAACAAGAAAAAAATTATACACATAAAAATTAGAACAATTGAATAATAGTGAAAGTTCTTATTTATCATTTTTCATTTTAGAGATATTTTTTATTTTTAGTTTACTTTTTCTTTTTAATTTAGGTACGTAGTTATAATATATATACTCATTCTACAAAAAAAAAAAAAAAAAAAAAAAAAAAAAAAAAAAAGGAAGAGAAGAATTGACAGGACAACTATAGTATATCATATTCCTTTTATTTACTCTTAAATTTTGTGAATCGATCTTTCTCCTTTCTCCACAATTGTAAAAGAATCCAATTAGAAGAACTATATGAAATTTATGAAGAACCGAAGAAAGTATATTAAAAAATTAAAAGTAATATAATATATATTACTAAAAAGGAATAAGAATATAAGATATTATGAATATTAAAGTACTTTAGTTTATGATTCTCAAAATATTAAATAATTGAAATATATACAAAAGATATATATATATATATATGTATAAAAAATTATAGAAAATTAAGCATAGTTTAATAGGAGTTTAATAGCTCCAAACTTTGACTTCTTTGTTAGGATAATAACCACAAGAATCTTAACTTGCAATAGTGGTATACAACAAAGATATTTAGGTACTAAATGTTATATTAAGTTTTTGTGTTTTCATGGCGAAAAAGTACTAATAGATTTTAGGATTAGCAACAAGAAGAAAAAACAATATACATAAAAATTAGAACAATGAATAATATTGAAAGCTCTTATTGATTTAATTTATCATCTTTAATTTTTTGGAGATAATTTTTTAGTTTACTTTTTTTAACTTAGGTACGGTACGTAACTATAACATATATATACTCATTTCAATAACTACAACAAAAAATATGTTGACAAGACAATGATAGTGTATTATATAATATTTAATTTACCACAATCATGAATGACTCAAGATTAATGATACTTATATGATAAAATATTTAAAATATGTAAAATGTAATAGTTTAATATGATTTCAATAGTTATACGTTTGACTTCATAGTCGAATAATAGACACAAGATTGTCGACATATGATTGTACTTATATTTTTTTATTATATAAAAGTGATTGAAAGTTAAATTTAAAAACTGTCATTAAAGAATTTTTGGAAAAAATAGATGAGATTAAATTAAATCTTTTAGTCTATTTAAAAAATGTAAATATTATATGTCAGAACAATATGTAAATGATTCACAATGATTTATATTACTATATAAATTATTAACAAATTCTTACATAGTATTTGGTCATAAATAAAACAGCAAACTCTTATTATAAATATAAATTAGAATAATACTTATCTAATAGTAACAATTTATTTGTCGAAATTTGAATATTATAAATTTGTTACTTGCAATAATCTCCCTAAATTTCTAAATTATTGAAGTATCAATATTACAACATTGAGAAACAATAATAGAATTTATATAAGTTATCTAATGAAAAATAAATTTGAATATATAATATTTAGACTAAAGCGTAAACTATTGAATTGATCAAGAGTTAGAGCATAGTAACTTAAACTTCATTATAATATAAACTTGAAGCAAGTACTAAAATCAAAGAATAAAATGACTTGCATGTGAAATTAATGCTAAGATTATATTTTAAAATTGACTTTTGAGTGAGTAAAAAGATATGTTAGGAAATTGTATGTGTTTTTGTGTATACCACTTTATCAAAGTCCAACAATAGAAAATAATGTCAAAACAATTGAATAAGAACTATATGATGATAAAATGAATATAGAAGTGAAAAAATGCATTATGAAGAAAGATAACACAAACTTATGAATAGACGTTATTATTAGTAGATATAACTTTATTAACATAATAAATAAAATTATATAAAAAAAAACTAGCGTAAAAATTATAAATAGTAAAGGGTCTAAGTGAATTTTCATTATAAAAAAAAATTATAATAGACGAGTCTAGGTAATATAATAAAAAAAATCAAAGGATAAACTAATATGATAGAGTCAGACATATTACAATATGAGAAAAGAATACAAAAACAAAAATTAAATATCTATATTATAGGTAGATGTACATACAAGTTAATTCAATGTAGTATTTCAAAATTTGGATTAAACTAGGCATACGTTTAGCCAAACTATTTAAATTTAGATTAAACTAGCAATATATATGTTTTCACGCTAAATTTCTTTGTATGAACATTACTAAGTAAATATAAATCGAATTATTATGCTTGTAGGAAATGAGATTATATATTATATTTAATTTCAATGATTTAGAAGAATGAAATCGATATACTTCATAAGTAACATTTATAAACATTACAATAAGGGAAAATAATAATTAATTTACGAATTTTATTGAATTATAAAAGTATACGATAAAGTCATATATGTGTGTGTGTATATATATATATATATAAGATGAAAAAGATGGAGGAAAGCGGTAAAAGTAGCTTATATATGAAATCAGTAAAAGACTTATATGAAGATATAAAAACTATAAATGTATCGGTAGTGATGTTGTGTAAATTTAAATACTGTTGGTCTATATAATTGATCGATTTTATTCAAATAAGTCTATAAGTTGAACATATATCATTTTTAATCACATACCTTACACACCTACATAAATATATACACTAATGTAATACTTTTAATAAGTGATGTAATTTTAGTAGACCAAAGAAAAAACTGTTATGCTATAAAATTGGAGAGAGACATAAAAATCACAAGGTTTATAATAATTGGAATTTAAACCGTGAAATTTTAGTGTACTAATAAGAGAAATAATAAAATGGAAAACATAAAAATTAGTGGACATGAATAGTTGCAATTCTTTTAAATATTTAAGATCTAACATTAAACAAATTATTAAACCAATAAAAATATTATATATATATTTTTAAGCATATGTAATAACTTGATAAATGAATTTACTATGCTATATAAATTATAAGGTACAATAAAGAATAAAAAAGAACGATAAAGAAATAATGAACTAAGTTGTACTGTGAATGATTCAATTATACTATGTGAATGAGTATCGCATAATTAAACTAAAACATGCTGAAAAATAAAGAAAGTGAAATGTGAATGTTAATATTAACTTGACAATAGATTAGAAAAATAATTACGTCAAATAGAGCATGGTATACCCTAAATAAAAAATAAAATATGTATGTGTGGTTTAAACATGTATATATAAGACTTTTAAATGGATGTGCAATGTTTGAAAAAATTAGGAGTATTTCACTATAACTAAATAAGAAATTAAAGACATTACAAATTAGTTAACACATTTATTATATTTTATATAGATTGTAGCATGTGTCTTGATTGAAGATTGTAAGACACTATGTATATAGTCAACCTTCCATAAAAAATATGATTTTATTTGTAATTATACTATAGTAGAATTTTTATTTTAAATCACATAATCTTTAAATTTCGACGTTGCATTGAGAAAATAATTAAGGAAAATTGAAATAAGCAATCTTAAATCTATATGTAAATTATATTAAAGAGGGTTATACTTAATAATAATAAAAAAAATTAGAAAATAACTTTCATAACAAAAGTTGGATGGTTGACCTTGATACTTAGTTGCTGGAAGTTTTTCCTCACATTAAAATATGTAAAGAATTTCATGTGTAAATGTATATTGAAATCGAAATTATTTATTAGAGAATTATAGAGAAGTACATTAGGCCTAATATTTTGTGTGTATATAAACAAATAATTGACTTATGGATGTCAGTTGATGATATAATGAGACAATTAAAAATGTATTTTTCTTCAAATGCCAGTGATTTGGGGCAAAACATAAAAATATATGCCTCATTATTCCATATATAGTTTTTCAATCATCGTATAACTTTATTCAAGATATATTAATTAATGATGATCGAGTCTGTTTATAATAAAAAGTAAACAATAATTTGAATAAATCAAACTTTACATGTATAATAGAAAATTTTGTAAGACTAAATATTTCTACAATATATCATGGTATGTCATTTTTTACGAATCTTTTAACGTTAATTATTATAACTTATTTATTAAGACTAAGGTTATTTAATTTTTTTATTTTTCTTTTGTGATTCTTTTAGTTTTTAGTTGATTCAAAATTATATTTGTTCAATGGATTAATTTTTATTACATTGAATAATCCGAAGTTATGTATATATATTATAGTGATCACAATGTACAATTATTTTATGGTCAAATTAATTTTTTTATTAAATAATAGTAAAAAATTATAGTCATGTCCAACGCACGTGCGTAGTGCTAGTATTAAAAAAATAAGTGTTTTATCAATCTAAGTTAAGTAAATTTTCTTTTTTAATTCATGTGATAGTCGCCTCTCGCGGCGACTTTAATATTTTTTTCTTTTTTTCTTTTAAAATCGTCCATGGCATGTGCGATTTTTACTTATTTATTTATTTATTTTTTTTGGATCGGTTTTTTGTGTGCAGTGGTATTACATGTGAGCAATAAAGGGTGCTGAAAGGGTGGTTCAGCATGCATGAAGTGCAGGAAGCCTGCAATGAATTGTCGAAATCATCTTTAATAAGATTTGTCTTCTTTTACATCTTTTACTCCTTCTCACTTCATTCCACCGATTCTCTTCTTCTATAAATCAAGCTAGTCAAAAATATTTCACTCTCTCATCATTCTTCAGTTGGTCACAAGTTCGTTTTTCTCTAAAACTTTTTATTTCAGCAAGTTCGTTTTGCAATGTAGCAAGTCCAAATTATGATCAGAATTTTATGGGGAGATAACACGTCGATTGATAACTTTAGGATTAGATGTGCAAGAGGGATCTCAACCGACAACTAATGCATCTATCGAAACTTTGGTGGGTAAACAACTTCCTATTGACTATATGTGTATATAAATAAAAAAATGTTTACATTTCATACTCATATATGTAAATTTGCAATCATCATTTTTAGGAAAGGATCGTTGAGACAATGCATCAATTAGCAGTTGGGAGAGGAACTATATGAGGGAGCCGACCAGAAGGTCTTTTGAGGAGTTATATCAGAAAGCGAGGCATTATTTTCATGATCAGCGACCATCCTACCATCGGCCACAGCCACACGCACAACACCAACGTGATGGGGTTTCCATGCCATATGACGCGGACCAACATGGAAGGAGGCATCGTATGTCTACACGGACTAACTTCAGACAGAGAGTTGATGCGACTACCTCGCGTAACCCCCATCCATTTAGGTATGTGTCAAGCGATCTACCAGGACCTTCACAATATGCCGTTCATGAGCATCCAAGAGTGGATATGCAATCAACATACTATGTGCCTGCAATGGTGAACGAACAAGATTTTTTCACTCCTCATTGTGATTTATTGCAATTTGATCAGTCCTTCACTTCACTATTGGAGTTCGGCCACTACACAACGACTGAATCAATTTTTCCTCCGCAACCAGATTTGGCAGGTCATCGAGGACAGTTTAATACGTCTCCGACCCCATATTCAGGCCAAACTTCATCTTCATCTGGTCGACCAACATTTAGTCTTAATATCGGCCCACCAGATGATGGTCAAACACAATACGCCCAAGACACTGAATTCGATGTCAATATCGAGGAACGAAGAGGGAGAGCTAAACGAAATAGAAAAAAAAACTCGTTGTGGAACTGGCCATGAGTATTAGAACTGCTCTTTTTAAGTTAGATACTAGTAGTATTCCCGTGCGATGCACGGTTTGTAAATGTAAATGAATAAATAATAAGAATTTATATGTTTATATAATTTTAATATAATAAAATATCACAACCAATTAATATATAATAAAAGATGAAAAAATATATATATATCTTAATGAAAGAGTAGTCAATGAAAAGTATTGAAACATTAAAAATATATAGATTTGAGTAAGGTATAGAATATTCATATTTATTTTTCTTAATTTATGAATATCTCTATCATCCTTGTATGGAGGTGGTAATGTTGATCATCTTGTACAAAAGATGAGTGTATATATGTATATTTATAATTTTATGATAAACATTTATATTTATCCAAAGTATCTATATTTTTTTATTTTTTCGAATATAGTGTTCAAAAAAAATTCAAAAGCTTTTAATGAGTACCAATAACGCTACATTCTAATTTTATTAATTTTCATTTGTGGCACAACACACTAATAATTTACCCACATAATCAACCAACAAAAAATGATTTGTCTTTAATTTATTTATACAATATGCTGTCAAACTATAGATCAATAATAGATGACTAATTTAATTTATTATACAAGAAAATCACATTAGAAATGAAAATATATATTTTTTATTTCAAAAAAATAGAATATTTTTTTGAAAAAAATAAAATGTTGAAAATTATAAAACATTTACTAAATAATTCAATTTTTATATTTTTATATGATTAAAAAAATTACTAAGAAAAATAATTAATAAAAAAAATGAAACAAAATTCAAATTACATTAAATATAAAAAAGATCATTAGGGGTTTATTTGATAAAATTGTACTAAATCTATTTTTTGGTTTTAATTTTTTGCTTTATTTATTTGTTTTTCCATTCTAGGTATGAATATATTTGAACATAATTTTTATATGCATAATTGATACTACACAAATTAAAAGACACATTAAGTGAACATAAAATTAAATAGAAGAAGAATGGGTACAACAAACACAATACATAGGATTTTAGAAAGAAAAAAAATATATTTTTGCCAACAAAGTTACTCCCATCCCACTCTCTTCCTCACATTTTGGCTCCCTCCCCCTATTTTAGATTCTAGATAATTCTGTTGATTTCTCTCACACAATTTTGGTCAGACTCTCTCTCACAATTTCACAATTGTTGGTCTCTCTCTGTTACTCTGGTGGATGGTGATATCGCATCCCTTCTTCTTGAGTTGCTTTGGATCTCTTAGTCTTCATACCAAATAAAATTATTTAAAGAAGAGCAAAATTTGGAAGTAGACACAAAATTTGGCTAAATTAACAGCTTAATTAATGTTGATTTTAATGAAAAAATAAATTGATTGTGCGGAAGGGTTCGGATCTTTTTGGGAAGGTTGTGTGAGTGTCTCCTTTTATAGACTTGGACAAATTAAGCTGATTGTGGGGGACTTAGGGAGTGTTTTCATTTGTTTAACTTTTGAAGAAGTGATTAAAATAGAGATTGTGGTAAAATTACTTACAATCAAAAGTAGATAGTGTTTGAGAATAAAAGTGATTTTGCTCAAATAAAAAAAGGTGAAGTGTTTGGTGTTTAAGAAGTTTTTAGCTTATTTGAGAGAAAAAACTTCTATTTATTTACCAAAATACAAAAAGTTGGAATTTTTTATTTTTTTTTTACTTTTAACTTTTGGCCTAGAATCAGTTTTATTAAAGTTGAAACAGTTTTCCCAAACACTCCAAAACAACATTTCCAAGTTATAACCTAAAAAGCACTTCGGAAAAACAATTGCAAATATCCTCTTACTATTGATTTGAGATATTAATTGTGCATAAATATATTTTAGAATATATATATAGATTTATCTCCAAAGAAAATGTTTTATACCAAAAATAATATTTTCCAAAAATGGCAAGGAAAATTTGGGCGGGAAAATTTTTAAGTTACTATTTTGGGTGGATTTTGTTATTATATAGATATAGATATAGATTTTGTTACTGACTACCTTTTTCTCTAAGTATTAACAAAAATATTGAATTTTTAATTTCATAACGATTATATACGAGGTGTCTTAAATAAAAAATAAAATTATTAAACGACATGTGTGATCCTGATTAAATAATAAAAAAGAAAAATTACTAATGACAAATGAGACTCTAATGAAAGACCTTGTGGAAGAAATAGTCCATTTTCTATTATAAAGGAAATTGTTTCTTTTCAAAAAATTATTAACAGAAGCTGATTTAATAGAAAAACCGATCCAAAAAAAAAAAAAGAGAGAGAGAGAAAGTCGCTCATGCCAGGGACGACTTTCAAAAGAAAATATTAAAGTCGTCTCTGCGAAAGGCGACTATCACATGAATTAAGAAAAAAAAATTAACGAAGTCGCCCCTGCAAGAGGCGACTATGAACAGTGGCTGTCAGATTTTTGGAGAGTCGGCTTAGATTGATAAAACCAAAAGAAAAGCACTTATTTTTTTAATATTTACGCGAACAGTACCGCATTCTATTAAATTTGCCCAGAAATAGCTTAATTTGTTCTTCTAACCGTGCTGCCATAGCAATTTCGAGCATCACTCTCAGGAATATCCCCTGTTTTCAAGAGGATGTTGCAGCCAATTGACTATACTTCGGTTATAATTTTAAAATTTATCATCAATACATTATTATAGTTTGAAGGATAAAAAAAAGACAAATTCTCTAACCAATACATATCACAGTCGTCCATCCAAAAACGAAAATGTATGTATAATTATATATATATAATTATACAGGGATGGAGGGGGGTCGTGGTCACCTCCCTTGAACTTCAAAAAGAATTTACACGTAATTTTGTTAATAATTTTCATTTATCTTTAATATATAAAAATTCACACCTCTTGATTTTTTAAAGTTCACCCTCTTTAACTATAAAATTTCGTTTAAATTATGATATAGGTAAAAAACATTCTCCCCTTTAAAAACACATATATAATTATAAAGCACATAACAGATATTACAACCCCCTCCTAAGTCAATACCTTCACTACTATTTGAAGAAAACAAAAGTACATACAGCAACGAAGAACATTCGTGTACAATGAAGACATATTCCATTCATTTTATTCGATCTAAAGCAAGTTACTTGATACTCGATTTAAGATCGCTCATCAAAAGTTCGTTTAAGCTATATTCCATTAAAGGCATTAAATACGTTTTAATATATTCTTATGTTTGGTCAAATCTAAATCCCGATTTGAGTTCGAGCTCAGTAGGTTAAAAAATGTTAAAACTTAAAATAAGTGTAATAATGTCAACTACTCGAGCTTCACTCGTATTCGGCTAGATAAAAGTTCGACTTGACTAATAATTAAATAAGTTCAAACATAACATTAAATACTCGACAATATTTCAAACAAACTTAAATAATAGTACGTTCGACTCGACTTATTTACAATCCTAGCTAAGGTTATTCGAAAACATTTTACTAAAAAATTGTAATATTATAATAAATAAATAAACCGAATAAGCTCCCTCTATAAGTTCAGTCAGGGCTATGGCCCTTCACAACGGTAACAGGAATTGAAGCATTGTTCACAACAAAGTTGCTAACACTGCCCATAAGAACCCTGCAATGTTTGAAATCAAATAGATCTTCCATTAGGAGACAAGATAATCAAAGCACAAACAATTACTGTCTTACACGCACTAAAATTATTTTTGGTCAATATTTTAAAAAATGGTAGACGATCGAGGGGAAGACTAGATCCGAGCGTCTAATCAGGATATAAACGGAGAAAATTAGGTTGTCGATAATAGTCTAGCGCCTAAGCGGGTCTAGTCGGAGCTAGACGGTGAGTTTTAGAATAAAGTTTTTCGCCCCATAACTTTCCACTCTTTCGATTTTCGTCCCAATTTTTTTTTTCAATTTTATTCCATAATTAAAAAAATCGTTCGCACTTGAACCAATTTTCGCGCCGATAAACAAATCGGCTAGAAAAACACACATAAAACCAACTTCTAGCTGATTTTAATTGACGTGGTACCGATGCTGATATTTTTTTGGGACGAAAATTGAACGAGTGTAAAGTTATAGGACAGAAAGTGATTTTACGTGACAGTCACGTGTACTTTTCCAGTCGATTTGCTCATCGGCGGCGGGAATTGTTCCAAATACGGTTATTTCTATTATTATAGGATGAAATTGAAAAAAAAAACAATTTTTTGGACAGAAGTTGAACGAGCAATTTTTTTATTATGTGATGAAATTGAAAAAATAACAATTTTTTGGATAGAAATTGGACGAGCAATATGTTATGAGACGATAAGTGATCTTAGCTCTGTCTTGTATTATTTGCTTCCCCAAAAAAAAATCGTGTTTTTATAGGTTCTTATTTTAAAACGGAGGGAGTAACCGACCGTACCTTTTGAGTTTACCAAGACCTCTATTACCGATGACAAGAGAGTCGAGAGGAATTTTATCAACCGCTTCACAGAGCTTCTCACGAGGATCACCCCAGAAGATTTTCAACAGCACAGTTATCTGCTTTCAAGAAAAGTACACAAGTGATTGATGAGCTTAGAAAAAGCACTTTTAAGCTTTTAGCTTAAGCAGTGGTTGCGTTTGCTTATTTTAAGTAGTTTTCTGCCTTTGATTTAAATTCAGTTAAATAAGAATGTTTGCATAGATCTACTTCTACTGAAACTTAGCATATTTAAGTTAAAATCTCGTAATAGAGGAAATGCTACTTCAAACTGCTTCTCAGTAAAAATTGTCATAAAAAGTGATTATTTTGCAAATACAACTTATGAGTTTACTACAATTACTTTTTCCTCAAATGCTACCCACTTTTAATTTTAAGCAATTTTTACAATCTCTAATTTTAATCACTTTCTTAAAAGCAACCGCAATCACTCCCTTAGAAAAGTATATTTGAGTGTTTTTCCTTGCTTCAACTTTTGAAGAAGTGATTAAAATAAAAATAGTGGTACAATTATTTATAAGCACAAGTAGGTAAGTTTTGGAAATAAAAGTGATTTTAGTCAAATGTAAAAGTTGATGTGTTTGATATTTAAGCGACTTTTAACTTCAAGGGAGAAGAAAAACTTCAATTTACGTACAAAAATACCAAAAAGTTGAAAAAAAAAAATTACTTAGTTTTAGCTTTTGTCATAAATTTGCTTTTATTAAAGTGCAAGTTGCAATTTTACTAACACTCAAAATTACTTTTTTCAAGTTAAAAGTTGAAAATCATTTAGAAAAAGCTTTGAGAAACATCCCTTTAAATACCTGTTTATGCTTCAACAATGATATAAAATAATTTATTTTAAGCAGAAACTGAAAGTAAGTCATTACATGCTCTTATGTCTTGAAAATACAATTTCTGTTTAAGTAATTTTTTTTTTAAATAATACAACTTTTTTTTCATATATATAAATTACTTATTATTACAAACATTATATATTTTTAATTAAAAGTAATTTTTTAACAATATCTAAACTTAATCGCAAACAATCCCTCGAACCTGAAAGATTATCTATCACATGAGACTGTCACCAAACTAATTTTAATGAAAAAATTGCACATTTTCCTTCTTTTTTAAATGTGCTTTTGTCCCTTTACATACTTCGCATTATTCTTGTCCTTTGTTACAACCAGGGGCTGGAGGTGGCAAAATTCGCCAGGCATAATAGGCCGAGCTGGTTATATATAGACGGTCGGGAACCTAGGAATTTTAGTCCAATGTACTATCGAACTTACAATGTCAGATCTCATTTGTCAATGACCCGACACGTCACTAACCGACCGGCCCGACCCGACAATCTTAGTATATTCTAAGAGGCGGATGGGCAGCAATAGTCTCAATAATTTCCATGTTGATTGAATTTTGGTTCGTCCCGACATAAGGTATTGGCTCGACAGACGGGGCTGGAGAAACACAGTCCAATTGCCAGCTCTATCTACACGCTTAGTTTTGCTTACCCGATAGTTTTGACTTCATCACTTATACCTAGAGGTGACAATTCGGTCCGCATGACACAGTCCAACTCATCGGACAGAGTTGGACCGGTCCAAAATTCTATTGAGCTGACAATTATTGAGCCCAATTTCTTTAACTATACAAAAAAGATTTGGGTATAAATATTTTAATTTCTTTTGTTATTATTGTTATTGTTAATTAAGCTTTAAACAAGCTTGTTGCGAGTCAATCATGTTCAAGTTTTGTTCTTTTAGGCTCCGTTTACTTTGATAGATAACCTAAGATAATGACATTTTATCCAGCTTCATCTAGTGTTTACCTTGGTGAAAATAAAAAGTCAGGTTATCCTTCCGACCCGACATAAAATGTTAAAATTCGGATAATAAACCTAAGATAATAATCTAGACTCTCTCCCTAGGATAGTTTACCCAATAATTTAAGATAACATTAGCAAAATTACATTTTTATCTCTTACTACTCCTTTCTTTTCACAAACTTAATTATTAAAAGGGACGTTTAGGTAATATCACCCTTATTCAAGCCTCCATATATTACAGAGTAAAATGCGGGTAAGGATAGTTAATATTCGTATCCAGAATGTTATATGTTATAATAAATGTTGAAAGTGGATACAATTTATATCTTATATTATGAAGTTATCACGTCAGTCTAGATAATTATTTATCTTTATTTATCAAAGTAAACGAAGTCTTGTAAAACAAGCTAAAAAAGTTATTCATTTATCCAAATAAGCGAGATCGTTAACGAATATGAATGCAAACAATTACCTCTTTCTGCCTGGAAACAGTGGTGACGATATCCAGTGTTTCGGGATCAGGTGATAGGCCGTACTTCTTCATGATAGCAGAATTCGTGAAATCGCTCAAAGGAATCAAAGCTAGAAACAGTAGTTGAAATTCATTAGGTGCTATTGAATAATTAAAGAAATTGCTTCTATTTGGATTAACTGCAAAAGAACGTGTGACATCAAGTTTCAGCAATTTTAATTAATGTGTCATCGACATTGATATTTCTGTTTGGACGAAAATCAAATGAGCAAAATATTTCGAAAAACGATTTCACATGTCAGGTGCACTTTATCTATCAATTTGTATGAAAATTGATCCAAATACGAACAATTTTTTTAATTATGAGATAAAATTAAGAAAAATAAATTGTAGACAAAAATCAAACCAACAAAAATATATGTGACCTTTTTAGCCCGTTATTCACATGCACCAAAATTAAAAAGTTGAATCAATATAAATAAAATAAGAAAGAGATGCAAAAAATCATACAAGCATGTGTGTGCGTGCAAATCCATGATAGGTTTCAGAGATGAATCAATACACATACCATCAAACACACATGTGGGTTGTAGAATCCATGATAGGTTCCAGTTTAATTTTACACAATCACACGTAATTAAGGTGGTAGGAATCGCTAGGCGCTATTTGACGGTGGAGTGGAGCCTAATAATTGGGTCCAGGCGGAGCTAATTGGAATGTAGGTGTAGCTAGGCGTAGGGAAATCGAAAAATAATATAGGCGGCTCGTGAGAACCTAGTGCCTAGACGGAATTAACTGAAGCTAGTCAGAAATTTTTGCAACAGATAACAAACATACCAGCACTATATGCAATTAGTTCACACGCACCAAATTACGTAAATAAATATGAAAGAGCTGATTTATGTTATTGACCTTAAAGAAATTGCTCACATTTGAACTAATTTTTGCTACCGATTAGGAAATCAGCTCGAAAAACATACATCACTGCCACGTAAAATCACTTTCGTCTCAAAATTCCACTCGACGTCAGTGTCGGTGCCACGTTGATTAAAATCGGCTAGAAGTTGATGTCACATTCCCATGCTTTTCCGACCATTTTGCTCCAAATACGAGCAATTTCTTTAATTTTGAAACAAAATTTTATTAAAAAAAAAAAAAAAAAAAAAACAAAACAAAATTTGGGATGAAAATAGAACAAACAAAAAGTTATGAAATGAAAATTAATTTCACGTGACAGTTACATCCGATTTGCTTATCTACGGCGGAGATCAATCTAAATGCAAACAACTTTTTTAATTACGGAATGAAACTAAACGAATAACAAATTTTGAGACCAAAATCAACCGAGCGAAAAGATACAAGAGGATAGAAATGAATCAATACCCACAATCACACATATTGCGATTAATTCACACGCACTAAATTACGAAAATGAAATATTGAATAATAATAAAAAAAATAGAGAGAGATGCAAAAGCTAGGGTTCGATTGGTGCATACGCGAACCAGTTGTTTCCCTGAGCTACATCTCGCCGGATTTGTAATTCTTTTCGGTTTTGTCCCATAATTAAATAAAATGCTTGTGTTTGGACCAATTTTGTTGTCAATGAATAAATTGGTAGAAAAAACATAGATGACTGTCAAATGAAACGATTGGGACATAATAATTGTAGGATAGAGGATCCTTACCTAACTAACCGGCATTCCTTTTTTTATTTTGGATGAAAATGGAACGAGCACATATTTATGTGATGAAATGTGTTTTTACTGATCGTCACATAGTCTTTCCAGCTGATTTGCTCATGAAAAGTAAAAATTGATCCAAATACGAGCAAAATCAATTTGTTCATGGTTGGCGAAATTGGTCCAAATACGAGCACGACATTGAAAAATCAACAAAGGAGTCTTACTTTTGTGCAATGATTGCATTTTTAACTCTTGGATTTTACACAATGTCATCATAACCATTGATCCATTTAAAATTATAAAAAAAATAGTAAAGGGTGAAAATGGACTTTCTCACAAACCCCCTCCCCAATAAAACACAATTTTCAATGCAGCTCATTCAAAATCACTTATATATCTCTCTCTCAGTTTCACGTCACTATTACAGCCAAGTCAAGAAGACCTCCATTTCTCCATAGCTTGGTACCTCAGAGCAAACGCCCCCCCTCCCCTCCCCTCCAAACTTTCTTGCTCACCCAAAATCTTAATTTTATGTCTAACTCTAGCCGGGCTTCGTCCAAAAATTTTTGGTGCTAGATTTACATTACCTATTAGGGTAGTGAACGAGGGGATCGGCCTGTGAAATTCGCGAAGGCGTGACTTGGTTGAAGACATCAAATCTCCGGAACGCGGCTGCGTTTGAAGCCGACGGCTACGAGGTATATTTACCAAGGCACAAGTACGGAGTTTGGTCTTCCTATTCATCGGTCATCGAATTAAGAAAAGACCGGCACCAACACATACCCATCCAACAAAAAGTTAATCACCACCATCACTTGAATCTCACCTAAAATGTACAGTCTGGAGGATAATCCGAAAAAAAATGTGTAATATTCTATATTGTTGTCTCTGAAAATGTGCCGACTACAACGTCGTTTCCAACAAAGAAATAATAATGGAGAAGAAATATAATACAGGAAGGGGGAGGAGAGGACAAAATATTACTATTAATCTTCCCCAAAGAAATTCAACGGTGATAGCTGTGATGAAAATTAGGTGGAGAAAGAAGAGAAATAATGCAAAAGGACAAAGTGTAGAAATTGCCTAAAATATTTAAATAAGTATGGCCCACTATAAAAACAAAAGTACATATATACTCCAATGGTTGCACATGTGCAACAATTGCATGGAAGAATGACCCCAAAGTTTAAGGCGAAAATCCAACGATCAAAAAGTTATGCAATGAAAAGTGATCATTTATACATGCATGATAGAAACCTCATTTCGTTGTGTTGGTTGAAAAGACGTTCTCCCCTCTCTCTTACTTTCTCTCTCTAAAAGGGGATCTCTAATCTACACTCTCTCCCCCTCCCTCTTTGCCGGTCCGGTTCTTCTTCCCCTCTCCCCTGCTCCGATCAGTCCCTTTCCGGCGACCCCTGGGTCGTCGGAGAGTCCTCCATCTCTCCATCCTTCAAATTTTATGTTCTCCCCCTTCTTAGACTTTCCCTTTGTCCAATGGAGTACTCATGAGCTTACTTTCTCAAAAGGACAGATGATGTTGGAGATTGCTTGGAAGGTCTTGTTGTTCAAGAAGATTGTCGTGGACGGAGCCTTTGTGACATGGATGTTGAAACGATTCGGGATCGGCTATAAGAAGAGTGCGGCTATGGTGAAGAGGGAGAGGACCCTTTGGTTACTTGGGTTTGTTTTGCTGTTTTTATTGTCTGTGGTTTCATTTTCTTTTTGTTTGATATCCATATTTAGATGTAGGGTGCTTTGACCAGTGCAAACTAGATTTGGTGTTGATATTAAAATCGTATTTAGATTTAGGATGTTTTGCACCAGTGTAGTCTAGATCTGGTTTTGATGTTCTTTCTTTTTTCTTGTTCAATTTTTCTTTTGGGAACGTTCGAGTCTCCTTCGGTGGGAGTGACTTTTCTCTTTTTCTAGAAATGGATGAGTCAGAGCCCACACATTTAAAATGATGCTTTGAGATTTCCTTTGGAAATATTCATAGTCATTTGACTACGACATATTTCTTTTTGTACTCTTCTTCGGAGGCTTTTTATTTATAAAATTATTGTTCAAAGTTAAAAAAAGAAATACATGCATGACAGGTTTCAGAGATGTATGTGTGCACAAATCCACGATAGATTTCAGTTTATATATACACAATCACACATACCAGCACTACATGCACTCAATTCACATGCACCAAATCTAGAAATAATCAAAATAAACAAATTAGAGAGAAATGCAAAAGCGAGGGTTAGATTGGTGCATACGTGAACCGGTGGTTTCCCAGAGCTGCATCTCGCCGGTTTCGTAATTCTTTTCAGGGCGCACTGTGACGAGAATCAGGTGATCTCCATTCCTGACGATGTTTTCTATTGCCCATTTCAGAGCTTTTCTGCTGCACGCAGAGAAATCCACCGCCACGCCTACTCTCCTCGTGTCCGCCATTGTTTCTCTCTCTAGAATTTCTGAGCTTTCTCTCTCTTAATTTGTTATGAGGATGAATGTTGTGAAAATAAGTGTGATCAACTACGTGTTTTAGTCGGAAATTACGGAGCTAAAATTAGGGTGGTGAATGGGTTGGGCTGTGGATTTGATGTCGGGTTGAGACCTAATTATTACACAATTTTTTCTTAACTCAACTTGATCCGCTCCGCTAATTCGAACTAAAAGAAAGGAAAAAATTCTTCTATATTCCTTTTATAGAAACTTAAAAACTGTCATAATATATTCGTATTTAAAATTTTAAAGAGCATTTAATGCATTTCAAACCAATATTTGCTCACTTTTTCTGCAGACGGTAACTAGTTTGGTCGGAAAATTACACATGCTCGGTCACTTGACAAAATTCTGGCTGATTTATTTATTTTTTCATTATTTTTTCTTTATTATGTTCCACTGAAGATTATGGTGGCAAGTATTAAAAATCGGCTAGAAAATATAATCAGGTGATTGGCATGTATCATTTTTCGATCAAATTAATCACTAGCGGCAAAAAATTACTAAATACAAATAAATTTTAAAATTACGTGCTGAAATTGAATGTTTAACTTGTTCTTGGATAAAAACTGCACAAGCAAAAATTTAGGGGACAAAAAATAACTTTAGCCTTAAACTTTCACATATAAAAGTTACATCAGAATATGCTCATTAGAAGTAGCAAAATTCCTTTAAAAACTTTCCAAAACACACCAAATAATCACACAAAACACTCACCTACAACAAATACAACCAATTCTTTTGGAAAATTCTCACCTACACGTAAGGATAGTGCCCCATACCATTAAATATACGATATATGAACGTAAAAGTAGCTTCTTTTACCTTTTTTGTCCATGTGTCGTGTATTCCGTAGTGTCAATAAGAAATTTACATTCTAGATCTTCTACTGAAAATGATGCAACAGATATGCAACTGACGCGAAAAAAATACCAGTAAAAAGAAAAACGAGCACCACCACACCCAAACTAAAACCAACAATTCCCAAATTAGACCTATGATATAAATCCCTAATTTTGACCCACCAAACATCCCTTTTCCTCCTCTCATGCCTACTAATTTGCTCACAAATTCCCCTATAGTAAAACTCATTCACATTTACATCAACATGTAACCTCTTGAAAAGAAACACAATCTCTCCTTCTCTATCATACCCATCAATGAGAATCTCCTTGTCTTGAAGCAACCTCACATCCCTTTTTGACCTGGTCGAAATAAAGATGAATTGTTAGGATATTATTTTTAATTTATTCATTAGTAGGGTTAAAAAAAATTCTAAGTTATTCAATTTGAGATAGTTCTTACAAGCTTGTTTAAATTATGTTCGATTAAAAATATCAAACAAGCTTGAATATACTTTTACATTTGATAAAATCTAAAATATAATTTTTTTAAGATAAGTGTAAATATATCAAACTACTCGAGCTCGATTAGTGTTCGGCTCGATGAAAGCTCGTGCAAACTCAATTGGCTTGATAACCAAACAAGTTCAAACATAATACTAAAGCTTAGTAATGTTTCAAATAATATGTTTGGCTCGACACAACTCATTTACAACCTTATTTCTTAGGGCATCTTTCGATTTATTTTCTTTTATGTATAATTTAGGATATTTGTTTTAAGGTGCTTGACTTGTATGACCAAACACACATTTTCACATTTTAAACGTATTCGATCAGTATCAACCGAATTAAAAAACCTAAACTTTTTTTGCTTGGGGGGGTGTATTTAGAGGAATCAGGGGGTTAATAGTAGCGTTCGCTATGGGTGGACCTATTAACACTCAATTTCCTCTAATAAAAAGTGATCGATCACTTGGCCAAAAAAATACAGTCTTATTTAATTACATCAGTCGAACATATTTCAAAGTGTTCGAGGAGTGTGACCGAACACGTCACTTTCACATTTTAAAGGTGCTCGGTCAGCATCAACCAACATTAATTGTGTTACCTGGCCAACTGCTCGAATAAGACGATGTATGACGTCACGTGTTTGGAGCATCCAGGCTGGCACTGTTCCATGGCAATGAGGTTTCTGAACAAGATCTCTGTATAAGAATGAATTTCCAAACATGGAATATTGAGTTTCCCATTATAGAAAGTTATGTTAGCTGGGCTTTGGGTTTGGCCCATTGTCTTTTCAACGCTTATTCCAACGTCTTGTAGATGTCTGGCCTGATGTATGTACGCGTGTCCAGCGCTGGACGGTATGAGGACCTGTGAACCTGTTGGTAGGAATAGAAACAAATTAAATAATTTAAATTCAATTTATAATGTTATCATTTAAGATGATTCAAATTCGAAAAGTTTGATTTCGAATTCGAATACAAATTAATCTTTTAAATTCGAATTCGAATACAAATGTAGTAGTATTCAATTCGAAGATTCGATTCATTTATATATCATATATTTAAAATTATTAATAAACATATAATACTAACTATATATTATATATAATATATATAACTATAAATTTAAAATAAATTTATATAGATTGTATATATTATTAACCGTAGTAATTGAAAAAATTAATATTCAAATACTTTAAAAATAAAAATACAAAAAAATCGAATCGAATTAGAATCATCTTTTAAAATTCAATTAATATTTAAATTCGAATTCGAAATCAAATTCGAGTTGATATTTACGAATTTGAATTTAGTTTCTTAATATTCAGTCCGTTTACGACCTTACCTGTTGGGAGATAATGTTGCCGGATCAGGTCCAGTAGGTGGTGTGCCTGAGGCCTAATGATTTCATGTGGGTGATTTGGGATTAATTTTTTGAAGAAATATAAAGCAAGCTCAATAAGGGAAATATGGTGGCAATTTTGAGGGATTGGTAGCACGTGATAGAGATGCTCAATAATGAAAAAGGGGATTTGATTCTCGAAGAAAACCAAATCACACCTAAGGCGAAATAGTTCTTCGTTTGTGGCAAAGGACGGGTCGTCTCTTCGCCTCAAACTCTTGACCATATAGACAAGAAAAAGCTCGATTATAAAACATCCGTCAAGCAACAACATTTCCACAAAGTGGTCACTAGTCATTTCAATTTTTTCGCCGTAGAATTTCCTTGCCTTGTGCTCTTGTTGCCTGAGGGCATCGATGCACGTGACGAGAGTTGCTTCCGCGTTTGGTTTTCGACTGAGTAATGCGTCGAGATATCGCCATTTTTGGTCTTGGAAGAGCTTGAGAGAGGCTTGGCCATTGTGGAAGGGGCCAATTGAGACTAATGATGGATGGTATTTTTCTTCATTTCCTTTGAAAAGTGATTCAGGGATTCTAGAGACAGAGTGTGATGATAGAGAAATGGATTCCATTTTTTGCTTGATTGAGGAGAAAAGAATATCTCCTTCATTCACTATGTCTATTGAGACATGTTCCTTTTTTGTGCTGCATTCCCCTACTTCCATCTAGAGAGAGAGCATAGGGTGAGCAAAAATCAGTTCGATTTCGGAAAGCAAAAATCGGATCAGTAAAAAGATTTGAAAATGAATTGAACAAATTTTCACTAGAACTAAATTCCAACCAAATCGAATTAAATCGGTTCGATTTGGTTGACTGGAATAAATTTCTATGTGAACGAATAGTTATAGTTAGATATACGACTAAGAAATATAAATGTTATGATAAATATAACGAACCAATTGATGCAAAGTAATATTTGTGCAGCGTTCCCCTACTTCCATCTTGAGTGTAAGAAAGAGAAGAGAGAGCACCGTTATCAAGTTTCCTGAAATTGAAGAAGCATCAATTAGGGGTAAGAAGAAATTGGTTCGGTGGTGAACTGATCCGAAAAGCGAAAATCGCGTAAAAGTATGAAATTAAATTAAACCAAACTACAACTAAAATCGAAATTCAAATGAACCGAATTTAATCGGCTTAGTTTAGTTTTAAATTTGGTTCACTCAAATAAATTTCTATTTGAATGAATATATATGACTAAGAATGCATTGTTCGGTTCGATTCGGTTATATTGCTGATTTCTTTCAAAATCGAACTGAACTAATAAAATCAAACTCTCTAAAACCTTAAACCGAACATCGAACATCGAATTATTGTTAGAAAACCCAGCCCAAATATTGAATTTTGGTTCTATTCGATCAGTTTATTTGATTAGAACCCATATTTGCTCACCTTAGCCTAAAAAAATCTTGTCGTGGTTCTTTTTTTAAAAGAAGAGCTTAGGAAATTATATATTACAATAGAAGAAATGACTAAAATTAAGACCATGTAAGCAGATTAAAGGACTAAAATCAAGACAATTGAATAAGATAAATGAAAGATAATAAAATAAAATAATTTATTAAAACTTACCAACATATCTTCCATTGATAAACTTAAGATCTAATCAGCAATACTTCATTAACTTACTGTATGGATTTGTGTTGTTTAGTACTTTTAAAGGCGCAAAGTAGTGTGTGAGAATCAAAGGTTGCTTGAAGAAGATGATAATTACAAAGTTAAAAGGATTTGCTTCAATCATAATCAAGGAATTATTATTAATGACCAAAAGTGAAGCATTTTAAGTGCCTGTTTAAGACTGAATAAGTAGGGCTGGCCGTTCAGAGAGGGGTCGGGTCAGGTCGGGTCGGGTCGTGTTCGATTTCGAGCCGTTTAATGTATGTATAAAAAATTAAATAATTGGAAGCATATAATTATTACATTTAAGATAAATTATTAATTTCATGCCATTTTGAGTTAAAATCGGGTTAGTCGAGTTTGTGTCGGGTTAATTTCGGGATTTTCTCAGTAAATTTGAGTCAGATTGGTCGAGTCCGTCAGTCGGATTAGGGATTGTTATCCCTAGTTTTTAGCTGGGGCACTGAAGCTACTCGATATTTGATCCTAGATTGTTCGTTAAAAGTGCGTTTGAATTGTGTTCAGTTAAAAATATCGAATAAGTTTGAACATACATTTTACGTTTGACAAAACCTAAAGTTCCGCTTGAGCTCGATCTTTATAAGTAAAAAATATTAAAATAAGTGTAAAAATGTCAAACTGCTCGAGCTACACTCATATTTGACTCGATTAAAGCTCGATTCATTTAATAATCAAACAAACTCATAAATTAAAAGCTCAATAATAATAATGTATGCAATTCGACTCGACTCATTTACAATTCTAGCTTCACAAAAGGATTACTTCCTAAACCTCTATACTTAATCAACGTCATTTTTATTGGAGGGAGGGGGGAGGGGGGGATTAAGGCTAATTTATGTCTACTCAGTTGGGTAGTATCCGAGGAGGATATTCTATCATTCAAGACCGCTCCTTGTATGAGGCAAAAGAGGCGGTCGCCTCAGGCCCAAAAAAAAAAAAAAAAGTTAAGGGCCCTAAATTATTTTATGATGCTATAACCTCCGGCCGAAGACTAGTGGTAGGTGGTCCCGCGGAGCTTACATATATATATATATATGCAAATATATATTATTTTTATTCTAGTGGCCCAATGGATAGAAATCTGACTTAAGGAGTTCGACGCTCGGCTTGGAAACTTTTTTGTTTGCCTTTTAGATATTTTACTATGGGCCCACTTTTTTCACCTTCTTTTAATTGCAACTACGGGCTTTAGTTTTTTTAGTTAAGCCGGCCGCACGGGCCTAATGCTACTCCCTCCGTTTCAAAATAAGTGACGTTTTAGAATGAAAGAGAAGAATTAAGAATTAAACATCTTGATAGAGATATCCCTCAACTAATCTTCTTTCTCTCATCTTCACTTCTAATTATTATTTTTCCTCTCCCCCGTTATATTTATGCGCTATACTCATTTCCTTTCTCCCTTTATATTATCGCGCTTTACTGGTAGCTTAAAAGATATTCCCTTTATATTATCGCGCTTTACTGGTAGCTTAAAAGATACTAAGAGATATTTTAGGATAGTGATAGGGACAAAGTTGGAAGAAATCGTGAAATATATCTAAAACGACACTTAATTTGAAAAATCATTAACAAGTTAAAATGTCACTTATTTTAAAACGGATGGAGTACATCTTTAGAAATTTTATTATGGGCCCACTTTTTCACTTCTTTTAACTGCAACTACAGGCTAATTGCTTTTATTTTTTTTAATTAGGCATGCCGTTTGGACATAAAGCTACATCTAACTACTTCATATTTATATACAATGTATACAAAAATAAGACGCCCGTTTTTTTGCTCGAATCAAGCCACCATAGTAGGATCGGCCCCGCTATCATTCACAAGAAAATTAAAAAAAAAAAAAAAATAGTAGAATGATAATTGGTTGTTTACGATTTCAGTTACATACCTTGGAATTTACAATTAAGTTCGATAACAATTTAATATTTGATAATATTCGTAACTATGGGAGAATTTAAGAATTTATCTAAAAATTGATAAGTACAGGTTATGTACTTGGCATGAGTCTAATTTTATACACCAATTTGTATAACCACAAACCTTGTACCATAGGAAAGGCGAAAATTTGTATGTGACCGTCACACGGTGTGACGGGGAAAAATATCACTTTTTGTGATAAAAGTATCACATGTATCTGTAAAAGTATCACATTTTTTGCACAAAAAAAAAGTATAATTTTTTCATGTAAAAGTATCATCTTTATCTGTAAAAGTATCATTTTTTCATGTAAAATTATCACTTTTTCCTGTAAAAATATATTCCGTCACATGTGTGACCCTTCACACACAAGACTCACTCCACAAGAAATACGTTCCAAATCGCGACCACACATAAAATTAGTTCAACTATGGCATTGTGTTCCTCCCTTCATTTGTTTCTTTATCTTTTTCAATACATTTTATCATTAATTAAGCATCATAAGGACCACATTGTAGGAGATTTGCTTAGAATTTAAGATTAACATTTAAAACACTTTTCATATCTAGTCTATGCAAAAAGTCCATTTTCGCCTTTCAGAAAATGCACTTCAATTTTAGAAAATATTCACATACCTGAATAAATAATCACTATTTGTACTTCCATAGTTTGTTGTTGGATCTTGTAAGTAGAGATAAAAGTCAAATCAAGGTATTAGATACTTAAGTCGAGATCATTTGATGACAGCTTGTTTAAACCAAATTAATTAAAGATATCAAACAAATTTAAAGACATATTTATGTTGATAAAATCTAAACCTCAAATCAAGCTCGAACTCGAGCTCGATAAAAGAAACATATTAAAAAAGTGTAAAAATCTCAAACTATTTAAACTCAATTTGTATCCGGCTCAATTAAAGTTCATTTGAACTTAATTCGATAATAATTAAATAAGCTCAAACCTAATATTAAAAATTCGATAATGTTTCAACCAAGTTTAAAAAATAATACGTCAGGCTTGACACACTCATTTACACGTTAAGTTGTAAATCAATTCATAGTCTAGACAGAGAAGTCTAACCTAAAAAATGATGTGCTTAATATCGACATATACATTTCTTTTTCTTAATATAATGCACTCTCTTTGTTCGGTTTTAATTTGCACACTTTCATTTTTCGACCGTCCCACCCTATTTTACATACTTCAAAATGAAAAGAAATATATTTGTTTATGGTTTAACCCAGTAAATATGGGGGACCAAACTTCAATAAGACATATTCATTAACTCCCTTAGTCAAATTTGGCCCAATATTTCTCAGCCTTAAACAAATATACCCTTACAATCTTCACCCTCAAGTCAATAAAAAGTAAAAATCAATTTTTTTTTAATATACGCATCGAAACAGATGTGCAAATTAGACCAGGACGGAGCGAGCATCGGTTAATTATCTAGATTAAGACAAAAGTAGTCCAATCATATACCTCATATGATGCTGCACGTGCAATGAGACCAAGTTATTGTCATTGGAATAGGCTCAAATTTATAATTCAATTGCGAAAGTAACTTATTTAATTTTATAAAGGTAGTGGTTAGACTATAAGACAAATTGAAAATTTATAAAATAATACAAATTATGTACGTATTAAATAGTTATTAAAATATAAATTTCAAAATATTGGTTTCGAAAGAACCCTTTTTTCTTTTTTAGGGAAGGATGAAAGCAACCTCATTTTAATCTTTTTTTTCTTTTTCATCTCATATCCGATGTTAAAAATATCTCCGATTACTTTATGTATTTTACGATATTTTGCAGTTTCTACCTTAACTATTATCCTTTTAAGAAATTAATTAAAAAATTAAAATTAAAATTAAAATTTAATCTAGTTTTTTCCTGTCCTCAAATATTAAAAATCTGTAAGTAATGAAAATAAATTTATCCCACAAGCATTGTATTGATCTATTTAAAGTCTTGAAATTACAGACTCAGAGAACGTCGTTCGCTGAGAATGTGAACAAGCTCGATACCTCCAACTTGTGCTATGTCGTCATATTAGTTTTAAGTTTGAACATTTTAGAGGTAAATGTTGAATTAGATTAAATTTTAGTTTCAATTGTAATTTTGCCAGAAAATAATAGTTTAGGTGGCAAAGGCAAAAGTCGTAAAATACCGACAATAATAATATGAGATAAGATCAGATATAGAGAAATACAATAATAGTTAGTTTTAAAAAATATTAATCCGATAATTAAATTGTAATTAAAATTCAACTAGTAATAAAATTAAAATTAGGAATGTATATATGTGTATATATAATGTATAATATAAATAAGTAACTGTCACTGTGCTATATAAAACTTTAGCACTGCGAAGTGTGCAATGAGCTAAGTGAGCACAAAACGAAGCTGAGAATCACTTTTTACCCACCTTTTTTGCTCGAAAAATGTGTTTAATTTGAACTGGAATCCATTGCAGGATTCGCGTACCACTACTTTCTAGGGTTTAATCGGAAGCGTTTTGGAATCTAAATCGATTGGAAGCCTGAAACGATGGCGTTTTGGTGGCCACTGGTGGTTATCGCGTTCGCGTTCGCGATCTGCAAGTTCCTCCTAATGCTCATTCCCTCCAATGTACCTTCAATCTTCGTTGACGCCTCCGACGGTATGTATCTGTGTGTATGAGCGCGGCAGTACAATTGCTTGGATTTGTTTTTTCGTTCGTTAATTTTTTGAAGCTTGACTAAATGAGCTAAGACGCTGACTACACTCGGATCAATTAGAGCTCGGTTTGAAGTATTTTCATAAATAATCGAAGCAAAATGCGAAGTAATTTCTGTTAGTCAACGTTCAGTTAGCTTTCACCCTCTAGGCATGGATACGTAAGCCTGTTTTGAACAATTCAATTGAAAGTAGTGTATATTAATGTGATGTTCATTTTGTGGTTTCGGTGAATTGAGTTCGTATCAATTTCTGTGATGGCAGTGCTGGATGACGGGAATCACACGAAGGAAAACAGCTTCATCTATGTAAGATATACTCTCCCTCTCTCACACACAAAAAAAAAAAAACACTAGTAGATAAGTTTATTACTAGTACTATTCTGCATTTATTGTATGTTTCTCCATCCATTGCGTTTTGGTATTTACTATTTTTCCTTTTGGTGTTCATTCCCAAGAGAATCAGCATTTTATTTTGTGATATATTTGGGAAACAAAGAAACTATATTCAGTTTCTGAGCCTTGCATTGAGAAATAAAAGTTGCTGCTCTTTAGGATGACTTATAATAATAGTTTTGCTGGCAAAATATGTCAAATAACATGACCTAGAAATTGTTTGAAGGCAGCACTGTGCAAACATCACCTATAGAAGCCTAAAAATTTCATGTGAGGAACCAATTGGTGTCCTGCGTCAAGCATCTAAAATGTCTGCCAGCACTCCAATGTTTGTAAGGATGATGAAAATGTGTATATTGAATTTGTTTCCATTATAATCCTGTCAAGATGAAATATGCAATCCTTCATGCTGTTCAAATCTATGCTTGTATGCACTATTTTTTGTGCTCATACTGTTGTTGTTAAGTTTTAGTACTTGATGGAGTGATGGTATACATTCAATACCAGTTTCTCATATTTGAATTGTGAACGTCTTACAGATACCTTCGAGAAGACAGACAGATAAAGTCCAATGCTATGAGCCTGCAACAATGAAGTACCTGGGCTACTTCCCTGCACTGAAACCTGATGAGGTTGTTTTTGTTGGATAGTGTTGGTTGTGTAGACTTCAACATACTACGCAGATACCTCCAATTCATTTTCTTATGTTCTCATTAATTAATTTGAACTGTGGGGGGTTTTGGCGTGCATTCTAGTATTCTACCTGATATCTTAACTGAAACCTCTGGATGAATTTGATATGATCTTTAGTGCACTAATTTTCTGTTGTCTTATTAATAAGCACAAATGGCTCTTACTGTATCATCTTACTGAGATTAGTTATCACCAACTTGTGACAATTTAATTGAGAGCTCTGTTTCTATTTGTATAGTCAGATTTGCACTGCTTGGTGGATTCCATTTATGTTCTTCTGTAGACGTTTAGAGCATTGCAGACTCATTGTAGCATATTGAATGTTTTCCTGAAATTTACAAATCAAGAACAATGATTAGGTCAAAGAGCGTGTAGCACAGGCGAGGAAGGCTCAAAAGGTGTGGGCAAAGACTACCTTCAAGCAAAGGCGCCAATTTCTGCGTATACTTCTGAAGTACATCATCGAACACCAGGCACTTATATGCGAGTAAGGATTCTTTCCTGCTAAAGTCTGGGGAACTCAAAACAATGGCTTAAATGATCTGTAGTGTAATCATTACCTAATTATGAAACAAATTAGCATAAGTAGATGCTACTTATTACTTTCATAATTGCATGTGTTGCCTTCATATTTACATAGCGTGAAAAAGTAAAATCTCTCTTGCCACATATTCCTCAGCAAATTACGTATAATGGATAGTAAGAGTGGGACCTTAGTTAAGAGTTTGTCAATGTTAAAAAAGGAATTTGTTCTGGTAACCACATCTGAAAATTGATGGGGAAATGAGAACCAGGCCTTGATATGGCAACTAACTTTCCACAACTGATGTGGGCCAAGGAAGATTACTTCTGGTGTAGTAAAGTTTCATATCAAAACATAAGGTCATGTAGACATAATGTGAGCTGTGACTTTGTTTGTGTGCTACTGTTCTAAGAAATTTGAATAGCTCTCATTTTCTTTTTTGCTAAATTTCTTTTTCTACATTCACCTGTTCAAAGCCACAAGTATGATTCTTCTATCACATCTCTGTCCGTCTTTCTACTTGTCTATCTATAGAGTTTATTGCTAATTCATGTGCCACTTCAATTAGAGTTTCTTCACGTGATACTGGAAAGACAATGGTCGATGCTTCGCTGGGAGAAATTATGACCACCTGTGAAAAGATCACTTGGCTTATTTCAGAGGGTGAAAAGTGGCTAAAACCAGAGTATAGGTACTTTTTCCTTTTTCATTTTCCTTTATCATGTCATTATCTGTTTATATAGCTTTTTCTTTCACGACAAAATATTTCCACTTGGTTCACTGCTTTATGTGATCTTCTTGCTTAATACTGTTATTGCAAAATTGCTTGATGCTTGCATGCATGAACAGTTATTTTGTTCTGTTCTTCAGCTCTAGATCTTATGTGATTATGAAATTGAAGTCCTAGAGCACTTCCATTCTTCATCATCTTAATGGCAGTCAAGAGTTAAACTTTCGTTTGCTTGACCTGTAGTTTATGCTGAATGCTTGTAGTTAAGTCAATCACAAAAATTTGAATCTATCATCAATCTCAAGACATTTTCTGGGGGTGGCCAAAACTTATTTAGTAAATCATTTGTTTGATTAACTTTTATTCGCTTGATCCTCGAAAGGTTCGCCTAGACTTCAATTTCATTTGTCAATTTTACCTTATACAGGTCATGTGGTAGATCAATGATTCACAAAAGTGCTAAAGTGGAATTTCATCCCCTTGGTGTTATTGGGGCCATTGTGTCGTGGAACTATCCATTTCACAACATATTTAATCCAATGTTGGCTGCAGTGTTCTCAGGCAATGGCATTGTGATTAAGGTATTTAATTTTTGCAGAGTATAAGAACCTCCATGTGAACCATATCACATATTCTCAGTTGCTGATACATTCTCTGATTGTTGTGTGCCTCCATATATCATCCAGGAATCTACTACTTTCTGGTTCACGTTTTGCGTTCCCTGATACTAGTGTTTCTCAAAATCAAACTAGGCCCCATTATCCTATGTGTAGGGAAATTTGAAAGAGTTCAGCTGTGATGGTTGACTGTGATAAAAGTCTCTTCTATGTCCATTGAAGTTCAAATGTAAAAGCGTGTCCTATGATTCTGGGTTCGTGAGTTTCTTTAATGTTTTCCAGACTTCGTTAACTGATTTAAAATATAGTCTAGCTTTTAGTCCACCTAGTACCTAGCCTTCCGATGTCAAATTTTAATGGAGGTTTTTATTAGTTACCTGCACAAATATTTACTTTTACTTTTAAGAGACTTCTAATTGCAAGATTGAGCATCTCTGTTTTGATGATAAACATTTTTTCCTGTTGCAGGTTTCAGAACATGCCAGTTGGTCAGGATGTTTCTATCTGCGTATAATCCAAGCTGCTCTTTCTGCTGTAGGAGCTCCAGAAAACCTGGTTGAAGTCATAACAGGGTATGCTTTAACCCCTTAGTTTCTAGTACTAGCTTGTCTTGTTTAATATTACGTGAATTCCACTTTATTACAGGTTTGCAGAGACAGGAGAAGCTTTAGTTGCTTCAGTTGACAAAATTATATTTGTTGGATCGCCGGGCGTGGGTAAGATGGTCAGTGTTCTCTCCTGAGCTCTAAAATTTATTTGTATGAGACCTTGAGAAAAATTTCTTCGATTCTTTTATCCAAGATAATCCTGCATAAACTTGTTAACTTTCCTTAGCCCCATCATATATTCTCGGTGTTGCAGATAATGAGAAATGCTGCTGAAACATTGATACCTGTAACTCTTGAGCTTGGAGGAAAAGATGCATTTATTGTCTGTGAAGATGTTGATGTGCCACATGTACGAAAAACAGTTACAAGTATTCTAGATTTTAGTATTTAATACCAACAAAAATTTGAATTAAAGGAAAATCTATATTTGCAGTTTTTGCTAGTGGCTAATGAATTAGTAAATTTTGAGTTCTGTAGGTTACTCAAATTGCTGTAAGGGGTGCTCTGCAATCGAGCGGGCAGAATTGCGCTGGGGCTGAGAGGTTTTATGTTCACAAAGACATCTATGCATCATTCCTCGCTGAAGTTGTGAAGATTGTAAAATCTATTACTGCTGTAAGTTTCCTATTTACTCTTTACATACATATGGAAAGTAGCGAAATCAAGCAGGAATAACCCATGGCTGTGTAATATCAAAATATAGATATCACATGAAATAAGTGTTTAGTAGTTACCTGAATTCCATTCATACTAGTTTTGAATTAGCTCTGTGCAAAAGCCCCAAACTATTAGCTCAGGGCAGATACTATAAATTTCGTCAAACCAAATAGGGTGGAAATATGCAAATGGTGTAGTATAATATGTTAATTCATTATACTCGATGACGGAACCACAATGTTTTAAAAATCACATCTAGTATACATATTCAATATATTGATGACACTTTGTCAATACATTCAATGAAATGTTCGACGAAATGTCGCCAATTTATTGGCAAGTATATATATTGACGACATCGGCCCTCTATAACCCCCCCCCCCCCCCAAACGGCCAAACCTGTTGGAAATTTCCTGGTTCCATCCTTGATTGCTCTTTACACAGTGAAATAGTTTGAGTTGCAATGGATAGTAGTGATTATACGCCTGATGGATCCCTTATATACAATATATACATATATATATTTGTAGGGACCTCCACTTCTTGGTAAACACGACATGGGAGCTATATGCATGCAAGAGCATTCCGAAAAGCTTCAGAGTCTGGTTAATGATGCCCTCGACAAAGGAGCTGAGATCGTTGGTCGAGGAAGCGTCGGTAATATCGGCGAAGGCGCAGTCGATCAATACTTCCCCCCTACAATAATTGTGAATGTCAACCACACTATGAAACTGATGCAAGAGGAGGTAGTTTTCTATTTAATTATATTTCCATATTTTAGTTATCGCCAAACTTGCTGGTATAGAATTTCAAGGATCATGTCACATGCAGGCTTTCGGACCAATAATGCCGATAATGAAATTTAGTACTGATGAAGAGGCAATACAACTTGCAAACGACTCGAGGTATGGACTTGGATGTGCTGTATTTTCGGGCAGCCAGCGGCGAGCAAGAGAAATAGCTTCCCAAATTCATTGTGGAGTTGCTGCTGTCAATGATTTTGCTTCCACCTACATGTGTCAGGTAATCCTACACTGTAGGCGATTTAAGCTAACACAAGTATGAATCCGAGTAGTATGTTTTTGGAAAAATGCATATTATGCCCCACGTAGTTTCATCTTTTTTACTTTTGCCACACTTACTTTGATTTTACTACTTTAATTTCTATACTTTATCCCCTAGTACTCCTTTTTTCTTTCTCCTTATTTCCTTATACTCTTCAAAGTATAAACAAAAAGAGAAAGTTGAAATTGCCAAAACAGACCAAAAAAAGAAAGTGTAGGGAGCCTAAAGTGTACAAATCGAAGTGTAGAGTTAAAAGTTAAGAAAAAAAACTAAGTACGGGCGGCGAAACATTCGTTTTCTTTATCCATCTTCCTGCCATTTTATTTTTGTCTGCTCGTGTTTCTGCATATGAGATCACCTGTTATATTGTGGTGTGTTCATCTTCTATTTCATCATATATTCATATTCACCAAACGGCACATGTATTGAATGATCTCACAAATTAATATGTGTCGTGTAAAAACTTTGTGTGACACCTATTGTAACAGAAGAGTCCGGATTGGCGTTTCTGTCACTTCTTTCTTTCCCTTTTTATTTTATTTTGGGATAATTACAAAATTTAGCTTGAGGCTTAGTTCTTTTTTTTTTTTTTTCCTTATAAAACCTCTTCTTTGAAACTAACAAATGTGACCCTTGATATTGTTCTTTTTTGTCTTTTCAAACTAGAAAGGTAGTTTTTGTAGTGTTACTAGTTTACCGTTTTTACTCTCTCTCCTCGTGTGTGTAAAGGCTCTTTTCATCTTGTGTAATTTACATGCTTGATTCATGCACGTGTGTGATTGATAAGAGGCTCTGTTCAACTTGAGTATTTTATGGTTTAACTGCACATCGTCCCTTCATGAACTGCAGTCCCTTCCATTTGGTGGCGTAAAAGACAGTGGATTCGGAAGATTCGGTGGTGTAGAAGGGCTACGTGCTTGCTGCCTCGTTAAATCTGTGGCAGAGGACAGATGGTGGCCACTTGTCAAAACCAAGATACCAAAGCCTATTCAGGTCATCTCCTAAACCCCTCTTTTTTGTAGAAGTATACGCGCATGAGAACATACACGTGACATTACATGCACAATGCATGAGTGGATAATCTGTAACTAATTGTTCGCTTGTATTTTACCTATTGTTAGCTAGATTTCGAGTAGTCGCCAATTAGGACTGATTAGCTACTATAAATAAACAGCTCGTGCACATTCTGTAGACAGTTTTTGATAAATATATTAGAGGGTTTGGCTAAACTTATAAGCTCCTCAAAACATCTGATCTTATCAGATGTTTGAGAGCTTATAAGCTCTTCAAATGTATTTTGGCAAAATAAGATTTTAAACAACTTATTGACATATCTCTGTCTGCCCTTCATACAGTACCCCATTTCAGAACACGGCTTCGAGTTTCAGGAATCACTCGTGGAAGCACTCTATGGTTTAAGCATCTGGGACCGCTTACGGGCTTTGGTAGACGTTCTGAAAACTCTAACCGACCCCAATGCTGCAAAGAACGGTAAAAGATCCGACTAAAATTGATCTGGCTCTGCTTGGTTTTTTGATTTATTTCTCTATTGAAACTTTCTTTATGGTTTTTGCGAAGGCGCTTTCAATTTGATATCAGTGTTTCTTGACATGACCAATTTTGGATGGTTAAATTTCTTTTGGCCCCATCTGTGTATATATTAGCACTGATTGAAAATGCCTCCAAACCTTGTCCTCCAAGTTTAGGGATGTAATTGGACATTGTTGAGAGGATGATAATATGCATCCCATCTTATTTGGACGCCTTGGTGGCCGGTGGGAAAGGTATGGCTTTTTGGGCTTGAGAGAATTATTGCGCGATAAATGCAAGAGTTGGGCAGGCTAGCTGGGCCCAACATTTTAGATGGGCTTGGTCATAAAAACTTGGACCAAAATACTGTTGGGCCCAACAGATCCGACTTGATGGGCTAAAAGCCCAACAAACCATGTGTTGGTCTGAAATAGAATAGGCTGATTAATTTTAGACCCAATAAAATTTTGGGCTGCCCCAACCTGACATGATATATGATGAGGATACTTCCCCTAAAGTATTGTCAAATATTTTTCTCAGCACCAGTGTAATACTGGGTTTTGTAACTAAATTGAAGTATAACATTAAAACAAATTCAACCCCCCCCCCCCCACCCCCCTTCTTTTTTCAAATTTATATTTCCTTTTTTATTTCTTCTTTCTATCGTATTCTCTCCTTTCTTTCTACCTCTCTATCATTTATTTGATATGCTCTATCTTCATTGTTTTCTTCCTTTTCTCATCGATGTGTATACATATATATTGTCTGAATGTGTTGTTTATGCACTATTTTCTTTAGCATATTCTGTTTTGCTTCATATCTTTGTTAGATTATTATTGTAATTGCTTTACTTATATTTTAGTTTTGTTTTCTTTATTTTCTGAGCTGTGCAAAATAACAGTTTTACATCATATTTCAAACAATGCAGTTGTCTTAAACACGGAACGACCATATTTTACATACTCAGTTGTTTAAAATACAAAGCAACATTGTTGTTTTGAGAACTTAAAAAATAGAACTAAAAACAAAAATAATAAGACGAACATGTAAATATCTCAATTACAACAATTATCTAGAAAAGGAATCATGTTTATCGACCAAGAAACAAAAAAAATGCTAAAAAAACTCATGCATAATATATATATATGCAAACCTCGATGGTGGGGGTGAAGATAGAGAATAAAAAAGAAATGAAGCAACGAGAATTAGACAAGTGAAAAATGAGAAATATAGAATTTAATCAGTAGTCAAATAGTGAAAGTCCTTATGATAATTGGTGTTCACCACTCATGATTGTTCCTAAATAGCTCAACCTAGTAAATGACTGCAGAGTAGTGAGAACATTTTCATTTGTTCGATTATGTTGAATTTTACGAGTATTTCTTATTTATTCTTAAAATATTAAAAAAAATCATTGAATGTTTATAACTATTTAATAAGAAAAGCAGAGCAAGTATAAGTCAACCTTTAACAGAGCGAGGCCTGAGTATGATTACAATGAAGAAACAGAAAAAGTTCATTCGCACTTAACTGCGCGCGTGACTTCCCAACCAACCATGATATTATGATCTTGCTCTCCACTACCCTCTTTCCTTCTGCAGTTTACAATAGCCACAATGAACTTTTCATGCTCCAATGAAGATGGATACATGATTTGTTCTTCCTGTATAATTCCACGTCAGCAATTATCAGTCATCAAATTACTCGATACTAGATTTGAGATTGTTTAATTCATCATTGTATGTATAATTAAGACTTAATTGCAAACTTTCATAAAACTGTGACCCTAAGTCTTTACCCAACGATTTTAGAAAAATAAGTCTTGCAATTTGAATGATGATCAATGTTTTGGGCGAAAAGATTACACTTATGTGGTGAACATTTAGATTATATATCCTATAGAGGTATCCTCTATATTTTCTTTGATAAATTTCTTGGTGAAATTGGAGAGAGAAAGACACAATAAAATATATAAATAATTAAGTATGAGATCCACCAAAAAAAAATGCAAAGGATCCAAATCCGCTGACTGTGTCCCACACGAAAATTATGCTGTTTTGAGAAATTGATAAAAATAAGTTTTAAAGATTGAATTAAAACAACGTAGTTTATGTGTGGAACATCGTAGTTGAGATAGAGAATCTGAAGGGATAATTCGAGCATGGATAGATTTGTTGTTACCTCGGGTAGTCCATGGAACTCATCCGGAGAGATTTGCAGCAACTCGGCAGCAGTTTGACCAATACACCAAGCAAAAACCTTCGATGTGTCGTCTGCTAGAGTTATTTGTAGAAGGAATGTACGTTCTACTTCAGCATTGCATATACTATGGCAGAATTTGCATTCAAGATCTCCATTACATGCCTTTTCAGTAAGACGGCCGCATAGGGTGTGCATAAGTCTTGTGTCTACGTGGCAATGTTCAATCTGGTCAAGCCACACTCGACAAACCTAGAGAGAGACGAAAATTAAACAAAGCTACTTGGAACATGTTTACTTTGGCAAATTAAGTGTGATTAGGACTATTTATCCCACATAAATTAATGTTTACTTTCTTGATTTTCCAAAATAGGTCAATCCCACATACCCGGAATTATGTGTACAATTTGGGACTATTGGGCTGATTATTGAACCCACCTCCCACAGAACTGATTTAGTCATTTGGATTAGGATTCTTGATATCTTGGACTGGGATTTGTTGGAAAAATGAAACACCCAAAGTAAACGAGCCCTTAGGGGTTGAGGTGGCAAAATTAGTTCCGCTCGATAGACTAGCCCAGCCTACCCTGCATTTTAGATGGATTGGATCATAAAAAATTTGGTCCGAAAATTTATTGGGTCCAACAGGTCCGATTTGATCAACCAAATGTCCAACTGGCTGCAGGCCGACTTGAAAACTTTAGGATATTATACGCTCAATCAAATTTTGAACCAACCGACATATGGCGTTGGCACGAGGTATGACTATTGGCACAATCAAATTTTGTAAACCTCTAGTTCGGCCACACGGCCCAGCCCGGCTCAACTCGTTAGGCCAACCCTATATATTGGGCTGGTTCAAAATTTAATTGGGCCTAAAATTAGTGAGTTCAATCTCAATTGCCTATAATATTGAGTTTGATGGTACTTTCGACCAAGCCTAATACGTCTAAATATCGGACGGGCTGAGGAGGGTCATCCGGCTAAATTTATTTTGCCACCTCTATTTATGCTCGATTCAAAATTGTTTGTTGAAAGCTCATTAAATTATGTTCTATAAAAAATATAAAAAAAAACTTAAACATTTCTAAAGTTTGGCTCGATCTAACGTTCAGCTTAACTCAACTCGATTATTTACGGTCCCATTTGTTAGGAGACTGATGCATGTGAAATGCAAAGGAAGGGACATACCTGTGCACCCCTTGTATGAATGGATAGATCAGAAAGGCATGATCTTCTGTGAATACACGACGTATTTAGGAGAGCTGGCAAGCAACTCAAATTGAATAATGAGGATCCAGACCCGCTCTCATACCATGATAATTCAAGGCTGCAAAAATTGATTATGCTGACATGATCAATCAACTTTTAAGAAATTCGAAAAGTTAAAACAAACAACAGCAGTAAAACAAGAGAGTTTGCAACCGTAGAGGTGGCAATTAGGGCAGTCTGACTCAACTTAAAGGACCAACACCATATGTTGGGTCGGGCTGGACTGCAGCCCATTGAATTATTGGTCCATCAAGTTGGACCTGTTGGTCACGATTGTACCTCGGACTAAAATTCTAATAGCCAGCCCATCTACGATGTCGGATGGGCCAAACTGATATTGCCACCTCTACCGACCGGGTTCTGAGAAATCAGACATGTCTCAAGAAACAAAGCTTATGTGTGAGAATGATTACCCTTTTCCTGGAGTCAGTGAAGAGCTTAAACCAGATAGGTAGACAGTATGGCCTATCCCTAATCTTCCCAATGACCTAAAAGAAAATTGAAGTGTCAATAACGCCACAGTATCTCATTAATCACTATATATTGCAATCTGAAATCTTTCAAGAGCTGAAAATATTAAGAATCAATAGCAACGCGTATTCAGATTTGAATTTGGAAAGGGCTATAAGAAAACTTCCACCATATATCCTTTATCTTTGATCACTTGCTTAAAATATTAAGTGCAATAGTGATTTAAAAAGTATCCTGTAATAATTCAAATATTGCACGTATTATTCTTTATTTGTAATAATTTGTATCATAATCGGTGGAGTGCTTAGATGACGTTTTCTGAAAATGCCACATAAGCACTTCACCAGTTGTTTTACAGGTTATTACAGGTAAAAGGACAAAACATCAAAATATGTAAAATTACAGGATATGTAAACAAGTACCAAACTTAAAGGATATATTAAATAAGTGGTCAAAATTAAAGGATATTTTGTACAATTTTTCCTCCAAATATAAGATGGCCGACATTTTTACCAGGATTTTATAAAATGTAGCTTTGCCCATATTGCTCCTGTAGCATCTTCAATCCTCATAGAGAACTTGCCCTCCGATGTTCTTATATCTGTAACGACGCCGTAGAGGCTAATGCCAGTCATCTTATCACGTAGATCAACAACATTTGACTGCAGCACTTCAAGAATGGAAAAGGTTAATAAAATTTGGGTGAAAATGGACTCATACTAGAGACTAATTCATGCAGAAAAATATCAATTCACTGCCTCTACAAATAAAGCTACCAAAGCACGCACAGCTTCGGGGAAAGGGTCCCCTGAATATTGGGCCGTTGCTGTTAAACTATGTCGAATACTATATGAAATGGATGGAGTAATCGAAAATATAGCTAGGACTATTTCAGTAGCAGCATCCACAATGCCTATACGGACCCAATTTATTATTTCAGGATAAAAATGTAGAACCAGCAGAAACGAGTCTTTGGGAATGAAACAAAGCCGCAGAATTTTTTTTACAAACAGTATTTCTTTTAATTTCTTCATCCTTTGCATTGGAATGTAGTCAAGGTAAAGGTGCAGTCAAATATAAATGTGATAGATTATACTTCAGTCTTCAAGCCTAGAACTCAACTGTAAGAGCTAACAGATCAGCCTAACTGATGAAGTTGTAATAATTATGACGGGGATTTTTGTTTCGGAAATTGGATGCAGCTACTAATTCATGATCTGGCATATACAGAATGAAAACTTGACGATTGCGAACTGAACTTTTTTATGAGATGGAGAGCGAACTTACTCGAAATGGGTAATTGCTGAAATCAATCGACCCTTGAGAATCACAAGGTAATGACACTTGAGAAACTGTTGGTCCCTGAGTTAGATTTGAGGCTGTCAACAGCTTTGATCCTTGATAATGATGGTTCTGTGTCAGTGCTACAGATACCTGATAAACCCACAAGTTTATAACTTATCACTCTGAGAAACCATCATAAAAATAGACTATTTATAATAATGATATCTTACTTGTTCTTTATGTGGGATATGAGGCACCATATATAGCTGGGTTGCACTACCATATTCCAAGCAAATTTCGCTGCCTATTTCAAGAGAATAATCTGTAGCACTTGCGACGAATGGCCTATCAAGAGCTAGCATACCTCCAACACTGCATCAAGTGAGGATAGCGCATAACATTTGGTATAAAGCTCGTGTTCAAACTCGATTATTGCTAGTTCAAAGACATTTATTTATGTTAACAAACAGGGCTTGAACATTGAAGGGCTCGTTGGCTAGCGGCTGGTGAACATGTTTTAAGCTCATATAAAAATAGTCATAAAATAAATTATTATTAATAATAATAATAATAATAATAATAATAATAATAATAATAATAATAATAATAATAATAATAATAATGTTATCTATTATTTATGAACTCATTTATATCCATGAATTTTTCATTGAAAGAGTGAAACTCAAGATTTTTTGTATAAAAATAGAATAATATCTAATATTCGTGTTTAAAAACACGAGAAGTTAGCAAACTTGGGGTTCGTAAATGTTTGCGAACATTAACGACCACCAAATTAATAGTCTCATTCGAGCTCGGTTCGCTTCAAAATTTTAACTACCCAAAGCTCGACTTGGCTCGGTTATTTAACAGGCTAAGTGGGAGGACGCATACATGTGTTACTACAAAAGGAAGGAAGACACACACACGCGCAGAAGGCTGAACTCGTACACTTATCTTACCTGAACAGATTGGCAACCAGAGTCTGCTCACCCCAGAGACAAAATTTTAACCTCACACCATCGTTATCGACAAGAGTAATTTGTTTCCTCTGTAAACTGCCAGTTTTACCATGAACTTCCAGCGGTCCTATGTGTTCAATTCTGTCCACATTGTCAACAAGAGGCTTACATGAAATTCCAAAACTAATGCTGCAATTTCATTGGTAACTATGTATATTAACATTTAATCATCACCAATTAAAGATAAAGTCGTTCTTGGCCAATAAAATTTCATTTTGAAGGTGATATTTGAATTCCTGTTCTTTAGGAAGAACTTTTTGTGGAAACCTTTGAAGGAAGACAAATGATAATACTTTACAGCTCCAAGGAATTCTGACCACAAAAATTGTGTTTCCATTTGCTTCATATAAGCAACTTTGTGCTTTTCACTTACAAAAGAAAAATCTATTTGAAGTGTTTGCAGGATCTGCTTTTGGCTTAAACAATGGCAGGTTCCCTTTTTTAAACTGATTCTCAGCTTTAATTCTACTTTTCTGTCCTCACCCTTTCTTGTTAAAAACATTTCTATTTCAAACACTACCTGCTTGTACTTTAAAGTGATTTTGAACAATTTCTAATTTTAATCTCTTTTTTAAAAGCACAAGCAATTGCAAACAGAATGATCATGTTGAACTGATTATAATACCGCAAAGACTAAAAGGGACAAGTACTGTTTAGCTTCTCCAGAAACATACAAACCATAGAGTATAATACCTTGCATACAATGAATAAGATGTTCCTTCCTCTACTGCATCAAGAGAGATAGAAGAAAATGAATCAGAACAAAATTGTGCTCCAAGAAGCATGGCATCATCATCTTCATCCTGTTCAGGAATTATGGAAGCTAGTAAGCTTTTTCAGTAGAGCAGCTTTGAGGGCTATTACATGAAAATGTATGAGACTAGACAATTACTAAAGAACCATTCTAGTGACAGGCTACAGGTTCAATTTTCCAGAGCTGTAGATATTTGAACTATCAATTTTATTCATTACTCCTTTCCAATGAACTTTATACAGGATCACAGATGAGAAATATGATATTGTAACCTAGACGATGTGTACTGAAATAATTCTTAGAAACGAGTATAATAAAGCCCAATTAAGGATAACCAAGTTTAACATTGAGAGGGAGAAATAAAAGCTACCTCATCCAATAGTACAACACAGTACTCGGTTGGTAATAGACGCGCACACCCTGCACTACCAGCAGAAACCCGAAGGTAGCAACCAGTTAAGAGAACTTCCCTGCCTTTCTTCAAAATCCCATTTCTGGAATCAGCAATATTGTAAAACCTGCCTTCAAATCCCAAGTGAGATCATTCACATAGGGAAAAAAAGGGGCAGATTAGTGACACAAACTACTACTATTATACACTTCCACAGTTGGCTTATATTCTAAAAGAAAGACTACAAAGTCTTCCATCTTAAAATTTCCGTACACAAATTGGGCCACCGTCTCAACTATCTCTAGTGAGGTGACTTATAAAAGAAATAAGCAACAAAATTAAGCAAGCAGCCTTATGAACTAACCCAACTAAGGAAAATAGATTCCTCTATACATTCAATCTTAAGAAAAATAGGTTCATCTATACATTTCAATCTTAACTAGGCAGTCTAGGCTAGAGTATAGTAGACCACAAATTAAGTATCAAGATGATTAAGGACTGTAGGAAACTTTGGGTAGCAAAAAAAGTCATATATCAGCAAGGTAATAAACAAATCAAATGCATTCAATCTTAAGAAAAATAGGTTCATCTATACATTTCAATCTTAACTAGGCTGTCTAGGCTAGAGTATAGTAGACCACAAATTAAGTATCAAGATGATTAAGGACTATAGGAAACTTTGGGTAGCAAAAAAAGTTATATATCAGCAAGGTAATAAACAAATCAAATGCATTGCTATGGTGAGAGAATAGCCTGGACGTGTGGCCAGTGGGTACAAGGGAAAGTATCTAAAAGCAAAAGCTGTTTACTGATGCATGCCATGAAGAGTTCTATTACAGTTTTCATTAACTTGTTTAAACAAAAGGTCAGAATTGGATCAACATTGTATTCCTTTTTTTACCTCCTGTGAAGATAAAGATCTATTGTATTGGAGCTCCAAATATCCCCCAGAGTAAGCATGCAAATGTTTGTTCCTGCGAAGTTGTGATGAGAAGTTACACGAACATTACAGCTGCAATTACGCCTAATATGTTCAAAAACAACCTGCGAATGCAAAACATCGACATAACCAAGGCAACGGGAGCTATGCAAAACAAAAATTATATAATTTTCTCTTTTCCCAATTATGTGCACACAAAAATTGTTCTCTCCAAAACAACATTAAAATAAGAGTACCTGGAAGAATAAAAACATTGACTATGACTGCTTCAATCACACTGCTCAACGATAAGAATTTTTTCTCGTATATTGAATCAATTGTGACGGTGTTTGGAAGCTTTGTTCTCTTGTGTTTCTTCTTCAACTTGACAATAATATCTGACTGTTTTTTTGGAGCTCCACTTCTGTTCTGTTCATTCCAAGCCTGGTACACACATCCAAAAAATGTACTAATCATTTATCCACAACCAAGATATAGATCATGTTAGAATATCTATTTATGTGTACATAAATCATGATCCTAATAAAATGTCAAATTACTCCACATTTCATAGAAAATTAAGCATTCGTGAAAGAGTAATTTGACTGAAACTCCCTCAATTCAAAATGACCACAATTAAAACTCTTCAAAGAGGAATTCCACACATGAATCACTTGATAACTTAAGGAAATGGATTGCCAATCAAGGTAGCAGGATACACTAATCACCTATAATATTTCCGGTTTTCCAGTATAAATTGGAGAAGCATACGGTAAGAAAATACAAGAAACACAAAATCAAACATATAGAGCTTCATAATAACTTACATAATCATCAATGAAGACAATATTAACAGATATATGCAGATAGCGAATGTGCATCAACTAGTTTTAATCATACAGCAATCATTTCTCTATCCTTTCTCACAAGTAAAACCTAAATCTGCTAAACTAGAATCAACGACATAACAACATCGAAGCTGGAACCAATCGGAACCAAAACTACAAGCAATTCACCAGACCACAAAATGTACCTGAGAAAGCTCCGAGAGAAGAATGGCCGGGGTCACACCACTCGAGAAAGCAACACACGTTCTGAGAATCCGAGTCACGATCCAGCTCCAACCTGGTGAATGCATCAAATCGTCTCCTGATTCACCCGCATTCTCGTACAGTATCGATTTAGCGTAGTCTGTGAATTTAAGAAATGGATCCTCTTCTTCTTCTTCAACAACACTCGATTGGTCTATATCCATTATTGCGGTCTCATTCTCTATCATGAAGTCGCCGAGCACCTCATCGTTCGGAGAGTCCATTTCCCTCAAATCTAGAGAGAGAAAGTGAATTTGAATGTTCAATCCTTAGTTAGCGGGTTTCTGATTTTATACTCTCGTTTTTGCGCGGGAATTTATTTTCTGCGGCTTTATAAGATCATGGAATACGTGGGCTGTTGGGCCCGAGAGTCAAATAGGCTTTGCGTAATTGGGCCTAATTAAGTTATCCAGCCCAATTATTGTACTACCCATCGTTCATGAGCATAAAAAATGTTCAAAAGCAAGTATTTCCAAATTCTCATACAAAATTGAGGAGTTTTTTTAGAGAATAATCTGTATAAATAACAGATGATTATTGAGGATTTTTTTGACATTTTAACAGAGAGTTGAATCATTGGATACACTTACTATATACCCCTTAAGATTATAGTATAATTTTTCATCCGATTTCTTCCCGCTTTATTCCGTCTATATCCCGTTTTGCACAATCTAAATCTCGATTAACGTCTAGCATTGTTTAGAACATGGGTTGTATAGCACCATTACCAGTGGGGGAGTCTTTGCCTCATGCATCAAAACTTCATTTATGATCCAAAATCAATTGAAACATTTTTCTGTATAAATTGTAAGTACAAATTCTGACACTTTAGAGAAAAACAAAGCTTGTGGGAACAACAATAGTGCAGTTTGCTCAGCAAACATGTATATACTATTTAAATACTGTAGATAAAAAAATCAACCCTCATACTCGAGTATCTGAGAAACTTGACTGGCACAAAAAATCCGACCCGACCAGTTAAAATCCGACCATCCGGGGATTTCAGAAAAACCTGACTGATTGGGTAAAACCCATAGGGGCGGGGCGGGTATCCGAACCCGAATGCAAAAGTCCAACTCATCAAATTCCCCTCGCAAACATTTCACTAACGGCCTTGCTTTGACTAATGGTACTATGATACATCAAAACTTCCCTTCTCATATACAATCAATTGAAACATTTTTCTTTACAAATTGTAAGTACAAATTCTTACACAAATTTACTTCACTTTTGTTATGAACAAAACAGACAACACTAAACCGTCACAGCTTAGTTGCTGCTGTGGAGACACTCCTGTTGTCTTATCTCCAAACATTTGTAGCTGCAGTTTTAGTTCTCTTCTCCAACTGAACTTCGATTTTCGCCGGGTCGAGAAACAGTTTCTGTCGTATAAACTCATCAAGATCGAATCCACTTCCACTTGCCGTTTTATTACCACTAACATTAGTAGACAATCCTTCGGGTTGATCTACGTCACCGCGATCATCGTTTGAAGAATCCTTAGCTTTCTCAAAGTTTAATAGTCTCTTTATGCTGTCGATTGCAGGGTCTATAATGTCCATGAATCCCATTATCCATGATGCGTCATCCACAATCTCAGTACGCTGTTGGAGAAAAGAACAAAAAGATTCAGATTATGGTTCATGAGAGGTAGGGGTGAAAGTGAGACGAGATAACTCGTGAGCCACTCGGGATCGAGTCGCAAAAAGATCAAAATCGACGCAAGATAAACGAGTCGAACTCTGGCTCGAGCTACTCGAGTAGGTGACGAGTTTGATTTCGACCGCGAGCTTAATCGAGCTCGTGTAAAATTACTTGTTTACCCTTTAGAATTTTCATAATTATAGATATATCCTAATTCCAAATTAAATAAGGTGAAATTTAAGGTTCCATTGGCAGCCTTTTGTAGTACAATTAACGTTTTCAATTTAAACGTATTTATTATGATTTTAAATTTTATTTTGTATCAATCGAGCCCAGTTGAACCAATCTCGAGCTCAAAGAGTTTCTATCAAGCCGAGCTCGGGTTTGAAAAAAGTGAACGAAGTCAAGCTCAAGCCTAGAGGATTTTAGTCTCGGCTTGACTCAACTTCTTTACACTACGAATTTGTCACTCACTTCTAAAGTAATGAGATTGCAGCAATTTCATTTTATTTTATCAACCACAACCTAATAGTCCCATGTACGTGCTGGTCGAACACTTCAAATAGCGCTCGACCTCACTTCAATGAGTGTTCGACCAACACTAGTCGAACACCAATGTTTTTGGTTGAGAAATATTTTGGTCCAGCTACAAAAAGTTGTATTAAGCAATGTCGGGGACTATTTAGCCGCGCCTACGTACCTGCTGGAAATAGAGGTTGCGAATTTCTTCAGCGCGTACGGAATTTCCTTGATCTTCTTCCAAGGAAGCCCAAGTCATCCACGTTACATAGCTTTGAGAGTTTATGTTAAGTGAAGATCTGAATAGTCTTCTTGCTGCTGATAGATTACCAACTCTTTGTTCTAAAACACCCCAAGCCTGCAATTTGTCAAACATAAGCATATTAAAAGCAATGTCGTAACAGTTGCTCGGTGCTAGTCGAGCGTCAAGCTAGGGCGTAGCGATTACTAAGTGTCTAGGCCGAGCTCAGCAAATTTTAGGAGTAGGCTCGCGTCGGGATATTTTGGGTTTCAGGTTTTTTTGGGTCGAGTACCCGACGCACCATAAAAATAACCTATCATCCACTCGATCTTGTGGGTACCCGTCGGCTCGGCTCGAGTTTTTTTTCTCAAAGATACTTTTCTATGACTAAATCTTTTTTTGCTTCTTTAAATTTGTTGAAAGATGTGCAGAATTTAGTTGATTTTGTTAAAATAGAATACTCGATCCGACGAAAACCATACCCTATGAACTAAAAATACTCAACTGCACCGGGTAAAACCCGCAGAAATCGGGTATCCAGACCCGCATGTAGAAAGCTCACTCCTAAGGGGGCATAGGTGTAATTAGACAGGGAATTGGTGTTCAACACCTAAGCTGAAACTAGTCGGAGTTAATCAAAGATTAAAAGGCAGTAATAATATTTCAATGAGAAAGTGTGTCTTTTTTTATACCTGAAGACAACGAGCAGCGCTTTCAGTGGTTGAATTTATCGAAAGTGCTTTTTGATACAACTCTCTAGCTGTGTCCAAGTTCCCTTCTTTCCATTCCATCCAACCCCAAGCCTAGAGAGTGGAAAATGGAAACTTTAGGAGCGTTTGTTTTGCACTTGACACGGATAAACTTTGGATGTTAATATACCCGATTCCTATTTAAATTGAATTGTAAATTTAAATTTTCCAATCCAAATACAATCCTATCATATCCTATAGGAGTTGTTTGCAATTGTTTGTGCTTTTTAAAAAGCAATTAAATTTATAAATTGTTCAAAAATCACGTTAAAGTAAAAGTAGGTAGGGTTTAGAATAGAAGTACTTTTGAGCACAAAGAAAGTAAAAATAAAGTTGAGAATCGATTTGAAGCAAGGGGAAACCTGCTTTTGGATTTTTGCTTTAAAGTGATTTTTTAAGACAAGTCTATTTCTACAAAGACTCCGAATCAATCTTTTAAGAGCAAAGCACATACTTATTTAATTGAAGCAATAGCAAACACTACCTATGAAATCTACCTTAATATTGCATCCACTACCTACAACATAATATTACATTCACTAATCATTTTCAGTATAATCATACTCTATACAATCTCAAAACAAACATACAATTTTACTGTTCACCTTTATTTCTCAATTTTAGGACTTTGAAACACAAAATTTCGCCGGACCTACTTAAACTTAAACCAAACACCCCCCTAAGGGCGTTTTAACCACGCCTTCAAATTCATTATTTTTTAGCTACTTTTCATTTTGCCTCTACCAGATAAGTTTAGGTCATACTACCAAGTGCAGTTAGAAAAAAAGGTTAAGAAATAATGAAACTTTAAGTGGTGGCTAATAAAGAACTCTATCTTCCACAAATGGCGGGTTCAAAACTTTTAATCATTATGAATGAAAATACAACTTTCTAGTGTCTACTCCCTTGTAGTAAAAACAACATTTCTACTCATAAAGAACTGAAATGTGATCATATTCATATTACACTACAGGGTGCAATGCAATCGTGTAACACAATAACATCGTGTAACATGACAAGAATGGCAACTTACAAAAAGGAATCACTTACAATCCACACAGGCTGATGTCTTGGATCGAGTTCAGATGCTCGTCTGAAGAGCACTCGTGCTAAATTCGCAGTCGAGTATCTGTACTCGAGTAGTCCTAGAGATTGTAAAAGCACTGGATCTCTTGGGTTCACGGCATGCCCCACCTTCAAAAGCTTCCTTGCTAATTCTACGTTTCCAATATTAGCTTCAAAGACTCCCCAAACATGCCATGCAAATCTATTCTTAGGACTCGACTGGACAGCTTTCTGCTTCAACACAAGAAAGTGTTACATTCATGACCAAGAATATACACGAGCATCTAGGCCCGGGCCGGGCCTGTTTGTATTTAAGTCAGTACTTTTCTAGGCTAGTCATTATAGCCAACATATATGGCAATTAGGCTCAGACCTATCGCCACAGCGGAAAACATAGGTTTAAGTTGTGGCTTCCCATTATGCAAGAATATACACGAACATCTAGGGCCGAGCCGGGCCTGTTTGTATTCAAGTCAGTAGTTCTCTAGGCCAGTCCAGCCTATGCCAAAAAGTCAAGCAAAAAATCAGGCAACTCCTAATGCCACAAAGGAAAACGAAGGTTTAACTGTTTAAGTTGTGGCTTCACATTATGCAAGAATATACACGAACATCTAGGGCCGGGCCGCGCCTGTTTGTATTTAAGTCGGTATTTTTCTAGCCTATGCCAAAAATTATAGCCAACAAACAGGCAATTAGGCTCAGTCCTAACGCCACAATAGAAAACAAAGGTTTTAACTTGTGGCTTGTTTCCCATTATGCAAGAATATACATGAACAACAAGGGCCGGGCCGGGCCTGTTTTTATTTAAGTACTTTTTCTAGGACAGTCCAGCCTATGCCAAAAACTATGGCCAAAAATCAGGCAATTAGGCTCATACCTAACGCCACAAGGAACACAAAGGTTTTCCCATTATGCAAGAATATACACGAACATCTAGGGCCGGGCCTGTTTGTATTTAAGTCAGTACTTTTTTAGGCCAGTCCAACCTATGCCAAAAATTATAGCCAAGTGCAAGGCTCAAACATAGGCAATTAGGCTCAGTCCCAACGCCACAACGGAAAACAAAGATTTAACTTGTGGCTTCTCATTATGCAAGAATATACACGAACATCTAGGGCTGGGCTGGGCTGGGCCGGACTGGACCGGGCCAGTTTGTATTTAAGTCAGTATTTTTCTAGGCCAGTCCAGCCTATGCCAAGAATTATAGCCAAGTGCATGGCCCGAAAATCAGGCAATTAGTCTCGTCCTAACGCCACAAAGGAAAACAAAGGTTTAAATGTGGCTTCCCATTATGCAAATGAAATGAACTTGATTACGAATGAACAAAATTACCTCGAAAAGCCTCCGAGCAGCACCATAGTTCTCCTGCTGCGCCTCAAGCTGCGCCCACGCCTTCTCACAATAACAAAAACGAGCAAGAATCGTCATCGTTAACCAAAAAAAAAAAAAAAAAAAAAACCTACTACTCCTCAATCTCATTTCATAAACTTACAAGCCAACTAGCACAGCTTTTCGGATTGCACTTGGTTGCCTGCTTAAACAAATATCGAGCTTGTTGATACCGTTTTGCTTTAACTTCAAGCAACGCAAGCGTTTGGTATATATACTCATTCCCACCACAAAACTTGAGACCTTTACCAAGAAGATTCCGAGCTTTCTTAATATTGCCTTGTTTCATTTCCAACACTGCCCATCCATGCCAAGCTGCTACGTGCCTCTTATCCGCGACTGTAGCAGCATCAAATAATTCCCTAGCTCTCCTTGTATTTCCCATCTTATTTTCGAGCACAGCCCAACACTATTACAAAAGACAAACTCAAACTAAATTAATTTCTTTAGTCAATATGTAAATATTTCGGAGGATAACATTACCAACCTGCCAAATGTAAGAATTTTCTCCTTGTGTAGCCTGGCATCCCTTTTCGTATACAGCTCTCGCCTCATTCATTTTCGACTGCTTGCTTAGGGTCTTCCCTAAGGCCACATAGGGTCTCCCATCTTCTGGCCAGTAGTTTATGCACTTCAAACATCACAAAAAATCAGCCCTTATTAAAGCAAACAAATTTATGAGAAATTATGAAGACATACTTGAAATAAAGCAGCAAATAGGACCATCCAAGTTGGAATATGCTCATCGCTCAAAAATGCAGGCGGAAGGAGATCATGCTTAAGCAACATATGTACACTTCAAATCTCAAAATGTTACACATCCCTTTTAACACAAACAATCAGTTTCTATAAACCTCAAGAATGTGTACAGACAAAGAAGTGTGTTATTTATGTCCATGACAGCATGAATATTGTAGAAATGCAAATTTTTTGGATGGGATCAACATTAAATAGAATGATCATTTCATAAGGCTATAAATAGGTTTCTAGAAAAATATAATACTAGCTTTGGCTTAAAATAAACCGAACTACTTAATACTCGACTGGAAAAGGATCTCTAACTTCATAAAATCTAAAGATCAGTTCGAGCTCGTCAATAAGTAAGCAGTAAATAAACAAAACAAATGAATAAATAAAATAAACAGATTCAAGCTGGATTAGATTAAAGAATTTAACAAGCTGAAATACGTTTTCTTAAAGCTCAATGGTAATTCAAACAAGTTTAAACAATAATATGCTCAGTTTTATACAATTCATTTACAGTCCTAACAATACCTTCATATATATGTACGTGTGTGTATATATACATATGCACAATAAACATCACAAAATCACATCACATCTACAACTAGTAATCGACATAATTTAAAAACCGTAATGCATTGGCTTCAATGTTTACCTCTCTAAGAATCGCCTCTGCTTCTTCGTACCGATAATTCCGAGCCAGAATCTTCGCCTTATATAACGCCAAATCCAAATTCACCAAAAGAGGCTTCTCACCAGAGCTGGACTCAACCATCTTCGGCTCAAAAATCGGCATCTTCTTCGCAAACCTCGTCAGCCCCTCGTCAATACTCGAAGAAGCTGGAATCGATTTCAACTTATCATCTGCTTCTGCTGTTTCTTCTTCATCGGAGAATTCCATAACCGGCCTGCGAACAACCAGCAATTCCTCTAGAGACTTCTTCGCCTTCGTGATTTCTTCATCAAGCACATCTCCGTCGTCCATTTCAGCTCGCGATGCGGAATTTTGAGGCTTCTCTTGAAGAACCGGAGGTGATGATGATGAGTCATGGGATTGTACGGGACGGTTTAGAGGGGAAGAGAGAGAATGAGGAGTTTTCAGGGGTAGAATGAAGTGGAATTTTGAGGAGTTAGGGTTTTGAGAAGGGGAGAAGAGGGAGAAATTGGAGCTTGAAGATGGAGAAGAAGAGAAGATGTTCATTTCTCTCGCTTTTTTTTTTTTTTTTTCTCTGTGCTCTGTTTCGACAAATATAACTGTATACTTCAGGGGAGGTTATGTGTTAAAATGACCAAAATGTCCTTGAACGCTTTTGAGCTGAAAATCAAACTAATATGTTAAATATTCTAAAAACGCTTGTTCCATAAAAGCTTGGTTAAATTATGCTCAATTACTAATGTTAAGTATTCTACAAAATGTTAAGCGTTCGCGCGACGAACTAAAGTACATCTAATCGAAATTTTGGCGTGTTTAAATGTCGTCTAGGAGGATTAAGTGATAAGAAGTCAGAGAACAAGCACTGTCTACCGTCTAATGTAAACAGTAAAGCACAGTCTAGCATCTAGACGGGTCTAATCGGATGTATACGGGTCTTTCAAAATGGAAACTAAAAAAGAACTACGAATATACTTTTAGATTTGATCAAATATAAAATTCGACTCGATTTCGAGCTCGATTACTTAAAAATTGTTAAAACAAGTATAAAAATATAAAATTACTTAAGTTTGAATTGTATTCAAGCGATTAAAACTTGTTTGAGCTCGATTTATTTAATAATCTAGCAAGTTCAATATAACATTAAAAGTTCATAATATTTCGAACATGTTTGAACAGCAGCAGGTCAAGCTCGATTCCACTCATTTATAGCCCTTATCAATGATGTGTACATTGTAGGGGCATTCAAGTAATTTGAAGTAATAACAAAGTTTTCTTTTTGCTGACTGCAAGAAAGTTGGAGAGGGAGATGGAGGTTAGAAAAGGAAAAATATGTGAGAGATGTTTGTCTGCCTCAAACCAAGAGGGTAATTAAGTAATTTCAGGCGAAGAAGCCATGGTCAGGAAAAGGCCAGGTTGCCCAAAGTTTGGGTGGCTCATGCTTCTATCTGAAAAGCAGATTTTCTGTGCCACGTGGAAGTCTCTTGTTGGAGGGTTTAAATATCAGGAATTGATCTTTCCACCTGGCATATTACCCTCAATTTCTGAACTACCCCTCCAAATTGGACTAATTCAGTAATTCTACCTAGACTGGTAGGATAATGCTCGTCAGATATAATCCGTCCGGGCGTTTTTTTTTTTTTTCATTTTTTTTAAATATATTATAAATTAGTAATAAAAAAAATTATTTGTGAAGATAGTAATTAAATTATTAACATTAACACTTAATTACGGGTGAAAAAAAGCTTCAATAAGACGTCATTTTTTTTAAATGCTTCAAATTATGTTAACATTTAAATCTCGTCTTGTAGTAATTATCAATTATATTTGTAAGTTTAATTAGAATTAGATAATGATAAAAAGAAATTAATTTTCGAAAACAATCAAAAAAATCTGTCCGGGCAGATTATGCCCATTTAGCAAGCTCCTTAGTGGTATTATCCTAAACACGGCGCACCGAGTGTTATCCACTTTGTATTCAGGAGTGTCTATAATTTGGAGTAGATGATCCTAACTGAAAGTTCTTGCTACCCCGCATTGACTATATTCTATTGGATGTATGATAAATGGAAAAAAAATACTATTTTGGTTTTCTTTTTTTCTTTTTAGACTATAATATGAAAATTAAGGGTAAGTCTTATTTAAATTTTTTCCCTCCTCTCAACTCTTCTTTCCATTTATACTATTGTTAAAAATGACATCTATTTAGAGTAGATAGATAATTAGAGATTTTTAGGGTTGCATATAGGAGTAATATTGAAGAAAATGTTGAGAAAAAATTAAAAGGATATCTATTTACAAACGAACCCCAAAATCTGAAACGATATAAAAAAAAGTGAAGTAGTAGAATAATTTTTTTCTTTTTTGCGCAAATGTCATATATTATTGAAATGAAGACAATACCGATAGAGGTAGTAGGACAAATTTTATAGTGTCCTATGAGTGTGGGTGTGATTTGCAAATGAGGGGTAGAAAACGATTGGTGCACCCGATATAAAGTTGAGGTTGGCCCCCAATTGACATATCACTTGTTTTAGGATAAACCAGTATTTCACCCGTGCGATGTACGACTTGTGAAATTTCTTAGTACTTTCTGTTTTATTTTCTTTGAATGATAAATAATCGAATGAGCATATATCTTTCTACACTGTGTGAGACGATGTGACAGTCATGTAATAGAAAAAAGTATAACATTTTTATAGTAAAAGTATCACTTTTATTTTGTAAACTTATCATTTTTTAGAACAAAATCACTTCTTGTACCGGAAGTTTCATCTTTATTTGCAAAATTATCACATGTTTAGGCAAAAGTATCATTTTCCTGTAAAAGTGCGTTCCGCCACACTCCATTACACCGTGAGATTGTCACATCAAGACTCACATACATATTTTATATTTGGCTGTAAAAATTCATGAAGTTTTGGTCTATTATCATTTGTAGTATAACTTATAAAACGTAACATAAAAATACGCCATCTTTATAATTTTTTTTAATTCGATGCACCCCAGTAAGTTTTAGCTCCAAATAAAGTAGTGCCAGCAATCGGTATTTTGATTATCCCAGATGCATACATATAATTATACAATTTAATTTAAACTCCTAACTAAAGAAAAACAATAATATTTAGTGATTAGATTGAATGATATAACAGTGTTCTTTTTATGTAATTAGGGGTTGAAAATAATTCATATGGTTACTTGTATGTAAATGAATGAGTGAAAAATAAATTTCAGACTCTATATCAGCAATTGGAGCTCCACCTTGTTTGGAATAGAAAAAGTTATAGTGGTGCATTTATATGTTACAGTTGCAAGGCTGTATTACAAATGATACATGACTAAACTATCGTGAATTTTTACAACAATCAGCCCTTTATATTTTTCAATATTAATTACTTAAAAATGACGCGACTAATGATTTTGTAACACTATATATATATATATATATATATATATATATACCGACAAAAGAAGGTGATAGCATAATATATAAAATAATAATATAGAGAGAACAAAGTTTAGAGAAAGAGAATCAAGTAAAATAAAGTCAAGTAACAGTGGATATCAGTAATTAGAAAATTTTAAAAATGTCTGAGGGAACTAAAAAATATCACATAATTTATAAAGAAATATTACTTTTTATTTTATATAAAAAATAATACTACGGATAATTAAGTGACACTTTTAGGGGTGGTTCGGTACGTATACCGTACCGAATCGCCCATACAGTTACCGTACCGAAAATCGAAAATTCATACCGTTACCGTACCGAAAATTTCGGTATTCGAAATTCGGCATACTGAAAATTCGGTATGATATCTGTAAATACCAATACCGTATCGAAAATTTGGTATACCGAATTTTGTATCGGTATCGGTATATGTCGATCCATACCGCTGATTTTGGTATATAGAAATCTCGGTATGCTGAAAGTTTACGGTATACCGTTAGGAATTTGGTATACCGAACTACCAAAATACCGAAAAAAATTTGGTATACCGAAAATATCGAACTTTTTTGGTATTTCGAGTATATACCGAAATACCAAAAAAATTTAGATTATCATACCGTTACCGTACCGAAAATTCGGTTTACTAAAAATTTCGGTATTTTCGATAATTTTTCGATACGATATGTGTGGTATTTCGACATTTCGATATTTTTCCCCACCCTAGACACTTTTCACAAATTTTAGTGAATCAAGCGGACCTCGGAAAAATGAAAAAACAAAAGGATGGGTCCATTCATTTGTCATTCAATTTTTCATGGTTCATACATTTTTGCGAAATAGTGATATCTTTTCGAGATAAACTAATACTTTTTTAGAAAATACATTACTAAAGTATTATTAAAAAAATGTGCAACCCAACATCAAAATATATGTTATTAATTACGCACTTTAATCAATCACAGGTACTATTAAAAATGGATTAATATCACCCAAAGTTGACACAATTTTTTCAAAATAAATTAAAGGGAGAGAAATTAGAAATACAAAAGAAGAAGACGCCTACCACGTTGGCGACATTGGAAACAGAAAAAGGAAAGAAAAAAACTAAGAAAACGCCATATGTCGCTTATCTTATAGGCAACTATGGAAGTAGTCTGTACTTCGAGCGACTTCACTTATTAAAAATAAAATAATACCATTGTATTTTCAAGTTCCAATAACCAATATAATATTGTGTAAAAAAAGATAAAAATTACCAGTATTACAATTAAATCAGCTATCTCGATATTATATTGCATTGGATATTCCAAAATTTGACCAAGTCCAAACCTTCCCTAATCATTCTTTCCTCTTTCTTTTCTTTCTCTTTTTTTAAAAAGCCGTTGAGCAATCTTTATCTTCAAAACATAAGTAAGATTAGATACATTTCTAATATTTGTTTCTCGTGGAAAAATCTTAAAGTAAATGAGAACATACTAATACAATTTACTATAATTAGAAAGGAAAAATGTTCCAAAAAAATATAAATAAAAAGAAATACAACAATATATTATATACTCTATAAAAGAATAAATAAACTTCTCCAAATAAATTCCTGTGAATGTATCGCATATGAGCTATTTAAAAATCCATTATTAAGCTACAAACGTATTAGGTTATCTCAAAAAATTATCAACATAATAGGAAAACTGAAATACATGTTGAAATATTTTTGCAATATATGATATATTTTCTTTTTCAAGTAAAACATATCTTATACTCGATCACAGTCCCACACTATACACACATATGGAAATACCAATCAATTTTCCTGAGGTGTGTTGGCTTTGGCAGAATCTATCGGGGCAAAAAAAGTTATTTTATTTTTTTTGTTTTAAAAATTATTAATGTATTAAAAAATATTAATCTTAGATTAAATGTTAATATTGTATTTAAAATTTAACATTAATATTAGATTAGGAATAAAAGAGGACAACTACTATAAGTTTATAAATATTCCAAATGATAATTAATATTTAAATTATTTATTTAATAATTAGACATGACAATCATAATTGTGCATGATTAGATTACTATTGTCATCATTGTGGAGGCAGCCCATTTAGCACTGTCTTTCCCCCTACCCACTGCTCCCATCATGCACAAAGAAAAATCACATCCCCTCGCACTCTCTTCTCTCTTTGGGGTTTTTTCTGCCAGACTGAATAAAGAGATCTCATTGTAACAATAAATTTTGTGTATAAACACAAAATAATTCGTACAAATTAATTTCAACTGGATTAAATGAAGAATTTTGTAGAACTTTGTAGGTTACAATCTCTATTCTTCTTCAAATATCTTATTTGAATTTGATTATTTGGAGTGAAATCTTCTACTTGATCTTCTCCGCCGCTTGAGTTGTTCTTCAATAACGTTGTCCGAAGACCGAACGGCTTGATTCCGGATCGAACGCTGCTTCTTGATAATTTTGACGAAGAACGTCTTCGAATCTCGAAAAATGTCTTCGCGAATCTTCAAGAACGTCTTCAAATCTTTGAAGAATGTCTTCGCGAATCTTCAAGAAATGTCTTCGCGAATCTTCAAGAACGTCTTCAAATCTTCAAGTGCTTTAAGTTTTCTGAATTTCTGAATGAAGCGATATGATTGGTCCTTCATAATATCATTATCCATAAGATAATTATTAAATTAATTGTATTTAATTTAATAATTACTGCAACAACTTGACACATGGAACATTCTGATTGGTCCAGCATGACTTGATGTTTATCCTCATCTTCTTGGATAATTACTAAATTAATTTAATTTAATTTAGTAATATATGCATCATCTTGACACGTGGTGGCTTCTCATTGGCCAATAAAATATATAGTAAATCACCAATTAAATTGACTATTTAATTTAGAAATTTTATTTATCCAATTCCTAATATTAAAAATAATCAATATAAAATTGATATTCAACATATATTTTATTACGTGGCGCATTTTAATTGGATACGAAATTTGCGTATCAACAAACACTCATCTTGGCATATTTACTCTGAAAAAGATTGGTAGCTCAACGATTTCTGTTATGTGTCCGTCCTTTTTGGTGCCGATTGTATTTCTGCTCTAATTAATCTTATTTTCGTTTAATCTTGATCTCTTAATCTTTTTGTTTCCATGACCCTTAAATGAGTTTTTCTTTTTTGATTTAATATTATTTTCCTTTCTCAAATCTTATATGTTACTTCTACACATCAGTTCCTCTTCTCTTAAGGTTTTAATATAGGTTTCTTTCTTTGTTTTTCCTTCTTTCCCAAATTTTTTTTCCGAATTTGAAGCTTCAAAAAATATCTTTGTGTTCTTTCTTTTTTGTGCGGATTTCTTCTTTCTTTTTTTTCAGATTTGGAGCTCATACTATGTCCATAGCTTGATGTTAGAAATAGAAGATTTTTAAGGAATATCTGGTGCGAAGAAATTCAGATCTGCCTTTTCTTTTTAGTAAAGAAATTTATACCTAGTACAAAAAAATTAAGATTTGCCAAATTTTAATATAATTCTCTGTTTCATTCTTTTTTTCCTTTTTCTTTTGGTTTTTTCCGGATCTGGAGCTTCAAAACCTCTTTTTTCTCATTTTTTTTTTCTTTTTTAATTTCAGATTTGGAGCTTTAAAACCTATGATGATGTTAGGTGGAAAATATACCAAATTCATGGCTTGATGTTAGAAATAGAAGATTTGAGGGAGACTTTTTTAAGAAATTCAAATCTGTCAAACTGAACCATCTCTTTGGTTGCACCGTTTTGGCAACATAAATACCAGATCATTGGCAGAGAACAGAACGGAAGAGGAGAGTGTCGACAATATTTTCAAATGTGGTGTTTGAATCCGAGGAAGAAAAGTCGAATTGGTTTTCGTTATAAATGTTAAATTTGAATGCAATATTGGGCAGGGCTCAGTAGCCACTCTATTTACATTGCAGGGCAATGATTCTTTAAAGCACGCCAACAGTCTGGCATAATTAGTGACACTGAGATGCCGAAAAGCAACTATTTCAATGGACTTTTGTTATGCTGGAAAAGAATACAGTCAATTTAATATAAAATACTCAGAGTATGTAGGCAGAATTAGGCAATTTGGGCGGGAAAATGATATTCTTGTAAATTTTCCAAACTCTCTTGTTTTTATATAGTTATAGATAATACTCCATTCCAAGCTAAGTGGTGTGTTATTTTAGTCCACAAATTCTGACCAGATAGTCCCCCAAATATTAATTAAAACTATTTTAGAGAAATTGTACAGTTTTCAAAGAGTTTCTATATATGAATAAAATATAAAATTATGAGACCCATGTAAAATGTGTCACCTACTCTTCCCAATATACAATGAAATTATTCTAAACGATCAAATTCCCTATAACCGATGACCTATTGGCTACAAGTCAAGAGTATGTCATCAAACTAAGATGAGTATATCAAATAGCATCAACCCTAACAAATAGCATCACTTATTCACCTCCCATAGTGTAGACACCAAAAACAGTCAAGAGTTGTAAGAACCTCAGACTGTTATTACACATGAAAAATAAACTAAGTGTAATAATCTGACTTATTTCCAAGCAAATATTAAGATCACAAAATATGTCAGAAAATTCCTGACCTAAATCCCAGCCCACCTCCTTTTTCTTACAGGTCTTTCTAGTTTAGCCTCACCACTTCCAATATCCAAATCAGGCAATGCATCAGAAGTTTTCACAGAATCCCGGCATACGGTAACGGGTTCCTTAAAGCGCTCTTTTCGCCTCTCCATCTTCACCATAATCTCCCGAATCCTCTCATCATCAAGTCCCTGAACTTCTCCATTACCATCCGAAGCAGTTGACACGTCGTCAGATGGGCCTGCACGTTTCATAAGGTCATGAATTTCTTCAGTAATGATCTGGCCTTCTTCAATGTCCAGAAACTCAGGCAGCTGGTGGGTAGAATTGACATTTCCTTCATTGCTTGTAACAGCCGTCTCTGGATGGATTTCGCCGGAATCCTCAAAATCGTCATGTTCCATGAGCCCATCTGTGCTATAACATTCATCTTCTCCAGGTTCGGAGGTTCCTCTAGAAGGCTGCATGGTGCACTGAACATCAAAATCAAATGTTCTAGTTTTACGAAGAATGATGACCGAATTGGCAGGATATATATCTATATGTATATATAGATTATGCAAACAGAATAAGTGCCACTCCACAAATTGAGGAAACTATTGATACAGCCAGAAAAATAAAAGAGAAATTGTATGGAATATGCATGCAACAATAGATGGCTCTATCTTCTGATTCGATTAAACCAAAAAAAACCTAAATGAACATAATGTAGGGGAGACTAAACTTTTTCGAACCTGCAAGGAATAATTATTAAAAGAACATCATACATGTAATCACATTGTAAACGGATCGAGCTCTAGAGGCACGACCTTAAATCAATAACAAAACAAGCCAACAAGTACCCAAGCCTCATCAATGTAAGTGTACGGCAAAAGAGGCAAACGTCAGTGCAGAGAAGTGGTTCATGTAATATTATTTACCTAAGTGTAGTGCTCACCATTGACACCAAATGTAGGACTTTAAAAGAATTGCAACACTAACATAATCGAGGCAGAAATATATGCAAGAATCAAGGAAAAGTACAACACAAGACAATATTTTTGCCTGACAAATGTCAGGCACTTGCGTATAATTAGCAAAATGATACAGGGCATTGCCCTCAATTTCCTCAAGTTTACCTTTCTGTCCACAACAACAAAGTCGTCAACCGAATCTTGGTATCTTGGATGCATCTGAGCATGATTATAAGGTTGGGTAGGTTTGCAATAACCTTCTTGTTCTCTTATCAATTCAGATCCCTCTCTATTTGCGTCTCGTTCATCAATAAGTTCCGCACCACCACCAAATGCATGTCTATCACCAGCTCTATTACTTCTTGAACTTTTTCTAAAATGATAAGATGGCTCTTCAGAGTGCAACATAGTGTAATCCTCTTCCCGTGAACGCACTACTTCAGAATGTTGACAGTGTCTACTCCGAACAAAATTACCCTTATCATGATCATCTCTGATGCTTTCATTCATGAAACGTGTACCAGAAGAATGTTGGAAGTGTCTTTTTTTGACATGATGATCATTGTAACCATGACACCTGATGTTTCTTCTCGTGCCAGAAAAGGCAATATTGGTACCATATTGACCGTTTTCTATGTGCGTCTCTTTCCATGAGCGCCTCAGCTTTCTTTCAGGGACCCACCCAGGTTCGGGTCCATAGGATCCCAGAAATGTTCCCCTGTCAGGAGCACAAGGTTCTTCGGATGAATAAAAGGGAGCAGGCCGATGTTTGATGTTCCTATCGTGAACATCGGACGCGGTATACTGTAGGTTGTCTGTCAGTGGGATATCATGTCTTCTCTTGACAATTCTAGAGCTCTCAATTTCTCTTCTACTACGAGCTAAATTTTGATTACATCTACGATCGAAATGACCAATACCTCTGCCAACACTGGGGCGAATTCTTCCAAAATCTCCTTCTACAAATTTGTTATCAAACACATGAGGTGGTGGTGCATAGTTTCCTTTGGTTCTCATTCTGAAATGCATGTCATCTACTCGTGAAATGAACCGAGTATCTCTCTGATTAGCAGCAGTAGACGGGTATTTCGGAGCAAACTTCCTAAACCCAACAACATTGCCATGAACAGGATGTCTCCTCTGATTGTGGCCTTCGAACGCTTCATAATTCATCTGACGAATATTGTGATCATTAGGCAAACCTGTTCCGTACCTGGAACTTGGATGAATGTTCAAAAATTGATTCAGCCCGAACTGATAATCAGGGCAAAATCCACCCGGGTAAGTTAAGAATCTTTCTGGTTGGCCATAGAAAGGCACATCATTCTGATAAGAGCTGAAACTAACCATTGCCCTCTGTCTTCCATGGCCAACATGCTTGTTATAGTGATGTTTGATATCAATCACATTAGTCTGGTGAGTCTTCAAATAACGCATGTCATTAGATTTCTGGCGCTGGTTTGAGTGATCTCTTGAATTATCTCTCTGTCTCTCACAATATAGATCATCACTCGTATTATGTCTGACGCTACGGCTTTTAAAGTCTCTGGAGGGATAGCGTTTACGAGTCATTGCCTTTTGTGGTTCACGTGCTGAAGCGTATTCTGAATGCTTATTTCCTTTTTCAATATATTTGTCACTGAGTGCAACAGGAGGACTAGGAGAACAAGAATGACCTTGCCGATGCCGACCCCAACTGCTCTCGGATGATTCTGATTCAGCTGAGGATGATACTTTATTGGATATGCTGCTTCTTTTTCTTCGGCTTATGTCATAAGAAGTTTCTGTTACTTCAGTCATTCCATGAGAATCACTGTCGGACACTTCATGATCATTATCCTCCACTGAGTCGGATATCTGCACAGTTCCACACTTATCTAAATCCAAAGGCCTGCAGCTGGTAGTAGTCATAGGGCCAAGGAAGTTGTCAAGTTTTAGATGTTAACAAATATAACAATGAAATCATATTAAATGTCTTAAGACAGATCCAACAGACCCAAAATGAGCAAGTGTTCTCCTTAACCTCACAAATGTAATCTGTACATGTATAACCCTTTCCATATTGTAACCATTTAGTTACCTCCCCTGTATCTGGTTCTTTTCACATGTTGCCTACAGCGAAGTGGTGGTGAAAGAGAAAAACGAAAAGAAAAAAGAGAAAGGAAATTGAACTCTGAATGTGATTAGTCCTGATTGCTGCTTCTCAGCAGACTATTATACAAAAACATATTTAAACTTTATAAGATTTATAGAACGAAAGAGAGAATAATTGATACAACAGCACCATTAGTGAATCTGGTTGAAGGGAACACCTTTCCAAGGCATTCTTTGGCCCTCCATATTCTCTTCCAAGCTCCCCTTGATTATCTTCAAGTTCCGTCCTCTTGGAACTCAAGGAATCATAATTCGAACTCTGCAATGCAATTAATTATAAGCATAGTGTAAGATAGGTGGTCCTAGTATGATATCTACAATTGTTGATGCTTAAGTCTAAATCAACAAGCAGCATCATGCCATAAAATTGGATATAAACAGCTAAATATACACCTGATAACTAACTACAAGTTTCTCCTCCAATTGTAATCATATCCAACAAGAAGCAATCATATAATAACAAACAAATATACAAACCATAGTCTCCTAAAGAGTTCAACAACAGCGAAAAAACAGCAGCAGCAACACGCACAGAACAATGGAAACCTTAATTCATTTACCAAACTTTATCAAACTCAAATATTAACCATGATAGAGACAAACATTCATACAAATAATACTACACTAACCTTTCTCTGGTAATTGCTATCCCCACCACCCACATTCTTCTCATCTCCATCAATTCCCCCACGTTCCCTCTCATCTTCTTCAATTCCCCGTCTCCCTCCATGTTCGCACATATTCGTAACTGCAAACTCCGAATTACTTATACGATTACCACATTCATCACTCTCACGATTGCCGCCATGCTTATATCCATCACAGACAACAACATCCTCACATTCAGATCCACGCGCACGACTTTTCTGAATTCCTCCAACTACGTCAACGCCATTGAACCTATCCCGTACCTCCTTCTCGATTATTTTGTCGTTTAATCGATGCATAGCGCTGATTGCTGAGCTCGCCTGCACCAGTACGTCGTCATACAGGTCGCCGAATTCATCATCTTCGTCTTCCATCGCGAAAAAATGGAGGCGATTGAAGGATTGTGTTAAACCCTGAGACCTTAACACGAAATTCCTAAAACCCTAGCTGTGCACATTTTGCTAAGAGCATCTCCAATGGTTATACCCGAAAAGCAGGAATATGTTTGCCACATCAGCGCCACCTCAAAAGTTAAAATACCTATACCTCAAAACAAAACTCCTCCCCAACAATATACCCAAAAAGCAGGAATATGTGGAGGACCCACCTCAATATCCTTTTTTTTATTTATTAATCTATCAACTAAATTAATTATTTAATTTTCGGACAAATAATAAGTGATTAATATTTTGACAATTTGTTTATATTTAATTATATTTCGGAATTTTTTTTTTTCCAGAAAATGATTAATAAATTTTTTATCCATATAAAACGTAAAAATACAAAATAAAGACAAACATGGTACATAAAAAATATAAGTGATAGCAGTTGCCACGGCTATTTTATTGTCAAATTCATTTCCTAAAAATAATACAAATAAACAGAAAATTAAAAAAAAAACGAAAAAAAAATAATAATAAAGGTGGGGGACAGGTCTGGCGCGGCGGGCGTGGAGCCACGCGCCCAGCCTTCCCCCTTTTTTTCCAGCGCGTTTCCCCCTCCCCCCAATTTCCCACGCCCCTCCCCCCTCAACTTCCTGGGAAGCATTTTTGCTTCCTAGGAAGTTCTTTCCTTCCCCATTCCTACTCCCCCATTGATAATATACCCAATTTCAGGTATTTACTTCAGTCCATGTCAACAAATACATCCCCATTGAGGATGCTCTAAAGAAAAGGTAAAGTTGACATAAGCAGATTGGAGGTTTTGGAAATTGAGGGTACGGAATTAATTAAACTCTAGTAAAAAATAAAGCATTTATGGGTGTAAAAAAAAACAAAAATATCGAATTATTGCAAGTTCCGTATCATAAAATAAAATAAATAAAATGTTTGAATATTGTACTTATCATACCCTAAAATTATTAAAAGTATCAACATTTTCAATATACTTGTGAGAAATTAAAGTTCACGTATGTCTATGTACATATATTTTTTTTTTTTTATATTTTTATATATATCACCGCATCCATTTTTTCTTGATATTTTGGTAACTCAGTTATTTCAATATATCAATTTTTAACTGTATATCAAGACATTTCGATATATTAGAAATTTCACTATGCCAAAAGAACGGTATATATTGATAGTGACACAAAATTTGGCATACCGAAATTTTGGTACTGTTGAGTTTTTTATATAACGAAAATTTAATTTTCGATACTGCTGAATTTTTTATATAACAATTTTCTGTATAGCGGAAATTTTGATACAATAATTATATAAATGATTCGGTACGGTATACTATATTAAGCCATCCATAATTAAAATCTTGGGCGGGACTATTAATACACTTTTTCTATACATACATTTCATAAAAATAGTTTGCAAGTGTTTGGTAGAATTAAACAAAAAAAAATTACATTGTGTTCGGTTGGTTAATGTAATTAAATATGATTATATTTGTTCAGACAATGTTTATTTTATAGGTCAAAAGTATTCCTTTCGTCCCAACAGATTAAGTTATAGAAATATTCCCTACATCTCGGCCTAACTTATTTACTTTGATCGTATACGAAGATTAAGAAAAAATAGATTTGTGAAATATTTGACTTTTATAAAGGTGGGGATTGAGGGTGAAGATTGTGAGAAAAATTTGTCATTTATAAGCTGACAAATTAAGTTGTTTGTTAAAAGAAAAGATATATTTTATTGGTGTGTTTCCAGCTTTTTTTTTGTTTGAAAATAATGGCTTAAAGGCCACGAAAGAAATATTTTAAATCTAAATTCTTGTAAGATTGTTGTTTTTTTAGTACAAATTTTAATTTTAATTTAATTGGGGGTGGGTAGAGTGGGTTGGATGGGAATCGAAATTTGATCATATGACTAAGTTACAAGATGTTCTATTAATTGAGTTACGATCAATTTTCTTCTAACATTGTTGCTTTAATAACACTATATTTTGTTGGATGGGGCCGCGGTTCACCGAATCTGTTAGTATTTTGGTCCATTAAATCGAACCTAACGAACTTGATAATATTTCAGATCATATTCTTACAATCTAGAATTATATAGACCGAGCTAACTATGTATTATAACACTAAAAATCAAAAGAACAAATCAAATGAAGACACACTGAGATCAACCGCGGTTACTTTGTACTGTAACACTAGAAACAAAAAGAACAAATCAAACAAAGACATGCTGAGATAAACACGAGGCTGAATCTCTCGGATCCTGGGACTTTTTATGTTATTGATATTGAAGAGACTTCACTCTCTAATACCTAACCTATTATATTAATATTCAACGACTCCAATCGATTTGGCCGACATTGACACGGTCCTGTATTTGGCCAATTCTTGGCAAATCTTTCTGGTAACTAATCCTACAAAAAATAATATCACCGTAGTAATAATAATGATAATAATAATAATAATAATAATAATAATAATAATAATAATAATAATAATAATAATAATAATAATAATAATAATAATAATAATAATAATAATAATAATAATAATAATAATAATAATAATAATAAGTCATTTTGACAAAAAAATATGTCAACAAAAAGATATATAAAAATAATAAATAACACAATCGAACTCGCATAGTAAGTCGGGCAGACCGAGCTGGTCCATTTTGGGGGTGTTTTCCATTGTTTATTTAAAGTACTTTTGTGATTTTGACTTAATTGAAGCTAAATGGCGTTTGCTAATAATTGTTTCCACTATAATTAAGCACTTAAAAGCTATAAGCAATAAATAAGCTGCTTTTAGGGAGTGTTTGCAATTGCTTCTACTTTAGAATAATTGATTAAATTTAGGGATTATGGAAAATTTGTTTTTAAAGAAAGTAGGGAGTGTTTGTAATAATAATTGATTTATACAAAAAGTAGAAAATGTATTATTTGGAAAAAAAAAATTATTTTAAATAGAGGTTGTATGCATAAGCAGAAAAAAGCATGTGATGACCTGCTTCAAACTTCTGCTTGAAATAAGTTATTTTAAACCACTGTTAATGCAGAAGTGTAATTCAAAATACTCAAATCTACTTTTTAAGCCAAAAGTGCATAAGTGCTTAGAATAAACTTTTGCAAACACTGCCTTAATAGTTTTTTTTTTTGGCATTTTTGTAAATTTGTCAAACTTCTTAATAAAATAAGTGATAAAAATCACTTGTTTATCAAACACTACAACATTTAAATTTTGACCAAAAGCATTTTATTCTCAAACACTATATACTTTTAATTATAATTATTTTTTCTATAATTTCCAATTTTATGGGGTGTTTGTAATTGCTTTTCACAATTATTTTTCAGCTTATAGTTTGGAAAAAATTATTCTGGAGTGTTTGAGAAAACAACTTCAGTATTAACAGAAATGATTTAGGTCAAAATTTAAAAGTAGAAAAGAATTGTTTTTCTAACTTCTTGATATTTTGGTAAATAACTAGAAGTCTTTTCTCTTACTAATAAGGTAAAAGTTGTTTAAGTATCAAACACTCCAACTTTTATATTTGACAAAAATCACTTTTATTCTCAAACACTAAGGGGGTGTTTGCAAACAATTGTGCTTTTAGAAAAGTGCTTATAATTGATTTTGAAAAAAAGTTTAGAATTTGGTAGTGTTTGGAAATAAAATTGTGTTAAAGCTAAAAGCTGTAGAATCTGAGTGTTAGCAGCTTCTGAGAATCAGCTTTTAATTGCTTTTCAGAAGCTATTTTGTGTCCCGAAAGTGAGTTTACAAACACTCTAGCTTGTGTAAAGTGCTTTTAAAAATTGATTTTGAGAGTTCAATTGAGTTTGCAAACACCACCTAACTACTTTTGATTTAAATCAATTTTATCATAATATCTACTTTTAATCACTTCTTCAAAAGTTAAGCAAATAAAAACATCATCTTAATTACTTTTCCAAAATTAGAAGCAATCGCAAATAGTCCCTTCATCACCTCAATCGGAATAAGTGGCAAAATCGATCCGACCCAATATTTTTTATGGATAGACCATAGAAATACTGGCACAAAGTAGTATTTGACCTGATCGAATCGATTCAATGGATTAAAAGCTCAATGAACCACGGGTTGACCCATATATTATAGGAGAGTAAGTTGACTCGAACCGATTAATTTTAGGTCAAATTCAAATTGACCCAAAATATAACATTGACCAGATGAACCCGATCCGATCAGACCGTCCAGCCACCAAAAATAGATGAGATCATTGTAGGGAAAAACAATAGCTCGATTTTATATAGTCTACCGATTGGGTCCAATAGGTGGGCCCATTAAGTAGAGTTTTAGTTGAACTATTTATTAAGCCCATTATGAGACCCTCATTGTCAGGCACGATATACTAATAATTTAATGATGTGACTTTAGCTAAAAAAGAAAAAACGAGACTCCTAAATTTCGTCATATATTTTAAAATAAATATGAATAAATAAAATCTAAGCTGAATTATATTATTTTAAGTACATCCAAATTAGAGCAAGCAAAATTAATCCGAACCAATTAACCGGTGCTTTGCCGACTTGATTTTGAGATAATCGGAAATTCTAGGTGCTTTGTGGTCCTAGAGACGTGCTCAGAGATGGCCTTTAGACGGGCAAAGTGGCACGGTCGCACCGGATCCCCCACCAACGAGGGCTCCGATTTTTTTTTATTTTTTTTGACATATATGTATTTTTATTATATATCTTTAATATCTTAGTTTGAGGCTCATTCGCACCACATCTTATTTATACAAGGAATGAGATTAGCAAATTACTTATTTAAATGAAGAAACTGACGAAGAATCAACAAATCAAGCATGAATAAATTTCTAATTGTGTCTGTCTTTTTTTTTTTATTTGCAATTTATTTAAACTAATTAATTATGTAACTTTATTTTATTTCCATAGATAATTGTGTGTACCGTCTACCGTGTATACAATGTGAAAATTTATGTTGTAGAATTTTGTATTTCAATTTCATTCAATCATTACTTTTCTAAAAACGCAAGAAGATCAATATTTCACGGTTGATTGGAGTAGTTTCTCTCTCTCTCTCTCTTTTTTTTTTTTCCATGTTCTAGGTTGTTTGAGAAATCTAAATGATCATTTATCTATATTTCTTTTGTAATATTGAAAAGTGAGTCGTCCATATAATTCATTTTTTTTAGTTGATTAAAATTATTTTCGAAACAAATATATTAATGTTGTAAGGGGCCCAATTTTCTTATTCAGCACCGGGCCATTCGAAAGATTGAATCGGCTCTGGATGACCTAGTCTGACAATTAATTGACCTGGTCGATGATTAAATAGCCTAGACGCTAGACAGTTTTAAACCGCTCAATTATCGATTTTCAACTTGTACAATCTTGGAAGAACAAACCCTTAATTTTTGGGACACGAGGGCACACACGATCTCACGTGATTAGGGTCCTTAGATGTCTTTTTCACGAACTGAAGTAGATTTGCATTAAGAGTAGAGACCAATTTTCCTATCAAATAGGTAACCATGCCTTGGCTGGGAGAACACATTGGGCCACAAGCTTGACAAAGATAGTTGTATAGTAGTATATTTTAATATTTGGTTGTGGGCACAAAAACGTGGTATGCATTCTTAGCACACAAGAACTTGTGAATTCTAGGGAGAATTCAGGCGGTCCGATCTTGTTCAGCAGATCAACATAATATGTTGAAGTTAATGGGGTTGGTTCAAAATTTAACTGAATCATATATTTTTTAGCTCAGTCCATTCCCCTTACTTATACTTATCTTTTGGATCGACTCGTGATCTGTTGAACTTTTAAAATATCTTATAAGCTCTTACATCTTATAAGATGTTTTTAGAGTTTATAATTTGTATGGTCTTATATATTTTAAAATAAGTTAAAGAAGTGTTCTGATCAAATAACTTATAAGATATCTTCAACATCTTATAAGATATTGATGTGTTTGGTAAATAAGATTTTTTTGTAATTATAATTCTCCAGAAAAATGTATATTCAAAAAGAGCTTATGAACAAAAAGTGGGAGAGTTGTACTTTTTTAAAAGAGCTTCTAAGTTCTTGAGGAGCTTAATTATACAACTTATAAGCTAATTTTAGAAAAATAGCCAAACAAATTTTAAGAACTTATAAGATCTTTAAAACATCTTAAAACACCCTAGTTCTTAGTCCATTGGGTCGGGTATAGGGCCTCATAATACTTCAGGCATAGATTCTTATAGTTCAACCCATCTAAAATGTCGGGGGCAGACTCGAATTTACCAGATGTAATTAAACCCTTTATTATTATTATTACAATTATTTGGTTAGTTGCCGAAAAATACATAACTTTTAATCATTTGTAATCTAATCATATCATTTTTTACACTAGATATGCACCCTGTGCGATGCACGGGATGAATTCTTTTTATATTATTGTAAAAAATCATAAATATATTAGTCACTTAAGCATATTTGTGATAAACTATATTATCATGTCATATTAAAAAAAAATAAAAAAATCAACCTATTATTTTTGTAGTTAACATAATGTTTTTTCACCTAATAGAAATAAACAATTAAAAAGCAAACTAATTTAATCAACAAATTATATTAATCAATATATCTGAGGATTTTCTACGGTAAAATATAAATCCAACTAATTTATGTTATTTATATCATTTTTAAGAAAAATATTTCAAACTATCCAAAAATTATTAAGGTTTAAAAAAGATAAATTTAAAGTAAATAATTTTAATCCTCTTAAAAAAGTAATATCATATTTTTATTTTACACACAAATATTAAAAAATAAAATATATCATAATTATCCTAAAAATATATTTTACAATCAAAATTAATTATATATATGCATCATGGATGTTAAATTGAAGATCGTGAAAAGATTATTAAATTGATATATTTTTCATCGAAAATTGAGTTGAGACGAAAAAATTATAAAACATTTAAACTACAAAGGAAAACACAAAATAAAGAAAAAAAAACTTGATTGGGTGAGAACCCAAAATAAGGAGAATGCGACACCTCAGCGAGACACTTGTCAGAACCTAAATTATCACGCTTCTCCTTTAGTATTAAGTATACTAGATGTGCACCCGTGCGATGCATGGAAAAATATATTTCTTGTTAAACTAATAAGACATGAGTAGTAATATTCTTTTTGGAACAAAGTAGGTTCAAAATTTATAATACAAAGAGAATTCATAAATGACGAATTACATAAAGTGCCTTTTGATGTACAATATTCACAATTTAATTATTATTCAATTCCTATATTATTCACGATTTAGGTTGAGTTTTCTAGAATTTCTTTTTAGGATCCATCTTTCTTTCTATGTGTTCTTTTTCTTTGTCTCTACATTTTTCTTTTTTTAAGTAATTGTTCCTTACTCTCATTTTTAAAAGGAATTTTACGTGCTTGACTTTTGCTTTTGGTGCACTTGATTGATTTTAGTCCAGCTACATATACTTTTATAATAACAAAATGGGAACACATACTCTGTGAGTTTGATTAAAATGAAACCATGAATTGTCTAATGATTTTATTCTGCAACTGATTTTTTCAGATAAGCTATCACAATATAATATAAGATTAAGTATTTAATTTATTTTACTGCGACTTTTTTCGTAAGTCCAAATTAAAGCTTTTCTACTAAAAGAAAAAGCCGTGAATGAGAGCTTTATTTCAATTCCAAACTTAAAGCATTGAGAGGCGCCACAACAGTTTAACTCGGCTGTCCAATGTGAAATTAACTCAAATTGCCTCTGAATTAACAATCAAAAGCAAGATCCTTCAACTCAAAACATTGATTGAAGTGAACACTTTGGAAAACTTACACATTTAATAAGACTCATCGATACCTATTAAATTACAAATAAAATCGCACACACACAGACACACACTCACACACACACACATATATATATGAGTTCTACATATATATATACCCATAAGTTTGACTCATTTCAATTTTCTAACTGAAAGATCTTGATTTATATTTCTAATCCGAAATTCATAATGATGGACTTTAAAGTGTACTTTATGTATGTTTACACTCTAACTTCTATTTGCTGCAATCATAGATCATGGCACCACACCACCATATGCCACTCAATTTCACATGCAGTGTGCAAACAATTTTGCAGCAGCATCATAAGGTATAAAAATTCTCTGAATAAAGGAAGAAATATGTAGACATAGTTTTCATATGGAATCCCCAATGGAAATTTTAACACTGAAGATGTGAAATCTGAGTTCCAGAAAAAATTAATTGCAAATATTATGACCAGCCTTCTAGATTTGCACAACAGCAAGTCTTTTTGTATCGTGCCGTTTGTGAAGTTAACTGTATCTTCCCACTCACCATTTCTTTAAAGAAGTCTCGTGACTAATTGGAGGATTGTTTCATAAGTTGCTAAATTTGGGTCAGAATTGTAACAACCAATAATTTTGATTCCACTTCAATTTTTCTGAAATCCAATTTTAAACCACACCCGCCGCGAACATCCTAGACGGTACCTTTGGCAAAATCCTAGATCTGCAAAGGAAGTCTTCTGGGTGCAATCCTGCAAGAGAGGCAAGATCGACTTCTTTGCATTTCTTTCCATAGGTTATTTAAATTTTCTGTAAATCAAGTTTTGATATTCAGTTTTTCAAGCAGCGCGGAACAGTTTTCTTTTAGGTTAAACCGCATCCCTCCGATTTTGACGGAAGTTAATTGAATTCTAATATGGACGCGTGTATCGGGCCTTTTGTTTTTTTTAGGATTTTTTATTTTAACATTAAAGGGATCAAGGAGAGCACGACACGTAAGTGGGACACGTGTCAGCATATAAATCAGTGCGCTTCTCCTTTATTATTAAGTAGGGATATTGTAAAAGATAAATGTATGAGCTTTTTAAATTTTATAATTATAATTTGGAGGGCTTCTAAGGTGCATCGAGTGTACCGGTATCCCAATAGATTCTAACCATTAGATTTTCATCTTTTAATTATAGCCTTTAGATTTTATAACCTGTTACCTGAATAGTAGGTTATCCATGTAAAATAATGATTTAAACATTTAAATAATAAATTCACAACTTAACATTTAATAGTTATGATTTTCATTGTTTTTTCAATTTAATTTAATTTTAGTTTATTTTGGTTTTGGATTTGTGTTCGTCATTTAACATTTTTTTTTTCTTTCCTTTCGCAATAGTACGTCTTTTTTATTTTTTATGTAGTATCTTTTAGTTTTTATTTTTTCTCTTTTATCTTGTTTAAGTAAAATGTTATTTTAATTAAAGAAAGAGGTAATGATAATAATAATAATAAGGAGAAGATGATATAAGTTTCCTAGTAATTATTTCCCTGATAATTTTTATTGTGGATCATAAATTTATGTTTAATGATTCATTAAATAGTCATAGGGATATATCAAATCAAGCCAATCGTAAATTATTTGGATCTCGATTCGTCAAAAGTTCAATCGAGCTTGTTTAATACGACTTGTTAAAATAAGTAAATCAAACTCAAAATTGATATTATTTGGTTCATTAGCTCGGGAGCAAGTTTGTTAGTGCGCTCATGAGCTACCGAGCTCGTTTGTAAAAATTAAACAATGTATTAACAATTAATTCATAATTTTTATACCTATAATTATCATAAATATAGAATTATATAATTAAAATTATTTATTCGTACATGTACAACTCTCTAAAAATCATCAATTATCACTTACGCGACTTATTTTATTTATTGTACATTAGAAGTACAATCAAGTTCAATAATATATACAGTCTGTATTATTTTATAACTTAATTAAAATTAAATAACATGTAACTTATAAATGAACAAACATAAAAAAGTAGTTTTAGAACAAAAACTACAAAACATATAATTAGAAATCTTGCACAGAATTGAATTTGCAGATATTAGTATTTCAATAGCCAAGATATTTTTCATGAGAGGAACTAATTTAATTAATTATTTATTGATAAGGAGGAACGAATGTTTTGCACATATTTTATTTTATTAAGTCCTAGATCGTTAAGATATAATAGTAATTTCATGTATGTTTTCATTTACAAAATTAAATATTATTTATTTACTACAAAATTTCAACTATTTTAAAAAATGACCCAAAATATATTTCAAATCCAAAATATTAAAAGTCTAATATAGAAAATGTTAAAAGTTCAAAATTTAAATATTAAAGTCAAAACTTAAATAACTCTTGTAAGTCACTAACCTATATAGTAGGTCAATTCTCCAGGTACACCAATGTCCCAGATGCACCCTAGAATTCCTCTATAATTTTGATGCATGTATGACTTTTTTGGTGGGGTTGTGATGATATATTGATATGACCACTAGAACTTAGGTTATCATGCTACATTGAAATTATAGCTCGAAATGTCATTTCATCGTGCTTGATTCAATAAGTGTAACGACTCAAGCGACCCGATAATTTTTAGTGTATTTATAAAGATAAATTGAGCTAGATTCATTGGGTATGTTTACTTAAGGCTGAAGAGTGCTGGGCCAAATCTAGTTGAAGGAGTTTATGAGTGTGCTTTATCGAGATTTAAACCCTTAAATTTATTGAGTCAAACCTTAAGTAAACATAGCCATTGTTTTTCATTACGATGACATTTGACTCGACCAAACTTAAGGTACTAGTTCGACTAGCACGACTCGATCCAAATTACGACCTCTGACACTATACAAGTCTTAATAGCTTATTGGAGAAGGTATGATAAAAGTTACTTTCTCTCCAAGATTTGGAACTTGACCCTAGAAAAGAAAAGACAACGACTATAACACTTCATTAGTCAATTATTCATAGGCTTGTAGCTAAGGGGCTACATTATGTCTTAACCTTAATTTTTATATTCCAAAAAGTGACTTTATTATGGCTATTAACTGCATTATATGTGTCTAAAATTTCAATTCTTCTTTCCTAGTCCACCTAGGACCAGGAGATTTTAAAGCATGGCTGTAAAAAGTGCTCTAGAAATCTTGGCTTTGGATACTCTAAAATATTTTATGATCCATTTTAGAAATAGAATGATTCGCTGCATATAAATTTTATATTTGTATCTTCGTTGTATACATAGAGCGTATTATTCTCTCTTCTAGCTGTAAGCCGGTATAAAGTCAGTGGTAGGGGTTCCTTAGGGACCGATTCACTCTGCGTAGATTGACTGAACGCAGAAAACCTTCCACTGGCAGGCGATCGTGTTTTTCACAGGATTTCTCGTTACTCATGTCAGCATTCTCACTTCTGATATCTCCAGGTCTTGTCACCAAAAACCTTCCCCGATTGACAGAACGTTCCGCTACTGACATGTATCATTAAATACTTTAGAGGATCCAAATTCACAAATTTCTTGCACAATATAGGTGTCTGCAGTGTTTGCACTCTTTGCTATCCGTGTATTCAGTGATTGCACTCCACTGAATGTCTATATGTGTCATAATTAAAAAAATGAATACACAATTTTTCTTCTTTTTACTATTTTGTTTAGACGAGGCACATGTCACACATTTAGTGAACCGATAATACCCATAAAAATAGCCTAAACTTTTACTACACGATGCATAGTAAAATGAGTAATTCCGATCCACATGCTCTCTATTCAATGGTGCAATGTACGACAAATTCAGTATGATATATAAAAAAATTATTCTAAATTCTGGTCGATATATTTTTTTCTAAATTTAGGTATTGGAGTGAAATTTTTCCCAAATGAATATTAGATAAAATACCTCAGTCTGTACATAACAATTTGCCAAGTAATCCCTTTTGCCATTGCATTGAATATTTGTCTTAAATAAAAGAAGAAAAAGCTGATGGTAATGGTCCTTTCTGTCTCCTCCTTCTTTCTCTCCTATAAATGACAGTTAAAAAAAAAACCCCAGTTATCTTATCAATCCTTCTCATATCTTTTCAGAGCAAAAATAAAATAAAATTAATCAATCAAGTTATAAATAATTCATGAAGATTCAAGTTCTTACATCACATGATTAGAGTACCAAGAATCATCATGAGCACAATGTACATTTTCTTCTTCATATTGGTGGTCATCTTTGTAATCTGCAATTTTTACTCAGGTATTATTATTATTATTTTTTTTGTAAATTTTCCTAGATTTGTTTTGAAATTTATTGTTTCACTTTCTGTCAGGAAATTTTATGCATTTTGGGAGCGAAGATGGAGATAATGATGTAGGTGTAAAGCCAGAAGATGCATACCTTAACCACAGAAAACTCATGTTCCATGGTGTCTCTCTCTCTCCCTCTCTCTCTCTCTTTCGACTCAAATTTAAAGTCCTCTCCCTCTTCCTCTCTCTATCTAGAAATGTATACGAGTGAAACTGTTTGCAAACTATTCAGATTTCGTTTCGAAAAATAGTTGTCCGAGATCGTTTATTAACCTTAACGAACCGAGCTCAAATTATTTGCGATCTTAGTATTTACAAAGCGAAATGAAATTGAACATAATTTTATGAGTTCGAACAAATTCGAACACTAAAAAATTAAACGTGTCAAACTCGAGCCTTGTTCAACTTAATTAAACTCGTGTACATCTCTACCTCTCTTTCTGCTCAAATTTGAAGTCCATTCTCTCTCTCTCTCCGCGTGTATTGAGAGGGGGAAGTGGGGCAGTAGCCCCATCCCCTAAAAAAAATAAAAAAAAAATGAAATCCTCATATTGATGGCGTTGACATAATAGATGTAGGTAAATTCTTCCTCCCTCCCGGCTTAATCTGCCTAGACTGATCGGGCACGGAAATTAAAAAAATGTAAATTTTGTAGAATTTTTGACTTTTTTAAAGGTGGAAATTGAGAATTGATCGAGATTTTGAGAGTGGAGATTTTGAAAGAAATTTGTCATTTATAGGGTTGGCAGGTTAAGGTGGGACAAACCAAAACGACATGTAGGCAGGTTAAGCTGGGAAGGAGGTAATAGTTTTTTAGTACGTTACGTTTTTTAAGAATATTACTTTAGATCATTTTTATTTTAGTTATTTAGTTTTTAAAATTTGATAAATTGATCTTTTATCTCTAGAAAGTAGGTAATATAATTGATTTTTGGTGAGTCTACATTTTCGAAATTTTAAAGTTAAATGATTGATTTATAAAATTTTGAAAGCTAAAAGATTGCCTTAAGTAAAAAAAGGGTGAAATTTAATGGACTAAAATATTTATCCTATATCACTACTAGAAAAAATTAAATTAGAAACGGAAAAATCCGTCTCTAATTACATGATATCGGTTTCTAAACTAAAGTAGTGACGGATTAGAGACCAAGTGGTTGGTCTCTATAATGTTGGTCTCTAAAATTTAGAAACCGATTTTATTCCGTCTCTAAATTTAGTGACGGAATTTCCCTCTCTATTATGAAATTAGAGACTGGTACCGAATTACCTACCGAATAGAGACGGATTATGTTCGTCTCAAATTTTCGGTTGTTAATTCGTTACTAATCGGATACTAATAATTTTTTGCCACTTTCCGTCACTAATCTATTTCTATTCTGTTTTTATTTTGTGACCAATATCATCCGTTACTAATTTTCGTCTCTAATATGATTTTTTTTTGTAGTGTATATAATTGTATAAGCATATTGATATAGAAAATTGCCCCTCTAATTTTTTATTTTTCTAATATTATGTATATATATGTAGAGAAAAGATGTGTTGTACAATTATGACGATCATTTCGTGAACACTTACTTATGTGACACTACAAGAAATTCTCAAAATAGCGACCGATTTTAGCGACAGAGATTTTTTGTCGTTAAGTACCGACAAAATTACGACTATATATCGACAGAAATAAAAAAAATTTTCAAAAATAAAATTCGTCGACGGATTACCGACAGACTAACGACACTATTTAAGGGCCACTTTACTAATTTTATATGCGACAAAATAGCGACCAATTTAGTGACGGAATTCTACCGACGGATATAAGTCGGTCGGTAATTTTTTTTTATTTAAAACATGCCGACCAATTCGTGACAGAAATGTACCGACGGAAAAAATTCAGTCGGTAAATTTTATATTTTAAAAATGCCGACTAATTTCAAAATCATACCGACCAATATAATTCTGTCGTAATTTTTTTTGTGAAAAATATCGACGGATGTAGTAGTCGCTAAATACCGACCAAAATTTGGTCGGTAGTTTAAATTAAAAATAAAATGAAAATGAATTAAGAAAATTAATTTTAAACACACCCAAAATATAATAACACAAAATTATGTAATTAATGTATACTCTCTCTCTTCTCCCCATCTCGGCCATGGAAATACATTTTTTTCATTAGCATTAGCATTTTTTTCAATCTCCGAGTTCCATCCGCCATGGCCACCGTCTTATCAGATCAATTCTCCGCTCCGCTACCAGATCTGCTTGTGGCGCCACCGCGAGACTCTCAGCCGGCGTTAAGCCTAAGGCTGCTCCATCTCCATTTCGAATCGCATCTCAGAAACCACTCTCCGCTCGCATTTTCAGGTTTCCAGCTATAAACGCGCTCTAACTAATTAAGCTTCCCTTTGATGATATCTTTTTTCGTTGAATTTTCGGACATGATTGTTAATTTTTGTGTAAATTAGGTCACCGGTGGAGATGAGTAATGTTAGCATAGTGTCGTTATTACCCTACCACACTCCAACAACCTCTTCAGATGTTCACTGATGTTTGCTTATTCCATTCTTTGTTGATTTTACTTGCTACATCTTGTGTTCACTTGTTTGATTAATAAACTTCGTACTAATGTTTGCTTATTCAATGCTTTGTTGATCTTAATCATGTTTGATAGTTTGCTGCTGCTAACTATAAATGTTTCATTTTTTCAACCGTTCATGTTTAGTTTGTTGAATTTTCTGGCCAGCTAACTGACTATGTTGTGAGACATTTTCTTTTGATGAATTGTTCGTTGTTACTGGTGGCTTCCACTTGATGAATAGGTTATATCAATTACATATCTCTTGGAAAAAAAGAATTGACATGTAATAATGAGAGTTCATTAATGAAATGCAGAAATTGCTGGAGCAGATGACAGTAAGAGGCCTAAAAAATAACTAAGCTTTAAAAAATGAAATGTGGACTGTGAAGCCGTTATCTGATGGTGAGGTATGATACGTTCCTTCTAACCCTCCTACCCAGCAGTTTAGGTGTATACATATATACCTAAGCATACAACTATATGTACGCATTGGACCTGGTCTTTCCACTGAGTCATACTGAGTTCCTTTTTAGGAAGTTTTAGCAATCTAGTTGAGTAAATGCTATACGAAGGCCCAACCAAGCTTCATCATACGCACAATCTATTTTTGCCTTGGTGCTTGTTGCATTACATTAATCCTGCTCGCTGAGCCATTTGTTCACCATATCATTTTGATGCAGAAAATAGAAGAAGAATTTATGAACCTTTATAAAAGTGTATCACTACATGAGATGTGGGCAGCAATTATATCTATCTTGCTGATTGGGCTTCTTGCATTTAGACGCTGATGCATAATCCCCAAGGACTGGGTCGAAGTCTTCTAAATACATAACAGATTCGATTATAATTAACCTAAGAAAAATAATTACTTGGAAATGGTATAATTTCCTTGCATAAATATCACAATGAAATGGTATTTTGCAAAAGCTTCAAAATGAATCTGAATTGCTTAGTATTCTGAATTTATGAAGTCCTTATAATATGAGGCTTGAAGATTTTAATAATAATCATCCCATAAATGTCCTGTGAGGGGGAGGGTTTGGAGAAAAGTATGAGTATTGAACATTTTGCTTTGTTGTAGCAAAGGGACGCCTTATACTCTGATTTATTGTATATTGTTTGAGAATTTGAATGTTAAAGTGTTTCATATTTATTCATTTCAAGGTCATAAAGCCTATCACTTGAGATGCACTAACACCCCTCACTTGGCCATACCTGAGGCCTTTTTTTTTGTAAAGTATCTATTGAATTTGAGATGAAATCTGGAAGTAAGTTTTATGCTCTTCATAACATGGGATAAATAGTCTTTGTAGAGCTTGATTTCATGTGTTCAAATTAACACTGCCTTATTAGAAACTTTGATATGTTCAGTGTTGCTTTATCATATTAACAGTGAGATCTTTTAGTTACATCTCGTATTGTGTTCATGACTAGGTCTTCACTGCTGAATACTCGTTGATATGCAAGATTTTTGAGTTACCAACGTGCAAGCGGATAAGGTAAAAAAATTGGGTTCTGGCATTTTAAAAAATAAAGCTTATGGGGGCGTAAAACCAGAATTTCCACTTGATTTCTTTGAGAAAACTTTCTGCATTACTCAAGATGTGAAGTTTACTGGTGATGCCATAAGAAATAATGATTCTGAGGGTGCTAAGCAAACTTTGGCATCTGAAGATGGGTTCCTAGAGGGGCCGAACTCAGCTGGATTCAAGGTACCGATAAAATATATTCTAAATGGAATCTCGTATCTCTATATTCTCATTGTGTTATCATTGGAACATTTATCTGTACAGGTCTTTGTTTTATCTTACGAATTTGCTTCTATTCAATTTTGTTTCGTCCTCCTCTCCTTCCTGTCTCTTGTCCAAAATACACATACTATCTGTTTTTATTAGCTTTCCTATGTGTGTGTAGGTATAAATCTTATACATGTACATATATAATTATATTTTATACCTATCTATATGTTGTATGCATGTTATGTAACATAGTTGTACAGCCAAAGGCAAATATGAATGAAGTGATGGTTAAGAAACAGGGCATAGGCGATTTGGTTTCTTGCTTCCTTTCTTTTAAATATATATTATTTTTCTTCTTGTCCTTTCTGAATATTTACAAGAGTAAAGCTCCATAGCAGTAGGCTCTGCTCCAACAGTTGCCTGAATTTATTTCAGAATGGTTTTCTGATCTGAACAACTAGCCAAAGGAATATGACGTGCTTAGGGTTCAGTATTTGTAGTTTCATTCGCTGCCCATAGTTTCAACATATATAAGATGTTTCAACAGATATAAGATTTTATGTTGCCTGGAGTATCAATCCCCATAATTGATGGTAGAACAATTTGTCTGTGAGAAAAACCATTGCTAATTATATTATGGGGGTGTTTGCAAATTTTTAATTTTAGAGAAGTGATTTGAATTGATTTTTGTGGAAAAATCAAAACTGGGTTGTGTTTGGAATAAAATGATTTTGATTTAAAATAAGTTCTTTTAATAAAGAATCATTTGGAAGCAGCCAAATGCAGCGTCTCATAATCTGATTATAATTAATATTAAAAAAGAAGACATTGTAAACACCTCCACAATCAATTTTGTCCAGCAGAAGTGATTCTAAGCAGAGCATTAGTGGTTGCAAACACCTCCTACATTCTTTTTTTGGTGTTTGTCCTCTGCCTCCTTATTGTTGACTGTGGATGTCCTTATGGTGTTTTGTTAAACTAGCCCTTATACACCTAGTTATTTGTGTTTTTATCCAAGCATTTCGAAGATCAATAATACTTTTCTTGTTCCCCCCCCCCTTCCCCCCACTCCAGATAACAGTGGCCAATTCAAATCCTGACATTGTTATGGTTGGTTTCCGCTTGCACGTTGGTAACTCATCAGCCAGTCATATTCCATCTGAAATTACTATTTTCCAAAGATATTTGAGTTACATGTTCTCTTCTTTAAAAACTTCCGCTAACAGTAACACTATCAAAATATGATATGTAATAAATATCCCTTGCTTGATATCTTTGTAGTTTTAGCGGCTACAGGCATGCTATCGTATACAAAAAATATATCAGTGTTATCTTCTGGGTTGTGTAGCAGCACGTTTTCTAGCGAAATTGCTCTAATTTGTCTGTTGTTTATGTAGTTCTGACGACCCTGATTACGACATCAGAACTCTGTTGGAAAGATACAGCAGAAACCCTGAGTCCGAACCTCGTCTGAAGTCACTCTTACCTCGGGTAATTTCAACCTCATTTGTCTTCTAAGCCCTCTCGGGGTGGTCACGAACCTTCAATTTTATTCAGTCACATATTTTCTCATTGCTTCTGGCTCGAAACATGCTCTTTTCAGCTGACTGGGGTGATGAAAGCTGAATATAGAATTGCTATAAGGTCTTCTCTTCGTAATGATTTTGCTGAAGGTGTTCGGGCTGTCTTAGTGGACAAAGATCAGGTGATGATGCCCTGCACTTTGCTGTTAGATTCTTATCATTGTTGTGTTACTCTTTTTCTTATGTCTTACTGTTTTTATTACAAACTATTTTTGGCTGCCAGATGTTCTACCATCTTATAAGTTGGTAAATCATTCTTTGCAACCTTGTTGTTCTTGGTTTTAAGTTATATAGTGATCATAACAAACCTCTCTTCTAGATTTGGTACAACCATGTAGTCCATGCAGTGCAGATTTTTATTATATTTTCAGCATAATTTTCTGACCTAATATATTGTCCATGCAGTGCAGATTTGCATCTAATAAAATAATAGTATTTGGGTTCAAATAATTTCTTCAAGTTTAATTCTATTGTACCAACTAATGTATCTTTATATTACTAGCAGGGTCGTGCTGAGGGCCCTGAGGGTCGTGCTGAGATGCAGAAGAAGTTCGATGAGATTTCTGCACGACAGAATGAAACAGATGAGCAGGTTCGATTCTTGATGCGATTGATTCACGATAGAGACCTAGGCATATGATGGAGATGATGAAGTGTTGAGTTGACTTATGTTTGCACTTTATTATGTGAGTTTATTTTAGTTTTGAATTTGGAGTGCTTGTCTTATTTTCGGCACATCTTTTTTTATATTGAGGTCGAATTTTAAGCATGTATTGTTGATTTGTGGGGATATTTAGACTTTAATTCATATTCGGACGTTGAATTACCTATTTTAGATTGTGTTGCGTGATTTATAATTATTTTGCCGAATATTTTATATATAAATAAAAAAGGTAGGACACTGATAATATAAAATATTTGAAATTGAATATTTACCGACAGATTACCTACAAAAGAAAATAATAACAGAGCTCACAAAAATATATTGGTAATTGTCGACCAAATAACGACAACAATAATTAGCGACAAAATAACGACTAAAGCTTTTAATAATTAGCGACATAATAGCGACTAAATATTTTAATAATTAGCGACAAGATAGCGACAGAATAAATTAGCGACAAACAATATTGTCGGTAATTCCCGACAAATTAGCGACATAATAAATTAGCGACAGACAATATTGTCGGTAATTCCCGACAGATTATCGACAGAATACATTAGCGACAGACAATATTGTCGGTAATTCCCGACTGATTAGCGACAGAATGTAGTCGTGAAATGCCGACGGATTAGTGTACCGACAATATTTCTGTCGGTAGATCGTCGCAATTGAGTAAACTTTTTTTAGGAAATTTCTGTCGGCATTCTGTCGAAAATCCGTCGTAATTTTTACCGACGGATTGTTAGGTCCGTCGGTATTCATAGCGACTAGCCATATTACTACTAACTTTTTCTGTCGCTAATTGGTCGCTATCACCTCTTAACGACAGAATAGCGACAGAATTGACTGTCGCTATTTGACAAATTTCTTGTAGTGTGACATTAATGTAGTAAATTTAAAAAAGTATCACATAAATAGGCGCTTGCAATTGGCACGACGTAAGTGTGCAGTCACAACAAAAAAATATCTTTACAACACATATTTTTAAAAAAATCATTGTAATCTCTAATAATAATTTTTTTACAACTTGTAATTATAATTGTAGACAATTTTCAAACTATTTTTGGGGACATCTTGTTACCACAAAAAATATTTAAAATGCATGTCTCAAATATATTAAGAAAATTGGTTAATGGCAATATAATGTCTCTACTAATGTAGTTGTGACAAATATTTATTATTGTATCAAAAGTTTATATTTCCTGTAGTGAATATATATCATAATATGTACGGATAGTGATATAAACTAGTTGAAATATATCAAAATTTTGCACTCTGAATTCTCTGTCCCAACTGTAGTGTCCCATCAATATAATTATGTCATTTTGATCTAGCCTTGAGAACTTATTATTCTTATTAGCTTCCGGTAGTGTTTTCCATTGCTTATTTAAAGCACTTTTGTGATTTCGACATAGTTTAAGTTAAATGGAGTGTTTGGTAATAATTAATTCTACTATAATTAAGTACTTAAAAACTAAAAATTATAACAATAATTGGGTTGCTTTTAGTAGCTTCTTGGTATTTTTATAAATTTGTCAAATTTCTTTAAGTAGAGTAAGTGATAAAACACTTGTTTATCAAATACTACTACAGCTTTTAATTTGGCCAAAAGCAGTTTATTATTAAACATTACCTGCTTTTACTTATAAGTAATTTTTTTTATAATTTCTAATTTAATCACATTTTCAAAAGCACAAGTAACCGCACACTCCTTCACAAAACATAGTTTTAGTGTGGGAACTGTAATTGGGACAAAAAATCCGAACTAATTTTTATAATATAACACTAGTAATAGTGCATAATAACTTTTAAATTTACCATTACATATAACCGTCTCGAAGTAAAATTTCTGAGTCCGCCACCGTTTCGTCTAACACTGTTTTTTTCTCAAAAGGTAGATGTACAAAATGGGACATAAGCATATCACAAAGCAGCTACCCAACTCCAGGAATCCCACATTTCATAGTACAGATAGTTAACACGTGCGTATCAGGGTGTGCTCCTTCGGACATTCACGTGCGATGTGGGTGGTTTGCTTCTGCAAGAACTGTGAATCCTCGTACTTTCAAAAGGTTGTCTTATGATGATTGTCTTGTTAATGGTGGGAAGCCATTGAAGCAAAGCCAAAGTATTAGGTTTACTTATGCTAATTCGTTTATGTATCCTCTTGAATTCAAGTCTGCCCATTTCTGCTGAAAATCTGAATCAATTTTGAGTATATGTTATTAGGGGTGGCAAATCGGGTCATCGAGCTGATTAATGCTCGATTTTGAGTATAATATTAGTAAAAATGTGTACTAAATTTTGAAATTTATTGTTACATATACTTGTATTAGAGCAATCAACAGAAATGTTTGCAAATATTTAAAATAACTACTTTTAACTTTTACATTAATATATCTAGTAACTTAAATTTAAGGGCATGTTTGCAAATGTTTAAATAAGTATTTCTAAAAGAAGTTAAACATAGTGTTTGCAAGTGACACTTAAGTTTTAGTTAATTTGGGCTAAAAATTGTAAGCTACAAATTATTACTGTTTTTAATCATTTATTTTAATCACTTCTTCAAAAGTAGAAGCAATTGTAAATGTCTTTTAAGTTGATTTGGACTAAAAGCTACAAACTATAAATTGCCACTTATCTACAATAACTTATATTAATCACTTTTTCAAAAGTAGAAGTGATCTCTTTTGCTTTTGGTATTTCGACAACTAAAAAATTTAGTATTTTTCGATAATTTTATAATATTGTGTAAAAATTCAGTATCCTATTAATTTTGGTACTTCTAATATTTTTTTGATATAATAAGTGCGTATTTTGATATTTCGATATTTTTTTATCCCTAATAAAAGGTGCCGTGCGTTAAAATGGGACATAAAATGTGAATCCTCGGACTTTCAAAAGACTGTCATTGTCATACGATGATTGTCTTGTTAATGGTGGGAAGCCATTGAAGCAAAGCCAAATCATCAGATTTACTTATTCGTTTATGTGTCCTCTTGAATTCAAATCTGCCCATTTGTGTTGAAAATCTGATTCACTGGTGAAAGCTTTTTTAAAGTACTTCCGTGTTTTTAGCTTTAAAAATCAAATTTTGAGTGTCTGTGGAATATATGGAGTGTTTGTAGCGAGGAGTGGCGAATTGGGTCATCATAAGGACTAAGGGGTGTTTAAAGCTTAAAATAAGTACTTTTAAACTTTTAACTTAAAATGAACTAAAAAGAGTGTTTGCAAGTAACAGTTTCTACTTGAATTTAAGTTGATATGGATCAGAGGCTACTAGCTATAAATCGTGACTTTTTACAACCACTTTTCCAAAAGTAGAAGTAATTGCGATTGCTTTGAAAAAAGTTACTGAAATTAAAGATTTTAAAGTTAAAATTGTTTTTTCAAGGATCTCGAAAAACTTTTTAAAGTTATAAGAACAAAAGTACACGTGAAAGCTTTTGTAGGCAACCAAACACCCCTAAAAAGACAACAAAAATTGTAAGAAATTGTTTTTCCGATCGATTTGTTAATCAACAACGGAAATTAGTTCAAATAAATAATTTTCTTTAATTATGAGACGAAATTGAAAAGCACCAAAAGACGAAAATCTATTAAGCAGAAAGTTGTGGGACTAAAAGTGATTTTACCCCACTTATTATCACATGCCTAAAACACCAACTCTCTCATCTAACACCCAAATTCTTATTTTTTACTCAAAAGTTGGATGCTTAAAATGGGATACAAGTATATAAGCAATGTTCCAACTGACATGCGGTAGTCGGGTGGCAAATGGGTCTAATCTAATTGAGGTTTAGATAGAGTAAATCGGGTCTAAACGAGATTCGGCGAGAATGAGTTAAAAAAAAACATAGGCGATTATTGACCGTCTAGCGCCTAGACGAGAATAGAGGACATAAGCAAAGCGACTACCAAAGATTTGCCCGTTTCTGTTTAATTTAAATCTGCCCAATTCTATTCAAAATCTGAATCAGTAATAAAAAGATCAATTGAGTATTTCTGAATATATGGAGTGTGTAATTAGGGGTGGCAAATCGGGTCAGTAGAAATGGTTCATACTCGATTTTGAGTATAATATTAGTAAAAATGTGTCTTAATTTCAATATTTTATCGTTACATATACTTGTATAGGAGCAACTAACAGAACGGTTTTGTTGAAACCTGTTGTAAAAGATTAAGGGGGTGTTTGGTGATGCTTAAAATAAATACGTTTGAGCTTTTAACTCGACATAAACTGAAAAGAGTGTTTTTAATGGCAAATTATGCTTAAATTTAAGTTGATTTGGACCAAAATCACAAGCTATAGATTGTTACTTAATATAATCACGATATTAATTACTTCTACAAAAGTAGAAGCAATTTGCAGTTGTTTTTACCTTGAAACTAGTTATATTCCCGCGCGATGCGCGGCATGTTATCTTATAAATATAAATAATAATTTAAAATTATAAAATTTTAGAATAATAATAATTTTTATATTATTAACGATAATGTAGACTTGTCGAAATCAAAAGTTTAAATCATTATTACGTATACATATAATTAAAGTTACTAAAACTGTAAAGTTTTTATCACGATTAATCAATCTAATCAAAAAATATATCTCTTTTGAAAAATAAATAAATAAAGCAATGTTTCGAGTTATAATTGGAGTAAGTCGTATTTTTTAAGATTTACAAACTTATACGGTTGTCGTGGTAGAAACTGCTCATATAGTTAACAGTAGTTTGACATTTGTTTATAATAATTCACATAAAGAGAAATATAGTTTGTTATATCAATTAAAGTAGATCTTAAATGATATATATATATATATATATATATATATATATATATATATATTGTTGAATACAACTTATCATTTCCAATGGCATGAGAATATAAGATTTTTACTAAGGTTATAACATTATGAAGCATTAAGTTGTAAGACAAAAATAAACAAATAAATAAAGAATTTATCCATAAAAAATGATTAATATCAATTTGCACTCTAAAATATGAAAGATTTTTTTTTCGTTTAAACCTAAACTATATCTTTTTTTTTTATTTTATCAAATAGCAACATATACTCCGCGGATTTATCAATTTGCAACCTCCGGCGAGAACGAAACGAATATTTAAAAATTATAAAATCATTTAACAAATCTAATTTTTTTTTATTAAATTTTGAAATTTCATTTAAAATATAAATGACCAGAAAAATGTTATTTATTAAAATTACTTTTCATAAAAAATGAGTTTTTTTATAAATTCTAAATCTTTTAGAAGGATTTCATAATTTTAAATTTTTTGAATTCAAAAATCAACTTATTTCATAAATTAGATTTTCTTAAAACTTTATTTTCTACCTTTTAAATATTTTTTTATAAATTAGTTTAAACTCTTTTAAGAAAATTGGTGTTTTAAAAAATACTTTTTATCTATAATTTCACATACCTTGAATGATTTTTTTAGATGTTAGGATAATTTTCAGATTTTATAAAATAGCTATAATAATTTTTTAAGAAAAGAAAATAATTACACGATAATCAAAATAATTTGAAATTTTCCTGAAAATGTTTAAAATAATTTGGAAGTTAGAAAATAATCATTTTGAAAATGTCGGACTAATTTAAATTTTTTATTTGATTAATTTTATAGTTTTATAATGTATTTTTAAATAATTTAAGTATTCTCAAAATTATTATTTTCAAATTTATTGTAATTTTTTTATTTTTATAAATCCTTATTATTTCATAAAATTAGATATTTATAAAGATATTCTCTACCTTTTAATTAATTTTTATATTTTCTACAAATTATTTTAAACTTATTTAAAAAAATATTTTTTAGACAATTCTAATATTTACGAATATAATTTTTTTTAAATATAATATTTTCAGTTAATATTTTATATTTAAATGAATTTTAAAATTTAAAGTATTTTACATATTTTTTAAATTACTTTTAATTTAAATAAAATAATATTTATCTTTCTCTCTTGAATTTTTCGCCGGAGGTCGCAAATTTACAAATATTTTGAGTATAGATTGCTAGATAATAAAAAATAATTTAGGCATAAAATGAAAAAACCTTGGATAGTTTAGGGTGCACATGGATGTCGAGCCTAAGAAAATTACTTTAGAATATTTTAACATTCAAATTTATTTTCATTATTAAAGCATAAAGAAATTTAGTATACTATAGTATTAAATACTCTTTCCGTCAAAAACAAAAATCATATTTTAGTTACTATTAACATTCAATCATGGTTTAATAACTAAAAATTAGTTATATAGATTTATTTTAAAAAATTAATTGATTTATTATGAAGGTAAATATTGAATCTTTGACTACCATATTTATCCATTTATTGGTAGCAATTTTGTAATGTGAAAAATACATTGTGATTCCAAAAACTATATCAATCATAACTACACAATTATAATATATTTATGACATGACTTAATTATTGGAACTATAAATAAAATAAAGTCAATTATATAATAAATAATATAGTTTAGGCGGGAAATATAAAATTACATAAAAGCGCTTCATTTGGCTTTATATATACTAGTTATACTCCCGCGCGATGTGCGACATATTATCTTATAAATTTAAATAATAATATATAATTATACCACTTTTAAATAATTATTATTTTATATTATTAATGAGAATTGATAATGTAGACTTGTTAAACTTAAAAGTTTAAACCATGATTATGACTTACATATATTATAAGTTTATTAAAGTTACTAAACCTGTAAAATATCTTGATCCTATATATATATATATATATATATTATATTATATATTTGTGTGTGTATGAGTTAATTAGGGACGTCCATAATTTACATATTATAACTTTCAACCATGGTCTTCTCATACATGAGATCTTTAAACAAAATCAACATTTTCTAAATTATTATTCAAGATATTGTTACCTTAAACAATCAACTTTTTTTTTTTTCTTTCAGAAATCAACTTAATATTTCTTATATATTAGAAATAATAATATGTTCAAAAAACAATTGTAATAAATTATATGTATAGTATAAATAGATGCGCATTAGATCATAAATACCCGAGATAAAAATAATTGTTTCAATAGTGAAACTCCTATTTTATTAAATTAAAGGCAAAAGTTAATGTTTAATTTTTACAAATCATTTATTAAATCATTACATATATTATAATAAGAAGTATGAAAACTTTATGCATATATATGTTTAAATATCATATACATTATTGAGAGTATTTTTTGTTACTTCTTCATATTTTTATATAATGTACTTTGTTACAATTATTTTATTAAATAAGTTTACACTTTGCAACTTAAATTATGACATTTGTTACACTTTTCAATCTTTTCTTTTATGTATAGCAACCTCAACTATATAATTTTAAACTTTGCAACCTTAAAAATACTTTGTCACACGAACTAACTACAACTGTGTCTTTTATTACTCTTTGCAACCTAAGCAATTTTGATCGCATTAATCCATTTTATAACGAAAAACGTATAATTTATTTGAATAATTACCATACCAAAAAAACTTGAAAAATATTCAAATAACTGAAAAATCACATACTTTAAATAATCAATCTACTTTTGGATTTTATTTTGTTAATACTAGGATTTACTCAAAATAAGAAGTATATGAGTATATCACCAAATGAAATGTTACAAGTTGCAAATGATAATCTAATTTTTTAAAAAGAATCAATTAACTATTTATAGTTATAACTTGGAAATGATTTAGATATATTAAGAAATCTACACATATATAAAAGCTACTCCCTTCGACCCAAAAGAAAAGTGGCGCTTTAGACTTGTTTTTTAAAAACTAAGGATGAGTTGAAATGATAAATATATCCCTACACAATCTATTTATATGTTGTGTGGATTTAAGAAAATATAGTCAAGTAAATTAAATAGGTTGTTTATGGTAAGATTTGAAGAATTGTGTTTTCTTTTGTTTAGTTGCTAAAATGACAATTTTCTAACAATTTCATTTTTTCTAAAGCGGCACATTCTTCAGACCGAAAAAATATAAGTGAGTTAAAATTATAAATTTCATTTTTCCACCAAAATATTTTGTGTTATTTATGATTATTTGTACAAGTGTCAATTTTTTTTTTTGTTTGTTCATTTTTTTCCTTTTGCCCTTCTTTCTAAGGAAATTCATTTTTCCCATTTTTAAGTACAAATAAATTTGTTTTTATCTTAAACATTTTTTGCATATTATATATGAAATTATTCATCTGTTTATGACCTCTAATTTTGAGTATTTATTGTGGATGTTTACTGATGTCATATTTAGGCTGCAAATACAAATTAGTTAAACAACCCTGTTAAAAATATATTTTATTTTATTTTTTAAATAATTTAATTAATTTATTTATTGTATTTACCTTTTATTCTATAAATTAATTTATACCTATACTAATATACATATAAATGTGTGTGTGTGTATAATAAAATAAAATGGAGTCAAATGTGAAAAAAATCATAGTATGTTCAATTGCAAATCAAACATTTTCAAGGATTTTATTTATGCATGTGTCACTAAAGATAAGTTGTTATAGTATCAACATTCTATCACTTTGTTTCTTTGTCAACAACTTCTTTCTATTTTTTAAAGTGCCAACAAGTTTTTTCTTTTTGTTTTTAATCCGTTTTACATATAATATATCAAACTAATAATCATTTCACCTTCTTTAAGTTGAATTATATTTTTAAATCTTTTGTGGATTAGACTATGTATATAGTGAATTAGATTGTATAAAAATATTAAATCAATTGACAAATTTTAACAATAAAAAAATAAGATTATTCAGAAAGAAAAATCTTATTTTCTTATAAATGATTTATCACTATCTTATCCTTTTTTTTTTTTTTAATAAGTTGTGTGTCATTATTATTTGTATTTTTTTCCAACAGATTCAATTAATTGGATTATTTGTGGTTATTCGCATAGGTTAAAAATGATAAGGTATGTTTGAGTTTTAGAAAAAAATAAAATAAAAGTAATCATTTTTATTTGTTATATTTAATATTTATTTTAGTTGTATCAATAACAATATTTTTTATTCATAAATAATAAGTAAATTATATTTAATTCAAAAAAATTAGAGGAGAAACGAATATTTACACTATTTAAAATTTTACTATAATATGATTCAAAATTTTAAAAAATTTATTTTATCAAGTATACAATATTTACATTTTTAAATAGTAAAGTGATATAAAATTGAATTTAGTTAAAATATTATTCTACTAGAAGACTTCCGTGCATCGTACGGGAGTAATACTAGTTATAATAAAATATAAATGATTCATTAGAATTCCTAACATTGAATGTTTTATCATCAATTTCTTTATTTATTAAAGTTATAACTTATTCGGTGTTGCTCAAGCGCACATTATGATGGAATAACAATAGCAATTATCAATAACAAAGAAACAATATCCATAAATTAAGAACACCATCATAATAATCCTTTCAAATTGTTTGAAAAAATAGTTATTCAAAATCAAATAATTTTTTACAGAAAAATGCATGCCTGCATTGAAGAAAAAAAACTTAGAAATCCTACTATAGTGAAAAAGCAAACCAGTTTTTTATCTCTTCGTAATTCATAGTTCCCCCCCCCCCCCCCCCCCCACACACATATATATATATACATTACTACCTCCATCTTCCTTAGATGCAATTTCAGGTTTTGTAAAATGTTTATAAGAGATCTATTTTAAGTTTTTTCCCCCATTTATTCCAAAACTACACCTATCACTAACCCTAAAAAATTTCTAATTTTCTAAACTACCATAATTAATGGAGATAGATATAATATAGAGGATGAAGGGATAAAATTATAAAATATAGTTGAGGGTTTATTGTTATTTCCCCTATCTCTTAATCTCCTCTTATTCGTAGATAAAAGTGCATATAAAAAAATAGAATTAGTATTAAATTGAATAATAATAATAATAATAATAATAATAATAATAATAATAATAATAATAATAATAATAATAATAATAATAATAATAATAATAATAATAATAATAATAATAATAATAATAATAATAATGCATGCGTGAATTTTCAATTTCACATAGTTGGGCGTTTATAGGCCCACAAATTTAATTGATATTCTAAATATATAAAATAATTTTCCAGAATACGATATGTAATGCAAAATTAATATATAGTTACAATTTTTAAGTACAAAGATGTAATAATATAGACCCGAAGCTAAAATTCTGCAAGTTCGAACACGTAGTTAAGGAATTACCCAGATAAATTAATAAGAAAAATATAACTTAAAATTGAATTCTAATTAGTTTAATTAAAGAAAGTAAGATGTAGCATTATTTGAAGGGATAATAATAATTAATTAATGTTTAAGGTAGAAATGAAGAATGCATTTAAGATAACTTTAGGCGGGAAAAAGAGAATTACAAAAATACCCCTCATTTAGCTTTTATATATACTAGTACGTACCCGTGCGATGCACGAGAAGATCTTCTAAAATCGACATTACTAATAATTGATGTTTAAAATAATATCGATCATAGTTAATTACGTATAATCCGGTGGCTAAAAAAAATGTTGTTGTTACTCACGAAATATGTAATAAGATGACATGAAAAGTAACAACATAACATAAACACACCCAGTATCTTGAATAACATAAATTATACAATAACACGTAAAGATGGCTATTACAAATTCTGAAACACTTCCTTATAAACAACATTTGTAGTAGTCTTTCTCTCCGGATCTTCGTCATCACATATTAGAATCTTCAAACCCTTTCGATTAGTGACGCGTGAGACAGCAACATACAACTGGCCATGACAGAAGACGGGTTTTTTCAGGAATAAACCAACATGGCTTAGTGATTGACCCTGACTTTTACTTATCGTCATCGCATAAGAAACTATGAAAGGAAGTTGTCTCCTCTGAAATCGAAAAGGCATTCTTTTATCTGCAGGTATTACAGATAGCCGAGGGATTAGAACTTTTACACCAACATTATCCCCTGATATAACCTTTGCCTCAACCACATGATCACCAAGTTTTGTAATCACCAGTCGAGTACCATTGCATAAACCAAGTGAATGATCTATGTTTCGCAACAACATAACCGACGTACCAATTTTTAGCTTGATCTCGTGATTGGGAAGACCTGAACACTTAATTGAATTAAAAAATTCGGGGGTGTGAAGATCATTCAAAAGATCTACATTCGCATCTGACCTACACGGCGTGTCCGAACTTAAGTACGTCCTACCTTCGGAAGTGTTCTTTGAAGTCATATATTCATTGATAGACTCCACAACATTCAGAGTTGGTGCTAATATAGCTCTACCATATAGATATGCAGTATCATCACCTACTGTACCAAAATCTGGATACGTGCTCTCAACAATTGTCGCAATGGGATTCTTACCAGAGTGTAACATTATATCTTCCGGGATGTCAATCTCCACTTCCCCATCATTTGGACCACCAATAACACCATCCCCTATACCTGCTATCCATTCTGAAAATGTTCTTAGCTCATGTCCCTCTGCAACATTAGGGAGATTCTGTAGTCTCATGTTCTTTGTTATGCGTAACACTTTAAAATGTGGCCACAAATAAGACGAATTGATGGTCGCATAAACTATATCTTGACGTGTTCCCTTTGGCACTACTGGTAGAATTTGTCTGAAATCTCTATCCAACACAACGCTCTTTCCACCAAATGGAATTTTCTTCTTCGTTATGTCTTGAAGTAACCTATCCAAAGTTTCAAAACAGTTCTTGTGCATCATGGGAGCTTCATCCCAAATAATCAGTTTTGCTTTTCCAATCATCTCAGCTAAAGGACTCCCTAGCGTTATACTGGATGCCGAATCTTCATGAACGTTCAATGGGTTTTTGAAACGCGAATGAGCAGTCCTTGCACCCGGCAACAGAAGCGATGCAATGCCACTGGATGCAACATTCAGAACTATTTCACCTCTGGATCTTAGAGCAGCGGACAATGTTCTCCAAATAAAAGTCTTTCCAGTTCCTCCATATCCGTATACGAAGAATGCCCCTCCAACGTCAGTGTCAAGTGAACTCATAACAGTAGAATAAACAACTTTTTGCTCGTCTGTCATATGGGAGACCAACTTGTCGTGCTCAATAGCTAAAGCTTCCCGATCAAACATCACTTCATCAGCAACAAAACGATTTCCAGAACTCAACTAGCTAGAAAAGTCTGCAACTGGCATAGGATCGTAATCAGTCAGACTCTTTCCACGACTTCGCAACATTTTTTCGATCTCCACAAGGGTGAGATTTTTTATTTCTTCTTCAGTCAGAGTCAATCCTAAAACAACGGATATTAGAATGATTTTTCATCAATAATATAAATTGTAAAATTCAAGTATACAAAATAAATGTAATATTTCTATATTTAATTGAATGAAATCACACCTGGCTTCTTCCTCTGAATACGTTGTCTGTAAAGAATGTCATCAGATAAATACCTCCAACAATGCTCCCAAACATGTTCAGGACGTTCAATGGAATTAGAGAATAAGAGCGTAACAAATAAACCTCTCAAGTGCTGAGCAGATGCCCAATAACTTGCCTCTTCAATGCCATTAATATATTATCTATCATCCTGCAATAACCCCCTAGCAAAGCAAGCATCACGATACATGTCATACTGTACAATGCCCACCTTTCGTATATCAGCATAGCACTTACAACCCGTAACAACGTTAGACACCTATCATAATATGGTTCTCCACATCCAGGTGGAACATAGTGTAGTCTACCTATTGCTTTTCCTTTTTCCCTTTTTACCCATTCCCTTTCCTTCTGCTTCCACACAAATTTCTGAGGAAACTCAGCATACGTCAAATTATTTGCATCAGGGTATTTCTTATTTGCCTCAAACCATCCTAAGAACATACTTTGGCTGACACTATGTCGTTCTACAATATTCTCCAATGGCTCATTTTCCGAGAAAACAATCGATTGTTGATTCTCAAGATGAAAACTCAAGCGCTCCACGGGAGAATACCTGTACTGAATTTCAAAACTAAAGATCCTCCAACCAGCTTCACACGGGGATATGTACCGACAATCGTAGTACAGACTGATCTCATCAACTGTATTTCCAGCAGCATTATTAGCACTGGCTTTGTAGAATCCAGCAGTAACACGATCATGACCTTTGTTAATATACTTGAATAGATACTTTATAGAACGGGACTGGTTGCACCACTCAACGTTTATGTGTGCGCCATATTTCAGAAGAAGATATCTATTATGAGGCACTACATAAGAATTGTTCAATGGTACACCATTTTTCATAACAGTCCTTCCATCATCTCTCTGTCTATAAATCGGATATCCATCGTCATCAATAGTAGTATAATCAACAAATCTCTTTGGAAAGTGCTTTGTACACTTACCATCATCGTCCATACACGGAGAATTGAGACGCGCTATGCCACATGGACCATGAACCATGTATTCTTGAACAGCTGAGAAATATTTAGGATCAGATGTCTCGTCAGGAATTTCAGTAGAGATGATTTGATCAATGTCGGGAGCCGTCGGGAACTTATCCTCCTTTGCAAGGAAAAGAAGGATGTGCGCGTGTGGCAACCCACGCTTTGGAAACTCAATCGTGTACACAACTGCATATCATTAAAAGAAGGGTAGTTTAGATGACTTAAAAATTCCAAGCCCAAAAATTTATTATATAACATAAATTTAGAATATTAATAAATAAATTACCTGCTATAACAGTGCCGAAAATTTTCTTACAATGTAGCTCATTGATAAGTGCATCGAGTTTAATTTTGAACACCCTAACAATGATATCAGGTCTATCTTTCGTCTTCAGGTTCCTCGGTTCTAGAAATCGAACAATTTCTGGCCATTTTGGATTGCACGTAAAAGTTATAAACAAATCAGGATATTTCGCCCATCTACAAATGGCCATTGCATCGTGATATCTTTGGATCATGTATCGTGGGCCACCGGTATAAGTTGATGGTAACACAATCCTTGAACCCATAAAACTAATATCGGTTTCACCACGTAAAAGAGCATCAACCAAACCGTTATACAACTCTACGCGCAGAACTTTCTGGTTCAATCGGATAAACAATAGTCTTATTGACTCAATAATAGTATAAAGATCAACGACGACTTGCTGAGTCAGCCTCCTACTATTCAAAATAGTTGATCTCTCTGAGGCCCTTTCCTGTAAGCGAAATGCAACAAACTCCCGCATACTAACTTTTTTTCTACCACCAGCAACTGATTCTCTACCGCTAGCAAAGAGAATGTTTTCATGGTATCCGTCTTTCCCATAAGGAAACAACAGGGGATACTGAAGACCCAAGTAAGACGAATGCAACTCATTTATGTGTTTCAATGATCCACTCTGTGTTTCAACAATAATATCCCGATCACCAAGCGCCCGATCAATATCACCAACTGCTAATGCTGCAACTTCTGACACTGTCGGTAAATTATACCTTCGTCGATCGGTTGTCCTCTCACTCACCAACTTTATTTTCACATCAGCACACCCTTCTTGTGTTATCTTTTGAGCAACCATCCTAAATATTTTAACCAGAACATTATGTTCATCAAGCACGGAATTCAAATCTCTTACTAATTCAGTTTGTAGGGTATCTCTTTCACTGCTTTTTCTACAAAAAAGAAAAAAAAAAAGAAAAAAAAAGGTGCAATATCACAACATTAAGATTTCGTTGTAAATAATCTAAAAAAAAAAAATAGAAAATATTTATAACAATTGGAAATTTATTACCTCACAGCGTTAATCCTATTTGAAATTTTATTTTCGGTGTCGTATATATACAACTGCACAAATTTTGGAGTTGACCCCTCAGTTGGAAGTAAACTTCCAATAAGGTGATAGTTTTGACCATGCAATTGAAATGTAGGTGGTCCACCACCTGTGTTCATCGTCAAATCTATCTTCCCGCCCATAGATGTGAATGAGAACATATTGTTATACGACCTTACATTCTCCAAGTAATGCTTGCTTCTAGCAGTTTGACCACCCAACAACTCTTGTAGTAGTTGAGGCGGTGGGGTCAATAAAGGTAGTTGTATCTTCCCTTTCATGCAACATAGGCTGTATAATGGATAAACACTCTTTGAATAAGAAGTCAACCTCTCGTCATACCAAAACATCGCAGCACAATGTTTGCAAAAATAAGTAGTGTCACCAAGATCGAGATAATCTATTAACAAAACAAAAATTAAAATATCAAACAACATCCTTTTCACTTATATATGTAAGCATGATAACAAATATATATCTGAAATTAATCTGTTTTTACCTACTGTCGAAGGAGAATTGTTGTGCGCCTTATTTGTAGTTGCTAAATATGCCAAAAACAAAGAACAATACATCAAGAAACTAACTTATTAAATATTTATACTATCAAATATGCAATAATGTAACAATTAATGAAATAAATAATCTTACACTTTCTAGACACCCTTTTAGGATTAGATGCTTGATGATGAGTATTTGTTGGTAGATTGTGTTCATCAACCGTCAAATCGATAATAGTGGATGAATTTGTTGACCTTGTATTATTTATTACATAATTACTGGAATCCTCTGCAAATATAAAACATATTAAGGAATATAATATGTAGAACAACATTGCTTCACCAGTAATTAATAATTAAATATTATATCCAGATTAAATTTCACATAAACTGAAGATATTTTTTTTTTATGTCATCTTACTAAAATAAAATGCGATTGTTTGTCGATCACTTTTACCTTCTATGTCAATGACTTCAACAACGGATGGATTCATGGCCTTTTGCAACCGATTGCTACCAAAAGATTTAAGATTACCATGAACTTGTTTTTGCAACGGCAGACCAACGCTCTTTGACACTTTAGAAATAAAAGACATTTTGTTGTTATTATTAATATATATCGATATTGTTTCTCTATAAAAGAAAAACTGATTAGCCGATTAAATCAAATACATTAAGATACCATTTGTGATATTGCCAAAGGGAGATCTGGAAAATGGATACGTCACACAACTCAGATCCACATCATCACCAAACGTGTTTTGCCTGACATTTCTGGAAGAAGCTCCAATGTTACTTGTGTTTTCGCCAGTAGAGTTTTCTTAAAAAAAAAAAAAAGTTACTGCATTTGCGGAATAGCAGTTATCGTACTTAATATATATATATAAATAAACACATGTTACAATTCTAACTTACTCTATCTCCGTCCCAGTTTAATTTGCAGGGTTCACCGGGTACGGGTGTTAAGAAAAAATAGATTTTGCTTTTCTTTTGACTTTTTTAAAGGTGGAGAATAAATGTTGACATTCTGAGGGGGAAAATTGCGGGAATTATTTTGTATTTTAGAGGTATGCAAAGTTAAGTGTGACAGATTGATAAGTCAAGTGTGCAAATTTAACGAAGACGAATGGGAGTATTAGTTAATACAATATATGCATACAACAAATTAAATGCATCATCAAACATAAATAGACCTATGATGGAATTGTATGTCACACTTCCAGATTATCAATTACAACTTCCGATTTAATATTCTAAAAAATATTTTTAAGAATATATCAATACTGTTATGAGTTACTGGTCAATAAAAATGAGGAATGCTTGTTTAAGTTAGAGTTCAAAATATTAAAAGAAAAACCATATAGCATAGTTATTAATTATGAGCCAGGTTACTTTGAGGTATAATATGAAATTTCGGGAATAATTGTGAGTTGTCCCATGTTTACAGTATTTGTCTCCAAAATTGTAATAAATTCTTTAAAAAACTTAGCCCAATACCATAACACCCAAAATTACATTATTTGGTCTCACCTCCTCCGTAATCCCGCTAAATTCCATCAATTTGATCCTGGATTAGGACCATTTTGAAAATAATCTGGCCCTATATAAATCCCAATGGAGATAAAATAAGTCAATCGGTATATGGCCGAATATATTACATCTGAAAAGTATTACAGGCCCAAGGTTTTCATGTAATAAGGGCCCTTTAAATTATTAGCGATTTTTTCAGCCCATTTTGTTTTATACATTTGATGTAACAATATTCTAATTTAGGAGTTAATAGTATCGGCCGATTGAAGTCTTTTGGAGTCTTTCCAGTGGACTCCAAGTTCATTCCAGATACTTCTTCTCTCACTCTCTACACGCCACACTCATTTTCTCTCTCATCTCATTGTAGAGAAATCGACATCCATCATCTCCCTGTGTTTGAATCAAGACCATCTAACTCTCGATCTATACTTTCTCTAACAAAATGATGATCTTATATGTTTCACATTCCAGATCTGTGAGCATTAGTTTCCAGATCTAGAGTTTTTCGAAATTCTGAAATTTTTAGAGAAGTGTGGTTCAGAGGAGGCTAAATTGAAGTTGAAACGGAGAGATGAGGTTAGATCGATGATGAAATAGACGGGCTAAATGTTGGATTTGTGATTAATCACAAGTTCCGTTGAACCCCAGTTTTCTGAGATAGTTCTTCTCAGTGATTAAACATGCATATCACACAACGGTAAGATTGTTATCTTTTCCTCTTCTATTTAACAACAAATTTATACTTTTCCCTAAATTTCATAGCAGGTTATCCTAATGTTTTAATTTGTTGCTGAATCAGTGAGTTGGTGATTAATCTGAGATATAAACGAAGGTTTCATATCAGAGTCACGATTTATTGCAGATTCCGTGAAACCCTCATTTTTCCGACATCCCCTTCCTCAATCGGAACATGCAGTTTAATATAGGTACATTTTTAACCATTTCCACATTATTTATTTAAAATAATGATACAAATTATGAATTCATACATTTTTTTTTAATAATTTTCTAACACATGTTATAAATTTCGGCCTATGAGGTCAATTTGCAGTGGCATCTGTAGAGGTGTTGTTAGATCGATGATGAAAAGAAGGAGTTTACATGTTGGTTACTTGGTTAATCGAGGTTTCCCCTAAACCCTACTTATCTGAGATCTACAGATTCAACATGCAACTTATTTTCAGGTAAGATTTGTTTGATTTTTCATTTCTTCTTTACTTATTATTGCTTTAACTTTCAAATCTGAGAAATTATCAGAGTCACGATTTATTGCAGATTCCGTGAAACCCTCATTTTTTCCGGCATCCCCTTCCTCAATCGGAACATGCAGTTTATTATAGGTACATTTTTAACCATTTCCACATTATTTATTTTAAATAATGATACAAATTATGAATTCATACATTTTTTTTAATAATTTTCTAACATATGTTATAAATTTCGGCCTATGAGGTCAATTTGCAGTGGGATATGTAGAGGTGTTGTTAGATCGATGATGAAAAGAAGGAGTTTAAATGTTGGTTACTTGGTTAATCAAGGTTTCCCCTAAACCCTACTTATCTGAGATCTACAGATTCAACATGCAACTTATTTTCAGGTAAGATTTGTTTGATTTTCATTTCTTCTTTACTTATTATTGCTTTAACTAACAGTTGATTTTAGAGTAATATGATATTTCTTTATTTATTGCGTCAATTACAATGCTTAACTAACTAATTTTGATTTTTGAATGACAGGAGTTATAATGGTGATTAACAAAGGAAATGAGTTCAGATGTTACAACAACAACTTTAGTTTCAGTTATGCTTCAGATTGATGCAATAGGTAATGTTATTTCCCTTGCATAGTTTGAATTGATTTTTTTTTTTTTTTTTTTTTTTTGGGGATAAGTTTTACTCTGTCTTTAAACCACTGCCTTTGTTTTTAGGAGTTATAAGTCTTGGTTTCAATTTTTGTCACTTTGTGATATACTTAAAAGCTGGTAATTGAATTGCTTTAAAAACCTTAGAAATTTATTAAATAATCATTAGCTGGTGTACAATTTCAAGATATATGGAGTTACTATGCATATTGCATCTACATAATTAAGACCGATACTATGTTTTGTGAACATTTGGCCTATATAAGTCCTCAATACATATGCATTTAATATAGGTACATTTTTAACCATTTCCACATTATTTATTTTAAATAATGATACAAATTATGAATTCATACATTTTTTTTAATAATTTTCTAACACATGTTATATATTTCGGCCTATGAGGTCAATTTGCAGTGGGATATGTAGAGGTGTTGTTAGATCGATGATGAAAAGAAGGAGTTTACATGTTGGTTACTTGGTTAATCAAGGTTTCCCCTAAACCCTACTTATCTGAGATCTACAGATTCAACATGCAACTTATTTTCAGGTAAGATTTGTTTGATTTTTCATTTCTTCTTTACTTATTATTGCTTTAACTAACAGTTGATTTTAGAGTAATAGGTTATTTCTTTATCTATTGCGTCAATTACAATTATTAACGGGGTAATTTTGATTTTTTGAATGACAGGAGTTATAATGGTGATTAACAAAGGAAATGAGTTCAGATGTTATAACAACAACTTTAGTTTCAGTTATGCTTCAGATTGATGCAATAGGTAATGTTCTTTCCTTGCATATTTTGAATTAATTTTTTTTTTTTATTTTTTGGATAAGTTTTACTCTGTCTTTAAACCACTGCATCTGTTTTTAAGAGTTATAAGTACTTGGTACGCATTTTTGTCACTGTGTGATATACTTAGAAGCTGGTAATTGACTTGCTTTAAAAACCTTAGAAATATATTAATAAATCATTAGCTGGTGTACAATTTCAAGATATATGGAGTTACTATGCCTATTGCATTTACATAATTAAGACTGATACTATGTTTTGTGAACATTTGGCCTATATAAGTTCCAAATTAATGACTCTATCATGGATATCAATATGACCAGAAAGGATCTATTGATATAAATGCATATGTATTGAGGACATATTCGTTTAAATTTAACATGCTATTGAATAAATATTCAAATATGTATATATGTACAGTCATACATTTCATGATTATGACAAAATATTATAATTGCATACATTACTTATCTAATGATTACATTTGTGATAATTGCATCCTTCACTGTTAATTTCATTATATGTTTTACAAAACATTTATCCTTTTCAGTTTCCCAATTAAACATTATTTTCATAGACTCTAAATCAGTATGATACATTTATTGACAACTCTTTTAATGATATTAACAAATTCTATATTGTTGTTGCAGGTATAATGAACATAAGTTGGATATCACAGAACGAAAAGGACAACCATGAGGACTCGGAATTTAAAGAAGGCAGAACAATAATACAAAGATAAGTACTTATTCACTCACTAACTTATAATTGCAGAAAATTTTAACTTGTGAGAATAAAAAGCGTACCAGCTCTTGTATGTTTTCGCCCAATCGCAGTAGATCCGGAGAGTTTCACCTTGATTATTTTACTTGAACCGAGTTGACACTATCTGTGATTGAAAGTGGATTTTATATTGTTGCTCAATGTAGATAAGCATGATGATTTCTCATTGTACAACAGTATATTTGTGATATGGTTATTCTCCTTTTATAATGCCTCACTATTTGACAGATTTATATGAAGAATGTGATGCCTAGGGTTTCACATTTGCCTGTAGACATCAAATAATCAAAATATGCATATATTGTTAGTGGGCCTTGCATGAATTATAAGGGATTTGTTTTAGATGGTTCTTTAACAGATATTTTCTAATCATATATCTGTTTTTTCATGTGCAATATCCTGATATGTTGCAGTTATGCGAGATATGAAAACGGATTTATCACTTTAACTGAATACACTTATCTTTTTATATATATATTATAGATATAGTTATATATATATATATAGATATATATTTATATAAAATTTTACTTGATATACCCATACATCAGAAAGTATTTTTTATTTTAAAGTGATGTTTACTTACTTAGACTTTTGATTTCTTAAACAATACTTAAAATTTATTTCGAAATTTCATATAGCCTAAATAATACATCACCGGTTCAATTTGTTTATGAATTCAAAAATAAAAAATAGAAGATACACCATAGAATTCTTAATTAAAATAATCATGCCACTTGTATTGAAATAGAAATAGTAGTCACCAACAATAAAATATGCTACAGAAATAATAGAAAATAAGAAATCTAAACCTTATAGAAACTTGAAACATATTCAATAGACATAGACTCTAAACGTGAGTTTCTCATCAGGGTCCATCTCAAGTACGAAGGTTCTTCCGTTTGTTAAGTCGTTATCCCGTAAGAACTGCACACAGTCAGTCAGCTCAGCCGAGTCATCCCCATCCTTCACAATACCAACTTTCCAATATTGAATCCCGCAAAATATTGTCGCAGTATTCTCATTAGCATCATCCCAGTTGATCAATCCATTATTGAGAAGATTAGGTAGCGCCTGTGATATTGATAAAACATGTTAATCTTTAATTGCTCAAGTGATTTTGTATTTTTTAGGAAGAAATCACTACAATTTAGGGTATCTTATTTGAGAAAAAAGTATAGCATTACCAATCGTTTCGTCTCGATTTGATCTTTTGTACCCTCGAGAGTGAAGTCGATTGTTATCACCCTGTGGTAACAAAGATGCTAAAAATTGATCAGTTTATATCATAGGATATAACTACGCAAACAACATAGTTGAGAAACTCACTCTTCATTGATATTTGAAAAGCCCATAGCTGATGTTTTGATTTTCCCCTATTGCCTAGTTATCCCCTAACAATTGTTTCAGTGTCTTTGATTCAGAAACATCAAAGGTTTTATATAGGCCTGAAAATATTATATTTTCTGATATCAAATATTGATTGTGGAGATACTATACGAAAACCTATCTACTTTATAAGTTTCGGATAAGTTCAGATATTACATATTTTAGTATAAAGATATGGACATAATAATCATTATTTGCAATATATCATGGCTTGATTTAAAAACACTATTTTATATTCCTATATTATCAAGTTATATTATTTTTTCATAACATATTAGGTTCTATTGTTGACCACATAATTTTTTTTTTATACTATAGATATATCACAATTTTGTTGTTAATTATATAGCTATAGTATTTTTTTTTTTAATTTTTAACATAAATATTATCAACATATAATATTTTTCATAACATAGTAAGATCCGTTGAGTTTTGAAATAATAATAATATATGTTGATGAAATGTTTTTGTAGACAGCCTAGTTAGGACCCACCGATTGTTCTCCAGTGTCTTTTAATCAGAAAAATCAAAGTATTTAGATATCAAATTTAGATGATATCAAATTTAGATTGTAGAGATACAATAATATATTTTTGATAGATTGACATATCTGAATGTTTAGTTGCGGATATGTTCAGTTAATTGATACTGCATATTTTGGGCCTAATATGCATATTTTGGGCCTAGTGGGGTCAACAAAATTTGGTCGGGACTAATACTAATAACAATATTTTTTTTCACGTGACTTGTTAGTTTTTTTTTTTTATTTAGATGCATATTTTGTTATTGAAATCTTATGAAGCAAGCAATTTCCGTGACTTTACTAATATGCATCAAATATTTTGAACTTGTTGAAGATGTTTGATAATTCTTTTAGTACTGATCCATATCAATGCAATACATTGTGAACAAACTTTGAGATGACACCACGTAGGATAAATACTTGAAATATAACATTAAAACCAAAAACTGAATGTATTAAGATAAACATAATTCAACTTGGGAAAAAACAAAACAAAAAAACATGTAGTACTTAGAATGCATAAATGATCTCATCACTTCTCAATTTTGATGGCCTTGCGATTAGTGGAACTCTTATCAAGCTCGTCAATGAGCTTACGCTTAACCTTTAGGTCTGTATCACGGTCAACACTATCCGCATTAGAATCATCCACCAATATTTTGCTATTAGAATCTTCTTCAACTGCAATTCCTTTGAGCTTTTTGTCGGGAGTGTCAACATCGTTATTCTCCACCTCAACTCCTTTCTGCTTTTTATCTGGGGTTGTCACCTCCTCCTCAGAAGAATCATTATCAGATTCATTCCCCTTGCGGCCCATCTTAGATATCAGATCAGACTCCTACAAATTTTTAAACAAATATATTCAGGTTATAAACAAATATTTTTAAATTATGTACCTAGTGTGCTTAAAAAAGTTAGAGAAACATTAAATCCCTAACAAATCTTTGGGTCTCTTACTTGACTTTCCACATAAGACCTGCAAAACCTCGATAAGAGATCAGGGTCATCAGTCAACTTAGTCACAGAATATGTAACCCTCGATCCCCTAGAACGATCAGTCTTTCTTGACACTTTGGATAAGAGAGTGCGATCAGCAAATCTCCCGATGAAGTAATCAAGCACCCCGGGTTCAGCATCCTACGACAATAAAGATAAACAAATATAGCAAAATTAAATACATAAATAATTTAGCGTGTGATATATAATCATAGAAATTTCGTCGGTTAAACGTCTCACATCTTCTGTTTTTAGCTCATAAGCAGTCTTTCCAAAAATTACTTGTCCTTCGGCATCCCAGACAATGAATAATGCATTATATGTCTCATCAATGACACGAACTTCAAGCTTGTATCTATATTGGTATATAGACATCAGTTGTTATCTTTCAGTTGTGATTATTAAGTCGTATGCTAAAATGTATAATAAATAGCTCATTACGAATTGATTGAACTTGCCTGAAATTGTTATTTGATTCCATATCGCCACAATGTCTACAATTCCACTTACTATCAACAAAAAATAGCTTTCGATGGCACGTAACACATGCCATGTACCAAACATCCCTTGGGTTTTCTATCTCAGCAATTGTGCAGTACACCCAAAATGTTCCATCCTATTTGATCATCAATTTAATATTTTCAAAGTAATATTAATTTTTTCAAAAAGTAATATGTACAAAAAAGGTGGATTGTATAAAAAGTTGAACTAATTACCTCGCCCTCGCATAATTCTTGCAGATTCCTAACAACAGCTCTGCCGGAACTAAACTCACTTTCGGGAGATGCCTCAGACCCCGAAGGTTGGGTAATAGCAACCTGCCTCGACCCTGAAGGAGACGCAGCGATCCTTCACATAAAGTAAGTCAATTATACATTAGGTACTAACATATTGTTCAAAATATGAAAATGGAAATTACAACAAATATATAAAGTACTTACAATTTCTTGAATTCATTAATCTCCCATACATTATCGTTCACAAACATGCAATTGTATGTGTTGGACACCTTTACGTTGTCTGTATACATATTTGTTAATATCCAGTCTGCATTTGTGTTTTATTTCGAATTTTGGTATTGAATTTAGTTTAGGCAATAGGGAAAAAAAAGGTTAGGAATATACCTTTGAAAACTTTTGGTCTGCAAAACTGCATGACTATGACTACAGGGTCAGAAGTTGGATTGTTGTAGCAAGGCATTACCTTATCAATAAAATCTTCCCAAAGGGTGATGGTTAACCTACGCCCACTGTTGTGTAAAGAACAGCTTGCAATTAGGACTAAATCTATATATAATCCATTTTTTTTTTTAAAAAAAAATAATCATTTACCTCATGTCTTCAATTTCGACCTCCATAAGCATTTTGTTACCCTGATCTTTCGTACGCATGTTTGTAGGGGGTGCATCTCCACCAACCTTCCAATAACATCTGCATTGAATTAAAATTTTCAGTTAAGGAAATGAATATCAATGGATATATTAAAAAATTATTAAAAATAATGAACAATAACAAACCAAAAAGTAGTTTCTCGTATGTGGTTTTCAATTTAGCAATCTCATCGAACGACTTGAATATGAACCTATTATTAGGAAACGCAGGATCACGTATTTGCCGTATGACAGTTTTCCCATAAAATGAAAACTTGTGTGTGTGGGTTGTTGTCTTGTAGCGTAGTTCATCCTTTGAAACCATAAAGTTGCTTATTATGTATAGATTGCCTTCACGAAGCTTCCCACGGACATTATCCATGTGTGGTCCTCTAGCCGATCCTCTTATAGTAGCACCCGGAAAGTAATTTTAGATATAAACATCAACATAGTGATTCTGTTTAATTAACTAATATTCATGTAATGTGATTACATTGTTTTATATATCATGTATACACTGTTTTCTGATGGTGTTAAATTTGTACAACTTATAATGTGATTACAATTTCAAGAATCGATGAGGTTTTCAAAAGTTAATGCTGATATCATACATATACAGTTACAAATTAGAGAATTAATGCTGATGTTATACATTAAGGTAGAATTCTACATTTTACATCTATAATTTAAAGAGTCAATGCTGACTTCATACATCAACATCACTTCATACATATATTTACAAATCATGTTTATAGCAGTTTTAAATATAAAAAAAAAAAAAAATCATACTAAATATGCATGCATGTTTTTTAAACATTAATTTCAGAATCTGATATAAACGATGTAATACTAAAACATTAATTTCAAAATCTGACATAAACGATTTAATACAATTTACCTCGATGTCTCTGAAGACACATTCAAAACTTTGGATCTGATCTGGATTATTGAATAGCGGTATATTGTAAGCTCTAACCAACCTTAGCTTCAAAGCCCAATCGGACCTCTTTGCATCGACATCACTTATCTTTGAAAAAACTGGAGGCATTTTCTGCATAAGCATACATGTTATGTTAAAATTACTTATGTTTTGCTAATTGACATACGAATAATATTACTTTTCTCATATTTGTAGATTTTGTTTTTTTATTTTCAGCAAAATTTGATTAGCCCAATCAACGATAAATTGATTAAAATCATGTTCAAAGTGCACACTAACCGACTATTTTTCATACTTACAGATAAAGAAAATTAGTATGAGCAAACAAATAGTGCGCCGATCGATGTCACTTAAAACCGCAGGTTCATGAAGATTTCTGGTTCAGTTTTTTTTTTTTTTTTAAAAGATTTTCAATATTACATTGACATATCATTTATTTACTTATGATGTTTTTAGAATAGACCATGATGACTACAGAGACATCATACTAATCAATTTGTGATCTGTGTGTTTTACTTCTGTTTCAGTTAAACCCCCGCGACTATATAAACATATTCAGATTTGAGTTTATTGACAAAATAGCTTGATCACAAGCCAATGAAAACTGCAGATTATAATAATGTATTACAGGTAAAAACTAACATATAGGATTTCAAAGTTTACAAAAGGAAACATAATCAGTCCGTTGCTTATGTTACGCGAATGAAAACTTGAAAACCACACTTAAGTTGATCTTGCTGCGATATTTTCGTTTTTATTTTCCAGATAAATGCAAGCATTTAATTGAACATACTATCTAAAAGGTACTTTTTGACCAGATGATGATTTATAAGGTAAATTCTCTTCTTAATATAGCTCCTAATCAATTAAATTTATTGCCAATTTTGTATTTTGATTTGTTTTTGCTCAACAGAGTTATGATATTCTCCAATTCTTATTGTATGCAGCAGAAAAATCCAGAGATTCGGATTCGATTTGGTGACATGTGAAACGAAATCAAGAGGTTAAAGCAGAAGATATAAAAAAGAGAATCAAATGTGGAAGTGCTAGAACATAAGAATATGTAAACAATATGAATATGGTGTAATTTATGATGCACGTTTAAAAGCATTGAAATGTAACAGGGACTTACAATAATTAAATGATGAGAATGACAGAATTCTGATCGATGAATTGCTATAGAAATTAATGGGTGAGTTTATAAAGAGCAGTACTATCATTATTTCAAAGAAGAAGCTCCACAGGAGAAACAAAAAGTTTAGAATAGAACTATCATTATTTCAGAGAAGAGGCGGTAGAAAGATAATGTTTTGAATAAAAACTTACATCCTTGTGTTTACGTGAATGATCTGGATTCCTGAAGCAATAGCTGAATGATTATGTTGCTTAAGTTTACGGTTTTTATAGATAAATTTAGGGTTATCATGTGGAACAGATTTGATAGAATCAAATTGGATTTGCGAATTCAGATAAGGTAGTTATCCCTTTTATTTATGAACTGATTAGCATATACTTAGGAATTCAGTTTCATTAACATTTCAGAAAGATTATAATTCCCAAAATGGAATCATGGGCGGGAAAACTGTGTTTTCCAGAATTGGTATAAAACCATTTTGTTATATATATATATATATATATATTAGAGATTTTAGAAAAGCCCATTTTGAAAAAAATAGGTAGTGTTTTAAGAAAAAGTAATTTAAAAAAATTGAGTACAAAAAAATTAAAATTTTCCTTGCAACTTTTACCATGAAATCACTTTTTTTAAAACTGGGCTATTTTTCCAGATCCCAAAAGAGCGCTTATGGAGTTATAACTTATAAGCAAATAAGTACTTGTAAAAAACTTTTGCAAATAGTCAAACACCCCCTAAAAGACAACAAAATTTGTAAGAAACCGTTGTTTTATACGTGATGTTACTCATCATTTTTCTTGTAGTGCGTAAAAAATTTCATGGGATCAAAAATTATTGAGCTCCATTCTCCCTACTCTCTTTAAATATACTATGATTTTTAGGTCCGTCCTGTTGGATTTGATAATATTTCGTGTTTAGATTTATATGGCCCAGCTCATATAACATGTTAGACGAGGTAGATGGACTGATCAGATCGAACTGATTTTACCAGCTCTATTATTCAGTATTTAATTTGTACATTTTCCCTATTGAGTCTGAATATATATAGTGGTGCGAATAAGACTTTAATGAGCTGTGATGGGTCGAGCATTTTAAATTTCATTGAGAAATACATTTATTATTAAGATAAAGTACAAAATTATGATTAAAAAAATATAAAATTAATAATTTATATGGACTGCAAGGTGTCCATGTAACTTATTGGCCTGAAAATCATTAATTTCGTTTAGCAATGGCTGTGGTCCAACTTTTATAGTAAAGTCTCATGATATTTATTTCCATTCAATAATCCCACGCGAAAAATTCATAATAATTAAGAAAAGTTGTAATTGGAATTCAAAATGAAGACATTTTCTAATTTCTAGGTTGTCAATTATTGACCCAAATTAATTGAGATAAATTCTAATCCAAACTCGACACGAACATAATTAACTTAATTTTAACTCGAGTCAACTCAAATTAAAAATGTAAAAAGTATATATTTTAAATATTTCAGTGTACATAGTACGAACCCGACCCAATACCCCGAATTATCGCCCATAATATTTTCTAAGCAAAACATGCAACCGGTTTGATCACTTATCCCTTTAGGGTTGCTAATTGGGGCGGTCCTTTAATTTCGAGCTAATCGGACCATTTTAAAGGAGTCAACAATATAGTGAACTTAACCTTGTACATTTTAGGATGAGCTCAAACTGGACCTGTGGTTCGGGACCTTCTAACATCAATATCCCCGTTGCACCGGTCCCACTGCAACAATTCCTAACACAACTTGACAGTCAGAAATACCAACCAAACCAACTTGAATTATTGAGAGAAAACCGAAACCATCCCGATATGAAGCGATTATTTCGATTTTGATTTGAAGCAACCCAAAATCAATAATTTATCATAAAATATAATGACTATATATAAATATTTATATATATAACCTAAATTGATCCGAAAGCGAACACGAATCCGACCTGATGATTCGAAATGTTATCCTAAAAGAAACCCGCTCTTCTTTTCTTAGGGTCCGTTTGCTTAAGATTGGAGTGCTGGGCCAAATCTGACTGAGAAAGTTAATGAGTGTGCTTTATTGGGATTCGATCCTCTAAATCTACTGAGCCAAGTCTTAAGCAAACGAAACCCTTATAGTTTAAAGACTAAACAAGTGTGAAATGGAGATTGGATTTCTTTGAATTTTTTTTTTAATAAATTTCGCATTGAAATAACTGATAGAAGAAGGGCCTACTTATATTTATCAAATCTCGAGTTGTGAGCTTGATTTTAACAACACAACAGTAGATTGGGGACCTAGGAAATTAATACATTTTAATTTTAAGTAGTTGTTCAATTAATTATAAGATAGGATAGTACAGATTATTCTGAACTTTGATGGACAGTTAGATTCTTAAGGTCGCCAATATTGAAAGCTAATCACAAGAGTCACTGACAGGTATATTTGAGTGTGTAAATAAGTCGAGGGTATATTTATCAAACGGGCCGGGTCCATCTCAGCCCGCCTACTAAGTGGACTAATTCGCCTTGCTAGGTCGGGTTTTTCATAGAAGACCTCGTCCTAGTTTGGCGTACGAGCTACATAAACTAAGTTTTATACTTTTTGATCGAAATGCAGTCGGGTCGTATCTACCAAGTTTTATAAGATGCTCCTCACACTTCAATCACTTGATCGTCATTGTTGGTTTCAGAAACAGATTCCTACAACAGTAACCAGTACAGTCTCGTTTCTTACCTCGAGGCGTAAAGTATCCACTTAGTTAATGAATAGAGCTATAAACTTTTGAGAAGATGATGAACAAAAGTCCAACTTTTATTAAGAAATCATAGACTTATTTATTACACTAGTACATCTTTTTTTGGGAGGAGACTACTTGTTTACGTACCTATGGTAGCTATACTCTCCGTACACATATACTTGAAAGAAACTGTAATGGAAAAACTGCTAACTATTACAAAGTTTATTTTGTAAGAAAATAGAGGGGAATGATCGATGTCTTCTGCTTCTTTCTACCTTTAATTTATAGAGGTCTGAAACCCTCTATTCTTGAATTATTGACACAGAGTTATCCTCATATTTGTTGAGTGCGCCTCGTCAGTTTCATATGGATTCAAATGAGTGTGGACCCTTCTCTTATTGCGTTGCACACAAATTTCAATTATTCTGCTTTGGATGCCTCTTTTATTTTCCATCATTTGTCATTTTTTGTGGAAATGAATCTCGTAAATTAGCCCATTAAGGCCTGTCGGGGAATCTTTTCATATTTTTTTTTGGGTGATCTCTTTAGCATCGTCTCCTTTTCTAGATGGTTCTTTCTCATTTCCTTTTCCCTTGTCGTTTATGACAGGGAGTGATTTCCCGAATAGTGTATTTTCTTGTTTCGGGCACTTAGGATAAATCCAGCTCGTCCACCATCTAATATGCATTATGTTGCAATATTTTCTTGCGGTTTCTGAACTTACAGGTAACTCGTTCTTCTACAACATCTCTCTCTTCTGTTCAAAGATAGAGACTCTGCATATGAAGAAGTTTTTTATGCGATGGTGTTGATCAAGAGTGGTCCATTCTCCGTCTTTTGGAACACGTTGAAACTCTCCTTCACTTTCTCATTTCCATTAGGCAAACCCATATGCCCCAAGCTCTCGTTGTAGTAATATCATCCTCCATAAATATTGATACTAAGGGTATCTTGTGAACTGGGCTGACATATTCTTGTCTGCCAACTTGGATCGAGTCCTTGTAGCTTTATGAAATGGAAAGCTGGATAATATCTGGGGTCGCCGATGTAAACTTTAGCTCTAGAATATCTCCGTGTTCGAGGTGAATATTATTTTCCTACGTCTCGGTCGCAGCATTGTGTCTCCATATCGAAAGTTTTGAAATTTTCAGAAAGCTCGGTGATATAGTATGAACTGAAGCTAGAGCTCCAAACTCGTATTATTCATACACTTCTTGTGGATTGTCTCCTGGGAACATCCACATCCTCGAATATCTATTAGATCGCTCAATCTGACATTTTGCTGAATTAACACCAAGTCATGCAACAATTTTCTGCCATGTGATTTGATAAGCTTGAAAAGTAGAAACTTTAAGCTCGTTAGTACCAATCTTAGAGATGGCATCTATTGACCTAAGATTGATTTCTCCCTTTTTTAGCCCAGAGATGCTAGGTTGGTTCGAGACAGTAGAAAGAGTATCCTTCGTTTGCTTAATTATTTTCCAGCTATATCCGTGTAAAGATCCAACTTATAACTCGTGCTCATAGTACTTGAATCTGGTAGCCATTAGCGTGTTACCGACTTTTATCAAGTCCTCTTATTGAACTCGACTCGCGACCGTGACACTTACTTATAGGTCGTTGATCCTCTTGTCAAGTTCCTCCAAATTGTTCTAGAGACGCTTGCATCCTGTACTCCGTCTCTTGTCAGAAAACCTGCAAAAACATTTCATGAGACTTTATAATGAGAACCTCATAATCAAAATATTGACACTCAGCTTGCTATCTAAGTAAGTTTTTTTTACTCATTGGATCGGGACTGCTAGATTCAATGATACTTCGAGTCTAAATTTCTATAACCTAACTCATCTAAAATATCAAATGACTTGGAGTATTCATTGAGTCGACTTGATTTTTGCTAGCTCTAACCACCATGTCCAAACAATGGATCATGGGTCTAGTTATTCTAATGTACTTTTTGGAATGAGCTGGGTTCAATCCCGATAAAATTCTAGTCCAGCCGATATACTAGGCCAAAAACTCAAAATCATCACATCCAATTTGAGGTCAATTTTTTTTTTCGTCCCATCACCTGTGCTATTCGATTTTTGTCCTAAAATTTATAGTTTTTTTTCCAAACTGGTCCCATCATTAAACAAATTGCTCGCATTTGAACCAATTTTACATAACCGACTAATTAAATAAATCGATTGGAAAAGCACAATTGACTTTCGCACGAAATTATTTTTCATTCCATAAATGCCCGTTCCTTTGATTTTCATCCAAAACAAAAGTCAGCGCTTCTGCCACGTCAAGGTGATGGAAAATGATTCAAATATAAACATTATTTAGTTATTTGATGAAATAAAAAACAATAAGTTTTGGGATTAAAATCAAACAAGCAGAAAGTTATGGAGCAAAAAATAGTTGAATTTAGAGCTCGCAAAATCGACCCGACCCGATTAGCCGGTCCAATTTGTCCGACATTTTAAATGGACCGAATCATAAAAATACAGGCTTAAAGTACCATTGAACCCGACAAACCAAAAGTCCGATGAGTCATGGACCAATTAAAAAATCTTAGGCTCCATTTGGATGGATGGATTTGTGCTATGAATTTATAAATCTATTGTCAAATCCATTCCATGTGTTTGGATAAAATACCAAATGAGTGGATTTGAAAATCCATATTTTTAAATCAACCCATTTAGAAATCCAGGATTTGAAATTCTCTATTTTACACTATATTTGGGTGGATTTCAAATCCTTTGACAAAGGTAGTCATTTATAAATTCCTCCTGACTCACACTTCTCTCTCCTCCTCCTCCTCTCTCTATCTCTATCTCTCTCGTCCTCTCTCTCTCTTTCTCTCCTCCCCGCTCTCTCTCTTCTTCAATTCTCCCTATCGCTATCTCTTCCTCTCGTTCTCCAATAAAATGCTAATAATAATTTTTTTAATTCTTTTTTTATTTACTTTTATCTCCAATGAAATGCTCCCAATAAATTTTTGGATATAAAATACATAATATGTATATATGTATGTATATATATAATTAGGAAAAAAAATTATTCGATTAATTTTGATGTAGATAAATATTATTTTATTTAATAAAAAATATAAATTGTTAGTTTAAACTTTAAAGAAAAAAAATAAATTTTACAAATATTGTATCAATTTTTTGCCAAATAATGGATTTGAAAATTTTGGATTTCAAAATCCTTTCACAAATCCACCATAAATTCAAACAAGGGATTTCAAGTCCATGGATTTCAAATCTAAGGATTTTGAAATATATTCATTTTAAATCTCCCGACAAATCAAATTCCTCCATCTAAATGTTTGAGGAAATGAGATGAAGTGAACTCAATAAATATCTATCTCGAATTCTGGCTTAATCCAACCCGACTCAACTTATGATGTTGCTCGATCGAATCGAACAACTCAATTGCCAGCTCTAGCTGAGCTCACCCGATAAAATTTTAGCCCGACCCAATAGGCGGGAAACTCCATCTTTCTTCTGCTCCATGATTGTAACTTTATCCGTCAGAAAAGAGAAACCATTATCCCTTCTTCTCCATGAACGTATCGCTCAGCCCCAGCTTTAGCTTCGCTTGTTCTGCTTCTCTTTCCCAGCAACTTCCAGGTCTCTCTCTCTTTCTCTCTGCACTTCTACTGATTCTTCTTTCCACTTGCTAATTCATCCACAGGTCATTCATACGCGAGAAGCATCAACGGTGGGGGAATTGAAAAGGTGAAATCCCTAATTACGAAATCTGGAATCCCTTCAATTATTACTTCTCCTCTCGAATCCCTCCAAAAGGGGAATTGGGTTAAGCTCATCTGCGGTGCGAGCTTTGAGGTACATTTTATTTAATTTTTAAACTTAATTGAAGTGAGCGAAGTGAATTAAATTCGTGTACCCTAATTTGGGATTCTGTCTGTAGGATGTGATTGATATCAGGAATCTCTCGCTGGTTTACACTCTTACTGGAGGTAAAATAGTTTAGTTGAATGAAGCGATATATGTAATTTCACCTTGGTTTCTATTTTGTATCTAATTAGCTGATTTTGCGTGCTTAAATTAGGGTTTTTATGTTGTCATTTGTGGATGGAAGTGAAAGTACCTGAATATTAAATTTGTTGTTTGCATATTTGTATCAGCTTTTTCTCTGGGGAGCTATTTTAGACGGGCGGGTTTATGGATGTAACCAAATCAAACTGTTCGGATCTCAGTTCGAAAAATTATTAGTTTAGGATGGTTTCGCTAATTTAAACGAGCTGACCTGGAGCCTGATTTCGAGCTCGAAATTAATTTTTAGCCGAACTCGAGCTTATCATTGGTTCGGTAGCTCACGAGCTTGTTTGCGAACTCCAGCTCGCGAGCCGCGCTTGTGAGCCAGCTACGATTATATATAATGTTGAACTTTGAATTAAGTTGTTTTGCTCGTTTCGTTGTTAATATAATATATTTTATAATTTTTAAAATTAATTTGTTATGTTCTCATTTCTAAATTGAAAAATATTATGCTCGTGTGATTTTGTTAGCCATATTTATGTTGCATAGAATAGTTTCACGAGCTCTCGATCGCGAGCTCGAGCGATGCTTGTTTAATTTGTTGTCGAGTTTTTGCCGAACCGAACTTGAAATATTTGCGGTCAAACTGGAGCCCGGCACAATTCGACTCGATTGGGTTCATTTGCATCCCCATATGCAAATGCGAGTGAATATGTATTTCTACGAAATGAAAACAACTACCACAATGTCCATCAATTGCGTTGTTAAAAATTTCAAGGTTTTAGTAAATGCTAATTGTCTATTAGTCTTTCAATATGAAGTATGTGTCCTGATATTTTAGAAAGTTCTTAAGTCTCTTAACTCTTCCACTGTGTAAATAATCCTTTGTTGTCATGTGGTGTTTACCGTAGTTGATTGCATCGATTGCGCTGCTGAGGCATCGATTGTCAATGCTGTACGTGATGGAATAGAAGCAGCCAGAGCTATTCTTCCCATTCGAAGGCCGTGGGTGATGATCAGTGTGAATGATGGTGAAGATCTGCATTTTCGTAAAGCTGGTACTCTCTATATTTGAATTTTTTGGACAAGCTTCTCGTGCTTAATATCTGTGAATTTACTTGTTATTGGAGTATTTCAAATAAAACCTTGCAGTTCGAGTATGACATCTTAGGGTGTGTTTGCGTTTGCTTATTTAAAGCAAATTTCTGCTGGACTTAAATTGAGCTGAAAAGTAGTTTTGCATGTTACTGTCTGCTGGAATTTGGCATATATGAGTCAAAGCTTTAAGCTGGGAAAAATTGTTTCAAACTGATTCTCAGTGAATACATGTTATGAAAGTGATTATTTAGCACTCACTACAACTTATAAGTTTACTATAATTACTTTTTCTTCAAACACTACCCACCTTTTTGAGTTAAAGCAATTTTACCATAGTATCTAATTTTAATGACTTCCTCAAAAGTAAAAGCAACCACACACTCCCTCAGTTCTTACGATTCATTTGTAAGTACCATTGCAATTAGAGGTGGCAAGTCTGGCTGTCTGACCCGACGGAGCCTGTTAGGCCAATGGCATATGTCGAGCCAGGCAGGGCTGATTTTCCGTCGAGACGAAATGTTGAGCCACACCCAGCCCATACCCCTTAAAATACATTAAGAATTTTTCCAGGCAGGACCGATTTTGCCATCTCTAATTGCAATTATGTGGAATATTGATTTATCTACTGAAGCATTTGAGTCATGCAAAATAAAACTTGAATACCTTCAGATTACTTCCAGAAGAGGATAATTAAGTAATTAACGAGACATTTTTGTCAGAATTCGATCCAGACGACTGTCCACCGGACTGCTCAAGGCCATGTGAGAATGTTTGTCCAGCTGATGCAATCTCATTTTCAGGCAAAGTTGGTGTATCCAAGGTGTTTTATGTTTGAATCACCTTCATTTTTGTTTTATTTATTTATTTTCATGTCATTGCTTGTATGTATATATTCATATATTCATACATAACTTCCATGAGCAGGCTGGTGTTTTAGCTGAAAGGTGTTACGGCTGTGGCCGCTGCTTACCAGTCTGCCCCTACGATAAAATACGTGCGTGCCAAAACTTTCTAGAACGACTTTCCTTATCTTGTTTTACAAACAATAGTCTTTGCTTTCTAGATATTAATCTGTTCTTCTATTATTTCCTCCAAATTTCTTGGACTGATACAGGAGCAACTACATATATACGAGATATTGCTACTACAGCTGAACTTCTTAAACTAGATGAAGTTGATGCCATTGAAATTCACACCAGTGGAAGGTAATTCCAGACGTGTAAAAAATGCTTTGTTATGCTAAAGGGATTCAAGTATCAAATTTTGTTACTGATAGATTTTGAGTAATTGGACTTACATTAGTGAAGATGCACATTATCAATGACTATTCTTCTCGTTGTCTATCAATGGAAAAGTCATTTTTGTTGATATTGATCTTCACTCTTTATGTTGAGTTTATGCTGATTAAATTCTGTTAATTAATGTAGTGCTCGTTCATAGGCAGGAAGATTCATTCCGGGAACTTTGGAATGGTCTTGGCGATTCAATCCATAACCTGAGGCTTGTAGCTGTAAGTTAATCTCCCTCTCATGAATATATTGTTTCTTAGGGTGATTGTGAATGAGATTTCAAATTAAAATAGTGTATGTATATACATATACATATACATATATCGTTGAATGAATTTGTTTTTACACGCAGGTTAGCTTGCCTGATATAGGGGAATCAACTATACCTGCAATGAATTCGATGTTTTCAACAATGAGAACCAACTTGCAGTGTTTGAATTTGTGGCAGGTGATTATCTTGTAAATCTTTAACAACAATATTAATGACAAATGAAAAAATCGACAAGCTTTGTGAACTATCCTGTCTGTGCCAACTGTAGTTGGATGGTCGTCCCATGAGTGGAGATATTGGACGAGGCGCGACCAGGGAAGCGATCAAATTCGCTCTACATTTAGCCTCTGTCAAAGACAGGCCTACTGGTTTGTGAATGAGACTTCTTCAAAATTCTCTAGTATTATTAGTATTCAGAGAACATTGCAAACTAGTGAATTAGTAATTAGTTGTTAACATATATAGGACTAAACTTGCAACTGTGATATTGTTATAGGACTAGGTTTGCAACTTTGTCTAATTTTCAGCAAAAACTTCATGAAAAAGGATAGGCGGAAATTCGAGCGGTCTGGCCCAACTTGTTGGGCCGAATCTGCCCAAATCTTTTATTAGGTAAAAAAGTAGTGACAAATCGTTGCCCATCACTCTTAAATATACAATGATTTTTGAGCCGGCCCTTTGCTTGTTGGGCTTTTGGCCTTTGGAATCGGGGCCTGTTGGGTCCGGTGGTACTTCGAGCCAAACATTATATTGTCCAGTCTGTTTACAATGTCGGGCGGGTGGTACCGATTTTGCCACCTAACTACCACAGCTCTTAAACTACAATGGGATAAATTAACCGTTGTCTTTCACGAACCACAAAATAAGAAGAAAAATTGAGCGCATAGACAATGGTACGACAATGAACACTGTACTCGTTGTCTATAAGCACCAAAAATAAATTCTACAATAGTCGAACGATAACAGAAGACAACGGCTAACTCACCAACGGAATTGTGATATGAGTCATGTTTAAGAACCATTGTTTTAGTGTTGTGATTGACATTTTTGTAGTAGAGAAGGGAAAAGGTTTTAACAGTTTTTTCGAAGCTAATGAAGAATCATTACGTATGCCAGGTTTTCTTCAATTAGCCGGTGGTACCAACGCCCACACGGTGGAGGGGTTAAAACGGGAGAGGCTATTCCAAACCATCACTATATCTGGTACTAAATTGCTTAGCCATTGTTTCATTTTCTAGAGAGAGAAAGCGTTGTGTTCATATTATAGTTGTATTATGCAGAGAACGAAGATGGTGATGAGGTGTCTTTGAACTCGTTCGAATCAACGCACGCTTTGATAAGTGGAGTAGCTTTCGGTGGCTATGCACGAAAGGTGAATTTCGAAAAATTGCAGTTTTAGTCCCATTAGTTAAGAGTCACTTGCAACTTCAGTCCCATCCAAATAACATGTTGCAGTTTTAAGCCCCATAAGTAAAAAAATTGTGCAATTTCAGTCATTTTTTTTGCCTGGAAATCCAAAATCCACCGAAAAAATGTGACTGTGACGTGTGTTTGAAAATTAAGGATCTCCGTCCGTTTATGGTTGAGGTGGCACAATCTGATTGGAGTAAGATATGTAATGGAGATCCTTCACGTCACAATAATGTATTTTCTCCAGCGGATTTTGGATTTTACTGGTCGAAAAATGTCTAAAATCGCACTTTTAAAAACTTATACTCCCTCCGTCCCACTTAAATTTGCATACTTTTTTTTTTCGGTCCGTCCCACTTAACTTTGCACACCTTTAAAAAGGAAATTTCTCTCACAATCTCCATCCTCAATCTTCACCTTTGAAAAAGTCAAAAATTCCAAAAAATCTGTTTTTCTTAACATCCGTGTCTGGTCAATCCTGCAAAATTAGCAGGGACGGAGGGAGTATGACTTAAATTGCAAAGACCTATTCGAATGAGATTGAAATTGGAAGTGATCCTAACTTTTGGGACTAAAAAATGCAATTTTTACGGTAACTTTATCTTTTACTGTTGTAACTAGACAAGTCTTACTTAAAATTTTCATCCTCAGATAGTCGGGAGGGTACTACGGTCATTTCAGTTGGAACACGGGTATGCACATCTTGAACATTACCCTGATCATCTTCTCAAGGCACTTGAAGAATCTCTTGCTTTAGTTGGAACCGTTAAATGCTACAAGAAATGCTTAGTCTCCGATCCCCACCGTTGATTTAGATTTAAGAAATTGCGCCGAGTAAATGACTAAAGGTAAAAACGAGGCGTGTATGCATAAAGTTGTAAATGAGTTGAGTCGAGCTTCAAATATTATGTTTGAGTTTCTTGATTATTAATTGAATCGAGTTTCAATCGAGCTGAACATGAGTCGAGCTCAAATAGTTTGATATTTTTATCCCGAAACCTACCAGCTTTGTTAGGCGGAAATACTATTATGGGCCTTGCCTATGTAGGCCATGGCTTTAATATGTTTGGGGATTTATAGTCTTCAATTAAGGTGGTAGTGTGTGTATGTTTCTGTACTTAATTTGACAATAGACTCATATAGGCACACACTAGAATCTAGTTTACAAAAAAAAAAAAAGCTCTTCTAAGTTCTAATATGTATTCCTTGGTTTGGGATGTAGTGACATGTGCCACGTTCGATGGGGCATATTCACGAACGGGACATCCAAAAAAGTATTTTAGTTTAAGAGTATACTAAAGTAGGATGTGTATTGAAATTTGTAAAAGGTGTATTGAAATTTGTAAAAGGTATGTTGGAAATTGTAAAAGGTGATGTAGACCATAGAGTGTGGATGTGGAGGGATGGGTCATCCGGTGTAAAGTGAAATACATTGAGGATAGCTCATGTCACATCCGGATGGGGACATCCCAAAACAAATATCCCTTATGCTTTGTTGTTATAACCGAAACTAAAACCTGTTTTGTCATCGGTTGGTGTTTAACCAGTTGGATCAACGATCTAACCTGAAAAATAAAACTGACATCTCTACAATGTCTTTAAAATCTAATGATTTATAGTTCATATTTCTCTTTTTTAACTTTGGAAAAGCAAATAAGTTGAATAAGCGCAAAAGAAAAAAAAATGCACACTAACACAAAAAAGGAAACGAAATAACCCATCTTATGATTCTCCATTCTCTTGTTTTTTTCGGTTCAATTCAATTTTCTTTAAGGTTGAACCACAAAATAACGATTTTATGGGATGCTGTCGACTAAATCAATAATCTATTTCTAGTTGAATCGGTTAGTTCAGTGCAGTTAACGTCAATTTTAGGTAATAAATATTGGATATAATTATTGAATTAATATCACTAACATAAACTATATTATCTTCTTTTACCCAAACGAATTTTCTTTTGTGAATAAGATTACTTTAAGACTTCATTTTAGAATATAATCTCTTTTTTATTATATAAAAGTATATTCCCAATTGTGAAAATTGAACACAATATACATGAGAATATATACTTATAGTATTATTGGTGGGGCCTTTGATTATATTCTATACCGCGAGAATCACGTGAATATATTTTATGCATTATGCTTTTGGAACTTACAAATCAGTCCAATGGAAAGAAAAAATGAAGGTCCATTAATCCAATCTTCACTAAATTAAGGTACAAAACCATTTTGCGTCGCAATATGAATAAATTATTGGCTTATATCTATTATATATATATATATATATATATATATATTGGATCCGAGATTTGGATTGTTCGAGTAATATTTGTTAAGTTTTGAAGTGAATTAAGCTCGAATCAAGATTGTTAATTTCGTGTTCGTTAATGTTCACGAATATTAATGAACAATAAGTTAGTATGTACTGTGTTCGTGAACACGAATATTGTGCATTAATCTAATTCGGAGAAAAAGAATCTTAGATTTTATACTTTTAATGTGTGTATTTTTAAGTTAAATGAGTTATATAAATAATATAAAATAAATTATTATTATTATTTTTTTAATTCATATTGCGAGCTCAACGAATATGTTCATGAGTGAACGAAGAAGTCCTTCGATATCAATCTTTGTTCGTTTATTAAACAAATACAACTATACGAACTTGAATGAGCGTTAATCAAATTCGATCATAATTCTTTTTACTGAACATTCTATTTCTCAACCACCCTACAAATTTTCATTGATGCACAAGAATATATGATGACAGCTTTCTGCTCTCAATGCATCACAAAAAGTTGCAAAAGTAACTATAATATTAACACATTTTTTATGGGACATAACTTGATTGAGAAGAATAGGTTCAAATAATCTTTTCTTTACTTAATATTCTTATTCCTAAAATCAACATACAGCACCCAATGTATATAATTATTATAAGACTACTATCTCCAATTTTATATAATAAAATAAAATTATAAATTCATTAATACACGTGAAGTCAGAAGTCTAATTTTTCATAAATTTAAGGCTATTTTTCTTGAATTCATTTTCTTTTTAATAGAAGAATGAATTAGACTATGACAAAACAGATTCACACATTGTTAATAACCCCATTATCATATAATAATTTAAAGAGTTTTTTTTGCTTAAAAATACATGACTTTTACCATATATAAATATATATGTACATACATATATATATATATATATTTGTAATTGGATGCACAATCATACATTTTTACGAAATTTTGATGATTTGACATCCGAAACTCGATACTCACTTCTTTCGAAGGTACCACATGAATAAGACAAGAAAACTCGATTCAAATTCTTAAATACAACAATATTTGAGAGTTAGATATATAGATCTAATACCCGATAAAATATGTGTGTTTAAGTAAATATTATATATTTTGATATGTATTGCTTATACTGTGGTTGAATTTTACGGATAATTTCATCAATATTTCATCAAAAAAATTTCATGTGCATTGAATTGTAAAAATAAAAAATGTCATGCATAAAATTACAATTTTAAAAAGAGACAATTAAATACAAAGAGAGATAAAGTTGTGAATTGTTTTGCAATTAATCCTAATCTAAATTCATGAGTTTCTTTTGCCATCCATTTTTTATTGACCAACACCAAATAGATTCTTAATTTTACCCAAAAGAATATATTGATTAATAAAATAAAAGCTAATTCACTTTCCACAAATATGAAAAGAAACAGGTCAACTCATGAATTTCTAGTTTAATCTATATTTACCATTATGGTCAAGCCCACCTACCTTCCCCCCAGCCCACTCTCCACTTTCTCCCTCCTTCAAGCTTTCCCTCTAGAAAAACCACTTGTTGACCACCCACCCACCCACCAACCAATATTTTATTTTGGGACTAGGTCGGTCCGGGTCAAAATTTGATCGGATTTAAATTATAATCGGCTCGGCTCTGAACTATATTAAAATTATCGGGTTGGTCCACGGTCCGTCGAGCCAAATAATACTTCGAGTCTAAATTTGTATGGCCAGCTCTTCTAAAATATTTGATCAACTGAGTCGATCTATCGAACTGGATCGATTTTGCTACTTCTACATACGTATATGATGGCGATTGGCGATTGGGGCTATCTGGTCCGACCTAACCTAGCGCATTGAGTTAGTTCAATTTGTAAGATAAGATTGGGCCGTGAAATAAATTGGTGAGCTCAGCTCAATGCATTTCCTTAAATATATTAAATTTATTAGACTGATCCACGACCTATTGAGTTGTTGATCTATCAGGTCGGTTTACTAAATCCAATATACTTTGTACTAAAATTCATATGATCTAGGCCATCTAAAATATTGGTCAGATCATTGGAGTGGATCGATTTTGCCACCTCTATATAAATACTTTATTCTATCCCATAAAAATCGTCATTTTAATTGTTGAGACAGGTTAAGAAAACATCTTTAATATACTTGAAAAAATTAATTTCCAGCACAGTCTCTATTTCTACTCTCATTTGTTACAAGTTTTTGAAATTTATGATTAGCAGTAACAAGGGTTCGTTTGCTTAAGATTAAGATTAGTAAATTTAGAGGATCGAATTCCAATAAAGCACACTCATTAACTCCCTCAGTCAAATTTGACCCAGCACTTCCCAATTTTAAGCAAACAGACTCATTAAGTAATACTAGCGTTTTGCAGATATTGTACCAATTTAATAAGAAAAATGACTATAATTTAGAATAGATAAAAAAAAAAAAAAATACTCCACTACAGTATCTTTGTGGAATAGTCGGCATATAATTTTATGTTCATTCGATTTTCATTTCAAAATCTATTGCCTTTTCAATTTTTTTTCTATAGTTAAAGAAATTGCTTGTGTTTGTATTGATTTCTCCACTGATGAGCAAATTGGCCAGAAAAATAGATTTAACAGTCACATGACACCAACTTCCAGTCGATTTTAGTTGACATAGCACGGACACTGACATTTTTTTTGGGGCAAAAATAAAAAAATGACAATTTTTTGAGCCAAAAATAAAACAATTTGAAAGTTATGGGACGAATAGTGATTACATATGACAAATACATGTGTTTTTTCGGGCGATTTGCTCATCCGTAGTGAAAGTTAGTTCAAATACAAGCAATTTTTTTAATCATGAAATAAAAATAAAAAAGAAAAAGAATAAATTTTAAGATAAAAATTATGAGACGAAAAGTGATTTTTGCACGCTACGAAACACGCACAAACACAGTCACTTGTGTGTGCAGGAAACAGGCCAACCCCAATCACTTCACTTGTAGTAACTTGCAAGAGCTAACTGCCAAACGCCACGTGCACCAGATATGAATTTTGATCCGACAAAATTAAACAAATATGAAGCACTATTTAAATATTTCATGTTAGAAATTAATTCATTTTCCTTCATAGCGCACACTCTCTTAACAGCTAACAACCCACATTCACATTCCTATATATTCAATTCAATATCCTGCCATATCTACTCTCCTCCTACATCGCAGTAGTACTGAATTGTTTGTTTTACCTAACAGGTAGCTGCATTTCCCTCATTTTTTGTGTTTTTTGGTGTGTTTGAATTGTGATTGTGCTTGCGGAATTTCAGTGTGAGTTCGTTGGATTTGGACGGCTTAGATCTGTAATTTTGTGGTTGTTTTAGTGTTAATTCATGATTCGTATCAGTGTTTTTTGTGGGGAAAGAAGTTTGAACTGTCGGATCTATGTTTGATTTTTTTAAGTGAAATTCGGCGATGTTTACGAGGAAATATGCCTTGATTTGTTTTTACTCTGTCTAATGTTTTAAATTTGGTGCATAAAACAGAAGCATACCTCTGTGCTTGCAGGTGTTGTAGTTGAACAAGCTTTGTGAAGTCCTAGTACGTATTGATTGATCATATGTGTAATTTTGTTGTTCTAATGATTTGATTTATTGGTAGAAGGCGAGAATTGATGTGAATCTAGGTGATGGTCCGATTCAAGTCCAAAATAACTTTTGGTGTGATTCGGTGTTTTAATTCTTTCTGAAGTGGGATCTGCTTATGAGTTAGCTATGATCTGCTTGGGAAACTCTGTTTCGGTTATTATGATCGGTCGTTGTAGAAAGCTAGTACTGATTTTTGAAACTTGGTTACAGATCTTGCTCTTAACAATATTCTGAAGCATAATTTTGCTTGCCAATTAGTTGAAATTAGTTCGTGCCAACACGCAAGCTTATATATATACGCGTGTGTACAGACACACACAAACACTTGTGATTATATTTGAAGTTTGTGAGCTGCATGTGTCTAGTAGTAGAATCATGCAGAGAGTATGTGAATGATTATATATCACCGTATTTAAAAATAAAATGAGATTTGGGCACGACCAGGATCAGCATGAGTGTTTTTTTGTTGTTGTTGTTTATATTTCTTTTGATGAATCTTTCTGCATTGAGATTCTTTTCATTTTTGGAAGTGCATATTCTGATGTTGTAGTTACATGCAGGAGGTGTTTTGTCAACACCATGGCGACAGGACAACTTTTTTCCAAAACCACTCAAGCACTATTTTACAATTACAAGCAATTGCCAATTCAGCGGATGCTTGATTTTGATTTCCTCTGTGGTAACATATATTAACTGAACTACGGTGACTGAAAAAAAAATTGAACTGTTCCATTCATGTGACTTTCATGCGTGCTATCAACTTTTCAGCGGATAGTGACTCATGTTCTTACTTCAACTAACATATTTGTGCTGTTATTCTAATGCAGGCAGAGAAACACCTTCAGTTGCTGGAATTATAAATCCTGGTTCTGAGGGATTTCAGAAACTATTTTTTGGTCAAGAGGAAATAGCCATTCCAGTCCATTCTGCGTGCGTTTTCTTCTCTTATATAGTTTCTCGCATTATTCACCTTGACTTTATTGTGAAAGAGGTATAACATTGATTATCGATGCATTCAGACACTTTTTTAGTTGTATTAAACAACCCTCATAATTGGCACTTCTTACCTTTTCATGAAAATTAATCCCAGACAGCTCTCATGAAGTATTATGTTCTTGATTAGTGATTGGCTGTATTAGTGTTCAAACATCTACATATCTATGAAATATGTGTGTGTTTTAATTGGATATCACAGTTGATGGGATAGTCAGCAGATATGCTAAAGGGTTATCTTCTGACTGCCCTTTTTCACTAGATTACCTTGTATTTGTAGATGGGATGTCCTTGATTACCAGAGCTTTATTTCTCTTAGAGAAAATCGCTGGTATCTTTATAAAGTTCGATATGTATCTCTTTCACAGCCTTTCCTAGGGATAAAAAAATAGAATTCTCTTATATCATTAATTCGAAAATCGAGATAATATCTATGTGCTCTCTCATTTTTTTTTTTAACTTGTTTCTCCCCATGATACATCGTAAATTTGTAAGATGTAATGTTTCTTCCTTCATTGCAGTGTTGAAGCCGCTTGTGCTGCGCATCCTACCGCTGATGTTTTCATTAACTTTGCATCATTCAGAAGGTTAGTATTGTCAATGTAGAAACAGTCAATGCAGATTCCTTACGCTTGGCTGATAACTGCACTTCTGGTCTTGCAGCGCTGCAGCTTCATCTATGTCTGCTCTGAAGCAACCAACTATTAAAGTCGTAGCAATTATAGCTGAAGGTGTCCCTGAGTCTGACACAAAGCAGTTGATTGCTTATGCAAAAGCAAACAACAAGGTTATTTATTTCGTTTTCTGGAGTTAATATTCAACACTATCGTACAATATATGTATAACGGTATATAAATATATAAGAGTGTGTGTGTCTCTGTGTGTGTGCGTGTGTCTCCATAGGATCCTGAAAGATGTACTGCTTACAAAGATCAACATGTTTAGGTTGTCATTGGTCCTGCTACTGTTGGAGGTATTCAAGCTGGAGCATTCAAGATTGGTGATACTGCTGGAACAATTGATAATATTATACAATGCAAGTTGTACAGGCCTGGATCTGTTGGCTTTGTCTCCAAATCTGTGCGTAATCATTGCTAAGCCTCTTATTTTTGTCATTTGGATATTATCTAGGGATGATTACAATGCTACCTGTAAGGTTCGGCCTAATTAATGAAAGCTTACAATTGACAAATACCCCCTACTTATCTCAATCTCTTTTCGAACCAGCCCTTTTTTCCTATGCACAACTGTATCCCAATTGACAAACTTTATTACGTGCTACTAGTCATGTTTCATGGGATTTGATTAGCTTCTAATGCCATGTCTGAATTACAGGGTGGCATGTCTAATGAATTATACAACACAATTGCTCGTGTAACGGATGGAATTTATGAAGGTTGGACATTTAACTCCAAGTCCTAGTCTAATCCCACGAAGTTGCTTTTCTGAAGTGGGAGTATAAACTTTTATGTTATATAATTGTTCGTATAGGTATTGCCATTGGAGGAGATGTGTTTCCTGGCTCAACACTTTCTGATCATGTCTTGAGGTTTAACAATATCCCTCAGGTATATAATTTTGCACTCTGCTGCTGTTATTTTCCAATTATTATGGTAAACTATTGCTTGTATAAATAAGGTTGGTTGCTAGAGCAAAAAATCTGAATTTTGTCCAATGCCATTTATTTCATAAAAAAGTAAAGCTTTTGATGTTCTGGTTTTGTTGTAATCCTCAATACTATAAAATGTCTTGAACTATGAGAAATAAGTTATCTAATTGGATTGAGGCTTTTTTTTTTTTTTTTTGTGCGCCGTTGACTTTTTATAATTTTTAACTTGATTTTTTTCCACATGCATTTCAACGAGCACTGTATTTACCTTCTGGTTCAAGAAGAGTGAAGAATGGTTTTTCTATATAATTTGGTCTAATCCTGGTTTCTTGATTAAAATCAGATTAAAATGATGGTTGTTCTTGGGGAACTTGGTGGACGTGATGAATATTCTCTAGTTGAGGCCCTTAAACAGGGGAAAATCAACAAACCTGTCGTTGCCTGGGTCAGTGGAACTTGTGCTACGCTCTTCAAGTCTGAAGTACAATTTGGTCATGCGGTAAGCTAGTACTTCAGGTTTCTTTCGAATTTATATTTTTCAATAATGTGCTGTTTAACAATTCTACCCTTCAAAGGATTCTATTGCTATATCTCAGATTTGGTTATTTGTTATCAGGGGGCCAAAAGTGGTGGAGAGATGGAATCTGCACAGGCCAAGAATCAAGCACTTAAAGAAGCTGGGGCTGTTGTTCCCACTTCTTTTGAGGCTCTTGAAGGTGCAATCAAGGAAGCATTCGAAAAATTGGTGGGCACTTTTGCAACTTATGAAACATACTTTAAACTCGACAGTTTTCTCCCTTCCTCCTAGATAATTGACTGCTTATGTGTTTGTTTATATTAGGTTGAGGGTGGTAAGGTTGCTCCAGTGAAGGAGGTGAGACCTCCTCAAATACCAGAGGATCTTAACTCAGCCATCAAGAGCGGCAAAGTTAGAGCTCCAACACACATTATCTCCACAATCTCTGATGATAGAGGTTTGTATTTATTTTGTCGTATATATGCTATATTGTAGTGTTCTTTTTATTTTCTATATATGCGCGTGCATGTTCAGTTTAATAAGTGCTTAAACTTGAGATTTACCATTTGGCAGGTGAAGAACCAACCTACGCTGGTGTACCAATGTCCTCCATTGTTGAACAGGGATTAGGCATTGGTGATGTCATTTCATTATTGTGGTTCAAACGAAGCCTTCCTCGTTACTGCACCCGCTTTATTGAGGTGACTTGTTCTATCTTTGAATTCCATTCATCCCTCCCTAAATAGGGTGGTGTCATTTAGCTTCTGATTGCTATATGGACTCGCACTATTTATTATATTCTACATATACATAAAATTTCTCAATTCTTCTATTAACTTGCCAGATTTGCGTCATGTTGTGTGCTGACCATGGTCCATGTGTCTCTGGTGCTCACAACACCATTGTAACGGCTAGAGCTGGAAAAGATTTGGTTTCCTGTCTTGTATCAGGTGGGTTACATATCTAAATTTCATAAAATGTGATTAAATAAAAAAATTGAGGAAGGGATGATATGATTGCTGTTCCTTTGGACATTAATGAGTAATGTGGCCCTACTTGCAAACTAGGTTTGTTGACAATTGGACCTCGATTTGGTGGTGCCGTTGATGATGCTGCTCGATACTTCAAGGATGCGTATGATACGGTGAGTTTCCATAATTTGTGATCATTTTATGAGAAGTAAATAGCCTTGAAATTGGTCATTTTTCTCTTTCTTCTCCTACCTCTCTGGAATACCAAAGTCGCTTTACGTGCTGTGTCTTCTCAGGGTCTCACTCCTTATGAATTTGTTGAAAGCATGAAAAAGAAGGGAATTCGCGTTCCTGGTATTGGGCACAGGTGCTAATCTTATTCTTTCAATTGCAAGCAATGTTTCTAAGAATTTGGTAACTAGGAGAAATGTTTTTGAGAGTTTCGGATGATAGTAAGAATTTGGTTCGTAGAATCGGGATAGTTAGCTTTGCTGTAGATGTTAAATCATATCATGATAGAGTGTTCTTTTTTATAAACAAACTTAGTTTCTCTTTTATTCTTAGTAAGAGGATATTTGATTTCTTCCCTTTTTAACAGAATCAAGAGGGGTGACAACAGAGATAAGAGGGTTGAACTACTTCAAGAGTTTGCGCGCACCAACTTCCCGTCAGTGAAGTACATGGAATACGCGGTTGAAGTCGAAACCTATACCCTTTCAAAAGCCAACAACTTAGTTCTCAATGTTGATGGTGCCATTGGGTCCCTCTTCTTGGATCTTCTTGCTGGCAGTGGTATGTTCACCAAGCAAGAAATTGATGAGATTGTTTCCATTGGCTACCTTAATGGCCTTTTCGTCTTGGCTCGTTCTATCGGTCTCATCGGGTGAGTTATCTTTCAGCTTCTACTCTTTACAGTTTGTTCGTCTATCGTCTTTCCCTCCCCCTCGCCCTACACGAAATATGGAGATTTTGAGTTGCAGAAGAAAATAGGATGTAGGCATGTAATTTGAAAGTTTGAGTTGCCTATAGCTAGGAAAATTGGGGCCAATGCCATATGTTTGGTCGGGCCTAAATTCAATTGGGCTGACAAATGGTGAGCCAGCCCATCTCGTAAAATATATTAAGATTTGTTAGGTCGGTAATTATTAATTTATCGATCATATTATCTCTTTTTATTTGATAGTAATATCCCCTTGCAAGAAATATGGAGATTTTGAGTTATCTCGAAAAATAGGATGTTGGTGTGTATTTAGAAAACTTCGTTTGCCTATAGCCAGGATTTGAGGTATTTGGTTAGTGCCAACTAGAGATGGCCACTTGGGCCGACTGGCCTGGCCGAGACAACTGGGCCAATGACATATTGGGTTGGGCCTAAAATCGATCGGGCTGACTAACGGTGAGCCAGCCCATCCCTATCTTTGCAATCTGTACGTTTATCTTTCTTTCCCTCCCCTCTCCTTTCATGAAATATGGAGCTCTTGATCTTTTGGTTTGCAGAAAGAAATAGGATGTATAAGCCAAAAGAACGTAAAGGTGTACTTAGAAAAAAACGGGTTGCCTGTAGCTAGAGGTGGCAATTCGAGATGTCCGCCCGCTAATGCCATATGCTGGGTGGGTGGGGTTGGCTAGCCGGAACTTTAGTTGGGCAGAAGAGTGAGTGCTAAGCCCGGCCGCCCTCTTAAAAAGTACACCATTTTTAGTTGGGCCGAGTTGTGTCCCATCAGACTTTTGACCTATCGAGTTAACACGACGATACTTCAGGATTATAGTTTGATGACCGAACGCATAAATGTCGGGCGGCCGGGCCGTTTTTCCACCTCTACCAATAGCCAGGATTTGAGGTATTTGATTAGCGCCAACTAAAGGTGGCAATTCAGAGTCCTAGCCTGGACTGCTGGGCCAATGCCATATGTCAGTTCGGGCTGACAAATAGTGAGTCAACACCTTTGCCCTGTCTACGCCCCGATTAAACGCTAGGTTTTAGTTTATCGCTCGATTAGCGTCTAATGACTTTTACAATATTGATTTTAGTGTATTTAGCAACATAGTTACCTCGTCTTTAATCCGTGCTTATCGAAATTCAGGCATACATTCGACCAGAAGAGACTGAAGCAGCCACTGTACCGCCACCCATGGGAAGATGTTCTCTACACCAAGTGAACCAGTTTTTAAAAGCAACGGCTAAATTCTGCCTTGCTATACGTATTCTTCTTCAATGTTTTGTTGTCATTTTTCATTTAATTTGCTATTTTGTACTCACCAAAAATCATCGATTTCAGAAATGCCAATTAAGAATTTGTTGCATCAATGTAGAAATCTTATGTTGTATGAAGAAAAAGAAATTGGGAAATAGCATAACTTCTTGCATTTTATGTTTGTTTACTTTCTCCACATTTCCATTGTTATTATTGTTAAACATAGGAGGCTAATTTATATATATACGCCTCGTTTGGTTTTGGAATTGAGATAGGTAAAATAAATAATATTGAGATTATTATTAGTAAGTGTAACTTTTATTGATATTTTGAAATTTCTTTATTTATCTACTTGGTTTTGTGATGAATAAGATTCTATTTCTAAAATTTTGATAAATGTCCTAAACTCTCTAATTACTTTAGCATAAATTGATGTCAAATTGCTATGATTTGTCTCACCCTTTTAATCGAGACAAATAATTATTTAATTAAGGGATAAGTTTTAGATTTTGACTGGTGCTTCTTTCGAGCTCTGTTGCAAAAATTCCCGATTAACTTCGATTAATCCTCGCCTAAGCACTAGGTTCTCATAGGCCGCCTACGTTTATTTCCCGATTCTTTCTCACCTAACCACGCCTATACCTTGATTAGCGTCGCCCAAGTCCTGGTTAATCGTTAGGCCTCAGTGCACCGCCTAACTAGCGCTTAGCGACTTTTACAACCTTGCTTTCGAGTAATGAATTGCAAATAAAAAGATCAAACGTTGAATTACACATAACAACTTATCTTATCTCATTTCATCTAATCAAAGAATCCAAACGAAACCATAGAGAGAACTGGTAATGCATGTCATGTCTATAGTGACCATTCTTGAGCACTTAATGATGTGTCAATAATGTAATGTGTGTATAAGAGACTATCACAATTATAAGCCATTGGTACCATAAATTTTAAGGGAGGTTTCTTGTACATCAGTTACATGGATACATGCAATTCGAGTCATGGATCAAAATATACTACTATTTATGCCTAAAGTTATTACATGTAATAGGTAAAAGTATCATGGTGAAAATGTATAACGATTTATGCTTAAAGATATTACAAGTTCTGGGTAAAAATATTGAACATGTAATACCTTTAAATATAAATCGTGATACCTAATCCGAATTGTATCGTACAATTAATGCACACGAAACTTTGCCAAATTTTCAATATATAAGCAAAAAAATAGAAATTTGATTAAAAGAAAAAGCAAATACAAACTCGGCCCAACTCTATCAAACATCGTCTGTGAGACCATTTCGACCCATCATCAAACAAACGTCAACGTTTTGTTATTGTTAATTAATACAAAATTCACTTCATAACATATACTCTCCAGAGTCCCCACACCATAAAAAGGGTCTTGATTTAAAATAAAAATAAAAATAAAAATAGTTCCAAAATGCAATTTTTGTTTCAATATCCATGATTTTTTTTCTCTCCCTCCAGTCTAAGTAAAAAACTTAGGTTACATTTGGATGAAAGAATTTCAAATAAATTTAAAATTAATAGTTTCATATATGGTGATGTTTGAATTATCATCGATTTGGTTGGAAATCCATCACTTTCATTTCGAATCTTTTTAGGATGGATTTGAAAACCTTTAATTCTAAATCCATGCATTTTGTTTCTCGGTCCAAACACTTTTATTTCAAGAATTGCTACTATATGATTGAATAAGTTAAATGAAAAGATAATATAAGTCGTGTAAGTGAAAATTGATGACTTTTGAAGAGTTGTACCTTCATCGAATTAGTAAAAAAAACTGTACATGTTCAAATAGACTTATTATCATGGGACTGAGGGAGAATAATATATGTAAAAAATCACGCACCAAATAAATTTGGATCCATAATTCTATACTTATTTATGAGTCCAACTTCGGTATTACTGTGGTACCGATACCACTGTGAGAGAAGAATACATATATATTTAAATATGAGGAATCCATTAAATTATATAATTTTATTTTATCTCAAAGTGGTACTGGTACTACCGTGATACTATAGAATCACCCCTTATTTATATATAAAATTGGGTTAATTTCAAAATGCAACCTGAACTATTAATCATTTTTCAGTTTCTAGTCTAAATAAAGAAATATTTTCGATTGCAATATGTGAAACACGTTTTTGTTGTAGTTTGCAACTCTGATCATATTTCAGCTATATAAGTCATGCGTTGTGCACATGATCCTATGGGCCAATAATATGGAAACACGTGGTCATTAATAAAAAATTAAAAATACTTTTATTTTGAAAAATCGAAAAGAAGAAAATAAATATACTTATAAATTATTTACAAAATTTAAAATAATTTATTAAAAACATAATATTATATAAATTTCTAAAACCAATCCATCTACCCACCTTTAGTTTAATTTAAAATAATAATAATAAAATAAATATTTGACTTAAATGGACAAAGATCTAGCAGTTGATAGCTATTTAAATAATTACGATATCTAGTTTTGATAATATAAATAAACGTGTGTTTTATAATGACAGTAGATGGAGATAAAGATGTTTTTGGGTAAAAGACAAAAACAAAAGAGCAAAGAAGATGTGTTTATCATAGTGACAATTATTTTGATTATTCTTTATGGTAATCACTAAAATGGAACAATAATTTATTTATTTCCTTTTCATGCATCTTGTCTTTATCACACGCTCACGCCCATACTACCCACCACCTACACACATTTACACGCACTAAGGCCCAAACTTTAGGTGGGGTTTTGTGGGGGTGGTTCAAATTCAAAGTCACCAAAACATGAGACATCACAAAAATAAATATAAAAAAATTAATACTACCTCCGTCCCAGCTTAACCTGCCACTTGTCATTTAGTTTGTTCCACCTTAATCTGCTTACCCCATAAATAGCAAATTTATCTCACAATCTCCACCCTCAAAATCTTTATTCTCAATCTCTACCTTTAAAAAAGTCAAAGATTCCACAAAATCTGTTTTTTCTTAATCTCCGTGCCCGGTCAACCTAGGCAGGTTAAGCCGGGACGGGGGGAGTAAAAAAGAAAAGAGGAGGGAGTGAGAGATGTTAGGTGGGTTGTGTGGGAGAGTGGTTTAAATTACGTGGGATCCTCTATTCCATTTTTATTCTATTCTAGCGGTGTTCTACTTTAAAATTGAGTCAATTATAATTATGTGTTTGCGGTTTGTGAATTTGAAGTTTAGGATTCATGTTTGGATTTCATATTTAAGATTTAGGGTTTGACTTTTTTTGGACTATCTATTCTAGACTTTACGATTTCACGATTTATGGTTCATGATTTAATGGTTCACTGTTTATAACTTAATACTCCTTCCGTCCCGGCCTAATTGTCCTACTTGCCTTATTTGTTTGTTCCAAACTAATTGTCCTACCCCATAAATGATAAATTCTCCCACAATCTCTACCATCAAAATCTCCACATTCAATCTCCATCTTTGAAAAAGTCAATGATTCCACAAAATCTACTTTTTCTTAGTCTCTGTGCCAGGTCAAGGTAGGACAATTAGCTTGAGACAGAGGGAGTAGTTCATAGTTTAGGGTTCATGATTTATGTGTTCGAGGTTTACTAGATTCATGTTGTATGACTCGATTTTAGAGTGAAACACGATTGAAACAGGATAAATATAGGATAGATGATCCGAACTAGCTTTAAAGTCATCAAAGTATCAAACTATGAGATATTAGTTGAAATTGGAGAAATTTAATAATAATAATAATAATAATAATAATAATAATAATAATAATAATAATAATAATAATAATAATAATAATAATAATAATAATAATAAAAGATTTCAATGTTGTTATAAGTTTCTAGATTTTGCTTATGATTTATGAATCCATTTATTATTTCTTGAATTTATTTTTCAATTATATAGTAATTTCATAAAATATTAAGTCTGCACACTTTATTAAAATATCGTGTTACTTTGAGGTTGCTAACTTTAAACAAACGATTATTATTATTATCTTCTAGTCATTGTATAACATCTTTTAATAGTATTTACATTATTAAAAAATACATGTATTATATGATATTCTTAATACATCATCAATAATTATATCTTATTTAATAGTGCAATTATTGTAGAGTATGTTGCATCATTTGAAGAAGAATATGCGATTGAAGAGTAAATGTTTGATAAGGATAGCTTCCACCATAATTATTCACCACTCAATTTAAATAAATATTTGTCCATCTCCCCTACCCATCATGAGCGCATTAAATATAACAAGAAGTAAATGTGTCAAAAGCTCCTACAAAGAAGTAAATTATCTTATCTGAAATTTATTTGCATGTTCTAAAATCTTCGTCTAACTCTAACTAGGCCTCGTTTAGGCCTAGACTGTCATCAATCGCTTTAATCTATCCGATATTTTCTGCTTAATCTCGCCTAGATCCCTTGCGACCCTGCTTGAGCACCGATTAGTGCTCGACTCCCGTCTACCGTAACCTCTTCTAGAAAATTGAGGATAAAATTTATGCATATCAACTATAAAAATACACTTATTATGATTGCACGGGGAGTAGGAGAGCATTTTCGGAGTAAATATCAATTTATTTCCAACCATCACACCATATTCTACCCTATCTTATTCAACCCAATGCTTCCCAATACCTTCCTACCAAAGTGATTGCTTCCATATAAATGAGATGACACTTACACGACAAAAATAGATTCCAAGCAATTATTACAATGGGTTAAAAGTACAAAATATTCTCCTTCATTAGTATAAATTATATACTTAAATTGTAAATAAAATAAATATTCTATTTGTCCCGGAAAAAATGTTATATTTTAAAAATTAATGTCTCATTTTATTAATTCAAGTAAAATTCAATTTTTTTAATTGTACAAATTAATTAGATTTAATTAAATAAGTTAAATAAAAATATAAAATAAGTCGTGTAAAATTGATGAATCGTAGAGAATGACTCTTTTTATGCGACAAATGAAGTATAACATATTGACATTACTAGTTAAAGGTATTGAAAGAAAATGAGAGTTTTGCTTCAAAATTCAATTTCTAATTTTTTTTGTTTGAATGAAAAAATAATAATAATAACTTCCCGTCAAATAAGTTAAATTAGTAAATAAATTAAATTATTTAAATACAACTTGATAGTTTTTAGAAGGTTGTGTATCCAAGAAGGAGTCGCAAGGCGCTAGCTAGCGGTGGGTTGAGGTTTATCGATTAATCGAGATCTATACGGAGCTAATTAGGTATAGGCGTGATTAGGTGAAGAGAAATCGAAAAATAAATATAGGCGACATGAAAGCCTAACACCTAAGTGGGAACGGGATTTAAAGAAAAAGAAAAATTGCGCTTCAATGATATGACCCTATATGAAGGACTCTCATTTTCAAAACGCAGTTGCATCTTTTTATTCTCTAGGGTAAATAATTATTTGTCCATTAAAGTTCACAAAGTTTATATTTAAGTATTTTATTTTTAGTTTGGATCCCTTGACTTTTAAAATTAAAAAATTAATCTTTTAATTTTTTTTTTTAAATTTGATCAACTCGACAAATTGAACATTACCTAACGTAGGCAGACACATGACCAACTTATCGAATTTGAAAATAAAAAAATCGATTTATCTAATTTTAAAAGTTAAATAATCAAAATTAAAATGACTAAAGATAATATTATTAACTAAAAAAATTGTGAAACTTAATGACAAAGAAAATAATAAAAAAATACCTTCCCTTATTTATATATATATATATATATATATATATATATAATATTACATCATTTTCTTGGAGATATTGTCTTTCTAAATAACAGATAGATGTTGGCATATTGCAGACGAGGTAATGTGCATTGGGAATAGTATTGTGAGGCTATTCCACAAATTTGGGGGGAAAAGTTGTAACCTTATTAAAGAGGGCATTGCTTATGTATGACTCAATACTTATCACTATAAAGGTCTAGACCGTTGTCTGCCCGACATCAATAGGTCGTCCAATTTTCCCGATGATGTAAATAGATGTAATGAACTCGATTCGGTTTAATGGGACAATTCATTATGTTCGAATTGAATCACAAAAATTTAGATTCGACGTATGATCGAATTCAATATATCCGATTCGATAGGTTAAGTATGACGGGTCACCGACCAGGTTCGAAAAATCTTTGGTTGCATTTGGACGGGAGAATTTGAGGATGAATTTCAAATCTCATCTATTTTGAGTGTATTTGAAATTCATTGATTCTAAATCAACGCATTTCAAACCCATCGATCCGAACGCAACCTTAGTAAATTTAAGGGGTAATGAATTGGAGTAATCTTGTTCGCTTGATAGGATTTTGGGTCGGCCGATCCTACCATAAGATCACATGAATTTTAACTTGAAGTATCATCAGACTTAACATGTTCAACCTGATAAGATGATGGCACGACAAATCTTATGAGACGGGCTGGACTGGACACTCTAATTTTTTATTTGATCGAGTTTTGGATCAGTATGATATATGTTATTGGCATGATGGATTTGGATTGGGTCGGACTAAGCAGACCGAATGATCATATCTAAACATGTGTCACATCTAAAAAAAGTCGAAGGTCAATAACATATAATTTTTAAGAATATATCGCATATTACACATCTTCCAGCGTGCAAACACGACACTTAGGGATAGCATGGACTTTTGCCACTAATAGATAGCACTCACCTAAAGCTGCAGTCCAAGTTATTATATTGCTGACATTACTTCACATGAATGCCACCAATATATGGGCCTATTCTACATGCTATACTAACCAAAATTTAGAAACAAATATTTTTCAATAGACTTAAAAAATAATAAAAATATTATAATTCAAAAAAGAAAACAAGCAAAAGGGAAGAAAGAGAAAAAAAACTATTTCTATGAATGAAGTTATAAAATTTAAAATTTGTTGGGGTGATAATTTAATCTTTTTGAAAGACTATCCTAGATGACTAACATTTTTTTTATGAGCAATATCTAGGGATGTTTGAGTCGAGTCGAGTCGAGTCGAGTAGAGTCGAAAGCAGTATTGTTCAATTTTATTTGTAATATTATGAAGCTTCTGATATTATTTTTGCTTATTTGATTATTAATCAAATCGAACTTGAACAAGATTTGATCAAGTCGAAAACAAGTCAAGCTCGAAGGACTTGACATTTTCACATTTGTTTTAATATTTTTTTTACTTATTGAGTTCAAGTTCGAGTCGAGCTTCAAATTTTATAAACGTTAAATTATATTCAAGTTTATTTAACATCTTTAATTGAACATAGTTCGAACGAATTTTTAATGAATAATTTTAATTCAAGAATCAAATATCTTAGTTTGATTTCGAGCTTTTAAATAGTTCATCCATTGAAAAGGATCGTGATTCCAAATATATTCACCGACAAAAAAGAAATGTTTCCATTTTTTTTTTTAAATATAAATTTGTATTACAACCTCATGAGAACCCAAATGGCCAAATTAAATAATGTGACTAAATAAATTAGTTTATGAAATAATTGGAGTATACGCTAGAATCAGTAGTTTATTACTTGTACTCAATGCTAATTTTTTAATAGTATAAGATGATTAATATTTATATTTTTTATTTGGAATAAAGGTAGTATATTGATTTGAAGCAACGATTGCGGTACTCCAACTAACTCCTTCCATCTACCTATAACAATTAATATAAAATTTAATTTTATTTAGAATTATATATTAGAATATGCTGAGATTATCCTATGACATGGGGATACTTGGTTTGGGATGTAGTGGCATGTGTCACGTTCGATGGGGAACATTCACGGATGGAACATCCAAAAAGGTATTTTAGTTTAAAGATATAGTAGGGTAGGATGTCATTGGAAATTGTAAAAGGTGTATTGAAAATTGTAAAAGGTGTATTGGAAATTGTAAAAGGAGATGTAGGTAATAGGGTGTGGATGTGGAGGGATGGTGCATCCGGTGTAAAGTGAAATACGTTGCGGATGGGCCATGCCCAATCCGGATGGCACCATACCAATCCAAGTATCCCCGTAAAGAAGTTGGACCTACACTATTCGGTGATCACGGTCCAAATTTTAATATTATATATATAATTATTATATACTTATTAGTGGACGCTAATAGGGGTATGACCGAGTCGACGTGGGTACTAAGAGATTGGAGTTCGAGCTCGACCGAGTTCAACTTTTTTAAACTTGAGCTCGACTTGGTATAAATTTGTTATCGTGATCAACTCAACTCGACTTGATATCTATACACTAATATAAAAGTGCCTTAAGTTTCAGCCAATTTACGTTTGGTCTATTTTACCCCATCTAAGTTTAAATATTTTAAGGACAATGTTGTAATTTCCTACCATACATATCCTAATTAATATATTGTAATCCTACGATTAGCCTATCTTACCCTCTTTTAATTTAAATATTCTAAGCATAATATTGTAATTTCCTACCATACATATCCTAATTATTATATTCTAATCCTAATTCCAATCTTAATTGTATTATAATTACATATTATAATTATCTACACAAACATTGACTTACTTGAGAATTAATTAAGTTTAAATAGAATAATGAAAGTTCAAATTTAAGTAAATATTTTAAGGATAATATTGTAATTTTTTACCTTACATATCCTATTTATAATATTCCAACCCTAATTCTAATTCTAATTGTATTATAATCATGTATACTCATTAAATACACTAGCATCGACGTATTTGAGAATTAATTAAGTTTAAATAACTAAATGAAAGTTCAATACGATTGAATACTTATGTGTTTATGACTTTTGTTTGACAAAATTTACACTTGCACACGTTAGCATATGTCTTTATTCGAATAATAGAATGAGTTTGTTCGGATATTAATGTGATTAATACAGATCCTAATTGTATTTCAAGTCTAATTCAACGCATCCTGAAATCTACCAACATATCGGGCAGAGAGGTTCAACACAAAAGTATTCTGGACAAATGAATAAACGAATCCAATCTCGATCTCTTATTGAACGATATTTCTCTTATTAAAAAATTCTATATGAATAGTTAATATATTAAATTTTGTCATGCACCATTCATGATGCTTTAGATACGTGCAAACTATCAATGGTCCAAAGGATAAAAAATGCAAAAGGAGAAAACACTTGAACATTTCATAAAACAAAAGAAAAGTTTGACAAAGGTAAAAATAACAAAAAATATAAGTAAACGATAAAATATAACAAGAAAATAAAATCGAAATACACATAACCATGTATTTTAAAGTTGGTCAAAAACATATGCTAAGAAATCTGCTAAAAACAACCATTCAACTAAACTAAAAAATCAATTAACTTAACAGTGGTCTGTTCAACGAATACCTACTAGGCTATTACTATAATACCGGAATGGTTGAAGGTGTTGAAAATGAGACAAAAATATGATATGACTCCTGCAAAATTTGAACTAGATCGGTGCGCAAAAGTGAGACTACTACAATATGCAACAAGTGCTAAGATGAGCCAATGGAAGCAATACCAAGATATAAATGTCTATAATATAATCTTCGTGATACTTTTATAATAGGTTGGGTCATAGATCTCTTGGCCCGACAAACTTGACTCGATGGACTAAAAGACCGAAGAGCCGTGAGTCGACCCGATAATCTTAGTATCTATAGAGGGCTAAGCTGGGCCGGGCTGACTAATTTTAAGTCTAATCAAAATTTGGCTCGGTCAGGCATATGGCGTTGGCTCGGTCAGACTCGACCTGACCCGAGGAGCTAGGTTGCCCTAATTGCCACCTCTACAGGTACATAATAAACCTAAACGTTCATCAATGAATCTATAACGCAACAATAACCATGTATGATCGATGATATAACAACATTATATCTTGGATGCTCAGCACATGAATGCACTGAGTCCATAGAAAAGGTAATAACTTACTTTGTAATAACCAACACTAATAAATTCATACATTAAAAAATATAATCTTACTAAGATAAATCTAATACATGGAAAACATGTATCCAAATACTACAAAAAATTAATCTTACTGAATGCAAATGATGTGTGGTTCTTTGCCGCACAAGATCAAAATACTAATTAAAGTTGTCGAAGGAAGATTGAACACAATAATAGAGGCAACCGAAATGATAGAACCCACAGAGCAAAAAGAAGATAATGAGAAATATACAACTACAGTAATACATAAGATAAACTACAAAAGTGGAAGGAAAGAAAACGAGGCGAACAACAAAGAAAAATTAAGAGGATGAAGAAACTAGAAGAATGGAAGAGAAGAAGAAATGACGTAACACCAAAACAATAGTAGAAGACTGCATTCAGATTGAAAGCGATGATAAGGTGATAGAAATCACAAAAGAAAAATAAAGAGGAACAAAACAACAACTTTAGTTTTGGAGGATAAAACTATAGAAGTTGAAGGGAAGAAAACAAGAACAAAATCCAAGAAAAAACAACATGAACAAACTGCAACAACAGAAAAGAAGAAGAAATGAAGAAATCCAAAGAGAAAAATAGAGGACAACAGTCAAATAGAGCGATGATGAGCAAACACTCAAACAATTTTGAATAAAAAAAAGGTATCGATAACTAGGAAGATCAAGAAGGAGAAAAATTAGAAACAAGTGCATCCGTAAAAAGAAAGAATTATGCCATTTCAAAAGAACTTCCAAGACAAATAAGGTTTTTTTTTTTTTTTTTTTTTTTTTTTTTTTTTTCTCACCTTTTTTTCTTTTTAATTTTAAATAACATAGATGAATATAGTTTCATATAAATCAATTTGAAGCAATTCATTTATAGGTACTAGGACAAAGTTGTGATGTCACAATTTTCCTCAGGTTACGTATATTATTTATTATTAGTTAATTTAGTAAAAATGTTGTATATCTTATTTTACATACTATGTTTAGACTTTTACTCAAATTAACATTTTAACAACTACACTATTTTCGGACAAAATTTCTAGATTTTTTTTTTTTAAATAGGGTACTGTTGAGATATCTCCAATTTTACTTAATTATACATAAAAGAAGTAGGGATATGATAATATTATGATTTCTTATACAATTCTCTGGAAAATGATTTATTCTCTGAATACTTTCCGTTGATTAGAAATTGCTAAACAAATAAAAAAATAAATATAAAAACAAGTGCCAAAATATAATTTTTAAAATTTATATACTAACACTACAAGAAAAGTTCAAATTAGAGATGGAAAAATTAATTAGTAACAGATAATATCGGTCACTAAATAAAAACGAAATAAAAATAGAATAGTGACGAAAAGTGGCAAGAGATCATTAGTATCCGGTTAGTGAAGAAATAACAATTGGATATTAGAGACTGATTGGTCTCTTTTCTATAGATAATTTGGTCTTTAATTTTATAATAGAGATTAAAATTTCGTCCCAAAATTTAGAGAGGAAACTAATCCCTCTCTAAATTTTAGAGAAAAATATTATAGAAATCAAACATTTTGTTTCAAGTCAGTCACTACTTTAGTCTAGGATGGATACCATGTGATTAGAGACGAATTTTTCTGTCTCTAATTTAATTTTTTCTTATAATGTAAGTGTCGCACGTGCAACGCACGTGCCAAAGTCTAGTATGTAAAAAAGTATTTTAAAAGTATTAAAAATTATTAAAAAATGAAAACGTTAGTTATACAAAGAGGAGTGCTAAAAATATAATAGAGACATATATGTTTCACATTAATTACTTTAGAATTATTATATGTTTATAATTATGTCAATTATGAAGGACAAACTAGTAATACGACACAAGCTCGATTAAGCTCGTGGACCTGATAAGTCAAGTGTCAATAAGCTTTAACTTGAATGCGAACTTGAGAACTACTTGAGTAGCTCGAGCTTGACTCGTTTATGATGGGTTGATTTTGATCTTTTTGCGAGTCGATCCTGACTGGTTCGCAAGTTGTTTTGTCTTATTTACACCCCTAAACACTAAGAGTGTATTTGGCTAGCTTATTTCGAACATCTTATAAGTTCCAACATCTTATAAGTAGTTTCAAGAACTTATAGGATGTAACGTCTCAAGAGATTATATGTTAATAAAGTGTTTGGATAGAGTTTAAAAGCTTGTAACTGAATTAAGTGATATGACTATGAATTTAGGGACTAAGTTGAAAGCCACTATCAAACACAAATTTTGATTAGTGCGGGAAGTGTGTGTAATGCGTGTGAAAGAAGTGTGTAAAATGCATGAAGTGTGTGAAATGTGTGTAGTGTATACAATGTTGTAAAAGTTGCTAGGCGTTAATCGGACTGAGAACTAGGGCATAGCGACTAATTGGGACTTAGGGGGAGTTGGGCGGCACACAAGCGTGGTTAGGCGAAAAGAAATCGAGAAAAAACGTAGGCGGTCAATGAGAGCTTAACGTCAAATCAGAGACTAGTCGAAGTTATCCAGTTTTTGCAACAGAATCAAAACTAAATTGCAAGTACAAGATGTTCCTATAAATATTTGGCGGATATTTCAACAAATATTAACGATATTTCGGTTTCTTATCGATTTCGGTATCTATGATGTACATTTTATTGTAATATCTCCGATATTTTACCAAAATGTGGATTTTCTTTTTTTTTTTTAATTTTAAAATAAAAATTGATGGAACTTGTGAGGCGTAATTGGACTGATCAAAGTACCTTGGTTACCCATTCCCTAAAATGTCACATGGAGGTCAAAACATATATCAACAATGTGATTATTGGGTCAATATAAACTATCCGATTCATAATATAACTTTTGGGAGCCACAGAGAGTGACATCTCAATGACCTTCTTCACAATTATTCGCATGTGATAAGTTGATACCAATATCGCTTAATAAATTAGTCATATGTTCCATTTAAGCTCATAAGTCATCATTTTAGTACTATCAGGTGGTAATGTCGTATGATAAAATGTTAGAATGTGTATCATATTGTCAGACAAAGTTTATTAGTTAATATTTATAATTAGTTGTAAACATGTCCAATCATATAAAGTTTTGAAATAAATATTTATACTTTGAGTTAGCTATAACAATCTATAAACTATCATATTAAATTTATGGATTTTTAATGTATCTTTTAATATTTTTTAGAGAATACAACGATATTTTTATCACTACGTCAATATTTTCGTTATGTCAAAGTTTCGTCTACACCAATTGCACGGTGTAATTTGTTGAATATCACATTTATGCTTAAAAGTATTACTTCTTTTGGATAAATGTATTACATCTTTAAACATAAATATTAGGCAAAAACTTGTGTGCATATAATGTACCATACCCTTATTGTACACCCAACTGGTCCAGGCCTTATTTTTGCGCAGTTCAGACAGGTTCAGATCGATTTTTGACCGGTTCGAACCGGTCATTTTTACCCTGAAAATTAATTACTTTTTTTATACCTTTTTTTTTTTCAAAAATTACTCTCTCTCTCTTCAGTCGCAATTTTTCTCCCTGTTTCTCTCCCATATCTTCATGATTTTCTGGCATTTTTGTTCCCGTTCCTTGAGATTCGATAAGTTTTTGTTCCTGTTAGTGTATAGGCGGCGTTTTATTCGCGGTTTCTGCGTGTTAGGATTTTGGTGCAAAGAGAAGGTAATGCGTATATCATTGTTTGCTTTTTTTGTTTTGGTGTCGATTTTAGCGATTTGTAGTTATTGTTTCTGAGTGTTAGAGTTTTTGTTGCTATTTTCTGTCTATAGTTGTTTATGCATGTACGATTTTCATCTTTTGTTTGATAAACTTTTTTGTAGTGATGTTGTTTTCGAAGTATTATTGAGTTTCATATCGCTGTAGTCTTCAAGGATGAGAAATGAAATTGTATGTTTTACTTAATTTTTACCTCTCTGTTTGTGTAGTTTGATGTTGCAATAGGATTCTCTATTCGATTTTCCTCACGCGATTTCTCTCCATCTTTGCAGCTGTTCTAACATATTTTCATCATCTCTCTGTCTTCTGAAGCAGAGTTCCAACAAATTTTGTATTGATTTGTCCAAATCTTTTTTGAGCTATTTTTCTGTTTCTATTGTGCATACTCTTGCCTCTCAATGGATTTCTTTTATTTTTTTAGGATAAGACTACCATTTTGTTGCCAACATAAAGTACCATACAATAATTTTATCAAAAAGACAATTATAACATTTTGTTGGATGATGATATTTGCATAGTTCTTAAATCTGTATTTATTGATCTGCAGTTTTGTTGTCTACTTTACATCATGATTTGTAATCACATCTAGGAAGAGTGTAAAAACATTTCTAGATTTGGTTTTTAATTGTTGAGGGTTTACTCCGCGTTTCTAGAGGGTTTTTAAATGGCCTAGGGGTTGTTATTAACCAATAACCGGTAAGAAACATTTTCATATTTTCAGGTGAGGGAAACTGATATATATGCAACACTACTTAGTGTACTACCAATACTGTATTTTCGTTTTGACTCATTTGTTTTAAGCTGGGGTTGGGCATGCTAAGATTCATTTTGATTATTCGAGGATCGTCATGTTTCAAATCCTATTCTAATTGTTTAGGCATTGGAATCAAGATTAGCATGTGGTATACCCAACACTAGAATTCAGACCGAAGCTTCTTAACTGGGAAACTGCTACAGCTATGTGAAAATTTACCTCCTAGTTATAGCCTTTATTTCCTGCTTGAAACTCCATTAAAATTGAGGTCCTTTTCCTGAAATATAACACTACAAGAAAATAAAAACTGAAATAAAATAAACTAGACGGAAATGTGATTGCAGTTGATGTAAAGTTAGAAGATATAGGAAATGGAAGGGTGTAGAAACAAAAAAAACGAACGTAAAATAGGCTAATCATTTACTATTCACCAGACTTATAAGCATACATGTAATTTTGAATTCCTGATTGTCATGTCTTCCTTTCAGGACTACAGTAAAAATTCTTGACCTTTTGTGTTTTTAATTGTTGAGAGTTAGGTGTTGAGGGTTATAGTGAATGAAATTTGATTAAATTTGAGTTAAATGGTGAATTCCTTTTACATTGTCTTTTGTAATTGCATTTGTCTTTTACAATGTTCAATGTAAGTTTTTTATTTTTAATTCTATTGTGTTTTTATGTAACAGGTTCAAATGGAAACAAATCTAATCAATTTAGAGAAAAAGTTAAAAAAAAAAAATGATTCGTAAGCCTCCTAGAACTGAGAAAAAGGTTCTTAGATCTATCATTCAGAAAAGTCTTGAAAAGATTGCGAAGAAATTAGTTGTTGAGAAAAAGGGTACTAATGAATCTTTGGAGGAACGAACTAGGAAGTCTATGAATGTGGGAATTGTTTTGAAGAAGAAAGAAGTTGGGAAGAAAAAGGGTAGTAGTGATTTTGTTGAAAACCCTGAAAAGAAAAAAAAAAAAAAGAAAAGAAAGGATTGATGGGAGATTGGTTGAAGAACAGGTAAAAAAAGAAAAGTAAACGAAAAGAGAAATCTGTTGAAGATGATGTTGGAAGTAGGGGAGTTGTTGATGAACAAATTAAGAAGAAAAGTAAAGGAAAACAGAAATCTGTTGAATGTGATGTTGGAAGTAGGGGAATTGTTTATGGATAAATTAAGAAGAATAATAAAGGAAGAGGCAAATCTGCTGAAGGTGATGTTGGAAGAAAAAGAAAGATGAAGAGAAATTTGTGAATATTGATGAAGATGAAGACAGAAGATAAAAAATTAAGGTAATTTTATTTATAGTTTTGTAATATATTGTGTATTTGCTGATAGTATATTGAATTTGCTTTATATTACATGTTTTATAAACTGTATAGTGTATGTATGTTTATGCTTTAGTATAATTTTTGTTATTACAACATAGTTAATGTTTGCTGATAAAATTTTTAATTTGTTTTATAGTACATGTTTGTAAATTGTTCAGTGTGTGTATTTTTTGTTATATTATAAATGTTTGTTATTACAGTATATTTAATGTGTTGGTGATAGTATATTGAATTTTCTTCATAGTACATGTATTATAAAATGTACAATGTATGTATGTATATGTTTTAGTATAAATGTTTGTTATTACAGTATAGTTAATGTTTTGCTGATAGTATATTGAATTTTGCTTATAGTACATGTTTTGTAAAATGTACAGTGTATGTTTATGCTATAGTAATTTTTTTGTTATTACAATATAGTCAATGTTCGTTGATAGTATTTTTAATTTGCTTTATAGTACATGTCTGTAAACTATACAATGTATGTATGCTTTTGGTTTAGTATAATTGTTTGTTTTTATAGTATATTTAATTTAATGTTTTGCTGATAGTATATTGAATTTGCTTTATATTACATTATAAAGTGTACAATGTATATATGTTTATGATTTAGTATAATCATACTTAATATAATAATAAAACTATCTCGAAATAGCAATTTTTTAGTTTTTCCGCCTAAAATCCATTACCAATTAAGGAAGTCACGAGTCTTGATATATAAAATTTGATCCCAATATAAAACGCAACTAGAATCATCCACATTATGCGATGCACAATTTAAAATATATATTTATTTTAAAAGAAAAAAATTAAGATCAAATAATCGAATAAAATCAATTGAATAATTTATTATTTTTAATAAAGAATATTAACTTATTTAATAATTTTTATTTCATAAAAAAAAAAACTACTTATATTATTTTTATCTGCAACTCAAATCCAATACAAATAGATTAAATATTTCAATACACAAAAAAATTTCAAATCTAAATCCAATAATCAACTAACAAACAATTGCTTATTTCAAATTTACTATTTTATATCGAAATATTCAATATAAATCCGATTAAATTATAAGAAAAGATGATTCATTTTTGTTCTCTGTAAGTAAAAATGGAATTTAAAAATAAAATTAGTTATTTATGTTTTTAGGATGTTAGAAAAATACTTGTTAAGATTTAGAGAGACAGAGAGAGAGCCAAACACGTATCTAGATTTGTGTGTCCCTTACGCCGGTGTATGTGTTGATCTACTACTTTTTTGTTCTTTATATAAAACGAAAAATATCCATTAATTTGAAGACTAAAAAATGACTGATTTTTAGTTTTGAAATTATAGTATACTACTATATAGTAAAGATAAATATATATGGATTTGTATATAAGATAAAATTAAGGTTTTGAAAATAAATAAAATTAACTACTTATTTTATATAAAGATTAGTCAATAAGTATATTTTTATAATTTTCTAAATGAATGAATAGTCAAGATGACACTTGAAAGAATCTAAGGGCTTAAGATAGACGGTTGCATCAGTACAACCGTTGCATAGAAGTAGGACTCTATTTATAGTGTATATACAGTGTGGTAAAACATATTCTGTGAATATGATACAATAAGTATAGTATATGTTTATATATTGTACAGTACACATATTTATTGGATGTAGTATATGGATATTACATGCATGGATTTGTTTTACAGTTTTCTGAAGCAGATTCTGTAAACTATTAGTTAACAATTACAATATATATTTGTAAACTGTACAGTATGAATATGTATGTGATGTAGTATGTGTATGAGTTACATCAATGTGTTTCAGTACCTTTTCAATTGTTTTTGCAATTGCAAAACCTTGATATGTGAATATTGTGACTGGTGATTTCCCTCTCATTGATTTCTTGAATGCTGTGAAAAGCCACTCAAATGATTCCAGTTTTTCATCTGCTGGAAAAGCACAACCAAACTTCACGTTCTTCCAATGGTTGTTTATTCCGATGAAGGGAGCATAAATTAAATTGTACTTGTTTGTCCTATATGTTGTGTCGTATATAAGGATATCACCGTAGATATCAAATCCATCATTAATGAATTCCTCCAAAAGATATTGCATAATCTTTCGCCTTTCATTTTAACTTTGTAGAAAAACTCGCTATCTTCTTCAAATTCTTCTTGTATCATGTCTATGATAGTTTCTGCATCTCCTCCTTCAATTGCTTACATTTTCATACGGTTTATGAAATTCAAGTGATCTTTTTTGGTGTGCCTAACACTCTCTTCACCCTCAGCTTCATAAACCATGTATCTATAAGAGTCATTGGTTTTATTCCAGCATCAACCATGTAAAAACTATTTTTTTTAATAATGGCATTTTTGTTGAAAAATACTTTTTAATAGGTTCTTGATGATTGGAAGCTACAAAAGGAAAGGAGACAAATTGGAATCTTCAGTAAATCAAGATGAAGAACCATTCCCCCAAGTCAAGGAATCAATTAAGGATCTTGCCCCAACAAGGAAAGTCAACTATCCTCTCAAAGGATATCAATCACATCCAAATTCCATATTTGAAGAAGCAAGTCGGGCTGGAAGAAAACAGTATAAAGATTGACGAGATAACACTTCAGTAGATCAAGTTTTTTGAGTTTGTATTCAGTACATTTCGTCAATTCACTTGTACAGGATTACGGCTGTTCATACTTCGTTAGATTATCAGTAACCTAAAACACTATTCGGGAGATTAGTGTTTGTTCCAGTTCAAGAGAACTTGTGTGATTTCGGGAGAATTCATATAGTGCAGTTGGAAGGGATTCCTTGCACGCCTAAAGTCCATCTGGTGGACCAGAAGGCTGGGTTTGTTGTTAGGGGGAGCAATTACAACTTAGACTATTTAAGAAGAAGTCCTGTAAGTCTTTTCTGTATTGTATTGCAATTC